>CM073489.1:18065963-19552838 GCA_037074505.1 Albizia julibrissin
TCTCAGTAGATCTGAACAAGGTGGAAGCAGTACTAAACTGGAAGAGACTAGAGACAGTATTTGAGATATGCAGTTTTCTGGGTCTCACAGGCTATTATCGACGATTTATACTGAATTTCTCTAGAATAGATATGCCATTAACTAAGCTAACACGAAAGACTCAGCATTTTGTGTGGGACAACAATTGCAAGGAGGGCTTCACCGAGCTGAAACAAAAACTAACGACTGCACCAATTTTGATAATCCCAGATCCACAATCAACCTTTGTGGTTTATACATATGCCAGTGGGCATGGATTGGGATATGTCCTATTGTAGTGAGGCTATGTTGTGGCATATACATTTCAACAATTGAAGCCTCACGAACAACGATATCCCACACACAATCTTAAGTTGGCATCGATTGTATTTACACTAAAGATCTAGAGACACTACCTCTATGGGGTGACCATAGAGCTATACTGCGACCACAAGAGTTTGAAGTATCAATACAATCAGAAAGAGCTCAACATGCGACAACGTAGGTGGATGGAGTTGCTCAAAGACTATAATCTAGAGATCAAGTATCATCCATGAAAGGCTAATGTCGTGGTAGACATATTGAGCCACAAAGTAGTGTAGGTGGCAGTCCTTATGATTTATGAGCAAAAAATAATTGAGAACTTTCGAGATCTCAACCTATCGAAACAAATAATGATTAGTAGCAGTAATGTCAGTCAGATAGAGAATGATTTAAGAGCGGAAATAGAAGAAACTCAGAAGTAAGATAGGCATGCTCAATCTATCAGAAACATAATCGGGAAGGGAGAGACTCAGGACTATGACTTGTCACCGAGTAGGCTAGTCCAATACCACAAGTGGATATATGTTCCCCCACAAGCAAAAATGAAGCGACAAATCCTGGAGGAGGCACATAAGAGTAAATATACTCTGCATCTAGGAGCAACTAAAATGTACCACAATCTAAAGTTCACATATTGGTGACCAGGCATGAAAAGGGACGTGACAAGGCTTGTTGCTCGTTGCCTTACTTGTTAGAAAGTTAAAGCTAAGTATCAATGACCTTCAAAGCTATTACAAAACCATATAATTCTCGAGTGGAAATGGGAGGGCATTACCATGGATTTTGTGACAGGATTACCAAAGGTTCAAAACCATGATGCCATATGGGTAATAGTAGATCGATTCACTAAGACATCTCATTTTGTCTCGTTCAGTATATACTACTCTCCCGAAAAGCTCACAGACATCTATATTAAAGAGATAGTGCATCTCCATGGTACACAGAAGAATATCATATCTGATAGACATCCACGATTTACTTCCAAGTTTTGGAAGGCGATACACGAGGATTTAGGTACCAAGCTCCGATTTAGTATGGCCTATCATCCTTAAATAGATGGGAAAACCGAGAGAATGATCTAGACACTAGAAGATATGCTCAGGGCGTGCGTGATTGATTTCAAAGGCAGTTAGGACCAATTCCTTCCTTTAGCGAAATTTGTATACAACAACAGTTATCACTCGAGCATCCAAATGGCTCCTTATGAAGCGTTGTATGGAAGGAAATGTTAATTGCCCTTGTGCTGGATAGAGCTGTCTGAGAGACAGATATATAGACCAGATATTGTCGATCAAACAACAGAGCAAATAAAACTAATCAAACAGAGGCTACTAGCTGCAAAGAGTAGGCAGAAGAGCTATGCCGACAAGAGAAGGAAACCTCTCAAGTTTAAGGTTGGAGACCATGTATTCATGAAGGTTTCGCCTACTACTGGTATTGGCAGAGCGATGAAGGTAAAGAAGTTGAGCCCAAGGTACATTGTCCTTTCAAAATCTTATCAAGGATTAGGTCAGTAGTATACTAGATAGCTTTACCTTCAAGCTTAAGCAGGCTGCATGATGTCTTCCATGTGTCACAATTAAAGAAATATTAACTTGATCCCAAGCATGTGATCGAATAAGAAGAAGTTGACTTGTGAGATGATATGACGTATGAGGTCACACCTGACTGAATTATCGATCGACAAGAGAAATAACTGAGATACCGAAGTATCCCGTTCATCAAAGTAGTGTGGAAGGGATTATCTCCTAGAGAAGCTACATGGGAAGCTGTAGAAGACATGCAGAAGTATTTCCAGAAGTTTATGAGTCGGTACTTGTAACAAATTTCGGGGACGAAATTTATTTAAGGAGGGAGAGCTGTAACACCCCATTTTTAATCATCAATATTCCTCCTATTTAATAAATATATTTAATGGAATAAAATGGTGAATTGTGGTGTGCATAAATTTACAAGAATATTTCAATTGTTGGTTACACACAATTCGGCTAAGCAAGGACATAAAGAAGCAATTAAGGTCCACACAAAGGCCTACTATTGTAACCAAAATTTGAACATAAAATGACATGATTAATAGCCTAATATACATGTCAAAAATTTGCCAAACCAAAGGAAATGAGTAAGAAATGATTTATTTAGATAAATCATAAAACGTAAGGGCAAAACGATAATTTTGCCATGAAGTAGGAAATGAATATTTTTCCCTAATCTTCCTAATAATTTCAGTTATTTGAGAACTAAAAAGAGGGAAATGGCTACTTGAAAATTAATAAGCCTAGTTTGGTAAATTATTATCAATTAAGGTCAAATAGTCAAAAGTCAAAGGACAAAAGTCAGACTTTACAAACTTTATATTTCCCTTTTTGAAAATGGGAAGTATAAAGTAAAAAAAAATTCTTTTAATTTTTTTTAAACTTTAGACTCCCTTTTTTAAAAAGGGACGTCTAAAGTTACTTAATTCTCACCCAAAATTACAAAAAAGCCACTATCTTTATTTTTTATTTCCCTTTTTTTTAAAAAAAGATGTCTTTTAAGGACGTAAAATCTACATTCTGTAGTAGTGTAGACACATGAATTCGTCATGTTGTGGTCAGAGACCCAACAAGGGCATTAAGTAGACTAAGGGGCAAACAAGTAATTTGACCTTGGGCAAGTGTACACACATATAGTTTCAATCATCTTACATGACATGATATTGCTTATCTATTTTCGCATTCTATATGTTTGTAAGTATGTTGCTACTGAGATTCCCTCTCATTCTTCCTCAAAACAAAATATTACAGTTGGAGTAGGCAGTTCAAGAGACAAGTCGGTGGCTACCAATGAATAAGTTCCCAGAGCTTTTCGTGGTAGCTATAGTTGTGTTGTATGTACTTTAGACAATTTGGGATGATCGGTACATGTGTGTGTGTGTGTGTGTGTTTATCAAACCATGTGGGAATCCACCTGTAATGTAAACTTGTACTTAATAGCAACATGTTTCCGCTGTGTCTGTATGCCTTATGGGACTTTATGCTTATCACCCCACGAATATCAACAAGTTAAGGGGCTTAACACCTCCACCACATACGAATATCCTCGACTAATCATAACCATTTTTTGGAGTGGTGTCAAAATTTCTTCTTATGTAGCTCAGATCAATCATTCATAATCTCTCCCATCTAAAAGCCTTCCATACCAATTCTATTAGGATAGAGGTAGCCTGGATACGAGACCTTGATTTATGAATCTCTCTACCCAATGGAGAAAAATAATGGAGTACCCACTTATACAATATTAACCAAATTACACCCAATGTCAAAGCTTCATAAAAGGTGACAACGCATAGCATAAAGAGATCAACAAAAAGAAAATTAGTCCAACCAATTACAAATCTCAATCCCAAATAGACATTAATGGGGAAAGTTGGAACCTTAAGCAAGTTGCTCACCTCAAGATCACAGACACGACCTATTAGTACCTTTGAGCACATCCATGACTTTGCCTTTAGATTCCTTAGAGCAGTTGCGCAACCCCAAGTTATTGCCTCCCTCGTCGTCACCCTTACACTAAGTAAAAGAGAGATCCACCTTTTCGTTCTATTCTTTTGTTGTGACAGCCATAGGGGAACCCATTAGAGATCATTATCGGAGGGTCTCCCAGAGGATTGTAGCCTAAAAGCTTTCTCATAACCCTCCACCCTACTTCCCCACTCGCTACCGCCACTAGATTGGCTCCCAGCCATTACCTCCATTGGCCTCGACATCAAGGGGCTACTAACGGACTCCACCATAAAGGGGGAGAGAGCCTTACAGGGAGAGGGACGACATCGACCCCCTAGCAAAATTAGTTGCAACAGGATGAAGACCCCACCCTCTTGAAGGAACAAAACCCTAGCAGGGGGAAAAACTCGCACCAACAGCGAAAAGTAAGTAAAATGCTTATATATCTAATAATGTTTCAAAGTATACATGGGTATATATAGTGTATGCTAAAGTGTATCGCTTATGGTGCCATGTAAAATATCCATCCGCGGATAAGCATCAGCTTAAGCGACAATGACTTAAAATATATATAAAAAAAAGAGTTTAGTGCTAAAATACTGACACATCATTATTAAAATAATATATGTAATTCATATGTAACTCTAAAAATTAAGATAAAATTCATATTTTATGAATTAAGATTCTTCTATTTTTTACTACAATTATTAACTGTAGAGATAAGATTTTAATAGTTTAAATTATTTATTTATATTTACAATAATTTTGTAAATTATTGAATCTGAATAATTTATTCTTAATCTAAAGGTAGATATGATATTCTGAAAACAATAAGAAAGAAGAAAATAAAAGGATCAGATCCATCTCCACAAATTTTTTATGGTTAAACAATCTATTTATATATAAAAGAAAAACTATTTTACATGAGATTAAATCATTTTAAAAAAACATACATGAGAAGTTGATTCAAATCAAGATACCAAAGTTGATGTTTAAGAGCAATACATATATTTGGAAATGGATTTTTAAACTCGATAAAATTTGTAAGAAAAAATATAAATAATAAAGAGAAGAAGCAACAAAAAGGCAGATCCACATAATTTTTTTTTTATAAACTTATTTTCTAAAATAAAATTCTAAGCATGCAAAACTCTTTAAGCAAGATCATATATATGGAAATGATGCATGGAGAGTGTTTTGATGCTTTTCAACCCTTTATAGTTGATAGTCATCAACAATGTAAGAATTTTTTTTTTTAAAAAAAATACTATATATGTTTCTGTATGTAAAATTCTTTCTTTAAAAAAATAATTAACTAAGTAGTTAACTAAATCACCATTCAACCACTATCATGATTATAAAAATAAATTGGTTGTCAAACAAATTAACCATGATAGAGAAGTTTAAAAGTAAATTCTCAAAAGGACTATCATATTTAAAAGAACTAAACCCCTCAGTAGAAATTTAAGCGAATAGTTAGATTTTTGACTTCACAAGGCTCAAAATGAACATTCACCACTAAGCCCAAATTCTAAACTGAATAATAATTCATCATATAACAAAATATCCAAGTTAACCAAGAGATGGATCCACAAGTTTAAAATACAATCACAAGGTCTCTAAACCACCTAAAACTATCAAAAGTAATCTAGTCATAGAGAAATCAAAAGTATATAGTCAATGCATCACAACTTCAAAATAAATTAGAGTGTACAGGATGAGCTCTAAAGTGACAATATGCAATAATCCAACATATACCAAAAAGATAGAAGCACTACTCTTAGCAAAAGTAGCTTAAGCTTCCGGAGTCTTCCTTGATGGACTTGTATAGGAACTATCACCTGAAAAAATGTTAAATCAACGGGGCGAGACAAAAACCTCAACAACTAATAATCCATCTCATTAAGCATATAAGTAAGTACTCGTAAGGTGTCAAGTGGGATAGTTATAAATCATAGCATTATAAAAAATATCACATTTTTACATGTATATCAATTCATAATAGCATAATCTGATTCTCATATTTATCATATGGGTGCAAAAAAATAAGTACACAAGGATTTACTCTCTAACCTCATTGATTTCCTCCCTACCTTATTTCCTCTGATTGAACCTATGGACTAGTACTCACCCATGTGACTAGTAGTTCAACTCAACAAGCTCATCGATCAAGTGATATAGACCACAAAAATCCACAAAGAACAAGACTAGACCATAGGTTCCTCCTCTAATGTATTAGTGGGCTGTCAAGGGCGTACTAAACACAAGTAGGCCAAAGGACTAACCAATGTATACTTGGAAGCCCCTCACCTTATTTCCTCTTTTTGTCCAAGAATTCACCCATTTATTTCCTCTATGAATAACCTCCCATTAAATCAACATCCACCACTGTAAGAGCCCGCCTTACATACCTCTCATTATTAATATTAACCAGAGTAGCAATGCGCAGTTCATCGGGCACATATGAATAACACAAATATACTGATATTATTGATACAATATCACTTGATTATATTACAACAATTCCCTACAGGGGTGTATATAATGTTTACATACCTTAAAATAATAAAATACCTTCAGAAAACTAACTACTTATCCTTTTGTACTGAACCGGAACCTTTAATTGCCAGTAATTACAGTCATGCCCTCAGAGCCGCTGCCTACCGCTGGAAACTTTATACATTTATGGAAAAGGTGAGATTCAAAGAATCTCAGTAGTAACAAACAATCAAACATAGAGAATGTGAAAATAGATATGCAATGCACCATGTTATATAAGATGCAAACTCAACCTATGTTGTGTGCACACTGCCCAAGGCTAAACGACTGTTTGCAACCCTGACTTAACTTATGTACCATCGCTGGATTCAAGACCACATCTAGGTCGTGTGTGCCCTAGGCATTGTCATGTTACAAAAGATGACATACACAAAGCATACAATAATCATATAGTGTATGAAAGAAAGTGCTACTACTTGGAATGTGTCATTTCCTTGCCTGTCAATCGGTCCAACTCTGTCTATCCGGCTTGGGCTACTGATATATTCTAAAATTCCAAATTTAGGATAAATGAATTATTATTTATTCATAATTCATTCCAAACTCAATATGTTGGTTATCTTAGCTTAAAAATGCTAAATGACCAAAATGCCCTTGGGGACCAGGTCTAAGTCCCTTTGTACTTGGTCTAACTGTACTGTACCAAACCTGGGCTAATCATACATAATTGTGTGTTTAGAATTCATTTTTGACCTCATATTAGTCAAATTCATGCCTAAATTATATATTTACCCTTGACATCCCCTAATTTAGGGTTTTAAGGGTAGTTTTGTCATTTCACATTCTAGGGCCTTTATACTTTATATTATACATGTTCCCTACTCAATTTTTCATTCTAAACCGAATGGAATCATCAAACCCATGAAATTATAGCTCTAACCCTTCCAAACAGGTCTGGACGAAATTTATTGAAAAAATGTGTTTTCTTGATTTTAATCCATAAACCTCCTTCTTTTCACCTCTAATCATATGTTTAACCACTTAAACACATTTTAAACATGATTAATATGAATTTGGTCATCACCTCTACTTAGGATTTGTGCATCCCAATCATGAAAACAAAGCCCAAAACAACCACAAAACAACAACAACCACCAACAACCATCAAGAATCATCAAGATAAAATAAGTTTCCAAGCTTACCTTGATTTCTTCTTCTTTCTCTCTCAAAACCGTAGGCTTCCTCTCTCTATTCCCTCTTGATTTTTCTTTCTAAACATAGTTTCCAAGATGGAGAAGAGATGTACAAGAGATTGAAGACAAGAACAAGTGAATTCTTCAATAAACTCACCTTGCTCTTTCTCTTTGTTCTTGTGTTTCTTCAAGCTCTCCTCTCTCTCTATGTTGTTGTTGTTGGCCGAAAATAATGAAGGAAAGAAGGGATATTGGCTTTATCAAAATATCTCTCTTCTTGCTTTTTGATAATATTATTTAATGGCAAACCAATATGTGCATTATTTACTTGGCTATGATTAATTCCTCTTGAATTAATATGGACCAAGTAAATTATCTCCCTCCTATTTCTTCATTTTGGCCAAAATATTGGTCAATTAAAGGGAAAAATACTTCCATCTTACTTTATTGGTCAAATGATCATTTTGCTTATACAATTTTTTCCCATTTTGTCACTTGCTGAAAAACTTGACAGAATTTTCATCAAACTTTGAAAATTCATTTCTAATTGTATAAATGTACAATTAGTATGGTTTTAAAGGCTATGTGACTCTTATTAAGTCTGTTTTTAAGAAAAAATATAGTCTTTTGCCAACTAGAATCTCAAAATTCCAAGAATTTCCATTTTTGGATGCTACCATAGAAACTTGCCAGTTTTACTAGACTAACTTCAAAAATATATAACTCTTTGTGTACATGTCCAAATGACTTATATGACCTATCAAATTAAAGTTTGATAAGTCCACTTTCATTATGGAATGTTTCATAGCCATTGGACATCATTTTCCTATTTAAAAATATCACACAACATGACTGCCACGTAGGAAAACTCACTGGCAGCAAATTTCAATTTCACAAATTGTGTTCCAAATATAATTATGTTGTGTGCGACCACTAATTGCCTTGTTTTTTCATTTCCTAGGCTCTTTAATTCATCATTTTATTCCCTTGAATGCCACAAAAGTATAAGGAATTTTAGGGAATAAAATTATGTCTTCCTAGGACACTTGCTAAACCAGGGCTTAACAGTCCACTTGATTCAGACTTATTCTCAAACCTCTAACTCAAAATTTGGGATGTTACAACCACCCTCTCTCATATCAATACTCAATAGATATAATCACAATGAGTTATCACATGCCATTATTAATGCACAAGTTGTCAATACAATTTTTCCAATCTCATAAATCAATATCAACTTATATACATTATGTCACTAGCCACTTCTCAATGAAAATAAGTCTCACAAGACAATTTCATTAACAACGTAGTTTCATAGTCTATCTCATAAATCAATAGAAAATTTATAGTTCTATATAGATAATCACTCACAAACATTATATAAGCATGCACAACAAGAGAAAAGTAGTTACCTCTCGTCAAAGAATAGTACCACAATGCTCTTAATCCAAGAGGTTAAATACAAATCATAATCAATCTACAACAATCAATTTACTACACATTAATATATCTTTGAGTTATTAGAACAATTAACTTAATTCTATAAATTTAAAGTTTTGAATTAATTACCCAAAAATTCTAATTTAGACTAAAATCACAATTATTTATTTGAGCATTAATTCATATATCTTTCTTAACCCAAACAACTCATTTGAGTCATTGATTATCATTAATTTCATTCAATTGTACAAAATCCCCAATTTAAAGTTTAGGGGTTCAAGTATAAAATTGTCAAATTATAAATCTTCGCTTTATTCAACATTCTAAACCAATTAAAACTTTAATCATACCTCCACTGATCTAAATAAATCATTTAACTCAAAATTAATAGATTGGTTATATAGAAAATTAATTATAAAATCTTATACCAATTAAATAATAAAAATAAATCGATTAAAATTAACTATTAATCATCATCTACATTCCTATAGTTATATATTAACAAAACTCAAAACTTGCCTAAAATTCTAACCTCAAAATATTCTCTAATCAGCATAAAAGTACCATCATAAGAAAGAGAAAATTATTTAAAACCGTTTTCATTAAGGAAGTTTTGTGATTTGAAGTTATTTTACTTATGAAAATGATCTAATAAGGATAAACTCAGACTAAAAAAATGGCTGAAGAGACTACTGGATAAGAAGAAGCGCTTATAAACTTATAGTGAGAAAATGGCTAAAGAGACTATTAGATAAGAAAAAGCACCACGGGAGCACTCTCTCTCTCTCTCTCTCTTCTGTAAAATGAAATGACTAGTGGGGTGGGGATATTTAACAAATGACCTAGAGGAAAAATTACAGTTAAAGACCCCCATGTTTTTCAATTTCTAGACATTTCCTTTTTTTTCTTTTAAACTTTAATTATTTTAATCCATTCTTTTTATATAAATATGTATTTTTTATTATTATTCTTTTAAATTTCTATTTTTTATGATTATAATCATATTTTAAATAAACCCCTTTTTATCTTAATAATTACAAGATAAATTCATTTGTCATAATTAATTATTTCTTAATTATAACTAAATCCTAATATAAAAATTAATTGGATGTTACAAAGTACATTTTTTTGCATGAAATATGTTTACCAACGTTAGGAAAATAATGCAATTTAGTACATTTTTATGGGAGGTAATTGTCATTTTAGTTATGACGATATTTTTAATGACCCAGTAAAAAGTAAAAAAAAAAAGACAATATCCAATATGTCAATATCTAGGTCAAGTTGCTAATATCCATTTAGTCAATTTTTATAATCACATATAGTCATGTGTCTTATTTTTGAAATTTATCATTTAACAATAAATTTATATAAAAAAAGCAGGACACATGACCTTATGTGATTGAAGAACTTTATCTAATGGGTATAAGAACTTGACCTAAGTTTTGTGTTTAAAAAAACCATTAAAATATTTAGGTCTAGATTAATACTAATAATTAGACTATAAGGGAAAAATATACTTGAATATCATTTGAATTGACGAAACATTAAAAAGTTTGTTAACGCATGGAAATGACAGAAAGGCGATGTGGTAGGAATATGAAATTTTGAAATTTTTGCATTTTTATCAAAATGTCCTAATATTTAAATTTAAAAAAAATTAAAAAACATTGGTTGAGTTATGGAGGGACTATTTTTTTAAAAAAAAATATTTGGTTGATTATGTATAATACATATAAAGGTGTAATGGTATTTTACTAAAAGATTAATTAAAATGATTAAAGGTGTAATGTCATTGACTAGAGATGTAAGGATATTAACTAAATGAGTAAGCGTATTGACTAAAGACATAAACATATTGCCTAAAGGTATAATGGTATTGACTACAGACGTAACGATATTACCTAATGAGTAATGATATTAACTAAACGTGTAAACATATTCACTAAACATGTAATGATAATGATTAAATGAGTAAAGATATTGACTATAGGCATAATGGTATTGAATACAGACGTAATGGTATTGATTAAAGGTATAAATGTATTGACTAAAGACGCAATAATATTGATTAAATGAGTAATGAAAATGATTAAATAAGTAATGACATTGACTAAAAGCATAAAAATATTAACTAAATGAGTAATGTCAAACCCCTTAACTTGTCGATATTCGTAGGGCGATAAGCATAGAGTCCCATAAGGCATACAGACACAGCGAAAACATATTGATATTAAGTACAAGTTAACATTACAGGTAGATTCCTACAGGGTTTGATAAACACATATATATACATGTATCGATCATTCCGAATTGTCTAAAGTACATGCAACACAACTATAGCCGCCACGAAAAGCTCCGGGACCCTATTCACCAGTAGCCACCGACTTGTCTCTTGAGCTTCCTGCTCCAACTGAAATGTTTTTTTTTTAGGAAGAATGAAATTCGAGGAAATATCAGTAGCAACATGCTTACAAACATATAGATATGCAATGTCATGTCATATAAGATGATTGAAACTATATGTGTATACACTTGCCCAAGGTCAAACTACTTGTTTGCCCCTTGACCTACTTAGTGCCCCTATTGGGTCTCTAACCATAACATGGTAAATTGGTGTGTCTAGGACACTAGCTCATGTTACAGTGAATGACATTCATAATAAGCATCACATAGTATATGTAAGAAGAAGTTACCACCTGGTTGCTTTCCTTTAGAATCATTTTCTCGTTTTTCTGAGCTCAAGCAAGTCTTAGACTTTAGACTATCATCAAGTCCTACAATTTCCAAATACACCATAGATGAATCATTACTCATTCATACATTATTTCAAACTCATGATATTGGTTAACTTAGCTTTACAATGCTAAATTACCAAAATGCCCATGTAGACCCGGTTTACTAGACCTTACCACAAATTATGACTCGGGTTAGTCCTACACAATTTCATGTGTAGAATCCATTTTTGTCCTCATATTGGTCAAATTCAAGGCCAAATAACAAAAATGACCGTGACAACCCTTTCTTTTGGGTTTTAATGGATAATTCAATCATTTCTCATTTTGGGGCTTTTCTCACTTCATCATCAACATATACCCTACACAATTTTATCTTATAAACCTAATGGAAGCATTAGAATTATCAAATTCTAAGTCAAATTGCTTTAAAAATTTAGCCTCCCGAATTCCAGTACTTGAGCTATAAGCAAGAGATCAAAATCCTCAAATAATTTTGGACCAAATTTTAAGTGACAAAAAAAGAAGATGATGTATTTTGTAAATTTAATGATATGGAAATTTACAATCTTTCTTTAGCTTAAAGAAAATAGAGATGCCATCAAACAAAATGTACAAAAAGGAGAGGGTTTTGGGAAATAGGCAATTGACCATGGTTCACAAAGGGATGAATAGGTCGATGAGCTTCACCGAACTTCTCCAATGATGGGGTGTAGAGCTTGATGATGTAAAGGAATAGCTTGAATAAGCTTAACACCCGCTGTCACTTTACTACCCAGTCAAGTTCTCCTTCTCCCACAAAAATGGCAAAAATGGCTTAAGTCCAGAGCAAAGCTTCATTGGACTTCTCCAGATGCTGATATTCAACATTCTTTACGATGCTTATCGAGAGTAGAGAGGGAGGATATGACCGGTGCTTTAGGGCTTTCAGTTTTCAAATGCTCGACACTTTGAACGGAAATCTCAAACTTCTTTATCAATTACTAAGGACAAAAAAGTAATTTCACATTTAGAATTAATATCAATGCAGTCCTTAGGGAGCTTTTTGATAAGGAGATTTGGTTTGAGACTTTTTTACTATTATTTTTTGTCCTTAAGACCTAAGTGTGATTTTTCCTATATAGGAAAAAAGACACTTAAATACCATTAAACTTAAAAAACCCAAAATAGTCTGTTAACACATGAAAATGAAAAAAAGGTGATGTGGTAGGAATATGAAATTTTGAAGTTTGTGTATTTTTACCAAAATGCCCTTAATATTTAAACTTTTTAAAAAACAACCTCACTGAAGTACTACTATCAGCTGGTCGGCATCCTCTGGCTAGAGAATGCTAAAGCTTCGACACTGGTGGCTATTTTTTTGGGGAGGGTCTAGTTTTTTTTAAAAAAAAGTGGAGCCAAAGGTGGTAGAGGTGAGATTTGAACCCCCACACCTTGGTTGGTTCCAAAAAAGACCTAGACATTAAACCACCAGGTGGTAGAGGTGAGATTTGAACCCCCCACACCTTGGTTGGTTCCAAAAAGACTTAGCCATTAGACCACCAAGCACCCTCTGATATATATATATGTGTGTGTGAGTGTGTGTGTGTGTGTGTGTAATAGTGTAATAGTATTGACTACAAGCGTAATGGTATTAACTAAATGAGTAATGACCAACATAGAGTTGATATAACGGTGTAAGGATCAGTTAGATCCCTTTGGGGTCTCGAGTTAGAGTCATAGAGGAGTCACTTGTGTTTGGAGAAGAAGTCATGGACCCCAAACTGGATACCAGATGATAATATAAAAAGCCTAAATGAGTAATGATATTAACTAAAGGCGTAAATGTATTGACTAAAGGCGTAATGACATTGACTAAATGAATCATCATTACTTGTAACACCCCATTTTTAATCACCAATATTCTTCCTATGTAATAAATACATTTAATGGAATAAAATGGTGAATTATGGTGTGCATAAATTTACAATAATATTTTAATTGCCGGTTACATACAATTCGGCTAAACAAGGACAAAAAGGAGCAATTAATGTCCACTTAAAGGCCTACAATTGTAATCGAAATTGGAACATAAAATGAAATGATTAATGGCCTAATATACATGTCAAAAATCAGTCAAACCAAAGGAAAGAAGTAAGAAATGATTTATTTCGATAAATCATAAAACATAGGGGCAAAACTATAATTTTTCCATGAAGTGGGAAATGATTATTTTTCCCTAATCTTCCTAATAATTTCAGTTATATGAGAACTAAAAGAGAGAAATGACTACTTGATAATTAATAAACCTATTTTGGTAAATTATTATCAATTAAGGTCAAATAGTAAAAAGTCAAAGGACAAAAGTTAACATATTGCAAGATGGCAATAGGATAGTTGAGATCAATATTTTCCTTTCAACTATACTCATTTTCGACTGGAATCAAGAGAGGAGAAAGGAAATGAGATAATTATACAAGAAATGGCATATGTGGACCAATGAGAGATTACCACTTATGTTAAGCATTTTACTAACCTATATATCATTAATCCCTTCATTTCTTCATCCCATTTCTTATGAAAACTGAATCAGAAAGAGAATGAGAGAGAGAGCTGAGGCGGTGAAGAACAAGAAGCAAGGAAGAGGTAGGTTCTCACAAAATCAAGGTAAGGAAGCTTGTAACTTGTGATTCTTAGCTTGCTTCCTAATCCTTCTATGATCTCTCCTACTCACTTATTCTCCTTTGGAACCATGGTTTTCAAGACAACTTCCAAGAGGAGAGAGAGAAAATTCAGACGTGCAAAGAGAAAAAGAAGTGGAAATCAAAAGGTAAACCTCCAAACTTATTTCTTTTGCTTTGGTTGATACTATTGGTGTTGTTATTGGCTTGGTTTGGTTGTTTTTATGAATGATGGTTGATGAAACCTAAAGGACCTTACTGTCCAAGATTTTCCAAACCTTGTCCAATGAATGTCTAAATAGCTAATAGTGTGACTAGAAGTAGAAAGGAGGTGATTAAGTAAGAGAAAACGAGAAACCGACACAATTTTTCTGAGAACCTAAAATCTAAGCCCTATCTTGGACATGGTAATTAATTACTTTATTTCTCATTTGTTGTTGTTCTTATTTATTTCATATATTAATTAAAATTATGATTTCATTACTTAATTGAATATGGTTTACTGATCTTAAATCAACCTACCATATACTTCTCAATAAACCAAATAATTTCATGCTATTAGTAGTAAGTTAGAAAACCATGCCAAAAATGATACGAAACCAAAAGTAGAGAAAGCTGTGAATTCTAGGTAATGGGCTTGCTAGTGTGACATGATTAAACTTTTGTTGAATTTCTTATTGCTGGAATTTCGAATTGGCTTGGTGTTTTCTGATTATAACTTGTATTTTAAAAATTTAATGTATAATGGTTGGTAAGATAAATCTCTTTAGTACTGTAAAGTAATCCATTGGTTTTGTTTGATTGTCCCCCCTAATTCCAAATTTTTAATGCATGTCAACTAATTGTGCAGCTGGGTGATTAAAGTACTTATTTTTTTACATGTTAAGAAGAATATGCCAAAGAATGAAAAAGGAAAGATAAAGAGGGCAGCCAAAGGTGGACAAATTTTTTTTTTACAAGAAGAAGAATGAAGAGTTGAAGCCTTTTAAAGAGGAGAGTTGGATGCTTAAAAAAACTTGGAAAGCATTGAAAGATAAGGAGAATGTCAAATATAGGATGAGGGCAAAGAAATTAAGAGCTAGGTTAAAAGGGCCAAGATAAGTCATTCCATTCCACACTCGTTGTGCCCCTAATCAATTTACAAAAGTAGAGAAGATAGGATGGACATGCTGAAGAAAATGGGATTCGATAACTTGGTTAATATATGCTCCCCAAAAATTCCCTGAGATTTATGTGGTGAGTTAATGCGTTGTTTTGACCCTCCCACTAAGAATGTTTCGATTCGAGAAAAGTCACTTGACATAAGCCCTAAAGAAGTAAAAGAATTGATGGGCTTATTGTACGACCGAGGGGGGGAGGCGGGGGTTGAAACAAATGTAAAGAATGAACATGCTTCATTTAAGGAATTCATGAGTGTGTATGGGATAGTCCTATACAAGACAATAACAACATGGCTAATTGAAAGAGAGAATGATCGACATTTCATACTCCTCTTTGTTATGTATGCATTAGGAATCCTCTTATGATCTAGTGCGAGTATTAAAGTAAGTGACCAGGTTTAAAAGGTGATGATGGAAACAAATAAAGTTTATGGGGAGTATGATTGGTGCACCTTTATTTTCAATGATCTTTGCAATTCAATGACAAGAAAAAAAGTCATGAAAGGGAAAGTTTATGAAAGAATGAATATAGGAAGTTGTATATATTTTCTAATGGTAAGTGCAAATGTTATTTAAATATTTTCATGTTAGTTAAATTATCATTGTATTATGAGTTGTAAATTGCTACAATAGATATTGTCATTTGTTGCTAATAAGTTGTTATTGTCTTTATGTAGATTTATTGCTTGCAACAGTTTCCCTTGAGGCAACTACAAGCCTCACAGCTGAGGATGCAATTGCATATTAGAATGATAATAAGGTCAAAAGTAGAGTGCAGTTAGAGAGGGGAAGCAATCAAGGGATGCTATATTGTGTGAATAATGTATTTGGGCCTTCACATGGCAAATTTAATCCACAAACAATGTTAACTCACTTTGTAATTGGAAAAATTTGACCTTATATTACCATTTCGTACAATTTGACCTTGACTAATTTATTTATTATAATTTTCAGGAAACACCGGTGGAAAAATGGTTTTTTAGATCGGGTAAAAATAACTTTTTAGACCGGTTTTAGATGAGGTCTTGATACAGCCAGTCTAAAAAGTGTGATTTTTTAGACCGGTTATTTAAATAACCGGTCTAAAAAATACTTTTAAGACCGGTTATGTGGATAACCGGTCTAAAAAGTTAAGCATACAAACATAATCAATGGATTAAAAAAAAGACACTTTTTAGACCGGTTATTTAAATAACCGGTCTAAAAAGTTAAGCATACAAACATAATTAATGGACTCAAAAAAAAATTAAGACACTTTTTAGACCGGTTATTTAAATAACCGGTCTAAAAAGTGTCATAATTTTTTTTTTGCGAGTCAATTGATTATGTTAATATGCTTAGTTTGTACATATCCTAAAAGCATGCTTCCAAGGTCATACTTATAGTTACTAATCACGAATATATCTTGGTAGAGTCATATCTGAAGAACATAATAAGCACAAACTCAGAAATCTTGCAACACCCAGTGCAAATACATAATGAGCTGTGAATGGCTCGACAATATGAAATAATATTAGAAAATAAGTTAGAAAATAAAGTAATTAGAACGCAAGTTGGAAGATAATTTTTGTTTAAGAAATTTTTTCGGAGAATAAATATTTAGAAACAAGGCAAATGATAAAAGAAAACACTAACCTCAGCCCCTAATAAAGAATCCAATTTGTAAACTTTCTCATATGTCGCAATCGTAAACCTGAAACAAATATGAGTATAAATTTTTGTAATAGAAATCGATATGAAATATATGACAGTGTCTACTCTGAAGTATGTATAAAACTAATTAAGTAGAGCGCTTATCTTAAACCAATCGGAGGGAAGAAAATCCGAGCTTTATGATGATGGATTCCACTGTACCTCTACGTTGACGGCGAAGATGGTCAAGGATGGAGGAGCGATGTGGAAAAGAGGAGCTGTTACGGCACGATGGAGGAGTTTATAAGAAACTTGAAGAGTATTAGATTTCAAAGTTGAAATTAGGCGCGAGATAAAGCAGCAAGAGAAAATTTAATATTTGACAAAACCGGTCTTAAAAATGTTCACCTTTAGACCGGTTATAACTAATAACCGATCTTAAAAATAAAAAAAATTAATTTTTTAATTTCGCATCTTTTAGACCGGTTATCATCAACAACCGGTCTAAAAAGTCTTAAATTTTTTTAATTTTTAATTAATTTTATATTTTTAGACCGGTTTTTTGAATAACCGGTCTAAATAATATCTTTTAGACCGGTTATTTTAAGAACCGGTCTAAAAAATTATTTATAAGTACGAAACTGTCATCGGTCATATTTTTTAGACCTTATCCGCAATAACCGGTCTAAATAATACGATCTAAAAAGACTATTTTACACTAGTGAAATAAAAAGGATATATGACAGGTTGATGTCTAAGGTGGTGTCTATAGTGCAAGAGGAATTAATTTCCCTTCAATCAAGGTTGTTAGAGGGGAAAAAAGAATGACGAAGGGGAAGAAAATTTAGAAGATGAAGAACTTTCATAAGAAAAGTGAAGTTGAAAAACTTTCATCAGAAAGTGAAGATGATGGGTCTGAGAAAGAAAATGGAGAAGATGAGGACCTTGGGTCAAAAAATGAAGATAAAGGTTTAACAGAAGAAAATGAAAGTTGGTGTGACCAAGTCTGAAAGTAAAGATGATGGGTCAGAGGAAGAGGAGCAAGAAGGAAAGGAATTTGAGGATAATAAATCAGAAGGAAAGGAATTTAAGGGCAAAAATGACTCTGATGAAGATAAGTCTGAAGGAGAGAGACAATTACAAGTGAGAAAATCTACAAGGGTAAAAAAACTTGCTATTCGATCTCCATAGTTGACAACCATGGGTAAGAAGAGAACAAAATATGACAAAGATAATGAAACTTTATTTCAGTTGTGCACAACAAGATGTAATAAAGACTAGCCTAGGAGTAAGTCATTGAACTCTTTCAACCTAGAACAACTTTTAAAATGAAAACTGACTTGCTACACTTGTTTGTCCATTAGGGAGTTTGTAGATACGTATGATTATTTCCTCAGCCGTGATAAACTATATTGTCTACATGATAGTGGATAGATGAGTAATAGTGTCAGTGATATGTATAATTTAACACATAAGTAGTTACTTTAATTCTGCTCTTCAGTAACATTTTTTTCTAATAGTTCATAGGTTATGTCAATGGTTGCCAAAATGTTGGTGGGGGATAAAATAGATAAATCAGATTGGGTGGGTAGACACATTTTTCCTGTAGAGTTAATGTAAAAAATGTCGGCCAATCCCAAAAAGCAGTCATGGGAAGAGCATGAAGTAGAGGTCATACCTAAACATATTGAATATAACATTGGTGATTGCGACTTCATTATTGGTCCTACACTGTGCCTCGATAATTGGTTTTGTTATGTTTTAGAGACAAAGGCAATGCGTTTTTATGCTCTTGACTCATTGGTGTATCACGTTACATATATAATGTTACAGAACCAGGAAGAAGATGCAATAAAAGAGGCTCAACAGACATATAAATCGAAGAAAAAGAATAGAAGGCAAGAAGAGTTCCGCTGCAAGGAACTCTTTAGAAGCCGCTGTATAAGCACTATGTATTAACTAATTGCATTGTATTGTCAATTCCAACTTTGAAGTTGGAAATGGCAGCTGTGCAATTGTCAATGCACAGTTCTGAAATGAAACTGCATGTTTTTGTTCTTACAGAGATATTGCTTTAGTAACATTTTTCTTAAGAGTTAAACCACATTTATTTGTCAAAGGAAAACAAATACCTAACCAAGTTAACTAGGTAAAAATGCATGTCTAATGTGATAAGTGAGTTTTTTTTTATTATCTACTTCATCTTTTTTAAAATTTAGATTTTAAAGTTGTAGGGTAAATGTACACTTTAACAAAAATGACGTAGATAGCATGTAGACTGTCAGTTTAACATATTTGGTAAATTAACGATCAAAATTAACTGGGATAAGGAATGAGAAAAATTGCTCAATTTTTAATACTTTCAGAAGAAATTGCCCCCAAAAAACTTTAAAAACAAAATTATCCTTTAGTAAAAACTTCTAGAATAAAAATGCCCCTTAATCATGAATTTAATTTCCGTAAAAAAGGTTTAAAAAAAAAAGGTTTCATTTCCGTCAACGGCAGTCTAAGCCGCCGAACACAATTCATTGGTATCCTCTAGGTTTGTGAATTTGGATCGGCTGGTTTGGCCCGGAAACTGACGACCCGACGGCCAAATTGGGCCGGTTCGGTGACCGGTCCGGTTTGACATTTTTTTTATTAAAAAAAATTAATTTCTTTTTTAATTTTTTTTAAATTTTATATAAATAAGTTTAAAATATTCAATTTTTCACTGATTTGGCTCTGATTTAACTTCGATCTGACCTACTAACTTTTGATTCAATAGCCAACCGGTTCAATAACCAATGCGAATGTCAAAACCTTTGGCTATACTGCGAGCCTGAAGTTTAATTTCTCGTTTTCTAGTTTTCTTTTCTTTATCTGAAATTTTTCTCGGAAATCTTCATCTCTTCTTCATTTCAGATTCCTTGAGAAACAGTTGTTTGCTTGAGAAACAGGTTTTCTAACAAAATGAGCATTCCCCACTCTCGTTTTCTTGCGTTCTTTTCATTGTCTGCTGTTGTGTGAATATACTGATTTACAAGTAGGAAAAAGAATGCTCGTTTAATTTGTGTTCGTTTTTTTTTTTTAACCGGAATCTTTTATTAATTTTGACGTGCCTTGCTTGTGATTTCCCTCGTGGTTCAGAACCTCACTCTAACGCTCGCGCATTCGGAATTTTGTCTATCTGCTTTTGGGGTTTGCGTCTCCCACATTGAGTTCGCGTCTGTGTTGGTATCTCCGTCCAGACCTTGCGTTGTGGATATCGCTCTACCTCCAATTTTCTGAGGATGTAGCTGGTTGCCACCATAGGTCTTCCCCGTCACCTCTAGCTTTCCACGCCAACGCTTGCGACTGGGTAAGATTTCAGTTACTTTATCCTGGAGAATTTCACCATACGATTTAAATTAATAATGCAGATGAATAATCTGTAAGTTGATGACTGATATATGTGGCTTTTTCGCATTCATGTAGCAACTGCGACTATATATTAATAGAATCTCTCTGTTTCGTTATTTTTCTTTTTGCTCAAAACACATTTATGTAATTTCCTTTGGGCCGATCCAAGACCGAATATGATGGAATCTTGTAATTCTTTATAGAAATTGTATAGAGAAGAATAGAAGTGAATTAGAGGAAACAACAATAAGAATTGGGTGAATCTGGGAAAAAAGAAGAAGAATTAAGAAGCATAGAGAATCGAGAGAAAAACAGAGAAAGACAAGGGGATTGGCTGAATATTGCATTCACATATAGCAACTGCGACTATATATTAATAGAATCTCTGTTTCGTTATTTTTCTTTTTGTTCAAAACACATGTATGTAATTTTCTTTGGGCCGATTCAAGGCAGAATAGTCTTAGGGTGTTGCTTAATCTTAGTTATACAATACATTAGAAGTTTTATATCAATTTTCTATACTGGTCTCAATTTTCAATCTCGCCGTTTTGCTTCTAAATTGTTCAATTCTCTGTGATCTGCCTGATCTCTACGGTGTTTCCAGAAAGGCGATTATTTTCCCACTTTATATATTTCTATTTTACTGTTTTTTTTCCTACTGTAATCCCACTGCTTATGTTACTGCTAGTGTTTCTAGTGCTTTTGCTGGCAAATGCTTTTGCTTTGTATTCTAGACATGTGCATATGTATTAAAGTTCTTGACCATCTAGTATGGTGAGAGCGTGTTCTGCAAATTCTCTACAAACAAGTATTATAAATAAGATAAGTTTTATTCTTATTCCTTCTTGGAGTGCTTTTTGTAGTTATTAAAAATGAAATTTCGAGTGCATGTTTCTCCACAGTCACTAGGTGCATAATTTTCCCCACAATTTTTATTTCCTGTTTAACAATGCACTATAGAATCCCCTTTTAATTTAGTTTGTATAGGCATGAAATACTCATGAGGATGTAGCATTTAACCTGTAGAAAATTAAAAGTTCATTGAATTAGCATAAGAAGAATATGCACATAGGCGAGGCTTTTATTGGAACTAAATTTATAATTTCTGGTTTCCTACCTGGCCTATGAACTCACTATAAACTGGATACCTCTACTGGAGGATAATTTTTCTTGCCTTTTTTTTTGGCATCGCTTCTGACTTTTCAACTGAGGCTGCCAAGTACTAGTACACTTGCTTTATTTCAAGTTTTGAAAAAACTCTTAGCATGGTGTGGTTGATACTTCCTAGGATGTTTGAATGACTTGTAATAATTAACTACCTACTCATATTTATACAACAACAACAACAACAAAGCCTTAATCCCACTAGGTGGGGTCGGCTACATGGATCGCACGACGCCATTGTGCTCTGTCAAAAACCATAAATTTCGATATATTATTAATTAGAAGGTCTCTCTCTATGACCTCATTGAGCGTTCGTTTTGGCCTTCCTCGACCTCGTTTAGTAGGACTTCATCTTGCTTGATCCACTCTTCTCACCAGAGCACTCAAAGGCCTACGCTGAACATGTCCAAACCACCTCAAACGATTTTTTACCATTTTTTCTTCAATAGGAGCCACTCCCACTCGTTCACGTATATGAGTATTACGAATCTTTTCTTTTCTTGTATGGCCACTCATCCATCTCAACATCCTCATCTCAGCAACTCTCATTTTATGCTCATGTTGTCCCTTTAAAGCCTAACATTCACTACCATATTGCATTGCTGGTCTTATAACAGTTCGATAGAACTTTCCTTTTACCTTATTAGGTACTTTACGATCACAGATAACTCCAGTAGCTTTTCTCCATTATACCATCCGGCCTGAATTCTGTGATCGACATCTCCATCAATTTCACCATTTTGTTGTATAATTGATCCCAAATATCTAAATTTTGTCACTTGTGGGATGACTTGCCCTCCCAATTTAACTTCCACTTCCCTTTGGCTTTGTCCTTTATCAAACTTGCAATACATATATTCAGTTTTATTTCTACTAAGACGAAAGCCCCTCAATTCCAAAGTCTGTCTCCATATCTCAAGTTTAGAATTAATATCTTCTCTGGATTCAGCCAACAGAATTATATCATCTGCAAAAAGCATGCATGTAGGGATCTCCTCCTTTATAGGCTCAGTTAGAACATCTATCACTAGGTTGAACAAATAAGGACTCAACGCTGATCCCTGATGTAGTCCAATCCTTATAGGAAAGTTCTTTGTAACACCTCCAGGAGTTCTAACATTGGTTGTAACCCCCTCATACATGTCCTGAATGGCTTTGATATAAGCAACCCTCACCCCCGTCTTTTCCAAGGCTTTCCAAAGTACATCTTTTGGCACCCGGTCATACGCTTTTTCCAAATCAATGAAGACCATATGCAAATCTCTTCCCTTACTCCTATACTTTTCCATTAGCCCCCTTAATAAATAAATCGCTTCTGTTGTAGACCTTCCTGGCATGAATCCAAATTGGTTTTCAGCGATATCCGTCTCCAACCTTAATCTGTGTTCAATCACTTTTTCCCACAATTCCAACCTATTCATATTTATACAACAAAAACAACAAAGCCTTTATCCCACTAGGTGGGGTCGGCTACATGGATCGCACGACGCCATTGTGTTCTATCAAAGACCATAGATTTCGATATATTATTAATTAAAAGGTCTTTCTCAATGACCTCATTGAGCGTTCGTTTCGGTCTTCCTCAACCTCGTTTGACAGGACTCCGTACTACTTGATCAACCCTTCTCACCGGAGCACTCAATGGCCTTCGCTGAACATGTCCAAACCATCTCAAACGATTTTCTACCATTTTTTCTTCAATAGGGGCCACTCCAACACGATCACGTATATGAGTGTTACGAATATTGTCCTTTCTTGTATGGCCACACATCCATCTTAACATCCTCATCTCAGCTACCCCCATTTTATATTCATGATATCCCTTTAAAGCCCAACATTCACTACCATATAGCATTGCTGGTCTTATAGCAGTGCGGTATAATTTTCCTTTTACCTTATTAGGTACTTTACGATCACAAATAACTCCCGTAGCTTTTTTCCATTTATACCATCCGGCTTGAATTCTGTGATTGACGTCTCCATCCACCTCACCATCTTGTTGTATAATTGATCACAAATATCTAAATTTTGTCACTTGCGGGATGACTTGCCCACCCAATTTAACTTCCACTTCACTTTGACTTTGTCTCTTATCAAATTTGCAATGCATATATTCAGTTTCGCTCCTACTAAGACAAAAACCTCTCAATTCCAAAGTCTGCCTCCATATCTCAAGTTTGGAGTTAATTTCTTCCCTAGATTCAACCAATAGCACTATATCATCCGCAAAAAGCATGCATTTCGGGATCTTCTCTTTTATAGGTTCAATTAGGACATCTATCACTAGGTTAAACAAATAAGGACTTAAAGCTGATCTTTAATGTAGTCCAATCCTTATAGGGAAGTCCTTTGTAACATCTTCAGACGTTCTAACATTGGTTGTAACCCCCGCATACATATCTTGAATGGCTTTGATATATGCAACCCTCACTCCCTTATTTTCCAAGGCTTTCCAAAGCACATCTCTTGGCACCCGGTCATAAGCTTTCTCCAAATTAATGAAGACCATGTGTAAATCTCTTCCTTTGCTCCTATACTTTTCCATTATCCCCCTTAATAAATAAATCGCTTCTGTTGTAAACCTTCCTGACATGAATCCAAATTGGTTTTCAGCAACATCAGTCTCCAACCTCAACCTATATTCAATCACTTTTTCCCACAATTTCATTGTATGACTCATTAGCTTAATTCCTCTATAGTTTGCGCAATTCTGAATATCCCCTTTATTCTTATAAATAGGAACCAAAATACTTTTCCTCCACTCATCTGGCATTTTCTTGGTTCGTAAGATCTTATTAAATAATTTTGTGAGCCACGACACACCCTCTTCGCCCAAACATTTTAAAACTTCAATTGGAATACCATCAGGTCCGACAGCTTTACCAGTTTTCATCTTCTTAAGAGCTTCTTTAACCTCGCCAATTCGAATCCTGCGATAAAATGAAAAATTGAGGTCACCTTCTCGAGTTGTCAAATCTTCCAAGTCACAATGCGACCCTTCTCCACCATCATTAAATAACTTATAAAAGTAGGCTTCCTACCTATCCTTAATATCTCCATTAGTAACCAAAACTTTTCCTTCTTCAAAATTGTTCAAAATTCGTCAAGTTCCCTATTTTTGCTCTGTTAATAATTTAGTTTGATGGAATTGGAATATTGTAATAATATATTGAGGTAGATATCAAATGGCAATTGGGTGAAAAAAGTCATGAGAAGTACCTGAATCTTCTCTTATATCCTGTATGTTGAATTTCTTCACAAATTTTCAAGAAATAAATAATTATATAATTGTTGTAAAAATGATATAGTTTAAATATGCTCATTTACAAATAGAAAAAAGTATGCTTGTTTAATTTGTGACCTTTTTTTTCAACCGGAATCTTTGTATTAATTTTTGACGTGCCTTGGATGTCAAAAGGCAATGTTTTTTTGGATTTTCTGTTTACAGTTTCAAATTTACACTGACTGTGGTTAGAGAATAAATTGTTACTTGTTAGGATACCACAGCCTCTCTTGGTTTATTCTAGGAGAAAATACATGGTTAAAGAGTAGTTGGTTTAGAAAGCAGTTATTATTGTGTCATAGATGACTATACATGTACGGTTATTTCTTATGTATGTAGCATTGTCAAGTGTTTTAGGAAGTTATTGTAGGTTGATAGTCAGTTATACTGTCATTGCATATATATTGGTGTGAGACATATTATGAAGTTCAGGAAAATATTCAGTACATTGTGTTCTCTTTCTCTGGACATTATCTGGCCAATCGTTCTTTCTGGTAGCCTTTATCTTCAGATGGTACTGTTGTTAAATGGGAAATCCTAGTGGCCTGAGAGCTCCCTTTTAAGTGGGAGATCGCGAGTTTGATCCCACTTGTAACCTCAGGCCATTTATGCGTGCTCCTTTAATTTAAAAAAGAAAGGCTTGATTATAAACAGCTGCAGACTGATAGTCAAATATCAGTGATAGTGTGAGACAGTGACTTATTGACTGATATTTTAGTTCTTGATGCTCGTTCCTTAACAAAATTGCTTGTCCTTTATAACATGAATGTAAAACTAAATCTGCATATTCTATTTCAAAGATGGAAATTGTTTGTATATCTATTTTTATATGCAATGCTTAACTTGTAAAGGTTCTCTTGTATGCTATTGGTTTTGGTTGGTTGGTGGCACTATTAGTGGAAAACTACTTTAAGTAACTAATTGGACATGAAGTTAGAAGAACTTCATTAGTAAGAACTTAATCACAATTAGTAGGATATCACAATATATAGCTCAAAGCATTTTGGTTATGAGCTAATTAACTTGATGAGTCCAACATGCGCCATGTATTGTGCTTTTTCATTATGGCTTATAAATAATGTAGTTTATTGGAGTTTGTGTATTTCATTATTTACTTATTACTAATGTTTTTTTTTTATTTGTTGAAGGACCATTAAGTGAGTGTTTGCATAAAACCCAAACCATGGTTTCAGAAGTCATTTTTCGTAAATCGAAACAAAACTCTTCTCACATACTTACCTCGTAAATTATAAAAGCTATTCTCTAAAAGCTAATCCAAACACACACTAAAAGTTATGGAGCGTTCCGAAATTAGGATAAGTGATCTCCGATCTTACTTTGAGCTTTCAACAGCTCATGATGTGGCAGCTGAAGGTTTGTCGTATGCCATGGTTAATAAAACATGGAAAGCCTGGCTTTGCCCCATCTGTACCAATAAGTTTTCAGTTTCCGAACATATTTGGGAGCATGTAGTGCAGAAGCATGTTGGTAATTCCTCACACCTGGTAGAAGACATTTTGCCTCTGGGTGTTGGCAGTGAATGGGCTAAGAAGATTAGTATTAATACTTGGAAACCTGTTGATGCCCTTATGGCTTTTAAAAAGCTCGAAAAAACAGGTGTTGCAGAAGCTATTGACGGTTGGCCGCTGTTAGATGACACTAACCTAGAAGGACTTCTTGAGAAAATCCATGAAAAGTTTGATTTTCTCATTGAACAGAGACATCTGGCTGCTTCTCATCTTAAAAAGGTCATATGATTTAGTATGCATGAGATAAACCAACTTGCAGCTGGCACTCAGCATATAAACTTTGGTTTAGATAAATCGCCATTGTGCATATGCTTTTTGGGACCCACCCAACTTGGCAAAATTTTGGAATTTTTTGTCGGATCTGTCTCATACTGTTTGTGATTTGAGGAAAGAGGTGGATAAGAGTACTAACTCCATGGTTGATTTTCACAAAATTACCAAGACTGAGATTGAAGAGGAGATTACTGTTTTTGAAGATGGATTATGCCTTAGTATAAGTGCTGCAAAAATCACTGGTGAAACTAGGGCATCAGATGATTGGAATCAACTGGACTTATGCTTAGATAGACGTGTATACAATAAATGTGAAGGAGTGCGGCTTGTTGGTATTCTTAGGGATATGTTTAGAGAACTAAAGAATGAGGAAAGCATTTCTCTGGAGGTCAGTTTGTTGATACGTCCATTTTTACCAGGATAACAAATAAATAAATAAATAAAAAAAAAAACTGTTCTGACTTTTATGTGTTATGATGCAGCTGAGCGATGATGATAAAAGGATCCTCAGTGATGTTGCAATAATAGAGGGGTTGAAATACAAGCTTGGACTTGGTAGTGCCATAGACTACCGTGCAATATTACTGCCAGAGCTGAAGATATACCTTCAGCACATTGAAGACCACAAAACCATTGAGTATATTCTTCATATCTATATATATACCTATACTTTTGATCTTTTACTTTTCAATGTATAAACTGCTCATCCATTACAAGCGCATCCACTTTTAAGCCACCATCCTCCCATAGAATCCATATTCCTCCTGAAAATCCCGCTGCCTCCCTTATTAAAGAGTTATTGAATCCCTAACTCCTAATTATCCTTCTTGCAGTATTCCCACTTACTCTCGGCTCTCGCATAACTACAATATCAAGTCTGTATATTTTTTTCATATCCTTAAACAAAGCCCTTGCTCACTGCACCCCTACTGTTCCAAACTAAAATCTTTATAATCAACAATATAGTTTGGACGTACAGACCTTACCTTAGTTTTCAACAGCAAGTGAGGGAGTCTCCATCCCCTCCACATTCATCTCAGTACGCCCTATTGGATCCTCCTCATCATCAAATCCACTATCACCAGGGTATATATCTTCTTTTCCTCCCATTGTCACATACAGATCCCCTGGATCAATATTCCCTCTCTCATGAACTCCAAATTCTCTATTAATGTAACCTTGCACATTTGTTTCCGTCACTGACTCCTCTTCCTTTCGCACTTCTTTTCCCATTCCCAAAGTAGTTTGAGACATTACACTATCTCCTTTCCCCAATCTCATTTTCAACTTCTCCTCCGTCACCTTCCTCACTCCTTGATCAATGCTCACAGCTGGCACTGAGTTCTTTCCTTTGAAACTAACACTTTTGTGCCCTTCTTTTGCTCGCTTCTTATTCTGGTTCTTCTTCCATTCCTTTGTACCCTGCACATTTTTGATATCCTCCATTACTTCCTTATCCAACTCCTCTATCAGCCCTCGCTGCTCATTCCTAATGGCTTCATCTTTTAACTCAGCAAAGCTTGAGCCTCTTGATTCTGTTCATGAATTGCTGGTTTTCTAAATCTTCTAGCCCTCCGTACTTTTTTCCACGGACCTTCCCCTTCCTTCCCCTATCCTCTTCCCTCTGTAACATCCATCATTCCTCTTCTAACATCTTCTTTCACCATATACTGCTCTTTATTATATATACACATTGCTCTGCCAGATGCCCAAAACAACAACATTTTTGACAAGGCAATCTCATACTTTCATAGACGACACAACTTTTGCCCATCAATTTCAATTTCTGGAACTAAAGGCTTAGTCAACTCTAACTCAACACACATTCTTGCAAACTTACCTCTAGTTCTTTGTGCAGTATGTACATCCGGACTGATAGCTTTCCCACCAACATTCTGCATGGTGCGTGCTTCATATATTATAACTATATATATTTCACCACTTTAATTACCATATTCATCTCATCTCTCAAACTTGATTAATTAACCATGTTGACTTGACCTTTCCTTAATTGTTTCACTTTTCTATTGTTTTTACTTCTTCTCTTCTTCTCTTTAATTATAGCACACTATAATCTCCAGATCCAAGGATGATCACAAGCCAACCTTGCTTTAATTGTAGCCTCCTTTGCCTCATTATATATATATATATATATATATTCGCTCATCAAGATCAAACATATGCAATCTTCAAATGTTTATATACTTGTTACTTCCAGAATAATTTATAAATAAAACCCTTAGCAATTAATGTTAAGTGTTTCTGTTGAATATATATATGTTTCTTCCAGAATAATTCACACACATTAAGCACATTCAAGACTCCATTTCAGTTTGGTCTGCTTTCGTTTCAGAGGCTTAGAACGAGAAGCAATGGAACTGCAAGGTCACATACTTCTCTTACAGGAAGAGGAAGAAGAACTTGTTCAGCGTACAATCAGCATAAGGCAACAGAAAGAAGTCTTCCAAAAACAGAATGAAGCAGTGACCAAAGCTGCCTCTAAACTGAGGCAAAATACATAAATAAGGAGGCTTGAATCAGGAGTCTCTAAAAAGAGAGACAAACGCAGGATCGTTTCAAAGGATAAGAGAGCAGTTGAAGAATTAAGGAATGGGCGGGGACTTAAGTTGTTAGGGCTGCAGAAAGTACTAGAGGATCTGAAACGAGAAAGGGAGAATATCACGGCTGAGATAAGTAAAATGGAGAAGGAAGATGAGAGTGAGATAGGAAGATTTGAAGAAGAACTGAGAAGAATTGATGAAGAAATAAAGGGGAATCTGGATGAGATTGCAGAAAAGAGAGAACAAATCGCAAACTGATTAACTCGGAAGCACCTACCGGTACGTCTTTCCAAACTTCATTAAGTTTGCTGTTCTCCGCTACTGCTTTGCAAGAACAGAGAATACCTTTCTGAGCACACTGATTTAGCAAAAAGACCTCATAAAGAAGAACGTAGTAAAGAAGATAACAAAGGCTACGGCCTTGAGCTGTTACAAGACTCATTAATTCCTCTGCTGCAATATAGGAAAGTGATGGATTGATTCTAGCAATTTGCAACATTTTATACAAAAGCACAATGAACTCAAAATAGTCCAATCTAAATTTTGAAAATTTGAGCGAGCAAGGAAATTTAAGAGCATTACTTATTTCCCTAATGTTGAAATAACAACCTCTGCAACTAGATTATGCACCTACAAAATAGCAATTTAAAGAACCAAATTATTTCTACTGAGCTCATTTAACTAATATTAAATATATAATGTTTCTGTGTATCTGGTCTAGAAACTGATATCACTCAGATTTTAGTTAAATCCTATATTGTAAAATATATCACCTTAACTCCAAGTTGTTTGCAGATATTTTCTGCTAGTAGGAGAGTATAAGCAGAATTCTTGTTTAAGAAATGAATTTTGAACTTATAATGAGTGCATAAACAGTCCAGAAAAACTTCAAACCCAAATGGAATATAAATTAGGTTTAGTAATGAGCTAGCCTACATACTTTATCAGTTTGCTGCAGGATTTCATCATCATTCCATTACAACAAGGACCGCAAACAACTGCCTGAAATAATATGAATGGACAGATAATTTATATGAGCAAAATTATGCAAGCAATAATTGGTGGATTCCACCAAATTACATTTGTTACCTCTTGAAATGCGTGTCTTACTTTCCTACAGGTCATTCCTTCCAGGTTGGGTCAGCTGTAAAGATTAAATACATTTTCTGAAAAAAGCAAAAGTCATAATAGTTAAATTTCAGGGACATGTGAAGTTTCAATATTAGGTTAACAAAGAAAATAACAAGCCAGTTTCCTAATGTATGGTCATTAAACAGGGAAATGTTTCATTTACCTCATTACACTAGCCATAACAAACAACAAGATAGTTAAAGCCAAATGGAAAGATTGGAAAGGAAAGTTTATTCTGGGAATTTATATAAAAATGACTAAACTTTAATGGAATGGCATAATTGAGTGATTTAGAAGATACAGTCCACATTATCGGAAGACAATTTGATTCTGTGAGTATTATTCTCAATTTAGGTGGAGAGTAAATCATATATAAAAGACTACAGAAAAGTTCAAGTATTAGGTCAAAGAAGGAATGCTGGCAAATATGCCGAAAGTATGCAATACATTGGTAATTTAGCAAGTGTTTGTAGATCTTTGCAAGCCACTTCTGCCGAGAGTATAGAATTTGGATGCAACATTTTCTACTGGCTCTACTTTCAGTCCTGAGATAGATTTTAAGAGCTCACATGTCTTGGATCATGAAACCTGCATTCATGAAATAAGACAAATTCTTACTTCTGTGCACAGCATTTGAATTGTATATTCTGTGTTTGGTTTCAAGTTGAATGTATTCAACATACTTCAACTGTGGTGGGGACAGAATCCATTTCTGGAATTTGTTGAAGGGCTAAAACAGAGAGAAAAGCATCTATGTCAACTTCATACCTAAGAAATTAAGAATCTGAAATGAATAAACTTCATTATGTATTAAAAAAAATAATAATAAACTTCATTAAAGTGAAGTTCATAATATTGAATTAAGGATGAAGACAATAAAGATAGAAGTAATACTTTGCTAAAATAATCCAAGCTGCCATGTGATCATCCTGAAGCCAGTAATGATTTACATTTAACAGATAGAAAATAAGCCACTCATCGCTGATACAAGGGATTTTAGCGGTAATCTCTTGATTTTGAAAACTGTTAACTTTGAATTGTTTTGTTACAGATTCAAGTCAGGTCCTTGCATTCATTAATCTTACAAGTACTTGGAAGATCATTTGTATAGTAGGTTTTTCCTATTATTCATACATGAATAGGGATGGACCCAGTTTTTTTTCTTGGGAGGATGTTTCGTAAGGGAACTCCTCTATGATGGACCTCCTTCCTAACTTTTCCTGTGTATGCCTTCCACTGTGTCTTAATTCACTTCAGCTCAAGGTTCCCACTTGATTTATTTCAGAATCCAAACAACTGTAAGACAATGAACTTGTTTGATTTGTTGGGAATGTTGGTCTTTTAGCTGTAGTTGTTATTCTTGTTTGAACCTTTTGACTCTTCCTCATGACTCAGCTCTTACGGCTTTTATTTAGAAAGTAAACTACCCTTCTAAGATTAGTACTGTTTCTTGGAATATGATATTGTGACACTTGAATTGTTTTCACGTGCATAGAGCTCATAAGGTCTTCTATCCCATATTTGTTTCATGAGTCACAAAAACTCATAATGTAGTAGGCATCTATCGATTATTAAGTTACCAACATGTTGGATATTGAGATATTGGATTATTAGTTGACTATTCGTTGATTGTGTAATTGTTAGCTGGCCTTAGGAAATAGGCATAAGATCAAGGGTCCAATCCCGTAGTTTAGCAATTTGTCTCCTAACATTTATTTTCCCTTTAGTACAAACATCACAAATAAGCTCTCCATGAAGTCGTTAGATACAACTTTTTTCATTACTCTAGTTCCTTTTTCTGGTTCAGCTCTTTCTTAAAATCTCTTGTTTAAAAATAGTACATCTAATTGTGCACTGGTTGATTCTAACTCATATTTTTTTGAAACAGTGTCAAGAATAATGATATTCGGAAGTTTCTCGATGGCATTTACGTTAGCAAGAAGGGGACAATCCTTGATGTACTTAGAGATGGTCTCTCCTGCTATGAGTGTTTGTTTTTTAGTAGAGTATTTGGAGATAATAGCTGAATTTCGATCTAAAATTTTGTGCTCAGATGATCTTATTTTAGTTTGTTATCTTTTCTATTCTCTGAAATTGTGAAGTTTCAAGAATTTTTGTTTTTTACCTCATATCGTTTAGCCTGGCGTCATATGGTCACAACTGCAAGCGATTGCGAGCATTAAAATTTGTCCTCTCTGTTGGATGATCCACTTGGCATATTTTGTTTTTGATATTTTATGATGACTAGTTTACTAAAATTTCTTTTAAAAACTGTGGTTAAAGTGTTTAACCAATAAAATATTTTGGCTGTTCATACCTTCAAGAGAAGTTCAACCGATTGATTTATTTTAAAAAGAGTAGCTTCCTTGTATCGAGGATGGTTCGCCAAGAGATTGGCGTATAATTGTGAACGATGGTCTTAGACATGAGCCATAAAGTTTAGACATGAGCTATAATGTACCTTGAATTGAAAATCATGGTTCATTTTCAATTTTGTTTTTTCCAGGATTTTTCATGTAGTACGTAAAAACAACTTACCAACAGAACAATCAGCGACTCATAAAAAATGCATTAATACCTCTTTGCAAGGACGTCAATGTGATTTAAATCTCTCAGCTATTTTATCAATCTGTTTTCTAGGAAAGATCAGACATAAGAAGGATTTTTTGTTTCCTGAATAAGATTCAATCATTGTATTAGAAAGCAGCATTATGAACACTGGTTAGTGCAGCCACCTTATGGTAAGCTGTAGCAGTGCCTAAGCGGAACGCAAATTCAAGCTGTAGCAGTGCCTAAGCGGAACGCAAATTCATGATACTTGTTTAGTTGCTTTAATATGAAAGGCAGATGACTGTCCACCCCACAAATGATGATATGATCGGTCTCCAAAACTTAGCACTTGGACTGAATAATTCTTATTGAATGCCTACTGCTTTGGACCTTGACCCTAATTGTTCGGTCATTGTACTTAGAAGGCGAGTATAATACTATAAATTATTTTTTTTAGAGTAAAAGTAATCATGATGTTAATAATGCATTAACGTCCGTTATTGTAAGATTTTAATGAAAGGTTAAGGAGTTAAAATAGCCATTAACTTATATCAAAAGTAACTATAAACTTTTTTTAGATGTAAATGTAACTAAAATATGACATCTTGAACGTTAAGTCATAAGTTTTTACTTAACTTTTATATTATGAATATTTCATCAATTTGGGGATTAAAATGACACAAGTCAAAGAAAAATTTATGAATTAATTTTCATGAAGTCACATTTTTTTTTATTTTAGAGAGAATGACAAAGCAAAAGAAATTTGTTACTAAAAATCAAAAAGCTAAAATCCCCAACATAAATTGTTGGCCTTAAAAGTACCGTTATCACAAATGTTGAAACAATCTCATAACCAGCTATGAGAAGATTCTAAGGGAGGATATCTAAGAGGAAAACTATGAGACAATGGAAGATCGCATATGTATATGGTAGGGTTGGAAAAATCCACATCACTCCTAGTCATCTCATAATTAAAATCCACATAGACTCCAACTTGTACCAGCAACTAAAAAGACTTATTATGAATTAATGTTCAAGAAGTAACTTTTTAGTTACTGATACATTCAGAAAAAAGTTTATGGTTACTCTTACATTTTTGGTAAAAGTTAATGACTATTTTAGCATCTTAACATTTTATTAAAAAGTTCACTGTAATGGACGCTAACGGATTATTAAGGTCATGGTTACTTTTGCCATCTTTTATAATGTTTATGGTTACTTTTGCTTCCAAAAATAATTTATAGTTACTGTTGCACTTTTCAAAAAAGTTAAAAATTATTTAAGCACATTAATCCTTAATTTAAAGGGGAAAATTTCCCCACTCATTCTAATAATTCAATCATTTAATCAATAAACAAAAAAATAAAAGATCTCAATAAACATTTTTCCGATTTCCCTCTATATTGCTATTTCACAAAGAAAAAATATATAAAATTTTCCCTTCAAAGATAATTTTTGTCGATTTCCAATTGACAATAGTTAATTTTAGCACACCATTAATAATAGGATAAACACATATAGTTAATTTCAGCACATCAATATTAATTAGTGAGAGAAGCCGATAATCAATAATTACGCCTAAAAATAAATATCTGAGGGCCCAGTAGTAATTAGCAATATATGAGTTATGAATATTTAAGTTTATAATTAATGCACTATTAAGTAACTAATTAAAACAATCAATTACTCGATGGTTGATATATATATATATATATATATATATCATTTTGTAAAATATGAAGCTAGTATGCTTTTAAGCTTTTTCTAGGAATTATATGAAGCATCCCATCGTGAATAATTGAAAAGTTAATCTCCTTTTTTTCAGTAAAGAAAAACTTAATCTCCTGATCAGGAGTTAATTAGTATATATTTAAATTTATATTATTTAGAATTTAGAATTTTTATTTATAGGCATTACATACAAGAGTTATGGTGTGGATTTTGTCCATATCCAAAATAGAATAATGACAATAGTTAATTTCATCACACCAATTAATAATCACATATGATTAAATTCAACACACCAATATTAATTAGTGAGGGAAGCCGCTGATCAATAATTACCCCTAAAAATAACAACCAAGGTCCAGTGATAATTAGCAAGCAATGAGATATGAATATCTTTTCGTCCAAGGAAAAAGTTATGTATATCCATGTCTATATATAATTAATGATTAGTAACTAACAATAATAAACTTTAACCGGAAAACCTAATAGTTATCCTATTACTTCAACCAATCCAGTAGTAAACTTATCGAACATCCATGCACTGTAATCCTTCGTTTATTAACTAAAAGATTAAATTAAATTGTTAGAATGAGAGAGGAAATTTTTTCTTTTAAATTAATATGCGATGACGTTGGAGAATTTCTATTGGCATATTGTAATTATATGAAGCGTCCCATGGAAATTTAAGAACTTAATCCCCTTAATAAATTGCGATGAGGATGTCTCGGTCGATTCTCCTAATTTCTAGATACCAATGAATTAAATTTAAAAAATTGGTAAACGACAAAAAATTATGTACCACTGTTTACTACACCAATCCGATATCTTTTTATTAAAAACAAAATTAAATTTATTAAGGTTATTTGAGTGTGAATCTTTTTATTTTGATCAATCTGATAATAATTATTCGGTTAAGGGTAAACTTATTTTCGATTTAAACGTGGGAATTTCAATTTAAGGAGATTATTTGAATCTGAATCTTTTTATTTGAAATCATTCTTATTTAGGGTTAATGTGTAAAAATAGTAATGAACTATTTCATAAAGTGCACCCAACACAACTAACTATTTTAGGGTGTAAAAATAGACATTATAAATTTTTAGGGTGTAAAAGTAGATATTATGAGTTTTTTTTGGAGTAAAAATAGCAATTTATGCACCCAAAATAAATAACAAAATTATTTTTTTTTTTCCAAAAAAAATTTATAATGTCTACTTTTGCACTCTAAAAATTTATAATGTCTATTTTTGCACCATAAAATAATTAGTTGTGTTTGGTGTACTTTAAAAAATAGTTATTTACTAAATCTACACTTTAACCCTTCTTATTTATAATATCTAACTCATCGATTTATGGAGAACACTTAAATTTATATGTACGCAGACTAAAAGAATCATGTTATTTTTTTGACCTGAAAATAATCATTGAGAGAAAGGGTGAAAAAAACTTTTGACTTGTTCCTTTTATATATTATTGAGCCAAAGAATCATATATCAACATTTTAAGTTTATCGGTTTATCCCTCCTTTCTATGTCAAGTTAAATAAATGGATCACGATTATTGTTGGCACTTCCTAATATTTCAGATTTTAAATTCAAACAAGTAGTATATATTGACCAAACAATTCCAAAAATAAAATGATGCACGCGCGCGCAAATATAGATATTACGGGTGTGTTTGGATTAGCGATAGCATATATATATTTTCCTTAATCTAACTTTTACAAACTTAAGTTAGGATAGAAATCGGATGACGCAATGTGAGTTATGTTTGGATTAACTCTGTAAAAAAATCATTTAACAAAATGAAACTTGTTTAAATGATTAATGAAAAAGCATGTTTAAATGTAAAATAACTGAAAAGGACATGGGTTATATATATATATATATATATATATATATATATAAAATGATAATTTTAAGAAAAATGTTTAAATTAAAATTATGAAAATAAAAAATTTAATGTATTATTAAAAATTATAAATATTAAAAAACAGTTACATATACATATTTAATGAGCATAACAATAAATATTTTTCAAATTTTTATTGAAGAAGAGCAATACAATAAATAATTATGGATATTGAAAAGTACATAAAAATTAATAAAAGATGTAGTCACAAACAAAAATCATTAAAGGATAAAGATAGCCAAAAATATAATTAAAAATCCCATTTAATAAATAATCACACTTATATTGTAAGGACCCTCGTCGCGTTAACGATATTACTCGAAATAGCGTTTGCGCAATATAGTAAGTACATAGTAATAGCATAAATATATTGATACATTGAAGCAATAGTGCTTGATTACATCAAGAATTTCACATAGGGGTATACAAAATAGCTACATACCTTAAACGAATTGCATAGGTCTTCAAATAACCAACGTCTCCTCTTGTACTCGTCTGTAACTTCCGGTTGTCAGAAATTACTGTTTAGCCCTTCGAGCCGCTACCTGTCGCTAGAAACTTTACATGTTTATGGAAAAATGTGAGATTCGAGAGAATCTCAGTAGTAACATGCTTTCGAAACATATAAAATGCGAAAATATATATGCAATGTCATGTCATGTAAGATGATCGAAACGTTATGTGTGTACACTTGCCTAAGGTCAAATGACATGTTTGCCCCTTGGTTGACTTAGTGCCCCTGTCGGGTCCTTGACCACAACATGGCGAATTGGTGTGTCTAGGACACTAGCTTATGTTACGATGAATGACATTCATAATAGGCATCACATAGTATATGTAGGCAGAAATTACTACATGGAACGCGCCCTTTCCTTACTTGTCAATCGTTCCAGCTCCGTTTCAGCTTAGCTATTGATATATCCTAAAATTACACATTTAGGATAAATGAGTTATTATTCACTCGTAACTCATTTTAGACTCATTATGTTGGTTATCTTGACTCAAAGTTGCATAATTACAACAATACCCCTAGGAACCTGGCCTATGCTCATTTGTACCCGGTCTATTGTACTTTACTCAATTTTATGACTTGAATCAATCCTACACAATTTCATATGTAGAATCCATTTTTGACCTCGGATTACTCAAATTCAGGCCCAAATGATGAAAATACCCCTTGGCAGCCTCCACTTAGTGCTTTAAGAGTAATTCGGTCATTTCATGTAACGGACACCTACACCCCACAACCTGGCCTGGGTGCAGTCCGGTACACACTCCCCGTAACCTAGCCTGAGAGTGCGGCAAGCTTATGGAGTGCCCACCTCCATTATTCCCCCCTAAGGGAACCTCCCCAGGATCGAACTTGAGACGCTAGGCATAACAGCCCAGCTTGCTCAACGGTACCAGGATTGATAGCTTGGGCATGTTATGGCTAGTATCTCAAGTTCAATCCTGGGAAGGTTCCCTTGAGAGGGAATAATAGAGGTGGTCACTCCATAAGCTTGCCGTACTCTCAGGCCAGGTTGCAGGGTGTAGGCGTCCGTTACATTTCACACTCTAGGCCTTTTCTCACTTCATCATCATTATGAACCTTACCCAATTTTCCCTTCTGAACTCAATGGAATCATCCAATTGATGAAATTCCAACTCCTTCTTCATGCCACACTTCCAGCAGCAATATTGAGTTCTTAGAAGAGTTGTTTCGGTTTCTCGTTTTCTCTTACTTAATCATCTCCTTTTTACTTCTAATCACAAGATTAGCTAGTTAGAAACTCATTGGACATGATTTAGAGGGAATTCAAGAATTACATCCCATAGTCCATTCATTAGAAAACTTGAGAAACAACACTGTCAATCACCAATAACAACACAAATAGCATCAATTAAGGTAGAAGAAGCAAGTCTTGAAGTTTACCTCTCGTTTCTTCCACTTTCTCTCTCTAGGTCGCCATCTCTCTCTCTCTTCTCGCTTAGAGTTTTTCCTTGAACATCATGGATTTGATGGTGAAAAAGAGATTAGAAGAGGTAGTAGAGAGTTTAAGAAGCTTTAACTTCAAGATTACAACTTCATACCTTGATCTCTCTTGCTCCTCCGTGTTCTTGTTATTTCTCATTCTCGTTCTCGTTCTTCCATTCTGATTCAATTGGCACGAAAGAATGAGGAAAGAAAGGATGAAGAAATGGTCATATAATGAGTCATTAAAAATGGCTCTTATGTGGTCACCCTTATTAGTCGACTTCTTTAGCTTTCTTGTATGATAATTCATTTCCTTTGTCATGTTTCTTCATCTACTAAAATAATGAGATGCATAGAGAGAAATATTATTCTCAAACTATCTCATTATACCACCTTACAAGTGGTTAATCATAGCCTTGTGCTTTATGGCTCTTGACTTTTCTTAGTTATTAATTCACCTAGTAATCGTTTCCCTCTTTTTTAGTTTCCATCTAACTAAAATCATTGGAAAAAAATACTCATTTCTTGCTTTATAGCAAAATTACTATTTTTCCCTTACGTTATTTCCCATTGAAAAAATTGTCACACAATCACGACTACCATATAGAAATTCACTGGTTGCAATATCCCAAAAATTTAATGCAAGAATTAATTTATGGAAACTAGATAGTAAGCCAAATTATGGAACCTACAAAATTTAAGGAATCTTAAATTAGACAAAAGGAAAAAAATTAGGACCTAGTGTGTGTAATAAATAGGATAAAAATATACATACATACATATATATACATACATACATACATACATATATATACATACATACATACATACATATATATATATATATATATATATATATATATTTAAAAACTCACCTACATATGAGACAAACACATATATGCAGGTGTCACTCTCTTTTTATGCATGCAATACGTGTTCCATACATTCACACACACAAACATACTCATTACCTACTCCTTACTTCTCTTCTTTCATTCGTACAACACACCAACTCATCCATCATCAAATAATAAATAAAGAAGACACTCTCTCTTCCCTCTCCATTCGCTTCATCATCAGTTCATTCATGCAACAAGTCTAGCTGAATAAACAGAAAAGAAAAACACAGCAGAGTGAGGGAGATGTGAGTGAGAACTGAATATTTTCATTGGAAACAAGCAAGAAGGAAGGTTGAATTGCTACAAGAAACCATATATTCTGATATATGTGAGTTTCATTCATTCTTATCTTGCATTTCCATTAGATTAGAGGCTGTTTTCTGCTGGTTTGGATGGCTGGAATTAAGAGGAATTCGCTGGAAAGTTGCTGTCACCGTAAAATACCAAAACCAGTCATTGTGTGCCCATTTTTCATGGGATTTGTGGTCTCTTTTCTTCTGTAATCACATCCCTAAATACAAGAAACATGTTTAAGAGTATGTAGAGTCAAAATCCTTGAGATTGGAGTGAAAAACTATGGTTGTATGTGAGTTTTCTCAACTCTGTTTTACTCACCGGAAAACAGAGTTTCTTCCGGAAACTTTTAGAAGCTCAAACGGAAGTTATAGATGAATTTGTGGTCTGATTATTTTTTCTGTGGAAATTTTAGGATGTTTAGTATGACATAGAATCAAGAAGAGCACAATTTGGAGTCAAAATGAATGAGTTATTAATTTTTAAATTCAGACTGTCAAAACTGACATTTTTAGAAGTCAGTCCATTTCATGTTCCGTTTTGACCACCTGAATCATATCCAATAATTATGAAATTTTATATGGACATAGTACACATAATAATATTTAAAATGAGTAGTAGAATGCATCATTTAGATATATGTAAAGGGAGTTATGATTTTCGAAAGCTGGGTTTAGAAACAGGTGCAATCCTGGAAGTCCAGATTCTAGTAGTTGGTTTTGTGGTATTTTTGAATTATGTAGTCTTTCCCAATGGCCATGAAAATTTCCATAATTGAATTACATAGTCTAATATTTAATTTGATATATATTTTGTGTTAATTAGATTAGTATACTAAGAGATATGAATTTTTGAAGTTGGTTGCTCTCAAACTATGTTTATGGAAAACAGATTGGATGTGTCGAAATTTTGGAAACTCAAACCTTCACAAAAAATTATGAAACTTTCCAGATTTAAAATAAACATTTAGATCTTTAATTTTATGGGTAGAAAATAATTTTTGGACAAGTACATTAGGAGATATGAATTTTCAAAGTTGTGCTCTGTTTCTGGAGAGTAATCTGGAATAGGGGTATTTCGGGAAATTATGGGAGAAATATGATTAATTTGAGAAGATTTTAGTATTTTTCTATGAAACTATATTTCAAGATATTAATTTAGGCTTTGGACTCAATCAATTTTTATTTTTCTAGAATTATTTATGATCTTTCAAAATTGACTGAAAAATCTGCCAATTTGCTGAAAAATAGTGAAATTGCACTATGAAAATTGTATTGTGTAGAAACCACTGAAATTGAGATAACCAGCATAATATGATTAAAGAAAGTAGTAATACAATTAATAAAAAAATTACTTGTTAATTTTAATTTATAGGAATTGATAATAGCTCGAGCAGAAGAAAAAGTCTTGGATAAACAGCAGGACTGAGAAAGGACCCAGGTAGTAACTCTTTCTTGCATGTATTATGTGATTATCTATATGTTGAATACATCATTTTTTGTAACATGAGCTATTATTTTAGACACACCAATTTGCCAAGTTGTGGTCAAGGACCCAACAGGGGCGCTGAGTAGACCAGGGTGCAAACATATCGTTTGGCTTTGGGCAAGTACACATATATTTTCGATCATCTTACATGACATGTCATTGCATATCTATTATCGCATTCTATATGTCAGATTTTATGTTACTACTGAGATTCATTCGAATCTCACCCTTTTTCAACATATAAAAATATTCCAGCAGAAAGTATTGGCTCTAAGGGCAAATCTGTAATTACCGGTGACTGAGGTCCGATTCAAGAAAGACTGCAACTGGTTATCTTTAGTTTCAAATTTTATTTCTTTTGGACCCTATATATAGTTTTTGAATCCTATAGGATTTCCTATAATGTAAACAAGCACTTGTTATCAGTATATTTTTGCTATTTCTGTACGCCTATGAACTGTGCGTTTAATACTCTGTGAATATCGAACCATTAAGGGGTTTGACACTGGTAGCAACACTACTTTGTGTTATAGCATAATTATGTCGTGTGTGACCTCTAATTGTTTCGTTTTATCACTCCCTGTACTCTTTAATACCCCTAAGGTATAAAGAATTTGTAAGAATAAAATCGTGCTTTACTGGGACACTTACTAAACTAGGGCCTAGCAGTCCCCTTGAATCAGGCATATTTCAATCCTCTTGTCTTAAAATTTGGGGTGTTACATATATGGGAGAACTTGTTGGTGTAAAAAGAGGCTAAGGTTGGAAGATGCACACAAGAAAATAGAGAGAAGACCGACTTCTCAGTTTTTCTCTCACCACAGTCAAAAGCTGCAGCAAAAAAGAAACAAAAAGTTGCTTCAAACTAATAGTGACAGAGATTTAGTACTTATTTGGATTAGTGGTTGATAATTATAATTGTGATTTTCATAAGTACATTGGTTAAAAGTGTCATTAGTCAATCATAGTCTATTATGATTTCTGTTTGGATATTTTTTTCATAAGTGACTTTAAGAATTGTAATTATGTTTGGATTCCATTTATTTTTCGATGAAATTAGATTCCATTTATTAAAATAACTTATGAATGTATAATTACCAAAAAAAAAGGATTTGAATTTTATAAAGTTATATTCAATAAACAAAATAAGTGAAACTGGAAGTAAAAACGACGTAAGACTTCATGACAAGGTGCATATATAACCAAAAGAATAATTATACATGTTAGAGTATATTTTAGAGAGTATATTATGGTATCTATCATTATCATGAAAATTAATGTCAAAGTAAAAAATAAATTGATAAATATGATAGCTAATTATTTTGCTAGGATTGCACCACATCATGTAATTAAGTTTATTTCTTCAATAAAGTTGTTTACATTTTCATGAATATATTTTTATAATAATGATAATTAAATATTTAATAAATATTATTAAATATGATTTAATACATAACATGGATATTTAAATATTATTTTTATTATATAATAATTATTATTTACAATAATTTAAAAATTCATGTTAGGTAATTGACAAAACAATATTTAAGATAATATTATTTAAACTACGTTGAAAAATAATAAGCAAGATATGTGTAGAAAATATTTGGAGAGAATTTTGGAGAAGGGATCAGAAGGCAAATTAGAAAAGAAATTTTTGTGGAAGTTTGACTGGGAATTTCTAATCATTATCACTTATGCTTAACGTGCGGTTGGAAGATGAAATCATAGTTCATCACGGTTGATTGAGATTTTTTAAAAATTACCAAAGCGAGACAAATGGGATTTATAAGTACTTTTTTGGGTTCAATCAGGCTTATATGATATCCCTCCGCTTAAACCAAACAAGCACTTGAGGTGCTTAAAAGAAAACGTCAACCCAAATATCATGTTTTGACGAAAAGCATATTTTCACGTTGGATAAATTGCTTTCCCCCCTTCCACTATGATCCCAAATATAGCCTACTTCATTGCAATGACATGGTTACCATTATAAGAATAGGTTTAAGAGTAAAAATGCTTTAGAAGTTTTCATAGATGAGCCTTAAGCACCAGGAAGCTTTTAAGAGGATAATTTTGCCTCGAAAGTTTTAAAAAATAGGGCAACTTTTCCTTACGTTAAAGTCTCAAATGGTTAGCTAACAATTGACTGACATATGATGAGGTGTCTATGCCACATAAGATACTATGCCACATATTATTCCATATATATATTATGCCACATTATCAAAAATAAAATAAAATATATGAAATACCAAACATGCCCTTAAGGAATACCCATTTTGATATGAACAAATCCCTCTTCTCTTCTAATCTACTTTCTCCCTCTCCTTCCATTGTGGAAGAAAAATTACTTTCAACATTTGATATGATCTTGACCACTTAATAAAAAAAATATGAGTATTATATAGAGAAATTATTCTATAAACTTGGTTTGCCTTGTTATTTTAGTACCTTCTAAATATTAGCTAATATATTAATAAAATTAAAAGATTTCACAAGATTTAACTTTTCTTTACTTTTGAAATCTTAATTAAACAATCTGAATTTTTAAGAAAAATAAAAATTTGAATTACTAATTAATATTAATTGAGTTGTTGTATTTTAATTAGCTAGACTACAAATGACATGGCAAACTAGGTTCACACAAGAATTTTTCGTATTATATGTACAAGACATAAGAGAAAAGGGCACTTGCATGTTAGTATTATTCTAAGACGAGGTAGCATTAGTAGCAGAACTAAAATATTCTTAAAGTAAATGTATCAGAAATAAAGTGAGATAATAAGGCAGTTACATCAAATTTTAAAAACTAAAATAAATGCATCAGAATTAAATAGAGATAATAGGAGCAGTTACAAAATATTTCAACCAACAAGTTATTAGTTGATATGGTAGGCGATCTTACCTCAGAAAGAGGAGATATAAGTTTAAACCTCGACAAGCACACTTGTTGGAGAGTTTAAAGTTGTTATGTTCACGTGTTCGCGTTTCATTGGGTCCTCCCCATATATGTGACACTTTGATCTACCATCCCTCCAATTCTAAACAAAATCTCCTCTCTCCCACTATAAAACCTATTTATTGATTGAATTTACCTTTAGAACACACACACACACACACACACACACATGTATGTATGTATGTATGTATGTTTCAATTTTTATTTATCATTTTGCATTGGGATCAACACCAGTTATGGTGCCTATCTAAAGATAGGCACTATCAACTCATCCCCATTTGGATCGTCCGGATGAGATCTAGACAATCCAAATTTCATATTTCTTAAATCATGATTTTAAACAGAAACCATTTTTTTTGTAAAAATATTAGTTGAGAAATTATCTCTATATTATATTTTCTATCCACTAAAATAATTTTACCAATAAAAATAAAAAGTAAAAAAAATTAAATCTGAACTATTCAGATTCCATCTGGACGGCCCAGATGGGACGAGTTGATTTTGGATAGGCACAATAATTGGTTCTATGACCTACAAGTGTTGATCTATGTGCATTGACAATGAGACATTCACCTCAGCCCTTGAACATGAAGGATGCTTATGGTAACTTTATCATCCTCATGTCAAATGTATCCTATGTTATTTTAGATTCTTTTTTTTTCAATCATTATTTTAGATTCAATACAACTATATGTGCACACGGCCTTTCATGTTTGAATATGATAGGTAATAAAAATTTGTTCTCTAGACTTGCGCCCGTCCATCACACAGGGTCTAGGCTATTTACCCATTCATTTATGAAAAATAGCCTTTGGATTTGAAAGATCATTATTATTGGAAATTGCTACATGGAAGCATACGTTGAATACACAAAGTCCAAACGGCAATGTCACCAAGGAAACTTGAAGTCTAACAAAAAAAGGGATAAGACCTCGCTTTATTGTTGATATTAATCAGAGTAACAATTGCATAGTTTAGTGGGCATATAGGAATAGCACAAATACTGATATTATTGATACAATATTGCTTGTTCATATATAGAAATTTTCCATAAGGATGTACATACTAATTACAGACCTTAAAATAATAAAAGGTTTTTTGATAATAAACTACATTCCTCTGCTTGTAGCCCCCTCTCTATTCCTAGCACACCTCCGGTGTTCACATGTCTAAATGGTTGGTTGGGGAGGGTGAGATTCAAGAAAATATTAATAGTAAATATGTATCATAATGCATGCATGATATATACTAAGTACATGACATGTTAGCATTAACTAGATGCATGCCATATAATAACATTTCTCCTTGCTCAATATTTCATGTAACGTACTCATGGCCATGGTATAAATAAAAGCAGAGCTTCATCATTCAAATATGCTTTACATAATCAAGTAAGGCAATCACATACATTACTACCCAATCATAAATATCAAGTACATACAAGCTAGTAGGGTAAGTTTACAGTCTTTTGAACTTTACGTCCTCCTTTTGTGTCTTGGTCTTCAAACTATTGAGTCTTCTTTGTCACTTTATGGCCCTAGATAAGTAATGACATTATTAGAGCCATGAAAAGTGAATGTCCAATGGTCTACATTTACCTTAAAGGCTTACTTTCACCCTTGGAGTTCATACTAATTACATTTGGCCCATTTTTTTCTCAAATTCGCATGGTAGCCAAAAGCTGCCACCATTTTGACCAATCTTTGAAAAATCATAATTAATTCTATAGAACTCCAATTGGGGCTGGTTCCAAATTCTATATGAATCTATTTAAGTGTAATTTTATTGATAATACACAAGTCTTGCTATTACACTCACATTATCCCCAGAATTTCATCAAACTTTCCTTGTTCTAGATTACATTAAAAAAACAGAGCTCAACTTTTAAAAATCATATCTCTTAATATACTAGTCCAAAAATGATGATCCACCCATAAAATTAAAGCTCTCCATGTCTACTTTAATTTTAAAAATTTTCATAATATTTTGACTAGGTTTAACCATTGAAATTCATGTCACAACAACATTGTCTCACTGGAGACAAATCTAACAACATTTACATTGAATTTCTAAAAAGTCCAAATTTGCAAACAAATTCCCAAACATCATGAACTCATGTGTACCTACACAATTTTTCCTTCTAAAGCTAATTAAATAATTAAAATTACAAAATTTCATCTTCTCCCTATTTTTCTGCTCTTGGCCAAAACTAGGGAAGAATAAGGAAAAAATATGTTTTTGTGATTCCAATCCATTAACTCCTTCCTTTCCACTTCTAATCACATGATTAACTACTTAAATACTAAATGAACATGATTTGAGGAAATTTTGGTAGCATTTCCCCTTAGGATTTCATCTTCCCAAATTTACAAACCAAGCAAAATCAAACCAAAACCAACAACTAACACCATAACAACAACATATAAGGCAAGAGGATTAGGGTTCTTGAGCTTACCTCTTGATTCTCTCACTTTCTCTCTCTAAGGTGTCACTGCCCCCTCTCTCTCTTCCCTTTTGATTTAGCTTGCTAATCTTGATTTTCAAGAAGAAGAAGAGGTTAGAAGAAGTTATAGGTAGATTAGAAGGCAAGAACACTTTGATTTCAAGCTCTTACCTTGAATTTGTGCCTCTTGAAACCCTAGCTCTTCCTCTTGTTCTTCAAGCTTTTCAATCTCTCCTCTCTCTCTATTTTGTGTGTCCTGATCAAAATGGAGGAAAAAAGAGATAAAAGCTTCTTCAAAATATCAACTCTTGCTTTATGACATAATATTGTTTAATGTTTTTTGACCATGTACATAATTTACTTAGCTACAATTAACCCTTCTTATTTTAATTTGAGCCAAGTATATTAATTCCCCTTTATTCCCCCTTACTTGACCAAAAATCTAGAGGAAAAGGGAAATAAATATTTCCTCTTTCTTTATTATTCAAATGACCATTATGCCCATACATTTATTTTCATTTTCGCATTTGCTGAAAAACTGGGTAGAATTTTCATCAAACTTTGAAAATTCATATCTAATTGTAAAGATGTCCAATTAGTGTGGTTCCAAAGGCTATGTGACTCTTATTAAGGTTATTTTCAAGAAAAAATATAGCATTTAGCCAAATAGAAGCTCAACATTCCCAAAATTATTTTTTTGAACGCTGCTACAGAAAATTGTCAGTTTTACTGGGCTAACTTCAAAAATACAAAACTCTTTGTGTACAACTCCAAATGACTTATATGACCTATCAAATTAAAATATGATAAGTATAATTTTATTCTGGAAAGTTTAATAGGCATTGGAAATCATTTTCATATTTAAAAATGCCGTACAATTAGACTACCATGTGGAGAAATACACTGGCAGCATATCTCAAATTGTTACAATTTGTGTTCCAATATTCTTATGTTGTGTGTAACCTCTAATTGCCTTGCTTTTCCATTTCCTGTGCTCTTTAATTCACCATTTTATTTCCCTTAATGCCACCTAGGTATAAGGAATTTTAGAGAATAAAATTAGGCCTTTTTGGGACATTTGCTAAACCAGAGCTTAGCAGTCTATTTGATTCAAGCTTATTCTCAAGCCTCTCGTCCCAAATTTTAGGATGTTACATTTCTCCCCTTGTCAATAAAATTTTGTTCTCAAAGTTTTGGATATCACCTCAATTATCCATAGGAGAATGATGGGATTATTGCCTCTATTCTCTGCTAGACATAACTTTGAGTGCTTTGCAATTTGCTAGCTTGTGGATATACTAATCCAATAGGTCTTATGATTTCGGGACACACAGTCCACTAGCAACTCTAGGCCTCATTGCTTTGTTGGGACATTGCCTGGTTTATTTAGCCTTACGGTTTATGTCATTCTACTCTCACAATACTAAATATTCCGGTCTTACTGCCCTGTACAAACATGTACACAAGGACTTACTGCCACTATGCTTGTTTGTATTCCTGGCTGTTTATAACTATTTCTGGCTATTCGGGATCAAATGACTATTTCACTTTTACTGGTTGTACTGTGTGTACTATTTATGATCAAATTACTTACCCTTACTGATCATATTATATGCATTGTTTCAGAACAGGTATCAACATGTTCGTACTTGCCTCATGTTCTCAATTCAAAATTAACTATTGTTAGCTCTACAACACGAGTAAGGAAATTAATTCTGCGAGGCTACATCTATTGCGATGCATATACTACTACTCAGCCCTGTTGCATCAAAACACATCTCAATCTGTGTTTTCTCGCATTTGTGTAGACCACAAAGGTCAACTATAGATATGAGATTGTTAACACTACACTGTTGAAAGGTATTTGCCACCATTGTGCCCTACTACTAGGCTTCATCCCAATCTCTATTTACATGAGTTACCACAACCATATAGACTGTGTGACTGTTGACCACATAGGTTGTTTTACTATAAACCACATAGGTTTACATGGGTAATATTATTATACACCACACATGATGTGACTGTTGACCACACGGGTTGTGTTACTGCAAACCACACAGGTTTACATGGGTAATATCACTGTACATCACATAGGATGTAATATTGTTGCCCATATTGCCTCAGACACATGTTTTACACAACACCTCTCGACCATAGAGCTACTTGTGCTTTTTATTGGTGCTACCAGGACTCTCATCTGGCCATGTCGAGGGTGTATTATGATAATGGGGTTGATTAACATGCTCTAATAGGGCATTTCACTGTTGACCACCACACATGTGTCTCATTGCCGACCATATAGGGTAAATCACTGTATGCCACATAGGTTGTATTACTGTAGACCATACAGGTATAAACATCATATGGGATGATCAACACTAATGTGACTGTCAACCTTTCCTGTTGCCTTAAAAGTTACATATAGATTCACCACACTTTCACTCTCCACTCTGATGCTTTACACTATCTAACCTAGGTGGGGTTGTATTGTCTTCCCGCACTTGTCTTACTACCTCAACATCACATAAATTGGAAATCATTTTCCATAATTATACCCAATAGGCATGCTACAAACAATCAAGATCAATAACACCTATACTAACCTTCATGGTATTCGGGTAATATTCTCAAAACATTACTGAAGGTTCAACATTATCCATAAGGTTCACAAGGTTCAACTTCCTTCATGAAATAGAACCATAGTGCAACCTCATTCACATTTTGACCTAAGCACTATTTCAGCTTAGATCTATTTTAAACATATTCTCAACCTTCAATATCATCAAATCGGATCCTCTAGGATAGATATATGACATAATCACCACTCATCATACATAACCACATATCATACCTACATGCCTTTAACCCCACGGGATTACTAAGGATCATTACCTGACACAGAGAAACCTCAAAACAATTATTATACCTCAAATTTTCATAACCTCATTAAATGAACTTTTCTAGGCTCTCTACAACAGAAATGGTTCAAATTACAGGTCAATACTTATTTCATCATCTTTATGCCTCTAATTATTCATTATGTTACTGAGAACTACTAATCAAAATTTTAAACCCTTAGTTGAAAGGTTTCAAAATTCCTCATAACATGAGGGTATATTGGTCATCTCACATTGTGCTGGGCACACAAGTACTCCTATAATAACATATAACATGGGTTTATAGTAGACAGTGACAAACTGTAACAACATACATCCACTGAACTACTGTACATCGTGTTCTTGCTCCTTTTATGTCACATAACATAACGAAATGTTACTTCCCAGGGGGTTACCCATCCCGAGATTTTCTTCGGTTAAGCACGCTTAACTTTTGTGTACCTGTGCAAAAATACATATACTGGCTTGAACTGCTTCGGACCACCGATACCTCGTGCTTGACCTTGTCTCAAAAATCATGCCTACTGCCTCCGGGCATCAAAATACTGTGCACGGGCTGCATATCAGTACCAATACATGTACTTAAATACGTACCTTATGATATATGCCCTGAAGTCTGTAAAGTTGTATGTTGGACCTTGCTCTTACTATACTAGGATTAAACCATCTGAGTATTGTGTATGCCAATCTATAAGGGTGTCTTGCTTCCAGACTACCCGCAGATGTTTACTCAGAACGCCCTCCCATAGCTCTTGATCAATCACATATCATGCATCACGTATACAGTTCCAGCTCTAGAATCAGTAACAGAATCCAAATTTGACTCTATCTGGCTATCTGTCACTCATTTGTCTAACATTGTCTTATCTGTTTATAGTTGATCAATGCCTTGCACTGATGAGCTTACTGATGTTTTTATCGTAGAATAAGACCCACACCTTGGCCTTACCCAATAAGTCTGAGTCATCCTTATGCCACCCTCTGGGTATTCACCATTTCGCCGAGCTTGTCAGTATACTATCTCATTGCCAGAATTGTCACTGTCGCAAAAACCATTGCTCTGATACTAAAAATGTAAGACCCCATTGGATTATTGATATTAATCAGAGTAGTAATTGCATAGTTCAGTAGGCATATATGAATAACACAAATACTGATATTATTGATACAATATTACTTGTTCATATATAGAAATTCCCCATAGAGATGTACATACTAATTACAGACCTTAAAATAATAAAAGGTCTTTCGATAGTTAACTACATTTCTCTGCATGTAGTCTCCCTTTTTATTCCCAACACACCTTCGGTGTTCACCTGTCTAAATGGTTGGTTGGGAAGGGTGAGATTCGAGAGAATCTCAATAGTAAACATGTATAATAATGCATGTATGATATATGCTAAGTGCATGACATGTTAGCATTAACTAGATGCATGCCACATAATGACATTTCTGATTGCTCAATGTTTCATGTAACATATTCATTGCCATGGCATAAAAAAAAGCAGAGCTTCATCATTCAAATATGCTTTACAAAATCAAGTAAAGTAATCACATACATCACTACACGAGCATAAATATCAAGTACATGCAAGTAGGGTAAGTTTACTACCTTTTGAACTTTTTGTCCTCATCTTATGTTTTGTTCTTCCAACCATTGCCTCTTCTTTGTCACTTTATGGCCTTGGATAAGTAATGACATTATTATAGCCATGAGAATTGAATGTCCAATGGGTTACATTTGCCTTAAAGGCTTACTTTTACCTTTGGAATTCATACTAATTACATTTGGCCCCTTTTTTTCCAAATTTGCATGGTAGCCAACAGCTGCTACCATTTTAACCAATATTTGAAAAATTATAATTAATTCTATGAAACTCTAATTGGGTTAGTTCTAAATTCTATGTGAAGTTCTTTAAGTGTAACTTTATGGAAAAATATACAAGTCTAGCTATTACACTCATATCATCCTCAGAATTTCATCAAACTTCCCTTATTCCATATTGCATTCCAGAAATAGGGCTCAACTTTGAAAAATCATATCTAACATCACAACAACAACATATAAGGCAAGAGGATTAGGGTTATAGAGCTTACCTCTTGATTTTATTACTTTATCTCTCCAGGGTGTCGCTGCCCTCTCTCTCTCTCTTCCCTCTTGATTTATCTTGCTACTCTTAATTTTCAAGAAGAAGAGGTTAGAAAAAGTTCTAGGTAGATTAGAAGACAAGAACACTTTGATTTCAAGCTCTTACCTTGAATTTGTGCCTCTTGAAACCCTATCTCTTCCTCTTGTTCTTCAAGCTTTTCAAGCTCTCTTCTCTCTCAATTTTGTGTGTCTTGACCAAAAAGAAGGAGGAAAGAATAGATAAAAGCTTCTTCAAAATATTAACTCTTGCTTTATGACATAATATTATTTAATGCGTTTTGACCATGTGCATGATTTACTTGGCTACAATTAATCCTTCTTTATTTTAATTTGAGCCAAGTATATTAACTCCCCTTTTATTTCCCCTTACTTGACTTAAAATCAAGAGGAAACGGGAAATAAATATTTTCTTCTTGCTTTATTGGTCAAATGACCATTTTGCCATACATTTATTTTCATTTTCGCACTTGCTGAAAAACTGGGTAGAATTTTCATCAAATTTTGAAAATTTATATCTAATTGTACAGATATCCAGTTGGTATAGTTCTAAAGGCTATGTGACCCTTATTAAGTCTATTTTCAAGGAAAAATATAGTATTTAGCCAAATAAAAAACTTAACATTCCTAAAATTATTGTTTTTAGAAGCTACCATAAAACATTGCCAGTTATATTGGGCTAACTTCAAAAATACACAACTCTTTGTGTACAGATCTAAATGACTTATATAACCTATCAAAATAAATCTTGAGAAGCTTACTTTTATTCTAAAAATTTTCATAGGAATAAGACATCATTTTCTTATGTAAAAATGCCACACAATCAAATGTCATGTGGAAAAGCACATTGGCAGCAAATTTCAAATTGTTACAATTTGTGTTCCAACATACTTATGTTGTGTGAGACCTCTAATTGCCTTACTTTACCATTTCCTATGCTCTTTAATTCACCATTTTATTCCCCTTAATGCCACCCAGGTATAAGGAATTTTAGGGAATAAAATTAGGCTTTTTTGGTACACTTGCTAAACCAAAGCTTAACAGTCCACTTAATTCAGTCTTATTCTCAAGCCTCTTATCCCAAAATTTGGGATGTTATAGAAAAACCGATCTATTAATTTTTATTCCCTTTTGTAGCTTGAAGAAAAGAGGAATGTAATATCTCGAATTTTGGGATAAGAGACTTGAGATTAAGCCTTTATTAAAGGGACTGCTAGACCCTTGTTTGGTAAATGTCATAGTAAGATATAGTATTATTTTTCAAATTTTTGTTATATCCTTGGATATTAAAAGGAATTATATTGGTGAGATAAAGAGCTTGGGGAATAACAAAATGAAGTGATTAGAAGTCACACACAATATACTGAAGTGGAATACAAAGTATTGTTGCTATTGGTGAAATTCCTGATGTGGCAGTCGTGTTTGTGTGGAACATTTCAAGGGGAAAATGATGTTGAAAAATTATGAAAATTTTCAGAATAAAATTAGACTTATCAAACTTTAATTTAATAAGTCATATGAGTCATTTGGAGTTGTACACAAAGAGAAATGAATTTTTGAAGTTAGCCCAGCGAAATTAATTATTTTCTGGGACAGCATTCAAAGATTAAAATTCTGGGAAGAGTGAGCTTCCAATTGGCTAAATTTTATATTTTTTTTTCTTAAAATTAGACTTAATGAGGGTCGTATAGCCTTTGGAATCACTCCAATTGGACATTTGTACAATTAGATATGAATTTTCAAAGTTTAATGAAAATTCTACCAGATTGGATATTATGTGCGAAAATTTGATTTTTGGGCCAATGAGCTTATGAAATGTGGAAAAGTCATTTAATCATCAATTAAACCATCATCTTCTTCATTCCTCAACCATTTTTCACGCAGAAATAAACCAAAAAGAGAGAGAAAAGAGAGCACATGAAAATGGAGGAGGAAGAGAGAAATTTCAATCCGCCGAAACACTGTCGAATCGGTGTCCTCTCTCAAAGTGCCCTTTAGGAATCTTTTTCTACTCATCACGTGCTTCATTTCTATGATTTTGGATTCTCATTTGCAGGTGGTTGGCAGTGTCTCACCGACCGAAGTGTTGCCAGAATTCTAAATCGTTTGTGGAAACGAGTAGAGGGTCATGAAGTAACAGAGAAGAAGAAGCAATGATTGGAAGATTAAGATACCAAAAGAAGACATAGAGTTTTACAGAAAGGTGAAGATGCAGGAGGATGCATGGAGGAGATATGAAGTTGAAGTGAAGAACGTAGGGCAAGGCACTACCCTGTGTTTGGTGTAAATGATTTGATATGTTGGCTTTGTGTATATGTATATGGATATGTACGTATGTGGATGTATCTATATAAATGAATGTAGTTTAAGCAGAGAATCGAATTGCTCTAATGTAATGAAGAGAATAGCTCTAATTCCAGTATAAAGGAAAGTGATTCACGTGTGTATACTCTGATAGAGTGGAATTAAGAGCCCATGATGTATTAGTGACGTAGTGAATCTTGTGGAAATACGTTTTAAGTATTCTACCCTTTGAAAAACCTATCTCAGCCTAGGTTCAAGTCCTTAGTTGATTTGGGATTTTTATGAACTATTGTGAGAGTTGGGTAGTCCGGGTTCAAATCCTGGTTCCAAAACGGATTTCACTAGTCACTTATACTCATTTATGAGTATTGGAAATAAGGTGTCGCAAGGAATCTCTTTTTAGCCGATGCAAGTTCTTCTTCCTTTTCTTGTAATTCAAGTTTACGCCTTTCTATATTAGCCTCAATTTTTGCAAGATCAAGTTGGGGTAGGGGTGCCTGCTTCCCCTAAAAAATGAGGGGCTTCCCAAGCGATTTTGTGTGTGTTTATTTGTACCATTAGATTCTACATAAAATAAGTGACATTTTGATATTTTATGGGCAAACAATGGAGCTGCTTTCAATGTTTTTATGATTTTGCAAAGATTCAGTGCTTAAAGTGAAAAAAACTGCACCATTTTTCTGATGAATCTTTAAAAAATCATAAAAAATTGAAAACAACTCCATTTTTTGCCCATAAGATATCAAAATGTCGCTCATTTTATGTAGAATCTAATGGTAAAAAAAAATGAAAAAACACCTAAGAAGCCCGTCATTTTTTAAGGGTAGCATGAGAGCAGCAGAGAGGGGGCAACATGCACCCCCTTCCAGATCAAGTTGTGCAAGTTCTTCTAATTCCTCTTTTGAGAATCCAAGTTTACACCTTTCTATGTTAGCCTCAAGTTCTGCAATTTCTCCATCCAATTTTTGTATTCAAGGTTAATCCTTTCTAAGTAAGCTTTAAGTTCTGCAAGTTCTTCTTCCTCGTTTTGTATTTCAAGTTTATAACTTTCTTTATCTTCTTTTAGCTCAGCAACACACTTCATTTTATCACTCAGAACAGAAGAGGATCTGCAACAAAAGCATATTAAAGGCATTTATAAAAGTTTCCTTCAAAGATAGAATATAATACAAAGTAGATATATATGCAAAAACATATAACAATGGAATAGTGGTGTCCTGCTACTCATCGATGGAAGTAAGCTTGCATGTTCAAAGAAGAACTAGGGAATAATTCTTTTTATAAAATTGCTTGGAGTAGAGCTAGGGAGGTTTCTTCTCTCCTTCATAGGCAAGGAAGGATGGAGGGGATCAACTAATTATAAATTGATAAACATATCTTTTTCTATTCATTTATAATGTTCATATTAGAAATATTGTTTTGTAATTTTTGAATATAAAAAAATATGCTATCTCACTTATATATGAAAAAATTGATATATAAATAATATATAAAAAATAAAAAAAATGAAGGAAAGAAAGCATGAAACATTTTGGTTAAGGTAAGAAGGATAACAGTGGAATAATGAAAAATACCCTGGGCAGTTTTGTCAATATCAAGAAAAAAAGTTTCTCTCCTCCAAAAAAAAAATCCCAAGTTGTGGGGAGGGAGAAAGGGGAGCAGATGAAAAAAAACAAAATTCATCCCCTTTCCTTCCCTCACCTCCAATTTTTGAGCCAGGAACACATTTCTCATTCTTATATTAGTACAAGTAATAAAAAGACTTACCACATCGGGTCGGATTCATATTTAGAAACTCCACCATAGTGACCACCTTGCAAGAGTGAACCCCACAAAAGAGAGAAGAGAGATAGCAGGACAAAGAGAGAAAGTGTAATACCCCATTTTTTATCAATACACTTATTTGTGTTTGATGTATATTTAATGGAATGAAATGGTGAAAAATGATGTGAATGAATTTATGGGAAATATTTCAATCACCGGTTATGCGTAAATTGGTCGAATAAGGATATAAGAGACCGGTAAAGGCCCAATATGGTAACCAAAATTCAAAAAATTTAATGATATGATTAATGGCCTCATTTAAGTGTCAACATGGGGTTGAGCCGAAGAAATGGGCAGAAAATGATTTATTTCGGTAAATCATAAAATACAAGGGTAAAACAGTAATTTTGCCAAAAAGTGGAAAATAACTACTTTTCCTTAAATTCCCAATGATTTGAGCTAAATGGGAATTAAAAAGAGAAAAATGACTAATTGATCATCAATGGACTAATTTTGGTGAATTATGGTAAAAAATGGTCAAAAAAGTCAATTACTTGGTCAACAAGTTACAAGTTGGCACTATGAGATGGATGAAGAATCAGATTTTCCCTATGTTTCCCATACATATTTTGGCTGTTATGTGGCATGGAGAAGGGAAATAGAATTAATTGGAGAATTATGTCATTTTGGGCCAATTGTATCATGCCAAGTGTCCAATTAATTAAACCAATGTAATATATATCATTTAATCTCCAGCCGCAGCTGCTCACTCACGCACGCACATAATTGAAACAAAAAAGAGAGAGCTTGAGAATGAGAACTTGACGGAAGAGAAGGAAAGGAGCTTGGGTTGATACAAGATTAAGGTATGGGACATGTGTCTTGTGATTTAAGGCTCCAAATCTCTCCATAGCTTCTCCTTCTCATCTCTCTATCATTGGTTTGCTTGAATAGCAGCTGAATCAAACGCTTGAAAGAGGAGTGGGAAATCGACCTAGAGAGAGAAAGTGAAGAAAGTCAAGAGGTAACTTCCAAAACTTGTTCATCTTGCTTGATTGATGTTGGTGGAGTTGTTTATGACTTGATTATGGTTCATTTGATGTGAGATAAATCAAGAAAACCAAAATGAACATAATATGGAAATGCCCTTAAATCAAGTCCAATGAATGCCTAATCAATTAATATTGTGAGGATAAGTAGAAAGAAGACGATTAGGCTAAAGAAAATGGGATTCCGACACAACTTTTTTGGGAATTTATTTTCCCTTCATTGTGTTGGAGTGAGAAAATGAGTGAGAATTTGACTAATTCGATGCTTCCATTGGATTCAGGAGGCCGAATTATGTAGGGACTATGTTAACCCCAAAGTGAGACGAGGATCAGAGAGTAAAATGACCAATTTGCCCTTTCTAAGCCTTATTTGAGGTCTATCAAGGGTATTTTCGTCATTTGGGCTTGATTTTTCCCAATTCGAGGTTGGTCAGGGATTCTACACGCGAAAATGTGTAGGAATAGCCTAAATCATGATTTTGAGAAAAATACTGATAATAAGGTCCTAAGGGGTATTTTGGTAATTGGGCACCAATAGGCTAAATTTACCAATGAAATGAGTTTGGAAAGGTATACGGATGAGTAATAACTCATTTGTAATGTTTGGCGATTTCAGGATTTGACAACCGTTTTGGCCTTAGAAGCTGTTGCCCGAGCTTGTATCAAGTGGGAAAGTTGCGTAAAGTAGCAACCATGTAGTAACAGTCTTCATATAACATGACATGCATATGTATTGTTTGTTATCATCTTCAAAATGTCTAACATGTTTAGATTGAGCGGAGTGAACACTCGGGGCCTATCGAAGGTCGGGTTGACACTCAGGCGAAGTGTTCATAATTGCACGAGCGGGACCCGGGGCCTATCTTTGCATGGGTACCCCTCGGGGAAAAGAGAACCTATCAAGCGCGATGTCGGTCATAAGGTTGCATTGTATGCATTGTGCACAGGCACCCTTCGGGGCTAAGAACCCGTCTAGTGCTAAGTCAGTTTATGAATTGTATGTTTGCACTGAATAATGTTTGATGATTTTGTTGATGATTGTGTGAATAAAGCAAGCTTGTGTGTGTTATCTTATATGCTTGATTGTGTTATTACTGAGATTCCCATGAATCTCATTATTTTCCCAAAACAAATCTCTAGTACAGGGAGGGAGCTTGTGGGGCAAAGAAAAGGTAAATGACGATGAGTCGAGGCCGAGCAGTGGAAGAAATTAGGCTAGGTTGTCAAGCTTTTGTGATGTATTTTAAGAGCCTTATGAGTATTTTGAGTTGTATATGAAGTGTATGAGGTGAAGTGGAGAGGATATAGTATTGTAAAATGAATTATGTATGAATGTTTTTATATGTGAATATTTATATCCAGCAGAGGCATTGTATAAAGTTTCTAGCATTTTGTGCCACTCTGATGTTTATAGTCGGTGAGTATTAGTTAATTAGTACTCTACCGTAGTGTTGGAAAATAAGGTATCACAGAAAGAGAAGGAGAGATTGCCTGATAATAAATGCCTTGAGGAAAGCCTCTCTATATAGTGATGGGTAAGGATATTTTAGGAAGGCAAAATATTCACAATATTGTTAAAATATAATTAGAGGTAGAAGCTATTTTTTTTACCATGATTTACGGTAAACGATGAATATGTTTTTCTAAGACCAATCTAAACATGACTTCAATATTTCTCTTATCCTAATCATCCAAGATAATATATGATTTCAATTTAAATTTATTTAAATTTTCATCATATATTTATAATACTAGATTGTATGGATAATATATACTAAATTACTTATTTAATTTATATTATATTTAATTAGGTAGTTAACCTCATTAGGTAATTAGCCAATCAATGCCTAATTCTGAAATATGATATATTTTTTTATTTGATTATTTTGATTACTATCTCCGCTTTTAAATATAAGAGTTAATTTAGAAGTAAATTTTGGTTCTAAATATCATGATATTGAAAATCAAATCGGACCGGCCGGTTCAGACCGAAAACCAGTGAGCTGTCGCCACTCCGGTTTGGTTGGGGGCTGAAAATCAGGGTCGACTGAACTGGTCGACTAAGTGTTGACCCGGTGTAACCTCAGGCAACCACAGGTTACCTTGATTTTTTTAAACTCTTTTATGCTCCAAATGACGTCATTTTGGCATTTTTAAAAAAATTATTTTCTTGAAATTTTTTAATTTGCAAGGAGCCTTAAAAGGATTTTAGAATACTTTTAGCATTAGTTAGACAAAAATCCTTATGTACTTAATGATATTTTTATGAGTATTAGGTTTAGAAGGTTATATTGGACTATTGTTTGAAAAAAAAACTCTTATGTATTTTTTTGAATTGTATGCATGAACATTTAAATTATATATATATATTCTTTTAATTGACCCCGGTCTGACCTCCTGATTGACCCATGTCTGAACCACTGACCCTTAATCTAGTGCCCGCTTGGTTTAGTGTTCGATCCGGTTTTCTGTACCTTGCTAAATATAAGACTTTTTTTCCCTATTGTTTCCTCCCATATTTATCATTTTTTAAAACTAACTTACATGACTTATAAAATAATATATAATCTAATGATACATATAAGTATATTCTATAGAGATCTTATAGAATTTCCTATTTATAAGGTCCCATTTTTTTATAAGCATGTCCCCTTTTATAAAGTCCTATTTGAGTTGTCTAACTAATAAATGCATTTTTAACCATTTTACCCTAAATTAATTTCATACATTGTTCTCCCCCGTCCTTATATATAATGTCCTTTCAACCAAATTGTCGGATTCTAGAAAATAATTAAAATTAGTTAAAAGTAATAAATATGTATGAAAGATAACTTTTTTTTTTCAAAAATGCTCCTATTTATGAATGAGTAGGAGAGAAAGAATAATAAAGAGAAAAGGAAGAAAGATAATGTATGGTAAATAAATGATATGAGAGAATAAGGGTAAAATGGATAAAAGTGCATTTAGTATTTAGACATAGTCAAATGGGACCTTAAAAAAAGAGACAAGCTCATTTTAAAAAAGGGACTTTATATATATAGGGATATAGGGAGTATTAATTAAAATGTTAAATCATTCCCTTTATTTTCTTTATTCTCTCACATCATCTTTCTTCATACATTTTCTTTCTTTATTTTATATTACTCAATGTTTTAAAAGTCAGGTCGTTCGAGCCAGAAAGATCATAATGCATGTCTTGGTTCAAACAGTCAGATGGGTTAGGCTGTTTGGGTGGACCGGTAACATAATAATTAAATTAAAAATAATATTATATACTTATATAATAATATATCTATTAGAACAAAAAAATATAATAATATATTTGTAAGAAATACAATATCAAGTTATTAAAAAAATTAAGATAAGTATTAAATAGTCAAAATATGTATAGACACATATTTAACTTCTTAATGATTTTATATTTTGGAAAAAATATTTTTATATAAAAATATGTAAAAAAATTTAGAAAAATTAGGGAGTTAATAGAATTAGATGAAGATTTAGAAAAAAAGAGGAAAATTTTAAATAAATACTACTTGAACTTCAAAATCCCAAATTTGTAATTTTTTTTAAAAAATGAGTTTTCAATTGCTATATTCTTTTTGTCAATCCCATTACTCTTATAGTCAATAAAATTAATTTGGAATTTTAAATTTTAAGTGGTACTATCTCCAGTCCTATTTATAAGCAACTTTTTCTCTCATGGGACTGGTCTTTTTGTAAGTAACTTTCACTTTGTGTCTGAAAATGTAAGCTCTTTTTTCTTATTTTACCCTTATTAAATACATATTCTTTATAGTTAGTTATCACACACATTAAGAGTTCTATTCAGGGGGGAGAGAGAGAACTCATTAGGTGAATAAAGTTAACAAAGCATTAGGAAAACGTATTTTACTATCTCTCATACATTTTATATATTCTTTCTCTATTTTCATAAATAGAGGCATATATAGAAAAAACATGACATTTTTGACACACTTATTGCTTTTAACTACCAATTCGTTTTGCGTAATCAAGGAAAAAGTTGCTTATAAATAGGACCAGATGGAGTATTGTTTTTGGATTTTTCCCTTATAAAAATGGACTTCTTCAAAAAAAAAAGATAGCCTAGGAAAATGTTATCAAAGTTATCAAACATGGATCGGACCGGTCAATTCAGCTCGAAAACCGACGAATCGGTCAGGAAACCAGTCCGGTCTAGGGTAGTGACTCGGTCTTTTTTTTAAAATCAATTTTTTTATAATTCCATGTTAATAAGCTTGAAATCTTCATTTTCTTACCGGTTTGGTCCCGGGTTAACTCCGGTTTGACTCCGTTCTGACCCTTGACCTAATACCCCAGCGGTTCAGTGATTGATCCAGATTTAATTACCTTGAATGTTATGACGTAGTGGTACGGTACTCAAAAAATCTTTCTCCTTATCAATTTAAAAACAGATTTATTGTTTTATGTTAATAAAAATATTAAAAAATCAAAATCAAAATCAAATCATTTAATGTACCGTCAGCTAGCTTAAGCCTTCACGGATTACAAGAATTTGAATTAACTGCTAGTTTAGGAACAAGGGAGAAGTGAGGCGAGACCAAACTTTTATAGCGCTCTCACATATTTATCTTATATATATTTTTATAAATATTTTTTATTTTTATTGTACAAAATGAACTAATAGTTAAGATTAGTTAAAAACAATAAATGTGTCACAAATGTCATATTTCTTTCAAATATGCCTTATTTTATGAAAAGAAAATAGGAGAGAGAATGAGTAACAAATATGAGAGAGTATGAGTATAACATATGAGAGATAATGTGTTATAAATGAGTAAATGAAAAATAATTAGTGAGGAGTGTGGTAATTAATATAAAGATGTGTATTTATTAGGGGTAGAAAAGAAAAATCTAATTTAAATTTTGAGATGCAAACAAATTATTTATAAAAAGAACAACTCCAAAAAAATTTATTTATAAGAAAAACCGGAGAGAGTTCATTGTAAAAACATGTCTAAAAAAAATAAAACATACATGTGCTAAATTGCTTCCTCCTTTCGAATAAAACCTAAAAAGAGACTCCTACAGTACATCTCTCTTCTCAACCATTTTTTTCCTCCTCATCAAGAGGAACTTCATTTTTTGAACCAGCTAAAATTTTCATCCTCTCAAGTCTCAAACACCATAGATGAAACTTGGAGTAACATGCAACTATAGATAAAAAGAAGTAAAAGAAAATGTGGTAGGTAGGTGCTTGTTTGTTATTCTTGCTTATTTTCCTCCTTCATTTTTGCCGAAATCTCCCCCCTCTTTTCCCCATCTCTGTTATTTCTATGATGGTAGAAGCAGCAAACAAACTTTTTTCCCTTTGAGATTTAGAAGCTTCCAGATCCGTCCGGTTCTCTTTAAACCATTGTTACTCTCTCTCCCACTCATTGGGGTATATTTTTAAAAAACATATATTTTCTAGCTTATTACTTTTAATTTTTTTAATTTTTTTACTAAATCAATTCAGTTAAAAGGACCTTATATATATAGGCACAAAGATAGTAATTTATTTAGGAAGAATTGTTCATAAAGACCTCATTGAAAACTTATTTGCTAAATGAGACACAGGGAAGATTTTTTGCACATAAGGGAAGATTGTTCGCACATACATAGGGAAGATATATTGAACACATGGAATATTTTTTGAACACAAAGGAATATCTTTTCTACACGATAAGATTGTTTGCACGTGAAGGTCCCATTTGGCAAATAAGTTTCCAATGAGATATTTTTGAACAATTTTCCCATTTATTTAAGGCTAATATCATTTTGGTTTTTTTATATTTATAAAGTATATTTTTTGACCTTCAATATTAACACAGTCAGTCTTGTTTAACAGAAAATGCTAACTCATCATATTTAACCGATAACTATGTAATTAAATGCTGACAAAGCATTTTTATTTTTTTTAATGTTTTTAATACAATATATTTATATTTTAAATACTATAAATTGAAAAAAAGATTTAAAAAGGAAAAACCACCCTATTGTGAATCTAGGTTTCATCTTGCAAGAAGCATCTCGGCATGCATTCGCCTCATTCTTAGGGGAGCTAGCTATCACGGACTCAAAACTCCCCTTCCTTATACCGTGCCGGCCTTAGCGTGATCAATCTATTGATCTTAGCTAAGTCAACCAAACTCTCAAGTTGTAGGTAAGGAAGTTGAAACATAAGAGCACAAGTAAAAGAACTCTTGAATGAGAGAACTTGAGAACTTTACTACTTTGTTTGATCATTACAAATAAGGGGTGAAGGGGTATTTATAGGCCTCTCCCTTGTTCCAGAACTTTCCCACCTCCTTGATGGACGGTGGAGATCAATTCAATCCAACGATTCACATTCATTCTCTAGAATGTTCTATACAAATATTTACAAATAATATCTAGAAATTTACAAGGAGAAATCTAGAATATATAAGGGAGAGATATCCCTAAAATGTTCTAGAATTATCTAGTGTTCCCCATACTATTCTAGAGATATCCAATATGCTCTAGTATCTTCTTGAGTACTCCGGTGTTGTTTTGAATGCTCTGGAATTCTTTGGATCATTCCGGAGTCTTACAAGAGCATCCTACGAACTCCTAACCTTTATAGGTTGTAACATATCGTTGGCGTACTACCATGGTTCCTAATTGGAAAGCTTTTATCAAGTGCTGCTTTTAACATATCTGCACTGACGACCCATCATCTAACAAATCGTCATCCCCCCGCATACATTCATTTCCGTATCACACTTATTCTCTATCCCTGAAAACGACATCGATATATTCACCATGAAAGGTGCACTCCCTGCGTTTTCACAAAAAAAATATGTTTTCCAAAAAAATGTGGGATTTATTAAATGAAATCAATTCTTGAAAAGATAAAGTGCCTATTTGAATTAGCAGTAGAGAAGTAGCCTTTTTTTTCAATCTGACTTTTGAAAAGTCATATAGGATAAAAGTCAGATTGTAAATGTGATTTGTGTTTGGATTGACGGTGAAAGAAACAGCTTTTTTACTAACTTTGAACCTGTTTGGATTAGCATTTGAAAAACTTGTTTAGATGGAAAATGACTTAAAAGGGTATAAATCTTATTGAATACTATATATATATATATATATATATATATATATATAATTTGTATATACTGTGATAATTGAAGTGGAAAAATGTAAATAAAATTTGATAAACTAAAAAAAGTTTAATTATTATTGAAAAAAAAGCACAATCTACTATCCAACACTCCTAGTTTTGAACATGAACACAGCACACCCAGAAGAAGAAGATAATGATAATGATGAATTGAAAAACAAGTCATGAACATCCCAAAACAAATCCACGAGAAACCCATTAATGAAAATAGTCTGGGTTCCCCTGAAATTCCATTTTAGCCTCTTCACTTTTATCACTGTCTTCTTATCAATACAAACTGTAAGAATATAACCCTTCACATTCTTCAACCCTTTGTTCTCTCCACTGCATCTTATAAAAATCACATGATAATCCCTAGTTTAATAGAACTATGTCCTTGTTGTGTAAAGGGTATTTCCTGAACAATGCTCTCTACGAGAAACTGGTAAGGATTTGGCCATTGGAGTACTAGCTTTAAACTTAGCCACAATTTCTTCAGCCATGTTAGCCAGAATCAGAGCTAGTTCTAAATCAATGAGGATTACAAGATAATACCCATCAAGAGGTTTAAGGGAAGATTCGTACTTGGCATTTGAAAGATCCTATAATAGCTCGATATTTGAATCTCCAGATTCCAGAAATTTGCTTCTTTTTTCTTCCTGAAGAACCTTGAATTAGTGTTGAGTTTGAATATCACCATCGTGGGGTTGCCATCGTTATTGAAGTTAACAGAGAATCCTTGATTGGAATGGTTTTTAGTCCAAGTGATTGTGATTAAAAGCTACTTTTGAGTATAGAGAGTGCTTTTGTAGATGGAAGAAACTGAGTTTTGGATCGAAGGTATGAGAGTGGGAGAGATACAAGCGTTGTTTGAGAAGGTACAACATGAAGAAGAATAAGGAGACACATTTTTATAATTCTCGCTAAAACACGAGATTATGTCTCTCATTTCTACAGAGATTAAATGAAGATAGAAACTTTAGAAGAAACCCACAAATAAAAAAGGGAAAAAGGAAAAAAAACTTTTTCTAGTTCTGGGAATTATACGTGAAAAGCTGAGAGTGAGAGTTTGAATGGCAATTAATGTATCCCTAACGGTCCAAAAAGCAGCTAGAACCTCCTCAGAAGCACCTTTACCCGGCCAAGAAGCAGCTTTTTTTAGTGAAGCCCAGTGTAATATAGGGGGATGTAATTTTTTTAAAAGTATACTGAAGGTTTGGAGCTATCCTAGACCTCAGCTCCCTGATATTATCATATTGGAGACAAGTAGCTGCTAACTAGCTTCGCTGGGAATGGGCCGGATGCAAACATAATGAATGTCAAGAAATTCCTGTAGGGATTTTCGTCTGAAATCATTTTTAATTTATATTATTGAAAATATAAATATATTATATTAAAAATATTAAAATATAAAAATTCTTTGTTAGCATTTATGTCAAACCCCTTAACATTTCGATATTCGCGGGGTGATAAACATAAAGATTCTTAAAACATACAGACACAACAGAAATGTATTGATATTAAGTACAAGTTTACATTATAGGAGAATTCCCTACATGGTTTGATAACTATATAAATACATGTACAAATCATCCAAAATTATCTAATGTACATGCAAAACAACTATAGCCGCAACGAAAAGCTCCGGGACCCTAATCACCAGTAGCCACCGACTTGTATTTTGAGCTGCCTGCCTCAGTAGCAACATGCTTACAAATATATAAAATGAGAAAATAGATATGCAATGTCATGTCATGTAAGATGATGGAAACAATATGTGTGTACACTTGCCCAAGGCCAAACTACATGTTTTCCCCTTGGTCTACTTAGCTCCCTTGTTGGGTCTCTGACCACAACATGGCATATTAGTGTGTCTAGGACACTGCTCATGTTACAATAAATAACATTCATAATAGGCATCACATAATATATGTGAGAAGAAGTTACTACCTGATTGCTTTCCTTTAGCAACTTTCCGTTTATATGAGCTTAGGCAAGTCTTAGACTTTGGACTGTCACCAAGTCTTACAATTTCCAATACATTATAGATGAGTCATTACTCATTCACACATTACTCCAATCTTATGCTATTGATTAACTTAGCTTTACAATGCTAAATTACCAAAATGCCCCTGTAGACCCGGTCTACATGCACCTTACCCAAAATTATGACTCAGGATATTCCTATACAATTTATTGCGTACAATCTATTTTTGACCTCAGATTGGTCAAATTCAGGGCCAAATGATGAAAATACCCTTGGTAGCCCTTTCTTTTTGGGTTTTAAGGGGTAGTTTGGTTATTTCACATTCTAGGGCTTTTCTCACTTCATCATCAACATATACCCTACACAATTTTATCTTCTAAACCTAATGGAAGTATCAAAATTATCAAATTCCATCTCCTTTATCTCATTCAAGATAGGGCTTAGATTTTAGGTTCTCAGAAAAATTGTGTCGGTTTCTCGTTTTCTCTTGCCTAATCACCTCCTTTCTACTTATAATCATACTATTAGCTATTTAGATATTCATTAGCCAAGGTTTAGAGAAACTTGGACAACATGGTCCTTTAGGTGTTATCAACCATCATTCACAAAAACAACCAAACTAAGCCAAGAACAACACTAATAGCATCAATCAAGCAAGATGAATATGTTTGGAAGGTTTACTTTTGATTTCTCAACTTTCTCTCTCCTCAACGTCTTCCTCCTCTCTCCCTCCTCTTGGAAGTTTTCTTGAAAACCATGGTTCCAAAGGAGAAGAAGTGAGTAGGATAGATCATAGTAGGATTAGGAAGCAAGAATCATAAGATTATATGCTCCCTTACCTTTGATCTTGAAAACCCTAGCTCTTCCTTGCTTATTGTTCTTCACCGCCTCAGCTCTCTCTTTCTCATTCTTTATGATTCAGTTTGCACAAGGAATGGGATGGAGAAATGAAGGAATGGATATATGTTAAGTTAATCAATTGCTTAACATAGGTGGCAATCTCTCATTGGTGCTCATATTCCATTAATCTCATTTGCCTTATGCTCCCTTGATTCCAGCCGAAAATGAGTGTGAATTGAGAGGAAAATATTGATCTCAACTATCACATTGTCATCTTGCAAATTATTGACTTTTGTCTTTTGACTTTTGGCTATTTGACATTCTTTGATAATAATTCACCAAAATAGGCTTATTAATTATCAAATAGCAATTTCCCTCCTTTTAGTTCCCATATATCCGAAATTATTAGGAATATTAAGGAAAAATAATCATTTCCCACTTTATGACAAAATTACCGTTTTGCCCCTACCTTTTATGATTTACCGAAATAAATCATTTCTTACTCATTTCCTTTGATTTGGCCAATTTTTGACATGTATATTAGGCCATTAGTCATGTCATTTTATATTCCAATTTTGGTTACAATAGTAGGCCTTTCTGTGTATAACTGGCAATTGAAATATTTCTGTAAATTTATGCACACCATAATTTAACATTTTATTCTATTAAACGTATTAATCACATAAGTGGAATATTGGTGATTAAAAATGAGGTGTTACAATTTAATTGTGCAATCATAACTTAAATTTAATAAGTTGGTATTTTCCGTTAAATAAGAGTAACGGTGTTAATATTTAAGGATTAAAAATACACTTTATAAACATAAAAGATCAAAGTGATACTTGATGCAAACATAAAGGACCAAATGAATACTTTAACCTTAATCTAATTAATTGGAACTACTCTTTGACTTTAAATTTCAAATATAATTAGTTTGAATTAATTGAAAAAAATCTTAGTGATTTGATGAAATAACCGACAAATTAGAGGATATGGCATGAGAGAATGTAGGGAGTTTGGCTAGGGGTGATTTAATATTTTCATATTTATATTTTGGTATGTAGTTCGTTCTTCTAAATAGTTTTAATTTTTAATATCCTTTCCCATAAATATTATTTTCTCTAGGTCTTGCCTTCTAGTTCTCCCTAAATATTTATGGAGTGCTTTTTATGGGATTAAAAAAAAATTCAAGAATATTAAATTTTACATTTCTTCACATATTTTTTAACTTCCTCGCCATTGATTTCTAGTGTAGTTTACATTCACAGTTATCAAATTAAACTACAGGTGTGATTACACAGGCATAATTTAAATTTAAAATAATCAAAAACCTAAAAATCAAATACTATACTATATTAGTATGTGGCAATGATCTGGTTTGGGTTACAATTGGGCCTGCCCAAAAACCTTCTAACATAATTTATTAAAGGGTTAAGGGGCTAAAATGCCTATATGCTTTTTTTAAATGGGCACCAAATACCAAATATTTTTGTTAGGTAAAAAAATGCCCATAAATTTTTCAAAATAGGGCAAAAATACCCACACCATTAATAGGTACAAACGTATGTTTTGTGGGACCCACATTATTATTTTTTGACGTACAAAAATACTCATGAACTTTTTTTTTAGTGGAAAAGTGCCCATGAACTTCTCAAAATGGGGTAAAAACGCACACACCATTAACTGGTACAAAACTTCTATTTTATAGGATCTGCATTATTATTTTTTAATTATTATTTAATTTTTCATAAAAAAATTCTCCACCCCTCTTCCTTTAATCTCTTGTGAGACCCTCCCCAGGCAATTCACTCTTCGTCGCTCTCAATCTCTCCATGGAGCGTTATCTCTCTTTACCTCACTTCTTTGCCAATTTAGGCCTAGTCCTCCAGAGAATAACACTGCTTCTCCATTTAGTTAAGCAAGTAGAGCATCACAAGAAAGAAGCCTCAAAGTCATTGACCACAAAGCACCCATCAGTGTCCCGTCACCTGTCACCAATATCTTGAAGAGTTTGATTATTTGAATTCAAATGAAAAAAATTGTTGCATAGTATTATGAGTCTCACATCGAGAAATCTCACAAGTAGAGTGGGGTTTATAAGTTTAAGGGGATCTCCCTCCCAATAGGTTAGTCTTTTGAGATGAGCTCTCCTTTGGGCTTGTGATCATCACATTAGTGCTTTCATTGAATACACACTACAAGCCTAAAACTTGGTGGAGAGTTTGAGAGCAATGAAGAGTAAATCATTGAAGTTGGGAGGGTCTTAAAGGAGATCAGAGGAAGAGGGATGGGGAAGAGAGAGAGGGTGGAGAGTTTTATTTAAAATTAGATAATCATTAAAAAAAATAATGTGGATTCTACAAAACAGAAGTTTTACCAGTTAATGGTGTGTTCATTTTTGCTCCATTTTGAGAAGTTCATGGGCATTTTTGCACCCAAAAAAAAGTTAATAGGTATTTTTGCACCTCAAAAAATAATAATATGGGTTCCACAAAAAAGACGTTTGTACCCATTAATAGTGTGGGCATTTTTGCCCCATTTTGAGAAGTTCATGAGCATTTTTACACCTAACAAAAGTATTTGGTACTAGGTGCCCATTTGAAAAAAGCACACATGCATTTTTACCCCTTAACCCTTTATTAAACGAATCAAAGGCAAATAGTAGGATGAATAGAAGGAAAGTTAGGACAAATGGGAAAATCAACAAAGCTATCCAAGTGAAACATTAGGAAATTAGGGCTCATTTGGTTCCATTCCATTATAAACTGCAGTGCAATGCGATGCAATGGTAATACAGTAATTATAGGGCTAATGTTTGGTTTGATTTTTAAGTAAGGTGCAATGAGTTATTGTTTTAACAATTATTTAAAATGAATGTATCATACACATTCTATTTTACCCTTACTATAATTTTTGTAGAACAAATAGTTAAGAGCTATTGCACTGTCTCATCATAACTGTCACACTATCTCGCTAAAGATCGTCTGATGGTGATGATTGTGGTGGTGGAGGATTGTAACAGTGTTGTGGCGGTAGTGGTGGAAGGTGGTGATAGCAAAAATAGTGGAGGAGGCGGTAGTGGCGGTGATAACAGGGGTGGTGACGGTAGAGGTGAAGAAGGAGGAGGTAGTGGCAGCGGCGACGGCAGTGAGGTGTAAGAGGAGGTAGTGGCGGCAATGGTGATGGAGGAGTTTGTGGTGGTGGGCTGCTGCAATGGTAGACGTAGCGATGATGGGGTTTGGCTGAGGAAGAGAAGGTCATGGTGACAATGGTGGTGGCGATGAAGGAGGAGGAGGTAGTGTCGGTGACTGCGAGTGGCGGTAGAGAAGGAAGAGGTAGTGGTGGCGGCGACCAGGGTGGAGGAGGAGGTAGTAGCGGTGGCGGAAGCAATAGGGGAGGAGGAGGTAGCGGTGGTGGCAGGGGTGGCGGAGGAGGAGGTAGTGGTAGTGACGGCGGATGGAGGTGATAGCGGTGGAGGAGGAGGTAGTGGTCTGATGTGACAAGTGAAATGAGATAAGCGAAATAAAGACAAGTGAAACTAAAAGTTAAATTGAACTGTTTAACCATGCAATGAGATGGTAATGAGGATTCATGGGGGGAGGTATGAATGAGGATTACTAATTTTTTGATAATCATCAATACCATGGTAAACTCTATTATTATGCTAAAGAGCAACTAAACACTCTTATCTTAATAATGCAATTATGATTACCATTCCAGATATGCAATAAGGTTGAACCAACCGGGCTCTTTGGCTCCAAAAGTCCATTACACAAAAATAATAAGGATAATAGAACTATGTTAGCTGATAAATGTAATCATTTTTTTGGTATTAAAATGTAATCTTTTTTCTAATGACAAAATAATTGATAAAATAATTAAATCATACAAAGTTTTGAAGAAAAAAAATGGTGTGCCGGTTAAACAATTCAGTTTGATAAATTGCTTCTCAATGTGTTTAGGAAAAAAAAAAAAAAGGCTTTAGATCATTGCTTCCATTTGTTACTGAGGAACCCGGATCATGAGCACGGAAGCATTTTAGCCAACACGGAAGAGAGAGTTGTGGAATATCATGAGAAGAGGATTTCAGCTTGTGCTTCTTCGGCTCATTGGAAGAGAATGTCAGAATAGGCTCCTCCCACAAAGTTATTGTGCATAAACAATGCAGAAGTATGGGCTCTTTTCTGATTGTTTATAGTTTGGGACCTAGTTTATTCATCTAAGCTTTAAAAAAATAGGTTGATTTGGGCTTTAGGAGAGTTTAAATGTTTTATTATTTAAAAGATTAAAATATAAGTAAAAGGGCTTTGCCAACCGATGCTATTTGCATAAGCAGCTTTTTAGGCCAAACTCTTTTAGGTTCGGTGTCACCAAGGATCAATCCTTTAGGGCTAAGCCAACCCGTTTTTCAAGCTCCATGTGGTAGTAGGTATGTGTAATTAGACTAAAAAATTGTCATATTTTCCTTCTCCTTCATTCTTTTAATTTTAAAAATTTAAAATACACATCTGGAGTTCATTCTTTTGAAGTTTAAGTATATTAAGGTGTGAACTATGCATGCACTGATTCATCAATCTTGACTTTTGTTCATCTTTTTTTTTTTTTAAATGTCTCAAAATATGCATTGTGTTTTGATGTTAAACTTCTTGTTATTGGCCGGTTAAGCATTATTACAAACAAGTTTTTATTCTTGTATTTGCTCAAATACACTCTTACACTTTATTTAACTTTAAAAAATTGGATATCCTAAAAATTTGATAAACACCCAATTCACCTCTTTTTAGATGTGTTACTAGTTTTTTATAAAGGTCGGTCTTGTGGCCCAATGATATCAAGTTTTTCTTTCTAAGTTTTTTTTTTAAAAAAAAAAATGAGATTGTGCGTTTGAACGATCTCTGAGTATACTAAGTTAAGTTAGTCCTATGAAAAAATAAAATGACAAAGAGAAGTAAAGGAAATTAACAAGATGGGCAAATTTCTTTGTGACATCTCATCATGGAAGTGGCATGTCTTCTGCACAAAAGGGAGGTAGACTTTCAAATTTTTTTTCCCAATCCTGACGATGAAATAGTATTCGATCTTCATGGGCTCTGTTTGACTTACTAAATTAAATATCCATAAAAATACGAATTGAACTAAGGCTTTCGCTTTAGTGGACGACCCTGACCACTACACAAGAATTCTTCATCATAAAAATATATCTATAATAAAAAACAACCTTAAACTGAAAATAATTATTAGTTATAAATATTATTATCTCTCCACGATATTGACTTAAACTGAAAACAATTATATAGTATATATATGTGTGTGTAATTCTTCCCTCCACATTTGACTTGCGTAACCATTTTCTCGTTTGGTGGCTGCTAAAAAATACTATAAACTTTGTTTTCCTTACGCTCAATCCCGTTAATGGCGTTATGTCTCAAACTTGAGTAAACATGTACACAAATTTCAAATTGCACGTAGATTAAAATATTAACTACCACTACAAAAAAACAACTTATTAGTGACAGAGTTTCAATTTACTGACAAAATTTCCGACAGATTAGTAACATAAAATGAAATTACTAACTGATTCCATAGCTATATTTTATGTGGAAAATTGGTTTACTGACAAAATTTCAATTCCGTGAGAAATAACCGACAAAAAACTTTTCGTAAAAAATTTCCTACAGATTATTGACAAAAATTTTCATCGGTAATTACCGACAAATTTTTGACAGAAAATTCTGTCAGTAATTCACTTTTATAAATAAAAAATTCCATGTGGATTGCACGTGTGAACTAATACCTTTACCAGTTAAGCTGCTTTGACCTTACATTCTTTATTTACACACACACACATAATATTTTAATTCAAAAAAAAAAATATAACACACACACACACAGAGGGGAAAATACACTTAAATACCACTTAAACTTCAAAAATCCTAAATTGGTTTTATTGATTATAAGAGTAATGAGATTGACAAAAAGAGTATAGCAATTGACAACTCAGTTTTTTGGAAAAATCACTGATTTGACATTTTAAAGTTCAAATGATATTTAAGTATCTTTTTCCTTTTAATATATTATTTTATCACAGTTATATCCTATGTTTTGATGATAACGAAGCTTAAAAATAATTAAGAAAGTGTTTTAGAAAAGGTATTGGAGTTAAAAACAATTTTACTATGAAAATTACCATCACCACATTCCTCACTAGTAGTGATGATTAATGATCATTATAGTGACACTCGAGTGATATGACAAAACTTGACAAACTCATTTCTGGAACAACGATGAAGTGATTCTTCAAAAATTAAGTCATCACCACATGCTAACTAGTAGTGATAAACAATGATTATTTCTGGAAAACATTTTTTTTCTAAGAGATCACTTGAATGATGAGCTACAAAGTGCATCACTATTAGACCACCACAATGAATTATCTAGTGATAAGGTTTTTTAAACATATTTTAAAGAGAAGATCACTGTGGTGAAAGTGATGTGATAAATTCTCATCACTATCAGTTCACCACAATAATACTTCATAGTGATCAGTTTTTTAATGATACTTCGTAGTGATGATCAATGATCACTATGGTGACTACTCGAGTGATGTTATAAATTTTCATTACTATCACTACACCACAGTGATTTGTTCTAGTGATCAATTTTGTGAAAATTTTCTAAGAGAAAATCACTCGAGTGACCACTCGAATGATGTGGGAAAAGGGTATCTCTAGCATAGCACCACAGTGACTCAAGTAGTGCTATGCTTTTCTAGAAATCATTATAAGGTTGGATCACTTGAATGACCATAAGAGTGATGTGTAAAAAGAGCATCACTATCACATCAAAATGGTGAAACATCTAGTGATACGTTTTGTTTTCAAAAACAACTAAGTGAAGATAACTAGAGAGACCACTCGAGTGATACAGTTTCAAAAAATAGAATATCTATTGTAAATCTTGATACTCATTCAAATCTATACTAAACTTGTTTTAATTACTTCTAGTTGGTCTAACACTTCATTATACTAGTGATTAATCATATTGCAGGTGGTTAATCAAGGATTAAATCAAGATTAGCAAAAAAAATACTTTTGTGTCAGAGCATTAAATGCACCAAAGTTCACACGCTTCACATTCTCTTTGCTCTCAATGGCTAAATCTAAAGACAAAGAATTACCTGACATTGTGAAAGGCTATAAGCAAAGTCCATACACTCTAATGGCTATAATCAAAGAGCAACGGTCTTCAAACATTCTCATACTATAAATAGAAGAGCATTTAAGACAAAGCGACAACCAACATTGTGTATTTACTGTTACATTCATTTGCTAAGTCTCAAAGCTCAATCTATGTATGAATTTATACTTCAGTGATCATTTATTTACTCTTATGAGAGATTATACTTAAACATTTACTTCGACTAAGATACTCAACGCAGTGGGACCTTGAGTGAGCATTGATTACAAAGTGTAAGGGGAATCAAGTGCTCTTTGAAGAAGAACTAGCTTGAATTGAGGCACTAAGAGCCCGATGAATCTTGGAAAGATAGTAAACATCTTAGAAAGGCCTTATGGGGACTGGACGTAGGTTAAGTGGTTTGGACCAAGCTAGTATAAATCTATTGTGTCCACCTTTGGTGATATCTTTCTAAATCTCTTCTCTTTATTTGGTTTGTATTAAAGTTTAAAATTTTTATTTTCACCTAATTCGCACTCCTCTTGGGTGAAAATAAGGATGTCAAAGTGGTTTTCATATCCATATATCTCCATTTGGCAGACATTTTCACAAAACCACTTACCAAAGATCAATTTTTGTACATGTGAAGAGAATTGAGAATGGTAAATCCCAATGAATTGTAGGAAAACTCTTTCAAATCTTATGTTTTAATTGTTTATTATATATATTTTTTACGATTTTTGAAATTAACTCATGCATCAGAATATCTAGAAAGTTGTTTTGTGAGAGGTTGGTGAATAATCTGATTGCGGATATAGGAAACAAGGGCAAATAGAGAGACCATCACCACATCATCACTATGGTGATGACTGCTAGTAATGATCAATATCACTACAATGACCACTTGAGTGATGGTAGACTTAGAGTCAAAAGAGGTGAATCATTGAACATTATACATGCTCTGAACAATCATGTGTCCCTTTAGAGAAGATGAGCAAACAAGGATCCCTCGAGTAATCCATCTAGTGATCATCACCAAGAGGCTGAAGTGAGCTTTGTTCTAAAAAATCTAGCTACTAAGATAAACAAACTGGACAAATAGACAACCACATCATCTTGGATAAACTTTTGAGTAATTATAAGATTACTCGAATGAGGTACTGTTCTTCTGATCAAACTTTTCTGGGTAGCATTACTACAATGATTACTGCAATGATGATAGAAAAATGATCACTCGAGTGACCACTCAAATGATAAAAGGACCTAGCACTTTTTATGTTGTATAGTAGTGTCATTTCTCCAAGATCACTCTAAGGTCCACTACTAGTGCTTTGATTTTTTCTCTCTTCCTAAATCAATCTATACTCTATCTGAGTAAAGCCCTCAATCTTTCCCATAAGTTTCTACCAAAAATCACCTCAAATCTCCTAACCTAATCTTTAACAGTCACAACTCTTGAAGAGCCAAAAGTACAAATTATGTGTTTTGGGGTAAATTCTGATATGGTAAGGGCTAAAACTACTTCCTTTGGAGAAAAAGAGCATTCTCGATAACTATATTTTCCTCAAGCTAAGAAATGCAAGAAGAATCCTAAGTCTAAGTTGAAGGAACACTCAAGATTGAAAGTACAAGACATGAGTCCTCCTAAACTAGCTCTAAAGGCTAAGGGAATTGTTATATAAGAGCCTAGAACTACTCACTCAATGATAAAGGCTACTACTATGAGTTTAGAAGATAGAGGAAAATCAAAGGTACCACCTACTCCTCCTAACTTAAAGTCTGACTTTGGCACTCCCTCTTAGATTGAGAAAGGTAGACAAAAGGCTCGTTACAATGATCGAATCACAAAAATAATGGCCATCATGCTTGAAGAAGCTCTGACTTTAAGGGTACCTATTAGACCAAGACAGAGTACTCCAAGAACTAATTATGGGCCCTCCTCTAATGCAGTGGGGCCTCTAGAAATTAAATAGGAATAATAAGGAGAACATGAAGAGGAAGAGAAGGAGGATCTCTTAGTGGCACCTCCTGGATTTGTTGCTGCTGAACTTGATGATTCCAAGAAGTTCAAGACATACTTTGCCTCAAGAAAAATGTGTAAGGTGTTCTATATCAACTTGAAAACCTTATTAGAGACTCTAAAGCTAGACTTTTCTCCCTATCTAGGTCAATACATGCCTTGGTTGTAATATCCCAAAACTCATACAAGGGCTAAATGTCCCAAAAGCAAGCGTAAATAATGTTAGAAATTGCTTTGGGAATTTTGTAAGGAATTTAATTCCAATTAACTAAGGAAAGTACCAAATTCCATTACTTAAAGCAAGAAAGGATACAAAACCTAACTTGAGCCCAAAGAGAAAGGAAAATGGCACCTAACATGGAAGGAAGAAGGGAATTAAAATGAAAAATAAAAGCAAATTAATTCTCTCCAATTAAAATTAAATTTTTGGCCAAAAAGAGAAGAAGAAGGGAGATAAAATGAATTAGCAAAGTAATCATTGGTTAATTAGCTTCCTTGTATGCAAGAAGCTATAAACTATTAGACACAAGATTTCCCTTTTCCCTCTCTCTAATTTCAGCCCAGGCCAACCAAATGGAAGAGGAAATACTTTCAATTGAACTAAACCTCAATTAGTTGGCCTAACAAGACCAATCTTCAAGATAACCAAGTAAACCCAATTAACCATTAGTTAATAACCTTTGTGCTTTTCTTGTAAGACCATTGAACAATTAAATGCTCGATTTTCACTCTACTCTCTCTCTCTCATTTTCAATTAAGTAAAGAAGAAAAGCAAGAAGAGATTTTTATCAAGCCACTTGTCACTTATAGAGTTAATCAAGACACATGTCACCTTGGTAGCAAATCAAACTAAAGTGAGATGTGATCTTGGCCTTCCATTTTCTTTAGGATTTTGGTTAACCCATAATGAAGAGAAATAAGTGACTTAAAAACACCACATCACCCTCCTTCTTCATTATTTTGGAAGGTCAAGCAAGGAGCAAGAGAGAGAAAGAAAAATCTGAAATTTCAAGAACAGGGTAAAGCTTTTCTCTAAGATTTCACCTTCCTACTCACCTTTCTAGCTCCAACTCTCTTCATAAACATTTTTTCTCTTGATCTAAGCTTCATTTATATGGTTTTTTTAAGAGGATGTTTTTTGAGCCCTCAATCAAGAAACAAATTCGGAAGATCAAAGAAAGAGCTTAAGAAAGCTAAAGAGGTGAGTTAGGCTTTATTGTGAGTCAAGTATTGTAATGATTGGTGAAGTCTTTAGGTTTTCTCATTTCTGCCCTATTTTTGGTTCATATGGAAAAATAGGGTTTGATGTTGTTTTGGTGTTGTCAACGCTAAATATTGTGTTAAATGATGAGTATAGTGAAGGTATGTGCTAAAACTTGAATCTTGATGGTTGTTGTCTTGGGTAGCTGTTCGTTTAGAGGGTAGAACAAATAAAATGAGTGATATTTCATTATATTTGAGTTCACCAATAACTTCTACATGAGAATTTGTGTGGGGGTAGCCTTTGGTGGTGATTTTAAATGAGTTAAGCACAAAAGGAACCATGTGAAACTTTAAATGTTGTGGTAAAAACATTGCCCAATCCATGGCAGGCTGGATTGTGACCTGTGTTTTCATAATCAAATGGAATCCAATGATTATGAAAATTTTAATAAATAAAGTAGAAAGGACAGGCGTTTTTTTATATATAATTTGTAATATTTGGATTAGTACACAAAAAGTTATGGCTTGTTAAAGTTGATGTTGAAGTCTGGATTGATGTTTCTGACAGAGAGGCCTAATTGTATCCTCTGGATTTGTGTGTTTAATCAGTAAGGGAAAATAATTTTCCTTTAAATAGACTTAAATGGGATCATATAAGATTGTGAACCAACCCAATTGGAGTTTTCTAGATAAAGTTATGATTTTTCAAATTTAAGTGAAAAATCTGCCAACTTTATGGAATAATATGAAATTGATGATTAAGAGTAAATTGTAATAAGTGGAAACTCTATGGGTAGAGTTGAGCACATGGGATTAGTGTAACCACTTTAGCTCATTAAGTGGGCTAATGTATTAACCCAAATGATAACCAACTAAGTGTCTTAAGTAATCAAAGAAGTAGATAAGTATTAACTTGCCGACCGTAAATTCTAACTGATAGGATTTGACATTTTCCTGAGACGCCCAAGAGACGGGGAACAAGAACCCAAATTAGAAATACTTCTAGGTAGTACCCTATCCCTTATATTATATGTGCTGCTCTATATGTATTTTCTATCATCTGTGCATGTGTGCGACAGTTAGTCCTTAGGCGGTAAGACCCTTAAGTACAAGTTGCACCGGGAGTTACCTGGGGCGTCTTGACCTAGGTAGGCTTGAGGCAGAAAGCTCTTAACTACACCTTGTATGAGGAAGAGGCCTTGGGTTTCCAGATTGAGATTACCAAGCACTATGGTTCTGTGATAAAGGACCAGTTAGGTCATCTGTTTGCTGCATATTGTAAGCGCTTTATGATGATTTATTTTACATACTTAGTATTCTATTTGTCATATTTTTGATTGGTGTACTATTGGGATTCTTTTGAATCTCACCTCTTTCTAACGAATAATATACAGCAAAGGCGTCCAACTCAAAAGGCAAGAAGGTAATACAGATGGACAAAGAGAAGGTGAAGTAGTTATGGACTGTTTGGTTATCATTTTATTTTGGATGACTATAAAATATCTATATATAATTAAGTAAAAGTAGCGATAGTAGTAACAGTAATAATGACACTGACCGCATAAGTTGTAATCAGTACACTAGACTTTCAATAACGCGCTACTATCTAAAAGCAAATTGAACTAGAATTGGGTAACCAAACACCAAAAGCCCGTAAGTTAACTACCACTATGCTGGCTATTGCCAGAGAACGCTCTGCATTTTTAATAAATGATTTTGAAACCGATTAGGGTAATGAATTCGAAAACAGGTATGAGACCACACATGATTATTTTTAAAAAGTTTTCAAAAAGCCCACACAAGTACAAGATCAAACCCTGTCTTGAAGTTGAGACTTTAATAACTTACTATTGTTAAGGTCTCAAGTTTATAAACATTACATGATTAGAACTCATCAAACGTTACATAAGATACAATATTACACTAGTTGTCTATGAACTCACCTTATTGTATTAAGATATTCTGACATTGGTTGTCAGACACTGGTTGTCTGTGAACTTACTTTATTGTAATTTGGAACATATTGATGATTGTTCAGAGAGTAGGTCTCTAATTGAAGATATCTGGAAACTACTGTAAGAGGGAAAATTTTTTGATCTCTGCCTCTAGAATCAACAAGTGGTTAGGAATCAAGGATCCACCCATTCAAGCACCTTCAAAGCTAAATCTAGGGCAGATGTACATGATTCTAAGGCCTGGGGAGCTTATGGAGATTCTGAATTTGGTATATTTACTATTAGGAAATGGTGAACAAATCCAACAACTATACTCACTTTATTGATTGAGACTATAAGATGATGGCATCCATTCTGAGCAAAGGTGATGTAAACTTAGAGAGCAATTCTGTCTATATGTAGGAGTTTTGATAAGAAGTTGTTACTTGAAGATCAATTCAGCTAGAGTTTGTTGAAGTCATTATTTTTTTCTATTTACTTTGTAATTTTCATTTTCACTCACTAGGACTCCACAACTAAATACCTAAGCAATATGGACCTACTAGATGACCTGCTCTAGGAACCCAAAAATTACACTTCAAAGTCACACCCAATGGCTTAAAAACAAGCAAAGTTGTTAGGCAAAGAAATAAAAGCCAAACAGACAAAAAGATGGCAACTGGCTCTGGTAGCAATCTAATGCGAACCCAATAAGAACTTGTCCTAGAAAACCCAAAAATTACAGAAAGGTTAGATATGGAAGTGAATTAATAATGAATAAAGAGAAATGAAAATGAATTAGAAACTAAGAACCCTGTGAACACCCATTCCAGAGAACACTGAATATATGAATCCCATTACTCAAAGGACACATGGCCTAAGAACTCCAAGTATATACGCAAGAGTCGATCAAGCTCTTGTGCCATTTAGTATTCTATTAAGAATACAAAGCCAACAAGTATGAATACTTGTTAAAAGGAATTATTTTTCATAACTCTGTAACTGAACTTCTTTTTAAGAAATTATACATAGAAGGGATATTTATAACCCAACAAATTGACTCAAACTAGAAATAATATTTTAATCTAAACAACCCAAAAGGATAATAAAAGATAATAATGGATATAATTAAGGATAAATGAATATATTTAGGATATTTCAACTAGATTATTTGAATAATCTAAATGGGTGAACGGGTTTAATAAATAATGGATTATTTAATAAAGGATATTGGGAATATTGTATATGAAAGGATATTAGATTATTTAAAATAATCTAATTTATAAATAGATAAGGCTCACTGGATAAAAATATATTTTATAATGGGGTAAATCTGATCATGTATGACAATCTGATTATAGGAATAAAGAATCAGATTATAAAAGATAATATGATTTGTGGTGATTATATTATGGGCTTTTAAATTAAATTAATAATTAAATGGTACCTAAAACACTAATTAATGACTCTTGGCTCATGGCCTTATTGACTAAACTCCTACAAATTGACACAATTTGTGCTCATGGCCTTATAAAATAAGCAAAAATTACAAAATTGATAGAAAAATTAAACAATCTCTACCTAAATTGATCTTCGAGTAATAGCTTCTCAACTAAACTCCTGCACATTGACAGAATTGCCCTTTAGGTTTACATCAAAAGAGAGAAACCTAAGTGACATAATCTTCTCAGAGATTAAGAGGTACAAACTCACTTCCACTAAGTCCACTCTTACGCCTTCTCAGTTAATATCCTTGTTCTTGAAAGCAAATAAGATTTGGTACTTAGAGCCCAATGAAACTTTAGAGAGATTACCGGAATTTGGTTGACATCAAATTGGGAAACTAGGCATTGATCTACCTCTAAGACATCTACTTGTCACTACTCGTAATAAAAAGGAAGATACGAAATTCTGAGAATGTAAGAGAACAATCTTGAATGGATGATGCTCAGTTCTTTGCTCCAGTTGTGTCTACTGCACCCTCCTTCCTTTGTTTTATCATTTAGATGTACTTGAAGGAAGTGCTTTAAGGCTTTCATGTGGATTTTCCAATACCAACGCAAAATTCATCACACATATTGATCACAAGATGAGACAAATGTGTGAAGTGATGAATCAAAACTACAAGGCTATACTTGCTTAACAAGAAGCTCTGACACCGTTATGATTAATGCTTCTCATGATTTTATGTACATGTTTTTGGCTGGATCTATATATGTGTTTCATGGATACATGTAGCAAATTGGATATATATGTGCTTTTATCTATTTATGCTTCCTATGTGGTTATCAAAATAGTTTGGATGAGTATGAGTGATTTATGTGATCCTAACAAGCTTTACAAATTGATTTTAAAAAAGGACTAGCTTAGATCAAGTTTTATCATCATAAAAAAAGCGAGAATGTTAGACCTATGCTTTGATGATAACAAAGCTTAAGAATAATTAAGCGTTTTGGAAAAGGTACTGGAGCTAAAAATGATTTTACTATGAAAATCACCATCACCACAATGCTCACTAGTAGTATGATTGATGATCACTATATTTACCATTCGAGTGATATGACAAAACTTGATATACTTATTTTTGGAACATAGATGAAGTGGTTCTTTAGAAATTAACTTATCACCATAATGATCACTAAGAGTGATAAACAATGATCACTATACTGACTACTCGAGTGATGTGTTCATCACCACTACTTCACTATAGTGACCAAGATAGTGATCATATTTCTAGAAAACATTTTTTCTAAGAGATCACTTGAGTGACCACTTGAAATATGATGAATTTTGGGCCTAGAAGCTTGAGAATAAGTTTGAATTAGGCAGACTAGTAAGCCCAGTTTAGCAAGAGTCCCAAGAATATTCGAGAAACAGAATGATTTTCAAGGACTATATGATTCAGCCTTTCGGGTAAAGAACAAGTCTCTGGATTATATGAGGGCTCAGTGTGTTTGGTTAGTTGGAGAAATATATCGATACATATACTTTATTACATGTGGTGCCCTCATAAGGCATAAGCACACTTAGTGCTATTTTGGTGGCACACATGAGTACATATGGCGTCGTGTGGGTCCCACATATAACATACTTTCATTTAGTAACTGGTATGTGTTAGAGCAAGCTTTTCACCCAAGAGAGGGGGTAAATTGGGTGATAAAAAATATAAATAGATACTTAAATTAAATTATAAAACTTTAAAGCACAGTTATAAGAAGGAAGAGATATCACCAAAGTTCACACGGGGGTTTATACTGGTTCGGTCTCAATCACTTGACCTACGTCCAGTCCTCAGAAATTCTTCTGAGCTTTTCATTATATCTTCCAAGATTCAGTGAGTTCTTGGCACCACAGTACAACAGCAAGTTCCTCTCTTTGGACACTCGCTCCCCCTTACATAAGGTAATCTCAAATCCCAACTTAAGATTCCTCAACCTTAAGTTATCATTGTCGGAAGTAAAGCGTGTATGACTGACTAATCTCTCTCACAGAGTATATAGATGAAAACTGAAGTACAGATGAAGAGTTGATAAGAGACGAAGCACTTATGAATGTATTGTATGCAGTGTGTTCAAGCGTTGTTCGTCGTTAACTTATTTTTTGAATGGCTGGACATATATATCAGAGGCTTTGAAGACCGTTGTAAATTTTTCCGTTGATTCATAGTGCTTCTGACAAATGCAACAGTATTTGTTTTCTGTTATTTATGAATTTTGCTACCGCCCATGATTAGTTGCCATTTGAGTGGTGTGTTTAGTTACTAGTCATGTGAGTGGTAGTGGAGTACACCTGTAATACACTCAGGAAAATGACCGTTAGAAAATATTTGAATATCATCAGAGTGAGAGTGATTTCTGAAAATCAAGAAACCATCGGAAGTGATCTTGCTTTCACTGGAGATGGATTTCAGTAATTGAGTAATTTTAATGAAATAATATGTCACATGATTTTGACAGTAATCTGGAATAACTAGCAATGATAATTACTATCAAAATCTAACTAACAAAATCTGTTGATTTACGTGGAAGTGATTGCTAGTGAATCACAGTGACTGTATGAGAGTGATACTGAGACAATGAAGCATCACTGGAGTGAATTTGATGTCACTAGAAGTGATTTGAAAAACCTTAAAATCTGCTGCAAGTGATAACAGACTCACTGGAAGTGAACATGAGTTTTCATATATCACTCGAGTGAATTTGACATCACTGGAAGTGATTTTGTAAACAGTGATTTCTTCTTACAATGATTTTCAATCCACTGGAAGTGATTTGGCTAAAATAGTATATCACTCGAGTGATTCAAGATCACTGGAAGTGATTTTGCAAACAGTAAAATATTCTTGCAGTGATTTTCAATCCACTGGAAGTGATTCTGAAAATTTTGAGGATCACTCGAGTGATCTGGTTATCACTGGAAGTGATTTTCAAAATAATGATATTTTCTTCCGGTGATTTCAGATTCACTGGAAGTGATTTGGCGGAAATCACAAATCACTCGAGTGATTCAGGATCACTGGAAGTGAAATCTGGAACAGTGAATTTTTCTTGCAGTGATTTTTGATTCACTGGAAGTGATCTGACGCATCACTCGAGTGATCTGGTATTTTTCATATCACTCAAGTAATTTTTAGTGATCACTCGAGTGATCTTGATAATCACTTGAGTGATTACATAAATCACTCGAGTGATCTTGCTCAGATCACTTTTCTCACTTCTTTTGCTGCTGTATTTGTTTTAATCAAATCCAGGGACTTCCAAAACATGATTTGTTATCATCAAAAGATGAAATCCAACAGTATGTTGAGTATGTAATTGGTCAGATAAAATATACTTGCACATAGACACATAGCGCGATCTAAAGCTTACATTGATAAAGTAGCGTTTTGAAAAGTGGCTTTTAGGTTAACTCAATAAGAAGTTACCACCTAGCATTTATTTTTGGGTTGGCCTAATGAGAAGATGCCACCTAGCTCCTTCATAAAGTAGCTTTTGTGTTGGCCTAACGTTATGGCACTACCTAACACCTAGTCGGGACAACTCACAAGTCTTCAGTTAGGCTACATGTCTAACTTTCCTAAGCATTGAACATAGAAGTCATCTGAAATCATCGGACCTCCTTTCCTTGGACTATTAAAGTCAGTCAAGCAAGGGAGAGAAGGAGGAGGCCGGATTTCAATAAGAATATCTAGCACCCTGAGATTTTAAAAAAAGAGCACCGGGCACCCTATGATTAGCATATAAGCCCAACACCTCCCCAACGCTCTATAATTCATCCAAGGGAGGGAACTTGAGGGAAAATATGAAGAAAAAGAAAGAGGAGAGGAGGAGGAAAGATTTAGGAAGAATATAAGAGAGAGAAAGTGTTCTCGAGTTATTTTTACCTCCGAATTCATGTTTTTAGCTCCCAGAGTCTTTACAAAACTTGTTCTTCTCGTCGAGGGAAATGTTTCTACAGTTTTGGATTCTTGGAAGGAGGATTTTGGTGTTTTTTGCAAGGTGGAGGTGCTGGAAAAATCATGAATAGGCTATAGCATCGGCTAGAGGTAAGCCTATACTCCAATTTAAGTATAATATCCTGGAGTATTAGCTAAGATTTCATGATGTTGTGGTGCTACCCTGTTTTTCTTAAGTGGTAATCTTGAGGTTTTAATGATCATATGAGTATGAATATGATGTTATACAAGGCTTACATGTGATATAAATGCGTTTCGAAAAGTCTTATGGTTAAAATTGTAGTGTCATGTTATGGTGGCCTTAAGGTGACTTTTGGCCATATTTGATTAATAGGGCAAGGAATGTTAGTTTAAGAATTTTGAGGTTTCAATTGGATTCTACTCCCAAAATTGTATGGGAATAGCTTATAGAAATGATTTTAGAAGGGTTAGATTGAAAACCCTAAAATTGAAATTTAAGATTGTTAGTGATAGTGATGCTAGATTCATTTTTATGACGGTCAGGTTGCTTGTGAACTGATGTTGGATGACTAAATCTTACCCAATAGTTATGATATTTTATAGGGTATTATTATACATCCTAAACTTTAAAATGAGGTATAGAATGCATTATATGAGTTAGTAGATTGTAAGTTATGATTTGTTAAATTTTAGTCATTGAATTTGGAAAGTGTCATGAGATAGTTGGGTTGGTCAAGGACTTCTAGATTTATTTACCTATTATTTTCAGTAGGTGATATTTTACCTTTAAAGAGGACTTATAAATCTTCACATAGAACTTTGAACCACCTCATTTGGAGTTTTCTAGATTAAGTTATGAATTTTCAAAATTGACTAATGAAATTTGGTAGTTTAGGGTTGATACCCGAATTTTCAGTCTTTGAAGGGAATAATGGTTAGTAGAACTATCAGGGTTAGAAATGTTAGAGCAAGCTTTTCACCCAAGAGGGGGGTGAATTGGGTGATTAGAAAATAATCAGAAATTTAAAACAAGTTTATAAAACTTTAAGCACAGTAAATAAAAAGGAAGGGATACCACCAAAGTTCACACAGGGATTTATACTGGTTTGGTCTCAACCACTTGACCTACGTCCAGTCCTCAGAAATCCTTCTGAGCCTTTCACTATATCTTCCAAGATTCAATGGGTTCTTGGCACCACAATACAAACAGCAAGTTCCTCTAGACACTCGCTCCCCCTTACACAAGGTAATCTTAAATCCCTTCTTAAGGTTCCTCAACCTTAAGTAATCACTATTGGAAATGATTAAGTATGACTGACAAATCTCTCTCACAGAGTATGTAGATAAGAACTGAAGTACAGACGAAAGCTTGAAGCACTTGTAACGATATTGTTTGTAGAGTATTCAGGCGTTTCTCATCGTTGTTCATTTTTTGAATGGCTGGACATATATAATAGAGACTTTGAGGACCGTTGTCAATTTGTCCGTTGATTCAAAAATGCTTTTGGCAAATGTAACATCATTTGTCTTCCATTACTTTTGAAGTTTTGCTGACACCCATGAATAGTTGTCGTTTGAATGGATTGTTCAGTTGCATGTCATGTGCGTGATGGTGGAGTACAGCTGTAACACACTTGTGAATATTACCGTTAGAAAATATTTGCATATCAACAGGATAATATGATTCACTGGAAGTTTTTTCTGAAAATCAAAGAAACCATCAGGAGTGATTTTGTTTTCGCAACTGAGCAGTGAAATAATATGCCATATGATTTTGACAGCAATCTGGAGAAATTAATAATGATTATCAATAACAGAATTTAACTAGAAAAATCTGTTGTTCTCCATGGAAGTAGTTGCAAGTGGATCAGTGTTTGTTTGAGAGAGTTACTGGAAGAAAGAAACATTACTGGAATGAATATGATATCACTGGGAGTGAATTTGAAAACGTTAAACCTTCCCACAATGATTACAGACTTACTGGAAGTGAACATGAAATTTCCATATTCCACTCGAGTGAATTTGGAATCACTGGAAGTGATTTTGTAAATAGTGATTTCTTCTTGCAGTGATTTTGAATCCACTGGAAGTGATTTGGAAGTTTTCAAACATCACTCGAGTGATTCAAGATCACTGGAAGTGATTTGGAAAACAGTAAAATATTCTTACAGTGATTTTCAATCCACTGGAAGTGATTCAGCGAAAATGCAATATCACTCGAGTGATTCAAGAATCATTGGAAGTGATTTGGAATTCTTCAGGTATCACTCGAGTGATCTGGCATTCACTGGAAGTGATTTTCAAAACAGTGAATTTTTCTTGCAGTGATTTTTCAATCACTTGAAGTGATTTGGCGCATCACTCGAGTGATTCAGGATCACTGGAAGTGATTTGGAAAACTTGGCGCATCACTCGAGTGATCTGGAATTCACTGGAAGTGATTTTCAAAACAGTGAATTTTTCTTGTAGTGATTTTTCAATCACTGGAAGTGATTAGGCGCATCACTCGAGTGATCTGGAAATATTTCATATCACTCGAGTGATTTTAATGATCACTCGAGTGATCTTGAATATCACTCGAGTGATTAACTAAATCACTCGAGTGATCTTCCTCAGATCACTTTAATCACTTCTTTTGCTGATATAAAATCCATGGACTTCCAAAACATGATTTGTTATCATCAAAACATGAAATCTAACAAGAAATATGTTTTAGAGACCAATGGGTCTTATGTTAGATATTTATTTGACATAATACAAGAGTTTTAAAGATTATGTATAAGAAACAAGTCATGAGTAATGACTTACTGTTATGGCTCTATTTAGTTAAATGCATAATATAGTTATGTATCTTGGGCCATGAGATATTAAAAAAGAGGCAATGGAAGGTTTGTCAAGTCACTTCGATGGTTGGAAGAAAAGGAAATGAGAGAAGGTCATTAAGGTAAAATGTAGTAAACTTACTTAATTTGAGTGTACTTGATATGTATGCTCATGTATTGATGTGTATTATTGCTTTGCTTGATTATGTAGAGCATATACGAATGATTAAAGCTTTGTTTCTATTTATGTTGTAACACCCTTTTTTTATATCCCTTTAATATGCATCTGGAAGCATTACGACTTAGGGGAAATCTATAGTTGAACCCCTAAATTAAAACTTGCTCGTTTATACAAATAATTACATGCTAGGTTAATTTATACATAACGGGGTGTCACGTATCAAACTTCAATTCTCCGTCACATTTCTGTTGTGTAACTCTGAAGCATTCCTCTTTTGGTACTTAATATACCTATATGGTTAGGTGATGGAGGGTAAGATTCGGGAGAATCTCAGTAGCAAACAACATCAATTATTCATGCAAGATAAATGCTTAGTGTATGACATGCTTGCCTTACTTAAATTCATACTCACATAATGACATATTTGCATGCTCAATGTTTCATACAACATACTCATGACCATAGCATAAATACAAATAGAGCTTCATTCATTCATCTATATTTCACATAATCAAGCAAAATAATCACATACATCAATGCACAAGCAGACATATTAAATACACGCAAGCTAGGTCAGTTTACTACCTTTTGGACTTATGCCATCCTCTTATTTCCTTTTCTTTCAACTATTGAAGTTACTTGAAGAATCTTCCATTTCCTCTTTTTTGACACCTCATGACCCTAGACACACAATTACATTATGTGTTTAACTCATTAGATCCATGAAAGCAAGAAATAACTTATCACTTGTTCCCTTCAGGAACTTTAAAATTCATGTATCACCCTAGTCTGCTAGATTTCATTAATCAAATTTAAAAATTCATAAATAAATATAGAAAATTCTAAATGGAGTGGTTCTAGTTCCTATGTAAAGCTCATTAAGTACTCTACAAATAGAAAATATCACTCACTGTCATTTATATGCATAAGTTTCCAGAAATCCTCAATCAACCAAACTGTTCCAGGATTTGTTCCAGATTCAGTGCCTCAACTTTAATAAATCATAACTTCTAATTTACTAATCCAAATATATTTTTCTATACCAAAATTTAAATATTAGGAAGTATACTAACACCCTGTAAATTATCATGATCATTGAACAAGGTTTGGTCATCCAAAATCATGCCACAACCAATCTGACTCACAGGAAACATAATATGGAAACAACAAACTATAACAACATTTAATTCCAATATTCCCACAATTAATTTTTCACCATTTTCCTATACAATTTTTCATTCTAAATACATTAGAAATATTAAAATAATCAAAATCAAACTTCATCCCAATGTTTCAGGTCTGGACGAATTAAACTCTAAGTACCCACAACACAAAATCTTACACTTTAACTACAAAACTTGTCAATTATCGTTATCATATTATTTTTAATATCATATTCATGAACATATGATTATCAAACCTTAATCTCACATTTCACATGAAATTAGGGCAGCATGAAACTCCAAAAAACTTAACCAAAACCTTAGAATATTGTACTCAAATTAGAGATTATGCTTACCTCTGCTCGATGCTGCAATTAGTTCTTGATTCCGGTAGCACCTCTACCATAGAGATAGCTCAAAACTCCTATGATTGAGAATTTGAAACTGCAGAAATGTTGCTCTCATCAAGAGAAACAAGATTTGTGAAGGATCTATGAGCCATAAATGCGATTTCAAGGGTGAAATCGGCTCGGGAACTCAAGAACACTTCCAACTTCTCTCGTCTTCCATTTTCTCTTGATTTTATTTATTTTCCCCTTCTTTATTCCCTTCTTAGATTTTTTTAAAGAATGTGAGGAGGTTCTGGAATTTATTTAATTCCCAGGGTACCCATATGCTCTTTTTCTCTTGGGGTTCCCGGTGCTTTGCTTAAGTCACAAGGTGCTTGGTGCTCCTTTAATTTCACTTTATCTCTCTTTCCCCCTCTTTGGACAACTTCTCTCTCTCTCTCTCTCTCTCTCTCTCCCTTGGCCCTTGGCTAACTTCCCATATCAAGGGAGAGGAGGCACGATGATTTCCTTCGACTTCCATGTTCGATACTCGAGAAGGTCAAGCATATGGCTTGGCTAGAGACTAACGAGTTGTCTCAGCAATTCAACATGTGTTAATTGTGTCTTTAAGAGGTGCCATCACATGATTGACTAGCCGTAAAGTAGGGCTTAACATTTTTGTACCATGATTGGCTAATAAAAAAAGAAGAGTAAAAAAGTATCTTTAATAAAATTGCTTTAATAAAGCTACTTTTGTAGCATACGCTCTAGATTTCGCTACGTGCCATGGGGACTACCAAGTATGAGCCTGAGTATCTATGTGGGACCCACAAATGGGACCTAGCCTGTGCAATCCTCAGCAAATAATGCCTCATATTCGTGTCTTTTCTAAAAATGCAAGGTGTATGTGTCTACCCTAAAAATTTCACGTGCACACTTACACTGGTATATTTTATCCTATTAATTGTCATATGTTCCTCAAGGAAATGCCAAGTGTCTTTGTAAGCCATAAAATGACATCATGCAAGCTTGTATTCCCCAAAAATATAGTGCTACATAGCCTATGACTTAGGGTATTGCCAAAACATGCCAAGTGTCTGTGTATGTAATATCCCAAATTTTGGGACAAGAGGCTTGAGATTAAGCCTGGATCAAGTGGACTGTTAAACCCCAGTTTAATAATTGTCCTAGTAAGGCATAATTGTATTCCCTAAAATTCCTTTATACCCTTAGAGTATTAAAGGGAATATTTTGGTGGATTAAAGAGCTTGGGGAATGACAAAGCAATGCAATTAGAAGTCACACACAATATAGTTAATTGGAACATAAAGTAATATTGCTATCGGTGGATTGTCCAGTGAGGCAATTGAGTTTATGTGACATCTTTTAAGGGGAAAATGATGTCTAAAAATTATGAAACTTTCCAAAATGAAAGTATACTTATCAAGATTTAATTTGATATGTTATGAGTCATTTGGATCTATACACAAAGAGTTATGTATTTTTAAAGTTAGCAGAGTGAAACTGGCATTTTTTTAGTATCAGCTTCAAAAAATGAGAATGATGACCTTTCATTTTGCAAAAGATTATATTTTTCTCTAAAACTAGACTTAATAAGGGTTGCATAGTCTTTAGAACCACCCTAATTGGATATCTACACAATTATATATGAATTTTCATAGTTTGATGAAAATTCTGCCCAGTTTTTCCTTAAGTGCGAAAATGGGAAAATAATGTAAGGGCAAAATGGTAATTTTTCCATAAAACAAGAAATAATTCTTTTTCCCTAATATTCCCAATAATTTCAAGAAAGGTCAAATAGTCAAAAGTCAAAGGTCAAAAAGTCAACAATTTACAAGATGGCACTAGGATAATTGAAGATCAATATTTTATCTCTCAATACTCATGTATTTTTGGTGGATGAAGAGGGAAAAAGAGAAATGAATTTTCTTTGGAAATATTTAACCAAAAAGTCAAGTTCTTGACCAATGAAATGCCACCATGTGTAAAGTAAGGCATATGACTTCTTTAAGTCATATTTTCCTTTATCTTTCCTTGCTATTTTCGTGCAAGAACAGACATAAAGGAGTGAGAGAGGGCTGGTGGAATGAAGGAGAAGCTCAAGCACTAGATGTGATACCTCATTTCCTATAGCCTCAAATGAGTACAAAAGAGTAGCAAAAGCATTTGTGAAACCAGGATCGAGTCCCGGATTAAGAAATTTTGGAAAAATGTTCACAATTCCCTAAATATATCTCTGGATTTGAACCTGGGATTGAGAGGGGTTTTGGAAGTAATAAAAATTTTCTTAAACAATTTCACAAACATTCACTATCTCACTAAGTCTCACCAGTTTCTCATTCCATTTTATCAGAGTATACGAGCGATTCTCTGCTTAGTTTTCACGTTTCATACCTTAGTTAAGTTTCGTTAGCGTTCGAAAGCAAAATATAGCTAAATTGTTCCTTTACTAGTCTACCGGCATTATCAGTTTCACTATCGTAGCATTGTCAAGGTTACAGGCTATTCATACTATTTATACAGATCCAAAATACAAGAAACTGACAACCAACAAAAGACTAAGATCATCTTGCGTTTCCATCCTCTAGTCATTTGTATTTACCTTCGTCTTGCCCCTTGAGCTTTCTTCCTGTACTGTAGATGGTTTATGAAAAAGAGTGAGATTCAAAAGAATCTCAGTAGTAACGTAATGCTAATCATGCATATATATCATCACAAAGCATGCTATATAGACATCATACAATAGAACTATCACAACAACATTCAGTGCATCACATGCAGTTCATAACAAACAACCATAGCGCTAGGCATGTTAAAGGGCTCAAGGGACACCCATGCAATAGCCCTTGGGATCCACTCGTGCATTACAGAACGTTATTGGCCCGAGCATCCATCCCACAATAGGCCCCGGGCGAGCACTCTGCATAACTAGAATGTGTTAGATATCTCATAATGAATCCACACAACACACCATACATGATATAATATGTGAAAGACAAGTTACTACCTGATTGCTTTCCTTGAGTGATTTCCAACCATTGGTTTGAGCTCGGGCAAGTTCTAGTTCCTATCAAAATTGGAGTTACAAGTAACTAGTTATTACTTGCACTATTACTGTCTTTAATTCCAATTCTGTTGGTTATCTAAAGCATTTATCATGGTTTCTGCATAATAGAATTCTGTACAGTGCAACTTCACTGTTTTCCAGAAACTGGCAGATTTTTGTGTCAAATTTGGAAATTCATAAATAATTTTTAAAAAATCCAATTTGACCAATTCTAAAGCCAAAAAAAATCTCTTTCCTTGTAAATTTGATTAAAAATAGTTGGGTTTGCTTATTGTACTCATATAAGTTCTTGTGAATTGTTAAACGTTACTATTCCAGATGCAATCCAGAAAACAGGACATAACTTCAAAATTCACCATTAATTCTAGAAAAATATGAATTGAATGATTATAATTTCTATGTAAATATATTTAATTCTAGTTTCACATAAAAATACTAAATTCTAGCTATCACAACAAAAATATTCCCAGAATTTCGCCAAACTCAACCTTTCCAAATCACATTCCAGAAACAGGGCCGAAGTTGACAAATTCATATCTAAATAAAAAAAATCCAATTGATCTGGTTCCAAGTCCTAATTGACCCTTGTTAAGTATAGTTTAAAAAAAGAATATAGCCATTAGCTATACACACACAAATTAATACAATATTTTAACTTTCTTCGCATTGTTCCAGAAAATTCCAGTTTTGCATGCTTAAACTTTGAGAATGTAGAACTTCTAGCACATAAATCCAATTGATTATTATGACATATAAAATTAAATTTCTATGTGTCTACTTTCAAACTGGAGAGTTTCAGAATTTTTAGATAAGAATTGGCCCTTGAAACATCACGCACAGTAATGGTGCTATAGACAGGGTAGATCAACACTATGTATAATCTTACTTCTTAAATTTCCAAATTCATGAACACTTGAATACCAACACAATTTTACCTTTTAAAGCTAATGGAACCATCAAAATGGTCAAATTCACACTCCTCCTACACGGAACAATACAGGGAAGATTTAAGAATTTTAAAAAAATTGTGTCGGTTTCTTGTTTTCTCTTCCTTAATCACTTCCTTACTACTTCTAATGAAATATTGGCTACTTAAACACTAATTAGACATGTTTTATATTGAATTTGAGAAGCAAGACCCCTTTAGGGTTTCATCATCCATTTTCACAAAACATCACAATCCAAGCCAACAACCACAATAATAACCACAACAATGGCACAAGAATCAAGTTTTGGAAGTTTAACTTTGATTCTTGTTGTTTCTCACTCTAAAATGTCTCAGCCATATCTCTCTACACCTATGATTTAGCTTGAATAAAATGGATTCAAAGGAGTAGAAGTGATTAGAAGAGGCTATGGAAGGATTAGGAAGCAAAATCTTCAAGTATTCATGCTCCTCACCTTGATTTTTGGAAAAACCCTAGCTTTTCCTTTGCTTGAGCTCTCCTTCACGTTCAGCTGCTCTCTCCCTCTCCTTTGATCAGATTTCATGAAAATGAATGGAGAAAGATGAAGGTTTAATGACTTAAGGGGTCTTCCAAAATTGCTTTACAAGTGTTCAAAGTTTATTGGTCCAAAATTGTGGTATTTTGTATAATATTAAAAAATAATTTCCTCTTCCCTTTTATTTGTCTTGATCAGCCGAAATAAATGATGGATGAGAGAATATATTGATGTTTGCTTATCTCTTCCATTTTGTTGACCAAAACTTGTTCAATGCTTCTTGAAATTCCTAGTCAAAATTTCATTCTTTTACTTTTTGACTTCTTTTCCAAGTTTTGATTTTTCATTTAGTAATAATATTCCAAATGGCCATTTCCTCTTTTTGATTCCCATTTAACCAAAATTATTAGGAATATTGAAGAAAAATATTTATTCTCTTATTTTATGGAAAAATTATCATTTTGCCCTTATGTTTTATGATTTATCGAAATAAATCATTTCTTACTTTGTTCCTTTGGCTTGGCCTAATTTTGACACTTATATGAAGCCATTATTTTTTTCATTTTATTCTCAAATTTTGGTTACAATATTAGGCATTTTAGTGGACATTTATTGCTTCTTTGTGTCCTTGTTTGGCCGAATTATGTGTAATCGGCTATAAGGATTTCCCCATAAATTTATACACGCCTTAATTCACCATTTTATTCCACTAAATATCACAAATATATAAAAGGAGTCTATAGTGGAAAAAGTGGGGTATTACACTATAAGAGCTAGGTCTTCTAAAATATAAGGTAAGAAGCTTGCAATCTTGATGTTTAAGCTTCCTAATCACTTCATAACCTCTCCTAATCTCTTCTATTTCATCAAATTCATGGTATTCAAGAAAAAATACATGATAAAAGAGAGAGAGGGCTGGCATTTTTTTAGAGAGAGAAGCAACAAGAATCAAGAGGTAAATTCCAAAACTTGCTTCTTGTGCTTTGTTATTATTGTTCTTGGCTTGGTTTTGGTTATTTTGAGAAGATTTGGATAATGAAAACCTAAGGGGTCCTTCTACTTAAACTTCTTCTAAACATTTCAAATGAGTGTTTAAATAGCTAATCATTTGATTAGAAGTAGAAAGGAAGTGATTAACTAAGAAAACAAGAAAACAACATAAGTCACCTAAGAACCTAAACTTGCTGCTATGTAGGTGATGTGATGAAGAAGTAAGGATTTGACAATTTTGATACTTCCATTGGCTTTAGAAGGAAAATTTGTGTAGGTATGCTAGTGTTCATGATTTTTGGATGCTTGTATATCCATTTGGAAATTTATGAAGTATGCTTGTTCATGATGTTAATCTGCCCTGTCTAAAATGGTGATGTTGTGTGAGATTTTTCATGGGCTAAAAATTATCTAAAATTTTTAAACTTTCCAGAATTAAAGTAGAGACATAGAGATTTAATTGGATAGGTAGTTTGTAATTTTTAGACAAGTACATTAGGAGATATGATTTTTTAAAGTTTGGGCATGAAAAACTGGAAATTTCTGAAACAGGGTCTAATAAAATACAATTTTTTATTTTATTTGAGTGTTTCTAGCTTATGGATATATTTTTTCATGAAAGTAGAAATAACAAGGGTCACATAGAACTTATAAGAACCTTATTTTGATTTTTCTAGATTTAGTTATAATTTTAGAAAGTTCGGTCAAGAAATAGGGAATTCTTGACCGCGGCCAAGACCCCCAAATTCCAGCGTTTCTTGTTTTTGACGGAAATTGGCATATTTAGCCCTCCCTAACTTCTTGGGCCTTAATATACACTTTTAATGACTTAAAATCATGGATCTAATGATGTGAATGGGTATTTAGGGCCATGGAAAAGTCAAGAAAGAAGAGCAATGGAATAATTTCCAAGAAGCTCCAATGGTTGGAAGAAGAGGAAACAAAGGAAAGACAGTGGTCTACAAGGTAGTGAACTTACTTAGCCTGCATGTATATGATATGTATATTTTACATTATTTTATGTGATTGCTTTGCCTAATTATGTTGAACCTACTTGATTTATTGAAACTTTGTTATGCTTATACATTGGCCATAAGTATGTTGTAATATTGAGCATGAAGATGTCATTATATTGACATGAATTTATGAATAGAAAGCATGTCATGCATTATATATATATATATATATCTAGCATGCATAGTGGTATTTTTTGCTACTAATATTCTCCAAATTTCACTCTTCCTTACCCAAACTATATAGGTAAATTGAATACAAGTGAAGAATGCATGGAAAAATGCGAAGAGGAATTACGAAGAAGGTGAAGTGAAGATCGTAGTGCAAGGCACTATCTTTTGTATTCGATGTAATTATTTTGATAGTCTTGTGATTATACATTTTATGTATATAAACGAATGAATGTAGTATGAGCAGAGAATAGCTCTATTTTCATTAAAAAGGCAAGTAAATCTCTCGCATACTCTGATATAATGGAATTAAGAGCCGATGAGGTACTAGTGACTTAGTAAAACTTGTGAAAATAATTGAAAAGTTTTTTTTACCCTCTTTAAAACCCTCTCAACCCTAGGTTCAACTCCTGAGTTGAGATTGAGAATTTGTGAACATTTTTGGAAGTTTGGGTACTTCGGGTTCAAATCCTGGTCTCACAACTGATTTCACTACTTTGGATACTCATATGAGGTTATTGAAAATAAGGTATTATAGTATAGGCCTTAAGATGGTGCCAAGTATACATAGACGCTGATAAATTTCCTTCGACTATTAACACATAAGACAACTTATCATCGCGCCAACCCAAAAGCTATTTTTACAATCGTGGGACCCACATAGCACAATACATGCACTCATACGACCCAACCAAAGGGCGCCAAGTGTGCTAGAGTGTACTTGCACCAGTGTATTTTATCCAATTACTTTCACACATTAAGCCTTCATATAATCTGAAGAATCATTCTCTACCCAGAAGGCTACATCATATAGTCCCTGAAATCATTATGTCTTTCTTGTCAAACTGGGCTTAGTAGTCTTCTTGATTCAGATCTATTCCCAAGCTTCTTGGCCCAAAATTTGGGATATTACATATGCTATAGCCATGCATATGACTTGTGAAACATTGAGGATGAAAATATGTCATTATGTAAGCATGAATTAATGTAAGGCAAGCATGTCATGTACTAAGCATTTATGCATAATTGATATTGTTTGCTACTGAGATTCTCCCAAATCTCACGCTCCCTTACTCAACCATATAGTTATGATGAGCATAAAGAGGAATGTATGAAGATATGCAGGAGGAAAATGTGATGGAGAATTGAAGAGTGATATTTGAGAAACCGTTATGTGTGAATTTATATGTGACATGATTAATTGTATAAAGGCGATATCAATACACCTAAGAATTTGGGGTATCAATGCATATGGTAGTGATATTAGTACATGTCATATTAATATCAGTGCACATAATAACAATATTAGTACCCAAATAGCAGTATTAGTGGTATCAAAGAGCAGTATCGGTATTAACAAGGGTACACTAGCTAAAAAACAACATTCGGGTTTACAAACAGAGATACAACTCTAATAATTATAAAATAAAGTTGAGAATTGAAAATAAAATATTCACCAAATGAACAGTGCCCCAAGAATAGTTGTGTAAGTTTTTTTCTGGGAATTTTATTTATTGATTCACTAAAGTTATAACATTAACGTTAGCGCTTCCGAATACGTATTAAAGGGGCATAAATGATGGGTATAACATCACTCGAGTAATGAGCTACAAAGTGAATCACTATCAGACTACCATGGTAAATCATCTAGTGATCAGATTTTCTAAAAATATTTCAAAGAGAAGATCACTATAGTGACCACTTAAGTGATATGATAAATTCTTAGCACTATTACTTCACCACAGTGATACTTCGTGGTAATGATCAATGATCACTATGGTGACTACTCGAATGATATTATTTTCATCACTACCACTACACCACAGTGATCTATTCTAGTGATCAATTTTATGAAAATTTTCTAAGAGAAGATCATTCGAGTGACCACTCGAATGATGTGAGAAAAAGAGTATCACTAACATAGCACTACAATGACTCAAGTGGTGCTTTGCTTTTCTAGAAAACATTCTAAGGTTGGATCATTCGAGTGATCACTTAAGTGATGTGTAGAAAGAGCATCACTATAACATCACCATGGTGAATTATCAAGTGATCTATTTTATTTTCAAAAACAATTAAGTGAATACTACTCAAGTGACCACTCAAGTGATGCAATTTCAAAAAATAGAACATCATATCATAAATGTTGATACTCATTCATATCCTAAACTTGTTTTAATTACTTCTAATTGATCTAACACTTCATTATATTAATACTTAAACATATTGTAGGTGGTTAATCAAGGATTATATCAAGATTAACAAAAAGCACTTTTATGTTAGAGCATTAAATGCATCGAAGTTCAAACACTTCATATTCTCTTTGCTCTCAACTGATAAATCCAAAAACACAAAGAATTATCTAGTATTCTCAATGGCTATAAGAAAAGACCACACACTTTAAAAGCTATAGTTAAAGAGCAACAATCTTTAAGCATTCCTAAACTATAAATAGAAGAGCACTGAAGATAGAGCAACAACCAATACTATGCATTTACTATTACATTCATTTGCTAAGTCTCAAAGCTCAATCTATGTGTGAATTTATACTTCAGTGATCATTTATTTACTCTTGTGAGAGATTATACTTAAATATTTACTTCGACTGCTATACTTAAGGTAGTGGGACCTTGAGTGGGCATTGATTACAAAGTGTAAGGGGGAGCAAGTGTTCTTTAAACAAGAACTAGCTTGTACTAAGGCACTAAGAGTCCAGTAAATATTGGAAAGATAATGGAAATCTAAGAAAAGCCTTTTGGGGATTAGACGTAGGTCAAGTGGTTTGGACCAAACTAGTATAAAGCTTATATCCACTTTGAGTGATATCTTTCTAACTCTCCACATTTTTTTAAATTTTTTTAATATCATCCAATTCACCCACCTCTTGAGTGAAAAGCTTGCACTAACAATCACTACTATAGAATCTTACATATATGATGCTTAACAAATAACGGTTATATTAAATAAATGTCATGTATGTCAAAGCAGAACTCGTACAAGAATATATAATGCTGAAGTTTAACAGTTCAAATATACATAACGTCATATATTGAGAGGTGGAATTCGCGAAAACAAAAGTATAACAATTGTAATTATTAATCATCAAATATTTACTGACAAAAATGATGATTCTTATGAAACAACCGTCATGTAAAACTTTTTAACAATTTTTCTTCCAACCTTATATGAGTGAAAACAAAAATATAACGGTTATAACAATTGACTGTAAAGTATATGAATCATAAAAATGATGTTTCTAAAGAAACAACCGTCTTGTAAGGAAAAACTCTAAAAAGTACATTTTCATAACTACGTTTGGTCTAACACCAAGTACCAGTTATCCTAAATCAAATACTTCAGAGCAAATTGAAGTACACTACAGCTCTATTTAAACTAACTTATTCCTTTTATTTATTAATACTTTTCTTCATTTTCCTTGTCCTTGTCTCCTTTATCATAGTCAGATGCTAGAGAGCTCTTTCTATTTACCCATCTTCTCCTTCACAAGCTCTTTCTCCTCCTCGTCATCCTCATCCTCCTCCTCCACTACCACCTCTACAAGCTCCTTCCCCCTCCTTTTCCTCCACCTCCTCCTCTTTTACCTCCTCCTCAAATAGAGGCTCTACTGCAGACGTTGGTCAGCTTTAATCGCTCCATAAGGCGTCTCGCCACATACGCCAATAGTTTGAGCATAAAGTTAAACCTCATCCTTCATCACGATGAGGTTTAATATGACTTCCATTCAAATCCTCCATCTTATTTCTCTAACATTGATGATATACCGAGCAAGGGGGAGGGGCAGGAGGAGGACAATAGTAGGAGTGATGATTGAAAACCACTATTGTTTTTTATTTTTAAATATTAAAAAATTAATTTTTAAGGCAAAGTAGCCTAAAAATATATATAAAAAAATCACTTGAAACTTCATAGTTATTGGTAATTAATTGTTACTTATGTTAACTAGCATTTAATAGCCGGTGCATTGCGCAGGGAGAATGTTATTAAAGAAAATAATTACGTTTATTAAAATAAATTCACCACCCTAACATGAGTTGAAGATATTCCATTCAGAATAGCATAATTATGAGAGAAAACAATTAATTAATATGACTCACTCAATTGACATGGAAATTCAATAGAGCAACATAATATGATCTGCATAGGTTGAGACGAATGTATGTACAACATATGTAAATTGATTCTAATTGTTTGAGTATAAATTTTTTTTATGATAAGCAATTGATTATAATTGTTTTAGATTGAATTAAACCATTCCCTCAAATAATAAGAGGGTAAAAATAGATTTACTTTTCCTTTACATTGTTCTAGCATTACCTATGCACATGACACTTATAAATTTGGAGTCATTTAATCTTAATTGTAATGAAAGATAATGAAGATGGAGTCATTTCATCTTAAGATAGATTTTAATCAGAAGTAGGTTCATTCAACTGGTAGATTTTAGTAATCAAGAAAACAGCCAGTACGTTTTAAACCCCTTTTGTAGTAACACGAAAGAAAGGAAGAAGGTTTGTGCAGAGAAGGTTTTGTTCTTTAACATTTCTTCCTTTGCATGAACCATAGGACACATCACGATGAAATTATTTTCATGCCATATATCCATTGTGAATAGTAAAATGAGTCTAAAATAAAAAAATAAGCTATTTGAGGCTCGGCTTAAGTGGAAGAATATTATTACATACAAGCATCGCTATGCTTCCTTACACATTGCATGGGAGCTTTTACATTTAGAGTTGTTTCATTATAATAATAGTAAACAAAAAATAAAAAAAAATTAATAGATAAAAAAAATTCCTCATAAGCAATTTTCTTTAAGTCCTCGTATCAATATCGACTTTATGTGAAAACTAACTTGGATGGAAATAACTCAACATGACTGCAACGATTACCCTTAACTTTTGTCACTATCAAACATATAACCTTGGCATGAATAAATGCAAGGTTCATTATATCATCATGTTATTATATTTTAAAATTAAATAATTTAATAAAAAGTGCAAAAGTCAATAACTTGGCACAAAGTCGATATGTTTTGAATCTTATATGCAGAAGTATTAATTGAAGTTGTCACATCTGCTATATAAATGAGTTTTATACATTATTGAATCAAACATATCATCTTTTATAAAGTGATATATATAATGTTTCATTAATCATGAAACTTGTAGGAGTTTCATGTTTGATGCATTGCTGAATGGAAATCAATGAATAACTAATTGAAGATAAACAAAGAATGACTTCTTTATTTGTTTTGGCTTCTTCATAGAGGTTGCTTCTTGAGAGAATCCATAACAACAAAATTTATAAACCCAAATTACAAACCTATAAGAAAGATAAAACCTATACCAATATAATATACCTATAGTCAAAAGTCTTCACTTTTTCCTCCAAACATCCATAAAAGAAGCATGACCTAATCACATATAACAGACTCTCCAAACAAACTGCAAAATAAAATAGATCGTCCTTCAAGTTGGATTGTTCTCAACTACATTGGTCTGACACACAAGAGAAAAGATTGCTAAGAACTTAGAAAGCTCAAAAAAATAAAATTAAAGAGCATAAACGAAGGTATGGCTAAAAATGTAGAGAAAATGAAGGTTTGATTTCTAAAGGTTACCTTCATTCAAATGTAGAGCAAAACCTTTCAAAAGTCATACTTATTATACATAGATTGAACCACTTCATGCACTTTTTTCAGGGAAACAACTGTGATACTAAAAGTAGAAGGATAAGAAAGAGGTTAAATATATATAAAGCTTAAAAAAAATCAGAGTATATGCATTGAACAAAATCTCCATGTATCCTAAAATAGAATGCTTTGTTTTATTTTTTAACCAAAACAGAACTTCCTTAAAGCTTGATTGATCTCAAACAAAATGACCATGACATTGAGTAAACATTTATAATATGTGCAATAGACAAAACCCGTAAGTTTGATTGTTCTTGTTCTATTTCTTTTATTTTTCATGGGTAGCCTCAGCATTGGTCTTTCACCCTGAAAGTTTGCTCAATGCAAAAAGTTACTTCAACAGATACAGTAGGACTTTAAAAAAGGAATACGTTAAAAAAGATGCAATTTCCAAGAAATCAAATCTAAGTATAAGAGGTAGCTACTTGGTTTCATAATGAAGTAGATACATATAACTATGATTAAGTGAATGGAGTAGTCATAAATTATCCAATGGTAGAGATTTGATTTCAAATTAAAGCTGACTAATTTTTGGCCATGGGATAACATATTTTTAAAGGCACCAAAGGTTTGATCACACAGGCTGCATTAATTTATGGCTGTACCAACTTGTTTTACCTAATGACTTTAGCATACAGATTATCATGTTTAAGGTATCTGCAATGGTGAACTTGCAAAAGAAGGTTGCAGTACGCAGAAAGGTTATAGTCCTTATGTTTAGAATTTATGATAAAGGGATAATATGTGAAGGTACAGTTTTTCATGGTATGCTTTTTTCTTAAAGAGACAAACAAAAGGCATAAAGAACAAATTCATTGATTTCAATTTAAGGTAGCTGCTCTATCAGTATGTTTTTTAATTGTTTCCCTAAAGCCATGAATGTTTTGCTACATTCAGTTCCATGAAAATCCTGCATAGCTACAAAAATTGAAAAAGTCAATAACTTCAACATAGATTCATGTTACGAGTGTAGGATGATGTATTTAGAAGTGCAAGTGTACACTATCGTAATCAAGTAATATAGAAGTGAGTAGAGTATCGTTCCCACGAGGATTGATCACTAAGTACCAAAATTGGTAATTTTAATTCTATTTAGTCGGTTGATTAGTTGTGATTAAGATTGCAAGATAGAAATGATGAAATATGAATACAAGTGATATAAAGACAAATATGAGAAAAAGCCCTAGGGATTATATTTCACTTAATAAATTCCGGATTGAATCACTTATCTATTCTAGTCCAATTTATTCCACATGATTGATAGTCGAGTTTCCCTATTTTAATTACTAGCCTTTTCCAAGGTCAAGTAATTCTATAATTAATTGCTAACCCAATATATTCCTATATGAATTTAAGCAATCAATCATGCATTAAGATTTATGGAACTCAATTAAGACTACACAACCCATATGAATATATTCCTATTTCATATGCAAATTATGGTTTTAATTATAGGATCCACACACATGTATCTCCTTTCGATCTCAACATGCATATTAAAATCATCCAAAAGGTGGCCAATCAATTGTAAGCATTAAGAGCAATAATTAAAACTCAATCATGAAGGAAAAATTAAAACTAGATTTAATAAGTTAAGATTCAATCCGTCATTAGTAAGCTACGTCATCACCCTAGGAAAAAGAAAATTTAGCTCATGATAAAATTAAAAACAAAACCAAAATATATTACAAACATCATAAATATTGCATAAAAATTAATTACAAAAACATAAAAATACAACTACAAGATGCATGAAAATGGAAAATCTAGCCTACCATATAGGAGGTAAAACCATCCATGTAGGTGGCAACCTATACCATCCATAAAGGAGGACTACCTAGGCCTTCCATATAGGAGGTAAAACCATCCATGTAGGAGGCATGCAAGAAGTAAAAAAATGCAAGAAATGAATTCTAAAAATAACAACTCTCTCTCTCTAAAATAGAAACTCTCTCTCTCCTCCTTCCTCCTCATTTTAGGGTGCCAAGAAGCTCTATTTATAGGCTTCATTTTCGGACTGCTACAGTATTTTTTTACAGTGATTTTGCTACAGTGAACCGACCACCCACTTGCTACAGTGAACCGACTACTACAGGAACCGCACTGAACCGCCCCACTTCCACACTTACCGACCGCTACAGTACAACGCAATGGTCCGCTACAGTACACAGTGAAAAGTACCGCATGAACGGTGCACATTGAATAGTACCGCATGAATAGTAACTTCCCCTTAAATGCCTTCTTTAATTCTTCTTAATCCGATACTGTCTATGGCTGCAAGAAAATCATTATTTATTTATTAATTACACCCAAATTGATTATATTCAGCTCAAATATAGTTCACAAAATCATCATATAAGGGAAAATGAATATGCAAATATTTTACTTATCAATTCACTTAACCAAAAAAATTTATAATATAATGACTTTAGGGAAACAAACAACTAAAAAAATACCGATGGACCATTTGTCATCAAAATTATTCTCGCTTATCATTAAATTTATGATTTATGAATTATTTGATAGTTTATCCTCCCTTGTCATCTTTTTTTTCCATAACCATACATATGATATTTCATAAATCATTTCAAGGATATTTTAGTACCAACTTCAATTCTATTGAAGCAACATTAAGAATTGATTTCTCTACTATCACTTCTACACATTTTGACATGGAGAATAGTTATATTTATGTGACATTCACAATGTTTTCTTAAACATGTAACACTTAAAGTAGCTTGCTAATCAGGCTTATTAGGTAGTGTGCATGTCAGATCATACATAGTCAATGCCAGCCTTACACAAAGCCATAAAATAATAAGAGCAAATGTTATGCTTTAATAAGAGAAAATGCCAGCCTTACTCAAAATGATGTTCTTTCCTATTTCAGATGATATATAATCTTAAATGATGTTTTAAAAGAATATACTATATTACACAAAAAAGGCATATTATCACATCTACCCAAAAAACAAATAAAAAAGTTGTTATCATTCCGACACAGTCAAAAGCTAAAACAATATATCATCAAAATGGCATTGGTTGGGAGAAGAGAATCACATACAATAGAAAAGCAATGATAGAATCTTACTCACATATCCTTACTATATTTCTACCATCTCAAATGGGCAGCTTCTGCACAATAAAAGCTGTTATATTGCAATTACCATTTTATGCAACATTTTGCCTTTAGTAATCTCTTATTATAATTTAAAGAATTACATTTCACATGTGTATAGCTGGACCAAGAAAAACTTTTAAAGCATACTACATATCACAAGTTAGGCCACCCTCATTTGTCAAATGTTGTTGCAATTAAAAGAAGAACTGTAAATTACTTTTACAGTCAATACACTTTTTTAGTTATTCAAAAGCATGAATAACACACCTCTTGAAATATAACACACATTTATTATACTGTAAAATTATAGAATACTCATTTAAGCTGTAACCACTCAATGTTATAAGTAAATATTTTTCCCCGGCTTCAGCCCCTCTCGCTTCCCCATTTGAGAATATACTATTATCATTTCTAATTTATTATTTTCAAAATATTCTTTTTCTCTCTCAAGTCTAAATACTCAACCACCCATGACTTCATAAACCCTAACACCTTTTAACAACCTAATTGGGACCTGACAATAATAAAGTGGAAATGATGTCTTAGAAGTATAGTTGAAAACATACTTGGGAACTGGAGAAGTCTTTACTTGTCTTAGAAGTACGTCTTACAACAGAGTCAATTAGTCCTCCTTGATTGGCTGCCCAGAAGAAATTATATATCCATCCTCAAACTTCATGGACTTATATCTATGAGCCTTCAATTTTCCACTAACAATAACCTGTGCACAAATCAAACAGTAATTACCATCTATCAAAGCAACATTACTTAAAGGCACAGGTTAAAGATGGGCAACTCTAGAGCAAACCTTATATCCTTTGGCACTACTTTCAATAAAAAATCTCAAAAAACCATAGAAAGCCTTGAAAACAAACAATTATTTAGTTGTATATTTGAAGTTATAGAGAAGAAACCTATTAATACAATGAATGCTTAGAAATCTTATACCCATAAATGAATTATTGCAATAATAAAGGAAGTTCAAATGATAAGTGTCAAACCCTTAAATATTTTGATATTTATCAGAGTATTAACGCGCAGTTCGATAGGCATACAAAGATAATATAATATACTAATATAAAATTCTTAATTACATTACATAAAATCCCCGCAAGGTATAATACAACTCAAATCCCAAATACATGGGAGACTAACATATAACCAACAGGAAATTTCTTGAGTCTGCAATAGACCTTCTATCGCTGGTATCTACTATTTTATCCTTTGAGCCATTTCCTCTAGCTGAATAAACTTTTGAATTTATGGAAAGGGTGAGATTCAAACGAATCTTAGTAGTAACAATATAATCAATCATATAAAAGTAAACATGCAGTGTAGCATTCATCATGATGCAACAATCAAAATTCAAATGCCTAGCTAATAATACTCAGGAACAAAATGATGATTTCATCTGGATTTCCTGATATGCACAATCATAACTCGTACATAGGAATTCAACACGAAATTCACCTATGTAATGTGATCACATAACAACTTGGAGCAGGCCTATACCTATTCGTACATATCACATCTTGGAGCAGGCCTATACTTGTCCGTACATATCAAGCCTCTCAACTGGGTCCACCTGGCCACATGGTACCCCAAGGGTTCCATGGGGTGGTTTAACACATTACCTACACCCAGAGAGTATCAACACCACAAGCAATATATTGAACAGATCATGGCAATCATTGCATATTTATAACCACATAAGTATGAAAGATAGAGTTACTACCTGGACTCCTTTCCGAAACTTAGCTACTATCGGTCCTTTAACGCTTCATCCAGCTCAAGCAATTTATTAAACCCTAATATTTAAAAGTAGTCAAAAATGAGTTATTACTCATTTATATCTAATTTTAAACTTATAAGTTAGTTATCTTCACTCAAAGTGAAAAATTACCAAATTGCCCCAAGGGAATCTGGTCTACTTTTCTCATTCCAGGTACATCTGTACTTTTTCCAAAATTACAACCCGGGCAATTCCTACACAATTTCATGTAAGTGGTTCTAGATCCTATGAAAAGACATTTCAGTCCTCTTATAAAGAAAACTATCACCTGGCACCAAACATATCAACACATTTCCAGAAAATTCATTCAAACTGGTCTACCGCAAAATTTGTTCCTGATTCATGGTTAAACTTTGAAAAATCATATCTTTCAATCCACTTATCCAAATGGCTTATAATACCTATGAAATTAAAGCATAGGATGCCTACTTTCATTCTGTAAAATTTCATATTGGACTAGGTTAAACTATACAAAATCACATCACAACACATCTGTTATAAATTGGAAAAATGGAAGTTTCATATGTCATCCCTTAAAACACCTTCCTTTTTACTTGAATTTTCTTGTTTAATCATCCAATCTCAAGTTTAACATAATCAATAGAAATTTGGCAGCATTTCCCTTTAGAAATTGGACATCCAAAATTTAGAGAAATCACCACAAATATCCAGATTCCAGCCAAAACACAGTCATAACTCAATCTTGAACAAGAATACTAGAGTTTTCACAACTTACCTCGTTCTTCCTTCTTCTTCTTCCTTGGCCAAAACCTTTCTCCCTTTCTCCCTTGAATTTGACTTAACCAATAGCTATACAAAGAAATTAAGGAGGCTAAGAAGAAGATTCATGAGCTAGAGCACAAGAATAGGTAGAGATTTCTATTTACTTACCTAGTTCTTGTCTCTAGGATCCAGGTTTCTCTTCTTCCTCTTCCTTTTCATCTAGCTCCTCCCTTTTTCCTTTCCTCTTTCTCTTTTGGCTGACTTGGCCATTATATGGACATGGGAGGAGAGTTTTAGACATTTCTAGAGGTGCTTATATGTCTCATGCTTATTGGTTCTTTATTCCATTTGTGTCACATGTTATAATAAATTTTTTTTATTATGTAACATTTTTATGAGTTCCATCTATCTATTACCTCTGTATTTATTTAGAAAATTACAAGATTATATTTATTTGGTCAAAATGACCATTTTGCCCTTACAATTTCTCTCATTTTCACAATACTTGAGAAAATTGGCAGAATTTTCACCAAACTTTGAAAATTCATATATAATTGTATAGATATTCAATTGAGGTGGTTATAAAGGCTATGTGGCTCATATTGATTATATTTTTAATATTTAGCTAACTAGAAGCCCAAAATTCTCAGAATTATTACTTTCAAATGCTGTCACTGAAAAACGTTAGTTTTGTTGGGCTAACTTCAAAAATACATATCTCCTTGTGTACAACTATAAAAATTATATATGACATATCCAATTAAATATGATCATGTCTAATTTCATTCTGGAAAGTTTCATAAGTTTTGGACATCATTTACTATTTTAAAAATATTACACCACATGACTGTCATGCAAGGAAATTTACTGTCAACATCCTTATCTTATGTACCAAATAACTATGTTGTATGTATTCTTTAATTTCCTTGTTATGTCTCTTAATATGCTTTTTAATTCGCCATTTTATTTCTTTAATACCACTAAGGTATAGAAGAACTTTAGTGACTGAAATTTAGGATATTACAATAAGCAAGCAGCAAAACGAAGCTGATTACATCCTTAATTAGGTGAAGACATGCAAAGTATTAATAGGGAATGATAAATTCCTTCCTAATGAACTATAATAGGCCAAGTCACTATTATAAGGGGAAATATGAAGACCTTAAAGGTAGCAAGATATCTTTCATCCTATCTCATATGGCCTTTATGCTATTCCTAAAATTTGATTAGAAGCATGTAAGTGAATTACAAGAGCACTTCCCAGTTAAAACTCTCTTTGCAAAGTATGAAAAAACTGAGTCCATGAACTCAAAATTATCAAGATATGGATTAGATGGAGCAAACTCAAATTCTGCAAGAAAGCAAACAAACATATGCAGATAAGTGATTATCAGAGTTTAATCAACAAAAACAATTTAAGTGATGTAATGAATAAGGAACTAATAATACCTTTGAACTAAATTAGTTCCCTCTCTCCATACATTTCCTAAAGCATTCCATTCTCCTGATGTTAAATTCTCTAAGGAGTTATCAAACACCTTCAAACCCTGTAAATATTATGGTGCTCAAATCTAGGTGCTTGATGCTTAAAATAAAGAGAATAGTAGTGAGGATTTGCATGCACAATAATAAAATTAACAAGTTACATTTTGCAGCCCTTTGAATTTTTTCATTGTTAAACTATTTTAAATAATCAAGTCTCTTTATTATTATTATTTTTTTTAACAATGGGGCTTACAATTTGTAACAATTATAAGGTAATAGAATAAGTCATGACAAGAAGAGAGAAAACATGGGACGTACAAGAGGGAAGGCTCAAGGCCTATATTTAGCAATAATACCACAGGCTACTAAGTTGGAATAAAAAAGAACTCAAAAAATTCAAACAGAAGGCATTGCAAACTGTATATTGCATATCCACTAATTCAAACCATAGACCTTGTGAATGAAAAATAAGCAACAATAATGATGGTCGTGTTGTAGACAAATAACCCATTTGATCTTATACCAAATCCACTAAATATCTACCATCAATATCACTGAAGAGAAAAAAAACCAAAGTGTCATTTTAACTTTTTCCTGGCTGAGCTTTAAGTCATCGCTAGCTTTCTTCAATTTTTTAGAGCATATTTTTGTAGTTTTTCATCCTCATCTTTACTTGTTCTTCTAGTTGAAGCTGCATCTTCCCCTTCCATCTCTCTTAGATGAAGTTTGAGCAATTACAATAGCCTACATTACAATGGGGAAATCATAAATAAAAATTGAGTAACAAAAAGAATAACACTACATAATACCCACACATAAAGCGCCACCTACAACCAAACATCACACATCACATAAGAGAAATGGTAGAAGCTTGGAAATAGAATCATTAATCAAAAGTAGAAGAATATAAAGGAGATATTTTTGTCTTCACTCTTCATTGGCAGAAGGAAAACAAACCAGAGGCTATCCTTCTACTCTTCATCAGTAGTAGTTCTTCCTCTCTTCGCTCCGTTCCCATCACTATGACTATAGCGCCCAAAATTTGGAAATTATGGAGCCGCCACCAAAATTTTTAAAAAGGATAATTTTGGAAACCTTTTTTTGAAACAAGAAAATGAGATAGGGTTCGGGAGTCGATTGTGCCTGAGGAAGGTGTTAGTCTCAAGGTAGGGTTTTCTTCATAAATGCTTCTTCTTTTATGAATTTTCATTTTTTATTGTTTTGTATTTTTTGTGAATAAAACTTCCTAACTTGACCTAATCACCATCAATGAGTGATTTTTTTAACTTTCATTTTTTATTATTTTTCCCACAAGGAATTTTCTAATTTAAACCTATTAACATAAATGAAAGATATCTTTTTATTTTCATTTTTTATTTACTTTTTTATATTTTTCATATAAGCAATTTCTTAATTTAAATCTATTAACATGAATGAGAGATTTTTATTTTTTATTTTATAATTTCTATTTCCCCCCTCTATAATGACTCCATACTAAGTTTACTAATCCGTATATCAATCAACATTAATGAGATGAATTATTTTGAAATTTGTTGTCATTTATTACAAACTTCAATTGCAAGACAACCACCATTAATGATTATTATTTTTCAAATTTCAATTATAATCCAATTGCCATCAATGTTATTTTCTTATTAATTTAGATATGTAAGCATGAAAGAGGATTTATTTTTCTTTTTTTCATTATTTTATTTTTTATTATTTTTGTGTAGGGCTCTGACAAAATAGGGTGTTAACAATTCCCCCTCTTTACTTATTTCATAGATGAGAAAAGTGAGATTCTTGTCAATGAAGCAAGTAAAGATAAGAACATATATTTTGTCCGGCAAAAAGAATAGAGTACCCTTTTGGAACCAAAGAGGATTTGGACAAAATACAGTGCCTATGCCACCTCTTTACTTGATTCATAGGAGAGAAGAACACCAATGGTAGGACTTTAGCAGGATGTAAAAGAATTGTGCTAGCTATTACTGGGCATGAAATGAAGTAGTACCTGCCGAGACAGGGCTTTCAAAGAAAGTACTTGCCAAAATAGGGCTTCAAAAGAATTGTGCTAGCTGTTACTGGGCTTTAAGGGGTACATGTAGATACAAGACTTTAAAGGAATAGTGCCTATCGTTACAAGACTTTTAAAAGAATTGTGCCAGTCATTACTGGGCTTTAAGGGTACATGTAGCTACAGAGCTGTGAAAGGGTACCAGTCGTTATTAGGCTTTGAGGGTGCTTACTGATACAAGACTTTGAAAGGGTGCCACCAACCATTACTGGGCTTTGAGGGTGCTTGTCGCTAAAGGGCTTGAAAGGGTGCCATGTACCCGTGATACCCGTTGGAGTAGTGTTTATTGTAATGCCAATGAAGATGATAGTTATAAGATGATGATGAAGTATTAATAATGATGTCATAAATGATAGTCGTGATGTGACACTAAGAATGTGATGCCCTGGATAATGAGGTTTTTGATGATGATGAAGTTCTAATGAGGAAGTCATCAATGGTGATGACAATGGTAGTTATGGTGTAACACTAAGCACGTGGTGACCTAAACATGCAATATACACTAATGATGATAAAGATGAAGCCCTAATGGGGAAGTCAAACATGATAATGACACCGATGATGGAAATAATGATGAAGAGGATGATGATAGCCATAATTGAGAGGATATTATGATAATGGTGAAGACGATCATGATAAAGGTGATGGCACTGATATGATGATGGTAGTGATGATGAAATCCTAATGAGGATGACAATAATGATGATAAAGAGGATGATGATGGCCATGATTATGAGGTGATTATGATAATGGTGAAGATGTTAGTGCAAGTGTTTTACCCATGAGGAAGGTGAATTAGGTGATCATAGAATAATTGAACCGTAAATAAGAATCGACAGACTTTAAAACAAGGTTAAGAGCTAAGAATGATATCACCAAAGTATACACCAGAAGTTATATTAGTGTAGTCACGACCACTTTGACCTATGTCTAGTCCTCAGAGTTCCTCTGAGCTTTTCACTATATCTTCCAAGATTCAGTGGGTTCTTGGCACCTCAATATATGACAAGTTCCTTCACTGGATACTCACTCCCCTTTACATAATGTAATCTAATCTCAACTTAAGGTTTTACAATCTAAAGTAATCTCAATAAGAAGTATTGAGTTTTTCATAAAAATATCTCTCAAAGAGTAAATATAGAATCACTAAAGTATGAATGAATGAAAAGTAGAGCACTAAGTATGAATCGATCATTATATATTCTTGTGTTATCTATGTGTGTTTCTCTATTGAATCCTTCTATATTTATAGTTGAATTGTGATAGATGTTGTTAATATTTCAACATATCCGTTTGAGTTACACAACTTCTTTTAACCGTTCTTCATATTTGAAAAACTAGCAGTTGCGGTCGGTAGACACTCCGCTTCGTAAAATGGCTTTTCTTCCCTTAGCATGATCTCTTCATTGTTTTCCTGGAAAAATTCTTAGAATACTAATATAATGAAATTTTAGACATAAATATAGTAAATCAATGAATAACAATTGATTGTCATACTTTCTAGAACTCATCACTCAAGTGATATAGGGTCATTACTCAAGTGATCACTTAAGTAATCATTTCCAGAATCTAGCAAGAGTTCAAGCTATATTTCTTATCCTATCACTCGAGTGGTCACTCAAGTGATCCAGAGCCATCACTCAAGTGATTCCTATCAAAATCTACCAGAGACCATCACTGGAAATAAAGACTCTTTTCTCAGCTTATTACTCGAGTGGTCACTCGAGTAATCTAATGGTTATCACTCAAGTGATCTCTTCTAAAACATGGCAGAGAGTAGCAGTAAATAATAACAACTTGTCTTACCTCATCACTCGAGTGATCCAGGGACATCTACTCGAGTGATCCCTTCCAAAAACAGGCAAAGAGTTTTGACAACTATTCTGACTTCATCACTTGAGTAGTCTCTCAAGTTATCCAGGGTTATCACTTGAGTGATCCCTTTTGCAGAATTTGGTAAAGAGTGATATTGAACTAAATGCTACTTTATCTCACTTCATCACTCGAGTGATTGCTCTGTATGCCTTAGAAAACTTTATTTCTTAGTTCAAAAATATTTGTTCAATTATAAAATCATTTGTAATATATTTCCAATTTTGTTATCATCAAAACATCATAAGATTTAACAGAAGAGTATGACTCCCCTACTTGTAAAGTGATTTAATGAGTCTTTGCACAATGAATTTGAAACTATTAAGCTTGTTTCCATCCTAGGACACAAGTTTATTTGAAAATTTTAAACTCTAAAAAATAGTCATATAGTGGTTCGCAATTTGATATATGCCTTTGTCACTAAAGCAATCAATTAATAACCAGGACAACCTACTAAACTCCAAGCAAATAACCATGACCATGATAAGAATTTGAGAAGGATTGATGAATGGTGTGGATTTATGTGTGTTGATTAGAAAATAGAAGTTAGTTTGATGAATGATGGTTGAATGGAGATAAAGAGGAGAAAAGAATTAGAAGTTGAGAGAGAGTAAGTGTTAGCTCTCAAAGAGAGCGTGTATTTTATGTTGGCGGCTAGGTCTTTTTTTTATAGGAGAATGAGAAAGCTTAGTGTGTAAGATTTGAACCCATTAGAATTGAGTTGACCTATTAAAATTTAGCCATTAGATTCTCTTTAAACTTCCAAAAATAATTATGCATCATAAGATTTCCTAATATGAATTTCCTTCTTCTGCAAGAATTAAATAAAATTATTATCTATCATATATTTGGAAATATTTACCCAATCACAAGATAGACAATTAAAATATTAACAATTTAAACCCAATATTATCACAATTAATTTAGATTTGTATTATTTAATAACATTGATAACAATCCAAATATTATCTAATAAATTTAAATTAGCCTAAAATAATTCCTAAAATAAATGAATAAGGTGGGATAAAATATATAAAATTTGAGATTTATCAACTCCCCCACACTTATCATTTGCACTCCTGGGAAAAGCAATTCAAGACCAAGGGAGAACAACAAAACAAAAGCTTCACGAGTGAATGTTCCAATTGCAAGCAAAATGTAAACTAAAGCATTTCAACACCTCTCTTATCCAAGTGATTTTCTCATGACTCAAGAAAACAAACTTCATGGCAATTTACTTGACAAAGGGGGCCTAAGCTAGAAATCCCTCACTAAGGATGATGTGCATGTCACTCATCACTCAAAAGTGTATAGGTTTGTGTTTACATTCAAATCCACCCTATCTAGTACTCTTTCCATAGGCTTGACAAAAATCTAAGTTCTCTACTACTAACAAAGCAAATGCAAGCATAAATCAAAAGGACTTTAAATAGGTTGTAATGGGGCTAAGGTTAAGAAAGAAATGATGCAGTATTTGGAAAACAAAGTTGAATATCTTATAGGATGAAGAGATTATGCAAATGAGAATACAGGATGAAAGAAATCAAACCAAACTTGAACTAGGTCATACCTTTTTTTTTGTCTTTTCAATTTTCTTCCCCTTTTTCTTCAACTTTCTTGGGCTATTATATATATGCTCTTTTGACGTGAACCTTTATATTGGTAATACAAAGGTCCGGTTTGTAACACCCGCTTCCTAGACGTATTGCATTACGAAAGCATTACCGATTTAGGGGAACATTGCTTAAGCCCCTAAACCTAAACTTAATCTTTTCTTTACAGGGTCACTATTCATTTTGTAAAGCTATATTTACTAGATTGTTTATCTTTTTATACGGTGTTACTGACTTTTCTCCATTCATTTCTATCAGAGTTATCCTCTATTTATTAATTCGTAGAATGTTTGTTACCTAATGGGCTCGTACCGTGCGATTACCCATTTCTAGTTCAATAATCAGTCTTAGATAAACATTTATCCATCATGTAGGTTAAACCATTAACAACATTAAATGGTAATTTTACATAATGGATTAGCTTGTACTAATTCTTCTCTTCTCGGTCGCAACTTCTTCACCTAGAACATTGTCTTGTACTCCTCTTCTGTGCTTACGTGCCTATATGGTTAGTTGAGGGAGAGTGAGATTTGAGGGAATTTTAGTAGCAAAACTTTGAAAACTATGCATACAAGATACAAGCTTAATGCATGACATACTTACTTACAGAAATTCATGCTAGCATAATGATATACTTTGCATGCTCGATGCTTTACACATTACACCTATGGCCATAGTAAAAGGAAAAATAGAGTTTCAATCATTCATGCATACTTTATACCATTCATCAAAGCAATTAAATACATCAATGCATGCAACTCAGGAAAGTTATACTACCTTTTAGACTTAGGTCTACTTCTTGTTCCCTTTTCTTCTAACCACCGAAGTTACTTGAAGAATCTTCCATTCCTCTTCTTTGTCTTCTCATGACCCTAGATAAATAACCACATTATTAGAGCTATAACAATTGAATGTCTAATATGGCTACATTAGCCTCTAGGGCATTCTCTAAACTTTGGACCCATATTTGTCACAATTTACTTCAAATACCACAAATTCGTGGGTCCACCTAATCTACGAGATTTGTCATCCAACTTTAGAAATTCATAACTTAATCCATAAAATTTCAAATGGGCTAGTTTAAAGTCCTATGTAAAGCTCTTTAAGTCCTTTTTGAAGGAAAAATATTAGCCACAGCCAATTATAAGCTAAATTCTCAGAAACCTTAAATAAACCTTACTGCCCCAGTAATCATTCTAGATTCAATGTTTATCTTTAAAAATTCATATCTCTTAATATACTGACCCAAATGGCACATATTATGTATCTAATTAAAGCTATCATGTATACTATTATTCTAGAAAGTTTTATGGCCATTGCATAAGATTTGATTATTCAAAACTCATCGCAAGCAGACTGCCTCTAGAAAACAAAATCTGACAGTACTACTACTTTAACTTCAATCTTTGAGTTTTCAATCCAACACTTCTAAAATCATGTTCACAACCTATTCCTACATAATTTTGTGTATAGAAACCATTTATAACCTTAAAAACACCAAATCATATTCTTGTTCCATTAATCAGATCTAGGCAAAAATAGGGCAGCTCATAAATAAATGAAAACTTAGCTAATCCTTAAGATATACAGCTCAAATCAAAGCTTAGGCTTACCTCTTCGCAATACTACAGCCGATTCTTGATTTCAATAGCACCGGCCCTAGGTAGATGGTACCAAATACCTTAGATTGAAAATATGAAACCGTAGAACTGAAGCTCATAATTAATAGAAGAAGATTAGTGAAAGCTCTATTGGCTGAAAACGACGATTCAGTAGTGAAATCGGCTGAAGACTCCCAAGAACACTCAACTTTCTCTAACTTCTCTCCTCTTTATTTTCCTATGATTTTCTCTATTTGCCCTTTATTTTCTTCTTCTTGGTCGAAATCTTTAAAGAGAAAGGGAGGTGTTGGATTTATGCCAAGTGTTTTATGCTTTAATCCTATAGTGCCATGTGTCTTGAGATTTAATCCTAAAGTGACAAGTGTCCTTCAAGATCGTCCTCTCTCTTTTTCTCTCTCCTTGGGTCATCCTTCTTGGGTCAGGGAAAGGGAAGATTGATGAATTCCTATGACTCATAGGTTTAGTATTTAGGAAAGTCAAGTACATGACCAGACCAAAGACTAGTAGATTCCCCTGACTCAGGGGCTAGGTGGCACCTTTTTAGAGTGTCAACTCAAAAGGTAAAAAGCAAGTGTCATCATGTAGGACATGTGTCAATTTCTTTTGAAGCCAACACATAAAGCATAAAGAAAGTATGATGATTAAGGGACAAGTGTCATTTTCCTATGGTGCCAACCATAAAGTGGAATCATAGTTAATCATCATTATTACTTTATTAAAGCTATTTTAATAGTTACTTTATTAGTGTTTACTTAGGATCTTACTCAGCTTTTCCCAAAATGCTACTCAAAATTTACTCGGGATCTTACTCGGGTTTTTACTTAGGACTGTATCTCAGATACCCTACTTGCAAGATGATACAAAGTCAGAGTATGTGTGTATGTATGTGTGCCCCACACAGTGCCACACTATACAGTCTTATAGTCCTGACCTGATTGCTACTTTATGCATATAGGCCCCACCTGACACCACATTGTACCGACATATTGTTCCAATCAGGAAGTTGCTTCATGCATGTAGGCCCCGCATTGTACCACAATGCACTTGTACTTAAACAAATGGCGCCAAGTGTACTCCTGCACACTTGTACCGGTATCTTCTATCCGACTAATCCTCTACTGAGCCCTCATATACTTGAGAGGATCATTCTTTACCCAAAGGGCTGGATCATAGAGTCCCTAAAAGCTGTCTTTTCTCTTAAAAATTCTTGGGACTCTTGCCGAACTAAGGCTTAATAGTTTACTTTATCTAAGCTTATTCTCAAGCTTCTAATCCCAAAATTTAGGATATAACATGGTTACTCAAACATTTCTAACTTAATAGCACAAAGATGCTACTATCATGCTTATAGCTCTTGTCGGCCGTTTAATGTAAAGATCAACATTGGTGATGAAGACCCCCCAGTTACTAAGCACAGTTCAAACCAGCGGAGCAGAATCTTATTGCATCTTATTTTTCCTTTTTATTCTATTTCTTCTTTTTTTTCCTTTTTTCCTTTTTCATGATAACCTTCCATACTTTTCACAATGACCCAATTCATAATTTTATACATGTTCTTTCATCCAAAACAAATAAAATGCAATGCTCTCTAACTCCCAAGACATTCAAAAAGGGTATATATTTTTTTATGGCTATAGGTGTAGACAAAATAGAAAAAATATAGGCTCAAAGGGAATAAATAAAGGATATATATATGAAAAGGATAGGCTTTTAGGATAAACTGGTTAACATGGAATGAATGCATTTATCATCTTTATAAATGCACATACATAAAATGTGGCCTCAAATAAGATTCAAGTCAAGTTCTATATCATGTACAGAGATAGGGGTTACATACTCTAAACAAAAAACTATATGCATTAGGCTTAAAATCTCACTAGATCTATATGATTACTAGCCTAAATCCACCAAAGTCAATTTCATTGCATTTAGTCTACTAACTCAAAGCATGATCAATCACTTTTCAAATCAAGAATGCATAATACTAAAGTTACTTAAAACTTGCAATTTTTTTCCAAAAAAATTTCTTTCTTTTCTTGAAAACAATGAAAAATAACAAAAGTAAAAACCAAAATATTTTTCTTTTTCTCATTTTAAGAACAAGGAACAAAAATCAAGAGTAAGAACAAAATCCCTCCCCCACACTTAAATCATGTATTACCCTCAATGCAAAAGATATGTCATACCGATAACAACAAAGCAATGCAAGTAAAAGAGTGAGGAAGAAATACAACTAGACTATCAAAAGCGTGAAGAGTAACACTATATTTCTTAAAGCGTTCAGATGAGTTCTAAACATGTAATGCTTACAAACTGGGACATTGCCTAATTGTAAATTATTGAAACCCTGACATCAATACATGGTTTGATCCTGTACTTGAGTGAGTTTTTAAAAAAACATTTGAAAATACTTGAAGTGTAGTCTTAAAATGGTTTGCAAATCCATTACCACTCATTAGTTTTAAAATCATTTATTTAAAACGCAGAGCGTTCTCTTGACAATAGCCCGTGTAATGGTGGTTAACCTATGGGCCTTTAGCATTTGGCTATCCGATTCTAAATTAACTTATCATGTTTGGGTACTAGCACATTTATTGATAATTTAACGTACTGGTTACCACTAATATGGTTAATGCTACTATTACTGGTACTGCTACCACTACTTTTACTTAATTACACTTACATAATTTACAGTCATCCAAAATAAAAGATAACAAAAGAGTCATTAAATAATTGGCATTCACTTCACCCGTCAATGGTTACCTTTTTGACCTTGGAGCTGGACGCCTTTACTATAGAATATTGGTTGGAAATGGTGAGATTCAAAAGAATCCTAATAGTACACAAATCACTCATATGATATGCTGAATACTAAACATGTAAAACAAATCATTAAATAGAGCACTTACAAAATGTAGCAAACAAAGGGCCTAACCGGTCCCTTATCATAGAACCACAGTACTTGGCAATCTCAATTTGGTTGCCCAAGGCCTTTTCCCTATACAAGGTATGCAGTCTAGGGTAACCCCCTATGCAACTTGTACTTATGGGTCTTACCGCCTAGGGACTAACTGTCCTGCACATGCACAGATGATAGAGAAATGCATACAAAGTGTCAAACCCCTTAACATTTTGATATTCACATAGTATTAAGCATAAATTTCCGTAAGGCATACAGAAAAAGAGGAAGCATACTGACATTAAGTACTTGTTTAAAATATAGGAATTCCCCGTAGGGTTTGAAAAATATATACAAATGTACAAGTGTTCAAAAGAAGCCAAATTACAATGCTAGATAACCAGTGGCAGCTTCAGTATGCACCGAGACTCTATTCACAGGTAACCACTGCCTTGCCCTTCAAGCTCTAGCCTCAGTTGTAATGTTTGTAATGTTGAAAAAGGGTGAGATTCGAGCAAATCTCAATAGTAACATGAATTTTAGACATATAAAATACAAAAATAGATATGTAATACACTATGTTATGCAAGATACAAACTCATACAATATTATGTGCACACTGTCTGAGGCCAAGCGACTGTTTACAACCCTGGCTTAACTTGTGTACCACCGCTGGGTCCCAAACCATAGCTAGGTCATGTGTGCCCTAGGCACTATCATGTTACAGAAGGTGGCATACATAAAGCATATAAATTATCACATATTATATCAAAGAAAGTGTTACTACTTGAATCCTTTTTTAGTTCTGCATCAGTCCTATACTCTTGTTCCGGCTCAAGCTATTACAAATTCCTATAAATTAAGTTAACAGTAACTAGTTATTACTTGTATTACTATTTCCTTTAATTATATTCATTTGATTATCTAATGTAGTTTCAGCAGTTTCTATACAGTATAATTCTAAACAGTACAGTTTTACAGTTTTCTAGAAAACTAGCAGATTTTTAGTCAAATTGAAAAATCATAATTAATTCTAGGAAATTTCAAATTGACTGGTTCTTAACCCTATGTAAATATATTTAAGTTTATTATCATGGAAAAATACCTAAGTATGGACATTTCATTCACATCATTCCTAGAAATTCACCAAACTTTCTCTGTTCCATATTACATTCTAGAAATAGTGTTCAACTTTAAAAATCCATATCTTTTAACGTACTAATCCAAAAATTATAATGTACCTAAAAAATTAAAGCAATAGATGTCTACTTTAATCTTGAAAAATTTTGTAATATTTAGACTAGGGTTTACTAATGAAATTTTTTTTCACAATAACACTGCCTCCAGGAATCAAATCAAACAACATTTCCCCTTCACTTCAATAATTTCCAAATTTGCATACAATTATCCAAAAGTTATAAACTCATGTATTCCTATAAAATTTCCCCTTATAAATCCAATGGAATCATAAAAATTACAAAATTATGATTCATCCCCTATGTTCTGCATCTGGCCGAAACATGCAAGAGAAAAGGGGAAAATGTGTTTTCATGATTTCAACCATTAAACACCTTCCTTATCATTCCTAATCACATGATTAACCATCTACACAATAAAAAAAAAAGACCCATAGAAATTTTGGCAGCATAGCCCCTTAGGTTTTCATCTTCCCAATTTTAAAAAATCAACAAAACCAAACCAATCTCAACAACAACAACCATAACAACATCATATTACATAAGAGGATCAAGGTTTTGGATATTACCTCACAAGAGTAACTCCCCCTTACACACTGTAAGGTTTACTCCTTCTTACAGCAAGTCGAGCAAAGCAATCCCAAAGACCTTTCTCTCCTGCTTACCCGTGCAAGTCTTATGAGCAGCAACGTTCTCTCCTGCTTACACCACTGTAAGTCTTACGAGCAGCAACGTTCTCTACTGCTTGCACCTTGTAAGTCTTATAGGCAGAAACTCTTAATGGCGATTCACTCTACAACTTCCACTGTAAGGTAATCAACCCTCTCAAGGTCCCTCTACCTTGAGTTCAATACAGAAATATATTTGTAAGGATTTACAAACTCTCTCACAGAGTAGATAGGATACTCACTGAAGTACAATACAAATATTCTCACTCTCAATTATACATGATATAGAAGATGAAGTAGAGCAAAGAGTGGTCGGAGGTAGAAGACTTAGAATATCAGCATGTTCATGTTCTCATTGCGTTGCTTGCTTTTCTGTGTTTGAATCTTCTCCTATTTATAACTGAGTTGTGGAAGATATCCGTTAGAGTCTGTTGATTCATTTGACCGTTGAGCCCATTCGGATATTCTTCTGTTATAATCCCATCTGATGCTTAGACAGTCACTATATCATTTTCGGTTGGAGTCCCATTGCTTTGCACGGTCGTTGAGTGTATTTAAATATTTTCCCGTTGATCGTGCTCTGACACATGCTTCAGCGTTTCTTACAGTTTTCCCATTGGTCTGACAGATGCAATAGTATTTGTCTTCCGTTACTTATGAAATTTGCTGCCGTCCACGAATAGTTGTTATTTAATATTGATCTGTGTAAGCCATGTGATCAGTAGTGCATAACACCTGTAAAACCACTTAGAGGAATAGCCGTTAGAAAATATCACTCGGGTGATTAAAGACTTCACTGGAAGTGATTTCAGAAAACTGGAGAATCACTGGAAGTGGACTTGATTTCACTGGAGGTGATTTTCATAAGATAATTAACTCTTGACCGCATAAGCATTTCACCGGCAGTAATCTTGATTTCTGGATGTGACTGTCATTGGAAGTGATTCTGATTCAGTGAAGAGTATACTGAGTGATCATAGATGCTGACAAGAAGTGAAACTGATAAAACTTCATATAAGTTGATCTTGGCATGTCTCTGAAAGTGATCTGCAAAATCAACATAATCACTCGCTTGGATATTATCTGATAGAAAGTGAACTGAGACATACTGGCTTTCACTGGAGGTGCATTCTGGTTCACTGGAAGTGATTTGATCTTCACGGGAAGTTATTCTGATTCAAACTGATATACTGTCACTGGAACTATGAAGAGTGAATTGAGTAATCACTAACTGTAAGTGATATGAGGTAACTGATATTTGACTGGGAGTGATCAAGTATGGTGCTGGAGGTGATCAGTTGAAATGGACGATCACTTGAGTGGAGTTCATGTCACCGGAAGTGATTTTCAAAACAGTCAAATATTCCTGAAGTGATTTCGCCTTGCACTGGAAGTGATCTTGAAATTTCCATGTTTCACTCGAGTGAATTTGGAATCACTGGAAGTGTTTTTGTAAATAGTGATTTCTTCTTGCAGTGATTTTGAATCCACTGGAAGTGATTTGCAATTTCTCAAACATCACTCGAGTGATTCAAGATCACTGGAAGTGATTTGGCAAACAGTGAAATATTCTTGCAGTGATTTTTGATTCACTGGAAGTGATTTGGAAACTTTCAGGTATCACTCGAGTGATTCAAGATCACTGGAAGTGATTTGGAAAACTTGGCGCATCACTCGAGTGATTTGGCATTCACTGGAAGTGATTTTCAAAACAGTGTATTTTTCTTCCGGTGATTTCAGGCGCACTGGAAGTGATTTGGCAAAGTTGAGATATCACTCGAGTGATTTGGAGATCACTGGAAGTGAAATGGAAAATCTGAGATATCACTGGAAGTGATTTGGAGATCACTGGAAGTGATTTGGCAAAGTTGAAATATCACTCGAGTGATTTGGAGATCACTGGAAGTGAAATGGAAAAATTGAGATATCACTGGAAGTGATTTGGAGATCACTGGAAGTGATTTGGAAAATTGGAGATATCACTCGAGTGATTTGGAGATCACTGGAAGTGAAATCTGAAACAGTGAATTTTTCTTGCAGTGATTTTTCGATCACTTCCAGTGAAATGCCATATCACTCGAGTGAATGCTGAAATCACTCGAGTGATCCGTTTCCAGTTCTTCAGTAAACATAGGTCAACTTCCAGATGTCATAACTCTTCGAATATGACTCCAAAAATGCTGTATTATATATCAATAGAAAGCCCTGGAAGTCTACTTTCATATGGCACCGGTTTCAGCTCAATAGGATCAGTGGTTTGAGAGTTATAGCCAAAATACTAAGACTGTTCCAGAAAGTAACGCTGATATGAAGGTCAACTTTGAACACTGATATCTCCCTCATATGAGCTCCTTTGATGTTGGTTCTGGTGTACGCATTGGGAGTCTAGTTTCATATGTAATTGGTTTCGTCTGATTTGGAGTTGTATTGTGAGAGATATGATCAAATAACCAGACCTGGCTCAGCTGGACGAAGCACAGACTCTGAAATGCTGCACATCACTCGAGTGATTTGCTGAATCACTCGAGTGATTTCGTTTTTTAATGAATCACTCGAGTGATTCCTCAAATCACTCGAGTGATTTGTTAAAAATCACTCGAGTGATTTGTTAAAAATCACTCTCCTACAGTTCCAAACAGTGCCAAACAGTGCCAATTGCTACAGTAACCGTATTGCTACAGTATCCACTGCTACAGTACCCATAAAAACTTGAATCTTCATATTTTTCATTAATTCTTGCAAGTTCCTTATTCCTCAATTTCTTTCTTCCATTGCTTGACTAATCTACAATATATGCAACATCAAATTGTTAGTCAATGTAATAGAAAATTATACTATGCAAGCTTCTTATGCTTAATATTTGACATCTATATTTATCATCATCAAAACTAATCATATCTAACATTCTCCCCCTTTTTGATGATGGCAAATCCTTCAAGAAAAATATGCTTCAATGTGAATAGACAAATTGAGTGCAACATATTTTTCCATTTCTCTCCCCCTATTTGACATTAGCAAAAAGTTTGAAGTATAAAGAAGAAGGTTTCATGGAGAAGTAATTATGAAAATACATTTGAAATATCATTTTCTCCATTAATCAAAATAAACAATTTTCTCTCCCCTTTTTAAAAGTAATGATATTTGAATCTCATGAAAAAAAAAATGTTTTCAATAAGACTTTCATAGTAAATTATATGCAAGGTATTCATAAAGCATAAAGAGAGAGAAGGTTTAGAAATGCTCATTTGGATTTGGTAGGTACATCCATGAAGTCCAGTCCACCACACTTTCGCTGTACTATTATGAGGATATCTCCGGGATGCTCTTGAGCTTCTCTTCCATATTTTTATCACATATGGCTAATGTTCCTTTGTATTGGTATAGGGCTTTAAATATTGCAGGCAATATATTTCTCTTGATTGATCATCAAAGCATATGTCCTCAAGATTGATATATTCTTCTCGTAGCATACTGAGGAATGATCTTGCATAAAGCAAATTCTCCTGCTATGACTAAAAAGCATTCTTACAAGAAGAATGGTTAGTGCAATCAAGTATCAAAAAAAATTTCCTTTCTATAAAGTATATGCAAATTGAGATCATGGAAAAGAAAATGGATAAGTATCTCATCATCAAACTTAATCAATTGAGGGTAAATGAAAATGAGTATACTAAAATGATTTTTCTAAATAAAGGAGATATGCTTTTAAGATATAAAACACATGTGAATATGAAGCTCCCCCTTAATGAGTGCATGGATTTAAAAATATATTATGAGGAATAGTTAAGAACTCTTGTGGACTTGAAAAACCATGAAAGTTTGAAAATACAGTGAGAGATCTGGTTTCGATAATGATGCATGAATTTCTCAAAGGAAAAGAAGTTCAGAGTAAAGAAAATTGAGTTTCATAAATTTTCAGCGGAAGGAGGATAATGATAATTTTGAAAATGAAATGTTGCAGGAAGAACAAATGATATAATCTGTGATTTTTCCATTCACTCGAGTTGTTTTGCCATTCACTCGAGTGATTTCCTTCTGAACCTGAATCACTCGAGTGATATCAACAATTCACTCAAGTGAAGTTGCAGAAAATCACTGATGTCCAGTATTACTTCACTAAATTGCAGTCTCACTCCAAATATTTACCTCATTCGAGTGCTTGACTGAAAACACTTGAGTTACCTACCTGTAGCATCATTATCACTCAAGTGATAACATCTTTCATTTGAGTACAAATTTCCTCATACCTTGATGCTTAAGTTAGTACATTAATCATCAAGCACATGACCATATATAGAGACATTATAAATAACAAATGTTCTCTCAACTTATTGGGATTAATCATTCCCAATTGATCTTTCGCAAGGATTTGTGGAGGTATCTGCTACTTGAAGATGAATCAGAATTAATATCACTTTGACATCTTTCTTTTGAATATGATTCCCTGATTAAGTGATGTCATAATCTGCTTCTTTGATGTCAATATCAAGCAATGTAATTGACTTCATAGATATGTCTGCTTCGTTTGCTTGATCCACTCGTATTTCTTCAAGAGCACTCCTTATATGCTTTGGTACCCAACTCCTCTTTGTTTCATAGAACAACTCTGCTCTTATACAATTAACTCATAATATTCAAGCAGGGAGTATAATAAATTATCAAGGAATATAACCAATAAATTCAAGCTATTGAATCATAAAACATATCAAACGAATGATACCAAAGATGATGATTTTCAAGGTTCAATGACAATTATAAAAGATATCATTGATAGGATTGTCAAGCAATTCATATAAGTCGGATCAAGAGAGTAGTGAATCTTTTCATAATGATCAACTTTTATGGAATGATAAATCGAGAATATTTTCCATAAATGATAATGAGATATGCAATCTGTTTCAAAATCTCGAACGTCTTTCCAAATCATGAATATGCATTATGATGTTAAGATTTTGAATGTATATTTATGTAGTTTGTTAAATATCAATGCTTTTGCTAAAAATAGTGGAAGTCAATAGATATAAACTGTGTCATAAAGCTTCACTTTAGAATTTCAACTAAGATAACATGTTGCTCCTCAAAATAAACATGTTGGATAATTTTTAAGAGGAAAAGTCATATAGAAAATGAATTAGCCAAAAGGGGCTTAACTAGATACACATATATAAGCATAATGACTTTGTTACTGATCAAGTGATAATCTTGCCTCTTAGAATTGTGTCAAAATATATATGATCATTTATGGCAAGATTTTGAGTGCAAGGCTCTAGTTACTCAAAAATAGATGAAAATAAATGTTGATGCATTTGAGTAACAAGATGAGTATAATGATGTATAGATGATAAAACACATATTCATTAGTCCAAATGACTATAGTTCCAAAATATCATCCGAGTATGTTATTCCACTGTAATGGTTGATGCATTAATGAATACTTGGAATAACTTAATCAACAATACTTTCACATATTGAATTATTCTATAGGTAAAATACTTGAAACTCATATAGATAAGATCTAACTCATTAGAAAATAAGGATTAAGAATTTCAAGCTTTGGATAGCATATTGAAGATCAATGATCAATATGCCAATGATTGGGAAATCCCTTGGTGAATAGGTTTGAAGCATTTTTGACAATCAGTATACAAAAATATTAACTTCCAATTTTTGAAAATGATTTGAATGCAAATGTGATATGAATAATTTTCAAATCATGTGTATTTACTTTTATAAAGACAATATGAATCAAAATGTATTCTTAAATTGTACATTTCAAACTCAGATGAATAGAAGGATTATGCACAAATTCATTTTCAGCTCCTTTAGCAATCCGAACCATTTTGAAAACCATAAATAATTAATTGCTAATGATATACAGTAATGAGAAGATATTTATCAACACAAATGGAGTTGGAAAGAACGAGTGCTTCTAGGAGTATTGAAAAACAAGGTCATGACACTCAAATTTTGCAGAAATTTTTTTACATACTGATACATCGTACCTGGCTTGAGTGTAACTTGTAGACACCCAAGTTAATTTCCAATTTCTTGTTTCTTTGTACTCAAGTCCTCCACAATCACTTGAGTAACCCATGCATTTGATTCAAGCTTTACTGCATGTTCTCCTCAAAATTCATGTATGCTCTATTCATCCTTGTTTTACTGACTGAGAGCATGACATTCCTTTCTTCTTCCTATAAAACCGTATAACCCTTTTTCTTCCTAAGGTATCCAATTTTACTTGGATCCACATATGTTTAGCTCATAGGAATCATAATTCAAATGCTCAAGCAATATAGTCAATTTGCAAAAATTGAGTAAAATGAATTAAACATGACTTTATACATAATAATATTTTCTCTTGAAGTATGCATATATGCATAAAGTGTTATGCTATTGAACATTGCAATCCCTGCATGAAATTATCAAGTAGATTTTCTAATGGATGTGAAAACATAATTTCAAAATAGTTTGCAATACTCGTTACTAAGGTAGCATGATATAAACCTCAATAGATATTATAGACAATGACATAGGAGGTTTTATCATTGTGTACCTTCACTTTAAGTACTTGGAGGATTGGCTTTGCTTACCCACTGCCTCTTTCTGTTATGTTGATTCTTCATGTGTGTTCCCAAGGATGTATACAAAGCTCTCTCAAATGATGTAGACTTCAAGTGTATTTTTGTATGAGAGACCCTCCTTTTCTTGTTCCCCTCAATATGGTTGAATGGTAAGCTATAGTAGTCCTTCGTTGAGGTGGAACATATACCTTTTCTCCATTGCTTCTTTTGGTGGTTATGTTCTGTAGTTCCAGCAATGGATGCTCCAAGAGTTCTCTTTTTCGATTATATGGACCTCTTTGTTGGTGCATGAGAGACTCTTGGCTTCTTCTTCATTTTCTCTGCACCCTTATGTCCATTTCTTTTTGAATCATCCTGTATACGTAAAGTACTAGATGGACATATCGGTACCCACATATACTTGGGTCCTTGATTGTTAGCATTTGAATTTACATGTTCTTTCGGAACCCAAACATATTTACTTCTCACCTTAGAATTCCTTCTGATATAGCATGCGTGAGAGAAATGACCAATCTTACCACAATAATTGCATATTCTAAAATGATATGCCGTATGTGATTTTATGTAAGCATTGGGTTGTTTGAGGGAAGACAATTTAAAACATCCAGTTTGCCTACAATCTTTCTTCACATATAAGTTTCTAGCATATTTGAAGACAATTTTGCTTTTCACAGTAGAATCAACAATTGGTGTAAAAACAGTTTTATGTAAGATTTGAAACTTAGTTTTACAAAGATCATAGGAAGAATTGGAACTTGTTACCTTAAGTTTATCTTGAGCTCTAGAGGATGATTTGTCATGATCGTCTATACTGAGCTCTTCATGGGAATCCTCATCTCCTTGTCTATTCATGTTGACTGTATGGAAGTGTTGTGTGATGTCTCCATCTTCATCAGTGACTTCCAATCGTTCATGTACCATAGATGCGTAACTTGTAATTTCACATGAACTGTCAACACTTTCAACTTCAACACGCTTGTTAGAAGTGTATATAGAATCAAGAGTATCCCAAATATCTTTAGCATTAGAGCAAAATCTAATTTTCTCAAAATCATTTTCGGTCACGGCATTATACAGAAACTGCATTGCTCTAATATTCAATGAAAACATTTTCTTTTCTTTATCTGTCCAATCCTTTCTAGGTTTATGATCAAAAGCATTTGTAAAAACATTCCACATATCAAAATCATAGACTTTTATAAAACTAGTCATTCTAGCTTTCCAGAACCAAAAATCAATATCTTTCAAAAGAGGTGGAATAGTATAATCAAAACCTTCTGGAAGCACAAAATACCCAAAGTCAGCCATTGTAACTCTTGAGACGGTTAAGTCCTTTAAACAAGAGCCCAAGCTCTGATACCAAATGTTAGAACTGGCTGACACCCAAGAGGGGGGTGAATTGGGTGTGTGATAAGAAAGTATGATCTTTTAAAATCTTTTCGCAACTTATTAAATCAATACATGTGGAAGTATAGAAACATAAGCTGATATGTAAATCATATATGCTGGAAATGTAAAAGCTTAGGGAAGAGAATATGCAAACTGTGATTTATCCTGGTTCGGTCCAATCCACGATGACCTACGTCCAGTCCCCAGGCTCCTCCTGAGATTTCCAATCCACTATATTCTTGTTTAACTGGGCACAAGAAAAGCCTCTACAAATTCACAAGAGTAACTCCCCCTTACACACTATAAGGTTTACTCCTTCTTACAGCAAGTCGAGCAAAGCAATCCCAAAGACCTTTCTCTCCTGCTTACCCGTGCAAGTCTTATGAGCAGCAACGTTCTCTCCTGCTTACACCACTGTAAGTCTTACGAGTAGCAACGTTCTCTACTGCTTGCACCTTGTAAGTCTTATAGGCAGAAACTCTTAATGGCGATTCACTCTACAACTTCCACTGTAAGGTAATCAACCCTCTCAAGGTCCCTCTACCTTGAGTTCAATACAGAAATATATTTGTAAGGATTTACAAACTCTCTCACAGAGTAGATAGGATACTCACTGAAGTACAATACAAATATTCTCACTCTCAATTATACATGATATAGAAGATGAAGTAGAGCAAAGAGTGGTCGGAGGTAGAAGACTTAGAATATCAGCATGTTCATGTTCTCATTGCGTTGCTTGCTTTTCTGTGTTTGAATCTTCTCCTATTTATAACTGAGTTGTGGAAGATATCCGTTAGAGTCTGTTGATTCATTTGACCGTTGAGCCCATTCGGATATTCTTCTGTTATAATCCCATCTGATGCTTAGACAGTCACTATATCATTTTCGGTTGGAGTCCCATTGCTTTGCACGGTCGTTGAGTGTATTTAAATATTTTCCCGTTGATCGTGCTCTGACACATGCTTCAGCGTTTCTTACAGTTTTCCCATTGGTCTGACAGATGCAATAGTATTTGTCTTCCGTTACTTATGAAATTTGCTGCCGTCCACGAATAGTTGTTATTTAATATTGATCTGTGTAAGCCATGTGATCAGTAGTGCATAACACCTGTAAAACCACTTAGAGGAATAGCCGTTAGAAAATATCACTCGGGTGATTAAAGACTTCACTGGAAGTGATTTCAGAAAACTGGAGAATCACTGGAAGTGGACTTGATTTCACTGGAGGTGATTTTCATAAGATAATTAACTCTTGACCGCATAAGCATTTCACCGGCAGTAATCTTGATTTCTGGATGTGACTGTCATTGGAAGTGATTCTGATTCAGTGAAGAGTATACTGAGTGATCATAGATGCTGACAAGAAGTGAAACTGATAAAACTTCATATAAGTTGATCTTGGCATGTCTCTGGAAGTGATCTGCAAAATCAACATAATCACTCGCTTGGATATTATCTGATAGAAAGTGAACTGAGACATACTGGCTTTCACTGGAGGTGCATTCTGGTTCACTGGAAGTGATTTGATCTTCACGGGAAGTTATTCTGATTCAAACTGATATACTGTCACTGGAACTATGAAGAGTGAATTGAGTAATCACTAACTGTAAGTGATATGAGGTAACTGATATTTGACTGGGAGTGATCAAGTATGGTGCTGGAGGTGATCAGTTGAAATGGACGATCACTTGAGTGGAGTTCATGTCACCGGAAGTGATTTTCAAAACAGTCAAATATTCCTGAAGTGATTTCGCCTTGCACTGGAAGTGATCTTGAAATTTCCATGTTTCACTCGAGTGAATTTGGAATCACTGGAAGTGTTTTTGTAAATAGTGATTTCTTCTTGCAGTGATTTTGAATCCACTGGAAGTGATTTGCAATTTCTCAAACATCACTCGAGTGATTCAAGATCACTGGAAGTGATTTGGCAAACAGTGAAATATTCTTGCAGTGATTTTTGATTCACTGGAAGTGATTTGGAAACTTTCAGGTATCACTCGAGTGATTCAAGATCACTGGAAGTGATTTGGAAAACTTGGCGCATCACTCGAGTGATTTGGCATTCACTGGAAGTGATTTTCAAAACAGTGTATTTTTCTTCCGGTGATTTCAGGCGCACTGGAAGTGATTTGGCAAAGTTGAGATATCACTCGAGTGATTTGGAGATCACTGGAAGTGAAATGGAAAATCTGAGATATCACTGGAAGTGATTTGGAGATCACTGGAAGTGATTTGGAGATCACTGGAAGTGATTTGGCAAAGTTGAAATATCACTCGAGTGATTTGGAGATCACTGGAAGTGAAATGGAAAAATTGAGATATCACTGGAAGTGATTTGGAGATCACTGGAAGTGATTTGGAAAATTGGAGATATCACTCGAGTGATTTGGAGATCACTGGAAGTGAAATCTGAAACAGTGAATTTTTCTTGCAGTGATTTTTCGATCACTTCCAGTGAAATGCCATATCACTCGAGTGAATGCTGAAATCACTCGAGTGATCCGTTTCCAGTTCTTCAGTAAACATAGGTCAACTTCCAGATGTCATAACTCTTCGAATATGACTCCAAAAATGCTGTATTATATATCAATAGAAAGCCCTGGAAGTCTACTTTCATATGGCACCGGTTTCAGCTCAATAGGATCAGTGGTTTGAGAGTTATAGCCAAAATACTAAGACTGTTCCAGAAAGTAACGCTGATATGAAGGTCAACTTTGAACACTGATATCTCCCTCATATGAGCTCCTTTGATGTTGGTTCTGGTGTACGCATTGGGAGTCTAGTTTCATATGCAATTGGTTTCGTCTGATTTGGAGTTGTATTGTGAGAGATATGATCAAATAACCAGACCTGGCTCAGCTGGACGAAGCACAGACTCTGAAATGCTGCACATCACTCGAGTGATTTGCTGAATCACTCGAGTGATTTCGTTTTTTAATGAATCACTCGAGTGATTCCTCAAATCACTCGAGTGATTTGTTAAAAATCACTCGAGTGATTTGTTAAAAATCACTCTCCTACAGTTCCAAACAGTGCCAAACAGTGCCAATTGCTACAGTAACCGTATTGATACAGTTCCCATTGCTACAGTACCCATAAAAACTTGAATCTTCATATTTTTCATTAATTCTTGCAAGTTCCTTATTCCTCAATTTCTTTCTTCCATTGCTTGACTAATCTACAATATATGCAACATCAAATAGTTAGTCAATGTAATAGAAAATTATACTATGCAAGCTTCTTATGCTTAATATTTGACATCTATATTTGTCATCATCAAAACTAATCATATCTAACAATTACCTCTTAATTCTCCAAATTTTTTTCTCTAAACGCCTCTTTCCTGTCTCTCTTCCCACTTGATTTTGCTTGCTAACTATGATTTTTAAGAAAAAAAAGTGATTAGAAGGGGTATTCTTGAAGTTAGAAAGAAATAACACTTGATTTTAAGCTTCCTGTTACGAGTGTAGGATGATGTATTTAGAAGTGCAAATGTACAATGTCGTAATCAAGTAATATAGAAGTGAGTAGAGTATCGTTCCCACGAGGATTGATCACTAAGTACCAAAATTGGTAATTTTAATTCTAATTAGTCGGTTGATTAGTTGTGATTGAGATTGCAAGATAGAAATGATGAAATATGAATACAAGTGATATAAAGACAAATATGAGAAAAAGCCCTAGGGATTAGATTTCACTTAATAAATTCCGGATTGAATCACTTATCTATTCTAGTCCAATTTATTCCACATGATTGATAGTCGAGTTTCCCTATTTTTAATTACTAGCCTTTTCCAAGGTCAAGTAATTCTATAATTAATTGCTAACCCAATATATTCCTATATGAATTTAAGCAATCAATCATGCATTAAGATTTATGGAACTCAATTAAGACTACACAACCCATATGAATATATTCCTATTTCATATGCAAATTATGGTTTTAATTATAGGATCCACACACATGTATCTCCTTCCGGTCTCAACATGCATATTAAAATCATCCAAAAGGTGGCCAATCAATTGTAAGCATTAAGAGCAATAATTAAAACTCAATCATGAAGGAAAAATTAAAACTAGATTTAATAAGTTAAGATTCAATCCGTCATTAGTAAGCTACATCATCACCCTAGGAAAAGGAAAATTTAGCTCATGATAAAATTAAAAACAAAACCAAAATATATTACAAACATCATAAATATTGCATAAAAATTAATTACAAAAACATAAAAATACAACTACAAGATGCATGAAAATGGAAAATCTAGCCTACCATATAGGAGGTAAAACCATCCATGTAGGTGGCAACCTATACCATCCATAAAGGAGGACTACCTAGGCCTTCCATATAGGAGGTAAAACCATCCATGTAGGAGGCATGCAAGAAGTAAAAAAATGCAAGAAATAAATTCTAAAAATAACAACTCTCTCTCTCCTCCTTCCTCCTCATTTTAGGGTGCCAAGAAGCTCTATTTATAGGCTTCATTTTCGGACTGCTACAGTATTTTTCTACAGTGATTTTGCTACAGTGAACCAACCACCCACTTGCTACAGTGAACCGACTGCTACAGGAACCGCACTGAACTGCCCCACTTCCACACACACCGACCGCTACAGTACAACGCAATGGTCCGCTACAGTGAAACGCAGTACCCCTGCTACAGTGCACAGTGAACAGTACCTCATGAACAGTGTACAGTGAATAGTACCACATGAATAGTACTTCCCCTTAAATGCCTTCTTTAATTCTTCTTAATCCGGTACTGTCCATGGCTGCAAGAAAATCATTATTTATTTATTAATTACACCCAAATTGATTATATTCAGCTCAAATATAGTCCACAAAATCATCATATAAGAGAAAATGAATATGCAAATATTTTACTTATCACTTCCTACCTTGGATTTGTGCCTCTTGAATCCTAGCTCTTCCTTTTGTTCTTCAAGCTCTTCACTCTCTCTCTTTTTTTCTTGTTCAACCAAAAATGAAGAAGGAAAGAGAGATAATGAAGTCTTAATGATAATATCTCGCTTACTTTTTGGTTTTATATTGTTTATTGCAAATCAACATATGCATATTTTACTTGGCTCTCATTTTTTCCTTCTTGAATTAAATATGGGCCAAGTATATTATTTCCCTTCTAATTTCCCTTTTTGACCAAAAAATTGAGAGGAAAAGGGAATTAAATATTGCTTCTTGCTTTTTTTCCAAAATCCCCTTCTTTAACTAATTAATTGAGTCATATTTGCTTTTATGACATCATTTCTTCTTCTTAGCTTTAAAATAATTCCACATGGTATTCTTGTCTTCCAAGTATTTATTTTTCCTTCCTTCTTCCCTTATTTTTCTGAAAAAAAAAGAGAGGGAAAAATAAATTGCTTCTTGTTTTGTTGGCAAATTACCATTTTGCTACTACATTTTTGTGATTTATTGTAATAAATCATTTCTTACTCTTTCCCCTCTTATTTTGTCTAAATTTTAGCATGTTTATTGGGCCATTATTTGTGTCCTTCTATGCTTCAATTTAGGTTACAATGTTAGGCCTTTTAATGGATAATAGTTGCTCCTTTGTATCCTAGCTTAACTAAGTTGTGTGTAACCACCGATTGTAGTGTTTACCATTTTAGGTACATCAAAATTCACCATTTTATTCTATTAAATGCATTAATTACATACAAGGAATATTGGTGATTAAAAAAAATGGGATGTTACAGCTCTGCCCCTAAAATAAATTTCGTCCCTGAAATTTGTTACATGTACTGGCTCATGAATTTCAGGTAACGTTTCCGCATGTCTTCCTCGACTTCCCAAGTAGCTTCTCAAAGAAATAACCCCTTCTATACTACCTTTATAAAAGGGATACTCCTATGTCTTAGTTTTTTCTCCTGTTGATCAATGACTCGGTCAGGTGTGACCTCATATGTCAGATCATCCTACACGTCTACCTCTTCATATTCGATCACATGCTCTAGGTCCGGTTGATATTTTTTCAACTGTGACACGTGGAAGACATCATGCAGTCTGATCAAACTTGGGGTTAGAGCTATTTGGTACGCTACTGGCCCAATCTTAGATAAGATTTCAAAAGGACCAATGTACCTAGGGCTTAGCTTCTTTACCATTAGCACCCTACCGATACTGGTAATAGGCGAAACCTTCATGAATACATGATCTCCGAATTCAAACTCCAGATGTAATATCCCAAATTTTGGTATAAGAGGCTTGAGATTAAGCCTATATTAAGGGGACTGCTAGACCCCGATTTATCAAATGTCCTAGTGGGACATGGTATTATTTCCCAAAAGTTTCTTTATATCCTTGGATATTAAAAGGACTTCTATTGGTAAGCTAAAGAGCTCAGGAATAAAAAAAAAGTGATTGGAATTCACACACAACATACTGAAGTAGAATACAAAGTATTGTTGCTATTGGCGAAATTCCCGATGTGACAGTCGTGTTTGTGTGGCAGATTTCAAGGGGAAAATGATTTCCAAAAATTATAAAAATTTCTAGAATGAATTAGACTTATCAAGTTTTAATTTAATAGTTCATATAAGTCAATTGGAGTTGTACATAAAGATAAATAAAATTTTGAATTTTTCCCAATGAAATTAATTATTTTCTGGGACAGCATTCAAAGATTAAATTTATGGGATGATTAAACTTCTAATTAGCCAAAGTTTATATTTTTCCTTGAAACTAGACTCGATGAGGGTCATAAAGCCTTTAGAATCACTCCAATTGGACATTTTTACAATTAGATATGAATTTTTAAAGTTTAATGAAAATTCTGCCATATAAGATATTATGTGCGAAAATTTGATTTTTGAACCAATAATAGGCTGACACGTGGCAAACCAATTTGACCACCCATTTAATGAATAATTCATCATCATCTTCAGCCATTTTCTACAGGAGGAACCAAAAATGAGAGAGAGAAAGAGCTAGGTGAAAATGGAGGGAGAAGAGAGAGAAAATTCCAGCCATCAAAACACTGCCGAATCGGCGTCCTCTCTCAAAGTGCCCTTCAGGAAACTTCTTCTACTCATCACAAGCTTCATTTCTATAGTTTTGGATTTTCATTTGGAGGTGGTTGGTGTCGTCTCACCAGCCAGAGTATTTCCGGAGTTCCAAATCGTTTGAGGAAACGGTAGAGGTAAGTGTAAGCTTCCTTTTAAATCGATTGATTTGTTGTTTGGATGAGTATAGAGGGAGTTGGGTACTATTCATATCTTTTTTAAAATTTTGTTTTCAATGGCTAAACGATATCCAATGAGTGTTTAAATAGCTAATCATTTGATTAGAAGTAGGAAGGAAGTGACTAAACCAAAGAAAACAAGAAACCGACAAACTCTTTCTGAGAACTTTGATTTTTTTGTGCTTTGTTTTCATGGAAGAGGAGTTGGAATTTGATGATTTTGATGTTTCCATTAGCTTTAGGAGGCAAAATTGTGTAGGAATACAAGTTTCTTGATTTTTGGATGCTTGTATATGAATTTGGGAATTTATGAAGTAAGATTGTTCATAGTGTTAATTTGCCCTGTCTGTAGCACTATCTCTTTGATGTAGATCTCTGCTAGCATATCCAGAGAATTGTGAATATTGATTGGAAGAAAATAATTTGTCTTCGTGATCAATCCACTATTACCCATATCACATTGTGATTTCGGATTTTGGGTAGCCCTGTCATAAAGTCCATAGTGATGCTCTCCTATTTCCACTCAGGAATTTTAGGGTTTTGCAGAAGCACTGAAGGTCGTTGATGCTCGACTTTGACTTTCTAACAAGGCAATGAGTAATGAACCTTATCACATCTCTTTTCATGCTTGGCCACTAGTATGTGGACTTTAGATTGCAGTATATTTTAGTTTCTCTTTGATGTAGAGTGTATTTACTCTTGTGTGTTTCTTCCAGGATTTACCGCTTCAGTCCTATTTGTGGTATAACATAAATTTGCTTCTTGTATCTGACTAGCCTACTTGATGACAAGTCATGTTCCTAAGTTTCTCCCTTTTCAATCATATCTCTGGTAGACTACGCGCGTCTATCCTACATCTGAGCTTCTTTTATGACTGCTCTCAGGTCATTCTCTGTCTGATTGACATTGCTTCTATTGATCATGATCTAATTCAACAAGTTTAGATATTTGAAATTCTCAATTAGTCTTTGCTCGTAAATCATGAGGGTTGCTGCCACCTGCACTGCTTCGCGGCTCAATACATCTACTGTAATATCCCAAATTTTGGGACAAGAGGCTTGAGATTAAACCAATATTAAGGGTACTGCTAGACCCCGATTTATCAAATGTCCTAGTGGGACATGATATTACTTCCAAAAATTCCTTTATATCCTTGGATATTAAAGGGAATATTATGGTAAATTAAAGAGCTTGGGGAAGACAAAACAAGGCAATTAGAAGTTACACACAAAGTAATGTTGCTACTGGTGCATTTTCTGGTATGGCATTCATGTTTGTATGACATCTTTTAAGGGGCAAATGAAGTTGAAATATTATGAAACTTTTCATAATGAAAGTAGACTTATCAAGCTTTAATTTGATAGGTCATATAATTCATTTGGATCTGTACACAAAGAGAAATGAATTTTGAAAGTTAGCCCAGCAAAATTAACTATTTTCTGGAGCAGCATCCAAAGATTAAAATTCTGGGAAGAGTGAGATTCCAATTGACTAAAGTTTATATTTTTCCTTAAAATAAGACTCAATAAGGGTCACATATGCTTGGAACCACCCTAATTGGATATCTACACAATTAGATATGAATTTTCAAAGTTTGATGAAAATTTTGCCAGGTTTAGCATATTGTGCGAAAATGGGATTTTTTGACCAGTGGAGGGGTGACATGTAATATCCCAAATTTTGGGACAAGAGGCTTGAGATTAAGCCTGGATTAAGTGGACTACTAAATCCCAGTTTAGTTTAGTAAATGTCCTAGTAAGGCAAACGACTAAGCCCAGTTTGAGAAGAGTCCCAAGAATGATGAGATATAGAAAGACTCTCTGGGACTATGCGACTTGGCCTTATCGAGTAGAATACTTGATACTTGCAAGCGGTATGATTAAAGTGTCAGTACAAATGTGCACAGGACACATATACGGTGACATTGTGTTGGCAGAAAGATGCTACCCAACTATGTCATGAAGTATGGGACAAGTTAAACAAGTAAAGTATGATGTATGTGAGAACATATGGTGTTTTTAGAGTGGACCAGTATGCCCTACGTTTTTAAGAATACACCGGTGTTTTAGGAAAAGACACTGGCTTATGGCGCCATGTGGGGCCCACAAGAAGACAGTCGGTAATTCCCTGAGCCAGAGATCATGTGGCACTACCTGAGGGCTTACACGGACACTTGTCACAGTCTTGAGACCACATGGACACGTGGCATAAAATCGAATAACTCCGTATAATAAAGTAATATTTTTGAAAAGTGACTTTTGAGGTGGACCAATAAAAAATTGCCATCTAGCCAGTTGTTAGCATCAGAAGGGGATATATGTCCCTTCATCATGGCCCTCACTTTTTGACTTTTATGTTGGCCAAATAAGTGCATGACACGAGTCCCCTCTTTATGATAAAGTTACTTTATCTTTTGAGTTGTCATCACCTGAAGGTAACACCTAGCCCGAGCCGGGGAAATCCACTAGTCTTCGGTCCAGTCACCTGACTAACTTTCCCAAACACCGAACCTAGGAGCTGGGGAAAATCATCAGGCCCCTACTTTCCCTGATAATTTGGATGGCCAAAGGCTCAGGAAAAGAGGTGGGACCTACTTTATTAAAGGAAGTGACACATGTCACCCAATTAGTGAAATACTAAACAAATGGCACCATAACATTACGACACGTGGCATAATTTTTCAAGACTTCTCCTAGGAAATATATTTTATTCAGCTGCCCTAATTATTTAGAAAAATTCCTGGAAAAACGTTGAGAAATAGTTAGAGGAAAGAGAAAATGTGAATAGTGAAAGTTCTTGAGTTTCAGAGCTGATTTCATCTCCGAATCGGTGTTTTCTCTCAAAGTACCCTTCACAAACGATCTTCTACTCATCGTGAGCTACATTTATATGATTTTGGATTTTCATTTACAGGTGTTTGGTGTCGTCTCCCTTGCCGGAGTACTGCCAGATTTTTGAACCAATTACGGAAATGCGTAGAGGTAAGCGTAAGCTTCCTTTTGAACCAATTGGTTTGTTGTTTAGATGAGTTTTGTGGGAGTTTGGTACTGTTCATTTTCATGCAAGAGGGTATTTTTGAGGTTTAATCATGATTGAATCATATTTTTTATGGTTAGATTATGATTTATGATGATATTGGACCAAGTTGTTGGATAAAATTCTGAATTGGTGAATTGTTGTAGAAAAATCTAGTTTCTGGTATGAATAGAACATGATGAAGGAATGTGAATTTGCCAAATTTTAGATTCCCAATGGATCCCTTGGGAAAAATTATGTAGGTATGCAAGTGTTCATGATTTTTGGATGCTTGTATATGAATTGGGAATTTTTGGAAGTTGAAGAGTAGATGCTGTGAAATTCATTTTCTGGAGGTAGGTCAGTTGTGATGTGTTTTTGAGTACCCAAATATTATTCAATGACTATGAAACTTTTCAGAATTAAAGTAGAGACATATAGATTTACTTTTATAGGTGGTTTATAATTTTTGGACAAGTATACTAGGAGATATGATTTTCCAAAGTTAGGCCTTGTTTCTGGAAGGTAATATGGAATAGTTCTGGTTAGGAAAATTTTTGGGGAAAATATGACAATAATAGTCAGACAAAATTATTTTTACCTAAGCATACACTTAAAGGTATCTACATAGGACTTTGAACCACCCCAATTGGAGTTCAATAGAATTAATTATGATTTTTCAAAATTTGGTCAAATTGCTGGCAACTTTTGGCTACCGTGCGAATTTAAGAAAGAAATGGCCAAATGTAATTAGTATGAACACCAAGGGTGAAAGTAAGCCTTTAAGGCTAATGTAGCCCATTGGGCATTCACTTTTCATGGCTCTAATGATGTCATTACTTATCTAGGGCTATGAAGTGACAAAGAAGAAGCAATGGTTGGAAGATCAAGGTACAAGAGGAGAACACAAAGTTCAAAAGGTAGTGAACTTTCCTAACTTACACGACTTGATTTGTATGCTTGTGTATTGATATGTTAATTGATTTGATCAATTATGTGAAGCATATGTGAATGAGTGAAGCTCTGTCTCTGTTTATACTCTGGCCATAAGTATGTTATATGAAACATTGAGCATGCATATATGTCATTATGTTGGCATGAATTCATGTAAGCAAGCATGTCATACATAAAGCATTTCTTGTATGCAATGGTTAGTATTGTTTACTATTGAGATTCCTCAAATCTCACCCTCCCCAACCAACCATTCAGACAGGTGAGTACTGGAAGTGTGCTAAGGACAGAGAAGAGGAATGCACAAAGAGGAATGATGTTGGCTGTCTGAAGACCTTTTAGTTATTTTAAGGTCTGTAAATATTATGTATACCCCTTGTGGGGGGAAATGTTTGTAGTATATTCAAGCAATATAGTGTATATATTATCAGTACATTCATATTATTCCTGTGTGCCCACTGAACTATGCATTTGCTACTCTGAGTAATGTCAATAACAAAAGGTATGTAAGGTGGGGTCTTTACATGACACGTGGCAAGTGATTGATTAATTGCATTTAACCATTATTCATCATCTTCTTCCTCATTTTCCTGCGTGAATCAGCTATAAAGAGAGAGAAAGAGCTGGGTGAAAATGGAGGGAGAAGAGAGAGAAAATTCCAGCCGCCAAAACACTGTCGAATCGGCATCTTCTGGAAAAATACCCTTCACGAAACTTCTTCTACTCATCGAGATCTTTATTTATATGATTTTGGATTTTCATTTGGAGGTGGTTGACGCCATCTCACCGGCTAGAGTTTTGTCGGAATTCCGAACCGTTTATGAAAACGGGTAGAGGTAAGCGTAAGCTTCCTTTTTAACCGATTGATTTGTTGTTTGGATGAGTATATTGGAAGTTGGGTACTGTTCATGACTGGTTTAAAATGATATTTTCAATGGCTAAATGATGTCCGATGGATGTCTAAATAACTAATCATTTGATTAGAAGTAGAAAGGAAGTGAATAAGCCAAAGAAAAAAAGAAAACATATAATTTTTCTAAGAACCCTAAGTTGAGGTTCTTTATGTGACATGGTGATGCACTTGAAATTTGATAATTTTGATGCTTCCATTGACTTTAGGAGGAAAAATTGTGTAGGTATGCAAGTGTTCATGAATTTTGGATACTTTTATATGAATTTGGAAGTTTTGGAATTTAAAGGGTGCACATTGTGAAATCTGTCTTCTGAAGGAAGTGTCTTTGTGATGTGTTTTGAGCGATTGAATGTTGTCTAATGACAATAAAACTTTCCACAATTAAAGTAGAGACATAGAACTTTAATTGGATAGGTCATAATGGTTAATTGGACTAGTATACTAGGAGTTATGATTTTTCAAAGTTTTGTCATGTTAAACTGGGTACTTCTGGAGTAGTGTTCAATTAAACAGAATTACGTACGTATAGAAGTGCTTTTGGCTTATGCCTATAGTTTTTCCTTAACGTATACTTAAAGAGAGTTCCATAGAACTTGGAAGCACCTCATTCGGATTTTTTTACATTTAGTTATGATTTTTACAGTCAAATTCTGAGCAGCGAGATTCTTGGCCACGGCCAAAATGTTTCTGTCTGGTTTTTGGTCGCGGCCAAAATGCCCAAATTCTAGAATTTCATGTTTTTAAGGGGAAATTGACCTATTTAGCCCTCCCGAGCTTCATGGGCCTTAATAGACACTTCTAATGACCCACAATCATGACTCTAATAATGTGATTGAGTATCTAGGGCCATGGAGAAGTCAAGAAAGAAGAGGAATGGAAGAATTTTCAAGAAGCTCCAATGGTTGGAAGATGAGAAAACAAAAGGAAGGACTATGGTCCACTAGGTAGTGAACTTATCTTTTCTGCATGTATGTAATATGTATGTCTTACATTGATTATGTGAATGCTTTGCCTATTTGTGTGGAACATGTATGATTGGTTGAAGCTCTGTTATATTTGTGCAATGGTGATATGTATGTCATAACATTGAGCACGCAGCATGTCATTATGTTGGCATGAAATAGTATAGGCAAGCATGTCATGCATTCATATATATTTGGCATGCATCATGGATAGACTCCACGTAAGCTTGCCTAGTTATTGGCTGGAGTCCCGTGCCACTGTGGCGGGCGCTCAAAGTATGAGTAGCACTTCAGTTGGACTTAATGGGGATCCATTTTTAAGGTTTGAATACCTTAAGGCAAGATATATGGTAATCCTTAGGGATGTCATGAGTGATTACTATACCATGTAATGATCAGAGAGGATCTGAATAGATGATACTTAAGGATGAGGATATGGTTGGAACGAATCTAAGCTAAGATAATGCTTAGGTCGAAATGAAAAATAGGTTGCACTTTGGTTCTATTTCATGATGGAAGTCAGAACCTTGTGAACTTTACTGATGTTGAACCTTCAGTAGTTGTTTGAGAATATTACCCAGAAACCGTGGAGGTTAAAATGGTCGCTATTGACTTTGATTCTTAGCGTACTTATTGGGTATAATTGAAGAAACCTGATTCTGACTCAGGTGATGTGGAGGTTCTAAGTGTTGAGGTTCTAAGAGTTGAACCATAACCTAAGAATCAATTTCAATAGTTGAATTGATTCTTCAGGAATCTGAGATAGCCTAAATGGCTTGAGGTACTAGAGTATAGTACTAAGAGGTATGAGAAACCTTATACATATTTCCAGAGGTTGCTAGTTGTCAATCTAGCATAGGGAAAGATCTTAATCAAAGAATATTCCCTTAAACTTGTGATAATTGCCTGAAGCTAGACCGATATTGAAAGTCCATATTAAATGACCCCAAATGAGAGAGTAGATTACAGAACTGCTAAAGAAGAAGGACCTTATGAGGTTTAGATCCCGTTATAATGATACTCCTATTCAGAAATGACCAACTGGACAGAACTACCTACAAAGGATTATGATCAGAGAGGACTACCTGCGAGGAGTTTTGATCGGAACAGGCTACTTGTGGGGAGATTTGATCAGAAAGGGCTACCTACGGGGATTTTAATCGGAGGGGCTGACCAGGTGTATGGGTACCTACGAGAAGCACCGAGTGTGATACCGTAGCATGGAACCACCGTGACGTCAAACCATAGTACGCAGCCGCCATGATGACAAACCTTGGAGTGGAGCCGCCGTGACATTGAAATTGTAGAGTAGAGCTACGGGGATGTCAACTCTCAATAGTGGTATCTTATAATGAGTCTTCTATCACATAAGTTTCCTTAAGAAGAAGGGCTAGGTGACCAAGTAAATTGTTATGGGATGCTCCAGTGCTGAATGATGACAGAGATTAAGGAAAGCTACTCTTGCTCTCGTATCTTATGTAATGGTTCTGCATGTATGTGTTTACCATCGAGTGTATTCGTGTTATGAATATATGGTAGGCAGTAAGACATTTTGGGCTAGTGTGTCTTTAGGCAGTTAGACCTGACGGGCGGAGGCCTGAGGCTGTAAGTCCGTAACGCTTATGGCATAGGGGTGATTCCCTGGGTAGTAAGACCTAGTGAGCATTCAGTGATTGCATGGTAGTCACGTGGGGCTTATTGTGCTTGTGAGCGTATTGTATAAGTGAACGCCCAGGCCATGGAGATTCCTATTTTGTACGAGCATTCGCCCGAGGCCTATTGCGTGAGTAGACGCATTACGCGGGTGGATACTCGGGGCCATGGAACTCATGTGATGCACAAGTGGAATCCCGGAGCCTATTGCACGGGTGAACATTTGGGGTCAGTGGTTGTCGTTATGCTATATACTAACGTGCCAAATGCTCTAGTAATGATGGTTTATTTAGTGTGCTTTGTGAACATTACATAAGAATGAGAATGAGATGAGTAGCAAGAGATGGAGCCCAAAATAAGAAGTTTGGGTTAGACTCTAGTGCGACTGCAGCGAGCCTAATGGGAGAAATTCTCGTGCGGTTGTAGTGGGCCTAGTGGAAGGGTTGTTATATAAGTTTACCGCACTCAGTCTTGGTGAGCCAGGAGGTGTGAGCCGGACTCTTGTGCTGCTGTAAAGGGCGCCCAGTGAGGGTAGCTCTGTAGTTGGGCCTAGTAGGAGAGTTGTTATTTAGCAAAGGTGATGGACTGATTGTCCTGATGCCATAAGACCTGACGGGCTAGTACGTCCTTAGGTTGGCAGAATATGAGATGTGGTTGAAAATGGAGCTGGGTAGAGGCTCGAGGGAATAAGACCCGAGATACAAATTTGCATAGGGCAGTACCCTTGGGCTATAAGACCTATATGTCTAAGTACTGTGGTTGTTACCTAGTGCCATGACATAGACCAATGCGTAATGTGTAGGTTGTACCAAATTGTAGCAGAGGCAGTAAGCCTAAGATGCCTATGGCATGAGGGGTGAATCCCTAGGCTGTGAAGCCGGAATATCCAGCGTCTTAGAAGTTGAAAGAGCGGTAAGGCTTGATGTGCATATAGTATGCTTTGGGGAGAGTCCCAATGAGGCAGTGAAGCCTGAGAAACCAAGCCCTATGAGATCAAACTAATGAGACCTGTATGATTTCTACATACTGGGTACAGAATGGATGAAAGTGATGTATAGCGAATGCAAAATTCCATTTGAGATTTGGTCTCAAGAATATGATTCTTAAGTTGCATGCTCTATGAGCTTGCAAATAAAAGAGCTAGTGAATAAGATGGCAATGATTTGCCATCGTGATTGGAGATTCTCACTATGTGAGAGTGAGATGAAGCGTTGTCTTTTACTCAGACACAGCATAGGGGCTAGTACCCTATTGTTGTTCAGGCTGGAGGAGCTGACCAGGTGTATGGGTGCCTGTGTGAAGCCACAGTCCTTGGATGAAAGAAGAGATTAAACTAGCAGCCATGGTACCTTATGTAGTTTCCTGAAAGAGGGTTGACCTGAAATTAAGCTATGAAAAGTGTCAAAATTCTACATTAAAGGTATAGATGGTACCCTATAACGTTCAAAATTTTGAGGACAAAATTTATTGAACGGGAGGAGAACTGTAATATCCAGAATTTTGGGACAAGAGGCTTGAGATTAAGCCTATATTAAGGGGACTGTTAAACCCCGATTTATCAAATGTCCTAGTGGGACATGATATTACTTCCAAAAATTCCTTTATATCCTCGGATATTAAAGGGAATATTATGGTAAATTAAAGAGCTAGGGGAAGACAAAACAAGGCAATTAGAAGTTACACGCAAAGTAATGTTGCTACTGGTGCATTTTCTGGTGTGGCAGTCGTGTTTGTGTGACATCTTTTAAGGGGCAAATGAAGTTGAAATATTATGAAACTTTCCAGAATGAAAGTAGACTTATCAAGCTTTAATTTGATAGGTCATAAAAGTTAATTGGACAAGTGTACTGGGATTTATGATTTTTCAAAATTTGGTCATGTTAAACTGGGTAATTCTGGAGCAGTGTTAAATTAAATGGAATTGCATACTTATGGCAGTGCTTTTAGCTTATGGCTATATTTTCCCCTTAATGTATACTTAAAGAACGTTCCATAGAACTTGGAAGCACTTTATTTGGATATTTTTACATTTAGTTATGATTTTTACAAGTTCGACCAAGAATAAGGACGGTGAAATTCTGAGCAGCGAGATTCTTGGCCGCGGCCAAAATGTTTCTATCTAGTTTTTGGCCGTGGCCAAAACGTCCAAATTCTATAATTTCATGTTTTTTAGGGGAAATTGACCTATTTAGCCTTTCCTAGATTCTTGGGCATTAATATACACTTCCAATGACCTACAATCATGACTCTAATAATGTGATTAAGTATCTAGGGCCATGGAGAAGTCAAGAAAGAAGAGGAATGAAAGAATTTCCAAGAAGCTTCAATTGTTGGAAGATGAGAAAACAAAATGAAGGATTATGGTCCACTAGGTAGTGAACTTACCTTTTCTGCATGTATGTGATATGTATGTCTTGCATTGATTATGTGACTGCTTTGCCTATTTATGTGGAACATGTATGATTGGTTGAAGCTCTGTTATATTTGTGCAATGGTGATATGTATGTCATAACATTGAGCACGCAACATGTCATTATGTTGGCATGAAATAGTGTAGGCAAGCATGTCATGTATTCATATATATCTGGCATGCATAGTGGTAATGTTTGCTACTGAGATTCTCTCGAATCTCACTCCTCCCAACTAACCATTTAGACAGGTGAATAATGCATGGAAATATGCAAGGAGGAGATATGAAGATGAGTGAAGATTGAAGCACGAGGCGCTATCTTCTGTATTAGTGTAAAGGTTAGACTAGTTTTGTGATTATACATTTGATGTATATGTGTATGTATGAATGTATGAATGTATGAATGAAATTTAGCAGAGAATAGCTCTTAGTTTTTTAAAGTAAAATGCTCGCATACTCTAATTGTAATGAAACTAAGAGCCGATGATGTATTAGTGACATAGTGAATATTGTGGAAATGTGTTTAAAGTATTTTACCCTTCAAAAATCCCTCTCAACCTTAAGTTCAAATCATGAGTTGAGAGTGGGGATTTGTGATCGTTTTGTTACGTTGGGTAGTCTGGAGTTAAATCCTGGTTCTACAATCCATTTCACTAGTCATTTAGAGAAGGGTGTCACATCTACCACTACATTAGCCTTATCTGGATGATATTTAATCTCCAGGTTATAATCTTTAAGCAACTCCATCCACCTGCACTGTCTCATATTGAGCTCTTTCTGATTGTACAGATAATTCAAACTCTTATGGTTTCAGTACAACTTTATAGTCGCCCCATAGAGATAGTGTCTCCATATTTTCATTGTAAACACAATCATTGTTAACTCAAGATTGTATGTGGGATATCTCTGTTCTTGAGGCTTCAGCTAACGAAATGCATATGCCACTACTCGGACCTATTGCATCAGAACACATCACAATCCATGCCTACTGACATATGTGTAAACCACAAAGGTTAACTATGGATATGGGATTATCAGCACTGGTGTTGTTGTTAATCTCTTTTTTAGCTATGTGAAGCTCCTCTCACAATTGTTGCCTCACATAAAATGTTGAGTTTTCCGTGTTAACTTTGTTAACGGCAAAGCTATTTTAGAGAAATTCTTTATAAATTGCCTACAATACTCGGTAAGACCCAGAAAACTGTGTATCTCAAAAACAGTCTCTGGCCTCTTCCAGTTCAATACTGTTTCCACCTTGTTTGGATCTACTGAGATTCTTTACTGTGAGACCACATGGCCCAGAAATTTAACTTCTGAAACCCAAAACTCAAACTTACTCAGCTTAGCAGAGTTGCTTACTCCTTAATATCTTCAATACATTTCTCAGATGGTGTTCATGCTCTGCTCTGCTTTATGAATACACCATAATATCATCGATAAAGACTACCATGAATTGGTATAAGTATGGATGAAAAATTCGATTCATGTAGTCTATCAACATGGTAGGTAAATTGGTCAGCCCAAATGGCATTATTAGAAACTCATAATGACCATATCTTGTTCTGAAAGTAGTCTTCAGTACATCGTCTACCTTCACCCTAAGTTGGTGATACCCAAATCTCAAATCAATCTTTGAGAACAAATAGAAACCTAATAGTTGATCGAGAAAATCATCAATTCTGGGAAGTAGGTACTTGTCTTTTATAGTCACATTGTTTAACTGCTTGTAATTGATGCAGAGTCATAGGATTTCATCTTTCTTTTTAACAAAAATCACTGGAGCACCCCATAGCGAGACACTGGGTCTGATAAAGCCTTTCTCTAGCAGCTTTTCAATATACTTTTTTCAGCTTTCACTACTACAAAAAGAAGAAGCTGTGGCGCTTATAAAAACAATATTAGTAGCACTTCACAAGGGCCACATATTAGAACGCCACTAAAACTAGCTGTGGCGCTCCATCAAAAGCGCCACAGTATGTTTTTTTTAATTCAATAAACCAAGGGTGACGCTTTTTCAAAAAAGCACCACAGCTGATACGGCATTTTCTGTGGCACTTTCTTCCATAAGCGTCACCCTATATTTAAGATCAATAAAAAAATTATTTTTTTAACAGTAAAATTTTTTAAATTTTTTTGTAACCTTGGGCGGCGCTTATTCAAAAAAGCGCCACCCAAGGTCAATTAAAAAAATACTTTTTTAATTGTAAAATTTTTTAAATTTTTTTGTAACCTTGGGTAGCGCTTATTCAAAAAAACGCCACCCAAGGTCCCTCAATTAAAAAAATAATTTTTTAAATTGTAAAATTTTTTAAATTTTTTTGTAACCTTGGGTGGTTCAAAAAAGCGCCACCCAATGTAAATTATTTTTCAAAAAAATTTTTAACATGTCTTTTTTAAAGATCAATTAAAAAAATTATTTTCTTACTTACAAAATTTTTTAAATTTTTTGTAACATTGGGTGACGTTTATTCAAAAAAGTGACACCAAAGGTTTCCCTTTGTAAATTATTTTTCAAAAAAAAATTATTTTTAACACTTCTTTTTTTGAAATAAATATATACTAAAAATAATACATATATGGTGGAGCGTTTTGAAACAAGCGCTACCCATAAATATATATTTTTTAATATAGGGTGGCGCTTGCTGAAGAAAGCGCCACCCTAAGTCTTTTTTTTATATAATTTTTTCTATATTTTTGTCAAACCATACCTGTAACACAAATTTTTATACCCATGCAAACCACAATGGAATAACTAAATTGACACATACAGATAGGTAATTAACAAAATCACCTCTAAACATGTATTTAGTCAAATGTGAATATATATATATATATATACACACACACATTAGTTAATTCAGCTATTTAAAACCACAGTAAATGCAATAGGAAAATAAACAACCTAACACTTGCTAGCCAGGACAGCGCCTCAACAAATACTCACATCATTCTTCGATGAGTTCATTTATTTGGTTGTCAATCAAACTGTCAGAATGCTGATCTTCATAATACTACACCAATACAATGATGCAAATAATGAATTAATATAACTAAACATTAGTTATCAGACAATTAATTAAATCTAAAACACAATATGTATTGTACTAAAATGACTTACTTTTAGTGGAACCTGAAGCTGATCATGAGTAATGACATCCTTCATGAGTTTCATTAAATAATACCCGCAATCATCGTTATTGGGCTGGAAAGGGCACTGTAACAATATAGTAAAATAGTTAAATAAATTTGAAAATACAATTTTGTTAAAATAAAAATGCAATTAAATTCCTAAATCAGTACCTGTATCCTTTTCCAGGTATAGCTATGGGTAGGATTTGCAGATTTAGAATAGCTGAAGCTGGCAAAGGCTCTATATGCAGTTATTGTACTAAGAAAACAAATAAATGTTGATTACGTTAGGGTATTTAATGGCTTGCACAAATATATATTTACACACTGCATATATATGCTCACCTATTAATCAACCGCAACAAATGAGGACGGTCTGAAGGAACACCTCCACTTAGAAGATCTATATAATAAATGCGAGGGCTAGAAGGTGTCGATGCATTGATCACAATCAAGATCCAATGTGCCCTAAAAGATTTTGAAAGTTTTTCTTCAATCATGGATGATATAGTAAAAGTAATACAGTAAAGAAATGCAAAGTGAAATACGACCAGTAATAATAGATTTATTACCCTGCATTGTATGGCACCAGAAATAACATATTTTGGTTTGCTCTTTGTCTGAAGTATTCTTTTAGATCATTGGATTGGACATTGAGATCTACTCTACCCCAGTGTTGTCCAATGAGATAAGGGTTGATAAAGGAGATTGGACCTTTTGTGTGTGTACCAAGATGTCATGGTACAAGTGCCTTTACGAAGAACAAAAAATGTGATGATGACAAAAAAATTGAAAGATGAATAATAATAACAACAATAAATGATGAAAATAAAGTATCTAATCCAGATGTTGATGATCGAAGCACCAATCCATCCACGATTGAAAATTTCACCCAACACATCAGCAGTAATATGTTCCTCTATGCTCTGAACACCAAAGATGTCTCTATCAAATGGCAATGATAGACTTCCTTCGTGTATCAACCTAGGTGCAATGCATGCCAACTGATCGCAATATGAGATCGTTTGTCGATTGCTCCGTTGGCTAGCTGAGGGGTTGGGATTCAGCTGTGTGGTCGAACACTTTAAAACCTTGCTATGTAGTTGAACTTGTTTTCCTTTAGAACGTTAAACCTATAAAAATAAAGCATGAAATTAAATGATGTTGAGCATAGGAAAAATAGAAGGAATTGTGTTATTGACTACCTCTGACATGGCTTTATCAAACCTATTGGCTAAGCAACATAACCGCCGACAACATCTTTAACCATTGTCTTGTCATCCAGAGAACGGATGTGTAATAGCGCATTATCATCTGTGCATACATCGACCCTTACTCGGATAGTGTTCTTTGACAATGGTGAATTGTAGAGGATATCATTATCTGTGTTGTAGGCAACACCCACTGCAACTGTGTGCTTTCCATAATGTTCAACATATAACTTACACGCTAACTCGCCCTCTGAAAGATAGATTAATTTTGGATGTTATGTTATATACTAATTGACAATGTAACAATTAATTAGAGAAGAAATTAATTACCGAAGGGAGATGTACTTTAGAGATAGAAGTACAACTATCTCTCACACTTGGACTGTCACAAGGAGGAACATTTGGCATTGCCTTAGACTGTATGAGCTGATCAATGTTCGCCCTCAGCTGCGCATTTTGCTCTTGCAACAAACGCATTTGTGAATCAAATTATTCTTGCATTTGATGCTTGAAGTTGTTCATCTCCTCACGTAGCTGCAAAAAGTCACTTTTGTTCGGGCGCTTTTGACGTCCGAAGTATGATGTCTGTGTCACGCCAAAATCAGTACCTCGAATACGACCATAGTACTCAGGTACACCCAGCGCTCTGCTCAGCAGATCATCACGGCCAACATAAGCCGCCAACTCTTGCACCTCTTCTGTCATTGATAGCTATCACAAAATAAATTACAACATTATTGCTAGTAGTTAATATAAACCAGAATCATCTAAGCAATGAGATTATTTTATGTTCGAGATATGTTTCAATACTTACACAATATTTTGCAAATCTTCTTGCTTCTTCACTTCAAATTTCCCTTTGTTTGTTTGTGCAACTAGCTATCTACAAGTCATGTCATGGAATCTATATAATATCTGAAGTTGATTCTTCTATCTGCATATGAAAGCTAGTTAAAGTTAAAAATGAGTCAAACAAATTAAAGAAATAATCATTAGTCCTTACCATATTTTCCTCTAACTTTCCATAAGATACAGGTCCTTGTGTGTAGCGGTATGACATATTGACTGCATTGGAGCGGTTCTTCTCACTTAGCTCCTGTTTACATCCAAATGATACATATTAATAAATCTTAATTACAAATATATTACAAGTATTTTATAAGGTATGATGTCACATCACCTGAAATTCTTGACTTGTGTGTGTTCTCACAAACTCATCCCACGTTTCTTGACTGAAGATCCCGTCGTATAATTCCGGCGGTATTGGAATGATATTCTCATTATCATCCCTCAAGAAATATTTCACAAGATCAGAACGAAACTTTCTCATGAGTTTGTCGGCTTTTCTAAGCATGAAGTTCTCGTGATCATCACCATCAATAACAAAACAAGAATGTGCCATAGAACCAAAGCTAATTTGTTAGATTGTAATCATATGAAATAAAAAAACCCAAATAATAAATTAATTAATGTCTTACCTGGATTTCACCCCATATTATATTCCCATATTGTTTCTTCACTCGTCTCCAATCTTGAATAGTAATAGGAACTCTGTCTCGGACTGTAGTCCTAATGAAATTATTAAGGGAGCTACTGTTCGGTCCAATTAGATTTCCTTTTTCATTCCAATCAAGTTCTAACTTAATGCCCTTACTTCTCATTTTGATCAACCTTGCCATTACAGTCCTCCCACGGGCGACATGTTCAACAAATCTTTGTCTACCAACATGCATGGGAATATCATCATCTTCACACGGAGAATCCATTTTCCTAAAAGTTAAAAAAATAAAAGAAAATATAAGTGCACAACGACAATCATGTCAATCAAAGTAAATGAATTTGACATATGTACAGGTAAAACATACAAGTAAACAAATCAGGAACTCATTATCTTTTCCTCTTTCTTGTTGAACTAACAGTTGTGTATCCCTTGACTCTCCTAGTAGATGGATTTGTCAGCCTGACCCAAGTCCCCTCTGCATGATCATGTCTCAAATACAAGGGTTCGTCTTCATTTTCAAATTCATCTTCATCTTCATCTTTATCTATACCAATATCTTCTGACCCCAAAAGCTCAAAAGAGGGATCTTCCTGAACAATATTCAAATAGTCTTGGCTTTCAAGATCAACTTGTTCTTGACGATTCTTACTTGGTGGGAGTACAATGGACCAATTCTTCTTAGTAGGATCGGGAATAAAGAAAACTTGTTTTGTTTGTGATGCTAAAATGAAAGGATCATCTTTGTACCAAACTTTAGAAAGGTCTACTTGAACAAAGCCAAACTCATCTGTCCGCAATCCACTGTTGTTGTTCACCCACTTACATCTGAATACAGGGACCCTGAACATAGAGTAATCTAACTCCCATATGCGTTCAATGACACCAAAGTATGATATTGGTGCGTATACAGGATGTATGTCTTTAGCGCTGGATCTATGCCAAGAATCAGCAACAAGTGTTACCCCACTATTCTGCATTGTGCTCCGTGTATCTTGTTCTTGTGTATAAAAGGTGTAATCGTTGATTGCATAACCATTGTAAGATAATACGTTTAAGCTTGGTCCCTTTGACAGCCATATCAATTTCTTAGAAACATAAGTAGGATTCTTTTCCATCTCATCATTAATGCGCTTTTTCAACCAAGTTGAAAATTATCGATTGTCTTCTTTTGTTATTAAATTTTCATTCCTATCACCATATAATTTTCGAAGAGCTTTCTTATTTTCATCAACAAATGGTTCAACCTCATCAGTGTTATGTAGCACATACAAGTGGGCTTGGTCCCAATCAGTCACTGCTATCCTGATTACATCCTTCCCGCTTGTTCCTTTTCCTGATCTTCGGGTACATCCATCTCAAGTAGACTGGACCGCACAATTGAACCTCTTTCACCAAGTGTACAATTAAGTGGACCATAATATCAAAAAAAGAAGGTGGGAAATACATTTCAAGTTCACACAGAGTACAAACAATTAGCCTTTGCAAATTTCGCAACTTTGTTAAATCAACCACTTTACTACATATCAACTTGAAAAACATGTAGAATTTAGTGATTGTCTTTCTGACATTTTTCAGCAAGATGGACCGTATACCAACCGGTAAGAAATTCTGGATAAGAACATGACAGTCATGAGATTTAAGGTTCTTTAACTTCAACTCTTTCATTGAAACAAGGTTTTTGATATTTGAAGAGTACCCCTCTGGAACTTTAATTCCTTGTAAAAACTCACAAAATAATTTTTTCTCCTTCTTCGACATAGTGTAAGCTGCTGGAGGTAGATAAGTGTGGTTCCCTTTCTCAACAGGTGCCAACTCTTCTCTTATTCCCAAATTAACCAGATCCAACCTCGCATTGACCATCCTTACTCTTTCCTTGCATATTGAGCAACGTGCCAATTATACTATCACATATATTTTTTTCAATGTGCATCACAATGAGAAAATGCCTAACATATAAGGACTTCCAATATGGAAGTTCAAAGAAAATAGACTTCTTCTTCCAACCACTTGTCCCGGTTTGATTGACATATGGCTTGCCAAAATTGTTATGTAGCTCTTTCACCTTTTCAAAAACCTGAGCCCCGATCAACATCTTCGGTGGGCTACCTTCTTCAGAGTCACCATTGAAAGCATTTTTCCACTTCCTCCAACGATGCTTTGATGGTAAGAATCTCTGATGTCCCATATAGAAATTGTTCTTACAATTATCTAGTCGCATTGAATGAGTATCATCTTCATATATAGGGCACGCACAATATCCTTTAACGTTGTATCCAAACAAATTACCATAAGCTGGGAAATCATTAATTGTGCCATACAGTATGGCTTTCAAAGTGAAACTTTCTTCCCTATACCCATCATAAACATTGACGCCATCTTCCCAAAGTAGCATCAAGTCATCAATTAAAGGAGCCAAGTATACATATTTATCATTCCCAGGCTTTTTTGGCCCAAAAATTAACATCAAGAGCATCATAAACTTACGTTTCATTATCAAGTCTGGAGGAAGGTTGTAAATCATCAATATTACCGGCCAAGTGCTGTGTGTACTACTTTGAACGCTGTAGGGATTGATTCTATCAGTTGATAGTGCAAGCCGTAGGTTCCTAACCTCGTTCAGAAAATCAGGATACTCATGATCAATTTTCTTCCATTGAGGGGCATCTGCAGGGTACCTCAGCTGTGTGTCTTCAATCCTCTCATCTGCATACCATGTCAACTGCTTTGATATCTCTGCATTACTGTACAAACGCTTGAATCTCAGGATAATAGGAAAATACCATAGGACCTTGACGGGACTTTTTCCTTTCTTCTTCCCATATCGAGATGAATTGCATTTAGGGCACTTCTCTAATGTTGCATATTGTTTCCAAAATAATATGCAATCGTTAAGGAATGCATGTATCTTCTCATATCCTATTCCAGTTGTTGAGCAAAGAATTCACTTTGCCTCGTATGTCTTCGTAGGAAGTACATTTTCTTCTAGAAGCACATCTTGCAAAAGTTCAAGGAGTGTGGTGAAACCCGAATCACTTAACCCATAGCGGGCTTTAAAGTTGTACAATTTCAACACTGCTAGTAATCTTGTGTATTTTGTACAACCAGCATATAACGGTTTCTCTGTATCACCTTTGAACTTCTCAAATTCTCTGGGACAGTTATAAAGTACTTGTTCAACCACATTAAGCATTTCTTGAAAATCATCATCTCCATCACACATGCTTTGGTCAAACTCATTTGAAGCACCACCGGTGGTATGCGACCGATCATTACAAGGGTCGTTTATCTCACCATGTCTTGTCCATCATGTATATGTTTGATCAATCCCATGACATACTAAATGATCAAACAAATCAAGTGGACTAATCTGCTTTCTATAACAACAAGATAAGCAGGGACACAAGATTTTGTTAGGATCTTTTGTATGCTCAATTGCAAATCTAATAAACTCCTTCACCTCATCTATATATTCTCTTGAACACTGATCAGATGACATCCATTTTTGATCCATCTATGGTTTCAAAAACCTAGAATTAAATAGTGGTTAGTTGCTATATATGAGAAAATCATCTATGCCTTCAACCTATATACACACTAAATGAGAAAAATATCCATTACAAAGCGTATGTGAGTCAATTTATACCAATTGGTCACCATAGGTTTAAATGAAAAAAATAGACTTCATTCCAAATACAATAAAAATTAAAAAAAAAGTTTAAAAAGGGAACTTATTTGACATTATTTATGTCACTATAGAATCCAAATAAATAATTAGCTATTATATTTAACTAACAATCATGATAAATTAATACAATTACTTAAAATTAAAAAAAAATAACAAAAAAAGGCAAGTCTCAGTAGATAAAGTATATAGAAAAGCAATACAGATATTTTAAAAAAATAATAAAAGACAAAGTTACAGATCCAAATAAATACGTAATAAAATCCTAGTTTATTTTTTGGTAACAAAATAAATCCTAATTCACTATGTCAATTATGCATAAATCCAAAAAAATAGACTTTATCCAAGATGCAACAAAAAAGGACAGCTGAATTCTTTGAGAAAATAGTAAATTTTCAAAGTATGTGAATTCTTGATTGTTGACCAATGTTTCCTGATTTTTATTTTTTAATTATTGAATTAAATTAACTAGCTGTTATATTTAACTAAAAATCATGATAAGTTAATAAAATTACTTAAAATTAAAAAATTAACAAAAAAGGGCAGGTCTCAGTAGATAAAGTATACAGAAAAACAATACAGATATATTAAAAAATAAAAAAAAAACAAACTTACAGATTTGCAGTGGGGACCAAGACCAAAAAGGTTGCTTTTGGCAGTATTATAGGGACACAACTGATCAGACACGAGGAATTTGAAGCTGTTCAGCAATAAATAAATTAAAGTCATCAGAAACAACACTTAATTATAAAAAAAGGTGACTACTAATGTAAAAAATCCACCTTGAAAGTTAATGAGACACCTTAACCAGAGGACCTGAGGGTGAGAGGTGGAAGGTCTGTTTCAAAAAAAAGGAAGAAGACGGCTAGCTAGGAAAGGGGGAGCTGAGGGACCGCCGGGGGGGAGCTGCGGACCGAGGAAGGGGAGCTAGGAGCGGCGGTGGGGGTGGGGAGCTGGGGGTCAGGGGGAGCTGTGGGAAGCAGTGGGAGGCGGGGAGCTGGGGGTCAAGGGCAGCGGTGAGGGGCGGGGAGCTGGGGGACGGAGGGGGCAGGGAGCTGGAAGTCTGGGGCGAGCTGGGGGACGGTGGACACAGGGTGGGGGTTGGTGAGCTGGGGGTGGGGGCTGGTGAGCTGAGTGTTTAGGATGAAGGTGATGGGAACCAGGAAAATAAATTACAGGAGGGAAAAGAAATTTTTGGCTACATTGGGTGGCGCTTTTTGCGCCACCCAATACCCTATTTAATATTTTTTAATTCAACTAATATATATATATATATATATATATATATATATATATATAATCATATTATTAATAATAGGACCTTGGGTGGCACTTATTGGAATAAGCGCCACTCAATGTAATTTTTTTTAATATATCAATAAATATATTATTATAAAATCATATAATAAATAAATAAAATAATAATAAAAGAACTTTGGTGGCACTTATTATCCTAATGTATTTTTTTTATTTTTCATATACTAATTAATATATTAATAATTATATTTTTTAATAATCATATTATTAATAAATAAAATAATAATAAAAGGACTTTGGGTGGCGCTTTTACCAGTAAGCGCCGCCCAATGTAATTTTTTAATTTTACATATACTAATTAATATATTAAAAAATATATTATTATATAATCATATAATAAATAAATAAAAAAATAATAAATGAAAATTGGGTGGCGCTTATCACAATAAGCGCCACCCAATGTAATTTTTTTTATTTTTCATATACTAATTAATATATTAATATTTATATTTTTAAATAATCATATTATTAATAACCCAATATCATTTTTATAATTTTCAGTATACACATAATTTTCGTTTTATTAATTCATATATATATATATAATCATATTATTAATTTATTAAATAATATAATATAGTTTTGGACCATTTTGGGTGGCGCTTATTGATATAAGCGCCACTCTTATTCATATTAGTTATATATATTATTAAATTATTAATTTAAAAATTAGTAGTATTCATTTATGTTTATTAATTAATATAATAGATCTAATATATGTTTATTCATATTAGTTGTATATGGTATTAAAATTTATCATTTGTTATTTTATTATATATTTTAATTTTTGTAATCAACACCCGCGTGTATAATTTTCATTTCAATAAGCAGAAATTTTAAAAAAAATTAAAAATAGGAAAAAATATTGTGTGACGCTTATTTGAATAAGTGCCACAGCTTCGTTTAATTTTATTTTTTTTAAATTTTTTTTGGCAAAATACATTAGGTAGCGCTTAATTAGGAAAGCGCCACCTAATATCACCAACTAGCTGTGGCGCTTATGTAAATAAGCGCCACCTAATGTTAATCCAAAACAAAAAATTTTAGATAAAAAAATTAGTTAAAGCTGTGACACTTCTTCAAATAAGCGCCACAAAAGGTGCGCCACTAAATCTGATTTTTGTAGTAGTGTTTGCCGTCTCACTTGGTTCCATTCTGTAGAGGCCTTTAGATATCGGTCTTGCTCCAGGCTTAGTTTTAATTGCAAACTCTACTTCCTTGTCCAGGAGTAATCCACTGATATCATCTGAAAAGACATTATAAAACTCGTTTGCTACAAAGATGCTCTCCAATGCCGTTCCAACCTCTGATTGCATGGAAAAGAACAAGATGTATCCCTGACAACCTTTATGTAAACATCTCTCGGCCTCAACTGCGGAGAGAAAGTTAAGGTTGATTGTTGTGTTGGCCTTTGGTAGCAGATTAGGGTAAATAACCCTTTTACTTCCACAGTCCAGCAACACATTGGTTGCGATCATCCAGTCGATATCTAGAATTACCTCTACTCTTTTCAATGGTGAATAAATCAAATCCACTGTGGACTTGTGTCCCTTTACGCTTACTATGTAATTTAGACAAGCCTCAGTTGTGACGAATCCGTTTCCCGTAGGCGTAGATACCGTTAGATCATTAAGTAATCAATACACACTCAGGCCTAGTTGTCTATGCAATTGTATGCGATGAATGAATGACTAGCTCCTAAATCATACAATGCTTGTACGAGATTACTATTGAGGAGAATCATACCTTGTATCAGCTCAGGTGATTTCTAGGCTTCCTCCTACGTTAACGCAAATGCTCAGCCCTTAACTCGCTGTCTAGGCTCTCTGGGCTCTTACTGTTGCCAACAATCTTTTACAAAATGTCTCAGTTTATGGCATTTGTAACAAACTATCTACCTCACTAGCCCTAACGCCTGCCTTGCTATACTACATGTTTGGCCAAGATGGTAAGGCTTACTATAGGATCTGCAGTTTTTATTCCCAGAGGCTCTATGGTTACTATGGCTATCAGGCTGGTATGGCTTTTTGTTACCCCCGCTAGAAGAACCACCCTAATATTTGCGCTTATGAGAAGAGTTCCCACTCCCAGATGTGTTCTTGTTGCAAGCATTTCTGTAGGAGTACAGATCCAACAGATTATGCTTTGTGATCTGACACTCTTCAATTGCCTTATTGAATTCCTTGAAATGTCTAGAGACGAGTTTCTATTTCAATTCCGGCTTTAAAGGCCGTATAATCATATCAAAAATCTACTCTTCATTTTTTCCATATTTTAGATATAAGGAATATCGAGATAGCCAAATATATCATGCCAAGTATACGTCGAAACTCTCATTTTCACCCTGTTGTATCATCATAAATTCTGTATCTTTAGCCAATCTCACTGACCAGGGAAAGTACTTGTGATTGAATTTTTCTTGGAACACTTCCCACATCATGAGAATATTTCAGCCCTGCAAGATTAACTTGGTGATCCTCTACCACTTATCGGCATCTCCTTCCAGCTTATAGATAACTAATTGTGCCTTTATATCATCTGGACACTCCAGAATTATGAAAATCTTCTCAAGTCAGGACAACTAATCCTTAACAGATTGAGGGTCGAACTTCCCTCGAAAAATAGTTGGCTAATATTGGTTGCGATGGGTTACCCAAGTTTGCATACTTTCAACCTCGACAATAGGCTCATTAGGAATCTCTGGCACAAGTTTTGGAGGCTGTACATGACCACCTTCTTATCCACCAGGGTTATTATGTGCTTCAGCATCCGCATGTTACGTTGTTTTTGTTGTACCTCCCTCAGATCCTTTCTCAGTTTATTCAGTGTATTTTTGTGTGCAGTCATCATGCTTAAAAGCTATTGCATCGGATCAGGTTGAGCTCCCTGATCTTAATCATTATTCCCATGTCTACCTCCAGCTCTACCTCCATCTCAGACTCTACTGACACTTCTTGTTCGTGCTTTTTTATGCATCACTATATGAAAATAGATAAGGAATAAATTTTCTCATGAATGCAAGGGCTTTTTTGTCATTTCATAAAATTTTGGGTACATAAATTTATCATACACAATATACAGCAAGTATTCACAGCAGTTAGGGATAACAATACACATCATATAACTTAAAACTACTGTAAAATAAGTCTTTGTTCCTTTTATATTTCATGTCCTAACTATACATAAGGCTTCCCAGGGTGTCACTCATCCCGACTCTATTAGCTTTAGTCCACCGGTTCCCTGTGACTACCCTTGTCTTAAAAGACGTGCCGGCTACTTCCAATCACCTAAAATATCAAGCCTGGACCCCATATCACTCTAAGTATATGTGCCTCCACACATAATTTGTGATATGCTCCATCAACTCCCCAAAGTGGTCATTCGGGCCTCGCTTGACAATGTCATTCTCGTTCCAATTCTAGAAGTTTGTGTCTGGAAAGAAACCTATGTTAGTAAAGATCCAATACTCGTCCTGCAGATCAATATCTAGCAACACCTGGTTCCAGTACAAGGTGCCCACTGCATCCAGATAGGCAAGTTACTGGTCTAATGGGGTATCATATGCTCTCACTACACGTCTGTACCTGCTTCACATGTATTCTCATAGCTCATCGTTTGGCTGCAGGTCATAGGGCATATGCACTACCTTCGCCCCTAAAGTTATCATCGATACGCAGGTTTGACGCTTGACCATCTGCCCATGGCTGATTAGTATTACCCACTGATGCATCAGGTACTGGCTTCGGCTGTGGATGTGGTATATATATAGGTCTAACCTTAACTTGCTTCAAGGGCGTCTTCAGCACTCTAAGACCTCCTGGTTTTGTGAGCCATATACTATGATGCCCATCAGGGATCCACTCCTTTAGGGGACATTGGTTCACCGAAAGGGGTGATCTCCATCACTGTCGATATCTGCGCATGATTCCTGTCACCATGCAAACAAGACCATATCAATATACTATTCTGAAAATGCCAAAACTACTTTAAGCTCTGATACTAAAATTGTCAAAACCCTTAACATTTCGCTATTCACAGGGTATTAAGCACACAGTTCTGTAAGTCATACAGAAATAATGGAAACATACTTATATTAAGTACTTGTTTACAATACAGGAATTCCTTGTAGGGTTTAAAAAATATATACAAATGTACAAGCGTTCAAAAGAAACTAAATTACAATGCTAGATAACCAGTGGCAACTTCAGTTTGTATTGGGACTCTATTCATCGGTAACCACTGACTTGCCCTTCGAGCCACTAGCCTCAGCTGTAATGTTTATGATGTTGAAAAAGGGTGAGATTCAAATGAATCTCAATAGTAACATGCATTTCAGACATATAAAATGCAAAAGTAGATATGCAATGCACCATGTTATGTAAGATGCAAACTCATAGAATGTTGTATGCATATTGTCTGAGGGTAAACGACTGTTTGCAACCTCGGCTTAACTCGTGTACCATCGCTAGGTCCCAGACCACAACTAGGTCGTGGGTACACTAGACACTATCATTTTATAGAAGATGACATACACAAAGCATATAAATTATCACATGGTATATGAAATGAAGTGTTACTACCTGAGTTCTTTTTCAATCTTGTAACAGTCCTATACTCTTATTTCGTCTTGGGCTATTGCAAATTCCTATAGATTAAGTTAACAAGTAACTAGTTATTACTTACATTACTACTACCTTTAGTCATATTCTGCTTGTTATCTAATGTAGTTTTATCAATTTTTGCACAGTACAATTCTACACAGTACAGTTTCACAGTTTTCCATAAAATTAGCAAATTTTCAGTCAACTTGAAAAATCATAATTAATTCTAGAAACTTCCAAATTGACTGGTTTTAAAGCCTATGTAAAGATCTTTAAGTTTATTTTTATGGAAACATACCAAGTCTAGCCATTGCATTCACATCATTCCCCTAAATTTTCCAAACTTCCTCTGTTCCATATTACATTCCAGAAACTGGACTCAACTTTGAAAATCCATATCTTTTAATGTACTTGTCCAAAAATTATGATCTACCTATCAAATTAAAGCTTTAGATGTCTAATTTAATCTTAAAAATTTCATAATATTTAGATTAGGTTTGACCAATGAAATTCATTTCACAATAACACTGCCTCCAGGAAACAATTCAAATAGCATTTCCCCATAAATTCAATAATTTCCAAATTTGCATACAATTACCCAAAAATTATGAACTCATGTATTCCTAAACAATTTTCCCTTATAAATCTAATGGAATCATCAAAATTAAAAAATTCTCATTCCTACCCTATGTTCTTCACCTAGCCGAAACATGCAAGAGAAAAGGGGAAAATGTGTTTTCATGATTTTAACCCTTATACACCTTTTTTATCATTCCTAATCACATGATTAACCATATAAACACTAAATAAACATGACCCATAGAAATTTTGATAGTATAGCCCCTTATGGTTTTATCTTCCCAATTTTACAAAATCAATAAAACCAAACCAATCTTAATAACAACAACCACAACAACATCATATTACACAAGAGGATCAAGATTTTGGAGATTAGCTCTTGATTCTCCAACTTTCTCTCTCTACAACCTCTGGCTTCTCTCTCTTCCCTCTTGGATTTGCTTGATAACCATGATTTTCAAGAAGAAGAAAAGATTAGAAGGGGTATTCTTAAGTTAAAAGGCAAGAACACTTGATTTTAAGCTTCTTACTTTAGATTGTGCCTCTTAAACCCTAGCTCTTCCTTGAAACACCCTTCCTTTCAACACCTCACTGGCTCTTAGTTCCATTAAATCAGAGTAAGCGAGCGATTTCTTTAAATAACTAAAAGCCGTTCTCTTTATTTATGCTAGATAGAAGTGGTAATTTTGGCCGGGCTAACGGGCCGAGCCCGTTAGCCCGGCCAAATAAACGGGCTCGGCCCGTTTAGCCCGAGAGTTAAACGGGCCTGCCCGTTGGGTAAACGGGCCGGCCCGTTTAACTATTTTAAAAAATAAAAAAATATTTTTTATATATTTTTCAAATAAGTTAGATCCCAATGTTTTCAATTCTTAGTGATGTTGTGTTTAAAGACTTCCTATTTTTTTTTATTTGACACTTTTTTCATATTATATCTATTTATTTTACTATTATTAAATTTTAAAAAAATGTATTCACATGTTTTTGTGATGTAAGTAGACAAAAAAAAAAGAAAGTAAGAACAAAATTGGTTTTGTAGCACGAATATATAAAAGAAAATAAGTGTAACATAAATGGATAAAAGAGAAAGGGAGTAAAATTTTTTTTAAAAAAATAAACTAAAAAAAAAATAAAAAAGACGGGCTAACGGGCCGGCCCGTTAGCCCGTCTAAACGGGCTCGGGCTGGCATTTCGCCAGCCCGTTTATAAACGGGCTAAACGAGCTTGGGCCCGTTTAGCCCGTTATCCCAACGGGCCAGCTCGATGGGCCCGGGCTGGCCCGTTTTCCCAGTACTAATGCTAGACCAATTCTCTTATTACATTAGAGCAGTTCTCTGCTTTAACAACAATCATTCATACATGCTTATACATACACATATGCTTCAAGCCATACAAGGCTATCAAATGTAAATCCATTACATTAAACGATCTTCTCCTCAGCAATTCCTCTTTCAAGCATAACTCCAAGCATCCTTTAACTTGTCTAAAATGGTTGTTTGGGAGGAGTGAGATTTGAGAGAATCTCAATAGCGAACAATATCACTATGCATGGAAGATACATATGAATGTATGACATGCTTGCCTACATTATTTTGTACCAACATAATGACATGTTGCATGCTCGATGTTATGACATACATATGGCCATTGCACAAATATAACAAAGCTTCAACCAATCATACATGTTTCACACAAATAGGCAAAGCAACCACATAATCAATGCATAAACATACATATCATACACATGCAGGTAAGGTAAGTTCACTACCTATAGGACTTCATGTCCTTCCTCAATCATTCGTCTTTGTTCCAGTTCGGGCACGACCATCCATCAAGTCCTATAATTCCATCCAAATACATTTAATGAGTCATTACTCATCCATATAACATTCTAAACTCGTATTACTTGATAACTTAGCCCAATCATGCTAAATTACCAAAATGCCCCTGGAAGCCTAGCCCAACTGTACTTTTATAGAAATTACAACATGGGCCAATCCTACATAATTTCACGTTTAGAATCCATTTATGACTTCATATCACTCAAATTCAGGCCCAAATGACGAAAATACCCTTGATAGCCCTTACTTAGAGCCTTTAAGTGGTAATTCGGTCATTTCACTCCCCAGGCCTTTTCTCACTTCTTCATAAACATGAACCCTACACAATTTTCTCTTCTGAAATTAATGGAATCATCCAATCGATAAAATTCTAACTCATGGCTCACATCCTACACATGACATCCTATATAGAGTTCTCAGAAGAGTTATGTCGGTTCCTCCCCTTTTTGACTTAATACCCTCATTTCTACTCCTTATTACATGATTAGCTGTTTAGACATCCATTGGACATCATTTCGGCCCCTAACATACTAATTAAATGAAAGATGAACAGTACCGTACTCTCAAAATATTCATCCAAACGACAAATCGAAATGGTAGAAAGGAAGCTTACGCTTACCTCTACGATTTTCTGAATTCGGTTAAGAATTCTAGCGACGCTCCGGCTGGCGAGATGGCACCAACCATGTCCAAACAAGAATCCAAAACCATAGAATCAAAGTTCGGGATGAGTAGAAGAACGTTTGTACTGGGTACTTGGAGAGAAAACGTCGTTTTGGTCGAGTTTCGGTGAATTATCACTTTCTCTCTCTCCTTCGCGTTCTCTCATTCTTTATCCGTTCTCTTTCCCTTTCTCATTCTATTATGATTCATTTCTCTTTCTTTCTTTCTCTTTTAATCCGCACGAGAATGATAATAAGAATTGATGGTGAAGGGTGATGATTAATTAAAATCATCCAAGTGGCTTACCACCAAGTGATCCAACTATCACGTTACTTGCATAACAAGTTTCATTTCTCTTTTCCTTCATTATTCTATCAATACCAATGAGAAATAAGATAGTATAATTCACTCTCAAATTATCCCATTACACCACCTCAAGTGGTCAACCGAAGCCTTAAGCTTCCCCGCTTATTGACTTTACTTGATAATAATTCACCCACATGGGCTTATTAATCACCAAGTAGTCATTTCCCTCCTTTCAATTCCCATCCAACTCTAATCATAGGGAATATTAGGGAAAAACCATCATTTCTCGACTTTTAGCAAAATTACTATTTTTCCCTTACCTTTTATTTCCATTTTAATACCCAACAATATAGAGGAAGTTTGGGATAAATATCATTCCTCACTTAGACATTCGCTAAACCGGGGTCTAACAGTCCACTTAATCCAAGCTAAACCTCAAGCCTTTAATTTCCAAAAGTCAGGGTATTACATTCCTTATGTTCTTCAAGCTCTTCAATCTCTCTCTCTTTTTCTTGTTCAACCAAAAATGAAGAAGGAAAGAGAGATAATGAAGTCTTAATGATAATATCTCTCTTGTTTTTTGGTTTAATATTGTTTATTGCAAATCAACATGTGCATATTTTGCTTGGCTCTCATTTTTTCCTTCTTGAATTAAATATGGGCCAATTATATTATTTCCCTTCTAATTTCCCTTTTTGACCAAAAATTGAGAGGAAAAGGGAATTAAATATTGCTTCTTGCATTTTTTCAAAATCCCCTTCTTTAACTAATTAATTGAGTCATATTTGCTTTTATGACATCATTTCTTCTTCTTAGCTTTAAAATAATTCCACATGGCCTTCTTGTCTTACAAGTATTTATTTTTGCTTCCTTTATCCCTTATTTTTCTAAAAAATATAAGAGGAGAGGGAAAAATAAATTGTTTCTTGTTTTGTTCCCAAATTACCATTTTGCTACTACATTTTTGTGATTTATTGTAATAAATCATTTCATGTTCTTTCCCCTCTTGTTTTGGCCAAATTTTAGCATGTTTGTTGGGCCATTATTTGTGTCCTTCCATGCTTCAATTTAGGTTACAATGTTAGGCCTTTCAATGGATAATAGTTGCTCCTTTGTCTCCTAGCTTAACCAAGTTTTGTAACCATCGATTGGAGTATTTACCATTTTATGTACATCACAATTCACCATATTATTCCATTAAATATATCAATTACATATAAGGAATATTGGTGATTAAAAAAATGGGATGTTACACAGAGCAACACATATGATATAAGGGATTGGTTACTCTCTGGTAGCCTTTCTAAATTTGGTTCTTGTTCCCAATCTCGTGGGTGTCCCGGGAAAATGTCAAATTTTATAAATTATAGTTTATAGATGGCAAGTTAATACTTGCTCCAATACTTGATAACTTATAATTTTTATGTTGGTTAGCTGTAAAGTAAATGTATTTAGGCCAAATGTGTAGTTAATGGGCCTACACAAGCTTTATGGCCTTAGCTTAATGCTTGAAGTTCCAATTTATTACATTTGACCCTAATTGGTTCATTTTCACCTATTAACCCAAAACTGCCAGAATTTTCAATAAACTTTGAAAATTCATAACTTTGTCTAGGGAACCCTAATTAGGATTGTTCAAAGTCCTATATGTCACTCATTAAGTCTTTTTTGAACGAAAAATACCTCCTTTAGCTAGTCTTATGCACAAAAATCCAGAATCATAAATAAACTCACATTGGCATAAAATTGTGCCAGTTTTAAAGAGAATTTTAGGATTATAGGCTAGATAATAAGCCTGAATAAAGTAGACTACTAAGTCTAGTTTAGAAATTGTCCCAGGAATGCATAAGAAATATAATGACTTTTAGAAACTAATTAATGTAAAACTCATCTTATAACCTCTTTTAATTACGTATCGAAATCGTTAATTACTCATTTCCTTAGGGGTTGATTACTCATTCATGACCCATTAGTTGTTATTCTTATCAAATATCAGAGTTTGCTCTTCTTATTTATTCTTATTATTAATGATCCCGAATACGGCTTAATTCAGATACGCTTATTCATACAATATTCATCGTTGCAAATAATTTACATATAATAAATTAATGCACTTTCATTCATTAATTCTTCATCATTCTTCCTTCTGGTTCATCTTCAAGCATTCTTCTCTTTCCTGCTTGCAGACCTATATGGTTGGTGAGGGGATAAAATTCGGGGGAATCTCAATAGTAAACAATACTAACAATGCATACAAGATGAATGCTAGTGCATGATATGCTTGCCTTAAATAGGCTCATATTCACATAATAACATTTTTGCATGCTCAATATTTCGTGCAACATATCTATGGAAACAGTATAAACAGAAATATAGCTTCATTCATTCATTCATTCATGCTTCACATAATCAAGTAAAGCAATACCACACATCAATACACAACATGCATATCAAATACATGCAAGTTAAATAAGTTTACTACCTTTTAGACTTGTGTCTTCTTCTTGTTCCTTTTTCTTTCAACTATTGAAGTTTCTTAGAAATTCTTCTATTCATCTTCATTATTGACTTTTCATGGCCTTAGATATATAATCATATAATTAGTTCCATGATAAATGAATTCTCATTATGCTACCTTAGTCCCATATTCTTACTTTTACCCTTGGAGTTCATACTAATTATACTTGGCCCTTTCTTTCTTAAATTCGCATGGTAGCTAAAAGCTACTAGCATTTTGACCAAACTTTAAAAAATCATAATTAATTCTATAGAATTTCAATTGGGGTGGTTCAAATTTCTATTCAAATATATTTGAGTCATTTTTCTAGTAAAAATATTACTCAGAGCCAATTAAAACCATGAAATTCCATAACTACAACTAAATCCTCACTACCATAGAATTCATTATAGATTCAATGCCTAACTTCAATAATTCATAATTCCTAGTGTACTGACCCAAAAGACCTATCAAATTAAATATTTACAAGTTTACTTTTATTTTGGAAAGTTTCATGGCCATTGGATCATATTTGGTCATTCAAAAACATGCCACAAGTATGCTGCCTCGAATTTGGCAGTGCCAAACCTGGGTGATATTGACTTCCAATTTTCATATTTTCTATCCTACCTATCCAAAATCACAACCACAAGTTATCCCCACTCAATTTTTGATGTAGAAGATATTGCTCACATCAAATTCACCAAAATCTCACTCCTTCTACATGCCCTGTTTTGAACAAAAGTTAGGTCCCAAACTAAAATTCACAAGTTTGTCAATTCCATTCCAATCTATACTAGAATGATCATTAGGCATCATGTTTTACCATTAGTTAATTTTTTTTATCTTCCTTCTTCAAGGATGCCATTCCCTCTCTTTTTAGATCTAAGTTAGGTTTTAGATCCTATTTGACTTTAGATAAAGGAATTGGGTACTTTCCTTTAACTAATTGGAACTAATCTGATACTTAATTCCACTTATGACTCCTAGTCAGTGGATCCATATACCTACAAAGTTTAGAGTGCGTTAGCTTTTTGCCAAGATCAATAGCTATAATACCAAGAAATGTAACATCATATTTCTTAAAGCATTTAGATAAGTTCTAATTACGTAATGCTTACAAACTTGATACATTGCTCAATTGTAAATTATTGAAATCCTGATTTCAATATAGGGTTTGATCTTGCACATGAGTGGGTTTTTCAAAAACATTTGAAAATACTTTAAGTGTTGTCTCAAACCAGTTTGCAAATTCATTACCACTCATCAGTTTTAAAATCATTTATTTAAAATGAAGAGCGTTCTCTTGGAAATAGCCCGTGTAATGGTGGTTAATCTATGGGCCTTTAGCATTTGGCTACTCGATTCTAATTCACTTATTGTGTTTGGGTACTAGTGCATTTATTGATAATTTAATGTACTGATTGCTACTAATGCGGTTAATATGACTGTTACTGGTACTACTACCGCTACTTCTACTTATTTACATTTAAATAATTGAAAATAATCCAAAATAAAAGATAACCAAAGAGTCTTAAATAATCATCATTCACTTCACCCGTCCATGGTTACCTTTTTGCCCTTACAGTTGGACGCCTTTACTATAGATCGTTGGTTGGAAAGGGGTGAGATTCAAAAGAATCCCAGTAGTACACAGATCACTCATATGATATACCAAATACTAAGCATGTAAAACAAATAATCAATCAGAATAATTATAGAATGCAGCAAAGAAAGGGCCTAACCAGTCCCTTATTACAGAACTACAACTCTTGTCAATCTCAATCTGGTAGCTTAGGGTCTCTGCCCCATACAAGGTATATAGTCTAAGGTAACCCCCTATGCTACAGCCCAGGGTAATCGCCTGTGCAACTTGTACTTACAAGTCTTACTGCTTAGGGACTAATTGTCCTGAATGTACATAGATAATAGAGAAATATATACAAAGAAGCACATATGATATAAGGGATAGGGTACTACTTGGTAGCCTTTCCAAATTTAGTTCTTGCTCTCAATCTCATCGGCATCCCAGGTAAATGTCAAATCCTATAAATTATAGTTTACGGACGACGAGTTAATACTTATTCCAATATTTGATAACTTATAACTTTTATGTTGGTTAGCTTTAAAGTAAATGCATTAAGCCTAATGTGTAGTTAATGGGCCCACATAAGCTTTATGGCCTTAGCTTAACCCTTGAAGTTCCAATTTATTACATTTGACCCTAATTGGTATATTTTCATCTATTAACCAAAAACTGTCAGAATTTTCAATAAACTTTGAAATTCATAACTTTATCTAGGGAACCCCAATTGGAATGATTTAAAGTCCTATGTGTCATTCATTAAGTCTATTATGAGGAAAAAATACCTCCTTTAGCCATTCCTATGAACAGAAATCCTAAATCACCAATAAACTCATATTGCCACAGAATTTTGCCAGTTTTAAAAGTCTAACTTCAAAAATTCATATCTCCTAATATATTAATCCAAATGACCTATCAAATTAAAGCTTATGATGTCTACTTTAAATATAGAATCTTTTACAGCCTTTAGATGTAACACCCCAAATTTTGGGACTACAGGCTTAAGAATAAGCTTACATCAAGTGGACTGTTAAACACTGATTTAGCAAGTGTCCCAGTAAAGTATAAGTGTATTCCCTAAAATTCCTTTATACTTTTGGGGTATTAAAAGGAATATTATAGCAAATTAGAGAGCACGGGGAATGAAAAAATAATGCAATTAGAGGTCACACAAAATATAACTATGTTGAAACACAAATTGTAACAATGTGGATTTGCTTCCAGTGTGATTCTTCACCTGGCAGTCTGATTGTATGGCATTTTTAAATAGGAAAATGACGTCCAATACCTATGAAAATTTCCAAAATGAAATTATACTTATCAATCTTTAAATTGATAGATCATATAAGTCATTTGGAGTTGTACACAAAGAGTTATGTATTTTTGAAGTTAGCCCAGTAAAACTGGCAAGCTGCTATGGCAGTGTCCAAAAACAATAATTCTGAAAATTTTGAGCTTCTAGTTAGCTAAAGGTTGTATTTTTTCATAAAAAATAAACTTAATAAGGGTTATATAGCCTTTAGAACCACCCCAATTGGATATCTATACAATTAGATATAAATTTTTAAAATTTAATGAAAATTCTGCCCAATTTTTCAGCATGTGCGAAAATCACAAAAATGTATGGGCAAAGTAGTCTTTTGGCTAATGAAAATTAAAGCCATCATTTTTCCCTTTTCTTGCTGGCTAATTCGGTCAAATGAAGAGAAGGTAAAAGGATTATATATATAATTGGCTAATATAACTTAAGAAGAGGAAAAGTCAAAAGTCAAAATATCAAAAAGTAATATGACCTTAGTTAATAAATTGCAAGATGCAATTCTAGGATAATTCAAGAGGCAATCAATATTCCCAATTTCCCTTGGACTTTCAGTCAAATAAAGAGAAAAGGAAGAGAAATATTGTGTGGTCATAATTAAGTCAAGAAGAAGGAATAAAAAAGATGGCCAAGTAAATTCATATCTTAAATTACCATTAGATAATATCATGATAGAAAGCAATAAATATTGCAAAGGCTTTTATTTCTCTATTTCTCTCCTTTAAGTGTCAGCCAAACATATTCAAAAGAGAAAGAGAAGAGCTTGAAAAGAGTTGAAGGACACCATGAAAACAAGAGGCCTAGGGTTTCACAAGATCAAAGGTAAGAAGCATAAAAACCTTATGATTATGCCTTCTAATCTTTCTACAACCTCCTCTAACCTCTTCTCCATGAAATCCATGTTTAGCAAGCCAAATCAAGAGGGATGAAAGAGTGAACAATGACATTTTTAGAGAGAGAAAGTCAAGAAATCAAGAGGTAATCTCATAAACTTGATCCTCTTGTGTTATATGATGGTATTGTGGTTGTTGTTATGGAATTTGGTTTGGTTTTCACTTGTTCTGCAAAATTGGGTTGATACAAACCCTAGGGGAAATGCTACCAAAATTTCCTCTAAACATGTTTATTAAGTATTTAAGTAGCTAAACATGTGATTAGAAGTAAAAAGGAAGTGATTGAGCAAGATAAATCAAGAAAACACAGTTTCCTCCTATGAACATCATTTTCATCTAAGAGGCAGAACACAAGGGTAAGGTTAGAATTTTGAAATTCTGATGCTTCTATTGACTTTAGAAGGAAAACTTTTGTAGCCATGCATACGTTCATGATTTTTGGATGTTGGTATACAAATTTGGGAATTTATGAAGTGAATGTGCATGCTGTTTGATCTGCCTCCTGTGAGTCAGTGATATTGTACAATGTATTTCATGGGCCAAAATTTGTCCAACAATTTGGAAACGTGTCAAGATTAAATTAGAGACATAGATATTTAATTTTATAGGTAGTTTGTAAATTTTAGATGAGTACATTAGAATATATGAATTTTTGAAATTGTTCCCTGTTTTTGGAAGCAAATATAGGAATAGTGGAGTTTGACAAATTTTTGGGAAAATTATGATGTCAATGGTTAGAACAAAGAATGTTTACCCAAAATTAAATTTAAATAGCTTTATTTAGGCTTTAGAATCAGTTAACCTTGAATTTCCTAGAATTAATTATGATTTTCCAAAGTTGATTGAAAATCTACCAATTTCTGGAAAAACAGTGAAACTGCACTATGCAGAATTGTATTGTGCAAAAACTATTGAAATTTTGAAAGATAACAAACACAATAATTTTATAGTGAGTTATGAATAAATAGTAACTCATTTATCCTAAATTTAGAATTTTAGGATATATCAACAGCCTGAGCCGAAGAAGGAGCTGGATCGATTAGCAGGCAAGGAAAGGGGTGTGTTCCAAGTAGTAACACTTTCTTTCATGCACTATGTGACTATATGTATGGTTTGTGTATGCCATATTCTGTAACATGATAGTACCTAGGGCACATTAGCCTAACTGTGATCTGGGATCCAGTGATGGTGCACGCGAATAAGCCAGGGTTGCAAACAGTCGTTTGGCCTTAGACAATATGCATACAACACGAGTTAGCATCTTACATAACATAGTGCATGTCATATTTGTTTTCACATCATATATGTTTGATTGTATGTTACTACTGAGATTCTCTAAATCTCACCCTTTCTATATATATACAAAGTTTCCAGTAGTAGCCAACGACTCGAAGGGCAAAATGGTAATTTTTGGCAATGGAAGGTTCTAAACCAGATCAGAAAAGGCAATTGGTTATTTGAAGACCTTTTATTTGTTTAAGGTCTAGAATTATTTTGTACACCCCTATGGAAAATTTTTGTATCAATAATATCAGTATTTTTATGTTATTCTTATGTGCCCACTAAAATGCATAATTGCTACTTTGGTTATTATCTACCCTAAGGGGTATGTAAGGTGGGGTCTTTCACTGGACATCATTTGCTCAGTCAAAACAAGTCAAAAGTAGACTACCTCATAGACCTCAAATCTAGCAGCACTTAAACTAGTCTTATATTATCATCAAACACCATATATCATCATATATTCATGATTAAAGACATATGACCTCAAAAACCCAGCTTGGTTGAAACTTAGAACAGCCCTAAGGTCTTTGAAAACTCAAAGAAATCATAAGACAGTCAGTTCAAAATGAAGCTTAAGCTTACTTCCTCACGATCCTACTATTAATTCAAAATTTTGGTAGCACTTCGGCTAACTAAATCTCACAAAACACCTCTAATTAGAAAACTAGGACCATATAAATAAAGCTCTCAGTAAGTATAACCACTTTCCTGAAGGGCTTACCGGTCGATAACAATGATTTGGGGTCAGAATCGGCTCTAAAACTGGAATTTTTACTATTCACATTCCTTTTCTCCTCTCTCAATTTCTTGTGATTTTTTTATAATTGTTCTCTCCCTCTCCATTTGTTGTCCAAAATAATAAAGAGGAATAAGGGGATGAGATTTAATCTTGCGTTTGATTGCTTCTTGTTGTGCCATGTGTCAAGTAATCAAGTCATAGTTTGACATATGTCAACCTTACATCATCTTTTCTCTTTCCTCTATCCTCTTATGCGCCTTTTTATGTGTCAAGGAAAGAAGAAGCCTAAAAATTTCCCTTAATTCCCTAGTTCAATATTTGAGAAGTCAAGTACACGACCGAGTCAGAGACCAGTGGATTCCCCTAACTCAGAGGCTAGGTGGTGTGTTCTAAATGTGCCAACTCAAAAGGTAAAAGTAAGTGTCATCATGAGGGACACTTATCATCTTCTTGGCATGACAACACAAAAGTTGTGTCATAATTAGTCATCATGACTTACTTTATTAAAGCAACTTTAATAAAGTTACTTTATCTGTGCTTACTTAGGTTTCTACTCGGGATTGCTTTATATATACCAAGGCCCACTAAATGATGCCAAGTTAAATAGTGTGTGTGGGCCCTACATGGAGCCACATACCAGTGTCTTTTCTAAAAATAGAGGGTACATATATCCACCCTAAAAATGCCATGTGCATACATATACAAACATATTTTGCTCGAATAATCAGTCCCATAACTCATAACATAGAGGGGTGGCATCTTTCTATCAACCCAATGACATATCTACATCAACACTTTAATCCTACTACCTACACATACTAGGCTTTCTGCCCTATAGGGTTTAATCACATAGTTTCAATAGTCTTTCTATCTCTCGACATTCTTGGGACTCTTCCCAAACCTGGCTTAGTCGTCTACCTGATACAGGCTTATCTTCAAGTCTCTAGGCCCAAAATTCAATATATTACATGAAGACCTAAATGCAGTAGTATAATTGGCATCTTTGCTTTGTTTGGTTGTAAGTCACATGAAAGCACTAGTGGTGTTCGCTTTCGATATTCAGCAAATATCTCCCTCTTTAATATCCTTATATAATAATTCAACTCAAGTATAGAAGGTGTCTGGATGGGAGGAATCAATCTATGTACCTACACAAAATCATACCACTAAGCAGTACCTTGTCCTATATGGATATACTTAATAAAAAGGGACTTATCAAGAATCAGGGAAGATCCCAAGAGAAATTGATCAACAAAAAGTGTTGGAACTTCCAAATACTTTAAACAACCCATAAAATCAATTTGACTCTCCTCAATAAAAGTCCAATTCTCTAAAAACTTAACCAAGTGATCATTTAAAATGGTCTCATTATGCTTGCTCAAATCAAACAAAATAGATTCTACATGGGGAATCTTGTCATGCAACATTTTCTTACCCTCTAAATAAATATCTAAATCTAGGTTCCCCCTACACTTATCATCAACAGTAACCCCATTAATAGCAACGTTCAAGTCAAGAGCATTAGTATCAACATAATCAAAAGAAATATTACTTTCATCATGCAAAGCATCATCACTATTAGTATTAAGAAGGACATCCTTAAAATCAATAGTGCATGGAGATTCTACAACAATTTCTTCATCAACTTCATCATTTGAATCAATAAAATTCATAGGACTAGAGGCATAAGAAGAAGTATCAATGCAAACGCTACAAGATTAAATATGATTTAAATCAATAGAACTAGTCAATTCAGAAACAACATCAATGCATGCATATTCAACTAATGTACTAATTATTTCATCATTGGAAGTAGTAGAAGAAAAGGGGCATAAGTCATTAGAAGGTGAAAGTGTATTACTACATGGAAATTTACCTTGAACTTCTAAATTTTCATTCTGCAGTAATTACTAATTGTATTTTCCAATTCCTTAATTTGAGTATGTAGAGCTTGAAGCTCTTATCTATGTTGCAATTCCCTTTCTTCTTGTTCTCTACTTCTCTTGTCTAGACTATCCATAAAAAGATTCATCATAGTTTCCAGGTTATTTTTGAGCTTTGAATCTTCCTCTTGAATGGGCACAAATTGATAGACATATCCATGATTTAAGTAATCACACCATCCAAAATTATACAAATATGAATATAGATCATATATATGTTCAACATCATAGTCATAATAATAAAGCCTAGAAGTATAAGAATTATTTTTATAAAGTGAAGCATTCCAAGACATTATAGGAAGGATCAATTTCAAATAGATTTTCAAGAGAGGATCATATCATGCAATAAGTATCTACTTAAGAAATCACCTAAAAACTCTAACCTAGAGATTATCCATTGTTCCCTGGCAACGGTACCAAAATTGATGTTTGCTTTTGCCACTAAAGCAATCAATTAATAACTCAGATAACCTACTAAAACAATATAGTGGCAACCTAAGTCATTCTCCTAAAAAGCAATCTATGGGTTTTCCCTATAATTGAGTTTAGGTGATGAAAAATATAATGGAATGGACCTAAACTAAAATGCAAGACTCTAATACATAAATGCAATTAAACTAACTAAATGCAAGATGCAAATGACTCTAAAACCTATATGAGAATGAAACTAACCTAAATGAATACTAATGCAATTTTGGGGGGTATTTTAATAATATGGGAGTTCAAATCCTAAGCAAAGAAATTAACTAACAACTAAGAGAATCAAAGAAGAAAAGGTAAGGAAGGTTTACTTCAGGTACGGTGAAGGGAACAACTTAGGATTTGCATGGAATTAGCTTTCTTAGCCCTAAATTAATTAATTAGACCAAAGAGAGATTGGTAAAAGAGAGGGATTAAGAAGTCTAATTACCTATTTAAAACTTGGGAACCCTCAAGTTCAATAACACTTAATCCATTAGAAAACTCATACTAAAATAAGCGGTGGCAAATTAAACTCGTTAAAACCAAACACAATTGCGTTTAAAATAATTTTAGAAATCTTGTTTACAATTGTCTAATTAAACAACTAGACAATTAAACAATCAAGAACCTAAATTGAAAATTAAATTAATAATGAAAACTCAATTAATAATTCAATTGATAATCCAAAGGTTTACAAACAAAAATTCCAACAAATGTCTCAAGCATAAAACACTCCAAAACATCAATCCAATCCAAAAGAGATATGTCTACAATCTAAAACTAGATTGTTCTCAATTAGTTCAACTAAAAACATTTAAAATTAAATAACCTCAAGTCTTGAAATAAATTGATAAAAAGGAAAAACACTCTATTGTAGTATTCAATTACAAGTCCCAGGCTCTAGCTTCATCCATACTCCTCCTAAGTTGCCTCCTAAATTAACTCAAGCTTCCATTAAAGCGTCTCCCCCTCTAAACTCCAAGCCAATAACCATAACCATGATAAGAATTTGAGAAGGATTGATGAATGGTGTGGATTTGTGTGTGTTGATTGGATAATAGAAGATGATATGATGAATGATGGTTGAATGGAGATAAAGAGGAGAAAATAATTAGAAGCTAAGAGGGAGTAAGGGTTAGCTCTCAAAGAGAGCGTGTATTTTATATTAGCGGCTAGGTCTTTTATTTATATGAGAATGAGAAAGCGTAGGGTGTAATATTTGAACCCATTAGAATTGAGTTGACCAATTAAAATTTAGCCATTAGATTATCTTTAAACTTCAAAAAATAATTTTGTACCATAGGATTTCTTAATATGATTTTCCTTGTCCTGCAAGAATTAAATAAAATCGTAATTTATTATATATTTAGAAATATTTACCCCATCGCAAGATAGACAATTAAAATATTAACAATTTAAGCCCAATATTATCACAATTGATTCAAATTTGTATTATTTCATAAAATTGGCTAACAATCCAAATATTATTTAATAAATACAAATTAGCCTAAAATAGTTCCTAAAATAAATGAATAAGGTTTGATAAAAGATATAAAATTTGGAATTTATCACAACTTTTTCTTGATTTATCAGTCTAAAACCTAAGTTATCATTATCAGAGTGCCTCTCTGTAATACCCTACTTCCAATAGCCCTAGATGAGTACAAATGAGTAGTGAAATCATTGTGGAACCAGGATTTGAACCCGGACTACCCAAGTTTCAAGTCTTTCACAAGTCCCTACTCTCAACTCAGGATTTGAACCTCAGGTCGAGAGGGTTTTTCAGAGGGTAGAAAACTTCTCAAACATTTCCACAACTTCCACCACATCACCAATGACTCATCGGCTCTTACTTTCAGTATATCAGAGTATACAAGTGCTTTTCCTTCAATTAAATTAGAGTGGTTCTCTGTTTATACTTCATCCATTCATTCTTATACATACATAACAAGTATGATCACAAACTACCAAAGTATTTACATCAAATACAAAAGTAGTGCCACACACTACGATTTTCAATCTTCCTTCATATCCCCTCCTTGCATATTTCCATGCATTCTTCACCTGTCTAAATGGTTGGTTGGGAGGAGTGAGATTCGAGAGAATCTCAGTAGCAAACATACAGACAATGCATGTAAGATGAATGCTAGTGCATGATATGCTTGCCTTACATAGGCTCATGTTCACATAATGATATTCTGCATGCTCAATGTTTCATAAAACATACTTATGGCCATAGTAAAAATAGAAACAGAGCATCATTCATTCATACATGCTTCACATAATCAAGCAAAGCAATACAGCAAATTAATACACAACCTAAGCATCACATACATACAAGTAAGTTTACTACCTGGTGGACCATAGTCCTTCCTTTTGTTTCCTCTTCCTCCAACCGTTGGAGCTTCTTGGAAATTCTTCCATTCCTCTTCTTTATTGACTTTTCCATGGCCCTAGATACCCAATAACATCATTAAAGCCATGATTATTAGTCATTAGAAGTGTATATTAAGGCCCAAGAAGCTAGGGAGGGCTAAATATGTTAATTTCCCCTCAAAAACATGAAATCCTAGAATTTGGTAGTTTTGGCCAAGGACAAAAACCAGACAGAAACATTTTGGCTGAGACCAAGAATCTCGATGTTTAGAACTTCATCATCCTGATTCTTAGCAGAACTTGTAAAAATCATAACTAAATGTAAAAAAATCCAAATGAGGTGTTTCAAAGTTATATAGAACCCTCTTTAAGTTTAATTTAAGGGAAAAATATATCTATAAGATAAAAAATACTCCCATAAGTACAGAATTCCATTTAATTAGACACTACTCCATAATTGTCCAGTTTAACATGACAAAACTTTTAAAAATCATCACTCCTAGAATACTTTTCCAATTAACCATTATGACCTATCAAATTAAAGGTCTATGTCTTGAATTTAAGTCTAGAAAGTTTCATTGTCATTGGACAACATTGATCCACTCAAAACACATCACAAAGACACTGCCTCCAGAAGACATATTTCACACTACTTACTCTTCAACTTGTAAAACTTCCAAATTCATATACAAGCATCCAAAAATCATGAACACTTGTATACCTACACAATTTTTCCCAAGGAATCCATTGGAAACCTCAAACTTGGAAAATTCCCATCATAGAAAACTAGAGTTTTCTACAACAATTCACCAAAACAGAATTTTGTTGAACAACTTGGTCCAATCTCATCATAAATCATAATCTAACCATAAACACATGATTAAACCTCAAAAATATTCCTTGGACCAGAAATGAACAGTACCCACCCTTACAAATAATCATCCAAACAACAAACCAATCGGTTTAAAAGGAAGCTTACGCTCACCTCTATGCGTTTCCCCAGTTGGTTCGGAATTGCAGCAATACTCTGGCCGGCAAGACGGCACCAAACACCTCCAAATGAAAATCCGAAGCTGTAGGAATGAAGCTTAGGATGAGTAGAAGAAGTCTTGTGAAGGGTTTTTTTAGAGAAAACGCTAATTCGGTAGTGTTTCGGCGGATTAAAGTTCTGAAAAATCACTATTCACCTCTCCTCCAACATTTTTTTCTTTATTTTCTCTTACTTTTCCTGCCTTTTTGGGCTGCTGGCTGAAATATATGGCTTAGGAGGATTTTCGGTGTTGCACTGATTCGGTGACACGTGTCACCTACTTTAATAAAGTGGGTCTCATCTCTTTTTCTCGGGATTTTAGTTGTCCCCTTTGTCAGGGAAAGTAAGGGTCTAATGATTTACCCAGGCTCCCTGGCTCAGTGTTCGAGAAAGTAGTCGGTGACCTGACCAGAGACCGATGAATTCCCCTAACTTCTGTGCCACATGTCACCATCTTAGAATGCCAACACAAAAGGTAAAAGGATATTTCATCATTAATGGGACATGTGTCACCTTCTTATTCATCCAACATAAAAGTTATATCATGATTACTTACATTATTAAAATTACTTTAATAAAGTTGCTTTATCGGTGTCTACTCGGGACTTACTCGGGATTGCATTACGCATATCGAAGCCCATCAAATGACACCAGGTCAGAGTATGTATGTGGGCCCCATATTGTACCACATACCGATATCCAATTCAAAAACGTAAGGTACACATATATGCCCTGAAAATGGCATGTGCACACCTACATCGGCATATTCCGCCCGACTAATCGGTCCCTTGCCTTATGACATAGTTGGGTGGCATCTTTCTACTAACCTAATAGCACCGTATATATGTCAAGTACACATCTACACCGGCATTTTAATCATACTTCCTGAAAATACTAAGCCCTTTCTCCGATAAAGCCAAATCACAAGTCCCTGAGAGTCTTTCTATATCTCATCATTCTTGGGACTCTTACTAAAGTGAGCTTGGTAGTCTACTTTATTCAGGCTTATTCTCTAGCCTTTAGTCCCAAAATTTAGGATATTACAATTCTCCCATGTTCAATAAATTTCATCCTCAAAATTTACTACTAGTCCGATTCTTAATAATACTTCAAAAGACCACTATAGCGAGGGTTTCATTTCTTTTTTTCTACATTCTTTCAATACTTCAAATTCTAGAGGATACCTCAAATTCTCCACACCTCAAATTCTAAAGGTTGTCATTTAATGTTATTCCTACAGACCATATTCGTCTATCCTACGCCTGAGCTTCTTCAATTGAAGCTTACAGATACTTCCCTCTTGACTAGTACTGTAGCTAGCAAGTACTATATGACCTAACAAGTTCAGATTTCTAACCATTATATCTGTTTCTGTTCCTGTTTCTCCATGACCGGTAACTGCACCGCTTTTTTAATTTAAAGCATCAACAACGATAGTCGCATCACTGCTTTTCCATTCATCTATGTTATCTCATATTCTAATGTTCTAATTTTTCAATTATTTGAAATCATAGTGGTTGCAGTACGTTTTCACAATCACACCATACCAAATAGTATTGTTCTATTTTCAAAGAAAACATAATCATTACCAGCTCAAACTCATAAGTGGGGTAATTCATCTCGTGAGGTTTCAACTGTTGAGAGGCACACATCACCATTCTGTCCAGCTTACTAGGATATTTCCCAACCCTTTCTTTCTTTCTCATTCTGTTGCAAACCATATTGGTCGCTTCATTGTAAACCACACAAGGGTCGCATTCTAGGTTTGGGAATATTCAATACTGGTGTGAGTTTCAACCTCTCTTACAGCTCTATGAAATCCTCTCATAGACATCATCCCACTTACAAAATTCTTTCTGTAATTCTTTCTTTCAATTCTTTCATTCAAGTGAGTGGCAAAGCGATTCAAGGAAAATTCTAAATTCATCTGGCAAGACCCAACAAATTGAGTATTTCTGTAACAATTTTTGGTCTCTTCCAGTTTTGTACTGCTCTCACTATCTAGGTTCCTCTAAGGATCCCTTCTTTTGGAACAACATAGTTTAAAAATGACCAATACAAATTGGTCAAAAATTCTTTTCAAAAATTCAATTTTGTTCAAAATTCTATTCAAAAATTCAATTCTTGGAAAATTCTATTCACAGTTCATTTCATACAAAAATTCAGTTCATACAATATACAAAGATAGCAGGTGCATTAGCCTGTTTAAAATTCAACTTTCAAAACTACAAAGGAACCAAACAATTATTCTAGAAGGTCATCAATTCTAAATTCATTCCAGGCTCCAACCCTTGCTATTCTAGCAACTCACAACATATGTAATGTTCACGAAGCACGCAAAACAAACTATCCCTTCTCAAACATTCATATTCATTCATAGGACATGCAGTCCCTTATATTCCAGCCTTATAGTCGTTATTCCAGCCTTTCGTTTCAATTCAAGCTTATTGTCGTTCTATTCCAGCCTTTCGGCCATTTCAAGACACACATCCCTTTGGGAAATTCTCAGGCTTTACAACCTTTTCGGGACGTTTCCCGGCATTCTCAGGCTTTGCAACCTCTTCGGGACTCTGCCCTACAATTCTTGGTCTTACGACCGTAGGCTTTGGCCCTTCTAGTTTTGAATACTTTTCGAGTCTGACTGTCTAAGGACACGCTAGCCCAAAAGGTCTGACTGCCCACTGTATATTCATAATACGAATATACTCGATGGTATATACATACGTACAAAACCATTACATAAGATACGAGACCAAGAGTTTACTTGAATTTTTATGTTGAGCCTGTTCTACCTTCATTCTCTTTTCTCTCTTTCTTTTGACAAATAGCACTGGAGCACCCCATGGCAATTCACTGGGTCATATAAACCCTTTTCTCTATCTACTATCTCCTTTGGGGTCATTCTGTATAGACTTTCAATATTGGTTCAGCTCCAGGCATAATTCTACTTCCTTCACCGGGGTATCTACTCATATATTTTCTGGGAATCCGAGAGTTACTAGCATATTCTATTCTCCGTCTCAATTACGAGACCATAGTTCATGGCTATTCTCATTCTTTCTAGTACTCTGTTCCACCAGAGAACTAATTCGCATTCATTCTTTCTAAGGGAATATTCTATAATCAAGATCTTTCCCTATGCTAGATTAGCAGCTAGCAACCTTGGAAAACCTCGTTCTCATCTGTACTATATTCTAGTACCTCAATTCATTCAGGTTAATTCATATGCCTAAAGAATAAATTTAACTATTTGTTTGATTCTTAGGTTACAGTTCTATTGGTAGCAACCCTATGGATGTCTATCTAACTTTTAGGTTCATCAACCTGATTCTAGAACCTCAGCCATACCCAATAAGCATGCTAAGATTATCATAATTCATTCCTTCTATTCTATTCTTACAACATTTGGGTAATATCCTCAAATAGTCCCCCAAAGCATTCTTGACAATTCAACATTACTTACTAGGTCCATAAAGTTCATAGGGTTCATACTTTCATGTACTGGAACCATAGTGTAACTTGAGTCACATCTTAACCTAAACATTATTTCAGCTTAGATCGGATTCAAGCCTATCATAAATATTCAATGTATTCATTCTAACATTCTCATGTCATCCTTCAGGATCACCATATTTATTACCTCAAGATACTCATGGCCTATCATCCAGAGGTTTCAAATTTCTAGGGTACTTCCCAGGAGGTCACCCATCCTGGGATTACTCTCGCCTAAGCAAGCTTAACCATGGAATTCCACTGGAATCCGAGCACAAGCGAGCTTGGCATCAGATTCTCTAGAGCTTATACCCTTCTCTATTGGGTATACATCACTACTACTCCGTTTCTTTCTCTATATACAGCTTTACCCCACCCTCTAAACTAGTTTTCCTGGTTAGAGGTTAAGGAAAATTCTATTTCTCTGAGTTCATCCCTAACTCACAATTCATTCTAGCTACGGAATCACTAACAAGGTATTAGTATACCTATTCTCAATAATAGAGCATACTAGCAAAATGCCAGAATCTCTGCTCTAATACCATAAAATGTAATACCCTACTTCCAATAGCCCTAGATGAGTACAAATGAGTAGTGAAATCATTGTGGAACCAGGATTTAAACCCGGACTACCCAAGTTTCAAGTATTTCACAAGTCCCTACTCTTAACTCAGAATTTAAACCTAAGGTCGAGAGGGTTTTTTAGATGGTAGAAAACTTCTCAAACATTTCCACAACTTCCACCACGTCACCAATGACTCATCGGCTCTTACTTTCAGTATATCATAGTATATAAGCGTTTTTCCTTGAATTAAATTAGAGCGATTCTCTGTTTATACTTCATCAATTCATTCTTATACATACATAACAAGTATTATCACAAACTACCAAAGTATTTACATCAAATACAAAAGTAGTGCCTCACACTACGATCTTCAATCTTCCTTCATATCCCCTCTGTGCATATCTTCATGCATTCTTCACCTATCTAAATGGTTGGTTGGGAGGAGTGAGATTTGAGAGAATCTCAATAGCAAACATACAGACAATACATGTAAGATGAATGCTAGTGCATGATATGCCAAGTGTCGCGATCTCATAGTGCCATTTGTTCGGTGTTGCACTGATTCAGTAACACGTGTCACCTACTTTAATAAAGTGGGTCCCGTCTCTTTTTCTCATGATTTTAACCATCCCCTTTTTCAGGAAAAGTAAGGGTCTAATGATTTGCCCAGGCTCCCTGGCTCGGTGTTCGAGAAAGTAGTCGGTGACCCGACCGGAGATCGGTGAATTCCCCTGACTTCTGTGCCACATGTCACCATCTTAGAATGCCAACACAAAAGATAAAAGGATATTTCATCATTAATGGAACATATGTCACCTTCTTATTCATCCAACATAAAAGTTATGTCATGATTACTTACTTTATTAAAATTACTTTAATAAAGTTGCTATATCATTGTCTACTTGGGATTCTACTTTGGATTACATCACGCATATCGAAGTCTGTTAAATGACACCAGGTCAGAGTATGTATGTGGGCCCCACATTACGCCACATACCGATATCCAATTCAAAAATGCAAGGTATACATATATGCCCTGAAAATGGCATGTGTACACCTATATCGTCATATTCCACCCGACTAATCGGTCCCTTGCCTCATGATATAGTTGGATGGCATCTTTCTACCAACCTAATGGCAATGTATATGTGTCAAGTACACATCTACATCGACATTTTAATTATACTTCTTGAAAATACTAAGCCCTTTCCCTGATAAGGCCAAATCACAAGTCCTTAAGAGTCTTTCTATATCTCATCATTCTTGGGACTCTTACTAAAGTAGGCTTGGTAGTCTACTTTATTCACACTTATTCTCTAGCCTTTAGTCCCAAAATTTAGGATATTACACTCTTTGCTCGTAAAATGCTATATTGACAGTTAACTTATGGGCCCTTTCCTTGCATTTTTCAAACTTAGTTCATTAGTTGCACTAGAAGGATATACCTATTATATGTGTAATAAATCAATTAAACTAAGCCAAGCTATATGCATTATACATTTCTTTACAGGTATTAACATTACTATGGTTATGTCTTTACAATTATATACCATACATGTAGCATGATAAGGCTACCTAAACATCCGAAGTTTAGTGAAAATGAGAAACAGATAACCAATAGAAGCTCAAGCCCTTCATCCCTATTCTTTACTTATCCATGTTTACCTCTTTACCTTTTGAGCTGTTTGCCTTCGCTGTATAGTAATTATTGGTAAAGGTGAGATTCGTGAGAATCTCAGTAGTAACAACAATCAATCACATAATATGCAAGTTCACAAAGCATGCTAGACAAACTATAATATAACCAAATGATCAATCATCAATCATCACAAGAGCATTCAATAATCAATATGTAGCATTAATCATAAATACGGGACCTACTGGTCCAATACCACAGTGCTTGGAAACTTAGGTCTTACGGCCAAGGCCTTTACCTCATACAAGATGTACATCGGGTCTTATAGCCTCAAGTTACTTCCCAGATCAGGTCTTATAGCCCAAGGTCACTGTCCTATGGAAACTTGTACTCTCGGATCTTACTGCCTCGGGCCTCTGTCGGACACAATCTGAATGCTCATCTAGTCTTATTGCCCAGGGCCTCTACCCCATGCAAGTGTGAACATCAGGTCTTACTGCCACCACAGTCTTATAGCCTATAGTCACTACCCCATACAGACTTGCACATCGGGTCTTACTACCTTGGGCCTTTGCCCATCATAATCTGAATGCTCATCAGGTCTTACTTACTAAGGATTTTTCCCCATGCAATTGTGTACATTGGGTCTTACTACCACTGTGGTCTTACAGCCTAAGGTCACTACCCTATGTAAACTTGCACATCGGGTCTTATTGCCTTGGGACTCTACCCATCAAAATTTGAATGCTCATCATGTTTTACTTACCAGGGTCTTTGCCCCATGCAAGTATGCATATCGGGTCTTACTACAAACTTGCACATCGGGTCTTATTGCCTTAGGCCTTTGCCCGTCAGGTCTTACTGCCTAAGGACACACTGGTCCAAAAAGTCTTACTGTCCATCATATATTCATAAAACGAACATACTTGATGGCAAAAACATACATGCAGAACAATACATAATATATGAGAGAAAGAGTTACTACCTAAACGCCTTTCTGGTCCTTTACCTTTATTGTTCTTCTCTGCTTGGGTAAATATCAAATTGTATAATTTAGAATCCATAAATAAATGGTTCATTGTCTATTCTAATTCTATCGACATAATAAAGAGTATGTTACTCTTGACCCATTCCAAATTACTGTTCGTTACTTAATTTTGTTGGTTATCTTTAGGACTCTTTGCATTATATTTGTTGAATGTCTAATCTAAGACATACTATATGTCTTACAACCTTGAATTATGGGTACTCAATAGGATCACTTTAACCTATTTATCATGCTTCTAAGTCTCATGTTCCTACCAACCACAATTCTCTTTAAAAATTATACATTCCATATTTGTCCTTAATGTGTCAGATTTCATTAGCCAACTTTAAAAATTCATAAATTAATCTAGAAACTTCCAAATGAGGTGTTTCAAGTTCCTATATGAAATTATTTATGTTCTATGTAAAGGAAAAATATCAATCACTTCCAATTGCAAGGCTAAATTCCAAGAATCCTTGACCAACCTCACTGCCACAAAATTCATTATAGTTTTGGTACTCAAAATTTAACAAATCATAGCTTACAAAATACTCATTCAAATAACACATTCTATACCTCATTTTAAAGCTTACAATGTCTAATATTTACCTGTAAAATTTCAAAATTATTAGGAAAGATTTGGCTATCCAAAAAGTAACCTAAAGCAAGCTAACTTTAGGAAAACAAATTTGGCAGCATCTATCATCAAACAACCTTTAACTTTAATGTTAGGGTTTTCAATCCAATCCTTCTAAAATCATATCCACAAGCTATTACGATAGAATTTTCATGTAGAATTTGTTTCAAGCCTTAAATGTTTCAAAATCTAATTCCTTCCCTAAGAATCTACCATGACCGAAACTTAGGGTTTCCAAGCCAAAAGTTTTGTTTTCAATTCAAATGCTCCAGAAATCAATCTCTCATCTTTTTCCTTACATAATTTTTAATTCTAAGGCTATTATAAATCTCAAAACCAAAAAAAAATCTTATTCCTTCCTGTTGTTTTGGTTTGGCAGAAATAGAACCCTAAATCACCACAAAGCCATTTTGCAAATTCAAACCACAAGACTTGTCAAATTTCATTCTTACCATAATTAAGCCTTATTTAACATTCTGTTCATGTTCATATGATCATCAAAACCTTGAGATTATCTCTTAAATGAAATTAGGTCAGCATCCTCATCTCATGAAAAAATCAACCAAATCTCAAGATACTATAGTCAAATCAGAGCTTATAATTACCTATATCCAGTGCTATAACCCATTCTTGATTCCGCCGACTTCCACACCTTAGATACAACATAAAAATCCTATATTCAAGAATCTAAAACTATAGAAACATTGCCCTCAATGAGAGGAACAAGATTTGTGAAGTCTCTATAGGCTAGAAACATGAATTCAAAGGTGAATTCGGCTTAAAAACACTTTATCTCACTTGTTCTTCAAAGTTCTTGCCACCTTTTCTCTTCTTTTTTCCTCACTATTTTTGTCTATTTCCCCCTATTTTTCTACCTTAGGACGAAATTTAATGAGTGTGAGATGTGGTAGGTTTAATTGCCACATGTACATAAGTATCTGGGTAATAAGGTGACATGTGTCTTAAAAATATTTCAGCCAACACTTCCCTTTTCTTCTTAGCCAACTTTTTAATTGTCAAGGAGGGAAGTCTTAGTTTTCATCCGACTTGCATGATCAGAGTCAGGGGAGGACATACATGTGGCTACACAGGGACAGATGAGTTGTCCCGCTAATCATACATGTGATTCATGAGGGAGTTAGGTGGCAACATCTCATTGGGCTACCTCAAAGCAAAAGTTAGGTAAAAAGTTGAGGAGCTGAGGTGCCATCCAATCATTATGGCAACCCAAAAACCAAAGTTAGGTAAAAAGGAAAAGAGACAGAGGTGTCATAGCAGTATGGTTCTAACCTAAAAGTTAGGTAAAAAACTGCTTTATGAAAAAGCAACTTTGTGTATATGGGACCCCAAATTGTGCCACCTATGTACTTGTGCCTTAGGAATGTGCCATTTAGGTACCTGTGTGTCCTAGACAAATGACGTCAAGCCTATATATGCCCTGTAAATGAAATGTGTGCCAGAGTACACATGCACCAGTATATTTTATCTTACTAATTAGCCATGTGTCTTATAACGGAGCTGGGTGGTGCCATACCATTAAACTAACATAAAAGTAGAAGTTAGGTAAAAATCCACTTTAACTTTGTCCTCTTCAAAATACACCATATGTGCTTATGTCTCAAGGAGTTGTCAAGTATCTATGTATGTGTCAATAAATGGTGCTATCTATATCTAAGTGTCATAAAGATGGCGGCAAGTGTATATAGGCCCCGATAAATTTCATCTGACTACTTTACACATACTAAGTAATATTGATTACTGAATTTTTCAGGATGTTACAAATATGATCATAATAAAGGTGATGACACTTATAATGATGATGGCAGTGATGATGAAATCCTAATGAGTATGATGAACACAATGATAAAGATAAAGTGCTCATGTAAAAGGCAATAGTAATGGTAGTGGTATCATGGCACTAATCACGTGCTACCCCATATATGCAATATGTTAAATGATGATGAGAGTGATGAGAAAATCCTAATGTGAATGATGACAATGAAATGCTAATGAGGATGATGATGATAATGATGATAAGGAGATGACGATAATGATAAGTAAATGTTGGAATGAGGATGATGATGATGAAAATGATGAAGAGCTAATAAGGATGATAATGATGATAAGGAGATGAAGATGATAATGGAAATTATAAGAAGATGAGATGATGATTATAATGAAGAGCTACATGACCAATGATATTGCCCCGGCTTTAGCCTTAGTCCTATTCAAAACCTTTACACTTACTTGTTCATGTAGGATGTCATTCTTCTTTAGGCCATTATGACTCTTATTGAGAAGCTTTTAGGTTTGCCTAAATCTTAGCAAAAGCATATTTCAAGGTAATGTAGGACATAATATTAATAGAAGTCTCTTTGTTGAAAAATTAATTCCAAATTTGTGAAATGGCATGCAATACATGTTAAGTAAGGTGGGGGTATAATTGATACAAAGCCTAATGCAAGAAAAGTTTACCCAATTTGACAAGATATTACAATTTTTTTCAGGCATAACTTAGTGCTGACTCTTACAAAAGAAAGGATTTTTAAGCAATAAGCTAAATTTTGAATATTCAACTTTTTTTCCTTAGCTTATCTTAATTTATGCAGCACAAGAATCTTTTTTTTTTTGTCAATCTTCATCTTTAATGCTTGTATAGTCAATTTTTTTTTAACTTCCATATAATAATGCCAATTTTGTCCTGAGAAATGGTAGGGGCAACAGAATTGATAAGCCCCAAATTCTAACTTGGTTCTATTTATTGAAAGGCAAATAGAAGGAAAGTAATGTCCCAAATGTGAAGTGATAAAACTGGGAAAGGCTCACATGCCACAGTAGGAGTAGAAAAGGATTGAAATGGAAGAATTCCTTAGACCCAAATGCTTAAGGAAAAACCTCTGAGCATAACTCAAGAAACCTAGCAAGGTGTTGACATACGATCATGAAATCTTAGGAATTAAAACATAGAAGACAACATCCAAGTCATAAGAATAGAGAATTAATACATATATTAAAGCATTATTATCTAAATCATATCACCAACCTCAAGTTAGCTAGTATCAAAGTAAAAGGTTTAATAAGAATGTAATGCCTCAATGATTTCCTCACCAGGTATAGTGTTTGCTTTCACCACTCAGTGTTTGAGGCTAGTGTTTGCTCTCTATATCTAAATTATACAATTCCTATTCCATAAGCTTGGCAATAATCTAAGTTCTCCATCTCTAAAGAGTCATGTGCTAACACAGATCACAAGGACTTTTTATTTAGGCATGGGATATAATTAAAAGGTAAAGAAGAGATGGAGAATATCTACTTTCTATTCTTATGTTTTATGTATTTGTTCATTTCTCTTTTGATTTTTTTCTTCTTGTTTTTTTTCCTTTCTTCTTCATTTTTTTTCGCTTTAACTTTTGCCTAAGCTGCCCTTTCAGGTTTTCAACTTCGCAAGCTTTTTTTAATTTTTTTTCTTTGTTTTTATTATTTTTTTTAAATATCCAAAAGAGAGTAGCCTTACAACTAGATTACCTTGATAGCATCAAAAATTGTAGGAATGTGCACATACTGACCTAAACAAGAATATTGAGTGCTTTTAGAAAAAAAAATAAAAAAAAGTACCCTAAATAAAAGGTAAGTAGAAGATGAATGATATCTAGGGTAGATGCTCATGATAACTAAGAGCAATAAGAACCAAACAACAAAGTGTACACTCTAAAGGCCTTAAAACAAAAGAAGAATTGAAGGAAGCTCTTTCCATGTTTTTCTTGGATTTGCCTATCTTTCTTTTAATTATTTTTTTTGTTTTCTTTCCTTTTTATTTTTTGATATCTAGGAACCGAAGTAGATACTCATGATAACTAAGGGCAATAAGAACCAAACAAGCAATTGTACACTCTAAAGTTCTTAAAACAAAAGAAGAACTTAAGGAAGCTCTTTCCATATTTCCCTTGGTATTTGCCCATCTTTCTTTTGATTTTTTTTCTATTTTCTATTCTTTTTTTTCCTCTAACTTTGTCTAAATTGCCCCTTTGGGTTTTCAACTTAGCGAGCTTTTTGCCTTTTCTTTTTTCCCCTGTTCTAACTTTTGCCTAAGCTACCCTTACAAGTTTTCAACTTAGCAAGCTTCTTTTCTTTTCTTTTTTTCTCTTTTTCTTTCAACTATGCATTTTTCAACAAGATTCACCTCAAAGATTTAATAGTTTTTGGAGTGTACGGATGCTCCTTTAATTAGGAAGAGTAAGTCATCTTAGAAATAAAAAAGAAACTTGAATAAGAGGTAAGGAACATATTTGTGGTTTCTGCATGTTAAGGGAAAGAAAAGAAATATTATACAAGCTCAAATGGCTATCATATAAGGGTGGCTATTTGGCTTTATTTTTATTAAGGATGAAAAAGGACTGCCTTGGTCCTCTTTATTTCAAGCAAATGAACATCAAATATGACCTCAAACACGATATACATGCCAAGTTCTAGATTGGATAAAGGATAAGTGGTACACATATGAAAATGAAATCATATCAATAGGCTCAAATCCTTACATGACATGTGTAATCATCATCACATTGTGTCCAAGTTAAACAATTTACCCTTTAAAACTAGCCTTATTAAGGTGGGATCGAGTCATTTTCAAAACTAAGCTTCTCCAGATTATGATATTATCTCTATACAAGCAACTTTTACAAAACAAGTTTTTAGACCCTTACAATTTCCCCCAATCAAGAATAATACTCTCAGAAAGTGAAAAGAGAGACAAAAATCTTAGCCTCACATTAGGAATAAAGAACAACTATTTATGTGAAGGAGGGATGACATTGGCAAGGGTAAATAAAGTCAGTTTTAAGGAAAGATATTCTATGCAAGCATTATTAACTGAAGATATGACTATATTTTGTTACTTTTTTATTTTTTCATTTTTACTTGCATGCTCATTTTTCCCTCTTTTTGCCTCCTTATTTAATGGTGTTTATATGTCCAAGGCCCATGTCAAATAAAGCTTATTGCCAATGAATGATGCTAGGATGCCTCATGAGACATAAAAGAGTGATGACATGTACTTCAAGTTTTGATATGGGTGATAGACATTAGAAAAAGAACTCCACCTCCTTAAGAAATCCATTACCTCATAGGGAAAATGAAGTGCCCATTAACTTGTGAAAAGCCCAAGCCATCACGAGGCTAAGGGTTTTAAAAATGATGATTATGTTCAAGGCCCATATCAAATGAAGCTAAAAGGTCTATGAATGATGTAATGATGCCATATGTGTCACGTCTGTCCTTACGAGCATAAATCTATCTTATGCTCTTATACCAAAATATGTCACGACCCTTAATACCAAAAATGTAGTGCACTTGTCCCCTTATGGGATTATACTCAGAGTAGCATAATGCGGAAGAATTGTAGGGACTCTTATCCAATCAATTATATTACTCAGAGGTGCGATTTCACAACACAGGGCATATAGCAATAGAATAACCATACTGATGTTATTACAACAACAATAATGATAATAATGCTTGATAATGCTACATATTTTTCATAATAGGGGTTTACAACTATTTACAGACCTTAAAATCATACATAGCCTTCAGATAACCAACGTCCTCTTCTTGCTCTAGTCCGCAACCTCCAGTTGACAGAATCGTTCTCCTCTCTTATTGAGCCATCGACAACTGCTAGAAACTTACATATTATATGGAAAGGGTGAGATTCGAGAGAATTTCAGTAGTAACATGCTTACATACAAATAGAATGTGAAATAGATATACAATGCCATGGCATGTAAGATGATCGTATGTTAGTGTGTACACTTGCCCAAGACGAAACTATATGTCTGCACCTTGGTCGACTTAGTACCCCTGTTAGGTCCCTGACCGCAACATGGTGAATGGTTGTTTAGAACATTAGTTCATGCTACAATGGATGACATTCATAATAGTTACCACATAGTATATGTAAGAAGGAAGTTACTACTTGGAGTGTGACCTTTCCAGCTCGTCCTTGGTCCAGCTTTGATTCCGGCTCGTCTATCAATATATCCTAAAATGAACATTTAGGATAATTGAGTTATTGATTGCTCGTAACTCATTCTAGACTCATAGTGTTGGTTATCATAGCTCATAGTTGTAAAATTACCAAAATACCCCTAAGACTTAGCTTATGCCCATTTGTACCCAATTATTGACTTAAGGTGAACCTACACAATTTCGCGTGTAGAATCTATTGGTGACATTGGTTTACTCAAATTCAAGACCTAAATGACGAAAATACCCCTTGACAACCATTTCTTAGCGCTTGAAGGGCAATTCGATCATTTCACACACCAGGCCTTTTCTCACTCCGACATCAACATGAAAATTACTCAATTTACTTTTCTAAACTCAATGAAATCATCCAATTGATGAAATTCCAATTCCTTAATCATGCCACACAATTAGTAGCAATTATGAGTTTTCGAAAGAGTTGTGTCGGTTTCTCGTTCTGTCTTGCCTAATCATCTCATTTTTACTTATAATCACATGATTAACTAGTTAGGCAAGCATTACTTATCGTTTTAACCGTTAAAAAGCATTAATTGAACGAGAGATGAATAGTACCCAACTTCTCCTATACTCATCCAATCAACAAACTGAAATGGTAGAAAGGAAGCATATGCTCACCTTAACTCGTTTATGAATTTGGTTCGAAATTCTGGCGACACTCCGACCGGCGAGACAAAACCAACGGCCTCTAATCAAGAATCTGAATCCATAGAATTAAAGCTCGTGATAAGTAGAAGAATGTTAGAAAAGGGTACTTGAAGAGAAGACACCGTTTTGATAGCATTTCGTCCTTCTGAAGATTTCTCTCTCTTCTCTCTCCTTCGTGTTCTCGTTCCGTCACTGCGTTCTTTCGTTTTCTCATTCTGTCTCGATTTCTTGTTTATTCTGTGTTCTTATCTGATTCATTGGCATGCAGGGAATTAATGAGAAAGGATGATGAGTCATTAATAGCGACGACTGTTATGTGGCTATAATCATTAGTCTACTTCTTTAGCTTTCTTGCATGATATTTCATTTCATTTTCCATGCTTATTCATCCAATAAAATAGTGAGACTCATAGAGAGAATTATTATTCTCAAACTATCCAATTGTACCCATTGTACCACCTTCATGTGGTTAGTCGTAGCCTTTACTTAATGGCTCTTTGTCTTTTCTTGGGTATTAATTCACTTAGTAATCATTTTCCTCCTTTTTAGTTCCCATCTCATTACAATCATAAGGGAAAAATACCCATTTCTTGCTTTATTGGCAAAATTACCATTTTGCCTTTACATTATTGGTGAGAATCACTCGTGCCTATTTATGATACTGGCTAAACCAGGGCCTAGTAGTTCACTTGAATTAGGCTTATTCTCAATTTCCTTGTCTTAAAATTTGGGGTGTTACAACATGAGCCCTAAAAGGGTTATCCCTCATTGATATATTTTTTAACATGATAGATCTAATGAGCTCATGGTCTTTTAGGGTCAGAAGCCCTTAAACTAAGGTTGGCTATATAATGCATATATCGTCCTTGTGATGTATCTATATGTGGAGTGATACTAGATACATACTCAAGTGAAGCAAAAATTAGCAACTTGATGTAACACCCCAAATTTCAAGACAAGAGGATTGAGAATAAGCCTGACTCTAGTGAATTGTTAGGCCCTGGCTTAGCAAGTATCCTGGTAAGACATGATTTTATTTCCTAAAATTCCTTTATACCTTGGGGTTATTAAAGGGCATAGTGAGTGACAAAATGTTACAAGTGTAGGATGATGTATTTAGAAGTGCAAGTGTACACTGTCATAAATAAGTAATATAGAGGTGAGTAGAGTATCGTTCCCACGAGGATTGATCACTAAGTACCAAAATTGATAATTTTAATACTATTTAGCCGATCGATTAGTTGGTGGTTGAGATTGCAAGATAAAAATGATTAAAGACAAATATAATAAAAAGGCCATAGGGATTAGATTTTACTTAGCAAACTCCAGATTGAATCACTTATCTATTCTAGTCCAATTTCTTCCACATGATTGATAGTCGAGTTTCCCTATTTTAATTACTAGCCTCTTCCAAGGTCAAGTAATTCTATAATTAATTGCTAACGCAATATATTCCTATATGAATTTAAGTAATAAATCATGCATTAAGATTTATGGAACTCAATTAAGACTACATAACCCATATGAATATATTCCTATTTCATATGCAAATTATGGTTTTAATTATAGGATCCACACACGTATCTCCTTCCGGTCTCAACATGCATATTGAGATCATCCAAAAGGTGGCCAATCAATTGAAAGCATCAAGAACAATAATTAAAACTCAATCATAAAGGAAAAATTAAAATTAGATTTAATAAGTTAAGATTCAATCCGTCATTAGTAAGCTACGTCATCACCCTAGGAAAATAAAAATTTAGCTCATGATGAAATTAAAAACAAAACAAAAATAAATTGAAAACTTTATAAATATTGCAGAAAACATGATTATTAAATTCTAAATCATAAAGATACAACTACAAGATGCATGAAAATAGAAAAATCTAGCTTTCCATATAGGAGGTAAAACCTTCCATGTAGGAGGCAACCTATACCATCCATAAAGGAGGACTACCTAAACCTTCCATGTAGGAGGTATGCAAGAACAATAAAAATGCATGAAATTAAACTCTAAGATGGTGTCCTTCCTTGTGCCTTCAACTCCTTTATTTATAGATGAATTGAGTGTAAGAATTTCCACATGTTAGGTAAGAATCTTGACTCTAAGCCATAAATATTGACTTTGTGACCACCTTGCTCATTGTTTGCAGCTAATGTTTGGCAATTAAAACGTTGGAATCTCACTTTGTTGTCTTCATGAAAGTTGTAGATCTAGATCTTAGCTTGAAAACGCATATAAGAGATCCTCATTTCAACATTTGTGGCTCCATTTATGGTCAACTTAGCGGATAAAGGTCAGACCTGGATAGAATCACGTGCTCAACTTCTAAGCAAAATTCGGAGCTCTTAAGGATAGAATTGAGTTTTGACCTCAACATAAAAGTTGTAGGAAATTTGCTCAGATTTCTATCCATATAAAGAACGTTCCAATTTGACATCAAGAGCTCTAGATATTGCCTAAAAACTGAAACAGGGTCAAAATTTAGTATTTTCCAATGATTTCTGTTTTATGTCAAATCATTATTTATTTATCAATTACACCCAAATTCATTACATTAAGATCAAATGTCATCCAAAAAATGCTTCATATAAGGGAAAATAAATGTGCAGATATTTTTCTTATCACAAAACGAAGCAATTAGAGGTCACACATGACATAATTATGTTATAACACAAGGTAGTATTACTACCAGTGAATTCCTTTGTATAGCAGTCGTGATTATGTGACATTTTCTAATGGGAAAATAACATAAGGGAAAAACAGTAATTTTACCATAAAGCAAGAAATGAGTATTTTTCCCCTAATATTCCCAATGATTTGAGTTAGATGGGAACTAAAAAGGAGGGAAATGATTACTTGGTGAATTAATACCCAAGAAAGGTTAAAGAGCCATAAAGCACAAGGCTATGGTCAACCACTTATAAGGTAGTATAATGGGATAGTTTGAGACTAATATTTCTCTTTATGAATCTCATTATTTTAGTGGATGAAGAAACATGACGAAGGAAATGAATTATAATGCAAGAAAACTAAAGAAGTGGACTAATAAGGGTGACCACATAAGAGCCATTTTTAATGACTCACTATATCACTCTCTTCATCCATTCCATCTGATTCATTCGATCAGACTGAGAGAGCTAGAGGAGGAGAAAGAACGAGAACGTGGAGGAGTAAGAGAGATCACAAGATCAAGGAAAGGAGTTGTAATCTTGATGTTAAAGCTTCCTAAACTCTCTACTACCTCTTCTAATCTCTTCTTCACCATCAAATCTATGGTTTTCAAGGAAAAACTTTAAGGGAGAAGAGAGAGAGAGAGCTGGTGACCTAGAGAGAGAAAGTGGAAGAATCAAGAGATAAACTTCAAGACTTGCTTCTTTTACCTTAATTGTTGTTGTTGTTGTTGATATTGGTGGTTTATAATGTTGCTTCTCAAGTTTTCTAATAAATGGACTATTGGGAAGTAAGGCTTGAATTCCCTCTAAATCATGTCCAATGAGTTTCTAAATAGCTAATCATGTGATTAGAAGTAAAAAGGAGATGATTGAGCAATAGAAAATGAGAAACCGATACAACTCTTTTGAGAACTCTAAATTACTGCTAGAAGTTTGTCATGAAGAAAGAGTTAAAATTTTATCAATTGGATGGTTCCATTGAGTTTAGAAGGGCAGATTGGGTAAGGTTCATGTTGATGATTAAGTGAGAAAAGGCCTAGTGTGTGAAATGACCGAATTACCCTTAAAGCACTAAGTAGAGGCTGTCAATGGGTATTTTCATCATTTAGGCCTAAATTGGAGCAATCCAAGGGCAAAAATAGATTATACACTTGAAATTTTGTAGGATTAACCCAAGTCATAATTTTGATTAAAGTACAATGGACCGAGTACAAATGGGCATAAGCCAGGCCCTAGGGGTATTTTTGTAATTGTGCAACTTTGAGTCAAGATAACCAATACAATGAGTTTAGAATGAGTTACGAGTAAATAATAACTCATTTATCCTAAATTTGTGATTTTATGATATATCGATAGTCGAGCCGAAAACGGAGCTGGAATGATTGACAAGCGAGGAAAGGGCACATTTCAGGTAGTAACTTCTTCCAACATATACTATGTGATACCTATTATGAATGTCATCTACTGTAACATGAGTTAGTATCCTAGACACACCAATTCTCCATGTTGTGGTCAGGGACACTAAGTTGACCAAGGGGCAAACAAGTAGTTTGACCTTAGGCAAGTGTGCACACATATCGTTTTGATCATCTTACATGACATGACATTTCATATCTCTTTTCGCAATTTATATGTTTTGAAAGATTGTTACTACTAAGATTCTCCCAAATCTCACCATTTCCATAAACATGTAAAGTTTCTAGCAACAACCAACGGCTTAAAGAGCAAAACGGCAATTTCCGGCAACTGGAGATTTCGGGCTAGTACAAGAGGAGGAGTTGGTTATCTGGAGACCTTCTATTTATGTTTAAGTTATGTAGCAATTTTGATACCCCTATGAGAAATTTTCTGATGTAATCAAGCACTATAATATCAATAGATCAGTATATTTATGCTATTGCTATGTACTCACTAAGCTACACAATTGCTATTTTGAGCAATATCGATAATGAGATGAGGCTTTACACTTGATCCTAAGGGTTTCCTTGATTATGCATGGATGACAAATAATATTGTCAAAAATACATAAATGTCCTCCAGTGTCCTATTTTAGGAATAACCCTAGGTTAAGGGATATCTACCCTAAGAAAAGCAGGTACTAATTAATTGGGCAGGTCAATCATTTCTACTAATATGTTTCATAGTTTCAAGGTGGTTCTAATTCTCATAGATATAGGTCTCCTAACTGCTCCCATCATAAAGATGAAGACTCTATCTGACGAAATTGACCTTCAGGGGGTTCTGAAACCCCACAAGGATCAACCTCACCAAATGAGTAGCATAAGGATGAAGTCTTCACAATAACCTCAAGGGGTTTTGAAAACCCTACAAGGACATCGCTAGAAACTTCTACTCACCTAAGAAACTCACAAACCCTAGTATAGGGCTCAAAATATTTGTGAGGAGAATAGTGTATTTTGTTTAGTGTGTGTGGAGAGCATACCAACCTGTAAGCCTAAGTTCTACCCTACCCTCATCTTCTAAGATCACAAGATAGATAGAGAAAAAGAATAAATAAATAAATGAATAAAGAATTTAATAAATAAAAATAAATAATAAAAAAAGGGTAATTAAAATAAAATTAAGGCCATATTATTTTTAAAGACTTAACTTAAATGGGCTTGACTCTCAAACTGTCCCCAGTAGAATCGCCAAGCTATAACGCCCAAAATTTTGAAAATATGGAGCCGCCTTTAAGATTTTAAAAAAGGATAATTTTAGAATAATTACCCTAAGTCAATTATTTAAAAATGAATATGTCCTTTAATTTTATTATAATTACCCAAAGAAGAAAAGAAATTAAGAAAATATTAACAAAAAAAGAGAAATTAATAAAAGAAAATTTGTTTATTTATAAAATTAGACTTGACCTAGGAAGAGAGCTTAGGGCCTACATACCCTTTAGAGGGATCAAAGCCCACGTAGTTCAAGGGCATAAATACATGTAACTTGATTGGTATTTTTTTGAAAAAAAACGTTTATTTAATTTCTTTGAGAAAGATATTTTTATTTGGTTTTTTTTAAAAAAAAAGCTTTTTCTATTTTTTTCTCATATGAAACCAAATTAGTTTATTTTAGAAAAGGAACCTATTTCTTTTTTTTATTTTGAAACTTTTTATTTGGAAAAGAAAAAACAATAGTTCATCAAGCCAACAAGGACATGATCATCATATTAATAAGGATGTCTAGATTAAGATCAAACCTCACATACATGCACATCATACAAAATAATTTCAAGAAGTGACAAGCCCATACCTTTTTATCCTTGCAAGTTATACAAACAACAAGGTGAGAAAACCACATGGATAGCATAACACAATCACATACCATTCATTCAAATACAATGAAATGACAACATATTACTAGAATATCCATTTGAGTCTACCGAACATAAAAGAGAGAGTAAGAATTAACCATTAGGTCTCTAGCAGCTTGAATAGAAGAAGATGCATACCTCTTGCCTTTTGGTGCTCACATGTCATGTGGTTGAGACATGGATAACAAGGCCAGAGGAAAGAAACAAATAGATGAGGAGGTGATTATATCATGCAAGGTGGATAACAATTCATTTTTTTATTATTTTTCCCACAAGTAATTTTCTAATTTAAACCTATCAACATAAATGAGAGTTTTTTTTCATTTTTAATTTATTTTTTTATATTTTTCCATACAAGCAATTTCCTAATTTAAAACTATCAACATGTATGAGAGATTTTTTTTGTATTTTTTTATTTCTATTTTTTCCCTCCACATTGACTCGATACTAAGTTTACTAATCCGTATATCAATCAACATTATTGAGATGAATTACTTTGAAATTTGTTGCCATTTATTACAGACTTTAATTGCAAGACAGTCACCATTAATGATAATCATTTTTAAAATTTCAATTATAATCCAATCGTAATCTATGTCATTTTCTTATTAATTTGAATGTGCAAGCATCAAGGAGGATTTTTTTTCTTTTTCATGTTTTTATTTTTTTATTTTTTTATTTTTTTGTATAGGGCCAGGACAAAATGGGTTGTTCACAATAACCGGCAAAAGTATAATAGATTCACTAATTAGAAGTAGGAGAAGATAAAGGAGATTATGAAGTTGAAGAGGACTAATTCATCATCGCATATGAAGGAGATATTTAAGAGGAAGAAGAAATCAATAGAGAAGAGAGAGTGTGTAGGGAGAAATTGAGGGACAGAGGTGTAGAGAAGTGATATCAATATAGAGGAGATTTGAGGGACGGGGTGAAGAGAAAAGCAAGGAAGGGAATTTGAATTCAAATTCAAAATTCAAAATGTCATGTCTCCCAGTGTGTGGCATGCAACCATTTGTTTGAGCCATAATACACAAAGCCCAATAAAATTATTTTGAAACCATATATCCTTATGAATAGTAAAATGAGTCTGAAGCCAAGGATAAGCCATTTGAGCTGCGGCTTTGGTGGAAGAGTATTATAAGATATATAGATAACCATAGAAATTTATAAGGACACATTTGATTCTATAACCCTTTCCATTTTAAAGGACATGTTTGGCTATATATAACTCGTAAAATCCCTTCCATTTCAAAGGACAAGATCTGCAACAATTCATAATAGTTCTTAATAAATAATTATGACAATTTACAAGGATACATTATGATCGATAACCCATGAAACCCTTTTCATTACACTTCTATTTAACTTTAACAATAAATCTTTAATACTAAAGGATGCAATCGATAGGATAATCCATGAAAACATTTCTATTTAAACATCCAAAAAGTGAGCGCCACTTATCTACTACTATTTCAACTTCTCATAGTCAACTTCTTACTATTGTTCTTCACTAATATCATGGACAAACATAGGATATCTTTTGGTGCATCATCTTTTGATATCCCTGGGATAAAACCAACAGATGACCTCCTTCCATCGATAAGTATTGAAAGGCTTGTCCACACAACCTATGAGCTCCATCATGTGATCTAGTTTACATGAGAAAGGAAGGACATATTGACTAGTATTTGAAAGAACTTACCTCTCTCATTCACTCTCTGAATGAGAAGGTGGAAACATTGCTGGAGAAGGAAGAATATGATGATGTATCAAATCCTTCATCCTATGACTTTTTTTTGTATATTTACATTGTCTTTTTCTTTTTAATTTTTGCTTGTAAGTTGGGGGTTGCATAATCAACTTCCAAAATTTTTAAAAAATATCAAATACATAACAGTTATTAAGAAAAAACTGTCATTTTTTAGAATACTATGTCAAATGCCTAACTGTTATTAAGAAACAAATTGTCACCATTTATAAAACCTAATGATTGTAATATTCCACCCATGAACTGTCATTCATAGAAACATTATGATTTTAAAGTAAGAACTGGAAGAAAATGCCACCTTTAATCATGGTTTAAAAGTTATAATTATAAGTTATTTTCATTAAACTGCCTCTTTTAAAGAACATGCTATCTCGCGCCTCTTCACATTCTAAAGTTGCTACACTAAACACACTTGCCTTAGGTCAAACACTACCTACCAACCTTATAACCCCTGAACTTCAGTTTACTTTTTCGTCCATCAATAGTTTTTTTTAGTTGAACCACAACCTCTAAAGCTTTCATTGGACTTCTGAGTGATAGTCATGCGAGTTGCATCATTTGCTATAACTCAATTTTTCATTTCAGAGCCCTAACTAGGTCTTATTCCTTCACATGTGCTATTCTCCATATTTACAGATATGATTTCTCTTCTGCATTTCACATTCTCCATTTTTCAATTCATCTTTTTTAGTTAGGTTTTGACCATAGTTATGCTCTTTTTTTTATAAAACTCATTGCTCTGTTCCCTATGGCTGACTAAATGAGTTATGTTTTCTAGTTAAAATGGCCATTTTTAGTAGCTTCAGAACTAATAATCCCCCTAGGAAAACCAAAAATATGACCCAAGAAGAGGTGGTAGAAAATATGAGAAATATGGTAAAGAAGGGTTGTTGCACTATGGCTTTCATGAACAAAGAAAAGTTTAATGGGAGAATATTTCTATGAGTTAGAACTTTGTTGGTCAAGTTGTTAATCCACCACATTTCATCAACTACATTGACATAGTAGTAAGGCCAATGTTCCTTTCACGATGTGTTACTAGGGTAGACAAAAGTGTCAAAACTGGTTGATGTAATATCCTGAATTTTAGGCCTAGAAACTTGAGGATAAGCCTGTATCAGGCAGACAACTAAACCTAGTTTGGGAAGAGTCATAAGAGTAATATGATATAGAAAGACTCTCAAGGACTATGCAATTCGGCTCTACTGGGCAGAGGGCTCGATATGCGTAGAGAGTAAGATCAAAGTATTAGTGAAGATACATACAAGACATATATACGATGCCATTAGGTTGGTAGAAAGATGCCACCCAACTATGTCATGAGGTAAGGGATCGATTAGTTAGGCGATATGGGTCAATGTAGGTGTGCACATGCTATTTTCAGGGCGTATATGTGTACCCTGCGTTTTTTAAGTGGACATTGGTATGTGGCACTATGCAGAGCCCACATACACACTCCAACCTGGTATCATGTAATGGGCTTCGATATGAGTGATCAAATCCTGAGTAAGCCCCAAGTAGAATCTTGAGTGAACATCGATAAAGTAACTTTATTAAAGTAAGTAATCATGACATAACTTTTATGTTAGATAAATGAGAAAGTGACATATGTCCCATTAATAATGAAATATCATTTTACCTTTTGTGTTGCCATTTTAAGAATGTGACATGTGGCACAGAAGTTAGGGGAATTGCCGGTCTTCGGTCGGATCACTGACTGATTTTCTCGAACACTGAGCACAAGAGCAGGGGAAAATCATTAGACCCCTACTTCCCCTGACATCTTAGATGGTTAAAGGCCTGGGAAAAGAGACGAGACCCACTTTATTAAAGTAGGTGACACGTGTCATCGCAATACTTGGCATCACTTTTTGAAACTCCACCTAGGCCATATATTTTCAGCCAGCAGCCCAAAAAGGCAGGAAAAATTAGAGAAAATAAAGAAAAATGTTGGAGGAGAGAGGAGAGGTGAATAGTGATTTTTCACAACTTCAATTCGCTGGAACACTACCGAATCGACGTTTTCTCTCAAAGTACCCTTTACAAAACTCCTTCTACTCATCCTAAGCTTCATTTTTTCGGTTTTGGATTTTCATTTAGATGTGTTTAGTGCCATCTCGCCTACCGGAGTACTGCCGGAATTCTAAAACAATTGCGGAAACGTGTAAAGGTAAGCATAAACTTTCTTTTGAGCTGATTGATTTGTTGTTTGGATGAGTTTTTATGGGTTTTTGGTACTATTCATTTTTTACCAAGGGCTGTTTTTAGAGGTTTAATCATGTGTTTATGGTTAGATTATGATTTATGATGATATTGGACAAGTTGTTGGACAAAATTCTGTGTTGGTGAATATTTGTAGAAAACTCTAGTTTTCTAGTCTGAATAGAACGTGATGAAGGAATGGGAATTTTCCAAATTTGAGTTTCCAATGGATTCCTTGGTCAAAATTGTGTTGGTATACAAGTGTTCATGATGTTTGGATGCCTGTATATGAATTTGGAATTTTTGAAAGTTGTAAAGTAGATGTTGTGTACTTCATTTTTTGGAGGCAATGTCGTTTTGATGTGTTTTCTTAGTGGTCAAATGTTATCCAATGACCATGAAACTTTCCAAAATTAAATTATACTTATAAAAATTTAATTTGATAGGTCATAATGGTTAATTGGATTTGTGTACTGGGAGTTATGAATTTTTGAAGTTTAGGCACTAAATCTGGAACAAATCCTAGCACAGTTGGGTTAATTGAGAATTTTAAAACTCTGGGCATATAAGCAGTAGTATGTAATATTTTTCTTTAAAATTAGACTTAAAGAGGGTCAAATGGAGCTTTGAAACACCCCAATTAGACTTCTATAGAATTAATTATGATTTTTCAAAATTTGGTCAAAATGTTGGCAGCTTATGGCTACCATGCGAATTTGAGAAAGAAAGCGACCAAATGAAGTTAGTATGAACTCTAAGGGTAAAAGTAAGCCTTTAAGGCTAATGTGACCCATTCGTCATTCACTTTTCATGGTTCTGATAATGACATTACTTATCTAGGGCCATGAAGTGACAAAGAAGAAGTAATAGTTGGAAGGTCAAGGTACAAGAAGAGGAGACAAAGTCCAAAAGGTAGTGAACTTACCTAGCCTGTATGTATTTGATATGTATGTTTTTGCATTGATTTATGTGATTGCTTTGCCTATTTGTGTTGAGCATAGTTGATTGATTGATTGAAGCTCTGTTATATTATTCAATGGACATATGTATATCATAACATTGAGCATGCAAATATGTCATTATATTGGCATGAAGTTGTGTAGGCAAGCATGTCATGGATTCATATATATCTTTCATGTATAGTGGTATTGTTTACTACATATATTCTCTCGAATCTCACTCCTCCCAACCAACAATTTAGACAGGTAAAGAATGCATGGAGATATGCATGGAGGGGATATAAAGGAAGATTGAAGATCGTAGTGTGAGGCATTACTTTTGTATTCGATGTAAAGATTTTGGTAGTTGTATGTGGTTATACATTTTTATGTATACATAATGAATGTATGTAGTTTAAGCAGAGAATCGTTCTAGTTTAATTAAAATATAAATGCTCTCCTGTACTCTGATATATTGAAATTAAGAGCCAATGAGTCATTAGTGACGTAGTAAGGTTTGTGGAATGATAGAAAAGTTTTCTACCCTTTGAAAAAAACCTCTCAAACCTAAGTTCAAATCCTGAGTTGAGAGTGAGAATTTGTGAAAGATTTCAAAAGTTGGGTAGTCCGGGTTCAAATCCTAGTTTCACAATGGATTTCACTACGCTTTTGTACTTATATAAGGCTGTTGGAAATAAGGTATCACAGCTGATACCCTAAAGAGGGGTGAATTAGGTGTATGATAAGAAAGTATGATCTTTTAAAATCTTTTCGCAAATTGTTAACTCCTTAAAAATGGATGTATGAACTCAGAAGCAATTATGTAAATCGTATATGCTAGAAATATAAAAGCTTAGAGAAGAGAAGATGCAAACTGTGATTTATTCTGGTTCGATCCAATTCACGATGACCTACGTTCAGTCCCCAGGCTCCTCCTGAGATTTCTAATCAACTATCTTCTTGTTTATCTAGGCATAAGAAAAGCCTTTACAAATCTCTTATGAAGTTACTCCCCCTTACACACTGTAAGGTTTACTCCCTCTTATGGCAAGTCATGCTAAGCAATCCTGAAGACCTTTCCCTCTTACTTACTTATGCAAGTCTTACAAGAAGCAACGTTCTCTCCTGCTTACACCCCTGTAAGTCTTCCGAGCAGCAATATTCTCCACTGCTTGCACCTTGTAAGTCTTACGAGTAGAAAGTCTTATCGGTAATTCACTCTACAGCTTCCCTCGTAAGGTAATCAACCCTCTCAAAGTCCATCTACCTTAAGATCAGTTCTAAAATATAGATGAAGTGCTAACAAGCTCTCTCACATAGTAGGTAAAATGTTCGCTGAAGTATAATACAAATAATCTCACTATCACAAATACATGATATAGAAAATAGATAAGCACTGAGAGTGTCTAGATTGAGCATTGTGTTCTCATGTTTCTATTTGCTATTGTCTCTACTTTTCTAGTTTTCAAAAGACTGAGCTTATATAGCAGAAGCTGTGAGAGCCTTTTTGTATATTCAAATACTTTGCCTATTGATTATGGTCTGACAAATGCTTCATCATTTTCCTGTTGATCGTTGAATTGTCTATTGAATATTAATATTGCCCATGATTCATTGTTGTTGAATATTGGTCTGACGGTTTCCATGTAATCAATAGTGGATGACACCTGTAAAAGCATTAATAGAAAGAGCCGTTAGAAAACATCACTCGGGTGATTACAGACTTCACTGGCAATGATCTCTTAAAACTGAAGAATCACTGGAAGTGATTTTGATTTCACTGGAGGTGATTCTCACAAAATAATATTCCACTGGAAGTAATCTTGACAAAATAATATTCCACTAGCAGTTATCAGCATCCCTCGAGTATAGGTCAAGATCCCTTGAGTGGTTTCCATGATTCTGTGAAGTTTCTGGAGGTGATTATGATCAGACCAGTGAATCACTCGAGCTATCAGTAAATTCTCTGGTAGTGATATCAATTCACTTGAGTGTAGCATTACTTCACTGGAGGTGATTTTCACAAAACAATATTTTACTCGGGTGGCTCACAATATCAATCGGGTGATTTCATGTTTCTGTCAAGCCTGGAAGTAATTCTGATGTGAATATTGAATCACTCGTGTGCAACATGATTTCACTAGAAGTGATTTGTCCAAAGTAATATATCACTTGAGTGCATTGTAATCCACTGGCATTGCTGAACCAAAATGACCATATCACTTGAATGAAGCTGATCTGACTTGAAGTGATTAAGAGACGTAGGAGGTGCACTGGGCTACTAACACTAGAAGTGATTTACCAAAATAAACATATCACTTGATTGGATATTATCTGATAGAAAGTGATCTGAGGAATCTGATATACATTGGGAGTGATCTTGGTTTTGATTCACTGGAAGTAATACTGATTCAGTTGGAATTCACTGGTAGTGCGTTCGAGCTACTCTTGTCAAAAATCATCATATCACTCGAGTGAATTTCATATCACTGGGAGTGATTTTGAGCATAGTGAAATTCACCGGAAGTGATTTGGCTTGTACTTGAAGTGATCTATGAAATCAACATAATCACTCGAGTGAATTTCATATCATTGGGAGTGATTTTGCACACAGTGAAATTCACTGGGAGTGATTTGGCTTGCATTGGAAGTGATTTGCGAAATAAGCCATATCGCTCGTGTGAAATATTTAATCACCCGAGTGATTTTCCCTTTTTGGCATTTCACTCAAGTGATTACTAAAAATCACTAGAGTGGTCTGCCTGATCACTCGCAGTTCCATTTCCAATTCATCAGTAAATATGGGTTAACTTCTAGAAGATATAAATCCTTGAATATAGCTCTAAATTTGGCATATTATATATCAATGGAAATATTTTTAAGTCTAGTTTCAGATGGAACCTTTTTCAGATCAATTGGATTTGTGGTTTTAAAGTTATGTCCAAAATACCAAATATGTTCTGGAAAGTGACGCTAATTTGAGTTTCAACTTCTAACACTCATATCTCCTTCATATGAGCTCCTTTAATGTTAATTCTTATGTCAAAATGACACATAGGAAGTCTATTTTTATATGCAATTGGTTTTTCCTTAATCAGAGTTGTATTTTAAGAGATATAACTGTATTACCAGACCTTGCTCAACTGGATAGAAAATAGAGCATGAAATGACTCGCTGAAATAGTAAATCACTTCAAGTGATTTTCCCTATTTTCAGAATCACTTGCATGATTGTGAAAAATCACTCAAATGATTTTGAAATTTACTCGATTTCTACAGTATGCTACAGTACCCCCCGGGGTATGGTACAGTAACTGTAGAACTTGAACCTTGATATTTTTATTAATTCTTGCAAGTTCTTCATTCTTCAATCTTTTTATTTCTTTGCTTTACTAATCTACAAGATATGCAACATTAAATATAGTAGTTAGTCAATGTAAGAGATAAGTATATTATGCAAACTATTTGCTCTTAATATTTGACATCTATATTTGTCATCATCAAAACTAATAATATCTAACAAAAAGAAAGGCTACAAGTTATTTTGGGACAATGTCTTTATAACACACACACACACACACTATTTACTTATAAAAATGTTAACTTAAATTATGTACTTTGCAGTCCATATATGATATAGACTAAAGTCAATTGAAATTTATCCTCAAGAAGGTTGGACTTGTACTACTCACATTCTATCATGTATTACCAAAGGCCTACTTACAGAATCTAAGAGAGGCCGAAGAGACAACATTTCCCATTGGACATTGGGCCACGATCAAACCGTAGCATCAGAGAGAATTTGTCCTCTCACGTCACTAGGAGTAATTCAGGTTCATAGTTATTCACAATTCATAATGCTTTCATGTATCTATTTAACATTAACTAGAGTGTTATGTGTTCTCATAGAAAATAAGCCAGGAGAATAAGGAAAGGGTGAAGAAGAATTTGTACCCTTATAAGGGAGGGTGAAAGGGGTATGTAGGCATTGCTGAAAAGTTGTCTATTAAGAATGAGGAGGGTATTAAACCTACCTATTATAAACTTTAGACGGTAGTGAAGTAAAATAAAGATGGTGCTTTTCACAATACTCGTGTAAAGGAGATTGTTGATAAAATGGTAAGTACTAATATTAGTCCCCAATTTATGGAAATAATATCTTCAATTAACTATCAATATTAACATTATTGTTAAATAAACAACAAGCCATGTTCCAAAAAGTTACTACACAGGACTGCCTTTCTGTAGATGGGGACATATTAGCCAATGTACTGGGCCTAACTATCCTAATCTTCTTAGGGTGATGACCTTAGATTGACCAAAATAGATTATTACGGTCTCTAGAAACCTCATAGAAATAAAAAGAACTAAAAAATTGAGAAGCTCATGAAACGATACAATGAAATGCAAAAAAAAAACAATATAGTTTAAACATGAGTTGATGTAGGAGCGTAGTGCGATGCTGCAGTTGGAGGGGAAATGGAAACCCAAGTATCAAACGTAGCTGTACATTCCCCCCACATGATCTACCTTAAGGAGAGGTATATATTAAATGTTTTGAAGATAGCCATGAATATCACACAATTGCAATGGGCTACATGTACAACCATAAGAAGGATAACATGATTCATAATGTGCATATACCTCTTGCACATGTGGAGGCAGAACTCAAGACCAACATGGACTTCCACTATTAGCTCCTTATGGCTATCAAAGATGTAGAAACAATGGGAGAAGCTATAGGTACCTTTATTGCATGGCCTAACCATCTAATTAGAGTATGCAAGTAGTAGAAGAAGCTTACCACTCAAAAGAAGCCTCCTAAGTCCAAGCCTACCCCTTAGTCCAAGAAGAGGAAGTACCCCATACTTAATGATCAATCTGGGCACGAGCCATGCTCGCAAAATTATCCCATTGATCAATTTGTTCAAAAGCTCCTTAAGGAATTCACTGAGTACTTCTTTGCTTCAAGGCCAGAGCTAGAGTATCCAATGATCCACTTTGAGCTAGAGATCTTCGACGAACCGAGGCAAAAGGAATGTGCACACCGAGAGATTGTTGCTGAGGTCCTAAATAAGGAGATTGCAAGCATAAACTTTGTTAAATTCTTTATTAGGAATTGCTTCAACTAAGATTAAATAGTTAGCTACTTAGAACTTTGATTATATTTTTATATGTTGGTTTCGGCATTTCAGACACTTGTACCAAACTTTCATCCTCCCCTAAGGCCTCCATGAGAAGATCAAGTTTACTCACCCTGACATTGTCACTTTACCAAAGTGAGGGCATGAAGGAAGATGTGATGCAATCTCAAGCAAAGTTTTAGGCAGATAACTTGATTAGAAGGGTGCCAAAAAAAATAAACATTTACTTATCGACATCTTACATTCAAGGGTGGGTACATCATTAACTTTTCTTATATTAGTTTTTATTTATTTTGTAATTATCCTCATGGTGTGATCTATTATTGTATTTAGGAATCATTGGATGATCATAGTACTAAATCCATACTGCAAAAATATTTTGTACTATGACTCTCTTGGTGGGGATCTACTAAATAGGTCATTCATAAAGGAGACATTCAACCAGTAAGTTATCCATTCTTTATTTTTTATAATTAAGTTAAGCTTGCATGTTTATATATACATATGTGTGTGTGTGTGTAAATAATTTTTTATCATCTCTTCTCAATGCGATGTACAAGTACTAGACATAAAATAACCTTGAATGCAACAATTGCAAGCTCACTAGTGGCTGCTTCAAAAACACCTTCCAATGGTTGACAACAAATGTATTTATATTACATACCAATAATTATAATATCACATTCATGTTATATATAATTGACTAACACATTTTTCTTCTCATTTCTTTATAATGCCCACGACAGCTAGAAGAGAACAACAATTATAGGTACTGTGTGATACAGTTTATGAAGGATATAATCACGTCCGATCCTAATGAAATTAATCATGCAAAGGTATGTATATATATCCTGGTAAAATAATTTTTATATTAAAATTAATTTTTACATTAAAAATTAAAAATAATGTTTATTAGTTATTAATATCAAAAATAAATTTTATGTTAAACTAATATCTATAATTTTTATTTATTAATGTTAATTAAAAATAAAATTCAATTTCAAAAATTGTCTAAAAATATATTTATATGAAAATTTATTTAAGATTAAAAAATCCTAAATTTAAAAATTGAATCACAAAATGCCAATTAATTAATTTGGACACGATACTTTAAGGGAAAATTAAGATGAATGACCTAGAAAAATTAATATTTATTGTAAAAGACCATAAAAATCATAATTATTTCAGAGGACCAAATATTAAAATATGTTTTTAAAAATAGTAAAATACCCTCCAAACCTTTTGCTCATATCAAACCCCTTAGTAATTCAACATTTAACAGAGTATCAATGCATAGTTCAATGGCATACAAAAATAGTATAAACATATTGATATAAAATTCTTGATTACAGTACAAAAAATCCCCTAAGGGTTTTTACATAGTAAATTACAAAACCCAAAAAAATACATAAAAAGAAATCAGATAACCAACACTAAGTTCTTCATCAGAACTGGAACCCTCAACTATCGGTGTCTACATCTTTGCCTTCCGAGCCGCTAGCTTTTACTGAATAAATTTTATTTATAGAAAGAGCTGAGATTCTAGCGAATTTCAATAGTAACAAGCAATCAATCATATAAGATGTAAAAGTTAAATATGCAATGCAGCATATATGATGCAGCAAATAACTATGTTGTCCACATGTTTGTCAATCAATGATCAGGATCAAACAACGATTTTTTCCGGATCAAAATAGCCCTACATGCCATTCAATTATCATAAGATATTATGCTCAGCGTTTAGGTACAAATGATTATTTGTCCCTTACTGGCCTTACTACACGCTTTGTTCAGGATCATATGACTCTATGACCGTTACTTGTTTTAATGTTCTAGAGCAAATAATTGTCTATTTGTACTTGCCACTGGCCTACCTAGACTGGGTACCCACTGGCCCTAGAGGTACTTATGCTTTTCCCTCAGGGTGATACTTGTGCTTTTTCCACAGCCAGCTCTAGGAATTACCGCCATTCACATGTCATTGCATAGAGCATGGTAAACAATGCATATTAACAATCACAAAGAATATAAGAGATAGAGTTACTACCTTAACACCTTTCCTTGCCTAGCTAATATCTGTCCTTAACTTTCGGTCTGGCTTGGCAAACATCAAATCCTAAAATTCCTATGCTATTCCTACACGATTTCATCTGTAGAATCCATTTTTGACCTTAGTTTTGACAAAATCATACTACATTTCCAGTTTTACCATTAACACCACCAATTGGGGTTTTAAGGGCAAAATTGTCATTTTTCACCCTAAAGCCTTCACACTCCATAATTAACATGTTTCCTACAAAATTTTTCATTCTAAACACAATGGAATAATCAAATACATTAAATTCTAGCTCTAACCCTCTGACTCCGACTAGCCGAAAGTTTAGGGTTTTTAGGGAAATTGAAGTTTTTCAATTTCCAACCAACCAAATATCTTTTTTTCACTTCTAATCACTTATTTAACTACTTAAACACCATTTGCACATAGTTAATCAAAGTTTAGGAAGCATTTTCCCTTAAGTTTTATGCATCCCAACGCACAAGTTCAAGCCAAACAACCAACCAAATCATTAAGAACAAGCATGGATCATCAAGAAACAACAAGTTCTTAAGCATACCTTGATTCCTCTTGACTTTCTCTCTCTATCCCTCCCTTCCTCCTCTGATCTTTCTCTTGATTTTGTCCTTGCTTTACATGATTTCAAGGAAGATATGAGGATTAGGGAAGGCTTACAAGTGATTATGGCAAGAACACATGAATTTTACTACTTACCTTGTTTGCCTTCTTGAATCCTCTTGCTCTCTCCTTGTTCTCTATTTTCCTTTGCTATCTCTCTCTATCTTATTCTCTTAATGTTTGGCCAAAAATGTAGCCAAAGAGGGCTGAAATGTGAATATAAAAACCCTCCTCCACCTCCTTAATTTTGTTATTATTTTATTGCCAATTTGTTACACTTGGCAATTCCCTACCATTTCTTTTTTTCCATATGGCATTTTAAGCTTCCACATGTCTATATATGTGTTCTAATCATACTTTTCCATCTTGATTTCCCTTCTTGGCCGAATTTCATCATATTTAAGGGGGGAAATATTGGCTTTTTATTTTATTAGCCAAATGATCATTTTGCCCTTACATTTTCTTGAATTTTTGTACCAAGTTTTGTTTTTCCTTTTTCCCTTTTCTTTTTTGCCAAAATATTCATCATAAATTGGGCCAGGAATTGTGATCTTCCATACTTAGTTTTAGGCTTCAATGTTAGGCCTTTGTTAAGACAAAAACTATGATTTATGTCTTACTAGGCCAAAATTTCACCTAGTCATTATTTTCAACATTTTGGCTACTTCAAGTGCACCAAAATTCACCATTTTATTCTATTGAATATAATTAAATGAACAATGAATTTTGGTGAATGAAATTTAGGAATTTACATATCTCCCCTCGCCAATAAAATTTCGTTGAAGATAAAAAGAAAAAGACTGAACTCGCTTTCGACTGGCGGAATGCTCTCGTCGTGTTCGTTTCATATCGCTTAGTTAAAACTACTACGAGCACATTTGCCTTACAATGGAAGGTACATAGTGTTAGAACTGGCTGACATCCAAGAGGGGGGTGAATTGGGTGTACGATAATAAAGTGTGATCTTTTAAAATATTTTTACAATTTATCAAATCAATACATGTGGAAGTATAAAATCATAAGCATCTATATAAATATTATATACTGGAAATGTAAAAGCTTAAGGAAGAGAATATGCAAACTGTGATTTATCCTAGTTCGGTCCAATCCACGATTACCTACGTCCAGTCCCCAGGCTCCTCCTGAGATTTCTAATCTACTATTTTCTTGTTTAACCGGGCACAAGAAAAGCCTCTACAAATCTCTTACAAAGTACTCCCCCTTACACACTGTAAGGTTACTCTCTCTTACGGCAAGTCAAGCAAAGCAATCCCGAAGACCTTTCTCTCCTGCTTACCCGTGCAAGTCTTATGAGTAGCAACGTTCTCTCTTGCTTACACCACTGTAAGTCTTACGAGCAGCAACGTTCTCTACTGCTTGCACCTTGTAAGTCTTACGAGCAGAAAGTCTTACTGATAATTCGCTCTATAACTTCCCCCATAAGGTGATCAATTCTCTCACAGTCTATCTACCTTGAGAATACTTTTGAAATACAGATGAAGTGTTTACAAGCTCTCTCACAGAGTGTATAAATTCTCACTAAAGTACAATACAAAATGTTCTCACTCTCAATTATACATGACAAGGAAAAACAGATATTAACAGAGAGTATGTGAGAGACAAAGATTCATGACAGCAGTATATTGGCAGTTGGGTTCTCGTTACTTCATCATTTCTGTTCGCTCGTGTATTTTGGTTACTATCATATCTTCTTTTGGATGCCTTGGTTTAAATAGAAAATGTTGAGAGCTGTTGGAGTATTCAAATATATTTTCCCATTGAAATCTGATCGTGCTCTCTGATAGATAACTCATACCATTGCTTTCTGTTTGCACGTTCTTGGTTGTTCATTTAATTATATTGCTACCCATGATTCGTTGTCAGATAGGTCTTTAAACATTGATCCGTTGATGGCATCTCAACATACCCGTTGGAGTCGCACTACTTGTTCTGACAGATTTCCACTTTAGAAAACTAGCCGTTATCAGTGGACACTTGGCTTCTCATGAAGTGGTTTTTCAGCTCTTCTCATGATTTCTTCATTGTTAATCTGGAGAAACATTTTAACCATGATTAGAGATTGAACTCTGAAATTCACTCTGATTTAGTCAGCTTCTGAAGGTGCTTTTGATAGGAACTGAATCACTCGAGTGATTATACAATCCATTGGAAGTGATTTTCTCAAACCAATATTTTACTCAAATTCAGAAGCATTTCACTGGAGGTGATCTGGGACGTTGGAGTTGCATTGGGTTACTTACAATGGAAGTGATTTTGAAACGTCTTTCGTTGGAGGTGCACTAGACTGCTAACACTGAAAGTGATTTACCTTAAACATTGGATATTATCTTGCAGGAAGTGATATTGGTTCTTAAAGGTGATTCTAATTCTCTGGTAGTGATTTTGATTTACTGTCACTGGAAATATGAAGAGTGCACTGAGTAATCACTGACTGGAAGTGATATGAGATAATTGATATTTACTGGGAGTGATCAAGAATGGTGCTGGAGGTGATCAGCTGAAATGGACGATCACTCGAGTGAAATTCATGTCACCGGAAGTGATTTTCAAAACAGTAAAATATTCCTGAAGTGATTTTGCCTTGCACTGGAAGTGATCTGCATAAATGACTAATCACTCGAGTGAATTCAACTGCACTGGGAGTGAAATCGAGAACAGTGAATTTTTCTTGCAGTGATTCTGGCGCCACTAGAAGTGATTCTGAAAAATCTCATATCACTCGAGTGATTTTGGTATCACTGGAAGTGAAATTGCAAACAGTGAAAAATTCTTCCGGTGATTTTTGTGCCACTTGAGTGATCTGTATTTTGACACATTTTACTCGAGTTATTATTCCTGATCACTAGAGTGATTATAAAAATCACTTGGGTGCTATCTGTTCAGATCACTTGAACTCGAAACTCCACTTCCAATTCGACAGCAAACAGGGGTCAAATTACAGATGGTATAACTCTTCAAATATAGCTCTAAAATTTTTGTATTATATATCAATGGAAATCTCTTGAAGTCTAGTTTCATATGGCACTAATTTCAGCTCAATAGGATCAGTGGTTTGAGAGTTATAGGCAAAATACCAAACCTGTTTCAGAAAGTGACGCTAATATGAAGTCCAAATTCGAACACTTATATCTCATTCATATGAGCTCCTTTGATGTTTCTTCTGATTTTAAAATGACACATTGGGAGTCTATTTTCATATGCAACTGGTTTTGTCCCAATCAGAGTTGTAGTTTGGGAGATATGATCAAATAACCAGACCTTGCTCAGCTGAACGAAAAACAGAGCATGAAAAACTGCAAATCACTCGAGTGAACAGTGAATCATTGCAAGTGATTTTCACTATTTTCAGAATCACTCGAGTGATTCTGAAAATAACTTGAGTGATTGTTAAAATCACTCGATGCTACAGTGAAATACGTATTAACCGTATGCTACAGTACCAATAGAACTTGAATCTTCATATTTTTAATTAATTAATTCTTGCAAGTTCTTCATTCCTTAACCTCTTCCTTTCATTTCTTGACTAATCTACAATATATGCAATATTAAATAGCAGTTAGTCAAGATAAGAGATAAGTATATTATGCAAACTTCTGCTCTCTTAATATTTGACATCTATATTTGTCATCATCAAAACTAATTATATCTAACACATAGGTAGATAACTGTTCTTTTTGGCCATTTTATGCTTATGAATAGGTGGCATACAAGCCTCTTTCTGACCGCATAGCCTACACAAGCCAGGTGCTGGAATTACAAATACTGCCATGGAAGCTTTTGAGTGACTGAGCTTAAAGACGAGAAAGCAATTGAAATTCTTGGCTCACTGGAGCTTGTGACTTTCCCGTTACGTAGTAGAATGGAAGTGACAAAGCATCTATTAAACTACCATTTATGGAAGAGTAGCAACAAGATTGGAAGCTCTTTCCCTTGGTGTGCATTCATATGGCAGTCAAAAGTAGCCTGATTGACAATCATTTTGACTCCATAAGAAGCGAGAGAAGCAATAGAAAAGGAATCCAAGTCAATATAAGTAGTAGGCCCATGCCAAGCATTCTTCATTCTCCAATCAGTAATTCCAATCATGAGTCCTCTTTGTTTTCCCCTATACGGAAGAGACAGGAGCGAGATTGGTACCCTAAGGCCCATTCCCATGCCAAATGAGTAGGCTGATAGCCTGGGAATCTAAGTCACTAGACCTGATGGAATCGTTTCCTGGCTTTGACTCTTCCTAAGGCAAATCGTGAAGCAATTAGCAGAAAGGACAGACTGGCTTGATGCCTTTGCAGATGTCTATGACTCTAGAATCAGTGTCGAATCTGATTTTCGACGAAAAGGCTTATGGAAGGATTGAGCCAGAAACTGGCATCTGAATTGGATTCATTTGCATTTCCCAGTGGCTAGGCACCTGCCCATACTCATCTTTGGGGTATTCTCATTCCCCTATCATCCTTTGACCCACTCAAACTTCATAATGTAGAAAAAAAGAAACACTATGTGATAATGGTATCAACTATGATTCTCACTATAGCTCTGACGGAGTCAGTTTCTCAACATGGGATCTCTATACCATTACGAAACAAAGAGAAAGCATTATCTATCAAGTCAAGAGACTTCTTTCCATTAGGCTTCTATTGAATGTAATCAGGCTCATCTCTCTGGTTCGTCCTTGCCAGTTGGTTATAGTTCAGATTCCGTGACCATAGAGTCAGTCTTCGGTTCCATATCAGTATCTACAGAAAAGGGCAACTAGCTCACATCCTTGCCTAGGATAGTCCTAATTGAAACATAAGAGTGTGTTTGACTTGAGTTTGTCAGAGTTTGTTCTTTACTCTCTTCCCGGAAGAGTAGTTGCTTTGCTGTATAGCTAAGATTTCTACCCAGAGTTCTTCCTTCGATTCTTCGTATGTTTTCTCCCAAGCCCTAGCAGCCTTTACGGGGTGCTTTCGGTTGGGTGAACTACCCTTTTTCAATGATATATGGATCAAGACCTCGCTGAGCCAGATCAGCACGAGCTACTAAAGTAAAGAGAAAGAAGCTAAAAGCGATTTCTTTTCCTGGTGGAGAAGGATTCGATTCCCGAGTGGCTAAGGTCCAATCCGCTATTCTATTCCTTCTGTGCGAACATTCATTACATTGCCTACGTCTAGCTGTGTATTTGAATCAGTAATTGCATAAGTAATATAACTACGAATCATCCTCATGAATAAGCTAAACTCTACCTTAAGGTTAAGGAGAAGTAGAGCCTCCGGGTATGGGAAGAGGTTGGGAAACCGGCCAGGCAAAAGGCTATCCTGAATCAGATACCATTCTGAGGGGAGGGGAGAGACCCGTAACCAAACAAAGAGGCCTAACTGCAAAGCAAACCTGAAAGAAAGATGTCATCTATACTCTTGACATCGAGAAAGAGCTTCGTTGTTTGATCTGTCCACTGGGACATCTACAAATTGAATAATCAAAGAAGAAGAATAGGCATTGTCTGTAACCCTTATTGAAAGAGGAACTACCTTTACTCGTCAAAGCCTGCATCCCAGATGCCTTCATGACCTATAGACTTGTTATTCTGCTTCTGTGGAATCTTTGTCTTGTTAACCGAGAAGATCACCACTCTATTAGTGGGACTTCTACCGGTTTATTGGATAGAGTGAGTCCTCTGATTCTCTATATCGATCTACTAGGAAAGCATTGATCTAGCCTCTCACTCATTCTGCTAAAAGGATGTCCTAGAACGGAGAAGTGGAATCAAATGATCCATCTTCATTTTCCTATAGGACACATTGAAAGAATGCTTCCTTATCCTTGTAGCTCAGGGAAGAGAAGGCATCCATGCCGGACATCATTCTTTCTCTTTCTCGGATTCTCTTTCTCGGCCCATCAAGAACTCGGCATTGAAGACTTATTGCTTTAGGGTACCTGATGGATTCACCGACCTATTCACAAACTTTGGGTTATGTATTTGCACGTCTTCTTCCATCTCCCAAGTGACCTCTCTAATGAATAACCCCTTCCAAACCACTTTACAAATGGAATACTCTTATGCTAGAGTTGTATTTCTTGCCGATCAATAATTCGATCAGGTTCAACCTCATATATGAGATTCTCCCACATATCTATATCTTCATACTCAATAACATTTTATGGATCTGGCTGATACTTCTTTTAACTGTAAGACATAGAAGACATCATGCAATCTTCTCAAATTTTGGGGTAAAGCTATCTGGTACGCTACTAGCCCAATCCTCGATAAGATCTCAAATGGACCAATATACATAGGGCTTAATTTCTTCATTTTTAATGCCTTGCCAATTCTAATAACTGGTGAAACCTTCAGAAACACGTGATCTCCGATTGTAAATTCTAGAGGTTCATGCCTCTTATCAACATAACTTTTTTGTTTGCTTTGAGTACCTAACAACCTCTACTTAATCAATTTAATTTGCTCTGTCGTTTGGTCGACTATATCTAGTCCATACATCTTTTTCTCAGACAATTATGCCCAACATAACGATGATTGACATTTCTTTCCATATAATGCTTCATATGGAGCCATTTGGATGCTCGAATGATAAATATTGTTAAATGCAAATTCTTTTAGAGGAAGGAATCGATCCCAACTTCTTTTGAAATCCAAAACACACGCTCTCAATATATCTTCTAGCGTCTGTATTGTTCTTTTTGTTTGTCCATCCGTCTGAGGATGATAGGCTATGCTAAATCTAAGTTTGGTACCTAAAACCTCATGTAATGACCTCCAAAACTTAAAAGTAAACTGAGGATCTCTATAAGAAATTATATTCTTTAGCGTACCATGGAGTCATACAATCTCCTTAATATAAACTCTTCCAACTTATCAAGATAATAGTTAATACTAATCAGTAGGAAATAAGTTGTCTTTCTAAATTGATCAATGATTACCCAAATTGCATCATGATTTCTAACCTTAGGAAATCCTGTCACAAAATCTAGAGTAATACTATCCCATTTCCACTCAAGAATCTCAGGGTTTTGTAGAAGCCTTGATGGTTGTTGATGTTCAACTTTCACCTTTTAGCATATGAGACAACGATCCATAAATTCTGTTACATCTCTTTTCATCCCTGGCTACCAAAACATGGACTTCAAGTCATGATACATTTTAATTGCTCCTGGGTGTAGGGTATACTTACTCTTGTATGCCTCATCCAGGATCTGTTATCTCAACTCAACCTGTGGTGAAACATATATCCGCTTCTTGTACCTAACTAGTCCACTTGGTGACAGGTCATACTCTTGAGTTTCACCCTTTTCAATCATGCTTCTGATTGACTATACTCTTTCATCGTGCATCTGAGCTTTCTCAATTTCTACTCTTAAGTCATTTCTACGTGACTAACATTACTGCTATTAATCAGAATCTAGTTAGACAGATTGAGATCTCTAAAATCCTCGATCAGCTTCTGCTCTTGTATCATTAGGGCTGCTACCTGCACTGTATTTTAGCTCAATGCATTTGCAACTATATTTTCCTTTCCTAGATGATATTTAATCTCCAGGTTGTAATCTTTAAGCAACTCCATCCATCTATGCTACCTCATGTTCAACTCTTTCTAATCATAAAAATATTTCAAACTCTTATGGTCATAGTACAACTCTACAGTCGCCCCATAGAGATAATGTCTCCATATTTTTAGTGCAAATATAATTACTGCTAACTCAAGATCATGAGTAGGATAATTCAGTTTATAAGACTTCAGCTGATGAGAGGCATATGCCACAACTCTGCTCTGATGTATCAAGACACATCCCAATCCATGCTTGCTCGCATCACTATAGACCACATAGGTTAACTGTAGATCAGGGATTATCAACACTGGTGTTGTTGTTAATCTCTCTTTTAGCTTTGTAAAGCTCCTCTCACAACTTTCGTCCCACACAAAATGTTGAGTCTTTCACGCCAACCTTGTCAAAGGTAAAGCTATTCTGGAGAAATTCTATATAAATCATCTGTAATAACCAGCAAGACCCAAAAAATTGCATATTTCAGCAACATTATTTGGCCTTTTCTAATTTAGTATTATTTCTACTTTGCTATGATCCACTGAGACCCCTTCTTGTGAGACTACATGACCTAGGAATTTAACTTTTGAAAGCCAAAACTCATACTTGCTCAGCTTGGCATAAAGTTGATTATTTCTCAAGTTTCCTAGTACTGTTCTCATATGCTCTTCATGTTCTGCTTCACTTTGTAAATACACAAGAATATCATCAATGAAGACTACTATGAATTGGTCTAGATATGGACAAAAAATTAGATTCATGTAATCCATGAATACTGTAGGTGCATTCGTTAGCCCGAACGACATTACCAGAAATTTGTAATGGCCATATCTGGTTCTGAATGCAGTCTTTGGTACATCTTATGCTTTTACCTGAAGCTAATTATATCTGACCTCAAATCAATTTTTGTGAATATGCAGGAACCAGATAACTAATCTAGTAAATCATTAATTCTAGGGAGTGAATATTTATTTTTGACAGTCACCTTATTTAGCTCCCTGGAATCAATACATAGGTATAGCCTTCCGTCTTTCTCCTTGACAAAAAGCACTGGAGCTCCCCATGGTGAAACACTAGGTCAGATGAACCCTTTCTCTAGTAGCTCCTCAATTTTCTTTTTCAGTTCCGCCATTCAATTTAGAGCCATTCTATATGGAGCTTTGGATATTGGTCTCGCTCTAGGTTTAGTCTCAATTGTAAATTCCACTTCCCTTTATGGAGGTAATCAGCTGATATCTTCTGGGAATACCACATGAAATTCATTTACCATAGGGATATTCTCAAGTGATTTTCCAGCCTCTGACTACATAAAAAGAACACTATGTAACTTGAAAACCTTTATGCAAACTTTTCTCAGCCTCAACTATCGAAAGAAAATTAAGATTGATTTTTGGACTGATGCATGATTGTAGATTAGGATAAACACTCTTGTTTCCACAATCTAGCAGAACATGTTCACCATTAACCAATCAATACCAAGACTTACTTCTAGTTTGTGTAATGGTAAATAGATCATATCCACCATTAATTCATGTCCCTCAGCATTAACTATGCAGTTTAAACAAATATCAGCTATTTCAAATCTCACACCCGTGGGTATAGATACAACCCAGTCATACAGTAATTGATGCACACTCAGGCATAGCTGTCTTATATAGTCATATGCATCAAATGAATGACTAGCACCTGAATCATATAATGCTTGTACATAATTACCATCAAGTAGAACCATACCTTAGATGCTCTAGGGATTTCTTAGCCTTTTCTTGTGTCATGGAAAAGACTCTACCCTGAGTTTTCTACCTTGGCTCCTCTGTTCTCTGTTATTGTGGGTGATTAATAGCATAATGCCCTGGTTGCTAACATCTAAAATAGATCAACTACCTTACCAAAGCACCGCTTGGCCTGCCAGGATGGTGGGGCTTGCCACAGTGCCAGCAAGTTCTATTTCCAAGAGGTCTTTAATTACACAATTACTAGGCTGATATGGCTTTTTATCGTTCCCTCTGGATGGTCTTCCCAAATTTTTACGTTTTTGGGAAGAATTCCCACCACCCTATGCTCCTTTACTACCGGTATTCCTGTTCGTGTACAAACTTAGCAAGTTGCTCTCGGTAATTTGTCATTCCTATACAGCCTTGTTAAACTCAATGAATTGCTTGGAGGCTAGTTTTTCTTTCAGCTCTAGCCTCAACCCCTAAATCATCAAGTTAAAACTCCAGCCTTCATCATATCAAAACCTCAAATATGAAGAGTATCGAGATAATCGAATGTAACGTGCCAGGTACTTATCAAAACTCTCTTTTTCATCCTGCTGGATCGTGAGGAACTCGGTTTCTTTAGCGACTTAGATTGATCAAGGAAAATATTTTTCATTAAGCTACTCTTGGAATAACTCCCAAGTAAGAGGAACTTTATGAGCCTACAAAATCATTTCAGTCTTCTTCCACCACCTGTCAATGTCCCCCTTTAGTTTATAAATTGCCAACTGCACTTTAATGTCATCCGAACATACCAGGATTTTGAAGATTTTCTATAGACGAGATAAGTAGTCCTCTGCTACCTGTGGATCAAACTTCCCTCGAAAGACAGGTAGTTGCTACTAACTGAATCTTATTACCCATGTCTGCAAACTCTTAGCCCTAACAGTAGGTCTGATTGGAGGATGCTCCTGTATAATATTCTCAAGCTGATTAGGTACATTCTCTGATTCACTAGAGTTGTTTTCTCTTTCCCTATCTGCCTCTTGTTTCTGCTGCACTTATCACAACTCATCTCTCATATCATGAATCATAGTACGTTGTTCTGTAACCATGCCCAAAATCTTTTACATTGGGTCAAGTCTTGCTCCTTGACCCCGCCCCGTACCTCTTCCTCCTCGCCTCACCATCTTTATGATTCACTATATTGAAATAAGGAAGAAGTAAATTTAATATATTCATAAGGGCATTTTTTTGTCATTTCACAAAATTTAAATACAACAATAGTTCAAAAGTAACATACAACAGACATTTACAGCAATTTAGGGAAATATTTAATAATATACAGCTATGAGATACTATACAACATGTTTTTACTACATAACTTAACATTTCCAAAAATTCCCAGGGGGTCACCTATCCTTCCATTTCTATAGGCTGAGCACGATTAACTCTACTGCACTGTATAAAAATACTTGTATCGGCTCGAACCATTCTTAAGCATCAATACCTTGGGACTACCCACGTCTTAAATAGTCGTGTCAATCATCTTTGAATGACCAAAAACTATGAGTCACATATCAGTCCAGGTACATATATCACAGCATGTATTCCGTCATATAGCCTCCAAACTCTGTAAAATTATCCCTCGGGCCCCATTCCATAATGTCCTTTTTCTTACGGGCCTACAATGTTGTATTTAGGAAGAAATACAGTACGTCCAGATTCAATAATCATCTGGAAACTCTATCCTAAGTAATCCCTAATCCCAGTACAGTGTGTTTACGTTATACAAAAGTTACGCATACTAAGCCATCAGAGAGTGACGAATATGGATAGACTGCCTATATAGGTTATTAATATACCCCCATAGCTCCTCATCCTACTATAGGTCATATCTTAAATGCACAGGCTCCGCCCTGGAACTAGTGACACTGTATGGGTATGACTCTTATCCGTCTGATAGTGCCTGCTCAGTATCACCAATAGAAGAATTAATTGTTGGCTTTGGTCTGGACTATGGTCAATAGACTGGCCTGGGCCATACATACTTTCTTGGGGTCCGAAGCATACTGGGACCTCTCCTGACCCGATGCAATCAGGCTGACTACCGCTCGGATGTCCGCTGATCTTTGGAAGGTTAATTCACTGATGGCAGGGATCTATTCCGTTAACGACACCTCCCGCTTATAATTACTGTTAGAACATAATCAAGATTATACCAGTACACTATTCTGCTATTACCAGAACTGCATATTCTAATACCAAAAATGTCAAACCCCTTAGTAATTTGACATTTAACATAGAACCAACGCATAGTTTAGTGGGCATATAGAAATAACATAAACATACTAATACAAAATTCTTGATTACATTACATGAAATCCCCACAGAGTTTATACATAGTAAATTACAAAACCCAAAAAAAATACATAAAAAGGACTCAGATAACCAATATTAAGTTCTTTATCAGAACTAAAACCCTCAGTTTCCGGTGTCCACCTCTTTCTCTTTCGAGCCGCTACCTTTTACTGAATAAATTTTATTTATGGAAAGGGGTGAGATTCAGGAGAATCTCAGAAGTAACATGCAATCAATCATATAAGATACGAAAGGTAAACATGCAATGTAGCATATATGATACAGAAAATAACTATGCTATGCACATATCTATCAGTCAATGTTCAGGATAAAACGATGATTTTGTCCGGATCAAAATGGCCCTACTTGTCATTCAGTGATCACAATGATATTATGCTTTGTGTTTAAGTACAAATGACTATTTGTCCCTTACTAGCCTTACTACGTGCTTTATTGAGGATTATATGACTGTATGAACCTTACTTGCTTTAATGTTCCAGAGCAGATAACTGTCTGTTCGTACTTGCCATTGGCCTAGACTGGGTACCCACTGGCCCTAGAGGTACTTGTACTTTTCCCTCAGAGTGGTACTTGTACTTTTCCCACACCCAGCTCTAGGAATTACCACCATCCACATGTCATTGCATAGAGCATGGTAAATAATGCATATTAACAAGCACATAGAATATGAGAGATAGAGTTACTACCTTAATACCTTTCCTTACCTAGCTAATGTCAGTGCTTAACTTCTTATCCGGCTCAACAAATATCAAATCCTAAAATTTCCAAATTCATAACAAATGAGTTATTACTCATTCATACCTTATTCTAAGACTCACAAATTGGTTATCTTTATCCAAAAAAGCATAATTACCAAAATACTCCTAGGAAACCATTCTAATTCCCTTTATACCCGGCATAATTGTACTGTTTAAAAAATTATAACTTGAGCCATTCCTACATAATTTTTCATGTAGAATCCAATTTTGACCTCAGTTTTGGCAAAATCACACTGCATTTCCAATTTAACCATTGACAGTCACCAATTAGGGTTTTAGGGGCAAAATTATCATTTCACACCCTAAAGCATTCGCACTCCATAATTCATATGTTTCCTACCCAATTTTTCATTCTAAACACAATGAAATAATCAAATCCAAAAAATTTCAACTCTAACCCTCTGAACTCCAACTGGTCAAAAGTTTAGGGTTTTTAGGGAAATTGATGTTTTTCAATTTCCAACCAACCAAACATCTCTTTTCACTTCTAATCACTTATTTAACCACTTAAACACCATTTGCACATAATTAATCAAAGTTGGAGCAGTATTCCCCTTAGGTTTTATGCATCCCAACTCACTAGTTCAAGCCAAAACAAGCCAAACTACGAACCAAATCATCATGAACAAGCATTAATCATTAAGAAACAAGTTCTTAAGCTTACCTTAATTCCTCTTAACTTTCTCTCTCTAGCCATCCCTTCCTCCTCTTCTTTCTCTTGATTTTTTCCTTGCTTTACATGATTTCAAGGATGATATGAGGATTAGGGAAGGTTTACAAGCGATTAGAGGCAAGAACACATGAATTTTACTACTTACTTATATTGTTTGCCTTCTTGAATTCTCTAGCTCTCTCCTTGTTCTCTATTTTCCTTTGATCTCTCTCTCTCTTCTCCTCTTAATGTTTAGCTAAAACTGTGGCCAAAGAAGGCTGAAATGTGTATATAAAAACCCTCTTCCACCTCCTTAATTCTATTATTGTTTTATTGCCAATTTGTTACACTTGGCAATTTCCTACCATTTCTTTTTTTCCATATGGCATTTTATGCTTGCACATGTCCATATATGTGTTCCAATCACATTTTTCCATCTTGATTTCCCTTCTTGGCTGACTTTCATCATATTTAAGGGGAAAATATTGGATTTTTATTTTCTTAGCCAAATGACTATTTTGCCCTTACATTTTCATGAATTTTTGTACCACATTTTGTTTTTCCTTTTTCCCTTTTCTTTTTTTGCTGAAATTTTCATCATAAATGAAGCCAAGAATTTTACTCTTCTATGCTTAATTTTATGCTTTACTATTAGGAATTTGTCAACAAGAATTACAACTCCCAAGAATCCAAAAGCTCGAATTGTCTTCTTCCTGCCACTTATGTGCTCTCAAAGTCTTCTCTTTCAACCATAGCCTATTAATATCTTATGGATCACTCCTCTTTTGCATAACTATACATTTATGACATAATTGTAACTCCCACAAAACCCTCCCTTCCATAGATCATTGAATTGTATATTTGCCTCCATTGTTTTTATTTTCACCTATTCATATGATTCCTCTCTCTAATTAACGAGAATTTGGTGATTACTGTAAGAGGATGTTATGCTTTTCTCATTATAAAATATGATCTCCTTATCTCTCTCAAACATACATATAGGGCTTCAAAAATTAAGAGGTAGAGAAAGAAGGTCAGAAAATGGTTAGAGAGAGAGAAAGAGAGAGAGGGGGGGATTAATTGAAGATTACAAAAAGGGTAGGGTCCTTCTTCCTTCTAAAATTTTTCATTCGGGAATGGCATTTCTATTTTGCAGCCTACCTCTTTGAAAATAAGGATGGCTTTTGCTAACTCTGACCACCGACATTTTACCCTTCTCAGGAGAAAACCTTTATAGATAGAAACTAAGGCCTTTTCAAGGCTAATTTAGAAAACCGCTTTCTTCCTTGATGTACGTGAAAAAGGTGAAAATGGAATTAAAGAAGGAGGAAGATAGTGGTGCCAGTTTGGGAAGGAGGCGTTGAGTTTTTACACTAATGCTAGATATTTTAGGGGTAACTTGGTATTTTTTAAATTTATGTTTTAACATTTGGTCCTTCTTAATAATTATACTTTTTATGGTCCTTCTTGATAAATATTATTTTTTCTAGGTCCTTTGTTTTAATTTTCCTATACTTTAATCAATTAGGTAAGAGATATGGATACTATTTCTCAATAAAATGAATTTAAATATTAATTGGCAAAAGTATATCTTTGTTCTTTTAACTTTTTGAAAGATATCTTTCTTGTCCTAAAACCCAAGCAATATTAATGAAACAAATGTTGACAATTAAATTTTTAAAAGTTGACAAACTATTCATAAACCTGATATATTAACTTTAATTTTTTAAAATAATAATAATTAGCATAAAAAATTATCATGAGATTAAAATATTTGAGTTAGAAAATTGAAAATATACTTTATAAAATATCAATGTTGTAGTTTTTCCATATTAGTTTTTGACCATAATTCACTATGCTCCCACATTTATATTTTTTTTCCATAAAATCTTCCTATTGATTGAATATATTAAGGAGATTTTTCATCAAGAGAGTAGTATCCAATACAAATGATTAAAAAGGATTATTTTATGAAACCAACACACATTTCTTACTAATAATTAAGTTAACTTGTTTTTAGTTTTTACAAATTAGTTACTTAACTCCTATATTTAGAACTCGAGTGCATGCAAGATTTAGTATTGCTAGTCAGTTTAAAGACTAGACGAGATTGCTTGGAAAGAAAAATCAAGTCAATATATTTATAAGAGATATAAAAAGGAAAAAAGAAAAAGATCAGTGTAAGTGGGATTTGGTAGAATAGATATTTTCAAATTGAACTTGAGTAAAGAAAATAGGTCACTGTTTAGGAAAAAAATAATAGAAAGAAAGAAAAATATGGAAAAACTTGGATGGCATGTATATCTATTTTATTGCCATGGACCACAAAGTCGTAAGAAACTTGGTAGACCTGTGTCTGATGCTAAACTATTAGAATGAAATAAAGGTAAATGGATACCACTAAGCTAAAATACCACTTGAGCACAAACAAGTCACATATACAAGATGATAAGTGGTATGAAACATCTTTATCCAATAGGAGAGCACCTTCAACTCCTGCAAGGAGTGAAAAAAAGAGAGAAATAAGATGTCGTGCTTACTTTATTAATCAAATTATCAAATAATAAAGTTAATGGTGTATCAAAACAATTTTAATATGACTCCTCAATGTGACTTCAGTTGATTCATTTTAAATTAATAAGAACATGATTGAAAAAGCACACCAGCCTTTGCCTATCAGCCACAACCAATCACGCCAAGCGTGACTCTGGGAAAAATACCTCCAAGAAGAAACAACACCAATATATTTCCTAAGGCATTTTCCCTGAGTGCCTACAACAAATGCAAAAAGATGAATAAAATTTTCAAATAATCCTAAACCAGACCTAGTCTCTAAATTTAATTTGTTGAAAAAACTATATATAACACTGATTGTGCAATCGTTTGGTGCAACAATGAGAACACAATGCCAAGAGGGAATCACCCACCCTTGGTCGTTATACTTAGTTGAGAAATAAAATGAAGGAATAAATAGAATGTGACTTAGAGTGACAATTAAGATCAGCCTTTTGGACTCAAACTTAAGGGATTTCATAAGTGCAATATTCTCATGTTTGATATAATCCAAAAAAATGTTTTTATGTATATATATCCTCTTTCCCTAATAACTAACCAAAAAAATTATGTAATCATCATTACATTACATTCTATTACATTATTTCCAATTCCATGAACCAAATGAGCACTAAGTCACTTGTTTGTGTTGTTTGAAACGCGTGAATATTTTGATATTTTAAATAAGTCAGATTGATCTTGTAGCAAAGAAAGTCATAATTTTTATAGATAAGGATGGAAAAAAAATTTCCCTCTGCCCTCGCATAATATTTACTTTCAGGAGAATATAAACATTATAAATATTAATATTTTAAAAGCTAAATTTTACAAAACTCCCATAAACTTTGGGCTAGTTACATGTAGCTCCCTGATATCTCAAAGTTTAAATTCAGCCTCCCTAATCTTTGATTTTTTTTAGTCTATTGCTTTCTTTTTAATAGAAATCGACACATCATATCTATATTAGACACTTCACATCCTACATGGCATCCCATGCAATTTAATAAATTTATAGTAATTATATATATATATTGTTAGAAAAAGGGCAGCTATATGGATGAGATCATAGATCCCTTCTTAAAGCCACACAAAGATGCTTGAACACACTAATCTATTCATAAAGTGGATGAGCTTGCACTCAAATGCTTAGCTTTTTATAGCTACATGAGGCCTAATATATAATGGAAATGGAAAAGAAGCTAGACTACAACTATAACACCCCAATTTTCAATCACCAATATTCCTCCTATCTAATTGAAATACCTAATGGAATAAAATGGTGAATTGCCATTTATATAGGTCAAAAATTGGCCAAACCAAAGGAAAAGAAGTGAGAAATGATTTACCGAGAAAAATCATTAATTGTAGGGGGAAAATCGTAATTTCGCCAAAATGTGGGAATCGATTATTTTTCCCTAATTTTCCTAATGATATCAATTATATGAGCATTAAAAAGAGAGAAATGGCTACTTGATAATTAATAAGTCTATTTTGGTGAATTATTATCAAGAAATGTCAAATAGTCAAAAGTCAAACGACAAAAGTCAACCTATTGCAAGATGACAATGAGATAGCTGAACTCAATATTTTCCCTCAATTCTCATGTGATTTTCAGCTGAATGAAGAAGCATGAAAGGAAATGAAATAATCAAACAAGAGATTACATATATGGACCCATGGAATAGTTCCACCTATTAAGTTATTATATTAACTTAATATATCCCTTCATTCATCCCTTCATTCTTCATTCCATTCCTTCGTCTAAATCAGAACGTAAGAACGAGAAAGAGGGCTGAGAGGCGGTGGAGCAAGAAGAAGCTAGGGATTCTCCAAAAACTCAAGGTAAGGAAGTCTTGATCATGTGATTCCTGCTTCCTAGCTCAACTATGATCTCTTCTACTTACATCTTCTTCCTTAGAACCATGGTTTTTAAAGAATTTCCAAGAGGAGAGAGAGAAATAGTCAGACGTTGAGGAGAGAGAAAGTGAAAAAAATAAAAGGTAACTCTCCAAACATGATTCTTATGCTTAAGTTGATGCTATTGGTGTGATTCTTGGGTTGGTTTTGTTGTTCTTGTGAAAGAAAGATGAAGAAACCTAAAGAACCTTGAAATTCAAGTTTCTCCAAACCTTATCCTATGAACATCTAAATAGCTAATAGTTTGATTATAAGTAGAAAGGAGGTAATTAAGCAAGTCAGAACGAGAAACCGACACAATTTTTCTGAAAACTTAAAATCTAAACCATGTGCTGAATGTGATAAAGGAAATGGAATTTTAAAATTCTGACAATTCCATTGGGTTTAGATGATGAAATTGTGTAGTGTTTATGTTGATGACTAAGTGAGAAAAGCCCCAGAATGAGAAATGACAAAATATGTCTTAAAACACAAATGAAAGGGTAACCAAGGGTATTTTCGTCATTTAACCCTAAATTTGACCAATTTGAGGTCAAAAAAAGGATTCTACACGCGAATTTGTGTAGGAATAGCCTGTGTCATGATTTTTGGTAAGGTCCAGATAGACTGGGGCTACAGGAGCATTTTGGTAATTTAGCATTATTAAGCTAAGTTAACCAATATCATGAGATCAAAATAAGGCACAAATGAGTGATAAATCATCTATGATATTGGGCATTATAAGACTTGAGGATGGTTTGAAGTTTAAGTTGCCTGAGCTCTGAATTTTTGAGGAAAGAACACAAGGAAAGCAATAAGATAGTAACGTCCTTCTTACATTTACTATGTGATACCTACTATGAATGTCATACATGTAACATGAGCTAGTGTCCTAGACACATCCATTCACCATGTTGTGGTCAGGGACCCAACAGGGGCACCAAGTCGACTAAGGGCAGACGTAAAGTTTGACCTTGGGCTAGTGCACACACATACGTTAGATCATCTTACATTTCATGACATCGCATATCTATTTTCGCATTTTATTTGTATGTAAGCATGTTGCTACTGAGATTCTCTCGAATCTCATTCTTTCCAAATAACAAAACCATTTCAGCTGAAGCAGGTAGCTCAAAAGGCAAGGCAGCGGCTACCGGTGAGTAGCGTCCCGGAGTTTCGTTGCGATTATAGCGCTTCCGCATGTACTTAGCTATTATTATTTTGGTACTCTTTGTACATGTATTTATATGTGTTAGCAAACCCTTTAAGGGTAATCTCTGATAATGTAAACTAATACGATGTATTTATATGTTTCCGCTGTGTTATACACTTTATGTTACATAATATGCTTATCACCCGTAGTTATTTATGGTTGAAAAAGGGGCGTTACAACAACAAATGCAGTAAATGAGCAATAATGGAGGAAATCTTTCCTTCACTTTGACAATTTACAATTTGTAAGGGAGGTTTGTTTTTTTCCCCTTTTAAGAATGGGAGGTGGGGAGGAGGCATATGCAGATGGCTTAGAGGAGACACAAGGGAAATGAGTTTGGTTTCTCTCATTATCCTCTTTCTCATTTTTTTCTCATAATCTCACGTCTACTATTAAATTAAAATAATATATGGTTTAGATTCAATCTTTTATAAAAATATTTCTATAAACATAAATAAATAATTTTAAACTCTTAAAATCTTATATATATATATATATATATATATATCATTAATAATTGAAATCCATAAAAAATAAATAAATTTCAATTTATAAAATATTATACACACTAATTTTATAAAATAATAAATCTAAACCATCCATTTCATAATCTAAGCTTGGAGATGAGATGATAAGAAGATAATGAGAAAGAGAACAATGAGAGTATCCTCTTCCAACAAAAAACAAGGGTTTTTTTTTAAACGATAAAATGAAAATTTAACCCTAACGTAAGAAATATATATAATTACTATAAATTTATTAAATTAAATAGGATGCCACATAGAATGTGAGGTATTCAATATCGATATGATATGACAATTTCCATTAAAAAGATAACAGTGAATTAACGGCAAGGGTTTTTGGGTAAAAAATCAAGGATTAGGGAGGTTAAATTTAAAATTTGAAATAACTGGGGTGATATGCAATTGACCTAAGGTTCAAACGAGTTTTATATAATTTAACCTTTTTAAAATAAATATGATTTTTTTCAAAACAAAAAAATTACAAAATAATATAAAATTATAATTAATATATGTATATTCTATGAAATTTATAGAAATTTATAATATTTATAAGTTATGAATGCAAGATCTACAATAAGTTAGGTATATTATAAAACGGACTTATAATGACCTTTTTTTTTTGGAATTGAGTTCCACAAGAAACACATACTAAACAGCTTTAAACTTACCTGTTAGAAAATATACCCACATTTAGTACCTAACAATACCTTAAATAAAATTGCCTCTAATAGGGTTTGAAAACCTCTTTATTTCAACGCATTTTTAAACCGTGAGGAACTCCAAAAAAAACATTTTTTTAGAATCAAACTGTGAGATGTTATAAGTAGTATCAGAGTCGGTGTTGGGATGTTATAGATTGCATTAAAGCCAAGCTCAATCTTTATAAGGGTCTAGATACCTCTCAATGCCTCCCCTTTCAATGCGTTTTAAAAGTGGAAATGGTACTGACCTAAAGCGAACAATATTGTGAGCGAGGTATTGAGATGTTATACATAGTATCAGAGCCTTATAGAATATTGCAAGTGGTATCAATAGGGTGGTATTTCAACTTTTGAAAGTAAAGTATTATTTCACATTTTAATTTGGTGATATTTTAAGGGTTGTTATACGGCTTTCAGTCAACCTTAGAAGAACTGGCTAAGGATCCAAGGGGGAAGTGATACCTTGGAAGATGTGGCTAGGGAATCAAAGGGTACTGAGGGGCCAAGTGATGGTGCAGATCATATCATAAGCAGCACATTCAAGACAACCTTAAAGGACTCCAAAATGGATAATAATGACCTTTTTTAATTGAGTTCCAAGGAAAACCAAAATGTGGCATACTAAACAGCTTTAAATTTACCTATTAAGAGAGATAGACACATTTAATACTTGACAAACTTTGAAAAGAATTACCTCTAATAGGATCTAAATACCTATTCTGTTTGACGCATTTTAAAACCTTTAGGGATTCCAAATCGAACTATTTGTAGAGTTAGGCACTAGGATGGTACAGGTCATATCAAAGCCAACATTGGGATCTTATAGGTGGTATCAAAATCAAGCTCAAGTCATTATAAGGGTTTGGACATCTCTCGATACCTCCCCCTCTTAATAAGTTTTAAAACCATAAGGGTAATAGGGCCCTAAAACAGACAATTTTGAGATTGAGACACTAAGATGTTACTAGTGGTATAAGAACCAACTAGAATGGTACAAGTTGTATTTGGCTTGTTGTATTTCAACTTCTGAAAGTAAAGTGTTGATTAAAATTTCAGTTTGGTGATATTTTTATGGTTGTTATACTATTTTCAGTCAACATTGGAAGATTTGGATGAGGAATCAAAAAGGGAAGTGATACTTTAGAAGATGTGGCTAAGGAATCAAAGTATGTTGAAGGGGAACTAATGTTGCGAATCATAAGTAACACGCTCAAGACAAACTTAAGGGACTCCAAAATGAACAATAATGATATTTCTTTTAAGGAATTAAGTTCCATGGAAAACCAAAATGCGGCATACCAAACAACTTTAAATTTACTTGTTAGAAAGATACCCACATTTAGTATATCACATTGCTTCAAATAGAATTGCCTTTATAATTAGGTGTAAATAACTTTTCCTTTAGACGTGTTTTAAAATTGAGTGACTTCAAAATGGACATTTTTTATAGTCAGGCACTGGGATGTTATAGGTGATATCAGAATTAGAGTTAGAATTTTAAGGTGGTATCAAAGCTAAGCTCAAGTCTTAGAAGGGTCTAAATAACTCTCGATACCTCCCCTTTTGATGAGTTTTAAAATCATGAGGGATAATGGGGCCAAAAGCGGATGATTTCAAGGGCGAGGTGTTGAGATGCTTAAATGGTATCAGAGCCAGCTGGAATGTTACAAGTGGTATCATATACGTGGTATCAAAGTTGGGGATAGCTTATTATAATTGGTATCAAAGCTAGAACCAAGTCCATATAAGGGTTTGGATACCTCCCTTCTTGTATGTTTTAAAACAGTAAGAGTTAATGAGACCCTAAAATGAACAATTTTGAGTAGGAGGTACTTAAATGTTATAGTTGGTATCAAGGCTAAGGTCTCATAATGGTTTAGATACCTATTCACCTTAATGTCTTTTAAAACCATAAAGGTGAATAGGACTCAAATTGGACAACTTTAAGAGTGAGGCACTAATATTGTAAGTGGTATCAAAACTAGCACAAAGATGTTGTAATTGGTATCAAAGCCAAACTAAGAGAAAATGGGATATGGGGTGGAATGGTTGAGAGAAACGTGCAATAATTAACACTACTACAAATTACAGATTTAGTGGCGCACCTTTTTGTCGAGCTTATTTGAATAAGGCCACAGCTTTAACTAACTTTGTTGTTTTTAAAAAAAAATTTGTAAAAATACATTAGGTGGCGCTTAACTAAATATAAATAAGCGACATAGCGGGTCACTAACATTATGTGGCGCTTTTTTAAGAAAGCGCCACCTAAAGTATTTTTTTCCAAAAAAAAATTAAAAAAAATTTAATTAAAAGAAGCTATGGCACTTATTCAAATAAGTGTCACCCAATATTCTTTCTATTTTACAATTTTTTTAAAGTTTCTACTAAAGATATTATCATATTTTATATAGCTTCTCTTATTGAAATCAAAATTATACATACGGTTGTTGATTATACATATTAAAATCTATAATAAAATAAAAAATGATAAATTCTAATATTATATACAAATTTTATAATAAATTGAATGAGAAAAAAAATAAACTTATTATATAATTTAATGAATACTTTTTTACAATACATAATTTAGTAGAAGCATATATTCTTTAATGATATAAATTCATATAACTATATTAGTTATTAAATATATAATATCAATATTAATATATTATAATTTAATTATAAAAGAAGTAAAATATTAGATCTGGAGATGACTTTAATTTTACAAAATTAAAATAAGAAATTAAAGCAAGATAAATGCATTAATCTATTACAATATATAAATTAATATAATTATATTATATATTGAATAAATAATATTAATATTTATTAATTTATATTTAATTACTAAATATAAAAATTTAATAAAAAATATCATTTGGTAGCGCTTATTGAACCAAGCACCACCTAAGGTATGCTAATTAAATTATTATTAATAAATTTAATAAATATTTATATTATATATTTATATATGTAATATAATTATATTAATTTATATATTTTAATAGATTACTATATATATCTTGCGTTTATTTCTCATTTTAATTTTATAAATTAAAGTCATCTCTGCATCTAATTTTTAATTTTTTTAATTAAATTATAATTTATTAATATTAACAATATATACTAATATAATTAAAGGCATCTCATTTTAATTCATTCTAATAAATTAATTAATGAAAATATTTTATTAAAAGAAATATAATATTTTATTTTAGTAAATTATATTAATTAATAAATATATATATGAATAATATTAATTTTTTAAATTAATTATTTAATTAAATATATGATTGGGTGGCGCTCATTGAACAAAGCGCCACTCTATGTCTAATTTTTTAATTAATAAATATTAATTAAAATTTGATTGGTGGCGCTCATTGAAAGAAGCGCCACCCAATGGCAACTGAACTGATTATATTAATATATATTAATATTATATAATTAATAAATAATATAATTTTAGTAATTTATATATTGTAATATATTAATTAATATAAAAATATAATAAAAATGGTGATTGGGTGGCGCTTATTGAGCCAAGCACCACCCAATGTCTGAAAAACTCAAAAATTAAACACCCGCCTTAATAATTTCAATTCCCCTCCCCCAAATTAATTTCCTGGCCCCACACTCCCCTACCTTAGGTCAACCCTAAGCTTTGTTCGACCCCACCACCGCCCCCTCAGCTCTGCCCTCAAGCTTGTCCGCCCACCGCCGCCCACCGGTCCCCCTGCCCTCAGCTTCCTTGGTCGTCCCTCAGCCCCCATCCCTCAGCTCCCTTATCCCGTCCCTCAGCCCCCATCCCCAGCTTTCCCTGCCCCCAAATCCCCCATACCGTCCCCCAGCTCCCCCAAACCCCATCCCCCACTGTCCCTCAGCTCTCCTCCCCCTGTCCCTCAACTCCTCCCTCCATCCCTCAACTCCCTCCCTTCCCCATCTCAATAATGCTCCCCCAACTCTCTCCCAAAGGTCCACCGTCAGTTCCCTCCCTCCACCGTCTCTCAGCTTCTAAGGTGGGTCTCTTATATTCATAGTCACATCTTCTCTTATAATTAAATCTTGTTTCTGATGGACTTCAATTCATTTATTATTGCTTAGCTTCAATTTCCTCGCGTCTGATCAGCTGCTTCCCCACAGTACAGCCAAAAGCTCCCTTTTTGGTATAAGCATTTGGTCCCCACTGCGAATCTGTAAGTTTGTCTTTTATTGTTTTTTTAATATATCTGTATTGTTTTCTTTAATATGATTCAGACCCTGCCCTTTTTTGTTTTTTTTAATAATTTTATGAATTTATCATTATTTTTAGTTAAACTTTTTTTCATGTGCCCCTGATATCATTTAATCAAGACCTATACTAGTAATAATAACGGCTAATTAGCTTAATTAAAAAAATAAAAAACAAGAAATTAGGGAACATTGCTCAAGAATCAAGAATCAATTGACATAATAATATAAATTAAAATTTTTTTACTATTATCACTTTCTTAACTCCTCATTCATTGGCCATAAAACAACATATTTGGTAATTAATATAAAAAGATATCAAAGAGGGATACTCATCTTGATCAACACAAAAGAAATTAATTCCCACCAAGGATTAACCTTTGTCTTTAATTATTTGAAATTTGTAGAATTTATGGGCTTCAAATATAATATCTATTGTATCAAAACCTAAAATCTCATAAGTCTTATCATTTTTATTTGAGGAGAGTCATCCCAAAAAATATACTTTTTAAAATACAACCTTAAAAATTACTTTTTTCTCCAAGAATTCAGCTGGCCTTTTTAATATGGATTTTAGTGTGACATAAGCAACCTGACATAAGCAATCCCTTTTTTGTTTTATTTTAAATTTTTGTTGCATCTTGGACAAAGTCTTTTTTTCGTCTATATGTGTGATTGACAAAGTGAATTAGGATTTATTTTTTTATCAAAAAAATTGGGATTTAATTATTTATTTATTTGGATTCCATAGTGACATAAATAATCTCACATAAGTTCCCGTTTTTATGTTTTCTTAATTTCTATTGTATCTTGAACAAATTCTATTTTTTTCATAAACCTACCGTGACCAATTGGTATAAATTGACTCACATACCCTTTGTAACAGATAGTTTTCTCATTTAGTGTGTATATAGGTTGAAGGCATAGATGATTTTCTCATACATAGAAACTAACCACTATTTAAATCTAGGTTATTGAAACCATAGATGGATTGAAAATGGATGTCATCTGATTGGTGTTCAAGAGAATATATAGATGGGGTGAAAGAGTTTATTAGATTTGCAATTGAGCATACAAAAGATCCTAACAAAATCTTGTGCCCCTGCTTATCTTGTTGTTATGGAAAGCGGATTAATCCACGTGATTTGTTAGATCATTTAGGGTGTCATGGCATTGATCAAACATATACATGATAGATAAGGCATGGTGAGATAAACGACCCCTGTAATGATCGGGCGCATACTACCGGTGGTGCTTCAAATGAGTTTGACCGAAGCATGTGTGATAAAGATGATGGTTTTGAAGAAATGCTTAATGTGGTTAAACAGATACTTTATAATTGTCCCAGAGAATTTGAGAAGTTGAAAGGTGATGCAGAGAAACTGTTATATACCGGTTGTACAAAATACACAAGATTGCTAGCAGTGCTGAAATTGTACAACTTTAAAGCCCGCTATGGGTTAAGTGATTCGGGTTTCACCACACTCCTTAAACTTTTGCAAGATATGCTTCCAGAAGAAAATGTACTTCCTACAAAGACATACAAAGCAAAGCGAATTCTTTGCTCAACAACTGGAATGAGATATAAGAAGATACATGCATGCCCTAATGATTGCATATTATTTCAGAAACAATATGCAATATTAGAGAAGTGCCCTAAATGCAATGCATCTCGGTATGGGAAGAACAAAGGAAAAAGTCTCATCAAGGTCCTATGGCATTTTTCTATTATCCCGAGATTCAAGCGTTTGTACAGTAATGCAGAGATATCGAAGCAGTTGACATGGCATGCAGATGAGAGGATTGAAGACACACAGTTGAGGCACCCTGCAGATGCCCCTTAATGGAAGAAAATTGATAATGAGTATCCTAACTTTTCGAACGAGGTAAGGAACCTACGCCTTGCACTGTCAACTGATGGAATCAATCCGCACAACGTTCAAAGTAGTATACATAGCACATGGCCAGTAATAATGATGATTTATAACCTTCCTCTATACTTGATAATGAAACGTAAGTTTATGATGCTGTCAATGTTAATTTCTGGGCCAAAACAACCTAGGAATGATATAGATGTATACTTGACTCCTTTAATTGATGACTTGAACCTACTTTAGGAAGATGGCGTCAATGTTTATGATGGGTATAAGGAAGAAAGTTTTACTTTAAAAACCATGATGTATGGCACAATTAATAATTTCCCAGCTTATGGTAATTTTTATGGATACAACGTTAAATGATATTGTGCGTGCCCTATATATGAAGATGATACTTATTCAGTGTGACTAGATAATTGTAAGAAAAATGTCTATATGGGATATCAAAGATTCTTACCATCAAAACAACGTTGGAGGAAGTGGAAAAAGGCTTTCAATAGTGACTCTGAAGAAGGTAGCCCACCAAAGATGTTGACCAGGGCTCAGGTTTTTGAAAAGGTGAAAGAGCTACATATCAATTTTGGCAAGCCATATGTCAATCAAATCGGGCCAAGTGGTTGGAAGAAGAAGTCTATTTTATTTGAACTTCCATATTGAAAGTCCTTATATGTTAGGCATTTTCTCGATGTGATGCACATTGAAAAAAATATGTGATAGTATAATTGGCACGTTGCTCAATGTGTAAGGATGGTGTCAATGTGAGGTTGGATTTGGTTAATTTGGGAATAAGAGAAGAGTTGGCACCAGTTGAGAAAGGGAACTACACTTATTTACCTCCAACGGCTTACACTATGTCGAAGAAGGAGAAAAAATTGTTTTGCAAGTTTCTACAAGGAATTAAAGTTCCAGAGGGGTACTCTTCAAATATCAAAAACCTTGTTTCAATGAAAGAGTTGAGTTAAAGAACCTTAAATCTCATGACTGTCATGTGCTCATGCAGAATTTCTTACTGGTTGGTATACAGTCCATCTTACTAAAAAATGTCAGAAAGACAATCACTAAACTCTGCATGTTTTTCAAGTTGATATGTAGTAAAGTGGTTGATTTAACCAAGTTGCGACATTTGCAAAAGCTAATTGTTTGTACTCTGTGTGAACTTGAATATATTTTCCACCTTCAGTTTTTGATATTATGGTCCACCTAACTGTACACTTGGTGAAAGAGGTTTAATTATGCGGTCCAATCTACTTGAGATGCATGTACCCGAACGAGTGATTTATGAAAATTTTAAAAGGGTTTGTTAAAAATAGATATCGACCAGAAGTATGTATTACTTAATGGTACAAAGATGATCATTTCATTTTAGCATCACAAGAAAAAAATTGTTCTTCATTCCTGATCTTGCTAAGAAGAATTGGTCTATTGTACTCCCTTCAAACAAGAATCATCAAGAACAAGTTGATCTTGAAAGTCATGAGTATTTGAATATTGTTCAGGAAGATCCTTATTTTGAGCTTTTGGGATCAGAAGATATTGGTATAGATGAAGATGAATATGAAGATGAAGATGAAGATGAAGAACCCTTGTATATGAGACATGATCATGTAGAGGGGACTTGGGTCAGGCTGACAAATCCATCTACTAGAAGACTCAAGGGATACACAACTGTCAGCTTAACAAGAAAGAGGAAAAGATAACGAGTTCCTGATTTGTTTACTTGTATGTTTTACCTGTACCCATATATGTCAAATTCATTTACTTTGATTGACATGATTGTCACTGTGCACTTATATTTTCTTTTATTTGTATAACTTGTAGGAAAATGGATTCTCCACGTGAAGATGACAATGTTCCCACGCATGTTGGTAGACAAAGATTTGTTGAGCATGTCGCCCATGGTAGGACTGTAATGGTGAGGTTGATCAAAATGAGAAGCAAGGGCATTAAGTTAGAACTTGATTGGAATGAAAAAGGGAATCCAATTAGACCGAACAGTAGCTCCCTCAATAATTTCATTGGGACTACAGTCCAAGACAGAGTTCCTATTACAATTCAAGATTGGAGACGAGTGAAGAAACAATACGGGAATGAAATATGGGGTGAAGTCCAAGTAAGACATTAATTAATTTATTATTCAGGTTGTTTTGATTCATATGATTACAATCTAACAAATTAGCTTATTTTGTTATTGATGGTGATGATCACGAGAACTTCATGCTTAGAAAAGCTGGCAAACTCATGAGAAAGTTTCATTCCGATATTGTGAAATATTTCTTGAGGGATGATAATGAGAATATCATTCCAACACCGTCAGAATTATACGACGGGATCATCAATCAAGAAACGTGAGATGAGTTTGTAAGAACACATACAAGTCAAGAATTTCAGGTGATGTGACATTATACTTTATAAACTACTTGTAATATGTTTGTAATTAATATTTATTAATGTGTATCATTTGGATGTAAATAGGAGCTAAGTGAGAAGAACTACTCCAATGCAATCAATATGCCATACCGCTACATATAAGGACCTGTATCTTTGGAAAGTTAGAGCAAAAAATGGTAAGGACTAATGATTATTTCTTTAATTTGTGTGACTTATTCTAAACTTCAACTAACTTTCATATGCAGATAGAAGAATCAACTTTAGATGTTACACAGGTTCCATAACATGACTTGTGGGTAGCCGGTTGCATAAATAAAAAAGGGGAAATTTGAAGTGAAGAAGTAAGAAGAGTTGCAGAATATTGTGTAAGTATTGAAACATATGAGAACATACAATAATATGATTGCTTAGATGATTCTGGTTTATATTAACTACTAGTAATAATGTTATAATTTATTTTGTGATAGCGATCAATGACACAAGAGGTGCCACAGTTGGCGGCTTATATTAGCCGTGATAATCTACTAAGTAAAGCGATGGGTGTACCTGAGTAGTATGGTCATGTTCGAGGTACTGGTTTTGGCGTGACACAAACATCATACTTCGGACGTCAGAAGCACTCGAACAAGAGTGACTTTTTACAGCTACGCGAGGAGATGAACAGCTTCAAGCATCAAATACAAGAACAATTTGATTTGCAAATGCGTTTGTTGCAAGAGCAAAACATGCAGCTGAGGGCGAACATTGATCAGTTAGTGTAGTCTAAGGCAATGCTAAATGTTTCTCCTTGTGACAGCCCAAGTGTGAGAGATAGTTGTACTTCTATCTCTAAAGTACAGCTTCCTTCGGTAATTAATTTCTTCTCTAATTAATTGTTACATTTTCAATTAGTATATAACATAACATCCTAAACTGATCTATCTTTCACAAGGCGAGTTAGCGTGCAAGTTATATGTTGAACATTTTGGAAAGCACGTAGTTGCGGTGGGTGTTGCCTACAATATAGACAATGATACCCTCCACAATTCACCATTGCCGGAGAACACAATCCAAGTAAGGGTCGATGTATTCACGGATGATGATGCGCTATTACCCATCCCTTCTCTGGATGACGCGACAATGGTTAAAGATGTTATCGGCGGTTATATTTCTTGGCCAATAGATTTGATAGAGCCATGTCAAAAGGTAGTCAAGAACACAATTCCTTCTATTTTTCCTATGCAGTACATCATTTAATTTCATGCTTTGTTTTTACAAGTTGAATGTTCTAAAGGAAAACAAGTTCAACTGCATGGCAAGGTCTCAAAGTGTTTGACCACACAGCCGAATTCCAAAGCCTCAGCTAGCCAACAGAGCAGAAGACAAACGATCTCATATTGTGATCAGTTGGCATGCATTGCACCTAGGTTGATACACAAAAGAAGTCTGTCATTGCCAATTGATAGACACATATATGGTGTTCAAGGCATAGAGGAACATATTACTACTGATGTGTTGAGTGAAATTTTCAATCGTGGATGGATTGGTGCTTCGATCATCAACAACTGGATTAGGTACTTTATTGTCATCGTTTATTATTGTTATTATTATTCATCTTTCAATTTTTTGTCGTCATCACATTTCTTGTTCTTTGTAAAGGCACTTGTACCATGACATCTTGGTAGATGCACAAAAGGTCCAGTTCTCCTTTGTCAACCCTTATCTCATTAGAAAGCACGGGGGTAGAGTAGATCCCGATGCCCAATCCAATGATCTAAAAGAATACTTTAGACAAAGAGCAAACTCAAATATATTATTTCTGGTGCCATACAATGCGGGGTAATATATTGATTATTAGTAGTGGTATTTCACTTTACATTTCTTTACTGTATTACTTTTACTATATTATGCATGGTTGAAGAAAACTTTCAAAATCTTTTAGGGCACATTCTATCTTGATTGTGATCAATGCAGCGACGCCTTCTGGCCCTCACATTTACTATATAGATCATCTAAGTGGAGGTGTTCCTTCAAACCATCCTCATTTGTTACGACTGATTAATAGGTAAGCATATATAGGCATGTATATGTGTGTGTAAATATATATTTGTGCAAACCACTAAATACCCTAATGCAATCAACATTTATTTGTTTTCTTAGTGCACTGATTGCATATAGAGCCTCTGTCAGCTTGAGCTTTTCTAGATCTGCAGATCCTGCCCATAGCTATACCTGAAAGAAGATACAGGTACTGATTTAAGAATTTAATTTCATTTTCATTTTTAAAAAAATTGTATTTTCCAATTTAGTTAACTATTTTATTATATTGTTACAGTGCCCTTTCTAGCCCAATAACGATGATTACGGGTATTATATAATGAAATTATGAAGGATGTCATTACTCATGATCAGCTTCAGGTTCTACTAAAAGTAAGTCATTTTAGTACAATACATATTGTGTTTTAAATTTATTGAATTGTTTGATAATTAATGTTAAGTTATATTAATTCATTGTCTGCATAATTGTATTGGTGTAGTATTATGAAGGTCAGCATTATGACAGTTTGACTGACAATCAAATCAATAAACTCATCGAGGAATGGTGTGAATATCTGTTGAGGCACTATTTTGGCTAGCAATATTATATAAATGTGCTAGGTTGTTTATTTTCCTATTATTGTTATTGTAGATTTAAGTAGCTGAATTAATTACTGTCTTATATTCACAATTGAGTAAATCTATATTTAGAGGTGATTTTGTTAATTAGCTATCTGTTTGTATCAATTTAGTTATTCCATTATGGTTTGCATGGGTATAGAAATTTTTGTTTTCACTGTTATGATAGAGGCAAGGTCTGACAAAAATATAGAAAAATTTATTAAAAAACCCTAGGGTGGAGCTCTCTTGAGAAAGCGTCACCCTATGTCAAATAGAAATATAAAAAAATAAACACACAACAGAATTAAAAATAAAAAATATATATTAAAAACAATAGGCCAAAGGTGGCGCTTTCTTAAGTAAGCGCCACCCTAGGCCCAATTAACAAAAAAAAAATAAAAATTCATCAAACGACAGATAATAAAAAATATATTTTAAAAAAACCGAGGGTGGTGCTTTTTAAAGAAAGCGCCACCCTAGGTCTATTTGAATATTTAAAAAAGAATTAAACACACGACATATAGTAAAATAAAATTATATTAAATATATATATGTATACATATATATATTTAATATAATTTTATTTTACTATATGTCGTGTGTTTAATTCTTTTTTAAATATTCAAATAGACCTATGGTGGTGCTTATTTAAGAAAGCATCACCCTATGTTAAAATAAAATATAAAAAAAATCAATTAAAAAAATTTATATTAAAAATACATATCAATAGTAGCGCTTATTTAAGAAAGCGCCACAAGAAGTTCCGAACAAGTTGTAGAGCTTTCTTTAATAAGCGCCACCCTTGGTTATTTTAATTAAAAAAAATATTAGCTACTGTGGTGCTTGTGCTGGAGCGTCACAGCTTGTTTTAGTGGCGTTTCAAAATGTGGCGTTTGTCAAGTGCTACTAATATTATTGTTATAAGCGCCACAACTTTTACTTTTTGTAGTAGTGTAATATAATTTTGTGTATGTTAGAACTGTCTGACACCCAAGAGGGGGGGTGAATTGGGTGTGTGATAAGAAAGTATGATCTTTTAAAATCTTTTCGCAACTTATCAAATCAATACATGTGGAAGTATAGAAACATAAGCTGATATGTAAATCATATATGCTGGAAATGTAAAAGCTTAGGGAAGAGAATATGCAAACTGTGATTTATCCTGGTTCGGTCCAATCCACGATGACCTACGTCCAGTCCCCAGGCTCCTCCTGAGATTTCCAATCCACTATATTCTTATTTAACTGGGCACAAGAAAAGCCTCTACAAATTCACAAGAGTAACTCCCCCTTACACACTGTAAGGTTTACTCCTTCTTACAGCAAGTCGAGCAAAGCAATCCCAAAGACTTTTCTCTCCTGCTTACCCGTGCAAGTCTTATGAGCAGCAACGTTCTCTCCTGCTTACACCACTGTAAGTCTTACGAGCAGCAACGTTCTCTACTGCTTGCACCTTGTAAGTCTTATAGGCAGAAACTCTTAATGGCGATTCACTCTACAACTTCCACTGTAAGGTAATCAACCCTCTCAAGGTCCCTCTACCTTGAGTTCAATACAGAAATATATTTGTAAGGATTTACAAACTCTCTCACAGAGTAGATAGGATACTCACTGAAGTACAATACAAATATTCACTCTCTCAAATATACATAATATAGAAGATGAAATAGAGTAAAGAGTGGTCGGAGGTAGAAGACTTAGAATATCAGCATGTTCATGTTCTCAGTGTATTGCCTGCTTTCTGTGTTTGAATCCTCTCCTATTTATAGCTGAGTTGTGGAAGATGACCGTTGTAAACATCCATCCGTTAGAGTCTGTTGATTCATTTGACCGTTGAACCCATTTGGATATTTTCCTGTTGTAATCCCATCTGATGCTTAGACAGACACTACTTCATCTTCGGTTGGAGTCCCATTGCTTTGCACGGTCGTTGAGTGTATTTAAATATTTTCCCGTTGATCGTGCTCTGACACATGCTTCAGCGTTTCTTACAGTTTGCCCATTGGTCTAACAGATGCAATAGTATTTGTCTTCCGTTACTTATGAATTTTTCTGCCGCCCACGAATAGTTGTCGTTTGAATGGAGAGTTCAGTTACTTGTCATGTGCGTGTTGGTGGAGTACAGCTGTAATACACTTTGAATATAACCGTTAGAAGATATTTGTATATCAACAGACTTATATGATTCACTGGAAGCGTTTTCTGAAAAACAGTAATAAGACCATTGGGAGTGATCTTGTTTTCGCAACTGAGTAGTAAAATGATATACCATATGATTTTGAAAGCTATTTGGATAAATCAGTAATAATTGAGTTTCACTAGCAAAATCAATTGTCGTTTGATGAAGTTAAAAGCAAATGAATCAAAGTCAATGTAGGAAGATGTATACTTGAACAAATCATTATATGAGAAGATGTAAAATCACTAGAAGTGTCAGTGGAAGTGATTTTGAAAACTTTGAAAACTTCTGAGAGTGATTGTTGGTTCACTGGAAGTGATATTGAAAATTTCATATTTCACTCGAGTGAATTTGGGATCACTGGAAGTGATTTTGTAAACAGTGATTTCTTCTTGGAGTGATTTCCAATTCACTGGAAGTGATTTGTAACTTTGCAAATATCACTCGAGTGATTTATGATCACTGGAAGTGATTTGGTGAACAGTGAAATCTTCTTGCAGTGATTTCTAATTCACTAGAAGTGATTCCGCGAAAATCCAACATCACTCGAGTGATTGAGGATCACTGGAAGTGATTTGAGAATTTTGGCGGATCACTCGAGTGATCTCAGCTTCACTGGAAGTGATTTGTAAAACAGTAGATTTTTCTTGAAGTGAAATCCTAATCACTGGAAGTGAATTTCAAAACAGTGAATTTTTCTTGCAGTGATTTCGCGATCACTGGAAGTGAAATTGCGGATCACTCGAGTGATTTCCCATATCACTCGAGTGATCTGTAATTTTCTATAATCACTCGAGTGATTTCAGCGATCACTCGAGTGATCTTGAATATCACTCGAGTGATTACAAATCACTCGAGTGATCTGTTGTCCAGATCACTTCAGCTGCGTTTCTAATTCTTCAGCAAACAGGAGTAACTTTCCAGATGCCATAACTCTTTGAATATGGCTCCAAAAATTCTGTATTATATATCAATGGAACGCTCTTGAGGTCTAGTTTCATATGGCACCAGTTTCAGCTCAATTCAATCTGTGGTTTGAGAGTTATAGCCAAAATACCCAGTCTGTTCCAGAAAGTGACGCTGATATGAATCCCAAATTCAAACACTGATATCTCCCTCATCTGATCTCCTTTGATGTTTTTTCTGGTGTCAAAATGACGCATTGGGAGTCTAGTTTCATATGCAACTGGTTTGGTCTTAATTGGATTTGTATTGAGAGAGTTATGATCAAATAACCAGACCTCGCTCAGCTGGACGAAGAACAGGGCATGAAAATCACTCGAGTGATCTGTGAATCACTGCAAGTGATTTTCACTGTTCCGAAAATCACTCGAGTGATTCTCAACATCACTCGAGTGATTTCCAAAATCACTCGATTGCTACAGTGATGCTACAGTAGCTACAGTGAAAATGCTACAGTATCGTATGCTACAGTGCTGCTGCTATAGTAACCATATGCTACAGTAACCGTGGAGCTTGAAATTTGCTATTTTTCATTGATTCTTGCAAGTTCTTCATTCCTCAATTTATTTCTTTCATTGCTTGACTAATCTACAATATATGCAATATCAAATAGTTAGTCAATGTATTAGAAAAGTATACTATGCAAACTTTGGCTTTCATAATATTTGATATATATATTTGGCATCATCAAAACTAATCATATCTAACAGTGTATGTGTAATGTATGGTATGGTATAAAAGAAATGTTAATGCTAATATCAAGTATGTCAAACATATTGCTGGTTAAAATTATATTCACACATTAAGCAGACCCAACGGATGGTTTCTTCTATAATTTAGTGACCACCGCCTATATAAAACTGTTCCACGATAAGATCACAAGTAAGTGTATATATATAAGTATGGAAAATATACTCACTTAAGGGTTTTGTTGCCTTCAATGTGCTGAAGGTATATCTTTAGCCCTGGTAGTAATATTGCACGATAATCTAAAGCACTACCTCTAATCACAAGTAGGTGTGTTCCATGATAAGAAAATCAAATTTTCCATAAATTTTCTCAAGAAGCCATTCACGTTCATAGTGATCTAACAATGGCTAACCATTAGTAACTTCTGTAACACCAATTTTTTCATGCTTTTTGAAAGCAAAAGGGATATCTATAGGTTTCCAAGAACAAACACAAGTATTTTCAACCTATTTATTGCTAACACTCTGAGGCAAAACTTCCTCTACCTTATGTGAGCAATTACCAATGTCGAGCCTCAGGCTACACTCCCCGGTGGACAACAAAAGGTACCTCAGTACACATGTTTTACGCTTAGCTTCTCAACTGCAAGCAACAAGGTCGATGCCTCAACCACTTGACTATGTCGGGGCAAGAGCCACGACTTCATCCACACTCCACACTCTCATCAGTGAGAACCCCTGATTATGGGCTGAATTCTATATCTTCAAACATGCTCTGATACCAACAATATAACACTATAGTTTTTAAAGCATTTAGATGGGTTTAAATAGATAAAGGCTTCAATGTAACACTAACAATACTCTGATTCCAACAATAGTGCATCTTCAAACATGCTCTGATACTAACAATGTAGCACCATAGTTTTCAAAGTGTTTAGATGGGTTTAAATAGATAAAGACTTCAAACCAGAGATTGGAAATCATTTATAAACAATAGAGGTCCTGACTCCAAGATAGGGTTCGAACTTGCACTGTGGCGGATTTTCAAAAACTTCTTGAAATATTTTCATTGTGGTCTCAACTGGTTTGCAATTTCATTACAACCCATCCAGTTTTAGTTCCATTTATTAATATTAGAGTGTTTACCCAAAGTGTTCTCTGCTGAAACCCACATTTGGGTTGGTTAACCAATAGGCCCTACACGCATGATTGACCGATTCCATTTTGATTATCTCAGTCAATTACCAGTGTTCGAGCTACAATTAACGTGGCTATTACTATAACTAGTGCAAGTTTTATCATATTAGTTTACATCATATACAAAAGAAGATAACCAATATAAATAAAATCTCTTCTTGTCTTGATCTATTTGTTCCTGATTACCTTCTTCGCCTTGGAATTGTTTGCCAGTGCTGTAAAATTTGCTATTTAGAAAGGGGTGAGATTCAAAAGAATCTAAGTAGTAACAGTTATCACTAATATGAAATGCATATAATGAACATGCTAAGTAAACCATCAATCATAACATGCAACACATTCAACATTCAGAGATAAACATAATATGCAGCATCGACTACAATCATAGGACCCACAGGTCCATTCCCATAGTGCTAGGTATTCAACTAGGCTTCTTCTCTTCTCATCTGAATGCTTAATAGGTTCATGACCTAAGGACCCACTGGTCTACTAGGCCTTACTATCTATCTCATCTTCACAACACATAAATCAAAATGGTATAAACATGCATGTAAAAAGCATACATAGTATGTGAGGGATAAGTCACTACCTTGAAGCCTTTCTGAGTCTTGATCTCATTCCCAGTCTCTTGGGTGACTCGGACAGATATCAAATCCTATAAATTAATATTCACATATGGATGAGTTATTACTTATCTAAGTTCTTCAATATCTAAAGATGCTAGGGGTAGTTATCTTTAATGTTAGTGTATTATGCAAAAGAGGTGGTTAATATGCCTACACTAACATCATATGTTTATCTTACCCTTTAGAGTTCAATTTTATTACCATTTACCCTAAGTACACTTTACCCTTGATCATCCTTCTTATTACAATTTGCCCAAGTATTAGACCATATCTCTACCCTTGGGTTTTCACTCTTATTATGATTCAACCTAAGTACTAGCACTTATGTCTACCCTTGCCAATTACTCCTATTTACCATTCAAGTCATTCTCACATTTTCGCATAGTAATCTATACTGCCAAATTTTTCACCTATCTTTGAAAAATCATAACTTAATCTAAAAAACTCCAATTGAGGTAGTTCAAAGTCCTATGTGATTATATTTAAGTCTATTTTGAAACAAAAATATGTCTCTCTACCAATTATATGTAAAAAAGTCCAGAATCCTCAATCATTCATCAATGCCACAGAAATCATTGAAGATTTAATGCCTAACTTTAACAAATCATAACTCCCAATTTACTAACCCAAATGTCATATTTTATATATCAAATTAAATCTTATCATGTTTAATTTCATTTTAAAAAATATCATAGCCATTGGATATCATTTGATCAACCAAAAACAAGTCACAGACAATCTGCCTCGAAACTAGCAGTAGCTAACCCTAGCAACATTGATTTCCAACTTTCACATTTTCTATCCTATTCATCCAAAATCACAACCACAAGCTACCCCCATTCAATTTTTCATGTAGAATCCATTGGTAACCTCAAATTCACCAAAAGAACAATCCTTTTATATGCCCTGCATCTAGCCAAAGGTTCTCATCCAAAACCACTATCACCAAGTTCCCAATTTTACCACTATAATAGCCTAGAATTATCATTATACACCATAAATCACCATTTATATCATCATATCAACATGAAACCCTAAGAATTTCATAACAAATAAAATTAGGGCAGCATACAAAATCCACAATACCCAACTAAACCACAAGATATGGGGTTCAAATTGAAGCTTATACTCACCTCTTGCTCTTTCTAGAGCTTGTTTCTTGTTTATCGTACTTTGGCCTTTGATTGGCAGCAAAAAACACCTCCCCTTGAAAATATAAAACCATAGAACTGTAATTGGACAAGAATATCTTACCTAGCTCTTTGTTCTTCCAAATGCCTCTTTCTCTTTCCTTTTTTCTTTTTCCTCCTTTTTTCTCTATTTGGCCGGCTCTTTGGGTGTGTGAAGAGAGAGTAATGTATTGAATTAATTAATGTCCATCCACTTATAAGACTTGACTGAAATTTGAGATAGAATTGAGAGAAGGTGAGGTGTCAACATCTTGTGCTTCTTGCATAAAGTATCTTGGTTAATTAACCAAGTGTGGGTTGGGTTAGATGATGGATATTTTCTTCTTCCCTCTCTCATATTAACTTGACCAAAAATCACACTCAAGGTGTACAGAAATTTGTTGACCAAATTGCTCTTGAATCTTGCTTTTTAGTCAAACTTTCCAAGTTGTACTAACTTGCAAGATTTGTTGACTTTCCTTCCTTTCCTCTTTTCTTTCATTTTGGCTTGGTCAATAGATATGGTTTGGCTTTGAATTACATTATCTCTCTCCTAATTAGAGTCTTAACTGAATTGCTCAACCAAAGAACAGGAAAATATGTTGACGAAATGCCTATAGGTATATAAGTATTCAAGTTTGACCAAAGTTTTCTTGCAAAGTGCTTTGAAACTTTGACCAAACTCTTTCTTTCTCTCATTTTGCCCTCTTGGACATTTTTAATATCATGAGGGGAGGGAGTTAATTTGCTTTTTCAACCTCATGATTGCTCTTGCTTTCCAAGGACAAATCTTAGCCCTTCATTTTTTCTTCCAATTTTAACCTCAAGATCAAGTGACAAGTATCTCTTTGCCCTTGATCATGGTAATATTAATTGTTTTGCCATTAATTCTTTTATTCCACTTTATTCCCTTCTTCCAAGACACCATCTCTTCTTCTTTTTAAATCCAAATTAGGTTTAAATCCTATTTGACTTTATATAAAGGAATTTAATACTTTCCTTTAACTAATTGGAACTAATTTCATACTTAATTCTAAATTAGTCTCTAAAAATCATTATAGTTCTTAAACATTCTTTATGACACTTTCCAAACTGGGCTTAGTAGTCTATCTGATATAGACTTATCCTTAAGGGCTTGTTTGGTATGAGGGGAGAGGAGGGAAAATGGGTGAATGGAAAAAATTTTTGAGTTGGATTTATGAAAATGAGAGAAATGGGGTATAAAGCTTTTAATTAAGTTTTCTTACTCTTTTATCTTACATATTCTCTATATTAAAATTTTATAACCCCACTTCTCCAATTTTTTTATTAAATTCAACTCATAAAAATTTTCCCTCCCCTCCAAATCCCTCATACCAAACAAACCCCAAGTCTTTAGACCCAAAATTTGGGATATTATAACCAACATGCTCCTACACAACATGCTCCCAATTCGAAACCTAAAAACTTCTCCACGCAGAAGGGCAAAGCTAGGCTTTACATGTTTTGTTAACCTTGGCATAAGATAAACCTTTAATTGCCATGTCATTAGCCCTTGAAGACTCAGTGTGAGATTGGAGATCACATACCTTAATCCTTAAAACCCCTTACCCTTCCCATTCATTCTTGGATTGGAAATACTCCATAACTTTTGATGGTTCTTCAACAAACCATTAAAAAAATTAAATTAAATATTAGTAATAAGTAAATAATGAAATATAAAAACTCCAATAAACTACATTATTTATAAGCCATAAATATACTCACTTCAAAGTAGTGTTGTCTTGAATGTGTCAGTAGAGGCAATAATATTGCATGATAATCTAAAATAATACCAAGCCAAAGTTTGTGTTTCAACCCCTCTTCTTTTTTTCATTTTCTTTTTCTTTTTTTTTTTTGGCGATGATTGTAATACCCCAAATTTTGGGATTAAAGGCTTGAGGTTTAGCTTGAATTAAGTGGACTGCTAGACCCCGGTTTAGTGAATGTCCAAGTAAGTAATGATATTTATCCCAAACTTCCTCTATATTGTTGGGTATTAAAATGGAAATAAAATGTAAGGGCAAAATGGTAATTTTTCCAAAAGATGAGAAATGAAGATTTTTCCCTAATATTCACAATGATTTGAGTTGGATGAGAATTAAAAGGAGCGAAATGACTACTTGATGATTAATAAGCCCAAGCGGGTGAATTATTATCAAGTAAAGTCAATAAGCGGAGAAGTTTAAGGCTTCGGTTGACCACTTGAGGTGGTGTAATAGGATAATTTGAGATTGAATTATACTCTCTTATTTCTCATTAATATTGATAGAATGATGAAGGAAAAGAGAAATGAAACTTGCTGTGTAAGAAAAGAGATAGGTGGACTAATTGAGTAAAGGCCACCTAGATGATTTTAATTAATCATCACCCTTCATCATCAATTCTTATTCTCATCTTTCTCGTGCAATCAGGATTAAAAGATAAAGGGAAATGAAAGAGAATTATATGAGAATGAGAAAGAGAAAGAGAACGGAAAGAACAAGAGAACGCGGAGGAAAGAGAGAAGAGAGAGAAAGTTGTGATTAGTCGGAACTCGACCGAAACGGCGTTTTCTCTCCAAGTACCCAGTACAAACATTCTTCTACTCATCTCGAGCTTCGATTCTATGGTTTTGGATTCTCATTTGGAGGTGGTTGGTGCCATCTCACCGACCAGAGCGTCACCGGAATTCTGAACTAAATTCAGAAAAGGCATAGAGGTAAGCATAAGCTTCCTTTCTACCATTTCGGTTTGTCGTTTGGATGAGTATTATGAAAGTAGGGTACTGTTCATCTCTCATTCTATCAATTTTTTGGAGGATTAAGCGATGTCTAATATATGTCTAAACGACTAATCATGTAATAAGGAGTAGAAAGGAGGTTATTAAGTCAAAGAAAGGGAGGAACCGACACAACTCTTCTGAGAACTCTATATTAGCTGCCTGAGGTGTGGCATGAGCAAAGAGTTAGAATTTTATCAATTAGATGATTCTATTGAGTTCAGAAGAGCAAATTGTGTAGGATTCATGTTGATGACGAAGTGAGAAAAGGCCTGGGGAATGAAATGACCGAATTACCCCTTTTAGCTCTAAATAAGGGTTGTCAAGGGTATTTCCGTCATTCAGGCCTGAATTTGATTGATATGAAGTCATAAATGGATTCTACACGTGAAATTTTGTAGGATTGGCCCATGTTATAATTTCTCTAAAAGTACAGTTAGACCGAGCTTCCGGGGGCATTTTGGTAATTTAGCGTAATTGAGCTAAGTTATCAACTGAAAACAAGTCTAGATTGTTATATGGATGAGTAATGACTCATGTATGCTATGTTTGAGAATTCTAGGACTCGATAGACGGACGTGCCGAACCAGAGCAAAGACGAAGGTTTGAGGAATGACATGAAATCCTACAGGTAGTGAACTTACATTTCCTACATGTGTATGATATGTATGTCTTGCATTGAGTATGTGACTACTATGCCTGTTTGTGTTGAACATGTTGATTGATTGAAGCTCTGTTATATTTGTGCAATGGCCATATGTATGTCATAACATCGAGCACGTAGCATGTCATTATGTTGGCATGAAATAGTGTAGGCAAGCATGTCATGCATTCATATATATCTGTCATGCATAGTGGTACTATTCGCTACTGAGATTCTCTCAAATCTCACTCCTCCCAAACAACCATTTTAGACAGGTTGAAGGATGCATGTAGTTATGCTCGAAGGAGGAATTGCTGAGGAGAAGATCATTTAATGTAATGAATTTACATTTGATAGCCTTGTGTGGCTTGAAGTATATGTGTATGTATAAGCATGTATGAATGATTGTTGTTAAAGCAAAGAATCGCTCTAATGTAATAAGAGAATTGCTCTAGTATAAAGAAAGTGAACAACTTTTAGTTTATTAAAGTGATCGCTCGCTTACTCTGATTTAATGGAACTAAGAGCGGATGAGGTATTGTAAGGAAGGGTGTCACAATGATTCTCATAATCTCTTGATCATTTTTGCTCAGCTGCGTCATAGCAAACTAAATAAGTCAGAACAAATTTTTTTTTTATTAACCTGGTAAAACTGGACCGGAGCCAACAAACAGACTGACCTCTAAAGATAGGTTTTTCTCATAAAGGTTCTGTAGCTGACTACACATATGCAAAAGAGTATCAACACTAGGCAAAAGTTCCTCTACTTCATGTGAGAGACTTCCAACAACATGCCATATAGATTCAGAACCTGAAAATGTACCTCCTATTATATCCTATTATATTATATAAGTAATAGATAGATTTATAGTTTCCTAAACAGAGGGTATGACTCGTTAGAGTTTTATATTATATATGTGTATTCTAACTTATGAGAGTCACTCCTCAAAATCATTCAATAAAAACTTCTAATCCATGTATGATATATTAATAATATAAATATAAGAGTAAATACTAAAAAATTAAGAAATGATACTTCAATCAAAAGAGTAGACCGGTTTAGAAAATGTTAAATTTTATATCTAATATCTTACTCATTAAAAATGCTTTACCCCACAATAAAAGAAACCTTATTATCATTTGTTTATATTGTGATTTATTATAGATTTTATTGATTATATTAATTTTTTTATTGACAATATTTTTTTTTGGCTTACGCGCAATTATGGAGCGAGGCAATCTGGAATTTCGGATACTAACATTAACAGCTTACCTAGACTTTTTTTTAAGTATATTAACATTTCATGGATTATTTTATTCTTAAAACTTACATAAATTTATTCAAAAATAAAAATAAATCATGCAAAGTACAAACCTCCTTTGAACGGTTTAAAATTGCGCATTTTTTTTAAAATTTTCTAGATTTATATAACCTTTATTTGACTTATAAAATATATTATAAAATACTTTGAGTTTTCCTAAAATAATATAATTTTATTTTAAATTAAAGTTTGTGTCAATTTTAAATATAAAATTATAATTTTGAGAGAAAATGCCTATAATTTAATGAAATTTCAAAATTCATATTAGTTTTAAAAATAGAACGTGAGAGAAAATGTAACAGGTTTTGTTAGGGACAATTTAAATTTTTTGGATTTAAATTTTTGTATATTTAGTATTTCTAAGTAATTATCACTTTTATGATCCTTTCCAATAAATATCATATACTCTAAGTCTTTTTTTTCTAATTTTTCCTTTTTTAACTTTTTACTGGGTTATTAACAATATCATCATAATTATAATGACAATTAGCTCCCAAAACAATGTATTAAAATGCATTATTTCTTAATGCTGATAAACATATTTCACCCAAAAAATGTACGGAAACCTGGTTGATGACTACCAACTACGAAGTGTTTAAAAGCGCCAAAACACTCTCCATTGTAATTCTTATGAGTTTGTTAACAAGACATTAATAGCCTTTCTGAAGTTCATCTATAAAACAATGGCTCTGGATGGAACAAAGTGTTGACAACTCTGTCTTCTATCTAAAATTTTTGTGTGCTTCTCATAATTAGATTCATGGTTCAGGTTTCTTAGCAACATATTGAAGTAGTGTCTGAAATGAAACATTTGCATAACTCTTATATTTAGAATCAAAAGTAGTATAAAAAAAATTATATTTATCTCACTCAAAAAAATTATATTTATTAACTAACATAATACACTCTCCAATTTTTAATATATGATATATTTGAAGAGTTAGACTTTGTTTAAAATATAACATATAGTATTCATATTTATTAATCTCTTTTTAATTTACTGTTATTATACTCCCTCAATAATAATTAAAGATGATTGAAAATTAAGGAACATGATAAGGTATTTTAAATATCATATTAATTAACTTAGTTAACTTTTTTTAATCTAACTAAATTAAATAAAAATGTCCTATTTTTGTCCTTGTCATCTTGGTGTAACGGGCTTTTGAAGCCCAATTTCCTAATGTTCTCCTTGATAACTTGTAAGTTCCTCCCATTTGCCTTGAGTAGATTTTTGGACTGCCCAATTTCTTCTTCGAGGCGCGTTTTATCCAGTCACTGAACTCTCCCTCCGGCGACGATGGCTTCGAAGTCTCACGTGGCGTTGAGCGATCATCGATTTTAGAGGGCGTGATTCGTTGATGACCGTTTGATGGCTGAGCTAGGCTATTTTCGGTGTTTCGAGCTTGCTGGCTACAGGTTTGCTCTACTTGTTGATCCTTCTGTGTTTGATTCCTTTCTTCTTCTGCTCTCTCGCTTCAAATGTTGGATGCGAGTGTTGTTGTGGGGACAATTGATTCTGTTATGGCCCTAGAAATCCCTCTTGACAATTGCCAATTCACGGAGTCAACCCACCCACGAAGTTTTGCTTTACTAGCTTTTTCACTTTCCGAGTTTCCTTCTCTCAATTTGGTTTCAGTGTTTCTGCAAAATCATACAACGACCTCTCTCTACTTCACACCTCTTTTAAGTGGAAGCTTCCTTTCTCATCCCCATTCTTTTAGTGGCTCGCTCGCTCTCATGTGTTTCTAAGCTTTTAGTTTATAAAGGAACAATAGCCTAGTTTGTATTGCTGAACTTCTATCTTTTTCATTGTGTAACATTGAAACGAGAAGGATTCCTCGATTATTGTTTTTTTTTTATCATTTTTATCTTGAGGGGTATCCTTCTTTGCTTCTCCATCCACAACCTCATGAGTCATGACAATTGCTCTTTCAGTTGCTTGAACTTAAGTACTGAATTTACTAATTGCTCTTTCAAAAGGCCTCTTGTTTGGTCAAAAGTTTGGAAGGTCTGGGTAGTCTCAATGCTATTCTTTCTCAGAGCTCCGCGGGGGCGCCTCTTGCATTTTAAATGCCAAAGCTTGATCAGATGTACACGACTTACTAGTTATTAAAGTGATTTTTAATGGTTTGGACTATCTCCTCTTGTCATGTCAGGACAAACAAAGTGGGTCGACAAACGCTTTCATTCTGTCATCAGAAATTCATGACATGCTTCCCAGTTTGTAATCAAACTCAGAAATACAATCTGAAGCTTTACATTATACCCATTAAGATTGTTGCTCAGTGTAGTGTCCCAAGATCTTCAGTTGGGTCATTGAAACCTGGTGAAAAAGGCCCTCAAAATGGTGTTAGTGCCATTTCTTCATATCCAGATAACTATCAGAGGTGATAATCAGTAAAGTTCTTGTAACTTCTTTCTCTTCTACTGCTAATGCCTTCCCTATTTCTTATTCTGAAAATTGATCCCTTCTACAGCATGAATGATTTTGAGAGACAGTTACAAGAATTATTTGATGATATCAAACAAATGATTAGGATGGGAAACAAAAATGATGCCACAGATTTGCTTAAGGCAAATTATGAAATGGTTAATGAGAGGCTAAGTGGAGGCACTAAAGGCATAGAAGAAGCTGCTGTTCTGGACATCATAGCACTAGGTTTTATGGCTGTCGGTGACTTCAATTTTGTTGATTCTCTACTGAAAGTGGTATGTCTTTTACACTGATGCTTTATGCTGTCATTTTGGTATCTTATGTTGGAGCTTCCTTGGGTTCAGAATTCTGAATAACATAATATTTGTTGCGGCAATAATTGTTCAGGGTATTATTATTAACTGAGTCCATATCATGTTTATTACATAGGAGATTTAGGAGGTATCACCAGTTTGTACAGTAATCAGAATACGGCAAGAAGCCTGTCAGTTTTCTTTTGTTTTATGTTATGGGTTTACCTCTGTCTGCTTTGATGAGATTTGTGAGACTTGAATAAATTCAACACAAAAATGTATAAGCCATCTGCATAATTCTGATGAATGTGTTTTCTGGTACAGGAAAACTGGTGTCCATATTTGATTCCCTTGCATTTTGTAATTTCTTTGAACGATCGTTTTAATTTGTGTCCGCGTATCAGATAATGAAATGAGATTCTGCATTTTTTTATTTCTTCATCAAGTTTCTTCTGCAAAAGCACACATTTTCCTCTGCTTTTGCTGATTCTCCACTCTAGTTTTGATTAGCACTCTGCCTCCATTTTCTCTAACCTGTATGTGTATGGTCAGATGAAGGAAGTTGTTGACACTTTGAAGGATGATGCACCACGTCTAGATTCAATTCTCATGCATATGGGAAGTATGTATTCAACTTTGGGGAACTTTGAAAAATCACTTGACACATATCAAAGGGCTATTTATATTATGGAAAAGACCTATGGTGAGTGTAATTTTCTTGCAAAGTTCTTGGAGAGTAAAATGTTGCTATTATGTCACCAATAAAGTCACAGGCAGATAATTTGATTCACTGGCTTTATATCAGATTTTGCATATGACGCTAGTGGTATATGATAAATGTTCTTGGGCTGAACCCAACACTGTTTACATGTGTTTAAAGGGCCATTTTCTTCTAGGTAAGGATAGTTCTTGTCTTGTCACACCCTATTTGGGTATGGCTAAAGTTTATAGTTCTGACGGAAAAGCAACAAAAGCAATGGAAATGTACCAGTACGCTATTACTCTCCTGGAATCAAGTAGAGGTGCCAAAAGCAAGGATTTGGTTGTACCTTTACTTGGTCTTGGCAACCTTTTACTTAAAGAAGGAAGAGCCGTTGATGCTGAAGCTCATTTTACAAGGTTAAACTTCCTATTATTATTTTCTCCATCACTTTTTTCTTTGCACCAATGGCTTTGCCTTCTTGCATATTCACTTTATTTCCTTTTCTTTTTTTTTATGAAGAGTTTTGAACATATTTACATCATTATATGGGCAAAATGATGGTAGAAGTGGAATGGCTATGAATTCCCTGGCCCAGGTAAAATGTGCTCAAGGTAACTTCATGATCTTGCTTATGACACTTTTTTCTTTTCTTTTTGTTTATTCCATGTTTTTGCTCTTTCTCATTTTTATATGATGTCTGCCCCCTTAATAAAGGGACTTTAACTGTTAAATAGATATTTTAAGGATGCACTTGGGCTAGAGGTTCTTTGATGCATAATGGATCTTGTAACCTAACGTGCATAAGGATGGTGGAATAAACGCTACATCCACATAAACAGTTTAATTGGCTTTAAGTAATATGTTGAAATTCAAAGTTTTGTGCGCCTCCTTAATCATCAGCATGCGAAATGGCATCCAAGTTTGTGTACTGTTTTTTCTAGTCTCTTCTCTACTTTAATTATTCTTGACAGAAAATAGTGGCATTGATTGATACGCAAAAATTTATGCAGGGAAGGTGGATGAAGCAATCCATTTGTACAAGAGTGCTCTTCAAATCCTAAAGGAATCGAATTACATGTCTCTGGATGACTGCATTATGGAGAAGATGAGGGTAGATCTGGCTGAATTACTACATGCCTCTAGGAGGTATACCTGTCTTCTACATAACATTGTTGTTGGGAATGAAATATTGTACTCCCTCCGGTCCTAAATATAAGAAATAATTGACTTTTTTGAAGATATTAAGAAAGCTAATTAAATTACTTTAAAATATTTATATTTGTCATTTTTTTTCTAAACTATTTTGTCTAACTTATAAACTGATATATAATCTAAGGATACATAATATATGATATAATTAAGTAACTTATTTAGCTTCGTTAGTCTCTTCGAAAAAAGTTAACTCTGTCTTATACTCTGTCTTATATTTAGAATCGTGAAAGGGCCCTATTCAATGGTAAGGCCTATAAAAGGAAACATAGGAAGACACAAGCAAAAGGGAAAGATGCCTTTTAAGGTTACAGAGTTGCCTTCGTAGTTTCCCACTATTTTGGAGTAAGAGGAGGACATCTAGCTGTTAATTAAGGTGTCTTTTAGGTGTTTTAGCCCTGTAATATCTAGCAAATATTTTGGAGACTATTAGGGGTGTTGTTTGACTATATTAGCCGCTGGTTTTAGTGGGAAAGGTAGGCATTATTTTGTATGAGTGTTTTGGGAGAGGAAACTGGTTTTTTCCCCTCTTTCTTTGGCTGTGCGAGTATTTTCTCCACAGATTATTATTGTGATATTCAATCAAATTTGGCATTTCTGTTCTGTTGTTTGCACTGGCTCCTAACAAATTGTTGTCAGAGCGGTGAGGTTCAAGGGAGATGGTGAACGAGGTCAAGGAACTAAGGGAGTCTGTAGCAAGTCTAACAAAGAAGGTGGATGAGCTCTCTGGGCTATTGAAATAGGTGGTAGAGCTAACGAATGGCATGAATCTCCTGAGGGAAATGTTGTTGTGTATGGATGAGGCGTCGAGCAAGAAGCATAAGAACAGGGCCGCCCCCAGGGATCCTCACACTGAGACTGAAACTGAAACTGAGAGCAACGAGGATGTAGAGAAGGAGGTTGTGAAGTATCGGAAATTGGAGTTACCCGTGTTTTATGGGGAAGACCCTATAGGGTGGTTTTGCTTAGTCGAACATTATTTCCATGTTAACGGCATAACAGAGGCTGAGAAACTGGATGCTCGTAATGTGCTTGGAAAATCGGGTGTTACATTGGTACGAATGGAAGGAGGAAACTAGTTTTTTTCCCTAAAACTAGATTCTTTCTTTGGCTGTGCGAGTATTTTCTCCACAGATTATTATTGTGATTATTCAATCAGATTTAGCATGTCTGTTCTGTTGTTTGCACTGGTTCCTAACAGACCGGAGGGATTATTATGCTTTTGGTCATAAATTTTTATTTTTATAACTGCTTGTCGATAATTAGTTTCTTGGTTAACAAGTATATTAAGAAAAGATTGGATCTCCCTTTTCTTGGTTATGTACTGTTGGTTGGTTAATGCGTTGAGGCTTTATACTTGTGATGCCCTGTTTGACGCAAGCTGGTTTCTGCTGTAACTCAGAGGACAAGAAGGCAGAGCTGTATTAGAGGAATGTTTGTTAATCACAGAAAGGTACAAGGGAAATGAGCATCCTGACTTAGTGACACACATGATGAACCTCGCAACCTCATATTCGCAATCAAAGAACTATGTAGAGGCTGAGCGCTTGCTCCGAAGAAGTTTGAGAGTCATGACAAAGAAGATGGGGACTGATGACCAGTCCATCACTTTCCCTATGTTGCACCTTGCAGTTACTCTCTACCATCTAAAACAAGATGAAGAGGCAGAGCAATTTGCCCTGGAGGTTTTGCGCATACGCGAGAAAGCATTTGGAGAAGATTCTCTTCCTGTTGGTAAGATACCTTCTATGGACTTTTATTAGGTAGGGAAAATTATTATTATTATTATTATTATTATTATTATTTTTGTCCTCATAATTTTGACTTGCACCAACTCAATATCTGTAGTTATAACTATTTAAATAGTAACCCCTGTATTCTTAAAAAAATAAAATTGTATACTTCATCAAACTTAGGGACTAAGGTTTTAAATAGTTAAAACTACAGGGACCGAGTTACAGTGAGTTAAAGTTTAGGGACTAGCTATAGGGATTGAGTTACACCAAATTGAAGTTTAAGAACTGAGTTACAATCGAATCAAAATTATAAGAATTAAAGGCTAATTTTTCCCTATTGGATATGACATACATATATTCATTCTTCGTATAATTTGATTGAGTTTCAGTGGTTACAATGCACTGAACAATGTGAGAAGATAACTCTACTATGTGTGATGCATGGCAGGGGAGGCTTTGGATTGTTTGGTGTCCATTCAAACAAGACTAGGCAGGGATGATAGTGAAATACTGAAGCTGCTCAAAAGGATACTAAATATCCAAGAGAAAGAATTAGGGCATGAGAGTGAGGGGGTTATGGTTACCCTGAAAAAAATTGTATATTACTTGGACAAACTAGGGAGAAGAGATGAAAAGCTTCCCATTCAGAGGAGGCTGTCTGTACTTCGAAGGAAGTACAAAAACCAAATGGTTCGTTATTAAAAATGTTATGTATTATACGTTATTTCATTTTCCATCTTTATCCTTCTTTCTCAAAGCATATTGCTCTTTCCTCCAAGGATTTTTAGGTGGATCTTGCATGTAACAAGTAGAGTAAGTGTTTTGAACCCTCTTTCATCCTTGATTTCTATGGCTGTTATCTTGTTAAAGAGATATCAAGAAGATTTAAATCTGATTTGGGAATAGATTTTTATTTTATTTTTTCAATTTCTTTGAACGGTCATTGTAATGTGTGTGCGCCTATTAGATGATAAAAGGATATTATGCATATTGTAAAACTAAAACAGGTGACATTTTAAAATATAAGCGTCATTTTAATTATTGTCCGCTCATTTTAACATTAAAAAGAATGGAATTTGTATTAAATGACAATTGTAGTGATAATTAACTCAAAAGAAGTAGGATTTTAACATTTTATATAATTTTTGAACATTATTAAATAGGTTCCTTATACTATTTTTGTATAATAAGAAAATTCATTAAGTCATTTATTGTAATGAGTGTTGATTTACATGATATATCCTCTTTAATCTTATGATTTATTGATATAAACCATTTTAATATGTACAATTAATATGTATAATTTGTAGAAAAAAAATTATATATTTAAAGATAAAATTGATTAGGGTCTTATATTTAGTTGGATTATATTAACAAGCTGTTGGTTAATGGCATTATCCCTATGCTAGAAAGTGCACTTGTTATATATATTTTTCTTCTAATGTACATAGGAGGGAGCAAGAGGAGCTATGTAGAGTGTGTGAGTTTCAGAGGAAGGAAGAGCTTGGGCGTTATTTAGGTGCTTTTATCATTAATGAAAGGCCATCTAGGCATAAATTTCAGTTTATTATCAACAAGGTGCATGGGAACCTGTGTGAGTGGAAGAAGCAGTATCTGTCACTAGCTGGTAGACTTACATTAGTGCAGTCCGTGTCATCCCATATCTCGGTGTTCACTATGCAGCACGTTATGTAGCCTGTTGGGGTGTGTCGAGAGATTGAAAAAATGAAGTGTGATTTTGTGTGGGGATCTAGTGAGGAGAAAAGGAAGTTACATGCGATTAGTTGGAGGCAGATCTGCTTGCCAAAAGAACAAAGAGGGTTTTGGCATTAAGGAAATGGAAGGAATGAACAAAGCGCTGTTAGGAATGATTGCTTGGAATGTTGTGGCCAAACCAACCAGCCTTTGTTCTAGAGTATTGAGGGAGAAATATAGGAGGGTGGATTTGAATAGGGAATGTGTGGTAAAGCCATCAGACTCAAATCTATGGAGAAGCTTGGCAGGTTTATGGGATGAGATAACAGGGCAAATTGCTTGGGAATGTAGGGATAGGAGTGCTGTAAGCTTCTGGAAGGATGTATGGGTGAGTGGGGATGTATGTCTCTATGATAGGGCATATAGAAAACCAGTAGGAAGGCTTGGGGAATGTAGGGTCAAGGAGTTAGTTAATGAAAGGAGTGAGTGGGAATTATTGTTCCTAAAGGACTACCTAGAGGAGGATGAGATCTCAAGGTTACGTGCTACCCCTGTACCTAGTGATAATAGAGGGAGTAATTGCATCAGATGGAAAGGGAAAGACACAACGAAATATATTGTTTTAGACATGTACAGAAGGATGTGCAATGGGGAAGGAGGGGCTGATGATGTTTGGAAGAGGATATGGAAGTGGAAGGGACCAAGGAGAGCGTAGATCTTATTATTGCTTAGTCCACAGAATCGTTTGTTGACAACTAGCAGGAGAAGCAAATTGATGGGTGGTATGGCAACTTGCAACAGATGTCAGGAGGGTGAGGAAGATCTGATGCATGCATTAAGGGACTGTGAAGTAGCAAAAAGTGTTTAGAGTGTAGTGGGAGGAGGAGAGCTGGAGGAGAGTTTCTTCCATGCGCAAGGAAAGGATTGGATTAATGGAAACTTAGGGAAATGAGGGAAATGGGCTAGTGTATTTGCTGTGACTTGCTGGTGGCAGTGGCATTGGAGAAATAAGACACTTTTTGAGGAAGGGTTTGTAATGCATTCTAGCCCAAAAACCATAATAGATAAATATGTTTGGGAAATGGAGTGGCTGAGAGGTAAGGAGGGGCCATTGGGGAGTAGGAGGGAGACTATTGAGGTTGGATGGAGAAAGCCTGAGAGTGGCTGGTTGAAGCTGAATTTCGATGGAGCAGTTAAGGGAAGCTCAGGGATAGCCGGTTGTAGGGGAGTAATAAGGGACTGTAAAGGGAGATGGATCTTGGGCTTCTCAAAAAAGAGTGGGGAATGTAATGCTTTTGAGGCACAAATGTGGGGAGCAATATGGGGTTTGAGATTAGCCAATGAACTGGGATCCTTTCAGCTATTAGTAGAGGGTAGAGGTGGGAAAACAGGCCAGCCCGAGCCCAAGCCCGTTTAGCCCGTTTATAAACAGGCTGGCCCGTTTAGACGGGCTAACGGGCCGGCCTGTTAGCCCGTCTTTTTTATTTTTTTTAAATTTATTTTTTTTAAAATTTTTTTACTCCATTTCTCTTTTATCCACTCATGTCACACTTATTTTCTTTTATATATTCATGCTACAAAACCAATTTTGTTCTTACCTTCTTTTTTTGTCTACTCACATCACAAAAACATATGAACACATTTTTTTTAAATTTAATAATAGTAAAATAAATAAATATAATATGAAAAAAGTGTCAAATAAAAAAAATTAGGAAGTCTTTAAACACAACATCATTAAGAACAGAAAACATTGAGATCTAACTTATTCGAAAAATATAAAAAAAAATTATTTTTTTTAATAGTTAAACGGGCCGGCCCGTTTAACTCTCAGACTAAACAGGCCGAGCCCGTTTAGCATGAATAATAAACGAGCTCGGACAATCAAGCCTGAGCCCGTTTATTTGGCCGGGCTAACGGGAAAATTACCACCTCTAGTAGAGGGAGATTCTAGTACTGCTATATCAGTGATGCAGAGACTGTATGAGGTGAAGGATCCAAGTGGAAAACTACAAAAGCTTGTTGCTGATTGTTTCTTGTTTGTTTCTATTGTAAGGATTCGGCATACACTTAGAGAAGGCAATAAAGTAGCGGATAAGCTACCAAATTTAAGTTTTGCTTCTGACTTTGATGTTGTAAAATATGTTGTTGCACCTGATGAGGTTCATGAATTAGTGTTGTGTGATGAAAGGGGGGAATAAAGTGATAGGGGTTGTGCCCCATTTACCCACAAAAAAAAAAGCACACTTGTTAAGAGTTTGTTAAAAAACAGTGTTGTTTTGGGATTCTGCCAAATGTTGAGTGGGGATGATGGAAGGATATTAGACCATATTCCATATGATCTGTGATGAATACACTCTAATGAAATTGATTTTTTTTACAAAATGAAATATGGGCCCAATGATTACAAAGTCGATTTGGTGGTCATGTGTCAAATTTATCTCTCATAAAGTCAGTGATTAAGTTTCAAACAATAGGTTTTGACTTCAAATTATGTGATAGACTCCTGATTTATGAGATGGTAGACTATTTAAGCACAATATTTAATACTTTTACTACACAAATATTACCATTACCACAAAGTCATAGGAGACTGATGAGCCATCGTGTAACCCTTTGGTAATAATTATATTGTGATAACTCTTTGATTTATGGGACAAAGATTTTTATCTATTTTTATTTTTGTCATAAAATAAGCACTTAAATTTTGTGTATTCTAATATTTCGTGATAATTCCTTGATTTTATGGTGCATAATCCCACAATTTATGATCATAACTTCCAATTTATGTGTGATCTAATAATGTAATTAATAAAATATTAAAAAAATACATTATTTTTAAGAGTAAAATACACTAATCATCCCTCTGTTTTGTATAAATTACATATACCTCCCGTCTATTTTCAAAATGTATATAAACATCTCTTAAAATTAAAATGCATTTTACATAAACCTCCCTTATATATTTGAAATTTTATTTTCATCAACTCAAATCATGAGTTGATTGTTAAGTTTGACTACTAAACTTTTGTTTTGACCAAAATATCCCCCTTAATATAAGAATTATTTAAAATTTATATATTTATATGTTTGACCCAAAAAATGATTTTTATACAACATAAAAATAATATGATAAATTTTATAACTTTGATGTTTCATAAAATTTATTGAAATTTACTTATTTAAATTTATTTTAAATGACTAACAACTTTTTTAGATACTTTTTTTGTCCATCATATAGTATATTTTTATTTAACATTTTTAAATATATTTTCTTACAAACATTTATAACTAGTTAGTTAAATATAAATAGATTTGCTCTGTACAAGATGTTTGTTTATTATGAAATATTGTTTTTGTCGTTTATACTTTACGGTCAGTAGATATAATTATTATGTTTGTGTTTTCATTGATATAAAGTTGGAAGGCAAATGGTTTGTAAGTGTTAAATAACGGTTGTGTTTTAAGAACAATCATTTTACTAACTAAATAAATGACATTTATTAACTACAACCATTATTTTTGTGTTTTTGCAAATTCCTCCTCTTAATACATGAAGGTGTACATAAATAACTAGTGTTTTAAAGTGTTATATATCCTTATGTAATTTCCACTTTCACATACATAACACTTTATTCGATGTAACCGTTATTTATTAAGCGTTTTATATACTCAAATTTGTAGTTGTGTTGGCACAACAAAGCATCACACAAGAAAGAATTTAGAGAGGAAGTGAGGGAGTCAGAAATCTCAATGATTGGGATTGTTAGAAATGATGAGGATGCCCTCTATTTATAGTAGTGGGCTAGGAGTATTTTAGGAACTCAAAATGCCCATGACAATCATCACTTGAGAGAATCTCTCATCCTCTCTTTTGACTTGGTAAAATGAATATATTTATATTCATTTTATAACTGAAGTTGGATTATTTAAATATTATAAATTAAATTTGATATTTAATATATATATATATATATATATATATATATAATACTAATCTCATTCAATTATTTAGCTAACTCATGATTTAGCCAACAATCCACAATTTTCTCATCCAATTTATTAATTAATCTATTAATTAATTAACTAATTAAGTAGACTTACTCTAATTTCCCAATTAATTAATCTAGACAATCAAGGGTGGATTCGGATCCAAAATTCCATCTCTCACTTGCACTTGATAGGTTGGCCGTTGTATGACTATCACATCTTTGTTGCTTCATACTTGGTATCTGTTGTGTGTGCGTGAGCACGACATGCTCAATTCGGGTGCTTATGTACTAGAAGTCCTTTATGTGGGATCAACACACAAGGACACTCTGGATGTACCTATAAATAGCCTATATGTTGCCTCAAATATCCTAAATTCACCCATACACATTACCCATAGCACATCTAATCCCTCACAAGTTAATCCTCGATTAACTCAGATAGCCTCCTCATGTGCGTAGTATCTACACTTACAAGTTATTAACAAATGGCTTGGTAAGGGACTTGTCACAAACACTAGCATAATTGTGTATTTCAGGGTGAGTCTTCCTTCTCATTGGTCATCAATTAGGGATGACTTGGTCGCTTTCCCAGTGTTTGACCTATTAGATTGAATCACTCATGACTATAAGGTGCAAGCTAAAATAGTTGTCACTAAGTTAGTCCTTCATGATGTTGTCAAAGTATTCCATCTACATCCTTTGTTGTGGATTCCTTCTATCAGAACATGCAGTATGAATTGCATGCTATGGCGTTCGTCTTAACTTGTAAGAGTACATGACAATTTTGGTTTATTAACACCGTACAGACTTAAGTTCTAAGCATGAATAGTATCTAAACCATAACTCTTCAACTCACAGCTCCTCATTACATCTTTGGATAAGAGTTCTCTGTCTGATTGCAGGTTTCATGGATCATGCATATCCATGATTCAATCTATTTCACATATAGATCTCATCACAAACTCATTTGAGGCGACATTCATGCAACGGTACTTCTCGACCATCTCATGGCTACTACTTGTTGTCTTACCTTCTAATCTCATGTGAACATGGGAAGATAGTTTTCCGTGTAAGTTGGCTAACCTCAACCTGTATTATATTCTAATTATTGTATACCTCACACACATATGTATGTATTCACACATAATATACATAATTGGAATGTATTTATTTTATTCCTTAAAGTTCAAGACCTTATGTTATACACATGCCTAAGTTTTTAACTCATCTCTTAAATGAATATTTAACTATAGGCTTTATAAGAGGATCTACAAACATTTTTTATAAGTAGGAAGGTGTTGATTTGTAATTTGCTTCCTAGCAACCATGTCGCTCACAAAGGGGCATCAAATTGTCCATATAATTAGTCTTGTTTTGTTAGTGAGGTTTCATCACAACATATCAGAAAATTGAACCCTTCTTTCCATCATTCATTCCACACGACCTTTTAGACAGTGGCATAACACTTTATATGTTATGATTCCATGAAAAACATATGCCTATGTCTTACATCCCCAACTCCATTATTCAACAAGAATGCCTTTCCAAAAGCTGAATGTCACTTGTCCAATTTTCCAATCCATTCAACATTAGAGTACCTTTGCAATTGAGTTGTTACTTGATAAAAACTTGTGATCCATGCTTCTTTTAAGCTATCTCATAACCATCTTCACAGCATCCTAGTACATCATATTCATGTTTAATCAAAAATAGCTTACAAGTACGACCAGTTATGTGTACATCAATCTACCAATTGCACTTGAGTATGAGACTTTTTTCATGCACTATATGTTAGATTCCTTTGCAAGACAATGCTTTAACTTAGGTTACATCTTTTATTACAAGGGTATTTTAAGTGTATAAGCTTTGACAATGAGATGCTCAATGATTATACTTGTGTAGCACATTTTGTGACAAGCATAATAGTCTCTTTGTGCAATCTTTGTTTTTCTTGTCTCTCAAGATATGTTCTATTATGCCTAATCTCTTTAAATTCACAGTTTCAATGGTGACTAATCCTTAATTTTCTCAACCACCTAAAACTTATTATGGCTAATAATGTATCATTGATATGAAGACAATATCACAATATCTTCCCAAGACGGTATGATTTGCATGTAGTGGTGTTTTTCGATCACATCGAAGTTGATGAGTGATCACTCTTGTCGTTTGTGCTCAAATTAATAACTAGATAATGCAGCGTGGTGGCACAACCTTGGTCGTACTTGTCAAACCCCTCAATATTTTGACATTTACCAGAGTATCAATGCATAGTTCAGTGGGCATATAGAAAGTAGCATAAATATACTCATATAAAGTACATGATTACATTACATGAAATTCTCACAGTGTTTGTACATAATAATTACAAATTCCAAAATACACAAAATGGTAAATAGATAACCAACACTAAATATTGATCAGGATCGGAACTTCTCAGTTGCTAGTGTCCACTTCTTTGCCCTTCGAGCTGCTTCCTCTAGCTGAATAAATTTTTAATTTATGGAAAGGGTGAGTTTCAAACAAATCTAACTAGTAAAGCACAATCAATCATATAAAATGCGAGAGATAAACATGCAATGCAACATATAATACAGCAAAAACTAATGTTGTGCACATGTCTATCAATTAATGTTCAGGATCAAAATGATGATTTTGTCCAGATCAAAATGACCTTTGTCCCTACTTGCCATACAATGATCACAATAATGTTCCGAAGTAGGAAACAACTTGTCTATACATGTCTCACTACCTCAATTGGGTCCCTCTAGCCTCATGGTACTTGTGGTTTTCCCATAGAGTGGTACTTGTACTTTTCCCATACCACAGTAAGGAATTATATCAATCATGTTTGCCTACCTAGACTGGGTCCCATCAGGCCTGATAGTACTTGTGTTTTTCCCTCAAGATGGTACTTGTACTTTTCCCACTCCACAGCTTTAGGAATTATCACAACATACATTTCACAACACAAAACATGGCAATACAATGTATATAAACAATCACATAATATATAAGAGATAAAGTTACTACCTGAAATCCTTTCCAATGCCTAGCTAATATCGATCCTTTAACTCTTTGTCTGGCTCAAGCAAATATCAAATCCTAAAATTTGAAATTCATAATAAATGAGTTATTACTCATTCATGCATTATTCTAAAGCTCATATAGTTGGTTATCTCTACCCAAAATTCATAATTACCAAAATGGCCCTAGAGAATCCAATCCGATTCCTTTTATATCCGGTATAATTGTACATTTCCAAAAATTGACATGGGCTATTCATACACAATTTCAAGCGTAGAATCAATTTTTGACCTCAAGTTTGACAAAATCATACAATGCATTTCGAGAATTACCCTTGGTAGCCACAAAGTTGGGGTTTTAGGGGCAAAATTGTTATTTTACACCTTAAAGTCTTCACATTGCATTTTTCACATATTCCCTATACAATTTTTCATTCTAAACACAATGAAATCATCAAATCCATCAAATTCCAGCTCTAACTCCCTCAACTAGCTCTGTCCTAAACTTTAGAAAATTTAGGAAAAATGAAATTTTCTTGATTTCATTCAACAAAATACCTTCTTTCCACTTCTAATAACTTGTTTTATCACTTAAACACCTCTTGAACATGATTAATGATAAATAGGACAGCACCTCCCCTTAGGGTTCATGTATCCCAAATCATAAATTCAAGGCAAACCAAGCCAAGCAACCAACCAAAACCACTATCAACAATCATAAAACAATAAGATAAGACAAGTATTCAACCTTACATTGATTTCTCTCTCTAACCGACCACTCCTCCTCTTACTTTCCCTTGATTTTCTTCTTGATTTACATGATTTCAAGAAGGATATGAAGATTAAAAAGAGTTTCCAAGAGATTGAAGGCAAAAACAAGAGATTTCAATTACTACTTACCTAGTTTTGCCTTCTTGATTCCTCCTCCTCCTTCTTTGTTCTTATTTTCTCCAAGCTCTCTCTCTCTCTTCTTTTCTTGCTTGCTGGCCAAAATATGGCCTTTAGAAGAGGAAACTAGCTTCTTAAAACTTGGCTCTTCCACCTCCTTAAAAATATTATATTTTATTGCAAAATTGTTATACTTGGCAATTTTTCATGTCTTCTTTTTCTATATGGCCTTCAAACCTTCCACATGGCATGTAAGGTGTCCCAATTGATATTTTCCCTCTTGCTTTTTCATCTTGGCCAAATTTTTCTTCTTATTAAGGGAAAATATTGGATTTTAATTTTATTTAGCCAAATGACTATTTTACCCTTACATTTTCTTTAATTTTTGTACCAAGTGTTGTCTTCCTTCATCCCTTTTCTTTTTGACCAAAATTTTCATAAATTGGGCAAAAATTGTACTCTTCCACACTTAATTTTAGGCTACAATATTAGGCCTTTGTCAAGACAAAAATTGTGATTTATGTCTTTCTTAGCCAAAATTTCACATAATCATTATTTCCAATATTTTGACTACTTCAAGTGCACCAAAATTCACTATTTTATTTCATTTTGTATAATCAAATGTACAAGGATTTTTTGTGAATAAAATTTGGGATATTACAGTACTTTCTTATGCAAAGTCAATAGTATTTAATACCTAAACTAAATAAGTGTGAAAGACTCAAAACAAATAAAAGAGTAATAAATTTTTGGGATTTTTAATAATAAAGATGAAAATAAAAATGAAAAGATAACAAAAACTAACACACATGAGATATGATGAATTATCTCAAGAACAAATCAGTGCCATCATAGTTCAACAATGTATATGGAGTATATAAATAATACTTAAGTCTAATATGCATACCTGATACCATAGACAACCGCCAGAGGTCTCAATTAATTAATCAATTATTACACCTGAACCCAGCATATAATAACCGTTCAATTAATTGTTTAAGCATCACTTAGCATGTGAGAATCAATTCCAATTGCAATTTGTTCCTCTAACAAAGTTATTCAAACATCAAACCCTAGAATAGACAACCGTCATATTCATATATAATTATCCTAGTAATTACATTAACAAAATCATAAAATCACAAGAAAGATTATATATGAGGAAAAATAAAATATATAAATCAAAAATATCAAATTGCAATTATTCATGAAATTCACATAGGGATCACAAATAATGTTCACCAAAAAATTATAAGTCCATAAAAGCAAATCTCAAAACCTAAACTTAGGAAATCATTAAAATGCTTAAATAGAAAAGATCTAAACCTTATACAACCACCTAATTAAAATAAGAACTCAAGCCACAAGATCCATCATCAAGAAAAGGATTAATTAACCACATATGGTGATAGAAGAAAAGTGGTGCGGTGTTGTCATGGTCTTTAAATGAAGCCCTGGGTCCTTTTTATAGGCATCAATGGCTTGTTCTTCTATTTTGATTAATCTTTATCTCTTTCTAGCATTTTAATTTGATAGATAATGCGAAATTGATTAAAATCTAATTCTTTTGAATTACAAGATATAATTTCTATCTTTTTCATTCTGTAACATGTAAACGATAAGGATTTATCGATTATTGTTTAATTTTTGTATCATTTTTATCTTGAAGGGGTATCCTTTGCTTCTCCCACCATAAGTCATGACAATTACTCTTTCAATGGCATATCGTTTATGATAAGAATATCTAGAACTTAAGCATCGAATTTAATAATTGCTCTTTCAAAAGGCCTCTTGTTTGTTCAAAAGTTCGGAAGGTCTTTGTGTAATCATGATGTTATTCTTTCTCATAGCTTTATAAAAATCACAAGCAATCATTTCTTTTTCCCCCTTCCTTCCTAGTTATTAAAGTGATTTGTAATGGTTCGGACGATCTCCTCCTATCATTTAAGGACAAACAAAGTGGGTCAACATACGCTTTCAGACTGTGATCAGAAATTCATCACATGCTTCCCAATTTGTATGCAAAATCAGAAATACAACCTGAAGCTTTACATTATGCGCATTAAGATCGTTGCTCTGTGTTGTATCCCAAGATCCTCAGTTGGGTCATTGAAACTTGGTGAAAAAGGCCCTCAAAATGGTGTTAGCGCCACTTCTTCATATCCAGATAACTATCAGAGGTGACAATCAGTAAAGTTATTGTAACTTCTTTCTCTTCTACTTCTAATGCCTTCCCTATTGCTTATTCTGAAAATTGATTCCTTCTACAGCATGAATGATTTCGAGAGACAGTTGCAAGAATTATTTGATGATATCAAACAAATGATTAGGATGGAAAACAAAAATGATGCCACAGATTTGCTCAAGGCAAATTATGAAATGGTTAATGAAAGGCTAAGTGGAGGCACTAAAGGCGTAGAAGAAGCTGTTGTTCTGGACATCATAGCACTAGGTTTTATGGATGTGGGTGACTTTAATTTTGTTGGTTCTCTACTGAAAGTGGTATGTCTTTTACACTGGTGCATTATGCTGTCATTTTGCTATCTTATGTTGGAGATTCTTTGGGTTCAGAATTCTGAATAACATAACATTTGTTGCAGCAATAATTGTTCATGGTATTAATAGTAACTGAGTCGATATCATGTTGAATACATAGGAGATTTAGGAGGTAGAGCCAGTTTCTACAGTAATAAAAACACTGCAAGAAGTCTGTCAGTTTTCTTTTGTTTTATATTTATAGGTTTACCTTTGTCTGCTTTGATGAGATTTGTGAGACTTGAATAAGTTAACCACAAACATGTATAAGCCATCTGCATAATTCTGACAACTGTGATTTCTGGTACATGAAAACTTGTGTCCTTTGTGTGTTCTTTTTTAGCATGACATATTTGATTTCTTTGAACGATCATTTTAATTTGTGTCCGCACTATCAGATAATGTAAGGAGATTCTGCATTTGTTTTTTAAATTTCTTTCTCATCAAATTTCTTCTACAAAAGCACTCATTTTCCTCTGATTTTGCTGATTCTCCACTCTAATTTTGATTGGCATTCTGCCTCCAGTTTCTCTAACATGTTCGTGTATGGTCAGATGAAGTCATGAAGGAAGTTGTTGACACTTTGAAGGATGATGCACCACGTCTAGTTTCAATTGTCATGCATATGGGAAGTATGCATTCAACTTTGGGAAACTTTGAAAACTCACTTGATACATATCAAAGGGCTTTGCCCTCTTACATATTTACTTTATTTCTTTGTTTCGTTTGTTTGTTTGTTTTTCTTTTCTTTTTTTTTTTTAGGAAAAGTGCTGAACATATATATATCATTATATGGACAAAATGATGGTAGAAGTGGAATGGCTGAGTTCCCTGGCCCTGGTAAAATGCACTCAAGGTAACTCCATGATCTTGCTTATGATATTTTTTTTTCTTTTCTTTTGTTTAATCTTTGTTTCTGTTCTTTCTCATTTTTATTTGATGTTTTCCCCTTTAATAAAGGGACTTTAACTGTTAAAATAGATGTTTTAAGGATGAACTTAGGCTAGAAGTTCTTTGATGCTTAATGGATCTTGTAACCTAACATGCATAAGGATGGTGGAATACACGCTACATCTACATAAACAGTTTAAATGGCTTCAAGTAACATGTCGTATTCAAACTTTTGTGCACCTCCTTGATCATCAACATGCAAAATGGCATCCAAGTTTGTGTACTTTTTCTTCGTGTCTCTTCTCTACTTTAATTATTCTTGACAGAAAATAACAGCATTGATTGATACGCAAAATTTTATGCAGGGAAGGTGGATGAAGCAATCCATTTGTATAAGAGTGCTCTTCAAATCCTAAAGGAATCGAATTACATGTCTCTGGATGACAACATTATGGAGAAGATGAGGGTAGATCTGTTTGCATTACTACATGCCGCTGGGAGGTATACCTGTCTTCTACATAACATTATTGTTGGGAATGAAATATTTTATTATGTTTTTAGTCATAAATTTTGATTTTTAAAACTGCTTGTCCATAATTATTTTCTTGGTTAATAAGTATCTTAAGGCAAGATTGGATCTCCCTTTTCTTGGTTATGTAATGTTGGTTGATTGATGAGTTGAAGCTTTATACTTGTGATGCCCTGTTTGACGTAAGCTTTATACTTGGAATGAAATATTTTATTATGCTTTTAGAGGAATGTTTATTAATCACATAAAGGTAAAAGGGAAAAGAGCATCCCGACTTAGTGACACACATGATGAACCTTGCAACTTCATATTCTCAATTGAAGAATTTTGAAGATAATGACAAAGAAGATGGGGACTGATGACCAGTCCATCACTTTCCCTATGTTGCACCTTGCAGTTACTCTCTACCATCTAAAACAAGATGAAGAGGCAGAGCAATTTACCCTGGAGGCTTTGCGCATACGCGAGAAAGCATTTGGAGAAGATTCTCTTCGTGTTGGTACGATACCTTCTATGGACTTTATTTTTTTTGGTGAAATACGTTCTATGGACTATCATTTGAAAGGGAAAATTAATTTTTTTCCTCAATTTTGACTTGCTGCAACTCAGTATTTATAGTTTCAACTATTTAAACTAGTAACTCCTGCATTTTTTAAAAAAAAATAAAATTGTGTACTTCATGAAAGTTGGGCTCTAATGTTTTAAATAGTTAAAATCATAGGGACCGAATTACAGTGAGTTAAAGTTTAAGGAATGAGTTTCAAACGATTCAAAAGTATAGGGTCTGAGTTACACCAAATTAATGTTTAAGAATTGAGTTACATTCGAGTCAAAATTATAAGAACCAAAGGTTTATTTTTTCTTATAGGATATGACAAACATACTCATTGTTAGTATGATTTGATTGAGTTTCAGTGGTTACAATGCATTGAACAATGAGTGAAGATAACTCTACTATGTGTGAAGCATAGCAAGGGAGGCTTTAGATTGTTTGGTGTCCATTCAAACAAGACTAGGCAGGGATGATAGTGAAATACTGAAGCTGCTCAAAAGGATGCTGAATATCCAAGAGAAAGAATTAAGGCATGAGAGTAAGGGGGATATGGTTACCCTGAAAAAAATTGTATATTACTTGGACAAACTAGGGAGAAGAGATGAAAAGCTTCCCCTTCAGAGAAGGCTGTCTGTGCTTTGGAGGAAGTACAAAAACCAAATGGTGTGTTATTAGAAGTTTTATGTATTCTACGTCATTTCATTTGCAATCTCTATCCTTTTTGCTCAAAGCGTATTGCTCTTTCCTCTAAGGATTTTTAGGTGGTAATTGCATGCAATAAGTAGAGTAAGCGTTTTGAACCCTCTTTCATCTTTGATTTCTATGGCTCGTGTGTTGTTAAAGAGAGATTAAGAATATTTAAATCTGATTGGGGAATAGATTATTATTTTAATTTTTAATTTCTTTTGACGATCATTGTAATTTGTGTGTGCCTATTAGATAATAATAAAAGGAGATTATGCATATTTTAAAACTAAAACAAGCGCCATTTAAAAATATAGGCAAGTGCCATTTTAATCATTTTCCGCTCATTTTAACATTATGAAGAATGGAATGTGTATTAAATGACAAATGTAATGATAATTAACTCAATATATAATATTTTTTAACATAATTAAATAAGGTTCCTTGTATTTTTTTTTATGATAAGAAAAGTGGTTAAGTCATTTATTGTAATGAGAGTTGATTTATATAATATACCTCCTCTCTCTCTCCCCCCCTCCCCCCCCCCTTTTTGAATAAACTACATAATATACCCTCTTTAATCATATACCATATTGATGGAAACTCTTTTAATATGTACATAAAATGAATAATATAATAAGTCTTATTCACACATATATTAGAAAGAGAAAAGGAGAATTAGTATATATTTAGATGGGATGCCCTCATTAGCAACATCTTCTGAAATAGTTTTAGGCTTTGTGAAGCAGCCTTGGAACGGTAATGCCTCACAGTCGCCAACTTAGGAAATGCATACACATACAGAACAATGCAGAAAAGCTCATAGAACACCGATATGGATAAAAATAAAACTGCATAACCATATGATAAGTGATCAACGGCCAGATAATAAAAGATATATTTTAGCAGTAACATATAACCATAGGGGAGGAAAAATTGGGTGCTACAAGAAGTAGCATTGTGATGGCATTGTTAAATATCACGACATATTATGCCTACAGTAACATCTCAAAAATTTTAGAAGAGATGTATTAGGCATATTTGAGGCCTACAGATGTTATCTAAAAATTAAATATCCTCAAAACTAAATTACTAGATCAAAAGTTTATTTTTAGGCCAAAAAGTTAAAAAGTAAATGGCTAGTAGATATATATAAAGTCCAAGAAAAATTAAGAAAAATTTATAGCTAGTCATTTTGGGAAATAAAAATATTTATGGAGAAGTTTGTTTCCAAAAAGAGTTAAAGATGACTACAAAACTAACTTTTAGAATTAAGTACATATAGCTAGTTCATTATGAATCTTATCATTCTTTGAATGACAACATATCTATCTCAACATTATCTCAGCTACTCTCACTTTATGGTCATGTAACCCATTCATATAATTAATAATTGATGGTCGAAAAGCAGTACGATAAAACTTCTCTTTTACTTTATCATGTATTTTTCGATTACAAATAATTCCGATAGCTTTTATCCATTTAAACCACTCAGCTAGAATCGTATGATTAATATCTCTATCAATTCAATATTTTTTTTAAAAACTAATTCAGAATATATGAACTTTGTCATATGTGGAATGATTTGATCTTCCATTTTGACTCTTAAGTCACTTCTTACTCTCTTAATCACACAATATATATATATATATATATATATATATATATATATATATATATTGTCTTACTGCCACTCAAATGAAAACTCCAAAAAAAAAACACACACACGTATACATGTATATATACATGTATACATGTCTATATATATATATATATATATATATATATATATATATATATAATTTATAATATTTAAGATTTTGTCATAAAATGAGATTCTAGGCAATATATTCTATACCGAAACAAATATCGTCTTTATTTATTTTCTCTTTTTTGGCTTTTTAGTGGGTTGTAAATAAAATTGTGATCTTATTATTTCGCAAGAGAGAAAAAAGATAATGTTGTTTTGGGATTTTACCAAAGGCTCAATGGGGATGATGGAAGAATATGGACTATGATGGTAATCCGAATGACGCGTGATGAATACAAAGAATGTTTTTTTTATAAAAAAACTATAAAGAATATGGCCCCATTGAATAATGATTACAAAATTGAGTAGGCAATTTGCCAAAAGCCCAGAAGCTATCCTCACGTACCAGAAAAAGGTGTTGTGCCTTGGCAGTCCTTTGTTTTCAACTAAACCCTATGGGCTTCGATCAGACCATAGTTACGAGCCTGCCATCACTTTTGGATATTGAAGTGTTTGGTTAGTATTTTCTTCAACTGTGGCTTCAATTACCAATTGCAATTGAATCTAACGGAACAGGCTAGTCTTCACAACATGGTGAATTCAGGTTTAAATTTATGTTGGAAGAAATGCTTACATTTAGTGTCTGATAATATCTCAAATAAGATTTGTGTGTATTATGGTTAACTTTTGAAGAATAGCTTCCTAAAAAAAATGATAAAAGTGATTTTAAAAGATAAAATTTAGAAAATGGTTTCTAAAAAATTAAGAAAAAATAGTTTTTGGAAAGCCACATTAAATTGGACTACTTGTATTTTCTTATATTGGGATTATACTAAATGTTGAGTGGGAATTTTGCCAAACATTGGATTACCATTTCCTTTCTATCATGCCCTCACAACATTTGGCAAAATTCCAAAACAACGTCATCTTTTTTCTCTCTTTTGTAAATAAAAGGTCAATAATTTATTTACATTCCTTTAAAAAATAAAAAAAAAATAAAAAATAAGTAAAGAAAAGATTTTTTTCCAGATAGAATACAATAGAAGACTTGGAATCTCACCTCATGACAAAATCTTATGTAGTATATATCATATATATGTGTATATTAAATAGATAAAAAAACCTTGCACACTTAGATTATTGTTGATTCCGTTATATTTCTTTTTAATCCCTAATTTTTGTGGCGAATCCCTTTCATGATGAAATCTTACATAGTGTGTGTGTTAAATAGATAAAAAAAAAAAGCCTTACACACTGCGATACCAGTTAATTCCTTGATATTTCTTGTTAATCCCTAATTTTTTCCTTAAAACACATTGAGGGAGGAAGTATCTAGACTCTTATAAAAACTTAAGCTTAGCTTTGATACCAACGGTAATGTCCCACCCTAACTCTGATACCACCTGTCTGATATCATTTATAACATTACAACTAGCTCTAATACCACTTATAATATTTTATCATCTCGCTCTCAAAATTGTCTACTTTAGGGCCCCATGACTGATTTTAAAACATGTTGAGAGGGGAGGTCTCAAGAGATATCTAGACTCTTATAAAGACTTGAGTTTGACTCTGATACCACATGTTTAATACTACTTATAACATTCCAGTTGGCTATGATACCACATGTAACATCCTAGGGCCAAACTAAACATATGCTAAAGAGTATCAATAAGAGTCACTCCTTAAAATTTATTACATAGAATTTGTTTGTGTACAAGTTCACTTGATCGTTGTTGTCTAAATCTACATTAGAAGTTAGGGAAATCACATAATTCATTGATGTCTTTGTTTTACTAGCCTGATTGATTTTTACAAGCACAAAATGTCCATCTAAAAGAAGGAATATTATATCTACATTGAGAATAATCTCCTCTTCAATCTCAAGAGTTTGATTAAAATCAAACCTAAGGCTTGCATTTATCCCCAAATCACAAGCAGCTTAAAATAGATCTAACAAAAATTTTAAAATTTTCCCAATTTGGGTGGCTCCTAAAAAACATATGCGTAATTGTGATTGCTATAAATCATGGTTTAGATGTTAAGTTCTAGCTGCAAGTTGTTGTATATCATCCATAGTAAATTGAAGACCTTGATAAGATGACTAGTAGCTAGATGCCTTTGTCCAATAAGAAAATCAAATTCTCCATGGATTTTCTCAAGAAATCCTTAACATTCAAAACTAAATAGCCATTGGTGCCTAGAACAAGTTCTGCAACAAATTTGGGTTTGAAAAAATTTCTAGATTCTTTGAGCGCTTCGCTTACTTTAGTGACTTTTTCGTGTCTTTTCGAGATGCTAGACATAGACTAACGCTTTATGTAATACCCCAAATTTTGGGATTAAAGGCTTGAGGTTTAGCCTAGATTAAGTGGACTGCTAGGCCCCAATTTAGCAAATGTCCTAGTGAGGCATGATGTTTTCCCAAAATTTTTTCAAAAGATGAGAAATGATGGTTTTCCCTAATATTCCCAATAATTTGAGTTGAATGGGAATTAAAAGGAGGGAAATGACTACTTGGTAATTAATAAGCCCAAGTGGGTGAATCATTATCAAGGAAAGTCAATAAGTGGAACAGCTTAAGGCTTTGGTTGACCACTTAAGGTGGCATAATGAGATAATTTGAGGGTGAATTATACTCTCTTATTTCTCATTAATATTAGTGGAATGATGAAGGAAAAGAGAAAGGAAACTTGTTATGCAAGAAATGAGATAGGTGGACTAATTGAGTAAATGCCACCTAGATGATTTTAATTAATCATCATCCTTCATCATTTATTCTCATTCTTTCCTGCGTTCAGATTAAAACAGAAAAGAGAAGGGAAAAGAATCAGAAAACGCGAGAGAGAGAGAGACGGAGAACGAACGAGAACAGAAGAGAGAGAAAACTTGAAATTGCCGAAACTCTACCGAAATGGCGTTTTCTCAAAGTACCCAGTACAAACATTATTCTACTCATCCCGAGCTTCAATTCTATGGTTTTGGATTCTCGTTGGAGATGGTTGGTGCCGTCTCGCTGGCCGGAGCGTTGTCGGAATTCTGAACCGAATTCACAAAAGTGTAGAGGTAAGCGTAAGCTTCCTTTTTACCATTTTGGTTTGTCGTTTGGATGAGTATTATGGGAGTTTGGTACTGTTTATCTCTCGTTCTATTTGTGTTTTGGGGGCCGAAATGATGTCCAATAGATGTCTAAATGGCTAATCATGTAAGTATAAGTAGAAAGGAATGTATTAAGATAAAGAAAGGGAGGAACCGACACAACTCTTCTGAGAATTCTATATTGGCTGTCATGCGTGGGGCGTGAACCATGAGTTGAAATTTCATCAATTTGATGATTCCATTAAGTTCAGAAGGGAAAATTGTGTAGGGTTCATGTTGATAACGAAGTGAGAAAAGGCCTGGGGTGTGAAATGACTGGATTACCCATTTTAGCTCTAAATAAGGGTTGTCAAGGGTATTTTCGTTATTCAGGTGTGAATTAGACTAATATGAAGTCATAAACGGATTCTACACGTAAAATGGTGTAGGATTAACTCAGGTCATAATTTCTTTAAAAGACAGTTGGGCCGGGCTTTTGGGGGCATTTTGGTAATTTAACATAATTGGGCTAAGTTATCAACTAATACGAGTCTAGAATGTTATAAGAATGAGTAGTGACTCATGTATGCTATGTTTGGGAATTCTAGGACTCTACGAATGGACATGCCCGAACCGGAGCATGAACGAAGGATAGAGGAGGGACATGAAATCCGACAGGTAGTGAACTTACATTTTCTGCATGTGTATGATATGTATGTCTTGCATTGAATATGTGACTGCTATGCCTATTTGTGTGGAACATGTATGATTGGTTGAAGCTCTGTTATATTTGTGCAATGGCCATATGTATGTCATAACATCGAGCACGCAGTATGTCATTATGTTGGCACGAAATAGTATAGGCGAGCATGTCATGCAATCATATATATCTACATGCATAGTGTTATTGTTCGTTATTGAGATTATCTCGAATCTCACTCCTCCCAAACAACCATTTAGATAGGTTGAAGATGCATGAAAATGCATAGAGGAGAAGGAAGGTGAAGTGAAGATGGAAGCGCAAGGCACTATCTTCCGTATTGATGTAAAGGTGTGGTGTTTATGTGTAATTATATACTGGGTGTATGTATATGAATGCATGATTGTTGGATAAGCAAAGAACCACTCTAATGTAATAAGAGAATCGTTCTAGTGTAAATAAAGAGAACGGCTTTTAGTTTATTAAAATGATCGCTCGCTTACTCTAATATTGTGGAACTAAGAGCCGGTGAGGTGTTAAAAGTGAGGGTATCACATTTGGTGGTATCAGAGCTTTGATTCTGGCAATGATGGATAATTGCGAGAGTTACTAGAGCATTGATTCTGGCAATAATGGAATTTGCTAGAAGTTCTCTACTTATGTTGATAGATTATGATCCTTGGATAGATGCCTTATAGAAAGAGGCATGGTGTTAGAGTTATGGTTGAAAGCCATACTAAGGGAAAAATGAGGGTTGCATAACATATGGGTGAACTTGGAGTTGATTCAGAATGGTTTTTGAAGTGTTTATCAGCTTGGAATTGCTTATGAACTCGAGTGCAAGTTGGTGAACTCGAGTTCATAAGCCATTTTCTGAAGGAAAAGCGGTCTCGGGTAAGAACTCTCAGAGGTGGAATGCCCAAACTCGAGTGCAAAACGAGGTGAGAACTCGAGTTCATTGTGGGGAACTCGAGTGCATGAGGTATTTCCTCGTGCATGCGATGGTTTCAGGTAGGAACTCGCTAGAGTGCATTGCCTGAACTCGAGTGCATACAGTCAAGAACTCGAGTGCATCTTCTGTTCTTGCATGTTAGAGATCTTTCTGGAAGAAACTCTTTCTCCAGAAATCGCAGTACTAGAGTGTGGATAAATGAAAACTTGAGTGCATGAGGATTTCCTTATGCATGAGATTGTTTTAGGCAAGAATTCGCGGGAGTGCAAAGCCTGAACTCGAGTGTGGACAGTCGGGAACTCGAGTTCATAATGATGAACTCGAGTGCATGTGTTGATCTTGCATGCTAGGATTGTTTCTGGTAGAAACTCTCCCTCGGAACTCGAAGAACTCGAGTGTATGTTGGGCTGAGAACTCTAGTTCATTTATATGAAACTCGAGTGCATGTAGTGAAATCTTGTACTCACGAGAGTGCAAGGTTTAGATTTGAGGTGCAGAAGCCTGAGGACTTAGAGTTTATATGAGAGAATTTAAGTGAGATGAGCTGAGGACTCGAGTTTGTGGATGAGAACTCGAGTGTACCTCTTATATTCGTAAGTTGAAGATTTCTCGGATAGAAAATTTTATGGCGGAACTCGCATAACTCGAGTGGGGAGGAGAAACGGAACTTGAGTGATAAGATTCAAACTCGAGTGCTGTCGAAGTCAGGAACTCAAGTGTGGTGTTGAGGACTCGAGTGCAGTTCTTCTGTGATCAATCTCAGGATTCTCGGGTATAACTTCTTCGCCAAAACTCGTGAGACTCGAGTCTAATAGTCACAAAAATTGAGTGCAGTGCTTGGTTGTAGCATTTAAGAGTTTTCTGGGAAGAACTCTCAGTGTCAAACTCTCAGAACTCGAGTGCACGCCTTTATGGCTTGTGGAAAGATTGAAGTTTTAGCCAAGTCTCCATGGAAAACCAGCAGAACTCGAGTGTGGCTGGTGGAAGTCGAGTTTTGGGCCAGAACTCGAGTGCAAGAGTTCAAACTCGAGTTCAGAGGCAGTTTGCTGAACATAGAAATGTGACTTTTTGCAATGCTTGGAGGAAAGCTTTGGCACATTATTGGAGACTTTGATGACATGTCATGGTATGGGTGAGGTACGTATGAACTACCAACACCTAATGACATATAAAATGATGTTAGAGGCATGGAGATGATAAGGTAAGTATTGATCTTTAATCCGAACCCTTTGTGCTGCAATAGGTACTGCACGGAAAAGTTCTTTGACGGTGTTATGGAATTTGAGTTTGAGATTTAGTAATTGTGTTGAGACTCTCCATGCTAGGTGATGATCCCTAGTAACCCGTGGGGGTTAAAAGAATGTGTATATATGATATACGGTGATGCATGATGAGTGATGATCATGTCGTGTATCAATCCAAGAGGAACCGAATTAATAATACTGAAGGTTAAGAATATGTTTAGATCAAATCTAAGTTGAAATGGTGCTTAGGTCAAGATGATAATCAGGTTGCACTTTGGTTCTATTTTATGATGGAAGTTGGAACCATGTGGACCTTATAGATGATGATGAACCTTTAGTAATTGTTTGAGGATATTACCCGGAACCGTGGAGGTTAGAATAAGTACTATTGATTTTGATTCTTAGCATACTTATTGGGTAATGTTAAGGTTCTAGGTGTTGAACAGTAACCTGAGAATCAAATGTCATAGTTGAATTGATTCTTCAAGAAGTTAAAATAGCCTGAGTGGCTTGAGGTACTGAAGTATATTACAGAGAAATATGAGAAACCTCAAATACATTTCTTGAGGTTGCTAGTTGCTGATCTAGCATAAGGAAAGATTTTAATTGTAGAATTTCCTTTAGAGCTGTGATTGCCTGGAGTGGGACCAAAATCGAAAGTCCAATGACTTAACCCCAAATGAGAAAGCAGATTACAAAACTACTAAAGAAGAAGGACCTTATGAGATTTAGATCCCGTTATAGTGATATTCCTATTCAGAAACGACCAACTGGACAAAACTACCTATAGAGGATTCTGACCGGAGAGGGCTACCTGTGGGGCATTTTGATCAGAACAGGCTACCTATAGGCAGATTTGATCGGAAAGGGCTATCTACTGAGATTTTTGGATTGGAGGGGCTGGCCAGGTGTATAGGTGCTTGCGTGAAGCACCGAGTATGATACCGTAGCGTGGAGCCACCGTGATGTCAAACCATAGTGCGCAGCCGCCATGATGACAAACCGTAGAGTGGAGCCGCCGTAACGTTGAAACAGTAGAGTAGAGCTACGGGGACGTCGACTCTCAATAGTGGTATCTTATAATGAGTCTTCTATTGCATAAGTTTCCTTAAGAAGAAGGGTCAGGTAACCTAGTAAATTGTCATGGGGTGCTCCAATGCTAAATGATGACTGAGATTAAGGAAGGCTACTTTTGCTCTCGAATCTTATGTAATGGTTTTGCATGTATGTGTTTACCATCAAGTGTATTCGTGTTATGACTATACGGTAGGCAGTAAGACCTTTTGGGCCAGCGTGTCCTTAGGCAGTCAGACCTGATGGGCGGAGGCCCTAAGTTGTAAGTCCTATGATGTCTTTGATATAGGGGTGACTCCCTGGGCAGTAAGACCTTATGAACATTCATGAGTTGCATTTGTATGCACTATGCATAATTTCCCTACGGGGTAGAGAACATATCTAGCGCGATGTTAGTATATGAGTTGCATTTGTATGTACTATGTACAATTTCCTTACGGGGTAGAGAACATGTCTAGCGCTATGTCAGTTTATGAATTGCACGAGATACTCATGAGATGATCATGATGATGATGGTTTATTTAGCATGCTTTGTGAACATTACATAAGAATGTGAATGATTTGAGCACGCAGCAAGAGATGGAGCCTGAAATGAGTAGTTGACCCAATGGTACTAGGGTTTATCGAGCATGGCTCAAGTAGCAGATATCGCGTGCTTGATACCTGGAGTGATCTCCTTTGAGAAATAAGGGGAGTGGCTATTCCATAAGCTTGCCACACTCAGTCCTGGTTAGCCAGGGAGTATGGGTCAGACTCCCGTGCCGCTGTAAAGGGCGCCCATTAAGAGTAGCTCTGCAGTTAGGCCTAGTGGGAGGGCTGTTATTCAGCAAAGGTAATAGACTGAATGTCCTAATGCCCTAAGACATGAGAGGCTTGTAAGTCCTTAGGCTGGCAAGATGTGAGATATGGTTGAGAATAAAGCCGAGTAAAGGCTTGAGGCAATAAGACTCGAGATGCAAGTTTACATTGGACAAATATCCCTGGGCTATAAGACCTATATGTCTAAGTGATGTGGTTGTTACCTAGCACAGTGACATTGGACACACTTGTCTAGAGAATATATTGAGATTAGCAGAATAATTAGATTGTACCAGGTTGTAGCAAAGGTTGTGAGCCTAAGATGCCTATGGCATGGAGGGGTGAATCCCTAGGTTGTAAAGTCAGAATATCCAGCGTCTTGGTAGTAGAATGAGCCGTAAGGCTTAGCGTGCATACAATATGATATGGGTGAATCCCAAAGAGGCTGGAAAAGCCTAGTATGCATACAATATGATCCGAGAAAATCCTGAAGAAGCAATGAGGCCTGACAAACCAAGCGCTGTGAGATCAGACTAGTGAGTCATGTGTGAATGCTACATACTGGGTATAGAATGAATGAAAGTACTGCATAGTGAGTGCAGAATGCCATTAAAGATGTGATCTCAAGAATATGATGCTTGAGTGGCATGCTCTATGAGCTTGCAAATGATGAAGAGATAATAGAGGGATTGATGTAATTTGCCACCATGATCGGAGGTTCTCACTACGTGAAAGTGAGATGAAGTGTTGGCTTTTACCCGACATAGTATAGGGGCTAAGTACCCTATTGTTACCTTAGCTGGAAGAGTTGACCAGGTATATGTGCACCTGTGTGAAGTACCAGTTTTGGTAGAGAAAGAGGCTGAAAATAGTGGCTGAGGTGCCGTATGTAGTTCCTGGAAGGGGCTGATCGGCAATTATGCTGTATGCAGAATGGAAAGATAGACAAAATGTCTAGAGATGGTTCTCTGGGGTACAAGTGGTACCATTTAACGTTCAAAATTTCAAGGACAAAATTTATTGAATGGGGGGAGAAATGTAATACCCCGAATTTTGGGATTAAAGGCTTGAAGTTTAGCCTGGATTAAGTAGACAACTAGACCCCGGTTTAGCAAATATCCTACTAAGGCATGATGTTTTCCCAAAATTCCTTAATATCTTTGGATATTAAAAAGGAAATAAAAGGTGAGGGCAAAGTGGTAATTTTGCCAAAAGATGAGAAATGATGGTTTTCCCTAATATTCCCAATAAGTTGAGTTGAATGGGAATTAAAAGGAGGGAAATGACTACTTGGTAAATAATAAGCCTAAGTGGGTGAATCATTATCAAGGAAAGTCAATAAGTGGAAAAGCTTAAGGCTTTGGTTGACCACTTAAGGTGGCATAATAGGATAATTTGAGGGTGAATTATACTCTCTTATTTCTCATTAATATTAGTGGAATGATGAAGGAAAAGAGAAATGAAACTTGTTATGCAAGAAATGTGATAGGTGGACTAATTGAGTAAAGGCCACCTGGATGATTTTAATTAATCATCATCCTTCATCATTTATTCTCATTCTTTCTTGCGTTCAGATTAAAACAGAAAAGAGAAGGGAAAAGAATCATAAAATGCGAGAAAGAGAGAGAGAGATAGAGAACGAACGAGAACGGAAGAGAGAGAAAACTTGTAATCACCGAAACTCTACTGAAATGGCGTTTTCTCTCAAAGTACCTGGTACAAATATTCATCTACTCATCCCTAGCTTCAATTCTATGGTTTTGGGGTTCTTGTTTGGAGATAGTTGGTACCATCTCACCGGCCGGAGCGTCGCCGGAATTCTGAACCGAATTCAGAAAAAGTGTAGAGGTAAGCATAAGCTTCTTTTTTACCATTTCGGTTTGTCGTTTGGATGAGTATTATGGGAGTTGGGTACTGTTCATATCTCATTCTATTTATGTTTTAGGGGCTGAAACGATGTCCAATGGATGTCTAAAATGCTAATCATGTAAGTATAAGTAGAAAGGAATGTATTAAGATAAAGAAAGGGAGGAACCGACTCAACTCTTTTAAGAACTCGATATTGGCTGTCATGCGTGGGGCGTGAGTTATGAGTTGAAATTTCATCAATTTGATGATTCCATTAAGTTCAGAAGGGAAAATTGTGTAGGGTTCATGTTGATGATGAAGTGAGAAAATGCATAGAGTGTGAAATGACCGGATTACCCCTTTTAGCTCTAAATAAGGGTTGTCAAGGATATTTCCATAATTCGGGCATGAATTTGAATAATATGAATTCATTAATGAATTCTACACGTAAAATGGTGTAGGATTGGCTCATGTCATAATTTTTTTAAAAGTACAGTTGGGCCGGGCTTCCAGGGGTATTTTGGTAATTTAACATAATTAGGCTAAGTTATCAACTAATACGATTCTAGAATGTTATAAGAATGAGTAGTGACTCATGTATGCTATGTTTGGGAATTCTAGGACTCGATGAATGGACGTGCCCGAACCGAAGCAAGAACGAATGATAGAGGAGGGACGTGAAGTCCGACAGGTAGTAAACTTACCTTTCCTGCATGTGTATTATATGTATGTCTTGTATTGAATATGTGACTACTATGCCTATTTGTGTGAAACATGTATGATTGGTTGAAGCTCTATTATATTTGTGCAATGGCCATATGTATGTCATAACATCGAGCATGCAACATGTCATTATGTTGGCACGAAATAGTGTAGGAAAGCATGTCATGCAATCATATATATCTATATGCATAGTGGTATTGTTCGCTACTGAGATTCTCTCAAATCTCATTCCTCCCAAACAACCATTTAGGCAGGTTGAAGATGCATGAAGATGCATAGAGGAGAAGGAAGGTGAAGTGAAGATAGAAGCGCAAGGCGCTATCTTCCGTATTGATGTAAATGTGTGGTGTTTATGTGTAATTATACACTGAGTATATGTATATGAATGTATGATTGTTGTATAAGTAAAGAACCACTCTAATGTAAAAAGAGAATCGCTCTAGTGTAAATAAAGAGAACGGCTTTTAGTTTATTAAAATGATTGCTCGATTACTCTGATATTGTGGAACTAAGAGCCGGTGAGGTGTTGAAAGTGAGGGTGTCACACTTTAAATCCATTAAGCCTAGGATGAAGAAATAAAATCATAGGGGAATTGAGACCAACGTGATTACAAAGTGGGAGGGAATGATATGCCTTGAGTCTTGTAAGGCATGTAGATTGATTTTGTTATCATGGATGATAAAGTTGTAGGAGACTAGTAGACTCAGGTCTGATACCAAACCATCATAATGAAACGAAGGAGCTAAGAGAAGAGGAGAGGAAGGCAAGAGTCTTAGAAGAGGAGGTAAGAAGGATGAAAGACGAGCCAGTATCAGAGGATGGTACACCAATGTCTTACAACTTTGTGGTATCAGAGCCAACACTAATTCAAATCTTCCTTGCATTAAAAAGGTAAAAGACAAACCTACTTTGAGAGGGAGAGGATGATTCTTGGATGATTTATAGATTGGTCTTATTGTCATGACTATAAATTCGTAGGAAATTGGTTGACCTGTGTCTAATACCAACCTTTAGAATGAAATGAAGGTAGATGGATACCACTAGAGCACAAACAAGTTGCATATACAACACGGTAAGTACGGTCTGAAACATCTTTATCGAATAAAAGAGCACCTTCAAGTCCTGTTAGGAGTGAAAATAAAACAGAGAGAGAAATAAGTACTCGTGCTTGCTTTATTGGTCAAGTTATCAAATAATTAAGTTAATGGTATGTCAAAACACTCCTAATAAGACTCCTTAATATGTCATACTTTAGCTAATTCATTTTAATTTAATAAGAACATGATTAAAAAACACACACTAGCCTTTTCCTATAAACAACAACTAGTCAAGCGTGACTCTGACAAAAATAACTCTTAGGTGAAACAGCACCAATAGATTTCCCAAGACAATTTTTCTGGGTGCTTGTAGTAAATGCAAAAAGGATGAATAAAATTTTCTAATAATCCTAAACCACCTAGATCTCTAAGTTTAATTTGTTGAACAAATTATATTAACACTAAGCGTGTAACTTTATGGTGTAGTAGTGAGAATGCAAATGGTGAGGTGTCCATTTGAAAGTGCCAAGAGGGCATCACCTAGTTGTGGTTGATATACTCAAAAAAGAAATATAATGAAGGAATAAACAGAAAGTGACTCAGAATGACAATCAAGATTAGCCTCTTCAATTCTAGCTTAAGGGATTTCATAGGTGGAATGCATTGTCCAACAAAATGGTTGAAATTGAATGTTGCTACTAACACTAGAGCATACCTAAGATTTTAGCACATATTAATTGATAGAATGTACTCACAAATCCTAACCTGCTATTTTGAGTCAACAGAGTCATGAAAATGTAGACTAATAAGATCTTATGGAATTTATATACCACTTTCCCAAGCTATGAGATCTATTGTCTTCTAATAGTAATCCAAGGAAAATGGACAGTGATATTGTATAAATTAGGAATAGAAATAGTGAAATCTTTGTTTTCACATAAAAGCTAAATATCTCCCTTCCATAGTCTTTGAGCTTCACTATCCTAGAGAACAAGAAACAGATTTTGAACATAAAATGAATAATATAATAAGTTTTTTTCACACATATATTAGAAAGAGAAAAGGAGAACTAGTATATACTTCTTTAGTCAGATACCCCCATTAGCAACATCTTTTGTAACAGTTTTAGGTCTTGTGAAGCAACTTGGGAACATTAATGCCTCACAATTGACAGCTTAGGAAATGCATATACATATAGAACTATAATGCATTGTTAAATATCAGGAAATATTATACCTGTTATAACATCCCAAAAATTTGAGAAGAGATGTGTTAGGTGTATTTGAGGCCTAAGGATGTTATCTAAAAATTAAATATCCTTAAAAGTAACTTGTTTGATCAACAATTTATTTTCAAGCCAGAAAGTTAATATGGAAATAGCTAGTAAATATAAATAAAGGCCTATAAAAATTAAGAAAAATTTATAGCTAGTTATTTTGGGAAATAAAAATACTTACGGAGAAGTTTGTTTCCCCAGAAGGGTTAAAGATGATAGCAAAGCTAATTTTGGGAATTAAGTACCTATATCTACTCCAACACTAATGTCATCCTTCTTTGAATGACTACATATCCATCTCAACATGATCATGCGAGCTTCTCCCACTTTTTGCTCATATAATCCATTCAAAGTATTCAAAGCCCAACATTTACTACTATAAATCTTTACTTATCGAATAGCAGTGCACTAAAACTTTCTTTTTATTTTATCATGTTTTTTTGCGATCACAAATAATTCTAATAGTTTTTCTCCATTTAAGCCACCCAACTTAAATCCTATTATTAACATCTCCATCAATTTTACTATTATTTTGTAAAACTAATTTTAAATATCTAAACTTTGTCACTTGTAGAATGACTTGATCTCTAAATATTTTGACCTTTAAATCACTTCTTACTCTCATAGGTGAATTGTGTGCACACACACGTATGTACATGTACGTGTATGCGCGCCCGCACATGTGTGTGTGTGTGAAAGAGAGAGATTGTGGGCAATCTATTCTATACGAAAACAAATCTCATCTTTATTCATTTTTTTCTTTTTCGTCTTTTTTGATGGGTTGTAAATAAAATTGTATTTTTTATTTTGCAAGAGAGAAAAAAGATTATGGTGTTTTGGGATTTTGCCAAATGGTCAATGGGGATGATGGAATGATATGGACTATGGTAATCCCAATGACACATGATGAATATAAAGAATATTTTTTTAGAAAAAAATATAAAGAATATGGCCTTATTGATGATAATGATTACAACATCGATTCGGCGATTTGCCAAAAGCCCAAAAGTTGTCCTCGTCTACCTAAAAAAAGGAGTTGTGCCTCCGCACTTCTTCTTTTTTCACCAAACCCTATAGGCTTTGTTTAAACCACGGGAATGGGCCTACTATCACTTTTGGATGTTTAAGTGTTTGGTTAGGATTTTCTACCACAGTGGCTTCAATTTTTTTCCTTAGAAGAAGTTCTTTTAGATATCAATCCAAACACACAATGTTTGAAATTTTTTTATGGGTTCCTCCTTTGTCATATGGCTATCTTGTTACTTTAGTATCGTTTACCGAATAAAATTTGTAGGTGTAGAATCCCTCCATCTATGTGTACAATAAAGATTATATTTTCAAATAGCTATGTTTAAAGTTTGAATATCATTTATAAATTTTTATGATTCATTTCTAATCATAAACTCGTCAATTTTTCACAAGCCCTTTTTTTAATTTATTGAAATCAAGATGATAGAAGATACTGCCCAAACATCTATATGTTTGGATTAACTTTTGTAGAATAATTTCTAGAAAAAAAGAATGATAAAAGTGAGTTTTGAAAATAGATTTAAAAAAATAGTTTCAAAAAAATTAGGAAAAAATAGCTTTTGGAAAGTCATATTAAGTTGGAGTACTTATATTTTCTATATTGGGATTATGCCCAATGTTGAGAAGGAATTTTGTGAAGGATTATACCATTTCCTTCCATCGTCTCCTCTCAACATTTGGCTAAATTCCAAATCAATATCATCTCGTTTTTATATTGGAAATAAAAAGATCAGTACTTTATTTACATCCCATTAAAAAAGCCAGAAAATAGAAAAAAAATAATGAGATTTTTTTCACATGACGAAATCTTATGTGACACACAAACACACACACACACACGTGTGTATGTGTTAAATAGATAAAAAAAATGTTGTACACTTGGACACATCCCGTATATTTCTTGTTAATCCCTAATTTTTGTTGTAAATCACTTTATTCCAGTTGTTTATAAAGATAAGACACTTGGATTTGTGGGAGTTGTTAACACCCTTATGTTTCTTATTCATCGCTTAGTTTTCATTGTAAATATCCTTATTCACTTGTTGCATGCACAAGTGGACACTTGTAATTTTTTTTATTACATCTATTTTTCTTTGCACTATATAATCTAAAGGTTGGGATGGTTTGGTAGCCATATATGTGCCAAAGATCATGCCCCTTGTAATATCCTGAATTTTGGGATAAGAGGCTTGAGAATAAACCTGGATTAAGTGGACTGCTAGACCCTGGTTTAGCGAATGCCCTAGTGAGGCATGGTATTATTTCCCAAAATTCCTTTATATCTTTGGATATTATAAAGGGAATATTATGGTGAGCTGGAGAGCTCGGGGAAATATTAAAGGTAGGGGCAAAATGATCATTTTACCAATGAGATTATTTCCCTATTATTGATGCCCAAATTAGTCAAATGTGGAGGGAAATAATGGAAAGAAGGAAAAAATGGTTTATTATGATAAATCATTAAAGGTGAGGGCAAAATGGTAATTTTTCCATAAGATGAGAAATTATGGTTTTTCCCTAATATTCCCAATGATTCGAGTTGAATGGGAATTAAAAGGAGGGAAATAACTACTTAATAAGTAATAAGCCTAAGAGGGTGATGTGATACCTCATTTCCAAGAGCCTCAGATGAGTACAAAAGAGTAGCAAAAGTATTTATGAAACCAAGCGAATTAATAAATTTTGGAAAAATGTTCACAATTCCCTAAATCTATCCCAGGATTTGAACCTGGGATTGAGAGGGGTTTTGGGAGTAATAAAATTTTTCTTAAACAATTTCACAAACATTTACTATCTCACTAAGTCTCACCGGTTTCTCTTTTTCATTTTATCAGAGTCTGTGAGCGATTCTCTACTTAGTTTTCACGTTTCATACCTCAGTTAAGTTTCGTTAGCGATCAGAAGCAAAATAAAGCTAAAATGTTCCTTTACTAGTCTACCGGTATTACCGGTTTCACTATCGTAGCACTGTCAAGGTTACAGGCTATTCATACCATATATACAAATCCAAAATACATGAAACAGACAACTAACAGAAGACTAAAGTCTTTCACGCTCCCAGTCTCTAGTGGTCCGTATTTACCTTCGTCTTACCCCTTGAGCTCTCTCCTTGTACTGTAGATGGTTTATGAAAAAGAGTGAGATTCAAAAGAATCTCAGTATTAACGTAATGTCAATCATGCATATATATATATCATCACAAAGCATGTTATACAGATATCATACAGCAGAACTATCACAACAACATTCAGTGCATCACATGCAGTTCATAGTAAACAATCATAGCGCTAGGCATGTTAAAGGCCCCGAAGGATACCCGAGCAATAGGCCCCGGGATCTACTCGTGCATTACAAAACGTTATTGGCCCAAGCGTCCACCCGCGCAATAGGCCCCGGGCGACCACTCCGCATAACCAGAATATGTTAGATATCTCATAATGAATCCACACAATACATCATGCATGATATAATATATGAAAGACAAGTTACTACCTGATTGCTTTCCTTGAGTGATTTCCAATCGTTGGTTTGAGCTCAGGCAAGTTCTAGTTCCTATCAAAATTGGAGTTACAAGTAACTGGTTATTACTTGCACTATTACTATCTTTAATTCAAATTCTGTTGGTTATCTAAAACAGTTATCATAGTTTCTGCATAACAGAATTCTGTACAGTGTAATTTCACTGTTTTTCAGAAACTAGCAGATTTTTGGGTCAACTTTGGAAATTCATAAATAATTCTAGAAAAATCCAATTTGAACGATTCCAAAGTCAAAACAAAGATGTTTCCTTTTATATTCGAGTAAAAATAGTTGGGTTTGTCTACTGTGCTCATATAATTCCTAGTAAATTGTTAAAAGCTACTGTTCCATATGCAATCCAGAAAACAGGACATACTTCAAAAATTCACCATTAATTCTAGAAAACTCTAAATTGAGTGGTTATAAATTTTATGTAAATATATTACATTATAGTTTCACATAAAAATACTAAGTTACAGCAATTACAACCACAAAACTCCCAGAATTTCTTCAAACTCAACCTATCCAAATCACTTTCCAGAAACAGGGAAGAAGTTCAAAAATTCATATCTAAATCCAAAAAACTCCAATTTATCTGGTTCCAAGTCCTAATTGACCCTTGTTAAATATATTTTCAAAGAAAAATATAGCCATGAGCTATATATACACAAATCAGTACAGTATTTTCACTTTATACACCTTGTTCCTGAAAATTCCAGCTTTGCATGACCAATATTTGAAAATGTATAACTTCTAGTATACAAATCCAATTCAGTATTATGACCTACCAAATTAAAGGTCTTTGTGTCTAATTTTCAACTGGAAAGTTTCGGAATTTTTAGATATCATTTGGTCATTGAAAAGCTCATGACAATCAGACTTCCTGATACAGGGCAGATTAACACATTAAGCAAACTTTCTTCATAAATTCCTAAATTCATATACAAGCATCCAAAATTCATGAACACTTGTATACCTGCACAATTTTGCCTTCTAAAGCTAATGGAATCATCAAAATGGTCAAATTATTTCATCTTTATCACGTTACAGAACATCCATATAATTAGGATTCTCAGAAAAAGTTTGTTGTTTCTTCGTTTTCTCTTGCCTAATCACTTCCTTACTACTCCTAATCAAATGGTTAGCTATTTAAACACTCATTAAATATGATTAGAGTGCATTTGAGCAGCAGGGCCTCTTAGGGCTTTCATCATCCAAACTTCACAAATCAACCAAATCCAAACCAAAAACAACAAGAACAACAACAACTAAGGCACTAGAAGCAAGTTTTGGAGGTTTACCTTGGATTTCTTGTTGCTTCTCTCTCTAGGACGTTTTTTCCTCTCTCCCCACACTCTCAAATCAGCTGAAATTCCATGGTTTTCAAAGGAGTAGAGATGAGTAGAGGAGGTTATGGAAGGATTTGGAAGCAAAATCACAAGATTATGCAAATTATAGCTTAGATTTTGGAAAAACCCTAACCTTTCCTTGTGTTCCTTTGCACTTCACGTTCAGATTTTCCCTTTCCTCTTTGCTGAACACTTAGCACGGGAATGAGAGTGAAGAATGAGGAAAAGATGATGACTTGATGAATTAATAATGTGCCTTCACATATGGCTTCCTTTCATTGGTCCACCTCTTCTTTTTTTCTTTCTTTTTCTTTTTCCTCTTGCTTTAATATCATCATATACTCATGCATTTTCTTTGCTCTTTCCAACGAAAACTGCATGAGAAATGAGAGGAGTAATATTGATCTTGAATTATCCTATAATACCATAAAATTTTGTTGACCTAAGTCTTTGACTTTTTGACTTCTTTTTCAAGCTTTAATTTTTCCTTTGGTAATAATATTCCAAAATGGACTTAATAATTACCAAGTGGCCATTTACTCTTTTTAATTCCCATTTAACTGAAATTATTGGGAATGTTAGGGAAAAATAATTATTTTTCACTTTTATGGCAAAATTACCATTTTGCCCCTACGTTTTACGATTTACCGAAATAAATCATTTATTGCTCATTCCTTTGGTTTAGCCTAATTTTTAACACTTGAATAAAATCATTATTTGTGTCATTTTATGCTCAAATTTTGGTTACAATATTGGGCCTTTTTGTGGACATTTATTGCTTCTTTGTGTCTTGTCTTGGCCAAATTATATGTAACCGGCGATTGGAATATTTCCGTAAATTTATACTTGCCTCAATTCACCATTTTATTCCACTAAATATCACAAATATATACAAGGAATATATAGTGGAAAAAGTGGGGTATTACAGGTGAATTGTTATCAAGCAAAGTCAGAGAGCCAGAAGCTAAAGGCTTGGGTCAACCACTTGTGTGGTGACATAATGGGATAGTTTGAGAGTAATATTTCTCTCTTTTGATCTCATGATTATTAATGGATGAAGAAGCATGAAAGGAAATGGATTGTTATGCAAGAAAGTTAAAGAAGTAGACTAATGGTGTATGGCCACTTGGATGACTCATTAAAGTCATCATCCTTCATCCTTTTATTCCTCTTTCTCATTTAAAACAAAAAAGAGAAGGAAAGAGAAATCAAAAATGAGAAAGAGAGAATGAGAACGAAGAGGCAATGGAGAGATAGAGGAGGGAGAAAACTTGAGATCGCTGGAACTTGACCAAAACGACATTAAAGTACCTAGTATAAACATTATTCTACTCATCCCAAGCTTCAATTCTATGGTTTTGGATTCTCGTTTGGAGATGGTTGGTATTGTCTCGCCGGCTAGAGCATCACCAGAATTTCGAACCAATTTCAGAAACGTGTAGAGGTAAGCATAAGCTTCCTTCTGAACATTTTGGTTTGTTGTCTGGATGAGTAATATGGGGGTTGGGTACTATTTATCTATCATTAAATTATTATTTTGGAGGTTGAAACGATGTACAATGGATGTTTAAATGGCTAATTATGTAATTATAAGTAAAAAGAAGGGTATTAAGCCTAAGAAAGGGAGAAATCGACACAACTCTTCTGAGAACTCTATATTGGCTTCCTTGTGTGTGGCATGAGGAAAGAGTTAGAATTTCATCAATTGGATGATTCCATTGAGTTCGGAAGAGCAAATTGTGTAGGGTTCATGTTGATGATGAAGTGAGAAAATGCCTAGAGGGTAAAATAACCAAATTACCCTTATAGCTCTAAATAGGGGCTATTAAGAGGTATTTTTGTCATTCGGGCCTGAATTTGACTAATATGAAGTCATAAACAGATTCTACACGTGAAATTGTATAGAATTGGCCCAGGTCGTAATTCCTGAAAAAGTACAGTTGGGCCATGCTTCTAGGGGCATTTTGGTAATTTAGCATAATTAGGCTAAGTTATCAACTAATACGAGTATAAAATGTTATAAGGACGAGTAGTGACTCATTAAATGCATTTGGAATTCTAGGACTCAACGGATGGTGGTGCCCGAGCCGGAGCAAAGATGAAAGAATGAGGACGGACGCGAAGTCCTACAGGTAGTGAACTTACCTTGCCTGCATGTATGTGATATGTATGTGTTTTCATTGTTGTATGTGACTGCTTGATTGATTAATGCCTTGTTATGTTATACGATGGCCATGAGTATTTTGTAACATGAGCACGCATGAAGATGTCATGAGATTGGCATGATTTTATGAATAGCAAGCATGTCATGCATCATATATATATCTTACATGCATAGTGATATGTTTACTATTGAAATTCTCTCGAATCTCACTCCTCCCAACCAACCATTGAGGTAGGTGAAGATGCATAGAGAAGATATGAAGTTGAAGCGAAGATTGAAGCGCAAGGCGCCATCTTCTGTATTTGATGTAAATGTGTCGCGTTTATGTGTAATATACACTAGATGTATGTATATGAATGTATAACTGTTGTAAAGCATAGAATCGCTCTAGTTTGACTAAAGGTGAATGGCTTTTAGTTTTATTCAAAGTAACGCTTGCACACTCTGATATTGTGAAACTAAGAGCCGATGATGTATTAGTGACATGGTGAATCTTGTGGAAATGTGTTTAATGTATTCTAACCTTTTGAAAATCCTCTCAGCCTTAGGTTCAAATCCTGAGTTGAAAGCGAGGATTTACGAACGATTTCGTATGTTGGGTAGTCCAGGGTCAAATCCTGGTTCCATAGTGGATTTCACTATTTATTTATACTCATTATTGGAAGAAGGGTGTCATACCCCTGACCACCTTCTTTGCAAAAATATTTTCATTACAAAGAATTGTGCCCTTAAATTTGGGAATTTAAGTTTACTTTGAATTGCATAAATCATCGTTAGGATTAGTACTTTTATTCTCATTTATCACCAAACCATAAGAATGAATGAGTTTGAGTAAAAATTTGAAAATTTTCTTAAGTTCGATTCCTAAAAAAGAATATGACAAATATGTCTAAATCATGGTTTCTAATAAATGTATAAAATCGGGTTGGGTTTTTCTCATTTTCCTTTGTCTCATTTTCTTCTCATCATCTCATATCAACCGTTAGATTAAAACATATATGGTTTAGATTTAATCTTTTATAAAATTATTTCTATAAACATAATAAGTAAATTTAAACTCTTAAAATCCGATCTATACCCTTCATAATTGTAATCCATAAAAAATAAATAAAATTTAATTTATAAAATATAATAATAATAATTTTATAAAATATTAAATCTAAATTATCCATTTTATTATCTATGGGTAGAGATGAGATAATGAGAAAGAGGACAATGAGAGTATCATCTCCCATATTAAATCCTCTTTGAATCATATCAAGAAGTTTTGCACGCTCAAGAGTCATTTGAAAATGGTCAACCATCAGCAGCTTCTATGATACTAGCTTTCTCATATTTTATTTGATTTTCAAGCTTTTTGACACTAGCAATATAGTGTGTTCACCCTCAATATTTCAGATAAGAGATTCTCCACATGTTTCTACTCAACATGCTACGAGACTTTGAATATGAAAACCCAAAACACAAGGGCAACAAAACCAAAATTTCCTTAATCTCCTATACTTAGCAAGTGATGAGATATGAAGTCGCCCAATATGAAGTCATATCTAGAATTTTAAGGTATTCTTTAAGATCATGTATGCTAATCGTAAGAAATATAATGGTTCCAAATTGTCACATAATGGTTTTTTGTTATTAACCATAATGTATTGACTCTATTATATATATATATATATATATATATATATTATTTGATTTTATTTAGTTTTACTATTAATATTTGTTATATAAGACATAATATTTGATAATAACAAGATGATAATGTTAAATATCAAACTTGTTATATTTATAGTATTCAAAATTTAATAAATTATAGATAAACATTATACAATTTAAAAGAAATTAATCACTTAAACACTTTCATAATATAACATTATCTTATAATTTTTTGAATTCTAAAGAAAATTAATTAATTAAAAAAATTAACATTATTCTCATATGCATTTGTTGGTTATTGTCCATTGATCATATATCAGTCCTCCAAAATTTCTCGTCACATATCATTTAAATGCAAAAAGAAATTTGTTCTTTTGGAATTTGGACTCTTCTACTTTATAAATATGAAAATAAAAATGTATATAGTAAAAAAAAAGCAAATTTAAAAAATTTAAAAAATCTTGAAATATAAATATAAAAAATTATAATATAGTAAAAATTGATATCATTCGTGAACGAGTTGGAGTGACATCTATTGAAGACAAAATAGTTGAAAATCGTTTGAGGTGGTTTGGACATATTCAAAAAAGGACTTTGAGTATGCTGATGGTGAGAGTTGATCAAGTAATATGGAGTCTTATAAAAAGAGGTTGAGGAAGACCGAAGGAAATACTCAATAAGATTAGAGTGAAAACTTTTAGTTAATAATCTATCTAAAGATTAAGTTTTTGACAAAATACAATGGCATCGTGCTATCATATAGCCGACCCTACCTAGTATGATAAGACTTTATTGTTGTGGTATAAAAACCTGAGCAAATATTAGAACCCAATTCAACAAACCAAATTTCAACATATAATTTGTGTTGCTAAAGTTTAGGAACACGAGTTACTCAATAAAAAAATTCAGCATTTTACCTGCTAGAGTTTAGGAATTGAGATGCTCAACAATAAAAAAATTCAGTATTTTACCTCATTATTTTTTCTGTGTTATATACTTTTCCATGGGCCATCATCAGATTAGATATCATCAGATTAAGTAAAAATAAAATGAAAATAAAAATATTATTTGAAAAAAGAAGAAGGCTTTACACGTGAAAGAATCATAAGAGGAATAAGCTATAGAATGAAGACCTATGGCAGTTATGGAGGACAAGAACTACAACTGCAAAATAAAACTTGTAGAAAAAAGAGTATGAAACTTACTAGGGAAGCTCAAAAACCATTTAAGAAGGAGTTTGACGATTTGCGGAAAATAAAATTTTTTCATAATTTCGCTTCCTTATATTTAATATTTTTAGAATCCTTACTTTTTATATTAAAGAATATTTAAAGGGTTTTAGTGAAGAATTATAACGTATTGTCAAATATTTTTTTTTAGAATCTCGCCTTTATTTATATTAAAGAATACTTACAAATTCTATGTGAAAAACCATAATGTATTGTCAATTTTATTTTTCAAGATTTTGCCTCCTTATATGTGATATCTTTCATAATCTCATCTTTATTTATATTAAAAAATACTTAACGGCTATTTGTGAACAACCGTAATATATAATCAAATAATGTTTTCATAATATTTAAAAATATTATATGACAGTTGTTTTATAAAAACTATTATTTTTTATCATTAAATAAATAACAGTTAATAATTACCATCGTTATATTTTTATTTTCATGAATCTCACCTTTGGCGCTTTGTTATATATATATCGTTTATTTGCTATAGCTATAATTTATTAAGCTTGTGGTAGTGGTAGTGTCAGTGAGTTCCAATATAAACGAGGTTCTAAGTCATCATGCCTTTGGCATTTCTTGAGATAGCCTTGCAATAGCCTTTTGAACTTCAATTTCATTTTTTTCTCCTGAAATGGCTTGGTCAACGTATTATCTCATTTTTTCTGTGAGTTTGAACGGATCTCCTCCCCTCCTTCGCTCCTCTGTATCCCTTTTAGTCGGACTATTTCGGTGTTTGGATGATTCGTAATGTGGGCCTTTTTATACATTAAACGTTTGTGGGTATAGGTTTTTTTTTATATTATTGAAATACATAATTTTCATGGGGCATATAGTGATATTTATATAAGATTATCTTGTATGGATATTTTTGCATGCTTTCAATTGTATCTTAGAAAATAAATTTATCAAAACTTATTGGAACCAACTTTTCCCCTTTTTATATTTATCTTCTTTATTATTTTTTAGGTCTTTAATATAAGATATATTTATTTAATTTGATTTAAAATTAAAAAATTAGTTAAGTTAATTAATATAATATGTATTTTTTAAAACATTTTAGTCACCTTCTTTAAATTTTTTCCTTCCCTTTTTTCCTTGATTATTGTTAAGAAAGCATCCATATGGATAAATTAGGAAAAGATTGACAAATATGAAAAATGTATCTTATATTTAGGATCAATATCAACTTTCTAAATATGTCTTATACTAAATACTAGAGAAACATTTTACTTGGTCATCAATATATATAAGATGTGTACGTGACTGGATTTCCATTCATTTTTCCAATAAAGAAAATGAAATTATATTCCAAATTAAATTAGAGTATGCCCAAACATGCAAACACCAACATATACTCATCTTTCATTCTCACAAATTTTCTTAAACTTTTGTGTTTGACAACCTTGAGTGCATAATCCATTTGGTTTATTTTGATTTTAGATCACTGTGGCAAAATTAGTTCAGGTCTATGTTATATGAAAGCCACATTATTTTTTGATGTACAACACATTATTAATTATTCGGTTGTTTCACTTATAAATTAATAAATTACAAGTATATAAACTAATATCTGTCATCAAGGAAATTATAAGGACCTAATAAAAATGAAAAAAAATTATAAATAATTAATTAAAAATATGGTGAAATTATAGGGATTTATATATTTATTTTTTAAGGGTTAATATAATTTGTAGTCCCTCTAGTTTGCTCTCATTTTTGTTTTGGTCTCTCAAATTTCAAATAATGAGTTTTTATCTCTCAATGAGCAAAATGATTTATGTTTTTATTTAATTATAAGAATTAGTGTTTTAAACAAAATGAAACTTGATGGACCAAATGAGGACAAATTTGAGGGATTAAAGATTGTATTAACTATTTTTTTTAATTTATACAATATTTATGAAAAATAATACAATATTTCTTATAACAATAATAATGTTTTAAAGAATATATTTATGAAAAATTGGACAAATAAATAGTTTCTTTATACATAATGTATGGAGAACATGCGCGACAACAACCGGATATATATATTTTTTAAAATTTCAAACAGTACCGTTTAGCTTTTTCTTTCTTTTTTTTAATAAATAGTAACAGTTGTATTAGTAGAAGCAGCCACGAACCTAAAAACAAATACTGAATGATTATATAAAAAAATCAAATAAATATTTTCCCTATATATAACATCATGTGCTATAAACAACTGGTTATATTGGCCAGGAAAAAAAAAACCAACCGGATATATACGTATATTTTTTTTAAAAAAAATTCAAAATACCACCATTTAGCTTTTTGTTTGGGGCTAAGTTGCAAATTTGATCTAGAAGTTTTCAATAGGGAGAAAGTTTTTCTAGGCTTAATATTACTCCTGAAGTGTAAAAATGGAGTAATGTTGTGTCTTACTGTTAAAAAGTTAACAATTAATATCAATTTTAACAGTCAATGTTGGTTTTTCTATGGTATAGAGTAGCATTGATACATTTTGAAACTTTCAGATAATAATATTACTACATTTTGAAATATTCAATGTGACATTAAATCTAAAAAAATTTTCAGAGACAACGTTACTTGTTAACGAAAATTTCCAAAAACAAATTTGCAAGTTAACTCTTTTTTGTTTTTTGTTTGGGTAGATCCTCTTCCAACATCTGATTATTCGACTTGGACAGCCTCAATTCCCAATCCCTCCTCGTACTCTGCTACTCTGTCTTCCGACTTCACACTAGGAAACCACTTCCGGAGGCATAAATCTCCATATCTGCATCTCATCCTTCAAGACCAAAACCCAAAGTACAACTCTTAAGTTTCCAAACAAGTTTTTTGTTTTTAAAAAAAAAAACCTGTTTTTAATTTTCTTTTTATTCTTTTAAACTTTGTACATTTTTTATTATATCATTTTGTTTATTACTACATCTAGTTCTTAATATTAGATCTAGATAGCTAATTTTCATATATTAAGAAAAATTAGTTAAATTAGCTATTTTTAATAAATATGTGTTGGTTTTCTTAAAATACTCTTTCAAATAATATGTATTACATTTAGAACTAAAGTCAAACCTTACTATTTCTAATAAGTTTGTAACTACGTAATGTTTTAGTGGAACTCTCTCACTATGTGCAATTAATATATTTTTTTTTTGGGGAAGAAATTATAAAATTTGAGAGATAAAATGAGTTGACATAGAGTATTACATTTAGAACTAAAGTGAAACATTTACTTAACTTTTATATTTAGGACTAGAGATAATATTAAATAAATTATATTTATCTCACCCAGAAAAAGTTATATTCATCAATGAAGATAATACTTTTGTCCATGTTATTTTGGTGCAATGGGCTTTTGAAGCCTAATTTCCTGCTTGAAAACTCCATAAATCCTCTCATTCGTCCGAATTTTTCTTCTACTGGGCCTCCCATTTGCGTCTGAATCATTTTATAAATCCTTTGAGAATTGTACCCATTTGGGTCTGCCCAATTGAATTGCCCCATTTCCTCTTCTTCGAGGCGCGTTTTATCCAGTCACTGAACTCTCCTAAGGCAAAGAAAGCTTCGAAGTCTCACATGTCGTTGAACAATCATCGATTTTAGAGGATAACCTTTTGATGGCTGGGCTACGCCATTTGCGGTGTTTCGAGCTTCCTGGTTACAGGTGTGCTCTGTTTGTTGATTCTTCTTTGTTTGATCCCTTTCTTCTTCTACTTTCTCGCTCTGCTTGTTGGATGTGAGTAGTGTTGTTGTGGGGACAATTAGTTCTATTATGGCCATAGAAATTCATCTCGACAATTTCCAATTCACGGAGTCAATCCACCCGCGAAGTTTTGCTTTACTAGCTTTATCACTTTCCCAGTTTCCTTCTCCCGATTTGGTTTCAGTGTTTCTGCAAAATCACAGAACGAGCTCTCTCTACTTCACACCTTTTTTAAATGGAAGCTTCCTTTTTCCTCCCCATTCTTTTAGTGGGTCGCTCGCTCGCATGTGTTTCTAAGCTTTTAGTTTATAAGGCGCTGTTTGGTTGGCGTGGGGAGAGGGGATAAAAAACTAAGCCCTTTCTAATATGAAAAATTCGAGGGGAGGGCAGCAACAAAAAGGCTCCAAATCTCTCATCTCCTCTCATTTTTGTTCCCTCTAAATTGGGGTGGTTTGAAAGTGTTATGACTATTTTTTCTTTATTACTATTTCATATTTCCAATGTTACATTGACTACAAAATAAAAACACGATCTCAGCTCTCACAAGTTCGAACTTCGTCTCTCACGGCTTCAGAGCTCTCTCTCCTCCTCCTCGCCACTGATGCTGTCACCAAAGATGTCTGGTCCTCGCCGCATTCTGTGGCATCGTTTTGTGCTTCGTCATCATGATCTCATTGTTTCCTGGTAAGCTTTTTCTTTTGATTCTACTTATGTCTCTGGCATCTTCTTCCTTGGCCATCTATATTTCTGCTTGTTTATTTTCTCGCCGTAATTTCTTCATAACATAAATCCAGCTTCTGCTTCTCAAAATTTCACCAACTGACGAGTTTGTTCTGGTGACTGTGGTTGGTTACTGTTGAGTTATTTTCGGCTAGTAATTAGTAGATATTCAAGTAGAGGCACTTGAGTACTAAGGGGTTACTAGTACTCTACTAAGGAGAGGTACTCGAATACTAAGCTAACCCTTGAGTAGTCGAGTACCTCTCCTTAGTACTTAAGTACTAAGCTAACCCCTTAGTACTAAAGTACCGCTTCTTAGTACTCGAGTACTAAGGGGTTCCCTTCTCTTCCCTTATTCTTCTAACCACCCATAACATTCCCTCTTTGATTGAGTTTGTTAAGAGTTTTTGTCCCATATATATATGCTTAAGCTTTTTGGGTTAGCTTATTGTTTTGCTTTAATTTGATTGTCATTCATTGTGTTGATTGCTTGCAGATACTTAAGATTCCTATTGAAATATAGGTAACCTTTTGAAACAGATGTTTTTTTTTATGTTCTTTGTTTTTTAATTAGCTCTTTTGAATCACATAATTAGATATATCAGTTGTATATACTATGATGGACTTTGTGAATCTATCATTTTGAATTTGTCAATTTGTATTCTTGCTCACTTTTGTAGTTATTGATGTGAAGTGAATGATAAATAGCAAGAGGACTGTACTCGAAAGGAAGAAAAATTTTGTTTGTTGCTGTGACGTTTGGAAATTGAAGATTGAAAAAAAATTTCATTTTTGCTGTTCGTTGGTTAAAGAAAGTATGTAGTTTGGAGGTTATTCTAGATTGAAGGAGTATTCAAAAGGAAGGAATACATAAATGGGTATTTTTTTTATCAATAATTATTTTAGTAATTCCAACAGTATGAATTAAAATAAATTTGTGTCCATTTGATAAAATAAATTTGAATTTTGATAATTTATATTGAGGTGTAAACTAATTTAAATAAATTTCATTTCAAAAAAACTAATTTAAATTATTTATATAAGCATAAAAATGTGAGCTAATATATAAAGGTAAAATAGTAAATTAGTTATTATCTCTCTTTCTCTCTCCTCTTCAACCAAACAAAGGATCATTAAAAAAACTTTTTTTTTCCTCCCCTAAAATCAAACCAAACAAGGTAACCCCCTATTGTCCACTTCTATACCCTCCTCTTCCATCCTCTCCCTTTGAACCAAACAGGCCCTAAAGGAACAATGGTCTAGTTTGTATTGCTGAATGAAGACTTGATAACTTCTTTAAAATTAAATAAAAAATTGTAATATAGGGCGCAATCTCCAATCGTCTCTTAATGAATATTTTATTAATTATTTAAAAACTAAATGCAATATAATGATTTACATGAAACAATAAAAAGGATTTGAGCTTTTTAACTATAAACTAAGTTGCAATTAAACTAAAATGCCTTAAATAATAATATTTTTGGATTTTTAGAATAAAAGTGGAATGTAATAGAAATTAATTTTGCAATATAATAAAACCTATTGAAACAATGAATTTTATCTATATTTACCTCAAAATATTTTTAGGAGTGTGCTAGTTAGACAAAAATGCTCAAAAGAACTTTTGAGTTAGGTGAATTAATTCTCTTACACTAGGCAAGACTTAATCCCTCTAAACGAAACACCGTTTAAACTCTATCAATTTAAATCAATAAAAACCCTTACATTATAATCACAATTAAATATTCATAGCAACTCCAGGTATAAGCTTAACTAAATCAATATACAAGAAATTACAAGTTCCAAGTGTCAAATGCACACAATTAATTCCAAATACAAATCCAATCTCAACAAAAATACATGGAACCCAGTACAAAATCTCAATCCAATAATTAATTAAACTCTAAACCTAAAATTTAACTATTACAAGGAATTAAAGCTATAAATAAAATAGTAGAACACTCCCCGGTAAAACTCCAAACTAAAAAATCAACTCTTTACTCTAGGAGAAAAAGAGGATTCAGCCACTGCAATTTGCATCACAACTTTACCCAACACTTTCAAAATTTCGGACATTGAAGAACAATGAAGAAGACATATCAACAATGAATAATGAGAACTTCGTGGTTGATAATGACATCAAGAGGAAACAGAACTGTTTAAAGAATGAAATAGTTCATTCGAATATTGGAGCTCGCTGGCGGTCAAAAAGGGAAGAGGTTCGCCGGAAATTGCAGAACATTAATTCACCAGAAAAAAATGGAGTTCTGACGGTGAATCTCTGTCACAGGTTCCTCTACGGTCAAACTCGGCTTCCCTGGTTCGCTGGAGATGGGGAATGACGGTGATGATAGAAGTGAACCGAAGATGACGGTGGTGGAGGTAAAAGCTCTATTTTCCCGAACCCTGCTTTTCTTTCTTCCTCGCGGCTACTGTTACTCTTTCGCTGCAACTTAGGTTGGGAATAGATGGAAGATGATGGAAAGAGTGGAAGAGACCAGCGATCGAGGATAGTGAAGTCCGGTGAGAGTGGTCCGATCTGAGATCTTGATCGGAACTCCGTCGCAGTATTCTGTCTTTTTTGTTTCTTGCTCACTGGCGCTGATTCTTGTTTACTTCCCGCCGGTGGTGACGGACAACAGATGTGGTGCAACGGTGGATGAAGTGAAAATCAAGGGTGATGGTGTTGTCTTGGTGAAGGAGATGAAATTCAGAGCTCCGCCGCTACTACTATTCCATTGTCGCGCACACGATGAAGAAGGAATTTCCTGTCTTATTTTTCATTCAGTAATCCATACCGTTTTTGACCAAGGGATTGAAAGGAAAAGGTTGAAAGTTTTTGGGAGGGACTAAACTATAAAATTGAAATATTTTGTGGTTTGAATATAATTTTCAAACATTTTGGACCATGTTTTGTAATTTTCTACGGTTCCTTTGTTCATTAGTTCGTAATTTCTAGAAATTCTGGGTTTTTTCTATAATTTTTCACAAACTGATCTACAAAGAAAATAAACCTAAAATGTAATACCTTATATTCCAAAAATAAATCAATTAAAGTAAATTATAAAATATATGACATTTTTTCCCCTTTTTCAACCTTAATTTCATATAAATACCTTTAATCACAATTAATCACAAAAGAGACATTTTAAGTTTTCAAAAATAGGGATTTGTCAATTCACCCATACTTAGGCTACTTAGCCTTTTGCACTCCTGGGCAAAATAAAACCAAAGTTTTCAAAAATATGACAAATGTTGTAATTATCAACTTATTTAAGAATGCAATTACATAAATATTGAACAACCATAATTCCAAATCAAACTTTATGGAATTTTTAATGCAAAAAAACCAACTTGAATACATAACAAAACCAATAAAGATCAGATATGATAGAGCTCTCAAGACAATAATCAAGGCAATAAGTGTTTCTCTCATCTCTTAAATTATAAAGAATTTCACTCAATTCACCTATTCTAGCATCTACCATAAACTTATAAAGATTCTATTATCTCTTATACTAATTTGCCATGAATCCATAGTCAAGGGGATTTCTTAGAGTTGTAATGTTGAAAATGCCTAATGGATGAAAAGCATAACAAACACTATGCTTGTATAAAATAAATAGATAGATCTTAGCACTATTTAACTAAACATAATTCAAATCTTTTATCGTAGTGCCTTATTTTTTTTTCTTTCTTTGAACTTTCCTTTTGTCTTATTTTACCTTTTTTTTCACACTTTTTATTTTTTTTCTCTCTCTTTTTTTCCCTTTTCTATTTTCCTTTTGGTTTTCTTTCTTTCGACTATTCACATAGTGTAATATTCTTATAATAATAATAATATAATATTATAAAGTAAAATAATATAATATAATATTTTTAATATAAGATAATATATTATATTATATTAATATATATATATATATATATATATATATATATATATATAAGGTAGGCGCCGAAATCGGCGCCTACCATTGACAAAAGGGGTTTGCCCCTTTTGTCAAATATGTATATATGTATATGTGTTGCTTTGGCGCCATCAGGCGCCAAAGCAACGAATTCAGAAACAGATGGGGTATTATAAATATCCCCTCAGCTAAACACTTCACGCAAGTGAAGTGTTTCAGGAAAAGAAGAGAGGGTGAGGTTCTGATAAGGGTATTTTCAGTTCTTCAGGGATCAATAAGGTACTCAAACTCTCTTCTAATTACAAAGCTTCTTTTATAAAATATGTTCTAAATAATTTTCTCTTTCATATGATAGTAATTTTATGCTAGTTAGAGAATATTTTAGGGATATAATTTTAGGCAAGTTTTGAGTTTTGTCAATATAAGACTGTAGAAATGTAGAGAATAATTAATAGTTAATTTTAACCGGTTTAGATTTATTATTTAGTGGTCATGTGATTTTATAATTAATTTCTTTTATAAATAAGATATAAATTAATCTCTACAGGGCGTTTTTACCGATAAAAATTAGTTTAATTATTTTATTTGGATTATTGGAGGTATTATTGAGGTTTAATCGGTTTATTTTTGTTAGATCTGAGTTATGTGAAAAATATAAATTTGGACTTAATATTTGAATTAGAATTTGATATGATTTTAATTATGTGGATATTTGAGGAATTGTTTAATAATTATATTATATTCATATAAATTATGAAAAAAGAGATTTAATTATTTAGGAAGTTGGTATTATAGATTTTGTAATTATAGGTATATTAAATGTTATGTAAGGATTTTTAATGAGTAATTTGGGTTATGAAGAATAATCTATGACTAAGAATTTGTAAAGGGAATTGGAATAATTTAGGATAATAGTAGTAGAGAAAATTGGGTTGTAGGAGTTAAATTATATAAGTTATTTTATTATTATTTATAATTAATTGGTATTTATATTAATAATGTAGAGTTTTCTTGCCATCGGTGAATGCACGGATTTTACTATTCAAATTAAGGTTTAGCTTGGAATTGAGGTAACCGGTGTTAATTTATTTTATATGCTTGTTTTGGACTGTAAGGTGTTTTATAAACCTTACTTTTATCTATATTACTTGTATCTGTTTTGTAAGATTATATTTATGTTTGAATATGAATTTATTTCAGTGAAGCAGTGTATTTTCCAATTTACATATATAAGTGAAAATTATTAAATTGTTACTGTTATGGTGGATATGTTTGTCTAAAATGGAATATTGTATAAGAATTTAGAATTCTTGTAATTGTTTTCGAAAGCTGTATTAATTTATTATTTTTATATTATGGGATATGTTGGGTTGTGTGGAAGAGATATGGTGAATTGTGTGCCCATCAGCTCTCTCAATCCTGGCCCAGATTTTGGAGCTGAGTGTTTAGGCAGATACCTCCCTGCTACGGTATATTGGTGGTGGCATGGAAGGGGGCAGTTTTCTTGATGTGACTAGCTAACCTTTGGCCGGGTATATTAGCACTGATAGGCTGTACCAGTCCAGAGGAGATAAGGAGGAGTATGATGGATGAGTGGAGATGGTTTTATTTATTGATTATATCATGTTAAATTTTGAATTATGAGATTATTATTATTATTATTATTATGTCAGTTAAACCTGCTTCTCTGACTTACAATTTTTTCCTACATATTTTGTAAATTGATTTTAGTTACTGGGACTTTATGTCTCACCCCGTCATTATAAATAATTTTTTAGGCGATACCTCTAATCTGGATAGAGGCCAAGGGAAGCAACCAGAGGCATAGACGTTGTGAGTCTTGTAGGCCTCTTTTGGTATTGGTGTTGTGTTAATTTCTATATTGCCATTATAGGGCCCACATGTTTTTTTTAAATTGCCATATTTACTATTTGGATATCTATGTTGGAAATCATTTTGTGACCCATGGGTTAATTGTGATGTGATATCAGAATAATAAACTTATTTGTAGTAAGGTTGTGGGCGAGTTTGTGCCCTAAACTCTGATATGTTTGTAAGCGAGTTTGTGTATAACTGTATTGGATAATTATTGTTTATATAATTGTTGTTTATGAGAAAGGGTCGTTACACATGACACTTTTCTTTTAACTTATAAAATAGTACTTTTTTTAAATAAACCATAGTGCTAGGAAGAACTTGGTAAATGGTGCAAACATAGCATATGCATAATGAAATAAAAATGAAAGTGAAAGCCTCAATGAGGTAAACAAAAGTAAATGATGAATGGTTTATATTTGGGTAAATTGGTTTTGAAATGAATGCCCCTATCATACCAAAAATCCAAGGCATTAATGTAGCTTTGAAAAAGAACCTAGACAAGTTTTAGAAATTAATTAGAGAATAGGTAAATATAAACACAATGAGAAAATAAAATTAAGGCTCACAAATCTTCCATCAATGTTTTTCTTTACCATATCAACTTGCTAAAATCAAGCTAGACATCCAAATTAATAAAATTGTATTAAAGACACATTCACTCAATTGAATCAAGCAAAGGGATAACTCAAGCTTAATGCAACCATACATGGAAATGCTTGATTTTCACAATCATCATGTGTTTAAATTTTCATAAAAACATGCCAAGGATTTGCATTAGGAAAGTGAAAATAGAGGTCTATTAAGCACTTCACAAAACCAATTCCAAGTTCAAATTTTTTTCAATTTTTCTCAAATTTTATGAATCAAAACATTGTGACTAGAGCATTGCTTCCCCCACACTTAATCTTTACATTGTCTTTAATGTAAACAACAAATAGAAACTAATTTGACTTGTTTCTTGGGTGAAGTTGTAATTTGTGAAGTTGAATTCAAGATTGACGCTCAATGCTTCAACAATCACCATGAGGGGAAGAAGAAAGAAACAAGTGAAGTGAGTTTAACAATGAAGTTTAAAATGTAGTAAATATTAAGTGCAAGTAAGTATAGCTATGGAGCATTTATTATCTACCAAAGAAGACAAAACAACCTAAATCTACTTTACTACCTGGCAAATTCCCTTCCCCCCACACTTACTCCTAAAGATGTATCAAAACAATCAAAGCATGTAAAGTGAAAAGCAGAAGGGAATGACCAGGTGATTAAGGAGGCTTGGTATCCTCATGGTAGTGCTTGAGAAGGTGCCTATTGAATTGAAATGTGCTATCGGTCTTCTCATCTACAAGCTCTACCGTACCAAATGGGTAAACCTTAGTCATAATATAGGGGTCTTCCTACTTGGTCTTGAACTTACCAGGCATCATCTTGAGATGAGCTTTAAACTTCAAAACTTTGTTTCCTTCATGAAACTCCTTTCTCAAGATGTGCTTATCATGAACCATCTTTAACATGTCTTTATAGATCCTTTCATTGTCATGTGATTCAAGCCTCATTTCTTCAAGTTCAATTGATATTAAGGGATAATTTGAGAATGTGAGACTTGTTTGATAGACCAATTGAACCACATTAAGTACCTAAATCCCAAGAGTGAAAAGCATATATGATGTCCTAAATTAGGAACACTTTAGGCATAGGCATAAGAGAGTAATTATGATAACCAACCAATGCCAAATTAAAGGACAAGAATTATGGGTAGTCAAGAATAATATAATCTTTATTATGTTGATAAATTGGAATAAGTAATGACTCATCTCTTCATGAATTCTAAATTATAGGATTCAATATTTGCCCAATCTCAAAGAATAAGCTTGTTGAAGAACCTAAAGTACTGGAAAAGATGTCAGGTAGTAACTCTTTCTTTTATATATTATTCATTTTTTCTGCATGTATATGTTTACCATTGATTATATTCATTTTATGAATATATGGAACGATATTGGATTGTGAGTCTAAAGGCCGTAAGTCCCAATGTGCACTATTGCATAGGGTGTAACCCTGGGCTGTAAGACCTTATATGTATTCATAGCAAGGCTATAAGACCCAATGTGCTTAAGGTATTGGGTGTATCCCTGGGCTATAAGACTTTGCTGTTCAATCTGTATTGTGATAGACTGTATGTCTTAAGGCCGTAAGTCTCGATATGCCTAGAGCATTAGGTGTATCCCTGGGATGTAAGACCTGTTAAACCAATTGTGTTGTATTGAACAATGTGTATTGTGATTGATGTTGTGTTGAATCTTGATTGCAAAATGCTTAGTCATATGATAGTTTGTTTAATTTGTTTTGTAAACTTACATATGTTATGATTGACTGCTGTTACTACTGAGATTTTCACGAATCTCACCCTTTCCATTAAGGATATACATCAAAGGCAAGTAGATCCAAGGGAAAGGAGGTAGTGATCACTGAAAAATAAGAAGGTGGAGGAGAAGAGTTTATTTTATGTTGGTTATTTGTATACTATTTTGGATTAGACTTAGATATTTTTGCTAGACTCATGTGGCTACGTGTGTGTGTGTGTGTGTGTGTGTGTGTAAACATAGTGAAGATAATATGCATAGTAGTAGAGGTATCATAGCATACATAGTATGGGGTAGTTTTAGTTGGTTTTATATACATAACGAAATAGTAATTTCCTTAAGTACGATAATTGAACTAGGATTTGGCAGTTGTATGTTAAATGCCTATAGTTTAATCATCAATATACTAGAAAAATAGAAGAGAAGCACTCTGATACTAATAAATGGTGCTAAGGATTTATGAGTTATAATGAAATTTTGAACTACTATATACTCGTATTTTAAAGTTTTAAATTTCTTAGAAAAGGCCATTCAGCTACAGGTTTAAACCTTATGTTGAAGTTGGGATTTTAAATTATTTTCAAAGGTACATTGTCCTAGGATTGAATCTTGGCTTAGTGGTTCAAATTCATTGTTTAAAAGCTCATCTAATAACTTTAGAAATAAGGGTGTCACATAAACTTCTTCCATAATATATCTATTTTGAAAAGCACTTTTGACATCTATTTGATAGAGCTTGAATCATTTGATGCATGCACAAGCGAGGAGTACTTGTATGGCTTTCAATCTGGCTACTGGAGCATATGTTTTCTCATAATCAATTCCTTCTTCCTAATTATCGCCTTTAGCCACAAATCTTGCCTTGTTTCTGACAATGATTGCGGATTCCTCTCGTTTGTTCTTGAATACCCATTTAATGCCAATAAATGGATGGTCCTTAGGCCTAGGTATCAAGTCCCAAACTTGATTTCTTTTAAATTGATTGAGTCTTTCCTGCATTGCTATGACCCAATCATTATCTAATAGGGCCTCATCAATGTTATAACATTCTATTTCAGAAATAAAAGCAGAAAAGCTTACTTCGTTGAGAATCTTGTTTTTAGTCTTTATTCCCTCATTTATGTCACCTATAAATTGATCTAATGAATGACTCTTATTATACTTTCAAGATCTAGGTTGATTTAGTTCGGAGGTTCATTAACATTTTCAAGTTTGTTATCTAAAGAGGTAGGTGTTTTGGAGACTATTTGACTTTCTTCTTGAAATACCACTTTAGGCTCATCTTCTACTAGTTTGACTAGAGATTCATTTTCAACAAATACAACATGTATGGATTCTTCAATAACATAAATTTATTTATTGAAAGCTCTATAAGCTTTACTTCTGTTTGAATATCCTAAAAATATACCTTCATCGGCCTTGAGAACAAACTCACCCAAGTTATCCTTGCCATTATTGTGAATGAACCATTTGTACCCAAATATGTGTAGATGAGCAAAATTTGAATTTCTTTCTTTATAGATCTTATAAGGTGTCTTCCCAAGCTTTGACCTAATGTGTGCTCTGTTAGAAATGTAACAAGCAGTGCTTATTGCATCAACCCAGAAGACTTGTGAGACATTATTTTCATTAAGTATGGCTCTGGCCATCTTGGTTAGGACTTTATTCTTTCTTTCCACAACCCCATTTTGTTGTGGAGTTCTTAGAGCAGACAAGTTGTGGTCAATGCCATTTGAGTCACAGTAGTCTCCGAAGGCTAGATTTTCAAATTATCCTCCATGATCTATTCTAATAGCTACAATAAACATCTTTCTCATTTTGTACTTGCTTGGCAAAGACAATAAACTTACTAAAGATTTCATCTTTTAAAGAGAGAAAAATAGTCTATGTAAATCTAAAAAGTGATCAACAATGACCATAGTATATAAGTTACCACCAAGACTTTTAACTCTTACTGGTCTAACTAAATCCATCTGAAGTAGTAGAAGTGGTCTTTTGGTCGTAACTTCTTTTTTAGATTTAAATGAAGTTTTTACTTATTTACCCTTTTAACATGCATCACAAATTAAATAATTTTTAAAATATGGTTTGGTTTAATCAATTGCTAAATCATTTTTGAGTAACTTGCTTAGTTAATGCATGTTGACATGAGCAAGTCTTTTATGCCAAAGCCAACTTTCATCGACATTACTTAAAAAATAGTTTTCAAAGACATTATTTTTTATATCAAGGGTGTAGCAATTACTTTCCTTTACTGCTTTAATCTTAACTTTAAGATCTTTTTTCTTGATTTGAAGATCCTTCTTGCTTATTACGGGACATTATTCTGAGTCAAATATCTTTATCAATGCTTTGACTCACACTCAGCAAATTGTGGCATAAACCTTCCACACAGTACACATTTTTAACGTGTATTCCATTTTTGTTACCAATTTTTCCTATTCTAGCTATTTTCTGATTGATTTCCTCCAAATTTGAGTTTGCCTCCATCTTTAGACTTTATTGTATTAAATTTTTCCTAATCTTCGGTCACGTGTCTTGAGCATCCACTATCCATGTACCATTTATTAGTTCTTGAAGCTTTGAGACATACCTGTAGTTAAAGATAATCAAGTCTTAGGTACCCATACTTTCGTAAGTCTTTTTTAGGTTAGTATAGATCATTTTTTTAGATATGTGATCCCTTAGTTACCTACTTATAGGTTATTATTTTTCCTTCTTTCTTATGAAAACAAGATGAAGTATAATGTCCTTTTTCAATTACAAAAATTACAGTGTGCAAAAGGATTGTATATATGTACATAATGTCAAAAATAATTTAAATAAGTTTTTTCACCTGACTTTTTCTTTCCTTTCATTTTGTCAGTCTTTGGATTGTATCCAATTCCAGACCTATCATTTGTAAATCTCTTAGCTTTCAAAATTACATTGAGCATTTCACTTCCCTTAGTAAATTTGTCAAGAATTTTAGTAATGTCAGTGTTTTTCTTTTCTAAAATTTTATAATTATTACAAGATTTCATAACAGGTTCTTTGAGTTTTTCTTCAAGAAATTTAACCTGTTTCTTGTAATTTACTAATTCCTCACAAATTTGATGAACTCAGAATATAATGCATTATATTAAGCATGTAATTCATCATAAGTAGGAGCTGAATCATTTACTTCTTCATCCTCTAATTCTTCCTAAGCTACTAAGCAAATGTTCGCAATTTCTTCACTGTCGCTTTCTTTATCTGAAGAGCTACTCCCCATATTGTTGAGACAAATGCCTTCTTTTTAAAGTACTTGTTCTTCTTCTTCTCTTTGTTCTTCAGGTACTCTGAGCTTCTAATTTTATGTGGCCTAGTTTTCCACATTCATAGCAGATAACTTTTTTGTTTCTTTTCGGTTGTTAGTCCCTCCTTTGTGGAACTTTTTGAAGCCTTAGCCCTTTTTGTAAAATTTCTTGAAACATTTTACTATTAGATCCATTTCATCATCATCAACTTTTTCTTCATCCTCTGATCTTTTTCTTCTTTGATTGCATTCAGGGCTACTCCTTTCTTCTTCTTTTCATCAATCGCATCTAATTCATGTTTGAATTTCTACTTGCTTTCATATTCAGAAAGACTCCCAAATAATAAAGCCACTGAATGCATTAATTCTCCCTTGGGCTCTTCTATTGCTGTGACTTTAGCTTCCCATTCTTTTGACAGAATGTTCAGTATTTTCCTTACTTTAGATCTTTGATCACATAATTTTTCAAGTGCACCCAATTGATTAACAAGATGGGTGTATCTAAGTTCAAACTCATCATTTATCTTGAGTTTATTAAAAGTAGATCGTATTCTATGATAAGAGTGTTGACTCTGTTTTCCTTGATTCCAGAAGTTCCTTTATGGGCTATTTCTAGAGCTTTCTATATATCCTTAGTAGAAGGAAGTGTGCATATTTTGAAATACTTATTTTGACTCAAGGCACTTTGAATCATAAGGATTGCCTTGCTATTAAGAGTGATGAGCTTCTTATCATTGTCATCAAACTCTGCTGGTGTTTTTGGAACTGTAACAACGTCTACAATCTTTATTGGTACATAGTCTCCATCTTGAATTACCTGTCATAAACCATATTAGTGGCCATGACGAACACTTTGACTTTTGCTTTCTAGAAGGAGAAATGTTCTCCATTAAACCCAGGTGGCCTAGTGATAGGGGCACTATCTAATAGTATTCCTTCACCCATATACGTCATAGGATCCTTTTTAGGATGTTAAGCCTGAAACAAGAAAATGAAGCTCTGATACCAAATGTTAGTGTCAACAGTTTCACCCAAGAGGGGGTGAATTGGGTAATATAAAAAAATTTAAAATATTATGATTAAAACACTTAATTAACAGATAAGGGCTAAAGAAATTTCACTGAAGTGTACATTAGGATTTATATTGGTTCGGTCTCAACTTCTTAACCTATGTCCAGTTCTCAAAGTGCCTTTAAGATTTCCACTGAATCTCCAAGATTCGATGGGTTCTTCACACCATTGTACAAGTAAGTTCCTTAACAGGACGCTTACTCTTATACTTTGTAAGCTGATACCCACTCAAGGTCCCACTACATTGAGTTTCTCTTTACACAGAGTGAATAAACATATTGAAATATATCTCAATGAGTTGATAAATAAATACTATATAACAATAAGAATCTTAGAGAATAACAAACAAAATAACAAAGCACTTAATGAACATAATTGATTTTGTCATTGGTTGGTTGCTCCGTCTTAAATGCTTCTATATATATAGGTGCAATGTCTTTAATTACTATTGTGAGCATTCAAATTTATTCATTAGAGATTAATTGTAGCAGTTGATGAAAGAGAGGGTTTTTGTCATTTCTCTTTGCTACGCATTTAATGCCTCTGTCATAAATTTAGTATAATTTAAGAATAATATAAAAGTTTAAGAAGTAAATCAAGATGTGAATAGAAGGTATTAAAATTATCGAGACACTGATTATCAAAGACTGATAAACTCTTACTCGAGTCTAGCTTAAGATCAAAGTGATTTCTTAATCACTCGAGTGCTTATGTAGGGACTCAAGTATAACTGGTAGTGAAGATAAAAGAGAATATCACTCAAGTGATCTTCTAAGTTTAAAAGTTTAAACACTATCTATGACTCGAGTGATCTTATCAGAAGATCACTTCACTTCCATTTCACTTGCGAGTGGCTCACAAGTGAAATGTCATCACTAGAGTGATGTTGAGCATATCACTCGAGTGCATCAAACTGTTACTCAAGTGATTTACTTTCCAGAGTGCCAACTTCTAAATTGTTTGTGAGTCACTTGTAAACACTTGCAAATGATCTTCATCAATCGAGTGCTTACCCCATCACTAGAGCAATCTAGACATAAGGACTTGTATAACATTTGATTATCAGTGAGTAACTTGCATCAACTTTAGGTGTGACATTACATCACTCGAGTGTTTTCACTATTACTCGAGTAATCTTCTTTAATATTCTTTATACTTGTTGATTATCACTTAAGTGTTATAACTAGCACTTGAGTGATTTTTCCAAGAATACCATAAAGTATCACTCATATCACTTGTAGTGAAAAAATCATCACTCGAGGGACTTGCTAATTCAAGTTTTTCCAAAGATACTTATATCCCTTGAGTGCTCAAAACCTCACTCAAGTGACTTGAATCATCAAGTCAACTTTATCTCTTTCCTTTTTATTTGTAAAAATGAACAAGTTTGTTATCATCAAAACATTATGAGAACTAACATCTTCCACCATAACAGTGCTATTCATACTACTATCGCTAGGGTCTTCTCGTTCTACTATCTCCAACTTCAACTTCCACCCTCAACCCCCTCTTCCTATTAATTTCTGGTGTTCTGTAAATTTTTGGCAAGCTTTGTGTCAAACCTCTCAATATTTTGACATTTATCAGAGTATTAACGAATAGTTCAGTAGACATACAAAAATAGTATAAACATATTGATATAAAGTATTTGATTACATTACAGGGAATTCCTAGAGGAATTATACATATAATTTACAAATCCTAAAATACATAAAAGGCTAGCAGATAACTATTAGAAAAATTCTTTCTTAGGACCCAAAATTTCTCAGTTGCCGATGTCCAGTTCCTTACCATTCGAGCCGATTCCTCAGCTGAATAAATTTTATTTATGGAAAGAGTGAGATTCAAATGAATCTCAGTAGTAACATACTATCAACCATATAAAATGTGATACATAAACATGCAATATAGAATATGATGCAACAAAAACTAATGATGTACATATTCCTATCAACCAATGTTCAGGATCAAAACGATGATTTTGTCTTGATCAAAATGACCATTTTATCCCTTCTTGCCACATAGTAATCACAATAATATTCTGGAGCAGGCAACAACCTATTCATACTTATCACACTATTTCAGTTGGTTCCCATTGGCCTTGTGTTACTTGTGCTTTTCCCACACCACAGTGAGGAATTATATCAATCATGTTTGCCTACCTAGATTGGGTCCAAATTGGCTTAGTGGTACTTGTGCTTTTCCTACTAGGTGGTACTTGTGCTTTTCCCACACCATAGCTCTAGGAATTGCCGCAATATACATTCCATATCACATAACATGGCATTACAAAGCATATAAACAATCACATAGAATATGAGAGAAAGAGTTACTACCTGGATTCCTTTCTAATGCGTAGCTAAACCCAATCATTCAACTCTTTGTCTAGCTCGAGTAAATATTAAATATTAAAATTTCAAATGGATAATAAATGAGTTATTACTCATTTATACCTTGTTCCAAGACTCATAAGGTTGGTTATTTATATCAAAAACGTGTAATTATCAAAATGCCCAGAGGGAATCTAGTTTAATTCCTTTATACTAGGTATAATTGTACCTTTCCACCCAGGCTATTCCTACACAATTTCATGTGTAGAATCCATTTTTGACCTTTTTTTTTACAAAATCACACTGTATTTACCAAAATACCCTTAATAGCCACAAATTAGAGTTTTAGGGGCAAAATCATCATTTTGCACCCTAAAGCCTTCACACTCCATATTTCACATGTTTCCTACATAATTTTTCATTCTAAACACAATCGAATCATCAAATCCATCAAATTCTAGCTCAAACCCCCTAAGCTAGGTCTGGCCGAAAGTTTTAGAATTTTAGGAAAAACGAAGTTTTCCAATTTCCAAACCAACCAAGCATCTTCTTTCCACTTCTAATCACTTATTTAACCACTTAAAAATCTCTTGAACATGATTAATCATAAATTGGACAGTACCTCCCCTTAGGGTTCATGCATCCTAAATCACAAATTCAAGATAAAACAATCCAATAACCAACCAAAACCACCACCAACAATCATAAGACATCAAGCTAAGTATTTAAGCTTACCTTGATTCTTCTTGATTCTCTCTCTAGACGCCACCCTCCTATCTTCTTTTCCCTTGATTTTCTTTTTCCTTTACATGATTTCAAGAAGGATATAAAGATTAAAGAAGGTGTCCAAGCATTTAGAGATAAAAATACATGAATTTTACTACCTACTTACCTTGATTTGCTTCTCTCTCTTGTTTATTCTTGCCTTCCCAAGCTCTCTCTCTCTCTCTTCCTTTCTTAAGTCTGGCCGGAAATGGCCTTTGGAAGAGCTAAAAGACTCTTAAATAAAAAGAATCATCCACCTCCTTAATTATATAATATTTTATTGGACAATTGTTGCACTTGGCAATTTTTCATGATTCCTTTTTCCATATGGCTTAAAATCCTTCTACATGGCGTGCAAGGTGTCCTAATTGATATTTTTCCTCTTGCTTTTCTTGTCTTGGCCGAATTTATTCATAAATAAAGGGAAAACATTGGCTTTTTAATTTTATTAGCCAAATGACTATTTTACCCTTATATTTTCTTCAATTTTTGAACCAATTGTTGTCTTCCTTCTTCATTATTTATTGGGATAAAAATTGTGCTCTTCCATTCTTAATTTTTGGCTACAATAATAGGTCTTTATGAAAACAAAATTGAGCTTTATGTTTTAACTTAGCTAAAATTTTATGTAACCTTTATTTCCAACATTTTGGCTATTTAAAGTAACCAAAATTCACCATTTTATTCTATTAAGTATAATCAAATGTATAAGGAAATTTGGTAAATAAAATTTGGGATATTATAGCTCTCCCCCCATCAATAAAATTTCCTCCTCAAAATTTACTACATAAATATATTCATAAATTTCAGGTAATAATTTTGCATGTCTTCTTCTATTTCCCAAGTAGCTTCCCTAGGAGATAATCCATTCCATACTACTTTCACGAACAAGATACTCCTATGCCTGAGTTGTTTCTCTTGCCGATCAATGATTCGGTCAGGTTCAACCTCATACGTAAGATCATCCTGCACATCAACATCTTCATATTCAATTACATGCTTTGGGTCAGGTTGATACTTCTTTAATTGTGAAACATGGAAGCTAAGACATCATGTAATCGGCTCAAATTTGGGGGTAATGCTATCTAGTACACTATTGGCTCAACTCTTGATAAGATTTCAAATGGATCAATACACCTAGGGGTTAATTTCCTCACTTTTAATGCCCTACCAAGGCTAATGATTAGTGAAACTTTTAGAAATACATGATCTCCAATTGTACATTCTAGAGGTTTTTGCCTTTTGTCGGTATATCTTTTTTGCATACTATGAGCAACTAACAACCTCTATTTGATCAACTTTATTTGCTCAATCATGTGATCAACTACATTTGACCCATACATCTTTCTCTCAAACAGTTCTACCCAACATAGAGGTGATTGTCATTTCCTTCTATACAATGCTTCATATGGAGCCATTTCAATGCTTGAATAATAGCTATTATTGTATACAAACTCTACAAGAGGAAGGAATCAATCCCAACTTCCTTTGAAATCCAATACATAAGCCCTCAGCATATCCTCCAGTGTTTGTATTGTTCTTTTTGTTTGTCCGTCTGTCTGAGGATGATAGGTTGTACTGAATTGGAGTTTTGGTACCTAAAGCCTCATGCAATTACCTCCAAAACCTGGAAGTAAACTAAGGATCTCGATAAGAAATTATATTCTTTGGTGTACCATGAAATTGTACAATATCCTTGATATAAATCTTTGTCAGTTTATTAAGAAAATAGTTAATACTAATCGGTAGGAAATGGGTTGTTATTGTGAATCGGTCGACAATTACCCATATTGCATCATGATTTGTAATCTTCGGTAATCTTATCATAAAATCTATGATAATGCTTTCCCATTTCCACTCAGGAATTTCAGGGTTTTGTAATAGCCTTGATGGTCGTTGATGCTCAATTTTCACCTTTAGGCAAGTGAGACAATGAGCCATAAATTCTGTCACATCTCTTTTTATACCTGGAAACCAATACATGAACTTCATGTCATGATACATTTTAGTTGCTCTTTGGTGTAGAGTATACTTTTGTGTGCTTCATCTAGGATTTGTTGTTTTAACTCTGCTTGTGGTGGAACATATATCCACTTTTTATATCTGACTAGTCTACTCGGTGACAAGTCATATTCCTAAGTTTCACACTTTTCAATCAAGCTTCTAATAGATTATGCTCTATCATCCTACAATTGAGCTTTCTTAATTGTTGTTCTTAGGTCATTCTCTTCATGACTGATATTGCTTCCACTAATCATAATCTGATTAGACAAATTGAGATCTCTGAAATCTTCAATTAGTTTCTACTCTTGGATCATTAGGGCTACCACCTATACTGTCTTAAGACTCAATGTATCTGCAACTACATTGGCCTTCCCTGGATGGTATTTAATCTCTAGGTTGTAATCTTTAAGAAACTCCATCCATCTGCGCTATCTCATGTTTAAGTCTTTCTTATCGTATAAATATTTCAAACTCTTGTGGTCACAGTACAACTCTACGGTTGTCCCATAGAGATAATGTATCCAAATTTTTAATGCAAATATAATTACTGCTAACTTAAGATCATGAGTGGGATAATTTAGTGTTTGAGGATTTAGCTAACGAGAGGCACATGCCACAACTCTGCCTTGTTGCATCAGGACACATCCTAATCTATGCTTGATCGCATCATTGTAAACCATGTAGGTCTACTGTGGATTGGGGATTATCAATACTAGTGCCATCGTTAATCTCTCCTTCATCTCTCTGAAGCACCTCTTACAACTTTCATCTCACAGAAAATGTTGAGTTTTTCATGTCAACTTTATTAAAGGCAAAGCAATTCTGGAGAAATTTTGAATAAATCTTCTATAGTAATAGGAAATACCCAGAAAACTGTATATTTCAACAACATTATTTGGCCTTTTCCAGTTCAGTACTACTTCCACTTTGCTAGAATCTACCGAGACTCCTTTTTGTGAGATTACATAGCCCAGAAATTTAACTTCCGAAAGCCAAAACTCACTTGCTCAGCTTGGCATAAAGTTTCATGTCTTTCAATGTGCTCAGCACTTTCTCAAATGCTCTTCATGCTCTACTTTGCTTCATGAATGCACGAGAATATCATCAATAAAGACTATCATGAATTTGTTCAGATAATGATGGAAAATTCGATTCATGCAGTCCATAAATACTGCAAGTTCATTGGTCAGCCCAAACGCTATTACTAGAAATTCGTAATAACCATATCTAGTTTTGAATGTAGTCTTTGGTATATCCTCTGTTTTTACTCAAAGTTGATGATACCCAGACCTTAAGTCAACTTTCAAGAATATGCAGGAACCAGACAACTGATCGAGCAAATCATCAATTCTAGAAAGTAGGTATTTGTTCTTAACAGTCACCTTATTCAGCTCCCTGTAATCAATACAAATGCGCAGACTTCCATATTTCTTCTTGACAAAAAGCACTAGAGCTTCTCATGGCGAGACACTGGGTCTAATGAACCCTTTCTTTAATAGCTCCTCAATTTGCTTTTTCAATTCTACCATCTCATTTAGAGCCATCCTGTATGGGGCTTTGGATATGAGTCCCGCTCCAGGCTTAGTCTAAATTGCAAACTTTACTTCCCCTTCTAGAGGTAATTTACTGATATCCTCTGGAAACATTCAGGAAACTCATTTACCACTGGAATGTTTTCAAGTGTTGTTCCAATTTTTGATTGCATAGAGAAAATACCATGTACCCCTTGTTAGGATTGGTAGAAAAAACAGAAAAATAAAATTAAAGCTTTTTTCAATCTCTACTGTGGATCTGTCAACGGTGTTTAAATTAAGTAGTAGAAAACGTACATTTCTTATGTGTTCAGTTTTTCCTTTCGATCTCAAGAAGCTAATAGCTCATATCAGCTCCTTTTATCGGTATCCACATGAATAGGAATCTAACATGGACAGCATACTAGCGCCACCAATATCCCTTTAGAGTTTTCTTTATCTCACGGCTATCTCTCTATATTTTTCATCATCCATAAAAAACCTTAGCTTTCATTTAAATAACTAGTTAAGGTTTTCCATTTTATAATGCATAGTAGATTTTTAAAATTAATCTTAATTAATTTTGAAATCTATATCATATCAATTAACACTTAATTGTTTTGATAAAAAAATTAAATAAATCTGGTTTTATTAAATTTTTCTAACATTTTTAATTTAACTTATTTATTTAATCTGAATAAAGAGACAATGGAAATAGATTTAATTTATCTTAATAAATTAAATTTAAGATATTATATCTTTATCATGTTAGTTATTAATTTAATTTATTAGTTAAAACTAACACAATATAATAATATTATCACACACACACACATGTATACATGATATATACATGTATACATGTCTCTCTCTCTCTCTGTATATATATGTGTGTGTAAATGTGTGTGTGTGTGTGTGTCTATATGTATGTGTGTGTGTGTGTGTGTGTTTCGAAAATACATATATGTATATATAATATTATTTATTTTCTTTTCCGTTTTTTATACATACATACATACATACATATGTATGTATGTATGTATATATCTATATGTATGTATTTCGAAAATACATATATGTATATATAATATTATTAATTTTCTTTTTCATTTTTAATACATTTTACATACATACATACATACATATACATACATACATACATACATACATACATACATACATACATACATACATACATACATACATATATATATATATATATATATATATGTACACACACACATATATGTGTGTGTGTGTTTTTGAAATATATATGCACACACACACACACAGACATATGTATGTATGTACATACATACATACATACATAAATACATATGTCTCTGTGTGTGTGTGTGTAATTCGTCCACCCTTGATTAACCATTACATTCATTGAATCTAGGCAAATCTTAAATTTAATGAATCTGGACATCATAACTCATATTGGCCTATTTTTGTGTGTGATCTTGTAGGCCCATATGAAGTTGACAGTGGGCCAATGACTATACTAACCCATAAGTCGTAAGTGGCATCTAGTAAGGCATTACAACTACCCAATTCATATGAGGAATGATAAACCTATACAACCTATCATACAACCATATCACGTCCCTTTTGTCACATGATATTTTGGTCAAGGATGAGGCATGGGGAATGTTATCCTCCTATTCCTGACCATTACTTTCTCGATCCCTGAGTAGTCTTCATATAGAAATGAAAACTCCTTTCCATCGTAGTATGACCATGCATTTCTCAAACTCACTCATTAAGGGGCCCAGTAATATCCCTCTACTAATGTGAGGGACAAATTCCATCTTGACCATTCACATTCTTCTACATGAAAACCATCAAGCTCGAACATAGCCTTTATCATCACCTGGTCAAAGTTGAATTTTGATTAGGTCAAAGCTGAACGACTCTCATGTAGAAATCCATAATGATCTTGTTGGGATTGGTAGGTACAGTAGAAATTTAAAATTGCAAAAGTTCACAAATCCCAATTATGGATCAATTAACGACATTTAAATTGAGTTAGAAAGAATCGTACCTTTTTGCATTTTTCTTTTTCGATCTTTTGGAGCCAACACCTCGTATCAGCTCCCTCTACCAGTATCCTTACGAATATGACTCCAATACAAACAACATGCTAGCGCCTCCAATGCCTCTTTAGGGTTTTTATGGCTCTCTATTTCTCATCCATCTTAGAGTTCTTTAGCCCTGCATTTTTATAATTGAGGAGGATCTTTAAAATTAATCTTAATTAATTTTGAAATCAATTAACACTTAATTGTTTTAATGAGCTAATTAAATAATTTTTTTAAGTAAATATGTCTAATAGTTTTAATTTAACCTATTTATTAAATCCAAATAAAGAGCCAATGGAATGAGATTTAATTTATCTTTACAAATTAAATCTGAGATATTATATCTCTATCAATGTTAGTTATTTATTTTATCAAATAAAATTAAATATGAAAATGACACTACATAATAATAATAATAATAATAATATATTTCCTTTTATGAATTTCATATCATATATATATATAATCGGTCCACCTTAGATTAAACATTATATTCATTGAATCTTAGATACATCTTAGATTCAATGAATCAACAAATTATAACTCGTGTTGGGCTATTCTTATATGCGACCCTATAGGCCTATATGAAGTTGGCAGTGGGCTAATAATTGTACTAACCCACAAGTTGCTAGCGGCCTCTAGTAAAATATTGCAACTACCCAATTCATATGAGGATCATTAACATGATTCAACCTGTCATACAACCATGTCACACAATCATGTCACATCCCTTTTGTCACATAATATTTCAGTTAAGGATAAGACATGTATAGTGTCATCCTCCTATTCCTAACCATTACTTTCAAGATTCCTGGGTAGTCTGTCAATAGAAATGGAAACTCCTTTCCATCGTATGTTGAAACTGGCTGACACCCAAGAGGGAGGGTGAATTGGTGTACGATAGGAAATTTAAAAACTTCTAAATACTTTTTGCATCCATTTAAATCAACACATATGAAAGTATAAAATCATAAGCAGTTATATAGATCATATATGCTGAAAATGTAAAAGCTTAAGGAAGAGATTATGAAAACTATGATTTATCTTGGTTCTGTTCAATCTATGATGACCTATGTGCAGTCCCTAGGCTCCTCCTGAAATTTCCAATCCATTATCTTCATTTTAACCGAGCACAAGAAAAGCCTCTATAATCCACAAGTTTAGCGAGGCACTTGTCAAGCCTACTACAGAGTTACTCCCACTCACACACTGTAAGGTTCACTCCCCCTTACAGCTAGTCTTACGAGCAACAACGTTCTCTCATGCTTACACCCCTGTAAGTCTTATGAGTAGCAACATTCTCTATTGCTTGCACCTTATAAGTCTAACGAGCAGAAAGTCTTATGAGCAATTCTCTCTATAGCTTCCCCTGTAAGAAATTCAACCCTCTCAAGATCCCTTAACCTTGAGATCAATATAGAAGTGTAGATGAAGTGTTTACAGACTCTCTCACAAAGTAAATAAAATGCTCACTAAAGTAAAATACAAATATTCTCACTCTCAAGTATACATGATATTGAAAATGGAGAAGAGTAGAGAGTGGTCGAAGGCGAGTGACTCAGGATATTAGCATGTTTCTATTTCCAACGTTCTATTTTTGCTTCTGTGTTTTTGAATCTCTACATATATATATCTAAGTTGTGGAAGATGATCGTTGTAAGCATTCGTTAATTAGAGTCCGTTGCTTTATTTGATCGTTGAGCGTGTTTGAATATTTGCCTGTTGATTATGCTCTGACATATGCTTTAGTATTCCTTTTTGTTTGCACGTTTGTTGAACCATTTGTTGAATATCGTTGCTCCCCATGATTTATCATCATTGAATATTGGTCTGACGTTTTCTATGTACAGTGATATTGCATAACAATTGTAAAGCACTGAGAGAGAGTTGGTTACGTCTTCACGATCCGTAAACGAACTTTTATCTCTTCGCATGAATTCTTCATTGTCAGCCAGGAAAATACTTTAGATACTTATACAATAAAGTGTTATTCATGAGTATATTGAAATATTGGTCAAAGACTGGTTTTCTACTTTATGGGTCTCATCATTTTCAGTTGATGATGAATGTTCTTCATGAATAACCTTCGTATATGAAGATGCAACCCGAATGTTTAATCTTCTGTTTCACACTTGAAATAAACATTAGTTGATGTTTAAGATTGATAATAAGTGTAAACATAATGAGTAGATAACCTTAAAGCATATTCAGATTGAACTCTGAAATTTTCCTCTGCTTCTACGTCTGCCAAACTCGAGAATTCTCACTATGAAACTCGAGTGCATATAGCTGTTTCAATATCTCCAGGTAGTCTCGGCCAAGAACTTACGAGAGTGCAAAATCAGACTCGAGTACAAATCTATTACAGAACTCGAGTTCATACATATAAACTCGAGTACACTAGGTGTTTTCAAGTTTCTGATAAGGTTTCTAATGGAAACTCTCGAGAGTGCACAAATGAACTCAAGTGCAGATGGATGATGAACTCGAGTGTAACTCCCAAAACTCGAGTACATAGTGATCTCTTCAGGATTTAGCTGTCTTTGGAATAAACTCTCTTATCTTCACTCTCTGAACTCGAGTGCAGTGAGATGGAGAACTCGAGTATATTACAGAAAACTCGAGTGCACTTCCTTTTCTTTACGTTACAAATCTCTCAGGTACAAACTCTCATGGCCACACTCTCAAAATTCGAGTGCAACTATACATCATGACTTAAGTGCATAGCTTGTTATTCTTGATTCTAAACTTTCAAGTACAAACTCTATTCTCAGAACTTCCATGACTCGAGTGTAAAGCTCCTCAAAACTCGAGTGTTTCAAACTAAACTAAAGTGCATGTCAGATTTCTGGAACAAGCTTGAGAGAGTGTGAATAGTCTACTTAGACGTGATCAATTTATTTTGACTTTGAATATGGAGAATGATTGATCATTGGTAAGCTCTTGTTGTTTACATTCAAATGAAAAAAGAATCAGCTCCAAACTCATTGTATTCTCCAAGTTATGACCTAATGGTCATGTTTGGTACGAAGCACTAGGTGGTAGGGACTGGGATTGGATCAGGGATTAGACGAGAATATATCATTTGGTATGAGGGACTATGGATAACCAGGTATTAGGAGTACCATGAAAGTGGGATTGCTGTAAAGTCACCTCCCCCTTAGTATTGCATTTTCAATCCCAGGATTGCAAAGTCACCTCCCCTCTATCAATTTTAACATGAATCCCGAGACTTTGTTTTTTGTTATTTTTTTAATAATAAAGATATTTTTGCCTTTTCATAATTTATGGAGGATTATAAAATAAAATTAATTCAAGTATTCCATCTAAATATCACCACATACCAAACGTAATTTTAATCCCTCAGTCTCAGTCTCAATACCAATCTCAATCCCAATACCAGTCTCAATCCCAATCCATCAAAATTCGGCACCTCATACCAAATAGGGCTAATGAGTGTAGAACGTGTACATGTTTTTTAGCATCAAATTTAAAAAGCCATAATGCTTTGAATATAACTCCAAATTATATAACAATAGAAAGCTCTTTGAGAATACTTTTATATGGCACCAGTTTGAACTCATTTGGATATGTAGTTTGAGAGATATGTCCAAAATACTAAAGCTGTTCTGGAATATAATGGTGATTTCAATATCAACTTCAAACTCTTATAGATCCTTCATCTGAACTCCTTTGATGTTACTTCTAGTGTCAAAATGATGCATTGGGAGTCTATTTTCATATGCCATTAGTTTTATCTCAATCGAAGTTGTGGTTTAGGAGATATGGTTAAATTACTGAAGCTCACTTAAGCTGAACATAAAACAAAGCTGATCAGAGTATATTTTTCTTCATTGTGAACTCGAGTTTTGAAGTCCAAACTTGAGTTTTGACCCATTTTCATAGTTTTGAATAGTTCCAACTCGAGTTCTCTAGTGTCAACTCGAGTTCTCAGCTTAGGCAACATTAAACGGTTGGTTTCTGTCAAAAACTCGAAGGAATGAACTTGAGTGCTACAGTGCATGAAAACTCGAGTCTACAATGACAACTTGAGTGCTATAGTTCTTTGGATGCTACAGTGCCTATATGCAACATTGTCTCGCTACAGTACCAAATAGTACTAAACAGTGTGAATTGCTACGGTGCCAACCTTGAATTCCCTTTTAACCGTATAAACCTCCAGTATTATTTTTAAGAACTTGAATCTTGATATTCCCATAGGTTCTTGCAAGTTCTTCTTTCTTCAAACTCATTCTTCCTTTGCTTGACTAATCTACAAAATACGCAACATTAAATATAGTAGTTAGTCAATATAGGAGATAAGTATATTATGCAAACTTTTTGCTCTTAATATATAACATCTATATTTGACATCATCAAAAATAATCATATCTAACATCGTAGTATAGCCATACATTTCTCAAACTCACTCATCGAGGGGCCCAGTAATATCTCTCTACTAATGTGAGGGATAAATTTCATCTTGACCATTCACACTCATCTGTATGAAAACCACTAAGATCGATTGTAGCCTTTTATCATCACCTGGTCAAAAATGATTTTTGACTAGGTCAAAGCTTAATGACTCTAATATAGGAATCTATAATGATCTCAAGTTAAAGGGCATAGTGACATGGTTATATATGAGATAAGCTTATGACTTGATCTATATAGCTTTCTCATAGTGAGTCAGGCTAGTACCTGAACTTTTACAAGTGCCTAAGACTTTGATTTATATCTCCATACTATGTCAAAGTCATACTGGTCTTATTTCATATTTTCTCCCGTATAGATGACCGACTAGAGACATTTAAGACAATCTTTATTATTCATCCAAGGATATAGTTATCATAGTAAACATGAGAATAATATGATAACAAGATAGATAAATTCATTAAATAACAATATTCAAAGTACAACGATTGGCCCCTAGGGCACAATTTCCAACAGATCTCAGGTCAAAGGGCATAATGATATGGTTATACATGAGACAAGCTTATGACTTGATTCATGTAGCTTTCTCATAATGGGTTGGTCCAGCACCTTGTACCCTTACAAGTGCTTAGGACTTTGATCAGTATCTCTATACCTTTTTAAAGTCATACTGGTCTTATTTCATCTTTTCTCCTGTATAAATGACCGATCAAAGACATTTATGACAATCATTATGATTTATCCAAGGATATAGTTATCACAGTGAACATGTAAGTAATATGATAACAAAATGGAGAAATTCATTGAATAACAATGTTCAAAGTACAATGATGGGCCCCTATGGCACAATTTCCAACATCCTCCTACTTGCACTAGGTACAATTATTAATTTGCCTAATTCCCATTGTCCTAACATGATGTTCATGCTTTGCCTGTGTAAGCGGCTTGGTAAGAGGATCAACAACATTGTCTTCTCTTGCAACTTTACATATTTTTTATATCACCTCTATCATTGATTTCTCGAATGAGATGAAATCGCTTGAGTATATGCTTAGTCCTTTGATGTGACCTAGGCTCCTTGGCCTGTGCAATAGCATCTCTGTTGTCATAGAACAAATCTATTAGATATGAGATGATAGGCACCACCTCTAGTTTAGTAATAAACTTTCTGATCCAAATGGCTTCCTTAGCTACATCCGATGCTGCTATATACTTAGCTTCCGTTGCAGAATTTGCTACAATACTCTACTTGGAGCTCTTCCAGCTTACTGCTCCACCATTCAGGAGGAATATGTATCCATATTGCAATTGAAGGTCATCTTGGTCAGTTTGGAAACTTGCATCTTTGTAACCAGTTACACATAGCTCATCACCTAATCTACCATATACCAAGAATAAGTCCTTAGTCCTTCTTAAGTACTTAGGATATTCTTGACAACAATTCAATAACCCTCACCATGATCTTGTTGATATCTGTTAGTCATACTTTAGGCAAATAAGACATCCGATCGAGTACATAACATGACATACATGATGGATCCAATGGCCGACGTAATAGGACCTTGCTCATGCGATTTCGCTAATCAAGTGTATTAGGACACAAATCCTTGCTAAGATAGATGCCATGAGACATGGGCATGTAACCCCTTTTTGAATCTTGCATACTGAACTTATACAATATCTTGTCTATGTATGTGCTACTACTTAAGCCTATGAATATCTTGGATCTATCTCTATAGATCCTAATCCCTAGGATGTAGGTGGCTTGTGATACCTCATTTCCTATAGCCTTAGATGAGTATAAAAGCATAGTGAAATCATTTGTGGAACCAAGATCAAGTCCCAGATTAGGAAAATGTTTGCAAATTCCAAATTTATCTCAGGATTCAAACTTGGGACTGGAAAGGAACTTCAGGGTAGTAAATTTTTTTTCAAATCTTTTCCACACGTGTTTACTATCTCGCTAAATCTCATCAGTACTTAAGTTCATTTATCAAAGTATACGAGCGTGTCTCTGCTTACATATCATGATAAGTTCTTTAGATTTAGATTCTTCTTTTATATCGAAAATGTAATTACTTGACCAAAATTTCATTCATCCACTAAGTTACTCTTGCAATCTTGTCATACTTATATAGTTATATACATCACATACATATCCCAAAATATCCAAAGATATAGAAATAGATGACCAACAACTAAAATCTTCGGCGTTTAATCCTCTAGCCATCCACGTTTACTTTTCTCTTGCCCCTAGAGCTCTCTCCCTGTACTGTAAATTGGTTTTTGAAAAAGAGTGAGATTCAAAAGAATCTCAATAGTAACATAATGCCAATCATATAGTTATAACATCACAAAGCATGTTACACAATCATCATTCAACATAATCATCATAACAGCATTCAATGCATCACATGTAGTTCATGAGCTATCATAGCGCTAGATATATTACAAGGCTCAGAAGGATACCTGTGCAAATAAGCCTCGGGCACCAATTCGTGCAACAGTGAGCGTTATATTGGCCTGAGCGTCTACCCAGTATATTCAGAATACATCATAAAATTCTTAATGAATACATAAATCATATAATGCATATCATAACATATGAAAGACAAGTTACTACCTGATTGCTTTCCTCTAGCAACTTCCTCCCGTTTGTGTGAGCTCGGGCAAGTTTTAGACTCTGAACAGTCGTCGAATCCTACATTCCCAAATGTATCATAAATGAGTCATTACTCATCCATGTATCACTCCAAACTCATTCTATTGGTTAACTTAGCTTAAGAATGCTAAGTTACCAAAATGCCCATGTAGACCCGATCTATACCCCTTTGTACTCGATCTAACTGTACTTTACTCAAAATTATGACTCGAGCTAATCCTATACAATTTCACGTGTATAATCCATTTTTACCTCTATTTGGTCAAATTCAGGGCTAAATGATGAAAAGGCCCTTAGCAGCCCTTACTTAAGGTTTTAAAGAGTAATTTGGTCATTTCACATTCTAGGCTTTTTCTTACTTCATTGTCAACATATACCCTACATAATTTTGCTTCCTAAATTCAATGGAAGCATAAAAAATAATTAAATTCTTACTCCTTTAACACGCCTAGAATAAGGCAGAATCTTAAGGTTCTCAAAAAGGTTATGTCGATTTCTCGTTTTCTTACTTAATTACCTCCTTTCTACTTCTAATCACATAATTAGCTATTTAGACATTCACTGGACATGGTTTTGAATAAACTTGGACAGCAAGGTCCCTTAGGTTTTATCATCCATCTTTCATAAAACAACCAAAACCAAGCCAAAAACAACATCAATAGCATCATATTGTCTAATTATTCCATTCCCTCTTCCCTCTTCTACTAAGATGAAATTTCATGAGAAATAAGAGAGAAAATGTTGATCTTAAACTATCCCATTATCATCTTGTAAATTGTTTACTGTTGGGCCTTTGACTTTTGAATATTTGACATTCCTTGATAATAATTTACCAAAATAGTCTTATTAATTATCAAGTAGCCATTTCCATCTTTTTAATTCTCATTTAACTGAAATTATTAGGAATATTAGGGGAAAATATTTATTTCCCACTTTATGAAAAAATTACCATTTTGCCCCTATATTTCATAATTTACCGAAATAAATCATTTCTTGTTCATTTCTTTTCATTTGGCCAAATTTTTGACACTTGGATGAGACTATCATTTATGTCATTTTATTCTCAAATTTTGGTTACAATATTAGAACTTTAAGTGGGTATTAATTGCCTCTTTATATCTTTACTTGGCCGAATTATGTGTAACCGACGATTGAAATATTACAGTAAATTTGCACGCACCACAATTCACCATTTTATTCTACTAAATATCAAAAATATACACATAAGGAATATTGGTAAAAAATTGGGGTATTACATGGCTTCACTAAATCTTTCATCGAGAAAAACTTTCCAAACCAAGACTTGACACTTTGCAAGTTAGGAATGTCATTTCCAATGGGTAGGATGTCATCTACATAAAGTACAAGAAATACACTTATGCTCCCACTAACATTCTTGTAAGCACAAGGTTTATCGATGTTTTGAATGAATCCAAACTCTTTGACTACTTTATCAAACGATAATTCCAACTCCGAGATGCTTGCTTGAATCCATAAATGGATCTTTGAAGCTTGCACACTTTACCATAGTCCTCTAAACGCAGAAAGCCTTCAGGTTGTGTCATGTACACATCCTCAAGTAGCTTTCCATTAAGGAAGGCTGTTTTGACGTCCATTTGTCATATTTCATAGTCATAATATGTTGTAATGACAAGAATGATTCTGATTGATTTGACCATTGCAACTAGGGAAAAGGTTTCATCATAGTCTATACCACGAGTTTGAGTAAATCCTTTTACAACCAATCGTTCCTTGAAGATTTTTACTTTTCCATCTATGTCAATTTTCTCCTTGAAAACCCATTCACACCTAATGGTTTTTACACCTTCAGGTAGATCGACTAAGGTCCATACTTGATTGTCGTACATGAATTGCATTTCATATTTCATGGAATTTAGTAATTTCTTGGAGTTTTGTCCTATTATGGCTTCTCAATAGGTGGTTAGCTTATTTTGCTCAATGAGCAACACATCATGACTTCCAATAATCAGAAATCCAAATTTTTGAGGCTGACATCATGTCTTATCAGATCTACATGGGCCTTATGTTACTTGAGGAGGCTCAATAACTTGTTGTAAGTCTTATCTGTTTTCCATCTGTGGTTCTGTGTTATCTTTTAACTCTTGAACTTCTTCGAGATGTACCTTGCTCCCATTGGATTTTTTTAGAGATAAACTCTTTATATACACATACCATTTTGAATAACAAATACTTTGTTATCGATAGGATTGTAGACATGGTATCCCTTTGTTTCCTTAGGATACCTTATGAAAAGGAACTTTGAGGATTGGGCACTAATTTATATGAGGCATATTGCTTAACAAATACCTCACATCCTTAAATTTTGAGAAAAGATAAACTAGATTTCTTTCCAATCCATATCTCATAAGGTGTCTTTTCAATTACCTTAGATGAAATACAATTTAATGTGAACATAGTTGTCTCTAGGGCATGGCCCCAAAAGGACGGTGGAAGATCTGTTTAACTCATCATAGATCCAACCATATCTAATAGTATTCGATTCCTCTATTCAGAAATGCCATTCCATTATAGTGTTCCTGGAGGAGTTAATTGTGAGATTATTCCATAACTCTTAAAGTGGTTAATGAACTCTTGGCTCAAATATTCGCCTCCTCGATCAGATCAAAGTGCTTTAATTGTTTTGCCAAGTTAGTTTTGTACTTTATTTTGAAATATTTTGAACATTTCAAAAGATTCAGATTTATGTTTCATTAAATAGATATATCCATATATACTAAAGTCATTTATAAATATAATGAAGTATACATAACCTCCTATGATAGTTGTATTCAGTGATCCATATACATTTGTATACATGAGGCCCAATAAATCAGTGGCCCTCCCACTATGTCTAGTAAAAGGTGACTTTGTCATCTTCCTAATAAACAAGATTCACATGTATCATATGATTTAAAATCAAATGAGTTAAGAAATCCATCTTGATGGAGTTTAGCAATGTGTTTCTCATTTATATGGCCTAGACGACAATGCCATAGGTAGGTTGGATTCAGATCGTTTGACTTTATCCTTTTGGTAGTTACGTTATAGATATTTCCACTATTAGGATGTTCCAAATTTAATATATAATGACCAACATGTAAATCACCATTAGCATAGAAAACATCATTACGATAAATAAAACATTTACCATTCCTAGTAATGGAAGTATAACCTTCCTTATCCAAATAAGAAAAAGAAACAATGTTACTACTCAAATCATGAACATAATAGCATTTGTTCAAAACTAACAAAAAGCCTATTGGGAAAAACTAATTCAAAAGTACCTACAGCTAAAGTAACAACTCTTGCTTTATTTCCAACTCATAGGTCCAATTCGCCCTTCTTCAGTTTTCTTCTATATTTAAAACCCTGAAGAGATAGCCCTACTATTCTTCTTCTTCTTTTTCAGATCTTCAAGGTAGAGTTTGTAATTCATTTGCCAATGACTGGGTTCATTGCAGAAGAAGCATACTCATTCCTTTAGAGGCTTTCCCTTCTTAGTTGCAGGCTTGGTTTTGGGCTTGTTTGACTCTTTGGTCTTATCACTTGAGCATTTTCCCTTCGCTTTTCCCTTGCCTTTCCTTTTTATACCCTTTCCATTCTAAACTATCAAAATAGTTCTAGGCTTTTTCTTAATGTTCTGCTTAGCATTTTTAAGCATCTCATACAGTTCAGAAATTGATTTCTTCATGTTGTTCATGTTGTAGTTCATAACAAACTAGTCATAACTTTCCGAGAGTGAGTTCAAGATCAAATATGTAGCTAACATCTGGCTAATAGGAAATCTAGGCCTCTCAAGGTAGTCAATGTAGCCTTTTATTTTTAACACATGAGCACTAACTTATGCACATTTAGCCATCTTGTAGGAATGTAAGGCCTTTATGGTCTCATACCTTTCTTGTCTTTCCTATTGCTGGACATTTCCTTGTGATGTACAATCATCTCCTGAGCCTCCATAAGTTCCAGATCTTTTTAGAGCTCTGGAACCATGGTGGCAAGCATCAAGCAACCTACATCCATGGGTCTTTCTCATGCTTCGTGTAAGCATCTTTCTGAGCTGTTAGAGCATTGGCTACAGGCTCCTCAGAAATGGGTTGATCTAGGACATATGTTTTTCTTTCCTAGTTGACAACAATTCTCAAGTTCCTAAACCAGTAAAGAAAGTTTGTCCTATTAAGTTTATCCTTTTCAAGGACTGGTCGTAATGATGTGTGTCAGTATTACTACGACATGATTCTATAATAAAATATGTAAATTTGGTTAGTAATCTCTCACTAAATTAACAACCCTCAATGTAATAATTAGTGGGATAAGATCCATATTTTGCTTAAATTTAAGTTTGCTTTACCAATTACATCACATGTAACTCTTAGATCTTTGTGAGATTTGATTATCATATGATCCGACATGTTTAATCCCATCTATTACCTTAAGATCCAAAACTATTTTGTTAATCTCAATTAATTCAAAATAATAAAGAATCTTTGTAAGTGGTGTCATTACTCATGTTTGTCTTACCAAGATAACTCAAATGCATCCACTTTGGTGGAACCTACAATTGAGCGATTTAGGTTTTGACAAGTATTCATTAATTGATGGCATTATGACTTGAGATTTTATCTGAAGGGCTTAATTAATTAATTTTTTTATATGAATACATATATTACGGTTATATCTCATACAATATATATATATATATATATATATATATATATATATATATAATATGCATGTAATGATCTAATAAAAAACATAATTTAAACGTAACACAATATGAGGGGATTTATTTATTAAAGGGGCTAATGGAAAAGTATGGGAGTAAAGAAAGAGATTTGTATATGGTCTTCATTGATTTGGAAAAAGCGTATGACAAGGTGCTAAGAGATGTACTTTGGAGAGCCTTGGAAAAGAAGGGGGTAAGGCTTACATATATCAAAGCCATTTAGGTCATGTATGAGTGGGTTACAACCAATGTTATAACGCTTGAAGGTGTTACAAATGACTTTCCTATAAAGATTGGACTACATCAGGGATTAGCCTTGAGCCCTTATTTGTTCAACCTAGTGATAGATGTTCTAACTGAGCCTATAAAAGAGGAGATCCCTAAATGCATGCTTTTTGTAGATGATATAGTTTTGTTGGCTGAATCCAGGGAAGAAATTAACTCTAAAATTTGAGATATGGAGACGGACTTTGGAATTGAGGGGCTTTCATCTTAGTAGGAGAAAAACTGAATATATATATTGCAAGTTTGATAAGAGACAAGGGCAAAGGGAAGTGGACATTAAATTGGGAGGGCAAGTCATCCCACAAGTGACAAAATTTAGATATTTAGGATCAATTATACAACAAGATAGTGAAATTGATGGAGATGTCAATCATAGAATTCAAGCCGGATGGTATAAATGGATAAAAGCTACTAGAGTTATTTGTGATCGTAAAGTAACTGCACTGCTATAAGCTAGTAATGCTATATGGTAGTGAATATTGGGCTTTAAAGGGACAACATGAACATAAAATGATGGATGTGTGACCAAAAAAGAAAAGAAAAGATTTGTAATACTTATATATGCGAATGAGTTGGAGTGGCCCTTATTGAAGAAAAAATGGTAGAAAATCGTTTGAGGTGGTTTAGACATGTTTAGCAAAGGCCATTAAGTGCTCCGGTGAGAAGGGTTGATCAAGCAGTATGGAGTCCTATTAGACGAGGTCGAAGAAGGCCAAAACGAACACTCAATAAGGTCATAGAGAGAGACCTTTTAATTAATAATTACTAGTACAAAATATAGGATTTACACCTACTTTTTACACTTGACGAAACAAGTAACATGTAGAAAGTGTGACCGGTCGCATTTTCGTAAATATATTAAGATAAAGGGACTTTCTACACGTGTTAAAAAGATAACACGTGTAGAAAGTAAATTTAAAATATTTTTTCATTAAAATAAATGAAATTAATTTTATTTTAAAATTCTTTAATTTTTTTAAACAAAATAAATATAACTTTCTACACCGGTTTCATTTAAATCGGTGTAGAAAGTTTCAGAGATTCATAGAAATTAGAACGGGCTAGAATTTAATTTTTTTTTTAATAAAATGGCATATTCTACACCGGTTGGATCTTAACCAGTATAGAAAGATCTCAAACATGGGGGAGGTGCCCCGAAGGATCGAAGGGAAGAGGGAGAAATAAGCAAGAAGGAAGTAGAGAAGTAGACGGACTACTTAAAATATAATTAAATTACAGAAATTTAAAATGCATGAAAAAGGGGATGCTCTGTAGATAACTGTAAGGGGCGAATGGTCAGTGACGGTATCGTTAAACGCTATGTTTAACACCCGAAGATTGAACCATTAATTATGCCTTGTCCAGAGTTCTCTAGAGGAGGAATGATATGTTGCAAGTAAAAAAGAATGAATAAATACAAATTTATTTAAATCATAAAGCACTTACAGGAGAAAGGGGAAAGAGAAGGATGGAAGAAGGGTCGAAGGAAGAAGAGGCTTAGAAAGAGAGGAGAGGAAAGAGTGCTTAGTCTAGAGGTAACTAAGTCTATCTTCACAAGTGAGTCTGGCTTCACTTATATAGATGGGCTTGGTTACTGTTTGAAGGGTGACTGATTTGGAACTGATTCTGTTTGAACAGTTACAGTCATAAGTGCATAGGGTTTACTACAATACCTGCTGACACTAGAGTTTTGTAAAAGCTACAGTGTAATGTGCTACAGTGCTTCTACGTGTTTCGATTAAAATAAAGTTACAGAATAAATCTTATAACTAATCTTCATCTAGGTTTACAACAAACTCTTCTTCATCTTCTTCTTTGTCTTGAATTGAAGGTGTCGAAGAGGAGGCTTGATGGCTTGGTTGTTAGACATGATTAGTTTTGATGATGCCAAATATAGATATAAGATATTAAGAGCAAAAATTTTTCTTAATATATTTATCTCTTTATATTGACTAACTACTATATTTAATAATGTATATCTTATAGATTAGTCAAAGTGATTGGAGAAAGAAAAGCTTCAAGGAACTAATGGGAATATCAAGATTCAAGTTCCTAGAAGAAATACTGATCAGAAGGGAAATCAGAAGTCACTGTAGCGATTGGTACTGTTTGGCCCTATTTGGAATTGTTTGGCACTGTAGCATACTGTAGCACTGTAGCACTCGAGTGATTTCAGAATCACTCGAGTGATTCTGAAAACAGTGAAAGTCACTTGCAGTGATTCACTGTTCACTCGAGTGATTTGCAGCTTTTTCATGCTCTGTTATTCGTCCAGCTGAGCGAGGTCTGGTTATTTGATCATATCTCTCACAATACAACTCTGATTGAGACTAAACTAGTTGCATATGAAAATAGACTCCCAATGCGTCATTTTGAAACTGGAAACAACATCAAAAGAGCTCATATGTTAGAGATATAATTGTTCAAATTTGGCATTCATATCAGCATCATTTTCTAGAACAGGTTTGGTATTTTGGCTATAACTATCAAATCACTGATCCTATTGAGCTGAAACCGGTGCCATATGAAACTAAACTTCAAGAGCTTTCCATTGATATATAATACAGAAATTTTGGAGCCATATTCGAAGAGTTATGTCATCTGGAAGTTTACCTTTGTTTGCTGAAGAACTGGAAACACAAAAACGATCTGAAGAACAGATCACTCGAGTGATTCCAGAATTCACTCGAGTGATATGGAAAATCACTTCCAGTGGTACCAGAATCACTGCAGTAATTTTTCACTGTTTCAGATTTCACTTCCAGTGATCCTGAATCACTCGAGTGATTTGTGATTTCCGCCAAATCACTTCCAGTGATCTCCAAATCACTTCCAGTGATATCTCAGTTTTGCAATTTCACTTCCAGTAATACCGAAATCACTCGAGTGATATGAGATTTTTCAGAATCACTTCCAATGTGAGCCAAATCATTGCAAGAAAAAATCATTGTTTCAAAATTCACTTCCAGTGATCTTCAAATCACTCGAGTGATATGTGAAATTTTCAGTATCACTTCCAGTGGCTCTGAAATCACCGGAAGAAAATTTCACTGTTCTGAAAATCACTCCCAGTGCAGCTGAATTCACTCGAGTGATTAGCTATTTTCTCAGTATCACTTCCGGTTGACATCAAATCACTGCCAGTATATCAGTATGAATCAGAATCACTTCCCGTGAAGATGAGATCACTCCCAATGAACCTAAATGCACCTCCAAGTGAAAGTCAATATGCCTCAAGTGATATGTTTATTTTAGTATATCACTCCCAATGCACTTCCAGTGAATTAAATACCTCCCAGTGATTACTCAGCATACTCTTCACTGAGTTCAAATCAGTTCCAGTGGCAGCTTATCAGAATCACCTTCAGAAACTTCACAGAATCATGGAAATTACTCAAGGGATCATTATCATCCAGTCAATGATATGCTTACTCTTACAAAGCCACTGCCAGTGAAATGCTTCTGTAAATCACTTCCAGAAGTATGACAGAAACAAGAAAACAGCTCAAATGATTTCATGGTACACTCGAGGGATGCTGATCACTACCAATAGAATAGTATTTTATCAAAATCACTTCCAGAAGATGTCTGAACATTCCAAGTGACGTACATCAAGTTAAAGAATTTACTCGAAGGATCTCATAGTGTACTCAGCTGATGTAGATCACTTCCGGTGAAGTAGTTATCCACTCGAGTGATATTTAAAATGTTTTCTAACGACTATTTCTCTAAGTGGATTTACAGGTGTTATGCACTACCGATCACATGGCATACACAGATCAATATTCAGCAACAATAAATCATGGGCATAAACAATATTCAACAAACAACTCAATGAACGTGCAAACAGAAAGCAACTGTATGAATCATTTGTCAGAAGCACAAACAGATTACAACGGGAAATACTGAAGCATCTGTTAGAGCACATCAATGGGCATAACCGTTGAACTTTCTGTCTGAGCACACGATCGGCTTTCAACGGAAAAATATTTGAATGCTCTTACGGCTCTCAACCTATTTTATATAAACCGAAGCATTCAAGAAGAAGATAGAGAGATTTACAGAGAAATACTACAGCGAACAGAAATGATGAAGTAACGAGAACCAACTGCCAACATGATGCTGTCATAAATCTTCATCTCTCATACTCTCCGTTAATATCTGCTTTCATTGTCATGTACATTTGAGAGTTAATATTTGTATTGTACTTCAGTGAGTATCCTATCTACTCTGTGAGAGAGTTTGTGAACCCTTACAAATATACTTCTATATTGAACTCAAGGTAGAGGGACCTTGAGAGGGTTGATTACCTTACGGGAAAGTTGTAGAGAGAATTGCTAGTAGTACTTTCTGCTGGTAAGACTTACAAGGTGCAAGCAGTAGAGAACGTTGCTGCTCGTAAGACTTACAGTGATGTAAGCAGGAGAGAACGTTTCTGCTCGTAAGACTTGCACGGGTAAGCAAGAGAGAAAGGACTTTGGGATTGCTTTGCTCAACTTACCGTAAGAGGGTGTAAACCTTACAGTGTGTAAGGGGGAGTTACTCTTGTGAATTTGTAGAGGCTTATCTTGTGCCCAGTTAAACAAGAACATAGTGGATTGGAAATATCAGGAGGAGCCTGGGGACTGGACGTAGGTCATCCTGGATTGGACCGAACCAGGATAAATCACAGTTTGCATATTCTCTTCTCTATGCTTTTACACTTTCAGCATGTATTGATTTGATAAGTTGTGAAAAGATTTTAAAAGATCATACTTTCTTATCGCACACCCAATTCACCCTCTCTTGGTTGTCAACTAGTTCTAACATTATTGCCATTTGAGATTCCTTTTAGAGGAGTTGAAGGATGGAAATCATCTGTTTTACCAAGTCTTCTTTGGACGAAGTTGAGGCCAAAGTAGCTTGGATTCTAGATCGTTGGTTCAAAAACTTACTTTGCTCAGTTTTGCAAAGATAATGAGGGTTAGCTTTGAACCATCTTTCCACAGCATGAGAATCAATTCAGTTTATTATAAATTGTGCCCACCATCTTACAAAGGAAAGTCTTTGTAATATTGGTAACATTGTTGAATTTGGGCTTATTTGAGAGAATCGGTATTGCCAAGAGAATATCCAGGCACCTGATAATTTTGAAAAATAGTGGAGATCAATTGGAAAAGAATCTCCATCAGAGTTAAATTTTTGTTTAAAAACCTCAAGAGCTTGTTGTACTTTTAGAGGAAGGATCTCAGGTATTGGACTGAAGAAATTCCACCAATGAACAAACCACTAAGGGAAATGGTACTCGGTTTTTGTTTTGAAATAAATAAACCAAGCATGTTTGAAAATTTTATTTTCATCCCAAAATACATTAGACCATGCTTCTACATAATCCCAATAATTATATCCTAGAGGATCAAATTCTACCCTAAAAGATTTATATCTATGTAAATCCTGTCCCCATTGGGTAGGAGTGAGGACATTTAAAATTTGCAAAGTAGAATGAGTTATTAAGGTATTATCCTTTTTGTCTACCTTTCTATCAATGAAGATAGACTCAAAATGTACCAGTATAAACTCATAATACTTTCTGGTTTTTCTTAGATCATGTGGTCTGAAATGTCAACTGGAAGGGAAGACGTTTAGAGCCACTTGGTTTGGATTTGGATGAAAGAATTCCGGCTCAATTTGTAGGATACTCTTTACATGATTTTCTTTTGGGAGGTAAGGAGTTTCCAAGTCTGCTTGTTTTTTTACCAGCAATTGCCATAGAAGAAGAGGCTGAAACTTCCAGTTGTTTTTGGGAAGACCCGATCGTCAGTGCATAAGGCACTTGGTTTAAACGATCATAATCTTGCTTGGTGATTATTTGTTTAGGGACCAGCTCTGTAAGGGCTAGAGTTTTTTCATCCTTTTTAGCAAGAGTTTTGCTCCAAGTTTGTTCTGGAAGTTTATTTTGAGCATAGGACTCCAAAATTTCCTTTCTTGTTGCTCTAGTTTGTTTCTTTTGTTTACTTGTGGAAGGATTGGATGACCCTTCCTGGGATAAACCCACTGTTTGATTCTCCTGCTGAGAAGCTTGCAGTGTCTGGAGGATTATCTGCAGTTGTTCTGAGGAGATTGTTTGAGATTGAGCTCCGATAAGCTGTTCGGCTCCCTGAGTTTGGGTGTTTTGGCTTCCTTCCGGGTTTTTTCCCGGATCTTTCTTTTTTTGGGTTTTGGAGGCATTGGTTTTTCTCAATATACTACCTACCCTGAAGAAACTTATGGGTGAGAAAGTCTGGAAGAGAATTTGTAGTGCCTTTGATAAATTCAATATCAAAATCAAAAACACTTAAAAGGGCCTGCCATCGGGCAAAAAATTTTTTTACTCAAGGTTTTTAACATCCTTTTATAAAACATCTTTTGTAGATTTACAATCAATACAGACTAAAAACCTTTGATTTAAAAGATCAGATTGAAATTTTGAAATGCACAAAACAGTTGCCAAAATTTCTTTTTTGATTGTGGAATAATTTTGTTAGGAAATATTCCAATGTTTTGATGTAAAAGAAATAATTTTTTCTTTTCCATTAATTCTTTGTTTAAGGATAGCACCATAACCAATATCAGAGGCATCAGTTTCTACAATTTTGAAAGCAGAGGGATCAAGAAGGCTAAGGCAAGGGAGCTCCTTAACCTGAGATTTGATCTGCTTGACAATGTTTAAATGTTCATCCGTCCATGGAGGAGGATTTGTTTTAAGATGCTGGTGAAGTGGTTTAATGAAGTTGCTAAGATGAGGAATAAATTCTGCAACGTAGTTTAAACATCCCAAAAATCTTTGAAGTTGAGTTTTATCAATGATTTGATCAGGAAATTTATCAGCAAATTGAATTTCCCTTTCAATTGGAGTTATGGATCCCTGGTATATCCAATGCCCAAGAAATCTCACCTTAGTTTGGAATAAACTAATTTTAGGTTTGGAGACCACTAAATCATTTGTTTCTGCAATCTTGATGAATTTGTGAACATGTTTAAAATGTTCTTCAATAGAATGAGAATAAATCAAAACATCATCAATATAAACAATAATGAATTGACTATTATCATTGAAGATTTTGTTCATGATTCTATGGAATTTAGAAGGAGCATTTTTTAATCCGAATGGCATAACATTCCACTCATACTGACCAAATGGAACAGTAAAAGCAGTTTTATACCTATCTTTTTCAGAAATTTGTATCTACCAAAATCCAGATTTCATGTCGAATTTTGAAAAGATTTTTGCAGAATACAAACGTTTTAGTAAGTCATATTTATTTGGGATTGGGTACCTGATCCATTGCAAAGCTTCGTTTAAAGGTTTGTAATTAATCACAAGTTTAGGAGCTCCTCGTTCAATTTCTGCATTTTTATTAACATAAAAAGCAGCACAAGATCATGGGCTTCTAGATTTACGAATTAATTTTTTGTTCAAAAGATCTTGAATTTCTTTTTTACAAGTTTCAAGAAGTTCTGGACTCATTTGAATTGGCTGAGCCTTTGTTGGGATTTTCTTTTCAGAAAATTCATTTTCATAAGGTAAATCAACATGTTGTTTACGACTCCAAAAAGCATTTGGTAAATCCGAACAAATTGTTTTATGAATTTTCTCAAGACAAGTTTGAATTTGTTTTTGAGTTTGTTTTTGACACAGTTGTTCTTCTATTCGTTTAAGAGAAATTTCTTCCTTCAAAAAGTTTATCTGTTGTTGTTTTGAAAGAAGAAGATTTAATTGTTTGATTCTAGGTTTATGGGTAAAGGGAAATAATATTTTTTTACCCAGATGTTGTTTTGAAATCCTATCCTCATCAGTCATATATGGGAATAGTAAATGAGCAAATGGTGCCCCAAGAATAATCTCTGATCCCATAACTTTGATTAATATGAATGGGGTTTTTACTCTAAAACCTTTATTTTCAACAACAATATTTAAAACTTTATACTGAACATCTACTCGCTTTTTGTTAATGCCATTAAATCGTTCAGTTGTTTTTTCAAAGTATTTTGTAGGAATAAGACCTTCTTTAAAACAATTAGCATCAGATCCCGTGTCAAGTAGAACATTTTGTTCTAATACGAATTCATCATTAACAATGATCTTCGCATGTATATGACATTTTTGAAACAAGACTCTAGAAATCAAGTTTAAAAATGGTTCAGAAAAATCATCAACCTGATTGGTTTCTTCATTTTCCGAGACCTGGTTTTATTAGGTTGGGATTCTGAAGACGGTTCGTTTGATGTAAGTTGTATATCCTGAATTTGGGATATAGCTTTAGCATGTGTTTCTTGTTGTATTTTGATCAATCGAATTTCGGTTTTGAGATTTTGAACTTCATGTTGAAGATCTGAAAGAGTTGCTTGTTTTGGGATGTTAGAATTTTTCAAGCGTTTGGGTAAGATCGTATTTGTTTGAAGAAGCTGGAGGTTTGGATTTGGAAGAGCTAAGTGTTTTAATGAGAAGATCCTTAAATTTAAGGAGATATTCTCCTTTATCAGAATCTGGAAGTTTTTCAATGATATCAAGAAGGAGATCTTGTTCCTTCGTAATAACATTGATTTCTGAAGATGAATTTTCAAAATCATTTTCCTAAATTTCATTCAGATCTTCAGAAGAATTTGACCTTTCAGATTCAGATTCAGAAGAAGTTTCAATCAACAAATTGTTTATTTGTTCAAGAACAGATTCTTCAATATTGTTTATCTTACTAAGTTTTTTCTTAAAATGACAGTATTTTGAAATATGGCTTGGTTTTCCACATTTAAAAAATGTAACCTTTTCTTGTTTTTGAAAATCATATTTTGGTTTGGCTCAAAATTCTTGTTTGAGTTTTCGGGGAGATGTGTTGTATTTATATTTTTGGTAAACATTTTTGGGCTTTTTGTGGTAGGATTTATGATGGGTTTTCTTTCGTGGTTTGGACTGTTTGCAAGCAGGAAATCCAAACTGTTCACAAAATGTTCCCAATTCTTTTTTCTCATATGCCTTTTCTTTGGCAAGTTGATGTTGGAGTTTGTCATCTTGACAAATCTTAAGAGCAGTTCTTTGGACATAAGAGACTAATTGTCCATATGTCAAATACTCATAAGGGATTTTGCCATCATTAATGTTTCTAAGCTTTTCTCTAACCTTATTACCAAGGGCTGTTGGTAATCCGGCTAAGAATTTTTCTTTCCAAAATGGCTGGTTTGAATCTTCCCTTGTGAGAACTCAACTAAGGAACGTATCCTTATACCATCTGAAATCAGATAGTGTTCTGCATTTAAGATTTGAATGAAGTTCTGCTGATCTATCTTGCCATAAAGAAGGATCACCAATGAAATGTTTAACAATTGTAAAAATAAGATGGTTTGTGGAATCAGGAATGGGTTGGACATTATATGTAATGGGTGTTCCATCTGATTGAGTTTTGATGGCTGAGTATATTGCAGTTTTATCTTCAGTAGATAGATAAAAATCCCACCAACCTTTTAGTTGACCAGTAAAACCAGATACTAAAAGATTAGTAATATCTTCATCAGAATAGTTATGCTGGGTTTGATAAGCATTGCTTAACATTGTCATGTATTGGAGGATTTGGAGGATGTTTGACTTGTTTTGGCCATCAATGTTCCATTCATAAACATTATCAGCACTAAACGATTTGAAGTTTTGGTTTATTCTTTCTTCAACCAGAATATCTAGAGGGCTGGCTCTATGGTAATATAGTTTAGTTGGTTTCTTCCAATGTTGTTGGTTAACTTGGAATTGAGAATCCCCTGATTCATTTTTTGAAAGTTGGGAAGTTTGAAAATCTTTTTCAAGAATATGTATGTCTCCGGATTTTGGAGAAGACTCACCCTTGGTTTTTGAGATTTGAGACCGTGGTGTTTCTGGGATGGTGATTTGTTGAAGCCTCGTTTAGGTGGATGGGGTATGTTAGGATTTTTGTGAGAGGCTGGTTTATAACTGAGACATTTTTTGTTGAATTTTTTCCAAAGATTTGAATTTAAATTTTTTTTGCAAATCCATCTTTTGTTGAGGAGTAAATTCAAATGGTTTAAAAAGGGGTGTTTGAATTTCAGGTTTAAAATCTGTTTCTGGTTTAGTTTGGAAAACAGCTTGTTTGGTTAAATGTTCACCTAATACTTGGAGATATAAATTGGTATAATTATTTTGCTCAACAATACCTTTTATATCAGTTGGATTTACTTCTTGAGAAGTATGTTTAAATCTGAAAGGGGTTGCCCAAATAGGTTGATTTTTTATCATCAATCCTTTTAGGAACCTGAATATTTTTTGAAGGAGGAAACTCAGAGGAAATAGTTCCTTCTTCAGAGGTTTTCCAATCTTTTCTAAGAACTTCTATAGTTTGAAAAAATGGATATTCTAGATTTTGATCCTATGCATAAGCATCAAACCAATCAAAAAATGAAATATTCATTTGTATTTTTTCAAGGAATTTATAAAATTTGTCTTGTATGGACTTTCTTACAGATCCTTTGAAATTATTTAAAAATCATTCTCTCTGAAGAGTAAATTTTTTAGAATAAAATTCCTCTTGCAAAGCTTTTTTGTTTATTTTGAAAATTATTTTCTAAAACATTTATTTCTCTTGGTTCCCTAATTGCGACAAGTCAGGAGACTCAATTGATCTCAAGTCTTCTTCCTTTTCATAATTTAGTTGAGGAACATATGAAGAATTGTGAATCCCTGAAACAGAAACATTTGTTGGTTTGGGTTCAGGAATTATATTTGTATAAACTATGTTTGGTGGCATGTAAATGATAGATGGAGGTTGTGGTAATGAGGAACAAGACCTTCTTGAAGCCTCACTATAGACAGATCTACAATCTTCATATATTGAAGGCTGAGACCTATATGTTTGGGAGAAAGACATTCTAGGTCTGTCAAATGATAATTTAACAGTCCTATAATCTGTTTGAGTAATCCTACTGATTTGGGGCATTAGTTTAGGAACAAGCTGTGTAGCCTTTTCCATGACCCAATCATCTGGTAGTTTTACATCTTTCCATATTATAGTTTTAGGAATGGTGACATTTACATTGGAATGGTCAGTCAAGAAAACTATTGTTTGACCATCATCAGGGAGGATTTGTGCATTTGTGGCATTTGAATTTAAGACCTTATACTGTACCCTATATATCAAGGTAGCAGGTATAGATCCTGGTTTCATATTTAATCCATGAAGTTTGATTTTAAGTTTAAGAGTTTCAAGAATATGTTCATCATCCAAGTTTAAAGTTCTATCTGGGAAGCAATTGAAGTAAACACGTCCATCATGTAGACCCATTTCTGCAACTGCTAGCAGAGAGTCAACAAATGTATAATGTCTAGTATCCTGAAGACATACTAAACATGATACATTTAATCCTTTACGGATGAGGGGTTTTATGGCCACTTGAACACATCCTATATGTAAATAGTTGTATTATTTCTTATGTTTTTCAATTGATTTTTTCGAGAGAAGGAAAAAATCTTCGTTTTCTGGTTTGATAGGAATTGATTCTTCAACAGTTCTGATTACATAATCAGTCTTGAAGAACCATTTCTTATCTTCAATTTGATAAAGGGCGTTTGATGAGATATTTGGCAAAGTCCAATTATCAAAATTTTGATTTATATTTTGAAAAGAGACTTCTTGTTTAAAAATCTTTTTGTTTGCGGATTTTGATTCCTCATTGTTTAGCGTAGAGTTTGATGGAGTAGAAGAAGAACTACTACTACCGCGTTTGGAAGAGAAAGAAAATGAACGAGAAAGAAAAGACATAATTTAAATCACAGAATGTAAAGGCAGAATTAAAAGGACTGAAAGTAAAGGCTGAAATAATAAGGCATAATTTAAATGGCAAAAGTAAACGAAAGAAAGATTTAGATGTAGATCTCCCTTGCCTTGATATCTTTACCATCTGGATCCATAAGGGTGTAATAATTAAAAATTTATCGGTTTTTATGATTCAAAATGTTTTATTAAGATATTAATAAGATTTCTCATATCTGATTCTAGCCAAGTAAAGTATATAATATCTATACTCATCATACACTACGGGTGGGGACCAATCGCCTACCTTAACTCACGGGACTTATGGCCTTAACCATCCTCACAAGGGCTCATGTATGATAAGTAAGAACCATATACACATGGACAAAGTCCATATGCTATCAAATACAGATCTTTAAATCATATCAATTTGCTAATAAAACTTCTGAAGACATAAAAATAGATCTAGATCTAATCAAAACATCTCTACTTCACCTTCTGGCTCTGATACCAAGATGGGGGAGGTGCCCCAAAGGACCGAAAGGAAGAGGGAGAAATGAGCAAGAAGGAAGTAGAGAAGTAGACGGACTACTTAAAACATAATTAAATTGAATTTCTATACTGGTTAAACATGAACCAGTGTAGAAAGTCTACAGGAATTAATCATGCCAGAATTTATTTTTTTTAAATAAAACGACATATTCTACACCAGTTGGGCCTCAACCGGTGTAGAAAGTCATGTTTTCTATACCGGTTCTGGCCCAACCGGTGTAGAAACTATATTTTACACCGGTTGGGCCAGAACCGGTGTAGAAAACATGACTTTATACGTCGGTTGAGGCCCAACCGGTGTAGAATGTGTAATAAAAAAATTAACTCCGCACCTCTTTCATTTTTCTTTTGCCACCAGTTAGCTCGCAGTCCTCCCTCCATCGTGCGCTTTGCCGACCTCCCTGCCCTAGTTGTTGCTGACTACCTCTTGAGTTTAGACTCATCTCTCCCTCACTGTTGCTGACTGCCTTGCTCTCACAGGGATGATGCCGTCGTAAGCATCTGTCTTTGGACGCTGCTGCCGACCCTCTCTCCCTCGTTGTTACCGATGCTGTAATTCTATTTGGTATGTTTTGAAAACTCCTTTTCCTCCTTTTTCTTTAGTTTATGCGGCTGCCATGTGTGAGAGAGGGAGTAAGTTTGATTTCAAATCCAAAATCAAACCCAATGCTTTATTTTTCCTTGGTTTATGCGGCTTCAACAAACTTTATTGCTCCAAGTCGATCCCATTAAAAACATAAAGCCATCAGTTGGATGTTGTCAATGTCACAGAAAAGAGTATGAAAGCCTTAAACTCGTAGGAGAAAGTTAAGTCCAATACCAAACTCCCTTTATCAAAATAATTAAAAAAACTGAACGAAAGCTACAATAATTATTCTTCAATAGTTTTTCCTAATAGATTTGAGCCTAATGGGAAAAGCAGGGGAAATAACACAAGAATTCAATAGGAAGGTTCAATATAGGTTTTAAGCACTGAAGGTGATTTATACCTTCCATATTTGCTTGGTAAAGTATTTGGCATTCATATACATTGTTCTGTTTAAACAACAGATGAGATGGAAAAAATCTACAAATTAGAACATAGTTAGAGGCTCATTAAGGATTAAGTTCACTGCCATAACAAAATCTGAGCTGTATTCTGTCTAGGTCTGGAAAACTCTCAAGTTTGAGGAAAATTGCGATGACGTAGCATGTCATGTCATGTCATGTTTATGCTAATCTTTACCTTGTTTTCCTTGCAAAATGATAGCACAATATATGCAAATGACAATGAAAACATGTTTGCTAGAGGCTTTAGTTACAAATCCATCATATAGTGAAACAAATTGATGGATCAGTGAATAAGTCTAGTATAAATAAAGTATAATCCATGTAAATAGACAGGCATTTCAGTAAATCAACTTTTATAGAACATGTACATAACTTGGTCAATATGGTGATAACTTATGCAAAACATATTGGCATTTTTGCTTTGTGGAACATGATAGAAATTGCTTAACATTTTTGCAAATGTTGCTTTAAAACTAAGAGAGAGAACTAAGGATCCTTGATCCAGTGATCGACCAGTTGGATTACAAAATTGACGAATTGAGTTTAAATCCCATCTTGTTCTAAAAAGACCTTAAGGAGAGATATCCTAATTATAAAGTCTTAATCCTAAGTAGTTGATTGTTTGGATACCTAATAATAAGAATAAAAATAGGTATCTGACACTAAGTGGCCTATAGATTTGTTCAGAAAAATCCAACGGTTCTCTCTGTCATCCACACCAAGACTTACTTGTCATTGCCCGCACACAAGCATAATCGACTTACTACTGATAGGGACATGTAAACATGGTGATGATGAAAGGGTTGAGTACGATTGCAATAAGGCAAGGGGATTTTTAAAGGAAAACAAGAAAAATATTGTAAGTATAATTTTTTGCCCCCTTTGTTATCAATACAAACCATAATTTTTCAATGGTTTAAAGACTTTTTCAACTTCGTTGTTTAAAGAATTTTTGCAACTTCCTTGTTTTTGCTTTATTTTTTCTTAAATTGGATGTGTGACTTTATGGAATTTGGCATTGTCTTGGTAGCTAAAAAGGTCTTAATTTTAGACACACATTTGCTATCAACACTTCTTATCTCCACTTGCATCACATATTGGTTTCATCAGGAGGCTAGCAGCCACAAACTAAATCCACAAGGTATACTCTAGATTAAATCATTTTGCCTTCTTCAATTTTCCAAACTTTTATTTTCTTGATTGAAAACATGTATGCTATCATATGCGTCTTATGAATGACAAGAGTTTATGATAACTATAGTTAAAATAGCTTCGGTGTGAGGAGAGGTTGGATTTGGTTAAGTTTGATGACTTGCTTACTGGCTGGACACAAACACACAAGTAGTTTCACTGTGCATGTGCTTTACTTCCTCTTTGACTATATTATGTTTCTTACTCTAACGCCACCTGTGAACCGATTTACTTGTAGCCTCCTTCCTTTGCTTTTCCATTGCCACACGTGTTGTAGCTAATAGACACCAACCTCTGGATTTAGGTTAAGTTTGATGACTTGCTTGCTGGTTCGACACAAACACACAAGTGGTTTCACTATGCATGTGCTTTACTTTTTCTTTTATTTCTCTGAACTAGAGAGACCATTTTGTTCTTATCTCTGCAATTATATTCCTCCTTTATTCCATGTCCTTCAATGTTCCTCCTATAATTTAAACACAAAATTTTAAACAATTTTATTTTCTGTTGAAGTTTTTTGCATATATGGATTGTAGCTGGATCTATGCTAGACGAACTAGTGATGAGTACGATAATGGGGTGAAGAATGTTTTTGGAATTTGCTATAAGAAATGCTGGTGATGATAAATATAGGAAGTTTTATTGTCCTTGTGTAAATTGCTTAAATTTGAGGTGACTATGTGTCGAAGAAATAAGAGAGCATTTGATTTGTTATGGGTTCTTGAAGAGTTATACACGATGGGTATGGCATGGTGATTTAGTAGAAGAGATGAGTGTATCTAAAGAGGTGGAAGTTGATGTGGACATGGATGATCGACTAGAGGACATGATTCATGATATTGGTGAAGAGGCCTTTGAGCGATCACATGCATATGATAACTTGTCTAGTGATACAAAAAAGCCTTTATACATGGGATGTAAAAAATTCAAGTTGTTGTCAGCTATGGTGAGATTGGTCCACTTGAAAGCAAGGAATGGGTGGAGTGACAAGAGTTTTACAGAATTGCCTGAGTTGCTGACAGACATGCTTCTAGTAGGTAATGAATTACCCAACTATAGCTATGAGGCAAAGAAAATATTGTGTCCCTTGGGTCTGCAATACAAAAAGAAATATGTATGTCCTAACGATTATATATTATATAGAGAATAGTTCGAAGGGGAGCATAAGTGTCCAAAATGTGATGCTTCACGGTACAAATTAAAAGGGAATTGCGATACAGAGTTTGACGAGACTACTAAGGGCCCTCCTACGAAGGTGTTATGGTATCTTCCAGTGAAACTAAGGTTTAAACGATTATTTGCTAATGTGAATAATGCAAAGAACTTAAGATGGCATGCAGATGAGAGAATATTTGATGGGAAGCTTAGCCATCAGCCGATTCTCCTCAATGGAAGAAAATTGATGGGATGTTTCTTGAGTTCAGAAAGGAGCCAAGAAACCTCAGGCTTGGGATATCTAATGATGGCATGAATCCTTATAGCAGCCTTAGCAGTACTCATAGTTCATGGCCTATTCTCTTAGTGATTTACAACTTGTCTCCTTGTCTATGCATGAAACGCAAGTATGTTATGTTGTCTATGGTGATTTCGGGTCCAAAGCAGCCAGGAAATGACATTGTTGTTTACCTAGCCCCTTTGATCGAAGACTTGAAAGAGTTGTGGGAGATAGGTATAGATGTGTTTAACACAAATCAAAAAGAAGTGTTCAACATTCGTGCCAAGATCTTCTGTACCATAAACGACTTCCTTGCATATGGAAACCTATCTGGGTATAGTGTTAAGGGACACAAAGCATGTCCAATTTGTGAAGCAGGCACATGCCACATCAACTTAAACATGGAAAGAAGACAGTCTATCTTGGCCACCAGAGATTTCTCAACCAAAATCACCCTTATCGTATATTAAAGAAAGCTTTTTATGGCCATCAAGAGTATGGAGATGCTCCTGTACCATTAACTGGAGAGCAAGTATATCAACAGGTGAAATATATCAATGTTATTTTTGGAAAGACGTAGAAGAGTGCATCTGATAAAAATATATGGAAAAAGAAGTCTATATTTTTTGATCTTCCATATTGGCAAAGTCTTGATGTGAGGCATTGTATTGATGTGATGCATGTCGAGAAAAATATGTGTAATAGTATTATTGGGACACTTCTCGATATAAAGGGAAAGACCAAGGATGGTGTCAATGCAAAATTAGACTTGATTGAAATGGGAAAATGAGATGACTTACATCCAAAGCCACAAGGTGAGCGGACTTATCTACCTCCAGCCTCTCATACCTTGTCCAAGCTTAAGAGAAGAAGCTTTTGTGATTGTTTGTATGTTGTCAAAGTGCCTCAATGGTATTCTTCAAATGTTAAATAGCTTGTGTCGATGAAAGATTTGAAATTAGTGGGCTTAAAGTCTCATGATTTCCACATCTTGATGCAACAACTACTTCTGGTGGCTATTCGGGGCATATTACCAGATGATTTGAAACACACTATAACTAGACTGTGCTTCTTCTTCCATGCCATATGCAACAAAGTGATTGACTCCAATAAATTGGATGAACTAGAAAAGGATGCTGCTATTATCTTGTGCCAACTTGAGATGCTCTTCCTTCCTTCATTTTTTGATATCATGACACATCTGATTGTTCATTTAGTGAGGGAGATTAGGTTGTGTGGCCCTATTTATCTACGATAGATGTACCCAGTTGAGAGATACATGAAAACCCTTAAAGGGTATGTGAAGAATCCATGGTTGAAAGATATATTGCCGAAGATGCTATTGAGTTTTGTTCTGACTACTTGTCAAATGAAGAAGCTATTGGGCTTCCTAAATCTCGTCATGAGGAGAGATTATTAGGTAAGGGTACACGTAGGGTAACAGTGAAAACTAATATGGATCATGATGCAGTGTTACAAGCACACTTATACATTTTGAATAACACCGATGAAGTTCAATATTATATATCTATTCACAAAGAAATTATAAGGGCACAACATGGTCGCATGACTGAGCAAAGGTTATTGCTTGAGCATAACAAGACTTTCCCACAATGGTTCAAAAAACAAATTGCGAATGATAATAGTGTTTGTCAAACTATAAAATGGTTGGCACTAGGTCCTAACTTTAATGTCATATGTTGGAGTGGATACGATGTCGATGGGTATTCCTTCTATAGGAAATCCCTAGATGAAAAGAGTACTGTTCAAAACAGTGGAGTTATGGTTGTGGCTGAATCCATGCATTTTTCCAGTTCAAAAGACAAAAAGCCAAAGTTAGCAGCTATGCCTTATTTTGGGGTTATTGAAGAGATTTGGGAGGTCGACTATACTAAATTTAGAGTTCCAGTTTTCAAATGCAAGTGGATTGATAATAATAGTATTCAAGTGGATAAGTATGGATTTACATTAGTTGATCTTAATAAATTAAAGTACAGTAGGGAGCCCTTTATTTTAGCAGCCCACGCAAAACAAGTGTTTTATATAACCGATCCAGCAAATAAAAGTTGCTCTGTTGTTCTCTAAGGAAAAACCATAGTTTACAGTGATGATAATAAGGAATTAAACTCTGATGTTTTTGAGACTCCATGTTTCTTGTCAGGATTGCCTGAATTAAATAAAGATGAAGTAGATGACATACATGCCATAAGAACTTACCACCATGAAGGGATATGGGAGAATATATTTACTCCTATTTGATGGACTTTAATTAAAAGTTAGTAATCTTATTTCGTTGATTATATGTCTTGGATTTTCATTTACTTACCTTATTTCATTATTAAATAGGAACATAGAGAAGGATCCCCCCAACAATGATGATACTCATTCTGGGCATAGCAGCCAGTCTGTTCAGGGAAAAAGAAAGGGTAGACGTGGTATGACACTAAAAGAGTTGACCAAGAGTCGAGCTAATGACCAAAGGATACCGATTCAATTTGATAGGTAATGGAGACCAATCGGGCCTACCAAGAGCAAGTTTACTAGCTTTGTTGCCCTCCAAGCACATAGCAAGCAGAAAATAATGATCAAGGAGTGGAATGAAGTGGATAAATCTGTCAAGGATCAAATTTGGCACACTACAGCGGTACAACACTATGAACCTATTAACTTTTGTAACTATTACATTTATTCATGTTACTAACTAATGTAATGACTTCACAGCTTACTTACGACGTTCCTCCTAGTCAAGTCTTAAAGGATAAATTGTTATCATATTGCGTGAAGCGTTGGATGGCCTTCAAGACCTCTCTAACTAAAAGATTTGTACGTGTCGAGGTAGAAGAGGGTGCGAATCGTCCTAATCTTTGTGAGGAGTATACATTTCTTGACGAAGCTTTATGGAAAGAATTTTACAGGATAAAGACTACACCAAAAGCCACACCAAAAGCCTTGGTTAGTTTTTATTCACTTTAGTTACTTACTTTATTCTCATTTGATTTTTTCCATTAATGATTTGTTGGTTTCTTATTAAAAGATAAAACGGGATAAAGCTATAGCGAGTGGTAGAAAGAATGATTGCCCCTACAGATTGTCTCGTGGGGCTATGAAAAGCTTGAAGAAGAAATTATGAAGGAGAAGGAGAAGCAGAAGAGGTGACAAGAAAAGGCTCAGTCTGATCCATCTACCATTATATCTCCACCATCTCCAATATCTCATGAAGAAAAATGGAGGGCCGCACGTCGAAGGAAGACTGGAGAGTATACGAGCGAGAAGGCACACATGAATGGTGAAAGGATTGTAAGTAATTTAACATCAATCCTTATTATTTTCTTTGTTGTATAGTAACATATTAATTATGTTTGTTATTTATATATTACAGGATCAACTTCAACTAGAATGTGCCCAGGGAACCTTCATTCCACAGGGAAGGGATGATATCTTGATAGTTGCCACGGGGACTCTGGATTACGGTGGTCATGTTAGGGGCATTGGACGAGGAGTAGGCATAAGAGACTACTTTGGAGCACATACACATTATGCCTCTACAGGAATGGTGACTAAGCAAGAGATGGAATTGATGCTAGAGAATGAAAGGAAGCATATGCAAGTGATATTAGAGAATGAAAGGAATCAAGCGGCCGCCCAGATGTTACAATTGAAGGAAGAAATGATGAGCATCATAAGCTCATGACAAGACATAACTATCCATTCGACTCGTTCTCCTGCAGTTCAAAGCACAAATGGGATTTGTGTTCTTAGGCGTATATTAGAGGATTCTGGAGTCCAAAAAAATAGTAAACCTTGTGAATTATATTTGGAGGACCCTAATAGACGCTTAGTAGCACTTGACGCAATACAAAACTTGGGGCCAACCATCCACCACAAGCAAATGCAAGATGATAAAGTGAGAGTGGTGGTTAGAGAGGTCATAATTTCATATGCGTTTGTGCCATTTCCTAATGATGAGGTGAAGATTATGGGTAAAGCCCTCAAAACTTTCCTTAGGTGGCCAAAAAGACTTGTCCGGGTAGTTCCAGCTGCGGTTCATGCTGAAGTATGAAAATATTTGTCTTCTTGATGTGTTTTAATTTTTTCATATTACACATTTATAACATGAAATTGTTACTAACTCGGACTTATTAACTTTCATTTATTTAGAAAACTGCTCCATCCAATGAAATGGTTCCACAACTCCAGCCCTAATCCCGGATGCAAACCCAAGTAAAGCTGCTTCAACGTCTATCTCCACTGGCATTTGACATATCCTTCTCATTTGAAGTATTGATGATGGATCCAGATGTTGTGGGTAAGAGGGACATATTCATGCATATCGAGCAGGAGGATGTGGTGCGAATGTTAATGAAGGATCAAATTACTGTTCCGCACGTTCACTTATTTATGATGTAGGTATATTTTTATCAATATTACTAAGTATTCAACTATTGAATCTAATATGGTTTTGCTATTTTAGGTACCTCCATCGCCTTTATACTTTATCAGGAAACGGTGACAAGTTTGGATTCATTTGCTCGCTTCATATCCAGACAAAAAGAAACACTTCCACGATAAAGGAGTCATACCTTCGGCAGAGGCTTTGTGAAGATGGAAAAGAGTGCTACCTGGCACCATATGTTCACGAGTAAGAAAAATTTTGGTAATTCATACCTTGTTTTTGTGAATTTGCATAATTCATACCTCTTTTTACAGTACTCATTGGCAGTTAGTACTTGTATGTCCAAATCAGAACGTCGTTGTTCTCTTATGTTCCTTACATTATAAACCGGGAAAGGATTTGAAGAAAACGATGGACACGTAAGTGTGCTTTGACTATGACATTTTATTTGCAATATGTAATTTTTTTATATAATCTAGCCTCTTGTGTATATTTATCATAGGGCAATGGAAACATACCAAAGAGTGGTTAAGAAAAAGCACACCCATGAGCTTAAAAAGACTACCTGGATACAACTAAAGGTAAATGGCTTGAATCCTAATATTCTATGAACATAGTTATCTTGTTCAGATAATTCATATAATGCATGTTCTTCTATAGTGTCGTCGTCAAACGGGGAATACGGCTTGTGGATACTATGTGCTGAGGCATATGTTAAACATTATCCTCTTGGGTAATACATAATTTACTGAAGAGGTAATTGTATTTAATTATATTTTTTATTATGTTCTTTGTTTTAATAAGTTCATTTTGTAGTTATTATGTTGATATTTTTTTTTATTTTAAAATCTGTAGATGTTCGACATTACGGATGCATTTTCTGAAGAGGACATTCGCACACGTTGGGCAACTTTTTTATTAGATATCACAAACTTGTGAGTGTAATGTCAAACATGTTAATAACTATTTGATATTGTACATGTTGAATTTCATTGTTACTGTTTGGTATTGAATTTGACTTTGATTGTACAAATTTTATTGTAAAAGTGAGGTCAAGTTTGTTTACCTGTATTGATATATCGTTGTCAATATTTTGGATTGGAATTTATAATAAATTTGATATTTTAGATTAGTGTTGTTGTAATTATATTTATTTGACAATTTTTTGGTTGTTTATTATAATGTAAACGGGCTTGTAGCATAATAACCAACCAAATTGTTTTTAAAAAAATGAGTTTCTATACTTGAGAGAAAAAGGGAGGTGTAGAAAGTGAACTTTCTACATGTGTTAAGTGATATTACTTGTAGAAAGTCCCAAAATTTAAGTTTCTACACTTGATAAAAAAAGAGAGGTGTAGAAAGTAGGACTTTCTACATGTGTTGTAACAGATAACGTGTAGAAAGTAAGACTTTCTACACGTGATCACTAAAGACACATGTAGAAAGTCATACTTTCTACATGTGTCGTAAGATAACACGTGTAGAAAGTCTTACTTTCTACACCTGACCCCTTAAAACACGTGTAGAAAGTAAGACTTTTTACTAGCTTTGTAGTAGCACTTTCTACATGTGTTGTTAGGGGTCACGTGTAGAAAGCTCAACTTTCTACACGTGTTTTATAACACGTGTAGAAATTCCAAACTTTCTACACCTGTCGTTTCTACACCTGTCGTACGTCAAGTGTAAAAGTCATTTTCGTCACATGTAAAAAATCTTTTCTGCACTAGTGAATATATCAAAATCTATGGTTTTTGACATAGCACAATGGCGTCATGCGATCCATGTAGCCGGCCCCACCTAGTAGGATATATAAAGGTTTTGTTGTTGTTGTAAATATGACACAATATGATTCACCTAACATAAATCCTCTCAAGCCAATAAGAGGACCTCTCTAGTAAGAAAAGAAAATACATTGAGAAACCTCATTTAAACAAACGAGGGGAGTGAGATGAGAAGATAATGTACATCCAAACTATTTAGAGGAAGGCATGTCATGCAGGCTGTATTTAAAATTTTTACAACCCTTGTAAAACTAGAGCCATATTATTCACTATACCCAAATAATTTTAGAAAATAAAACCACAACAAATAACAATTCATACAATATGAAAAACAATAAATGTTATGATTATGTCGCGCTACGAATAGTTAGCTATAACGGTCTCGCTAAATTGCCAAATTTTTTCACCTAAATTTGAAAAATCATAATTAAATCTAGAAACATCCAATTGCAGTGGTTCAAAGTTCTATGTGACCCTCATTAAGTCTATTTTGAAGAAAAATATATCATTTAGAAAATTATATGTATACTAATCCATAAATGCAAATTATTCCTCACTGTCATAAAAAACATACCAGATTCAATGCCTAACTTCAAAAATTCATATCTCTTAATGTACTGACCCGAATGACACATATTATGTATTATATTAAAGCTTAAGATGTCTATTTTCATTCTGGAAAGTTTCACGATTATTGGATAATATTTAGTCATTTAAAAACTCATCACAATCATACTACCTCCAGAAAACAAAATATGACAACACTACTACTTTAACTTTAATATTTGGGTTTTCAATTCATCTCTTCTAAAATCACGTTTAACTTATATATCACATATATAAGCACAAAATAAGTACTCAAACTCAATTTAAAAGCACAATTAACCTATCTCTGATGCCACTATTAGGATTGATAGGCATAGCAGAAAATTAAAATGAAAATTTTTTTCAATCCCTACTACAGATCTGTCAAAGGCGTTTAAATCGAGTAGTAGAAAATGTACCTTTCTTATGTGTTTAGTCTTTTCTTTCAATCTCAAGGAGCTAACAACTTGGATTAGCTCCCTCTAGCGTATCCACAAGAATAGGAATCTAATACGGATAGCGTGATAGCGCCACTAATGTCCTTGTAGAGTTTTCTTTTTCTCACGGCTTTCTCTCTATTTTTTTATCATCTGTAGAAAACCCTAGCTCTCACTGAAATAACTAGTCAATGTTTTCTATTTTATGATGGATATTATATTTTTAAAAACTTAATTAATTTTTAAATCCATATCATATCAATTAACACTTAATTGTTTTGATAAGAAAATTAAATAAATCTAGTTTAATTAAATCTGTCCAACAGTTTTAATTTAACCTACTTATTTAATTTGAATAAAGAGCTAATGGAAATAGATTTAATTTATCTTTATAAATTAAATCTGAGATATTATATTTTTATCATGTTAGTTATTAAATTTAATTTATCAGATAAAACTAAATTTAAAACTAACACAATATATTAATATTATCACACACACACACATGTATGTATGTATGTATGTAAAATTCATCCATCCTAGATTAACTATTGCATTCATTGAATCGAGACACATCTTAGATTCAATGAATCTGGACATCATGGCTCGTGTTTGGCTATTTTGGCGTACGACCTTGTAGGCCCATATGAAGTTGGCAGTGGGCCAATGACTATACTAACCCACAAGTCGTAAGCGCCCTGTAGTAAAACATTACGATTACCCAATTCATATGAGGTTTGATAAACTGATACAACCTGTCATACAAACCATATAATATCCCTTTTATCACACGATATTTTGGTCAAGGATAAGGTATGGAAATGTCATCCTCCTATTCCTAACCATTACTTTCTTAATCCTTGAGTAGTCTGACTATAGAAATGGAAACTCCTTTCTATCGTAGTATGGAAATACATTTCTCAAACTCACTCATCGAGGAGCCCAGTAATATCTCAATACTAATGTGAGGGATAAATTCCAACTTGACCATTCACATTCCTCTACATGAAAACCATCAAGCCCGAACATAGCCTTTATCATCACCTGGTTAAAGGTGACTTTTGACTAGGTCAAAGCTAAGGGACTCTCATATAGGAATCTAGGATGATCTCAGGTAAAAGGGTATAGTGATGTGGTTATACATGAGACAAGCTTATGACTTGATCCATGCAGCTTTCTCATAGCGGGTCGGTCCAGCACCTTGCACCCTTACAAGCGTCTAGGACTCTGATTTGTATCTCCATACCTTTTTAATGTCATACTGGTCTTATTTCTTCTAAGCTCCCACATAGATGACCAACTAGGAATATTTAGGACAATCATTATGATTTATCCAAGGATATAGTTATCACAATGAACATGCAAATAATATGATAACAAAATGGAGAAATTCATTGAATAAAAATGTTTAAAGTATAATGATTGGCCCCCTATGGCACAATTTCCAACACCTCTAACAACCTTTATGCAAATATTTCTTAGCCTTAGCTGTCGAGAGAAAATTAGGGTTAACCTCCGTAATGATACGTGATTGCGGATTAGGGTAAATAACCCTTTTGCTTCCGTAGTGTAGCATAACATTGTTTATTGTCAACCAGTCAATACCAATAATTACTTCTAGTTTATGCAGTGGTAAGCAAATCAGATCTACTATTGATTCATGTTTCTCGACATTAATTATACAATTTAAGCAAACATTGGCTGTAACAGATTTGACACACATAGGTGTAGATACAACCACATCATAGGGTAACTGATGCATACTTAGGCCTAGCCGTCTCATATAGTCATATGCAATGAATGAATGACTATCACCTGAATCAAACAACACTTGAACGGAATTATCATTAAGTAGAACAATACCTTAGATTATCTCAGGAGACTTTCTGGCTTCCTCCTGTGTCATGGTAAAGACTTTGCCCTAAGTTCTCTGCCTTGGATCCTCTACTCTTTATTGTCGTGGAAAGTTATTAGAAAAAAGCCTTGGTTGCTAACAATTAAAACATATTATCAACCTTGTTGAAGCATTACACTGTAATATACCAAATTTTATAACAAGTGGAATTTGTAAATATTTAACCAGCAAAATAAAATGATTACCGGTGTTTATATACATAAATATAGAGCTATTCTCGAGATTCCAGATACATGCGATGTTATCAGAGGAAATCAAGAAGTTAGGGTCACGAATTATGAGGATAAGTAGTCGGATGAAAATATGTTGGTGGTAAAAATACATATAGCGCCATTTTATAATTTAGGGGATTAGGATACCGTGTGGTGGGCCTCAACATATGTACATCCATCCTGAATAAGACCCAAGTAGAATCTCAAGTAAGCACTGATAAAGTAACTTTATTAAAGTAGCTTTAATAAAGTAAGCAATTATAACCCAACTTTTGTATTGGATGAATAAGAGAGTGACAAGTGTCCTCTCATCATGACAAAAGACAGGAGCAATTTTGTATTGGATGAATGAGGAGGTGACAAGTGTCCCTCATGATGACACTCACCTTTTTGTCTTTTGAGATAGTATCTCTGGGATGAGCCACCTAGCACTTGAGTCTGGGGAATCCACCGGTTTCCAGCCCGTCACATACTTGACTTCCTGAACACTAAACCCTGGAGTTTGAGAAAATTGTTAGGCCTTTCCCATCCCTAACAAAAGTGGCATCACCTAGGAGACAGGAAAGGAAGACAAGATTCTTGGATCACACATGGTAAATCTTGAGATTTACTAATTGGAAACTTCGAACAACAAGAGGAGATCACATGCACGACTAAATCACCACCTTTCATTCCTCTTTAATAGGCCAATTCGGCCAAATGTAGAGAGGGAAGAGGAAAAATCATAAATTTACCCAAAATTGTTAAAGGAAAGAGAAAACATGAATAGTAGAATTACAACCCCGAATCGCCACTATCGTTCAGTAAGCCCTTCAGGAAACTTCTTCTACTCACTAAGAGCTTCAATTATGTGGTCTCATTTATCTAATCCAAGGTGTTTTTTTCCATTTAGTTAGCCAGAGTTCCACCAGAATATCGAACTGGTTGTAGAAACGCAAAGAGGTAAGTATCGGCTTCATTTTGAACCGATTACTTTGTGATTTCATTGATTTTTTCTTGAATCTTGGACCACTTAAATTTTTTTGGCCAGAGGGTGTTTTTGAAGTATAGTTTTTTTAATCATGTATAAGGTGGTATATGATGATTAATGATTTTATTAGACTAGTTGGTGTCAAAAATGCAAATTTGATTTTTGTTGTTGGGGACAAGTTTCGGTCAAAAGAAAAAACTACTAGAGGGAGTGTGATTTTGGCATTTTGAGTTCACCATTGGATTCTATATAAAAAATTGGTATGAGAATAGCCCTTAGTTACAATCTTGAATGATTTGGAATGAAAAACCAAAAGTTGAAAAGTTTGTTAAAGGTGCAACCAGTATTGTGTTTTTTACTAGCAGATTTATTGTGGTGAAAATTTCATTGTAAAATTTTTTTTTGATACTGGTGATAATTTCTAGATTTAAACTACACATAATGAGCTTTAAATTGATTTATAATATGAAGGATTTGGATTAGTACATTAGGAGTTATGATTGTTTGAAGTTAGACCATTAAAGTTGGAAAGATTTTTTAGCAGTAAGGAAAAAATTAGAAACTGGGAATGGTGCGTGGATAGGTAGAAATGGGAAGCATTTTTTCCTTAAAATAGACTTAATAAATGACACGTAGAATTTTGAACCACCTTAATTGGATATTCTTAGGTCAAGATATGAATTTTCAAAGATTATTGAAAATTTTGCCAATTTTAGGTAATTGGGCCTAATGTATTAACTTTAAAGATAACTAACCAAAGTATCTTGAGTTATTAAAAATTAGGACAAGTAATAAATCAGCCATCCATGAATTATAAATTATAGGATTCAACATTTATCCGAAACCCCGAGAGATGGGGAACAAGAACCCAAATCGGAAAGACTACCAGGTAGTACCCGGCTTATCCCTTATATCATATATGCTGCTCTATATGTATTATCTATTATCTGTGCATGTGCGGGACAATTAGTCCTTAAGTAGTAAGACCTATATGTACAAGTTGCCCCGGGAGTTACCTAGGGCGTCTTAAGCCAGGTAGGCTTGAAGAAGAAAGCCTACAAGTGCACCTTGTATGGGGAAGAGGCTCTAGGCTGCCAGATTGAGATTTCCAAGCGCTGTGGTTATGTGATAAGGGACCAGTTAGGCCCTTTATTTGCTACATAATTTGTAAATGCTCTGTGATGATTTGTTTTACATATTTAGTATTCTGTATATCATATTTGTGATTGGTGTACTACTGATATTCTTTTGAATCTCATGCTTTTTCAACAAATGATTATCTTTTCATTTTGGATGACTGTAAAATATGTATATATAATTAAGTAGAAGTAGCATTAGTAGTACTAGTAACCATAACACTAACCATATTAGTTGTAACCAACACACTAGATTTTCAGTAAACGGGCTAGTATCCGAACGCGATAATGGAACTAGAATCGGACAACCAAACACTAAAAGCCCATAAGTTAACTACCACTACGTGGGTTATTTCCAAAGGAAGCTATGCATTTTTAATAAACAATTTTGAAATCGATGAGAGCTAATGAAATTGCAAACCGGTTTAAGACCACATATAATTATTTTTAAAAGTTTTTGAAAAGGCCACACAAGTACAGGATCAAACCCTGTCTTGAAGTCGAGACTTTAATAACTTACTATTTTGTTAATGTCTTGTGTTTGTAAACATTACATGACTAAAACTTATTAAAACGTTTTATAAGAGACGGTATTACACATATGGCCTTTCAAGATGATGGGCTTGCCATAATACCAATAGGTTCTATTTCTGAAGGGTCTTTAGTTACTGCGGTTACAAGGCTGGTAAGGCTTTTTGTTATTTCCCCTGAATGGACCTCTTGGATTCTTACATTTCTAGGAAGACCTTCCACTGCCAGATGCTCTCTTACGACCATTATTTTTATTAGTGTATAGATTCAGCAAGTTGCTTTTAGTGATCCAGCATTCCTCCATTGTCTTATTAAATTCGGTAAACTACTTGGAGACTAGTTTCTCTTTTTGCTCTGGTCTCAATCCCTGTATCATCATGTCTGAGTTCTAACCCTCATCATCATAATACCTCAGATAGGAAGAGTATCAAGACAATTGAATGTAGTGAGCCAAGTACTTATCAAAACTTTCTTTTTCATCTTGCTAAATAGTAAGGAACTCTGTTTCCTTCGTAATTCAGACTGATCAGGGAAGTACTGCCTTATTAAATTTGGTGAACTACTTAGAGACTAGTTTCTCTTTTTGCTTTGGTCTCATTCCCCGTATCATCATGTCTGAGTTCCAACCCTCATCATCATAATACCTCATATAGGAAGAATATCGAGACAATCAGATGTAGTATGCTAAGTACTCATCAAAACTTTCTTTTTCATCTTGCTGAATAGTAAGGAACTCTATTTCCTTCACAATTTGGACTGATCAAGGAAATACTTTTTCATTAAACTTCTCTTGAAATAATTTCCAAGTGATAGGAATATTCCAGGCCCATAGGATCATCTCAGTGTTTTTCTACCATATATCAACATCACCTTCTAGTTTATAAATTGCTATTGAATTTTAATGTTATCCGAGCATTCCAGAATCTTGAAGATTTTCTCTATCCGGGATAACCAGTCCTCTGCCACCTGAGGATCAAACTTCCCTCAAAAGGCAGAAGGTTATTGCTGACAAAATCGTGCTACCCATGTCTATAGACTCTCAGCCTCAACAACAGGTCTAATTGGAGGCTGCTCTTGAACAAGATTCTTAGGCTAATTAGGCTCATTCTCCTGTTCACTAGGATTGTTCTCTCTTTCCCTATATGCATTTGGTTTCTATTGTACATCTCGTAGCCGTTCCCTCAGATCATGTATCATTATACATTGCTTTGTTAACATGCCTAATATCTACTGCATTGGGTCAAGTCTAGCTCTTTGACCTTGCCCAGCACCTTTCCCCCTGGTCTACCTCTTGGTCCAACCATCTTTATGTCTCACTATATTAGAATAAGGAAGAGGTAAATTTCACGTAACTATAAAGGCATATTTATCATTTCATTAAATTTTGGATACACAAATAGTCCAAAAATAACATACAGTGGATATTTACAGCAGTCTAGGATAAGATTTTATTATTATACAGCCTATAGGTCACTATACAACATGTTTCTACTCTTTATATTACATAACATTTTTCAAAAAAATCCCCAGGGGTCACCTATTATTTCATTTCCCTTGGCAGAGCATGATTAACCCTACTGTACCGGTGTAAAAATGATGGTACTAGCTCCAACCACTTCCGAGCATCGGCACCCCATGTCTACCCTCGTCCTAAATAGTTGTGTCAACCATCTCCAGAAGACCAAATACTATATATGAGTCATATATTAGTACCGATACATGAAGTCCAACACGTACTTTGTCATATGATCCACAAACTCTATAAAGCTATCACATATCATTCTTCTTCCAGGGCCAAAACACTATATTTAGGAAGAAATACAATGTTGTACGGATCCAATCATCATCTGGGAATTATATGTTAAGTAATCCCTGGTCCTAGTATAGTGTGTCCAGATCATGCAAGAATTATGTGTACTAGGCCATCGTGGTGTCACGAACACGGAAAGCCCACATGTACATGTTCCTGACGTACCCCCACAACTCTTAATCCAACTATAGGTCGTATCTCACATGTACGGCTTCTACCCTATAACTGGTAACATTGTATGGATCTGACTCCAACCCATTAATTAGCGGCTGCTCAGTATCACTAACAGATGAATTGATTGTTGGCTCTGGTCTGGGTTGAGTCCTGTACACTGCCCTTGGCCGCACTCACTTCCTTGGGGTTTGAAGCATCCTCGACTACCTCTGACCTAATATGGTTGTGCTGGCTACCCTTCAGGTACCCAATGATCCTCAGAGGCCTGATTCACCAACGACAGTGATCTTCTCCGCTAGTGCCTCCTTCCGCTAATGATTCCTATTACAACATAATCAAGACCATATCAGTATACTATTTTATTATTGCCAGAACCGCATTACTTTGATACAAAAAATGTGAAACCCCTCAACATTTTGACATTTATCTGAGTATTAATGCATAATGCAGTGGGCATATAGAAATAGCATAAAATACTGATATAAAGTACTTGATTACATTACAGAAAATCCATACAGGGTTTGTACATATAATTACAAATCCCAAAATACATAAAAGGATAGCAGATAACTAATAGAAAAATTCTTGCTTAGGGCCCAAAACTTCTCAATTGCTGGTATTCACTTCCTTGCCTTTTAAACCGCTTCCTCTAGCTAAATAAATTTTATTTATGGAAAGGGTGAGGTTCAAACAAATATGAGTAGTAACATACTATCGATCATATAAAATGTGATACATAAACATGTAATGCAACATATGATGCAGCAAAAACTAATGCTATGCACATGTCTATCAATCAATGTTCAGGATCAATATGATGATTTTGTCTGAATCAAAATGACAATTTTGTCCCTACTTGCCGCACAGTTATTACAATAATATTTCAGAGTAGGCAACAACATGTTCGTACTTGTCACACTACCTTAGTTAGGTCCCATTGGCCTCATAGTACTTGTGATTTTCTCATAGGATGATACTTGTGCTTTTCCCACACCACAGTGAGGAATTATATCATTCATGTTTGCTTACCTAGACTGGGGCTAAACTAACCTAATGGTACTTGTGTTTTTCCCACACCACAGCTCTAGGAATTACCGCAATATACATTCCACATTATAGAACATGGCATTACAAAGCATATAAACAATCATATTGAATATGAGAGAAAGTGTTACTACCAGGATTCCTTTCCAAGGCCTAGCTAAAATCGGTCATTCAACTCTTTGTCCAGCTGGGGCAAATATTAAATCCTAAAATTCCAAATGGATAATAGATGAGTTATTACTCATTCATACCTTATTCCAAAACTCATAAGGTCAGTTATCTCTACCCAAAATGTGTAATTACCAAAATGCCCCTTGGGAATCCGGTCTAATTCTCTTTATACCCGGTATAATTGTACTTTTCCAATGACCTAGGCTATTTCTTCACAATTTCGAGTGTAGAATCTATTTTTGAAAAAACCACACTGCATTTACCAAAATACCCTTAACATCCACAAATTAGGGTTTTAAAGGAAAAATTGTTATTTTACATCCTAAAGTCTTCACACTCCATATTTCACATGTTTCCTACACAAGTTTTCATTCTAAACACAATGGAATCATCAAATCTATCAAATTCTAGCTTAAACCCCATGAGCTAGGTCTGACCAAAAGTTTAAGAATTTGAAGGAAAATAAATTTTTCTAATTTTCAACCAATCAAGCATCTTCTTTCCACTTCTAATCACTTATTTAACCACTTAAACACCTCTTAAACATGATTAATCACAAATTAGGGACCCGGTCTGTTGCCCTTTATACTCGGTCAAATTATACCTCACCAAAAATTATGACCTGAGCTAGTCCTTCACAATTTTGTGTGTAGAATCCATTTTCGACCTCAGATTGGTCAAATTTAGGTTCAAATTACGGTTTTACCCTTGACAATGTATAACTTAGGGTTTTAAGGGTAGTTTGGTCATTTCACATTCTAGGGCTTTTCTCACTTCGTAGTCTACATGAACCCTACGCAATTTTCTCTTATAAACTAAATGGAATCATTAAATTGATGAAATTCTAGCTCTAATAGGATGAAAATTCCCTTAGAAAAAATCTAGAAAATTAAGGGAAAATGTTGTTTCTTGATTTTAAATCCATAAACCACCTTCTTTTCACTTGTAATCCCATGTTTAATCACTTAAACACCTTCCAAACATGATTAATTTGAATTTTGGAAGCACCTCCCCTTAGGTTTTGACATTCCTAAATCAAAAACCAAGCCAAAACAAGGCCAATCAACAACCACAACAACCAACAACAAGCAAGAATCAACAAGAGGAGCAGGGTTTATAGCTTTACCTTTGGTTTCTCTTCTTTCTTTCTCTATGCGCCACCTCTCTCCTTATTCTTACTCTTGTTTTTTCTTGCTAAACATGTATTTCAAAATGGCATAGAAATTAGGGAATGTGATCATGAAGAAGAAGGCAAGAATAAGGGAATTTCTACAACCAAACTCACCTTGTTGCCTCATAAATCCTTGCTCTTCCCTTTGACTCTCTATTTTTGTATGAACTTTCTCTCTCTCTTGGCTGCCATGCTTAGACGAAATGAATGAAGAAGGGATGGGATATTGGCTCATCAAATATCTCATATTGATTTATGTAATACTATTATTTAATGACATATTATCATGTGCGTGAAATACTTGGACATAATTAATTCCTCTTCTTTAAATGTAGGCCAAGCAATTTATTTCCTTCTTCTCTTTCCATTTGGAAGTGTATGTAGCCCTTTGGAAGAGCCAAATTGGCTTCTTCAATGAGCCATTTCCACTTTAAACATTAGCCTACAATATTTGGCTTTTTAAACTTCACCTTTTTACTTGATTTAAACACTTCAACTTAGCGTTTGTAATTCATTTATTAATTCCTTTTGCTTATTGACCGAATTTTTCAGCAATTAAAGGGGGAAATAATGGATTTTTGCTTTATTATTCAAATTACCATTTTTCCCATACATTTTTTTTTCTATTTTCGCATTTGTTGGAAAACTGGGAAGAATTTTCACCAAACTTTGAAAATTCATATATAATTGTATGGATATCCAATTAGGATGGTTTCAAAGGCTATGTGACCCTTATTAAGTCTAGTTCTAAGAAAAAATATAAAATTTGGTCAAATTGAAGCTCAAAATTCCTAGAACTATTGTTTTTGGACGCTAACACTGAAAATTGCTAGTTTTACTAGGCTAACTTCAAAAATACATAACTATTTGTGTACAACTCCAAATAACTTATATAACCTATTGCATTAAAGCTTGATAAGTATAATTTTATTTTGAAAAGTTTCATTATTTTTGGACATCATTTTCCTAGTGAAAATGCCACACAATTATGACTGCTACATAAAAAACTCACTTGCAGCAAATTTATTTTGTGTTACAAATATAATTATGTTGTGTGTAACCACTAATTGCCTTGTTTTGCCATTCCTTATGCTCTTTAATACCCCCAAGGGTATCAAGGAATTTTAGGGAATAAAATTGTGCCTTACCGAGACACTTGCTAAACCAGAGCTTAGCAGTTCACTTGAGTCAAGCTTATTCTCAATCCTCTTGTCCCAAAATTTGGGGTGTTATAATGGTTCTTAACTAATTTGTTTACAAATATCATAGTAATGGTAAAATAGACTTTGTGTGATGTATTAATTTTAAATAATTATTAAAATAATAACTCATTACACCTTGCTTAAAAATCAAACCAAACACTAGCCTTGTAATTAATATTGCATTGCATTACCATTTTATCATATTGCACTATATTGCAGGGTATAATGGGATTGAACAAATATGCCCTTAGAAAAATGACAGAAGCACTGTTTAATTTAAAACCATGGTTTTGGGCCACAAAACCATGATTTTGAAAAAGTTAATATTTTCCCCTTCTTGAATCAAGAAACTCTTGTGCTCATGCCTCGAGAAAGCGAAGGAGAAAAAGTTGGTCATTAGTCTTATCATGATCATGTGCTGGAGAGAGAAAAAAAAGGAAGAGGGAAGAAAGAAATAAAAAGGAAGAATTTAAGATTAACATACAAACACGTTTGAAAATAAAATCACAAAGAAGAAAATAGAAAAATAAAATGTATAGAGAGAAAAATTTAAAAAGAGTAAAGAAAGGAAAAAAATTAGAAAAATGGAATAATTTCATTTACATAAAAATTTTGTAAAATGGAAAATTGGGTATCTATCTTAAGGATGAAATATTATTTTTTTCATAATTAAAATATCAATTTCTTATACATTTTAAATAAATTATATTATTTTAATTATTATTGGTTTTATTTCGGTTTTGCCTCAATCTAAACCATTGACCCTTAACTGAGTGCCTTGATTGGTTCAATGTACGGTCCGGGTTTTGAAACATTACAATTTATTAATACATATATATTTTTTAGCTATTTTATCGATATTAAAATTGACTAATGATATAAATTTTAATTTTGTAGAAAAATTTATTTAAATTTTGTTATTTTATTATGAAATTTGATGTTAAATATCTTTGAAATGGAAATTTTTTACTTTATATACAATTATTACATCAACTAATGCCCTTTTTTGGTAATATGCACATGAAAATATGATTCTAATTACAATTATCCAAACACTCTCATTTTATCAAAATTACTTTTTTTTACAAAATCTATTCTTCTCGGAATCTTTTCTCTAGAATCATTTTTATCACTTTTTTTTTTTCAAAAACTATTTTTCAAAAGCTAATCAAAACACTTGGTTAGTTGGACTTGATTACTTCAATTATGAGACTAAAATGATTTATTATTTTCATTGTTATAAATGACCATATAGCATGCACATGAGGAAAATCAAAATCAAACTCAATCATAAGCTGTTTCCACTAAAAAATTTTCGATTAGCTTTTGGTGAATAACTTTTACGATTTATGAGGTAAGTATGTAAGAGGAGTTTGGTCTCGACTTATGGAAAAGGGTTTTTGAAACCGCGGTTTAAGTGTTGGCCAAACACTTACTAAGAAGGATTTTGGGAGACACGTATTAATTGCAAAAGATGCTCGCGTTTATGATTTTAATTATTTCTTTTATTCACAGGATGGGGATGGGAACCGGTAGAGGTGGGAATCAGGGCTAGCCCTTGATGAGCCAGGGCCTAAAAGGGCTGGTTCTACAGGGTCCGGGGAAAGAAAAATTATTATTTTTCAAAGCCCAGCCCAAGAGCATCAAGGCCAGGGCCGGCCCGCAAGGCCAGAAGTCATTTTCACAATATTTAACTATACGTTTACACACCTCATGCAATAAAATAAATACAGTTATTAATTCATAATCAAAGATAAAAAATATTGTGTACAAGTAATTCATAGTCTCATACAAAGTATAAGAAGGTAAAAAGCTAAACGCTCTAAGCAACATGATTATGAAAACTATCATTTTCATCTTCTTTGATACCATCATCAATTTCAAGGAATTTTGATTGTACTTGTAATACCCTGAATTTTGGGATTAAAGGCTGGAGGTTTAGCCTTGATTAAATGGACTGCTAGACCCCGGTTTGGAAAATGTCCAAGTGAGGAATGATATTTATCCAAAAAATCCTTAATATCTTTGGATATTAAAAAAGGGAATAAAAGGTAAGGGCAAAATGGTAATTTTTCCATAGGATGAGGAATTAATATTTTTCCCTAATATTCCCAATGATTTGAGTTGGATGGGAATTAAAAGGAGGGAAATGACTACTTGGTAATTAATGAGTCCATATTGGTAATTATTATCAAGTAAAGTCAATAAGCGGAGAAGCTTGAGGCTTTGATTGACCACTTGAGGTGGCATAATGGGATAATTTGAGAGTGAGTTATACTCTCTTATTTCTCATTAATATTAATGGAATGATAAAGGAAAAGAGAAAGAAAACTTGCTATGCAAGAAATGAGATAGGTGGACTAATTGAGTAAAGGCCACCAGATGATTTTACTTAATCATCATCTTTCATCAATTAATTCCCTTCTTTCCTGCGGTCAGATTAAAAGGGAAAGGAAAGAGAAACATATCAGAACGAGAATGAGAAACAGAACGGAGAGAACAAGAACGAAAGCGGTGGAGAGAGAGAAGAGAGAGAAAACTTGGAATCACCGGAACTCATCCGAAACGGCGTTTTCTCTCAAAATGTCCAGTACAAAGGTTGTTCTACTCATCCCGAGCTTCAATTTTATGGTTTCGGATTCTCGTTTGGAGGCCGTTGGTGCCATCTCATCGGCCGGAGCATCGCCGGAATTCCGAACCGAATTCAGAAGCGGGTACAGGTAAGCGTGTGCTACCTTTCTACCATTTCGGTTTATCATTTGGATGAGTATTTTGGAAGTAGTGTACTGTTCATCTCTCATTCTATCCATATTTTGGGGGCCGAAATGATGTCCAATGGATGTCTAAACGGCTAATCATGTAATAAGGAGTAGAAATGAGGATATTAAGATAAAGAAAGGAAAAAACCAACACAACTCTTCTGAGAATCCTTTATGGGCTGCGTTGGACATGGCATAAGGGTAGAGTTGGAATTTCATCGATTGGATGATTCCATTAAGTTTAGAAGGGCAAATTGTGTAGGGTTCATGTTGATGAGGAAGTGAGAAAAGGCCTAGAGGGTGAAATGACGAAATTGCCCTTGTTGCTCTATATAGGGGCTGTTTAAGGGGCATTTTCATCATTTGGGCCTGAATTTGACTAATATGAGGTCAAAAATGGATTCTACACCTAAAATTGTGTAGGATTGGCCCATGTTGTGATTTTTGTAAAAGTACAGTTGGGTTAGGCTTCCGGGGGCATTTTGGTAATTTAGCGTAATTAGGCTAAGTTATCAACTAATACGAGTCTAGAATGATATAAGAAAGAGTAATGACTCATGTATTAAATGTTTGCGAATTCCAGGACTCAATGGATGGACGTGCCTGAACCGGAGCAAAGACGAAGGATTGAGGACGGACGTGAGGTCCGACAGGTAGTGGACTTACTTTTCCTGCATGGGTGTGATATGTATGTTATATGTATTGATTGTATGACTGCTATGCCTGTTTAGGTTGAGCATATTTGATTGATTGAAGCTCTGTTATATTTGTGCGATGGCCATTGGTATGTCATAACATTGAGCATACAACATGTCATTATATTGGCATGAAATAGGATAGGTAAGCATGTCATGCATTCATATATATATGCCATGCATAGTAGTACTGTTCACTACTGAGATTCTCTCGAATCTCACTCCTCCCAAACAACCATTTAGACATGTGAAGATGCATGAAGATTCATAAAGGAGATATGGAGACGTGAAGTGAGGAGGAGGTCGTAGTGCGAGGCACTACATTTGTATTTCGTGTATGTGTATGTACGAATGTTGTATAAGCAGAGAATCGCTCTAATGTATTTGGGAAATTTTCTAGCATGAATAAGAGAACGGCTTTTAGTTTAATAAATTATCGCTCGCTTACTCTGATATAATGGAACTAAGAGCCGGTAAGGTAATATAAGGAAGGGTGTTTACAATACTTCACTTTAAGTAGTAGACTCTGCTTAGGGGGTAAAAATATCAAGAATTAGTAAATTACCATCATATGTAAATTTAGCAATTTTAAGGTTCTTAGGGAGGAGTCAGCAAGGGCATGAGTAGGAGGGGTAATGAAATTAAAACAAAAAAAAAGTTAAAGGGCCTAACCTCGGCCTTGCAGGGCCTGCCCTATATATAGGGCCTTTAGCCCTCCATGGCTGACTTTTTTAGGCCCGACTTCCTTTAGAAACTCTATTTTTCAAGCCCGGCCCGTGATTTAAAAGGGCTTAAAAGGGTCGGTCTTTTCCGACTCTAGGAACCGGGCAGCCCTATTCTACATTCCATCCCACAAAAGGGTATAGAATAGCAAAACTATCTAGTGTCCCATCCCACTAGGACTGAAATAAGATTAGGATTAGGACAGAAACAAAATATCCTGTTAATTTTTCTTTTTAAGGATCTGGACCATCCGTTTTTTCCCTTATTTTGGACTTATAAAAACTAAAATATATGTGTATGGGTTGGACATTGAACTTGTATGATTGAAAATATATAATATAAATATGTAACCATCCTCTTTATTAACTTTTAGATCAAAAGTATAATAAAAAAAATAAGAAACAATTAAAATTTATATTAAAAACCAAAAGAGAGTATGAAAAATAAAGTTTCATCATAAACATAATAAATTCAATACCCTTTAAGCATAATACTCCTCTAGTCCTTAGTATAATACATATTTAGAGAGTTAATCTTAATCCTAAATATATGAGAAAGTTTTCATGTTTATCAATATTTTTCTAATTTACCCATATTAATGCTCCATCAACAATAATTAAAGAGGAGAGCAAATGAGGGAATTAAAAAAAGGTGATCATAGTGTTTTAGAAAATATATGTCATGTTAACTAACTTAACCAATTTTTTAATCTAATCAAATTAGATAAATGTTTTATATTAAAAATTATAAAAGTACTACTTTTGATCCTTAATATTACATTTTGTTCGCAACATGATTGTACAAAGAATAACATCTTATATATTGAGAAATAGTGCTGAGTTCACCAGATGTTGTCTTAAGGGAAAACAGGATCTGGATTCCATATGCGAGATTGTGTTTTGAAACATAGATTTAATTTGACAGCTGAAAGACTTCCACGTGTCAAACACACATTCTAGTTTGAGGCTCAATACTCTTCCTCCAATTCTTAATGTAAGACATATTTAACCTTTTTTTTTAGAGATTAAGAAATTTTAATAAGTTAATTAATCATAGCATATGTTATGTATCATTTGATTATATATTAGTTTATAAGTCGGATAAATTAATTTAATATAAAAAAGATAAATATCAATACTTCATAATAATTTATTTTATTTTCTTAATCTCTTAAAAAAATTTAATTATGTCTTATAATAAAAAAAGTATTTTTTTTGGAAGCTATATGAACCAGGGAGAAATGGCACCATAGGCCGGCGACCTTTTGTGTCACTGCACTACAGAGTTGTTGGCCTCAACCTCAATAGACGTCAAAGAGCCTGTTTGGAATGACGTTTTGCCATTCTGAATGTGGCTTTTTTTTAAAAAAGTTTGGTGGTTGTTGGTTTAGAGTGTTTAGGTTAGTGTTTTGACAACTGAGCTTTTTTTCTAAAAGCAGTTTTTGAGTAGAAGTTTAAGAGTCTGACTTTTCTAAAAAAAAGCCACTTCTACCACTATTAATCTAAACACAAATTATATTTACAATATAACTTTTATCCAATTTAATTTTTATAAAATTCAGATTAAAAAAACATTATTTCTACCACTGCTAACCAATCTGATCCTAAACTCCAAATACGGGGGTCATTTAGCGTTTTTCGTGTAGTGGAATGTCACATCATTACGTGTTGCACATTGCAGTGTGCATGTGTGTATATTACTCTCCCTTTAGTTCACAACTAGTACAGAACCCGTGCGATGCACGGGACAAAGTCATTTACGTTTTTAGTTTGATATATAATTGTTGTTAATGTTGGAGAATGTCATCTGTATTATAAAAAATAATGTATTGAATTGATAACATTTCAGCAATTATTTAATAGTATTCACTAATAACCATGCGTCTTTAGGTAGTTAACCCATATTGTCAGTGTATAAAAGTAAACACCTAATATGTTATCTATCGGAAAGAGAATTTTGTTATTTCAATAGACTTAAAACACTAATGTAGGTACCTTATAAAGATGTAAGAGCATGTTAACACACAAAACCACATTTTTAAAAGTTGAGACTCTAGAAGCTAAATGACAAGCAAACACAACGTAAAACCAAAAAAATGTAGGACATAATAAATAAAATGATACTTTTTCACAATAAAATAAGATTAAAGCATACGTATATCAAGTGAGCACCTCAACTTATATAACAATTTTGATGAGTGACATACTCAAGTTACAACATTGTAAAAAACTTCCTTGTAGACAACATTTGTTGTCGTATTTGTTACTTTATCAGCATTATCCAAAAGTAATATCTTCAGTCCACATCTATGTCTCACTCTTGACACAGCAGCATACAATTGCCCATGTGTAAAAACAGGTCTTGGAAGGTATAATCCAATTGACATCAAACTTTGTCCCTGACTTTTGTTTATTGTCATTGCAAATGATGGCATAATTGGAAACTGACGACGACACAATGTAAATGGTAATGATGTGTTAGATGGTGATAGCGTTATTCTAGGAATTATAACCCTAAGTCCAACATTGTCACCTGTCATAATCTCTGCCTGAATGACATGCCTGTCAAGCCGAGTTACAATCAACCTTGTACCATACCATAATCCAATTGGCTTATCAAGATTTCGCAATAACATAATGGGACAACCAACCTTAAGCCTCAATTGATGATTAGGAACCCCATACATAGAAATTGTATTTAAAAATTCCACAGAATGCATAGCAGCAAGGGAATCACGCAACACGTCTTGTCGGGACACGCTATTAGCACTTAGATATATCCTCTCATCACCAGGTAAACTATCAATAATATAATTGTTAACCTCTTCAACCACCGTCAAACTCGGAGTCAAAATGGCACGATCCTTGAAATAGTCACCATCACCCAAATGCTCCAATAATTCTGGATATGTTGACTGTATAATGCATTATAATGGGGATGAAGTAGGGTACAACAAAAATTCAGTAGGTATTGTAACAAAATCTGTAGTGCCATCAACTATTGGAACTGTTCCATCACCTATTGCAAGAACCCAATCTGCAAACTCCTTTATATCTGTATCATTGTCCGATACATCCGAATTCATTAACCTCATGTTCTTCGTAAGAGTAAACACCTTACAGTGTTGCTAAAGATATGAAGCATTAATTGTTGACAAGACAATGTCCTCCCTACAACCTCTAGGAATGACCGGTAATATCTGTCTAAAATCTCCACCTAATACAACGACTATACCACCAAAAGGCATTTCAGACGCATCTGGACGGACATGACGGCATATATCCTTCAGTGTTCAATCTAATGCTTCAAAACATAACTTATTTGCCATGGGCGCTTCATCCCATATTATGAGAGAAGTATGGATGAGTATTTCTGCCAGACGTGAACCCTGTTTGATATTGCAAACTGAATCTTCATTGATATTCAATGGAATAGCAAACTGTGAGTGTGCAGTTTTACCGCCAGGCAATAACAAAGCTGCAATACCGCTAGACGCTACTGTCAACACAATTTGTCCATCGCATCTCAATGACGCTGAGAGTGTTTTCCACAAGTATGTCTTTCCAGTACCACCATGGCCATAAACAAAGTACAAACCACCATTCGAGATGTTGATAGCTGATCTAACATAATCATAAATCTCTTTTTGTTCACCAGTCAAGTTAGCAACTAAATCTGGAACTTCATTCCTCATAGTGTTGAAGTCATAATTGGACCCATAATTCATGTATCTATTTTCCCGGTCATGGTAAGAAAGTGAAGATGGAAATGGGAGTGACTCATACTCATTAAGACTTCTGCCATTCAAGTTTAGAAGACGCTCAATCTCCACTAAAACGACATCTTCAAGTTCTTTGTCCATCAGAGTAAAACCTGAATAGGGACAAAAAGATGCATAGACATACACTAAAGGCTAATGAATTCATAATGAATATGAAATAGTGTTGAATAAAAAATTGAAAACTGATAACAATACATTGATTAAAAAAACCTTATGAATGTATACTAATGCATACCTGAATCTTGCTCATATCTGTGTTGTACATCAGATGACATTAACCTTTATGACTGCTGCCATACAATGTTCGGTCTACCGAATGAATTGCAAAAGAGTAAAGTACAAAACAAACGACGAATATACTCAGCAGTTGCCCACTCTCCAGCCTCCCTAAATGCATCAATGTACTCCCTGTCATCCTCTAAAAGTCCCAAAGCATAACATGCATCCTGAAAATTATTATATTCAACACCATCCACTGTCCTGATTTATTTGTAAGACTTAGGTCCTCTTACTGTTGTTAATAACAACTGAAGGTAAAATGACTCCCCTACCCCCGAAGGAACATAAAATAATCGTCCGATTGAAAACCCCACCTTTCTAGGTGTCCACTTTTACAGATGTTTCTTAAACACAAATTTGGTTGGAAACTCTGCATAGGTAAGAAACTTTGCTTCATCAAATTCGTCATTTGCGACCATCCAGGCAAGAAACATAGACTGATGTACAGTTGGCCGACTAACTACTTCCTTTATATCGTCGTCATCTTCGTAAATTACATTTTGCTGATCCGGAAGATGAAACGCAAGACGTTCAACAGATGGATGCCTGTAGTTTATGTCATATCCAAAGATCCGCTATATTGCTTCACAAGGTAATAAGTAACAAACATCATAATACATTTTAATTTCATCATGCACCACATCTGGTCTGGATATCTCAGAATCTGCATAGAATGCTACTGTTGCACGGTCATGACCTTTACTGATGTATTTGAATAAATACTTGATTGATTCTCCTTGCTTACATCTCTCAACATTTATGTGCACTTGGAACTTTAAGAGGAGGTATGGGTTATATGGTATAACACTTCTATTATCCAAAGGAACTCCACTCTTCAGAACCTCCCTTCCATTATCACGTCTTCTATATCGAACATACCCATCTTCATGAATGAAAGTCTTTGGTGTATAAGTTTTTGGAAAATATTTAGAACACTTCCCATCTTTCATGCACAGAGAGTTCTTGTTGGTTAATCCACAAGGTCCATGAACCATAAAGTTACTCACTGCCTCAAACAATGTTGGATTGTCCTCCTTATTAGGTAACTCTGCGCTTATAACATCATCTATTTCTTGAGGAGTGGACAACTTATTTGCTTTGCCAAGAAACAACAAGATATGAGCATGTGGCAGACCACGCTTCTGGAATTCAATAGTATATATCACTGCACAAAACATGTCAAAATTAGTATAAAAGTAATACAACATTATACAGAAGAATTAGGACATTCATAATCATTAAGATCATTCTATTTGAATCCATTATATGTAAAAGAATTTTTTATTGAATGAAAAGAAAGTCCATAGTAACTTGCTTTGATTGGACCGAAGAGATGACCCTTTTTTATATCCTTTATCAAACTATCAAGCTTCATCTTAAACACTTTATCTACAAGTTCAGGTCGATTTTCAACTTTGGAACTAAAAGATGAGATAGCCCTAGTAAGCTCTGGCCACTTTGGATTACATGTGAATGTTATAAACAGATCTGGATATCCAGCCCATCCACATATGGCAACGGCATCCTGGTAGTTATGCATAATATATCGAGGACCCCCAGTGAAGGAAGACGGCAATATAATGCGCTTACCCCTAGCTGCAACTTCCGTCTCACCCATAAATATAGCATCAGTGAGTCCCTTGTACATTTCTGCACGAAGGTGTTTCTGATTGTACCGTAAGTACTGTAATCTATATGCCTCTATCATTGTGTATGCATCAACAATGAACTGCTGGAATAATTTCCCTGACCTTAATATAGTAGAAAATTCAATGTCACGCTCATGAACAATGTAAGAGAAGTATTCTCGCATGGATACATATTTAACCAGACTCGTTGAGGCGTCATCGGCACAAACATGCGGTATATTTTCATTGTAACCACCATCGCCAAATGGAAACAACATAGGATACTACAGTGATAGAAAATCAGGATGCGTTTCCTTAATTCTCTCCAACAAACCTGATTTATATTTAACAATAATATCTCGTCCCTCATCTGTAATACCAATATCTCCAACAATCAAAGCAGCAACTTCATTGGGTGCTGAAGGCATATTGTACCTATTTGGATCTACACCTCTCTTGTGGATTAACTTTATTCTTATTGATTGACCCTCATGGGGCATGACAAAATCACGCGCCATCCGAAAAATCTTAACCAACCTATTATCTTTGTCTAGCATATGTTGAAGACCCCTTACAGTATCTTCATTCAAATTATACCGTGGACGATTTTCATAAGAACTACAAATCAAAACCATAGAAAATGGTATCATAAATAAATCAAATTATAAGAAAAGAATGCAATAAATACAACACACAACAATACATATAAAGGGAATAAAAACACTTACTTTATTGCAGACATCCTGTGAGAAATCTCATGGTCAGTATCATAGATATATAATTGAGCATATCTTGGTGTTCTACCATCAATAGGAAGCATACTACCTATCATATGCATATTCTGCCCTGTCATTCTATAAACAAAAGGGCCACGTCCTAAATTTATCTTGGTATCAATTCGACCTCCCATGGATGTAAATGCAAACATAGAATTATATATCCTAATGTTTTGTCTGAATTCTGCATAATGCGGGCTTCCACTCGTCAGAAGATCTTTTAAGAATTGGGGAGCTTGCTTGACATCAGGTAAACATATCTTGCCTTGAAGGCAACACACTCCAAACTTGGGTGGAAAATCTGGATTTTCTTTATGTAGCCTTTTATTCAACCAAAACTTTGCTTTGCAGTGAGTACATGTATAATCACGATCACCCAGGTCTTCATACTCTGGCCAAACTTCACATTCCAATAAGCTTACATAAGTTAAACATCCATGAAATGGGAAAAAAACTTACAAGTTGTAGAGTACTTCATTTTTTAAAATGTTTTTTAATATAGACACAAAGTATGTGTTGGTCACAAATTCAAGCTGTAATGTTAGTCTTTCAATATGGTCATTCTATTGAATTATAACATATTACTGCAAGACATAGAAAGAACGCATTTTTATTCTAATGTTATAAAGTTAAACTATTTAAAAAAAAATTAAATGGCATAGTACAAAAAAATCACCATCATGACAAACATTGTATCAAACACTATAATTATAAATTAAATCGAAATATAATATAACATCTGCATTATTCTAAAATGGTATAAATGTTCAACTTTCTAAGACTTATATTAAAGTATGTCAACAACACCCATACAAACACACGACGACAGCGTAACAATAATAATGCACATGAGCAATACTTTTGGTTGAGAATAAAGTCATGGTGCTATTACATTACATCATGAGTAAGATATAAACACCAAATTTATGTCATATAAATTCAATATGTTATGCACGATTCAATATGCATTCTAGTTAATATCCATCTCCTTAAATGAAGTCGTTATTATTGGTATATCTTGGACAAACAATTCCATAAACACTATTTATACTCTGATAACATAAAAAAAAAAGAGATATTTTTTTCAATCTATCAAACCAATTCATGTAATATTTAAATGCTATTAAATTACATTATATGATGGAAATATATAAGGAAAACACATTGACTATGCATATGTTTTAAATAATTACAAAAACATATTCCATTGTTAAATATGTATGTACATCCCATCTAAAAGTTCAAATATATGCTATATGAATCTCCCCTACATGTTTCATAGTGCATTTTTATGTAGCCAAATGATAATTCACCGTTAATATTGAATAAAGAGCATTTAATTTATCCAACAATAATCCCTTTTCAATAAATGAAAAAACGTTCAAATCTGCTAAAAAATTAATTCTCATACAATCAAAATTTCTTATGATAAATAAATGTTCAAATGTTCCCACATATTTCAAACATGTTTTACACTTTATTATTTCATTATCATACTCAATCCTTCAATACCATTAAAATTAGTATGATCATATCAGGAACAAACATATTTGTTTCATAATTTTTTAAAACAATGACGACATATTTAAAAACATATCTGCAACGTATATATTATTAGTTATATAATTTATTAAAGATTTAAGTTTGACATTCTGTATAGATTATACTATAATTATAAATTTAATCGAAATATAATATAACATCTGCGTTTTTCTAAAATGGTATAAATGTTCAGCTTTCTAAGACTTATATTAAAGTATGTCAACAACACCCATACAAACACACGGCGACAACGTAACAATAATAATGCACATGAGCAATACTTTTGGTTGAGAATAAAGTCATGGTGCTATTACATTACATCATGAGTAAGATATAAACACAAAATTTATGTCATATCAATACAATATGTTATGCACGATTCATGATGCATTCTAGTTAATATCCATCTCCTTAAATGAAGTCATTATTATTGGTATATCTTGGACAAACAATTCCATAAACACTACTTATACTCTGATAACATAAAAAAAAGAGATATTTTTTTCAATCTATCCAACCAATTCATGTAAGATTTAAATGCTATTAAATTACATTATATGATGAAAATATATAAGGAAAACACATTGACTATTCATATGTTTTAAATAATTACAAAAACATATTCCATTGTAAATATGTATGTACATCCCATCTAAAAATTCAAATATATGCTATATGAATCTCCCCTACATGTTTTATAGTGCAGTTTTATGTAGCCAAATGATAATTCACCGTTAATATTGAATAAAGAGAATTTAATTTATCCATCAATAATCCCTTTTCAATAAATGAAAAAACGTTCAAATCTGGTAAAAAATTAATTCTCATACAATCAAAATTTCTTATGATAAATAAATGTTCAAATGTTCCCACATATTTCAAACATGTTTTACACTTTATTATTTCATTATCATACTCAATCTTTCAATACCATTAAAATTAGTACGATCATATCAGCAACAAACATATTTGTTTCATAATTTTTTAAAACAATGACGACATATTTAAAAACATATCTGCAACGTATATATTATTAGTTATATAATTTATTAAAGATTTAAGTTTGACATACTATGTAGATTATATTTTTTATTAATGTAAATATTCTTAAATCATCTTGTTCATAGACATGTACAAAAAATTTTATCTACCTATAAATGTCTAAGAATAAATATGCATATATATAAGTACGCCTTCAATGTGTGTATAAATTCTGAGAATTAAGAATTTATAACAATATGCACAATCTTTATCAAATGCTAGCGTGGAAAATAAAGTAAGAAAGAGTATGTGATATTGTTTAAACAATTTCAACAAACAAAAAGTAACTAATAATAATGAAGGATAAATTAGTAAATAAACATATGCATTAATATAAAAGTAATGTATAAGACAATAAATGTTAATGGAGTTAGCAAATCCGACTTAGGTGTGTGTTTTCAAAATTAGATAGAGTTCCATATAATTAAGACCCAAAAAAAATTACAGAGTAATTTACTATTAAAATGTCTAATACTTTCATGTAATAATGCAAAGTAATCATAGCAATGTTGCAACTATAAACAAACGAAATGAGGCCTCATAATCATATTTGTAAAGCTTACGTTGTCCTGTACAATGTATTCAAGCTATCGTATACGTTAAATGAAGCATGTAAATTCAATCATATTGGCACTGTTGTATAAATTTACGAATATATCACAGATACCTGAATCTACTGCAGACGCACGGCACACCGGAACCGAACAACCAGCTTCATTAATACTACTTCGTCGAAAGGCTGACTCATGACCTATGTGATTTGAAGCAACCATAGACAGACAAAAAGATATATTAGAAGACAACCTAATAAAAACACATACATCAATTTCGATCGGATGTTTTTCGTACATGCCTTGAATGTTAGTGATTTCTGATAACACCGATAGGGAAACATCAGCCAGGCGACTTGTAGAGATAAAGTTATCAAAACTCACACCGCCATGACCTGCAAAAATGCATTACATATATTGTAGCACTGACAACAGGTAGATACATAATGTAAACTTTTAAATCAATAAATCAATATTCCGTTTATACAACAGCAACATATACCGACGGTTATAGAATGTCTACGAATAGTGTTAATGGTATTAGTGATGTTACCTTGTCGACTTTTCTTGTTTCGTAATATCTGCATCCTGCGAGCGCGTGCTAATGCAGAACGATGACCAATAATTTCCATATTTAGTTAGTAACAATTAACATCGTAAAGAAAAGTTTACGACAAATCACTGTAGTTAACGTTCATTGTTATAGACAGACCCTCTCTTGCATCTTCATCACTTCTTGGTCTAACATTAACGGCTATCTTTTTATTCCTTCCTCTCTTCACAGCAGGTGATGCTAAACTGAGATTTCCATCCATGTTGTCCATTGAAAAGCTAAGTGAAGGATGAAAAAGTGAACGGTAAATGTGAAGACGCTGTTATGCATTCTACACAAAGCTTAAAAGTGCATCACAACACCTGAGAATATTATACAATCTAAAGCCGGATTGATGTTGTTAATAATAAATATATGTTCTGTATGTAATAGAAATTAAATTCGTAACCGCTGGCTGTGAAAAAGTTTATCATATAGCGAAGCCTAAACCAAAGACTAATAAGAACGTACCGCGTTAAGGTCTTGGAAAATGCTGATTAACAATTGACGCGTTTTCACATTGACGCTTAAAAGAGCATCAATCCTTGAATGTATTAAGACTATAAGTGCAGCGACCCTAGTTAGAAATGGCTGAATACAGAATTCAAATAAAAGTCATTGTGTTGAAGACAGGAAATTAGTTTTATCTCTATCCATGCCCAATTTTTTCGCTATTACGTATGCCACAATAAGAAACTTTAAGTATAACTGCCTTCAAACCTATTATAGAAAGTAACGCCATTTTATACACGCAAGCGTACTCACCTATACAACACATTTCATTAGTTACCCATGCATATATTGCCATTGTTTGCAACCAACTACAGAAACAGGAGGATGCACATCAAATTATACGAGTGCCCTGCCATAATTGTCAGCTTCGACAATTTTTGTCAATATATAGAATTCTTTCTTTAAAACTGGACTATATAAATATGAGTGCACCAAAAATGTTTTAGATAAATATATATTTGAAGCTAGATATAGATAAGATATACCCGTTATAACAAAAATGTTATACATTAAATTAAATTTGATGATAGGATATACTAACTCTATTGTTATAAGATACGACAAAACATTGTATTATTTTGAATATTGGTTCAGTTATAAAAGGAAAATCACTAACTAAATTGGGATTATTCATACATTGCATCTTATAAACACATAAATCATGTGCATAATTCACAAGTCATACATAAAGAGGTCTATTGTTTCATTAATACACAAAATTTATATATAAATTGCATTACATCAATAAAGTCAAAGATTTTGTATTGTTATTTTGGGATGTATTAACTATAATATCACAGTGATGTTCTTTAAAGCACCCATAACGAGAGCGTGCTATAATTGTTGACAAAAGAGTTATAATAAGAGCAAACTAACAAAAGGTTGACATATATTTTTTAATACACGGTAATAAAGGAAAATAATGATTACTTAAAAAAATGTGTTGAGTAAATAAATTACAAAAAATCAGAATTAGTATTACAAACGTTAGTTTGCAAAAAATAAACCTTTGTTTTCAATCATATTAGAGTTGAGTATTTCTGATATTTCATGTTTAATTTATACACCATATTTTTTTGAGATACTACGCTGCAATTTTGTATCCACGAATAATTATATTAGAAATTTGCATTGGAAAACATCCTATATTGTTATGTTTAAGTGTATGTTTTCGTGAGTGTTAAACGTTTTTTGCAGTTTTATAAGATGAATCAACTTGATTTATATTGTGTTCTCAGCTAGGTAACCTATATTATTGTCAACGTAATTGGTATTTAGCCACATGTATACTATCGGGGAATGAAACATACAACAATCGTAACACCATCAGTGACGTCTACTACCTAGAAAGTAAGAAATGAAAATATGATTGCAATCTAACCATGTGAAGTCAGCGCAGCACATTTATCCAATGTCTTCCATACATATAAAATACTGAAGTCGAAAGATTGTAGAATTTACAGCCAGATTATTAGTATTGAAACAACCAAAAGTCAATAAATACAAAATCAGTAATGTTAGTGATGAAAACAGTCATTACATCAAAGAACTTTGTAGATATTAAATTCCGCACTCACTTCAATACACGATCTAAATGAAATACAGATCAGAACATATAATGCCCAACATTAAAATTAAAAATGATGAATATATCCACTATATTCTTATGTTTTATGTATTGTTATTCATTTACTTTATTGCATACTTAAATGAAGACACAATTGGGGTCCAACGAAGGAACAATGATCATATACCACCTTATGTGTGTCATACGAGATAAATAAACACTTAAAAAACCAAAGCAACCAGCAAAAAAAAGGGTTTCCGTATAAATTCGAATATAGTACTGAAGCTGATATTCATAATAATCTTATGTACATAATAGATTAAAAAAATTAATCTGAGATCAAATTTCATTAAATCATGTATCCACTACCAACGCACAAATACAGTACACTAAATATATATCCGGATATCTCCAGCACGACAGTACATACTAATCTCACTTTCTAGCAAACCCTAAAACTGTGAGCAACATACAAACTTGATCGATCGCATAATACCAAGCAAGCGTATTACCAACTGATGAACCAAATACATACAGAATACTTATAAAACAAAATAACCACAAACAATAAAACATATTTTACACAATACATCAATGTCACTATTAGATATTGCCACTAAAAACTAAATTTTACCACATAAACCTAGAAATAACCACTGTCCGAGGTATCCATGTCCATCCCCAGAACACTATACAGCCATGCAATTTCATCATCCCATATACAAGTAGCACACATCCGTGCACATAAAAGGCCACTGCACAGATAAACACGGGGATGTGGAAGGACATTGGTGTTAACAAATTGCGCCAGAGGATATAGATAAGCCGATAGTTGGCTCTTTATGTCATACAAATTCTTCACTCCCATAGCCACTGTTAAACGCGACATGGCTGCATTACCGACGTTCGTGTTAGCATAGGAAGTCCAGTTTGCCATTATAAGGAGGGAATGAATATAAATAGCCGGCATGTACCCCATTTTTGCACTTGAATCCATTAAACCAAGACCATTGTCGCCAAAATCAGCTCTAATTATGTACCTACGCAAACCTTTCTGTAGCAAAATACATGGATTACCTTTATGAAAGCATTCTAGTAAAACAACAGCAACCTGAATAGGTTTTCTACAGTGGAATACATCATAACTTTCGACATGTGCCTTTATGTAGAAATCCCGTAACTGTCCGATTTTCTTTAGAGTTCGGCATGAGTTGCGACAAAGATAATAAGCCTTCAAATCATAAGCAGCTACCCGTATCATTATATTGAGTAAGATAGCATATGGAAGAGCAAGTAAACCTGATTTGCAATCTTCAATAGGACTCTCCATCGTGTTATGCTACCACAACCGTCCGCGTGTGTTAAATTTAAATGATTTTTAACCGCGGTTAACGTTAGGCGGTTATAACATAACTTAAGCATTATTTTCGTGGCAATGATCATGATCCACAAACACCTGATACAGATGCGGGCATAGAAACCCCACTACATTAACATTGGTTCACAATAGATTAGATTATGCGTTGAAAAAGTTAATCATTATATGCGAATAGATAGGACACAGGCACAACGCGACCTCCATGCAATTTTATTTCAATATAGAGAACGTTGATGCAAAAACTAACGTCAGATTCAAGCGAGCTAGTTGTTTTGTTGTTTTATTTTAGTAAAACCGTTGACACTTAATTATAAATGCAACTGATATGATTATTACCAGTATCTACTCGTTCAATTTAAAAAATGCAAGTATAGGTTAAAAAAGACTAATTTATTTTCACACTGAATTGTTAATTTGCCTTTGTTTGCTACATCTAATTGTGACGGTTTAAATGACAACAAAGTAAAAATGAGGGCAAACACATAAGAATTAAAATTGCATAACGAATACCAAACACACGATCACCAGAAGCATGACATTTGTTACAATGGAACATGCAAAGTGGGAAGTGCAACCACTAAGCACAACATTAGCCATAACCTGACAATGAAAGTGCCTCACTCCCACGAAATATAATAACCAACCATTACTCATAATCACGCGCTACCACGTATCCGAGCTGTATATAACCCTCACATCCTTTTTACGGAATAGTTGCGGATGAACCACATATCAAGGAATCCAGATAAACCACAAAGGTACTAACAAAAGCACTCTTCCGTTGCGCATGCTATTCCCAGTATGTAGTAAAATTGATTTCCTGACATAAGTTTCATCTGTTGTCTCAAGATTAACTATGTCTTCCGACGGAGATATTTGGCTGAATGACTTGCATCTGGGACACTGCGACAAAAGAATACGTGTGTCGGCAATCAGGGTTTATAGCGAACCAGTACACACTAATGAAAAAGCAGAAATGCTGCTGAACTTCATTCTAATGGAAAACAGGTATGACACATAAACCTTATATCCACAAAACAGTCGACGTCAGTAGAACGTCTATGTAAATAAGATCATCGTCTGAAATATGCAATATAAATCTACATTCTGACGGTGTTCCAATATTTATTTCAGCTGACAAAAATCCATGCTGCCATAGTTGATCAGAACATAACTGAAAAATTCAGTAACATCGTTAAAGAAGGAAAGCGTTACTATTTCAAGAATTTTGACTTGTACAGCACGTATACGTACATGAGAGTATCTGACCATCCATTCATCATAGTACTTACAGAAACAACGGAAGTTTTACTATGCGAGTCTAGGGACATTCCACGCAATGCATTCAGCCTATCACCACTATATGCATTGGAAACTGGGGATACGTCAAATTCCTATCTATTAGGTACTGAGATTATGTGATTTATGTTGTTTATAATACGGAATACACAGCCATCGGTAACCCATAAAATATAAGCCATCATTTTGTACATGGCAGACGTGTTTGGAATCGTGCATGAGAATAGACGCTTCAAGCTCAGCGAACGGGGGGAATCGTTTAAGGCATCTCTGAAGCTCAAACTGTCGGATCTAAGGTAAGTGTAATACAGTATATATTACAGTACATAAGACCAGTTTTCATTAGTAATATAATATCACTGACAACTCCACTAACCAAACATTGACAGAGGGACCAAAATCACGTGTATGCTCGTAGATAACGTAGCAGAAACAGCATACAAGCAATTTCAGCAAAGTAAAGACTTGGTCTCATCAATAATAATTCAATTTTCCGCAACATCTGTGATCAATGGTACTGTAAATTTTTTGCATGCATTAAATAATGCGCTGATAGAACTATTAGGGTAATGAATGTCAAAAATATAATACTTAACGGAATTCATGTTTGTTTATATCTGGTATATAGGACAACTTCGAATCAGGAGCTGCCGTAATGTAACCAAGGTCATAATAAACCCTATTGACGCAGCAGACATCAACTACAAATACCTCCTTGGAAGCCAAGACGGTTTGACATTCACTGCGTCATCATCCAATTGAAATCGTAAACTGTCAAAGTGTACCTAAAATGGAAAACTAGTTTGTTTTTTTCTAAAATCGTGTATGGCAGTAATTCGTTCTTAGTACACATTTTAGTATTTGTTAAAACCTTTTAAACGAATCATATGATTATTGCATTTAATCAAACTGAATTTCTTTTCATAACAACTTTCACTCTAGATACAGACAGTGCAAAATTACAGTGAATATAATAAATGAATAAACATTGTTGAAGGTTGACAATAAATCCATCCATTATACGTTATTTGATATTTATACCATATACCCTAATCCTATCTACCTTGCCTACTCTCCTCTCATTATTCACAATGACATTACCTTTTTTAGTTTAGTTGATAAATAACATGATTTAATTGATTCAAGGACACATTGATTTTTCATCAAAACAACCAACATTCAAACATATTTGTTTGGATAAAAAATGCAGGTTTAACATATACAACGCGAGTATATACAACATAGCACAAATAATAAATGTATGTTGTATATTAAAACTAAGGTAAATGGAGAATACGGTGGCCCAATTTTGTGGGCAAACCATGTGAAATTAAAAGCACTCACTAAACTTTAAGTAAACATGTGATTCGATCCTTTACATCAAGACTTCTCTTATACACCAGCACATTAATATTAGTCTAAAATTTAAATTATCATTTTTTGTTACATCGATTGTTTGGTATTATTTCTACCAGATCAAAATGTAACATTTATATCCGTGAGTTAATGGACAAAGGTATCCGAACATTTTAAATTTCGACAGTCATTATTATGAATAAACTATGTAGATCTTCTTTATAAATTATAAGTTCAAATAGAGATACCAGATGCCAAATAAGTTGTGCATGGTATTATGAGTTTCTGGATGTGTCATGCAACGATTCGAAAGTGGGGCGATCCCATGAAGACATCTGCATTTTAACCGCCGGGGAACTGCGTGCATAAAAGACCCAAAAACTGTCCAAATACAACGACTAAAATTCAAACCAACCTACAACTCAAATAAACAACATCCACCAAACCCACTATCGATCAGTGGATGACCCTAAAAGACGTGGATTAAAGAAACCGTTATTTTAAAAGAGCACGTACGACGGAAATGAAGAACGTGTGAGGACAGGAGAAAATATGTTCACCTGACTGCACTAGTAATGTGATTAAAGAAATTCAATGTGTTCACATAGCATCTGATGAGCAACATCAAACAGTCAGAAATAACAATGGAGGAAAACACATGACAGTAGATGCTTACGTGACTGAAGAGGTTGCTATAGTTAAACAACCATCGACTAAATACACATACGGGAAATGGCCAATGAGGATGTGGAAGGAACAATTGTGAAAGAAACAAAATGAGACATAATCCAGTCCGGTAATATCGGGCCATGTTTAAGACATGGTACGTTACAAAAAATTGAAACAACCAATTTCAAGCCAATGCTACACCTAAACTGTCGCTGCATTTGGAGAACATGCGTGGTGGTTAAACCCCACTTGATGCATGTGTACTTATTTAAGAACCATCGATCACTACAACATTGAATATTACAAATCAACACATCCTAGAATCTGTGGAACGTATGAGCCGTACTTTCCAACAACAAAAGACAATGACTACCAATTGTTGGCACCTAATGGATCTACCCATAGACCTGCTTTTAACTATCATGTTCCTTGTCGCTAGGGGAGTTTGAAAGATTATTATCGGTTCAGAAAACATCTCGTCAACTTAAAGCATTAGGTGAGTCCAGGATTGTTTTTAAAAATGCCTCTCTGAAAAATATAAACGTGCTAGACTGGTTAAAACCGGTTCAAGAATCTGCATTTCTGTTAGAATGTTTTCACCGTGGGAATTTGGAAGTACTATTCAGGAGAGGATTACATATATACATGCGCTCAGCAGATACAGGCGTCTCCGGGCTGGCACTTGTCAGAGAAACTGCAGACAAGGGGCACAAACCAGCGAAGTACGTGTATTCTCTGTTAGTTATATCCAACTGGCAAAAATTCAAGGAGACTACAGTGGGAAGAGATGCTGTGGAATGGATGTTAGAATTGCTGAAATCAAACACAATTAATTCATTAAGAAATGAAGTAAAGCCAATGCTCGAGCTGCTCTCATGGAACATGCACCCTGATATATTGTCCATCCCCACGAATTTTTTCTGTGATGCTGTGTCGTGCGAAAGACGGTGTGACAAGTGTGCGCTAGATCGTGAGGTACAATGGGCTTATCATGTACTGTACCTCGCACATCAGCAAACAGATTCTGACAATATATAGATCTGATATTTATTTTTAAGTATCAATTGCAATTACCTGAAATAGCAACCGCTGTACAATATCTATAACTGTAGTACCCGCATTAAAGCATATATTAATAGATTATAAACTTGTTACGCTGTTTCATGGATATTCCAATCTAGTAGCATAAAGGAAAACAAAACATGTTAATTAATTGTGAATTATGCGCAGTCAGTCAATCATTAACATAAGTACATGTATTTAGGTCTTAAAGAAGAAATAATTCGCGCATGTAAGATTACAATAAGTATAAACGCAGATAACTTATTATATCCTTGTACTCATATATTCATCTTTACTTTTACTTATTGTCATGACAAAAGTGATGAATGTCTGGTAATAGCAATGATTTTAAAATATAGGTTCGACACCAAAAAAATTTCAGCAACAAAAAATTTGGAATATAATTCTGAAAAAGATCTATAATACGTTATAGTGTTCATCAATATTTAGTACTTAAATAAACGTATAAATTGCTCAGCAATTAATTCCTTTAACGTTTTAAATTGTCATTATATGTCATGTCGTATGCTAAAGAGTGAGGAGGTTCGAGTCCTCTTCAAGACATAATATTAAAATGTCATATTGAATTGGAATAAGTTTGGGAGGGATCACAAAATTTTGATGATCTTCTTGACCGAGATTTGTCGAGCTCTCGCAAAATAACCAGTTTCAATAAGGATTTGTAGTATAGAGAACCTGGATCGTTTCCCACGGAATTTACATGCAGTCTAAAACATTCGAACAATGATCGATTGGGGGGGTTTTAATTAAACTATTAACGAACAATAAATTCAGATAAAAGACAGAAATCGAAAATGGACTAGATCAAACAGATCAAAATGACTGACCTAGGATTGGGATTCATAATTTTCTACCATCATCGGACGAAGATTGTAATGAACTCGTAATTGGTTCTGGACGAACCGAAATCTCTGCATCCATCCAGAAAATCCCTCGACTAGACGATCGTCTAGGTTCTGTTTGTATTCGTGGCGTGCTACTGTGCAATCGTTCAGTAGCACTGTGACCCGATTCGAACTATGTCCTTGGGATGTACCAATCCGAACATTAAAACAAACATTCAAACTATTTCCAGAAATCGAATCCGATTAGAGTAAATAGAAACGAGTTACGTTACCGATTTAAGTATGTCCTCTGATTAGAAACGTGGATCCTCAATCCATAGGTCAATCACAGAAACTTAGCCGGACATGGTTGGAAAATCCGAAGAACGAACGAAGAACACGAAGAACATTTCAGAGAATTTAGAACTTCTGATTTAATCCAAAAAATGTCCCCAAATCTATTCTGTCTATTGTTTCAGCTAACTTAGGTTAAAACCTAATTGTCAAATGGGCCAGAGCCCAACAGTTCAGCCCAAAACGAAAATCCATAATAAATGGTGCTTCATTACAAAATTTGGGCCCAATAAAAATCCAGAAAAATATATATAACATTTACTACAGTTTTGACTATCCTCTTATCCGAATCTTCCCTTCAAGTCTTCATATCAATTGTTGCCCTCTGAATCATCTAAAAACTGAGACAAGAATGAGATAATTCGGATATCTGGTTCAAGAGTTATGATCAAAATAGAGAAGGGTTGTAAATATGGAATTTTTATTGTTAAAATATGTTAAATCCAATAAAACACTCAAAGCCCAAATAAGCATAAAAGCCCATTATTTATTACTAAAAAATCTAAATTTATTAATCAAGAGATACAAATGAGTGTAATAAATATTCAATTATCACTTCTCTATACAACCATTATATAAACTAATCAATAAAACTAATATAACCAGCATAGTTTTAAAATAATTCCATTTTGAAATTGTAGAATATACATGAAAGGATCAAAAAGTTGGTCTTAATCTTTTGGCATGAAAATGGAAGTCACATACAAGTGATTAAAGTAAACGTAAAAATTATAGCGGGAATCAACGTAACAAACATCAGTCAATAACTCTACGCTAACCTCTAAAATAAACACAATGTTGTTTGACATTTCAGAAAATAATTAGTCTCTTCGTAACAGGACAAAACGACAAATGAAACAATTGAAATTTACAGAACGGGAACTTAGAACCATATTCATACATACACGACTGATCTTACAATTAAACATAATTAAACAATTGTGAACTGTGTCATGGACAATTCCTCCACATATTATCCCATGTTCAACTATCTGAGCTTTTGGTTACAAAATAGAGACATTAATGAAATTCATGGAGACGCATTTAATGTACAGCCACATGTTAACATTGTACATATGTTTGTAGCACATACCGACATCCAACACAGTAACGATATTATATATAGTAAGCAGACCATATACAATTAATACTGATGTGTTGATTTGTATTCCTTTCACTTAAAAAAGCTGAAATCTATCACTTTATTATCTATGAGCCAACTCCAGAAATATGAAAACCCATGAAGATTTTTATACAAAGATAGAATAAAAATCAATAAATAAGAGTATTCTTAACAGTTTATATATATGTAGAAAAAATCTATTTATCCTATAAACATGTAGAGTATGAAGTGGACCCCACCACGCATACGGAGTAACAAACATCTGGTCCATGTTTAAAGCCACGATCTAGTTCACGTTAGCATTGCGCCAATGTGGTATGTCCAACGTAATATATATATATATATATATATATATATATATATATATATATATATATCAAAACACACCACAAGATACGTACAACAAATATCACTAACACCATATCACGTATTTTTCATAGAACTGCAATGCACAACCTAAGACGAAAATCTCACGATTTTGATACTCAATGTAGGTTTCTAAAAACACCGGACGATATTTTAACAACGATTCTTATTATTGTGGCAGATTTTTGTCTGGACGATTACTTCTCATTACGGAGTACATGTACCAAGATGAAGCAGTTAGGATGTTCGAGCATTATATTCAAAAAAGCCTCAATGAGAAATCTAAATCTACCTTTCTGGGGAAGAAGCAGGATGAAGGCCGTATTTCTATGGGAATGTGAAAAAAATGAAAACCTAGAATTAATGAGCATATATGGCTTACAACGTTACCTCGAGACAGGCGATACGGGTTCTGATGGCCTTAAACTTATACATAAAGTAGCCTTAAGAGGCTATCAGCCAGCAAAATATATACAGGCACTAATGGTCATAGGAAACTGGAATCGTTTCCAAAATACATCAGAGGGTAACAAAGCAACTCATGAAATGACATTACTTATAAACAATCGCAATCTGGAACAGATGAAGAGTATATTCAAGCCATATATAGAAGCGTTTGCTTGGAAAATGCATTCAGAGGTTCTGGCACTTGACAGACATTTCTTCTGCAGGAATCAAACATGTATACCATTTTTTATAAAATGTAGGTGGGACATTGAGGTAGATTGGTTGTACGACAGTTTATACAAAAATGATGAACCTTTTGATCTAATCGAAATCCACGACTGATTGAATGCAGCGCGAAATACGTTCGTAATTCCTGCGGGATGTATAAAATTTAGAAATAATTTTTTTCACTCTATAATCATAGTATATTAAATGTGGTCGAAATAGAATGCAATCTTAAAAAAAATGGAGCCACAAAAACATCTAACAATAATTCATTTTAATCCATTACAAAATTATACATCACCATACATAAAATGAAAAATACTCCATTCCATTTTAATTATATGACACGTTTATATCCATTTGTAATTAAAATTACTATTAACCAAAAAAATATAATTATACCATATTTATCAGTGTCTGTCATAACACATTGATTTATGTGTCTATCAAATTACGTGTGATTGTAAAAAAAATTGTTAGTTTAAAGAAAATCATTATCTTAGGTAATGTGTAATAGGAATTCGCCACTTAATTGCACAGCTGAATAAATAAAGAAGTAATTATTCAATTATCAGTGTTTTTAGATAATGATTAAGCTAAATAAATGGCCATAACAAAAGTTTTGTAACAATTAACGACCAATAACATAAATGTACCCTTTATTGGCCCCTATCAGTAGTACTATTTAATTTTGTAACGATAATTTACATGACTTGACAAATATAAAACAATTTACGACTTAACTTAATAAGGTTTCCTTAAATCATTTTATGTGGGTACCAAGAAGAAATAGTATATAGAGACATAAATTCAGAAACAATAACGGATTACAGAAGCACAAACAATAATATAATACCACAACACCGATGGCTTGAGGCACAAACGAATTTCCCATATACATGTACATAATATACGGAACTATCAATTTTCTACATACAGAACTTATAAACAACGCATAAACAATTTTACTACGGTATTGTTAAGATTAAAAAGGAGCCGATTTTTCCAATGAATCACAACTCACCAAAAGATTATTCTAGCCAATGATGGTAGAAGTTAGATTATTGTAACCTGAATAAGGTGAACAGGAAACTCCTTTTAAGAAACCCAAATTTTCATATAACACGGGACTCTGCAGGCTGACTAAAAAAAATTTGATGTCCACAACATAATTTGGGCATGAAGAAAAAAAAAACCACAACACACCAGGGGCAGCTAAATTATCTAGTTTATAACCTATTTTACAGGCATTAGTTGTTACTCGAACAACATCAAAATATAAGTGTGATATCATTAGTCCCAAAAAAATATAAAATATTATTACATTATACCACATACCAAAATGTATTAACCAAAACTATAGTGTCTACATTATAACGAACGTTTTCTACCAGTATTAGTAACGTATCTACCTTAGACCATAAATGTTTAGCAAAATAATGACACAAATAATTAAGATAGTGTACGCAATAGAACGAACATCTATAGATGATAGCACCAGATTGAAATTGATAAGATTAGTATATTTTTTAAGACGTGTAAGAAATATTAAATTAAAGTACTTTAAGAAAAAATGGTTCAAATCTCTCCAATTTCAGAGTAATGGTGTCTTAAAATATTCTTGAACCATACTTTCAATTACCTTGAAATAATGGATATCTAGAAATTTGAATTAATAGATCAATATAATTCAAGTACGCCAAGAAGTGTGAAAATACAAGTTACGAATACACAACTCTTATCGTAAGAACGAACAATAACGGCATATTAAACCTATCTATAGTTCTATTCACCAAAATGAACAATAGAAATATGTTATAGCTTTAGTATATATAACATATCAACACCTACTGGTAATTTTATCAACAAACGATGTGAGCACATAAAAAAGTAAATCAGTTGTACTAACATAAACGAACTATACACAACTAAATTGACTTCAGTTTGTTATAATGTAACAACAAACACATATACCTAATTAAAAATATTTGTTAATAGTATACAGAAAAAAGAAGCTCGATAGCAATAGACTCATAGCTGAATAAAGTAGAAATAAAACCAGCTAGCCACAATACAGAAAAAAGAAGCACAATAGCAACAGATTCAATCTTGCAATTTACACAGGATTGCAAGTTCACAGTATGTTCAGATTCCATGGGATTGTCATTACAACTTCTCTCACATACCAAAAAAGGACCATCCCTCATAACATGACAAACAAACAAAACAGTAACCCTCAGACAACGACGACAAACGCTAATCAAGTTACGCCGACATAACTCCGACCAATATTTCCAAGCAACGCGTACGAATACATTACCCTCCCTTGTCTCTGTAGCAGTGAACCCAACCATGGCAGTCATGTACATAGTGTGGATATGGCCCGCCCTCGCAGCTAGCCCGATAATTGTAAATCCGGGGTTTGAACCTTTGGAACGACATAGATATTGGTACATAAAAGTTCGGTAACAAATATCCATATTACCCGATTCCCTACACCGCTGTATAAAAAGCATCTCTCCTTGAATTTTGACTGACGACCATGATTTTCAAAGAAGCAAACTCAACGACAGACAAAATCTTGGCATTCATCAGAAATTCGTTAAAACACTTACAGATCACCGACAAAGAAATGAAAGAAAGCACACTATGCAATACAACCCTAATAACAATAACCTCAATGATTTCTGGAGACAACGCAATTAGCTCGAGTCGAGGCATCGTAATTGATAGATGGACGAGAACCCTAAAACAGGGTAAGAGGAAAAGGCCGGCACTGAGACAACATCACACTTTTATTAAACAGGAAATGTACCACTGACAATCATGGCTGAATTGAAGCAAGTAATTGGAAATTATATATATATCGAAATTTAATAATATATTTAATTCATGCCAAAATAATATTAAAAAAAATATTTTTGTGTAATTAATTGCTTGTGCAGAAAAGGATATATTTATTACCATTAACATTCGGATCCTTAATATAAAATAAAGTATATTTCTTAAACATATTGAAGTAATTATTTTAAGAATTATAGTTAACGCTAATTGTTTTGTTCAAAAAGACCCAAAAATAATCTATATTTATGATCACTCATAATCTATGGTAGTATTACAAGAAACTTTAGCTTGGTTAATATAAAAAATAAAAATCCAATAATATTATTTATTTAATTATGTATTGAAACATTTATATCGCTTAAACATCATTCATCCCACCAGCCCACTCAATTAAAATAACACATGCTAATAGAATACAATCGGTTGGCGAAAAGTATGAAAGTTATGTACCCAAAAGAATGTAATAATAATGTAGTTTTAATATAAATTGAATTTATAAGAAAGATAAATTATTCTTGGCAACCTTTACATTCATATATTACAATAACAACACCATAGTTATGGATTTAATAGATATAACATACAACTATGCGGAACATATTAAATATTGATTGCACCAACAAAATTATCATAGCACTAATAACATAAAGGAATTATACAAAGTAACAACGATTTAACTCAGTAATAACAGAACAACCAAATATAAGTAATTAACAATATTCATTAATAGTAAGTAATAAAAGCAAATTCAGTTACAACCGACTCATAGTTTAATAATATTCTAAATCAACCAGCTATCGTGGATACAAAATACACACAAATTAACTTTTGAAACATTACAAATATTTACTTGTTACATCCATATAGATATTTGTATTCAATATCAGCCGGACTAAGGTGATCAACAATAACATTCGTTATTTTACGATAACTACGAACAAAAAGTACTCCTGTAGAATCAGGACACTTAATAAATCATCTTGAACAAAAAATACAAACCCCATAACATAATATGAAAAATATGGATTAGATGATCACTAATTGGTGTTGTTAGTTCACCGTCTAATTTGACAAACTCGCAAATTGAATGAGCAACAAAGTCAATTTGTCCGGCAAATACCTTAACTTTTGACGGGTCAAATCAGCCACTTTATCAAAAAGAACACACCAAATGGTGTTGCCTCTAAATTAATAACCCCAAAGTCGTCAAGAGTATAAACACACAAAAAATTAAAATAAAACACAACATAGTAGACAGCATATTGTTGAAGAAACATAATACCTTAAATCAAACAACCTTAAAGTCAAGCTTGAAGAAAATGAATCTCCGTCCTCAAATAGCTGATAACGACCAGCATTCAACGTTAACCCAGCAACATCTATATATTAAAAACAACAGAGACGAGTATAAACAAAAGCCCACTATTTTATAGTTTCCTAATCATCAAAGTTGTTTCAAAACTGGTAAGCTACCTGTCAAATATCCAGTCGCAGGTTCTAGATGAAGGAAAGTAAACATAGGATCAGCATTATGAGCATTAACAGGTATGTCACAACCTTCATACATCACAACTTCCGTGCACTTATCGAAAACAACAATATACGGAAAGTCGATAATCCTAATACTGCAATCGTCCTTGAGGACAGTGAAGCCTGAAAAGTAATACCGCCCTCCTTCCCTAACTATCATTGTGAAACGGGAGAATACAGATTCATCAACAATAAAGGCATGGATTCTATCCAGCTGCAATCAACAGGAGGAGTGTTAATTGAAGAGGAAAATATATGTAGCAAACAAAATTAGAAAAATACTAAACTCGTTATAGACACTCTATTAGCAATAAGTATAAATTTATGATGTAAACCACAATATACCTCTCGATCCATTAGAATGAAATTAAGTGTTTTACTCTGACGAGAACTTGTTGTCAACTCATCCCAGAACACACGAAGAACAGAAACACATATAGGTCTATCATTAGAAACAACGCCTACAGAACTAACAGGGAGTTCCATATCTCTGCATTCACTTACACAAAGGTAATAAATACAATAAACAGTAATCAATAACTAAAAAACACATGACTAATGAAAAGAAAGTATAAAATTAATTCTCTAATAATGAAAAAAAGGTATATATAACATAGAAATAAACAAACAAAGACTAAACATAAATAATACACTTATCTAGCAGTGACTTACATAAGCGTAATGAAGCAAATATAGTATCATCCGTAACACATATTTATAGGCCGTCAAAACTAACCACAACTGTATGCCAAAGGTGAACGTGAACTGTATAGAGCGGCTTAATCGCACGACATACCCATTTTCGAGTAACTGCGTCGCCAGTTTGAGTACGTGGCATACATGTACAACCACGTCTCCATCAATTGTATGCAGTGGTTATACAATAGTACATACTTTTTATACCATGACAGTGTATTTCATACACAGTGCCACATATAATCACGCATGCATACAAAAAATGTACTAAATACATAGCAAGAAGTGCAACATTTACTTACAAACCATAAAATGAACTAATGGATAATAAAACAAAGGTAGGAAAGATCCATATTACCTGATCCAGTTCGCCGCTGAATATAAACCTAACCTCAAGTTTTCAGCCCATCAAAATTTTTCACATAAGCGAAATAAAGGATCGACAGAATCCCTCGAATTACCCGTTAGTCGTTAAAAATATCACGGGTAATCGTCAAGAAGATGAACGATTTCAAGCTTTGAGAAGAATCCGCGACATTAATTATTTCAATTATTTCAGAAGACAGTGCAAGCAGAATTCGGCCAACTATCCCAATGGAATGACGCATAAGAACCCCAAAAAAGTGTAAAAGGAAAAGGCAAACACCGATTTCACAGTCTTTGTCTGTGCTGACCTAGCACGATAAGTGGTAAAACTTACGTCGTCACAGTGAAAAACGACAAAAACAACCTTTCTCGTTCACTCGTTGTCTCGTTAGCAGTAGTCATTTCAGATTCTGAATACGAATGAACTAACCATTTGTTACACAGTTATTGGACCTCAATCGAACGTCTGGACCTAAGCTCAGACTCGATTAGCGCCCTCTTATACACTCTGTCAGGTTATTACTGGAGGACGTGCTCGATGTTTAAATCTTAATTAATTAAAGGAATTCAATCAAAGTCCAATTTTGTAAGAAACGTAAAGTATGGAAATCAATGACTGTGCAGACATAAGTTTAAAAATCAATACTCATGTGAAACAAAATAGAATAAATATGATATATGAATAAAAAAATTATGAAATACCCACGCACACCATTACCGGATAAGTAAAAAACACTTAAATATCACGACAATTACATATTGCCAAATCCGTTCTCTTGAGAATAAGATTTTGAGTTTGGAAAAAAAACAAATCCATTAACAACACATATTTAATAAAAGGCAATGATTTCAATTTCTGTCGTTAATGTGTTTTTTATCTACAGTTTTGTTAACATGATTTGTATTTTTGCCGAAATTTATAAAAGATCAATTGTAGAAATTTATAATATCTGCAAAATCGAATTCAATTATCACCGTCACATAATAAAATTGGACACATCAATCTAAGAAGTATAACTAAACCAAAACGAAATGCAATATCTTTGCTATATTAATAATCAATGAGCTCATAATAGTTAATACAATATTAGTAACCGAAAAAAAACTAAACAACACATAAATTAAAACTTACAGTATTTGTTCCTTTCAGAATAAAAGTACCAGGTATAATAAATGTAGTAAAACAATTAACAACGCAAATAATCTATTAAATAACAGATATTTGAGAGTTTAAAGTTAATGTAGTATGGATTTGCGGACTTCCATGTTAGTGATCATATATATATCCGATCTAAATTTTAGTAATAAAGAGTTCCAAATTAAGCCGTCTTCAATCTTAACATAAAACCAAATAAAAATATTAACTCAATCACTGCTGTAACATTGACTTTAAAACCAGAATTAATAGAACACAGTGATTAAAAAAATGATATTGACACGACAATGATAAAGAGAACAATGATACCAGCACACCCACATAATTGTTAATTTCCAATATACCAATCGAAGCCACTAATCACTTCATCAATAAATAATTACTATGTCAACACCCATGACTTATCAGACATACAATAACCAAAAGTAAACCTAAAATATCGTCATCTCTGAATTATAACATATACATAATAACATAAAACTAATATAAGTTTAAATTCATCAAATTGCCAGATATATTCTACGCGCATTAATTCGTTTGAACTCTGGGAGGTTTGTTGACAGCTCCTGTTAAAAAAACCGAAAATTAACAATTAACATAAAAACGAAGGAGTTATCATGCCAATGTAAAAGGAATAACATCAACTTCAAACAAAAGAAATACATAAAGCTATAGAATACTTTATATGATTAATAAAACCTTAAAATAAATAAAATCAAATGTATTTAAAATTATAATAAGAATAATTAGATATGAAATACAACCAAACATATATACTAAACAAAATAAAACAGTTTGGTTATAAAAATTTAATCAGGAAACATCAGAACATAGTAAAAGGCTTACTCTATAAAACCATATCAGCTCAGCATCAACCCTACACTCAAAGCAATATTCCAGAGTAATGGGATCATCCGTATCCATCATTACATGCTTGTTATTCCTACAAATAGAACCTCTCTTTGGGCAATGAAAACCTAGATAGTAATAAACTCTAGGAAAGATAAGATGGGGTCGTTCTGGAAGAACATGCCGTACCGATAAAAGCAAGCTTGTAAGCCGTTCACGACAGTACCCAATCAACCGACGACGACGTAACTGCCCCCAGTAATCCTAACCAATCCACCGAGCAACAGAACAACAAACATCCCTTGCAATAAAAGAAAGGACAGAACAAACATACATAACAACGACATGACCACTACACGCCTCATTCCCCAGCGTTTGAAGTCCACTCACTTCGTACCTAGGCCTTACAAGAAAGTGGAACATACCACTTCGGAAACCCAGATCACTGTTTCCCACCGCTTTACAAGACTTGAAAAACTCATCCCGTCTAACACTCTTCGTTTCGACGTATATCCCAAGCGCGGAAAAATTCATCACAGACAAGACCAACGGCGAGCCACAGAACCGCAGAAAAGCCTTACAGGACGAATAAAATTGAAAAAGTAAACATACCCTTCCGACGCAACCTTGGCGGCAATAATCTCCAGAACTTCTGGTGGAAGCAGTGTCAGCATTGGAGAATTCATCTTCAGCCAAACTCACAGAAACGAAAGGAAAAATGAAAACAGAGACTTCACAGAGAAACAACAAATGACTCCTGCTCTCCCACAACTTGTACCCTCTAATGAAAAAAGAAAAATACCAGATGTGGTGCGTTTAGCAAAGGCTTAAACAATTAATTAACTCGAACACACACGACTGACCATAGAACTTCTGTTAGGACAAAAATCCATCATCCATGAATGAAGGAGATCGACAAAAATCCATTAATTATTTACAACAATAAATAATAGTGGTTTTCGGTTAAAATTAACAACATTGAGATTAACCTTATACGAAAATGGAACAACAGATTGACAACATATAGTATGTTTAAAAGACTATAACTTTCTGAATATATCCATTAAAAATCAATGTTGACTTATATTCAACATAAACTGATATGTAGTATTATATACAGACAATAGGCTAAACGCAACCAAAAGTAAATTAACAAATTAAAATGTAATACATATGATAAGATACCTAGTAGTATAATATAGTGCATACATTAAAGAAACATAACAGAATATTTATCAGTAATTAACTCTGAATAAAATACTCCACATTAAAATTCCATGACGTATATAAAAAAAATGTTGTGATCCAACGTAACAAACACAGCCCAGCGTTTGGCCAAACCCAAACAAAGACAATCTAAATTAAAATAAACATGAAAAACAAATTAACAAGGCAAACGTCAATAACTCTACTACTAAAATTACAGTTACCACCGATTCAATATATAAAAGAGTTTGCACAACACTGACAAAACTCATATTACAAGCTTTATCATAAAACAATTTAAGACCAATACTTCATGCAACTGTTCCGTATATCATGTGCATTATGGTAACACCATAAAAAACAGTTAATAATAAAAAAGTTAATTTAGTCTCCTAAAAAACGTAAACAACAATTAACATAATTCCCGCATCAAGATGCATAAAATGAACTTAGACAATATAAATTATAACAGAAGACCAATACAACTAACATATATGTACACATCGCAGGTCTAGAGCATTTCCACATCCATCAAAATGTCATGACAACAATAATTCAAACAACCAAACAATTGATAAACTTTATCGGTAAGCATATAATTAATCATAAACCATAAATAAACAAAACACAACCCTACAAATATATGGCAGAAATTCAAAGCAACAATTTAGGGATAGACTTAAGAACAAAAAACCATACCAACGCAAACAGCACTTTAAGTCAAGGCTCTGCGCTTGGAATAAAAGGTCCTACATAAGGGAATGATAAAGGCGCACTATAATCCTTGCGAAAACGGATGAAAGAAAATGGGTCTCTTGTAGAAATCTCAAGGTAAGTCAAAAACCGACAAGAATGATGTTCATATGAGACCAAAGGAACACTAAAATAAGACATCTATAGTTATAATAATAACCTTGAGTGATATATGAATAGCCACAATCATTCAAAAAATTCACTTGCGATAATAAAACGTTCGAATGCACAAAGCAGTCTAATGTGGGAAAAAAATAAATAAATAAAAAACACTACACACACACCTCACTTTTCACCATAATAGAACGACATAGGAATACAACACCATGAAACATTAATTAATAAATATAACATTACTGTCAACACACAAAAACACCACATAACTAAAAAACATTTTTTTCCAACCACATATAAAAGTGAAACATAAAAAATCCAACTGAAAGACCCACCATAAATAATAACAATTTAAAAAAAAAAGAACAACAAACACACAATAATCATCTGCTCAAGAAAGAGAATACATTGGTAAAAAAATCTAAAATTAATGTAACATTAGGTAATAAAATAATTAATGAGGAACTAAAATAAAATCTAAGGGATGACTTAAAGCCATTATATGTTATATGTCGTTAAACAATAATAACATTTGGAAAACGTAACGCGTAAAAAAAATTTCATTTTATGTCAAGAGAAGTAATAATATTAGTTTGAATTCATAAAATCAGACAAATAGCGATATATCATATCACATGCTTTAATTCAATATACTCAATCAAAGAACTAACAAATAGAATAAACAGTGAGAATGCGTGCTCATCACAATGAGAGTACTGAAACCAATTTTTTGGACAAACACATAATGAAAGAATTGACCATAAGATATCATAAAAATAAGACTTCAAGAGCAAAACAATGAGAAATTGACTGCAAATAATCAAACTAAATAGTAACGAAGCGACACAACGAAACAACAATCCCAACACATTCACAATGGAAACCGCACAGGTATTAAGAAGATAAGTTCGTTACACGTTACATGCAACGGAATAGACACCATGCAACACCGTTTAACAAATTGGATAACCGAACCACAGTTAAAACAGTAAGATAACACAGGAGACCAAAAGCCATACATCACAAAACAGCAACCAATCAAAACCTCCCACCCCCAACACGAAAACAATAACACACCATCGAAGAACACAACCCCACGTTCTCAACCGTCACATCTCTATTCAACAATATAAATTATAAATACACCTAATAATCAATTTGTCAAGGAACAGAAAAGTCCTCTGTCAGAAAATAGACAAAAACATGGCCACCATAGCACCAGACCAATCCAGATAGAGAACAGCGACCACCGTCGAAGATTCTCCGCTGCTAAAACTACCTGTATCACTGCTGATAGAACTAATGTGTACCATAGCAAAGACCAGTTTAAGAGACTTTTATCACTTCAAGAACTCATGCAGGCTTCTAAGGAAAACAGGAAACTCAACATAATTCTATAGAAACGTGCCATTGGACAACTATGATCATTTCGGATGGACGAGGAATGAGCAAGTTGTTCATTTTCTGCTAACATGCTTCCATAAGGGGAATCCATTTAGTATTTTCATTAGAGGTCTTAAATACTACACCAGAACAGCAGACACAGGAGATAAAGGACTCTCACAAATACGTCAGGCAGCAGTTCTACAAAACTCTGAGGCAAGTTTCTCATTTGCCATATTAGTGATGGCAAGATGGAGTAAGTTTAAGAATTTAGAAGAAGGGAATGAAGCAATACAAAGATTTGAAAAAACTGTAAACTCAAGACAGATGGGATCAATAAAAAATCGAGTAACACCACGACTGCAGTCAATGAACTGGGGACTTAACAGAAACATTTTCGACCGTCCAAAGTATAGATTTTGCAAGAACCAACCATGCGAGTATGGATGCAAGAGATGCATATACGACACAAAAGTAAGCTAGTTGTATCAATTAATGAATGAACCAGAAGGCCCGATCGTTATACCAGAAGAGATTGAAGGCATTGATGAATAGGAGGATCAAGAAATAAATGAAGCATTAGGAAATGAAGACGAAGTAAATGAAGATGCTTAAACGATTCAAGTTCTGACGTACAATAATAACTGTTAAATTATGATGTTCAGTTAAATTGAAACTACTTTCTTAGTGCCTCCGAGACTTCGTCAATACATTACCTGTAACGTACATAAGCCATACATTCGGTCAGATTTAATTCATAAAGTAGAAAATTCACAACGTTTGAGGTTGGTTATAAATATTATTCAAATAATCTACCACAGGAAGCAGGAGAAAAAAAGGAACTCTAATGTTCATCAATCTCGTAAACGTAAACGCGTAGACCATCAATAAACATAGTAAATGACATTTTTCTCTAACATATTAGAATTCTCTAGCATAATATAATAAAAGTCAAAACGTAGCGCACACAACAACGTCAATTAAATTAGAGATTCCTAGTAACAGAAAGTTAAAATATGTTTTTCTTTTGGAAACGGTAAAGTATTCCAATGATTACGTAACTGAGCAACATATATTAAAACCTATACATGTCGAAATCATATGATTAAATAATAAATTCAAATCAATTATATATACTTTGTGTAGCGCTCACACAACGTCTGGAACATGAACGTCCACACAAAAAAAGGACGCGGGACCATAAAGTATTTAAGTCTCCTACGGTGGGTTAATGAGGTCACATCTAAAATTGTAATTATTATTCAAAATCGTACATCACATGAATTTTTAAGATATGAAAGAAATGGAAACGTAAGCAACTTATTGAGGCAATAAATATGCTCATGTGTGTACTGACTTGGACTTATTCAGAGACTGTGTATAACCCAATATTAAGTGCTGCCATATTGATAATGACAGAGTTCGTTAACAACCAAATGGTATTTGAAAATAGACAATCATAAGCAACTTTGAGAGACCCCACAACAAAAACAGAAAAGAGAACAAACGTAAGTAATAAAGTAACTCTACAGTCAAGCGCTCTAAACGTGGATCAGCCAAACAACCTTCTTGAAAGGAACTTGCATAGCACAGAAGATACATGAAACAAATGAACAATCAATAGCCAATCACTTATTTTCACGACGATTCTTCTTCCTCGTGCCAAAGGCCCTCATCGTTTTTTCACTCCCGGCACCAGATTCAGCAGAATCAGCAGCAGCAGCAGACTCAGCATCAACTGTAAGTAGATGAATTGGAAAAATAAACTAATGTAACACCGCAAGACTCAAGATAATATTCTCACAAGTTAAGAAAAAAATTAGAATGAGTTCCAATGTATAATACACTATAATTTCCTCCTTCCAGTAGACCTTGAGCAAGACAACGAATCGCCAATAGCATCATTTGATTCTGAGAGTTGAGCATTGTCCTTTTCATTGGAAACAACCCCAGACAACTCTGTATCCTTACAATTAATAATAGACAAATCGATATCCTACACAGAAACAAAAGTCAGTTCAGATTACATAGGCGTACAAAACGGGCCATGCAAAAAGGGTAACTATTCAGTAAAGGCAATCAAAGGATAACATCAATAGAGAAAAAAAACACACATCTTCATCCTCACACTCATCAGGACAGATATCCTCTACCTCGGGACCCTCCGTACAGTCAGCAATATAAGCTTGCAAAATTTCAGGATCTGAAGTCACCCTGGTCACAACACAGGACTCCGACCTTTGATGAATGTAGTCATAAGGTATCCTAACCTTGCAGAGGTACTTCTTTTCAACAATCTTGTCCACAAATTCAGGTGGGAATTTGTTATCATAATCAACCTGTTACAAACCAAAAATTCATCAGAAACATAATAATGGCACACAAACCAGCAACATAATGAAAACAACACACGTACCTTATCAACCTAGGCATTGGCCTGACCTATAGTGTCTTTCAACTCCAAAGCAGAACAACCGATCAACCTAGATACTTCTCTATCAAACAGCACAAACTCACAACAACCAGTTTCATCAATGACCTCGGTATACAACATGAACCTACAAAGAAGTAAGTAAAAATGAATCTCAAACCGAACCAACTGAACATATACAATACAAAAGAAAAGCATCAGCTGAAAAGAAAACTAAGCAATACATTAAAAAAGAATTACCTAGGAACAACTGCCTTTATAACAGCATTACACTTGGCACAGTAATATCCATCACCGTTTGGAATAACCTTTTTACCATCAATCTTACAGGACGTGTAAAACCAGCCTCTAGAAAGCTTAACATTGACAATGGAAACCGTAAGAGCGACCACAGCATCCTGCATAAAAAACATCAGTTCAGATACTAACAAAATGAAAGCAATGAAATATGAACACCAAATGAGTTAACATGTGTTGAATATATAATATATTAAAATATCTGTCATCTTCTAATCGTCATACTGTTAGCAAATTCCAACAACTACCGATAATTTATCAGGACATAAATTTAAAAGGGACACTGATCTCACAACAGGACCACGACGCAAAGAAGAAATAGTTCTTCTGTCCATAACTCCAAGCAATTCATCTGCAAGACTTAAAGTGTCTTGCGATGAAATATGATGAGGCATTTGGTCAGGGTCAACTCCAGCAGCCTTCAATATGAACATAGACACTCGCAAATGAGAGTGAACATAAACGCAGGTCAATGAAAAAAAAACAGTAACAACCCAATAAACAGTTACCTCTGAACAAAACCCTCAACCTCAGGCATGGACTGCTGAATAAACATACGTGAAGCATACATAGAGTTGGACAACTTATTCCTCCCTGTTATAACAAAACAATAAGAACAAAAACTTTTGCATTAGAAAGCTGTACAATATATGCAACTGAAGCATATTTAAAAATAACACAGTGGCTTACGCTGAAACTCTTTGACTTTACACCACTGCAAAACAAAATTACAGTTCCAGAAACATGGCGATTCATATACTCCAAAAACTCTATTGCAAAGCCACCCTACAACGTGCAATGAACCCACTGCATCCTAATATTTTCATAAATCATAGATAAATGACCCTCCCAAACACAAAATATATGAGACAATACAGAAATCAATAAACAAAGATAATATATTTTGAAATGTATTTATGATAGACAGGAAATACTCCTTATCTATTATCTCAATCTCAACACGAGTTTCCTTTCGTCCATCTACAGTGTGCTCATTGCAAGATCCCACTCCAGTAACCATACCAATAACATCTATTTACAAAAAAATGAACACAACATGAACATCAATCTACCATAAATAAATAAAAGAACCCAAAGGGAACGAAATGCAACACTCACCAACCAAAAAATGATCGTCAAATTCCTCCGACAGTATTTTCGCAAAAGGAACAAAACTGAAACCATGTACCGGAATACGACAATCATCCTTGGTAGGACGAACAACACTCTGAAACTGGAAGTTAATTCGATAAGCATGTTCTGTAGTACGATAAGACCCTGTCGAGGGAGCCACATTAAAGCGCGAAATAATGCACATCGCACCCTCACATAAGCTCTTCTCATGACGTTGCACAAAACCACTTCGGACAGAAGCATGGATTCGATCACCCTGTACGTAATCAAAATAGAGTATGAACGATGAGAAACAAAATGAAACAGAGAAAGAAGACAACAAAGTTTCATGGAAAAAAAACATAAAAAAACCCCCTGCCTCAACATCCTGCAGCACAAGCTCAATAGAAGCCACGTCTCCTTTGCTATATCGACCTAGCATTTTCCACAAATGAATAATACGAACACAGAGCTTCCAACCTTGACCACTGGTGTTAACATCTTTTACATGATCGTATACAACACTCCCCATTGAAAAAAAATGCAACAACAGAACGCAGAACTTACAAAGATATCGAAGAGGAAAACGGAAGTGAATCTGAATTTATAGAGCTTCAGGAATAATAACTAACCAACACACGTCGTCATAAATTGTGGATGAAGAGCACACGTTAGAATAGTGAGAAACCATTACAGACGTGTAGTATAGTAACCGTTAATGAAGGTAGTACAGAACGTGAGAGAAGAGAGAGAATGTGTGCACCCGAATCAACTACAAATATAGTATAAGCAAGGGCTGATGCGTAGCGATGAAAAACAGAGTATGAACGTGAGGAATAGAAAGGAATTCACGTGATGACGTGGCCATCCAAGGAACCAGGATGTTCAGTTAACCAACGAATTTTTTTTAAGGAGGTTATAGGGCTAATTGATGACGTGGATGCACAGGAAGATAGCTTTAAACCCTTCTTTTATATATATATATAGACTAGTGGTTTAGTGTTGGTTGTGTGGTCCCGGTTAAAATAAATAAATAAATAAATAAAGTGTTGGTTGTGTGGTAGAATGTCACATCATCACGTGTTACACGTGGAGGTGTGTATGTGTTTTTTAGGACAACTATTTTTAACGCACGTATACCTTTTTTTAATTTTTAATTTAATATATATGTGTATTTTTTTTTATTAATTTGTAAAATATTTTAATTTTATTTTATTAGTATAATTTTCTTCTATATATAGACTTACAATACTAACAAAGCAAAGTTATGAGGGTTTTAAAAGAGTAAAATTAAAATATTTATTAAAGAGAAAAAACACAAGTACTAAATTTAAAATTGAAAAAAAAACATGTATTCACTGAAGGATGGTTTTCCCATTTATTTTCTATATTATATGAGATTTATGCACATGAACCTTATGTCCTTATCTTAATCTACTTTTTATGATATCCAGGACTTTGTAAGAAATAAAATTTTCATGAAATTAAATAAAAAATTTGCTTAGCTACCTTTGTAATTTTCAGGAAGTGACGGTCGCTAGTTAACTAAACTTCTTTGTCAGGATGCACATATATATAATCAAGCCAAGGGTTGAATAATATGTGGCCCTCAAATCTTTTGGCCTTTTTCACTGAGTCTCTTTTTTATAGTGTGAATGTGAATACTACGGGGTAATATCCGACTGTAACAAATTTTTTTTTTAAGAAAATCATGATTACCATCATGTGCTTTATTATAATGAAAAAAAAGGTCTTTTTGAAACATCTTAATCCTGTTCTAATCAGCAGGTGATATTATCACTTAATTAAATTATATTTTAAAATATTTATATTTATTATTTTTTTCTAAATATTTTTGTTTGACTTATGATTTGATATATAATCTAATGATACATAATATATACTATAATTAAATAATTTATTTATTTTTCTTAATTTCTCTATAAAAAGTTAACTAAATCTTATATTAAGAATGAGTGAGAATACGGTTCATTTTGTAAACTTGCAACAACTACTATTTGCTTAAAACATAATTATTTTTTTAATTGAATGATATAACACTACTAGAAAAAACACTTTTAACGTCCCTTATTTGGGACTTTTAACGTCTTTTTATGGGGGGACGCGTATGTCAGCGACGTAGTAAATTTGGACTTTAGACGTCCTTTGTAAAGGGACGAGTAAAGGTCAGGGTTTAGGCGTCCCTTTTGCTAAAAGGGATGCCTAAACTGGGACTTTAGGCGTCCCTTTTGTGAAAATGGACGCCTAAAGTCCCCGTTTATATTTTTTTTTAAAATTAGGGACTTTAGGCGTCCCTTTTGCTAAAAGGGACGCCTAAAGTATATACTTTAGGCGTCCTTTTTAGCGTAAGGGACGCCTAAAGGTTTTTTTTAACCATACGGTGCTATTTGTATTGTTTTTTGCCATTCTGAAAGCAAACAACAACATAGTCTCCTTATTACACAAAAAGGAAACATACAGCACGCAGTATATAATTAACAAAACACAACATCCACCTCTAATGAAACATTCATGCACTACAGTGTTGACAGAAATGTTGTCCACTAATAAATAACTACTAAGTAAATGTACAGGAAACGATAAACTTCTACAAATCAACGTGTTGAAGAATCCTCCCAGCCAACAAGTCTCTGATCAAATTAATGTCTTCATATAAGTAAGCAGCATCATTCTCAAAGATCTGCAAATTAGAAAATATGATTATACGAAATCAATGAAATTAAAGGATTGTTTAGCAATTCAATTAAAATACACCCAAAATATTATCATTTGATTACCTGTTGAAAATCACTTGTAACGCCACTTTGAATGATATTATACATGTAAAGTAGAACATAATAGCCACATTCAGTACCACCTGGCTGTTGAGGGCACTATAAATCCAAAGCAATTGGTTAAAATTAATAACATACATCATTTCTAAAACAACCCTAAATAAAAGAACTTAAATTATATTGGAATCACATACTTTGGGATAGAACCACTTTGGCTTGCGAACAACTCTACCCTCACGTGACCCGTCAAGCATTCTATATGTTTGGGTCGCGCTACCATTAAAATGTAAAACATTTTAAGTTAGAACAATTTATTTAAATCAAGTATTTCTTTAATTAATAAAAAAGAAATAACTAACGTGTTGAAGATGGATTTTGTGTCCTTATCGGGCTTTTTTGTCAAGGAATCAAACCAATAGATTTCATTGAGGCGTGGGCAAACAACACACAAGCTCCAATGGTAACTACAACAATACACAGATTAAAATGAAGTTTAGATTAGAAGAAAATTATTAGCACTGAAGCATCCAAAAAAAAATTTTACTACATACCCTTGAACAATTGGCGCTAGATAACATCGCAATTTGGTTGCTGCCATTGTGAAGCCCACATAATACGTCCTTTTTGCGACAACATTTTTATCCGATGTCGTATTTGTCGGACACAAGAATCCGTATAAATTTGGTCTTTCCATATCAATGCACATGTGGTATAAGGACCTAAAATAAAAATAAAATGACCAATGAATTATTGAACTTATGAAATCTTGAACTTATAAAAGAAAAACTAACCAAATGACAAGTGTGACCCATCCTGCATCTATCTCCTCCAAATGCAAAAACTCCTTAAGATCTTTATTGTCGATCGTATAGGGATACGTCAATTCTGTACCCACAATCCCTGGAGGCATATTGAAGTCGACTTGGGGAATACCTTTGTAAATCTATTACAGCCGTGCTAGAAAGGGTCATTTCAGTGCATGTTGCTCCTCCTGCCATTGTGCTATTACTACTTACAATCATCGAGGCAACCTCAGCAATAGTCAGATTTATATATTTGCCACCCTTAATCCTCCCTGCTTTCCATTTTTTGTGATGCAAAGGAAGAGCTGGCGCTTGTACAACAACGGAAGGATTCGATTTCGTAGCTTCCTTCATTTTTTCCAGCTCTTCTGTCATCATTGTCCGCTCCAGCTTCCTGTAGCCACCCCGAGACATGCAATGCTGGTACTGATTTGCTTCTTACCTCTGTGTGTTCGCCGCACTTAATTCCTGTTTAAGGGAAAAAGGGAAAAACAAGTCATTAGTGCATTAACTATATTGAAATTAAAAATTTTCATACTGAAGACAAAAAATTTACCAAAAATTCAGGAGCTTGTCGTTTTGTTACAAACAACCTCCAGTCCTCTGGAGATAGATATGAATATTCCTGAAAAGGATCCAAATGTCTCTTGTCACCTCTAAGATACTTCTTGGAGAGCTTATTTTTAAAATCCTTCCAGCGCAAACGAACCTCTCACATCCAGTGGTTGTACATGTCTGTGGTGTCAGGAACATCGAACGTTTGCTGCAAAAACGAAGACAATTAAACTTGAATAGGAAGAAAGATATAAATACATAAAATGTATCGAACGTTATGTACCAAAATCTGTTGCCATATCATGGCTTTCGTCTTTTTGGGAACCTGCCTCCAACTATCATAGATGATTCGGACTTTGCTTCGACCTAAAAAACCAAGATAACTAATGAAGTGGTCTCCAAGAAGGGACGCCTAAAGATCTCTTTACACGTCCCTTTTGGTTCTTAGGACGCCTAAAGAGGAAAAAGTTTCTCTTTATTTACATAAATGCCACTGCGTCCAGTTTTTACTTCCCTTTTTAAAGAAGGGACGTCTTTATGTGACGTTAAATCCATATTTTGTAGTAGTGTAAACAACATCATCAACCTATAAAATTACTCTTTTCTCTCTTTCTTAATAATATTTGAATTATTTGAATGTGATCTGAACACAAAAAATGACCTTTTAAATATCTATAATCTTAAAATCAAGATAAAAGTAGTCTTCTAAATTTGATCTGAAGTATATGAAGTCTAGTTTGGAATTGTGTAGAAAGAAGGCTCCGGTAACATTAATGAAAATAATTTTTTTACTAGAAATATATGGATAATATTTGTTATATTTATCATATTATTGCTCACTACCACAAAAAGTAAAAGCTGTGACGCTTATAATAATAATATTAGTGGCACTTCACAAACGCCACATATTGGAACGTCACTAAAACAAGTTGTGGCGCTCCATCACAAGCGCCCCAGTACTAATATTTTTTTTAAAATAAAATAACCAAGGGTGGCGCTTCTTAAAGAAAACGCCACAGCTTGTATAGATCTTCCTGTGGCGCTTTCTTAAATAAGCGTTACTATTGATATGTATTTTTAATATAAATTTTTTTAATTGAAAAATATTTAAAAAAAATTAAAAAAGGGCCTAGGGTGACACTTTCTCAAGGAAGCGCCACCTTAGATCATTTTTTAAAAAAATTTCAAAACATAATTTTTTCTAAAAGAATATTTTTAAAAAAATTAAAAAAGGGCCTAGGGTGGCGCTTTCTCAAGGAAGCGCCACCTTTTTAAAAAAAAGGTAAAAACATAATTTAAAAAAAATATTAAAAAAGGGCCTAGGGTGGCACTTTCTCATAGAAGCGCCACTTTAGGCCCTTTTTTAAAAAAATTAACAAAATAATTTTTTTAAAAAAATATTTTTTAAAAAAATTAAAAAAGAGTTTAGGGTGGAGCTTTCTCAAGGAAGCGTCACCTTAGGCCATTTTTAAAAAAAATTAAAAAAATAATTTTTTAAAATAATTAAAAAGGGCCTAGGGTGGCGTTTTCTTGAGGAAGCGTCACAGGAAGTCACTTCCTGTGGCACTTCCTCAAGGAAGCACCACCTTAGACCATTTTTTAAAAAAATAATTTTTTTCGTACTTTTTAGAAACCTATAATTATAATTAATAATACACTTTAAATATATTTGTATATCTCTACAACAAGATGAAGAGAAACAAATCAAAATCAAATAACTCCAAAATGATATAAATTAACAAATAACTAATTAAAAAAATCACTACTAAGTAAAATACAGTTGTTAAGAATAAATAATTATATTATTTATGCAACTCATCAATATAACGTTAACAATTGTTGCAACAATAAAAAATTATAACTATTGCATATCTTAACATATAACCTATATATAATAACATTTATTTTTACATTTATTTTTCGGCATACAAAAACGAGAATAATTTTTTTAGATTTCATAATAAATGAAATATAAAAGATATTGAGAAAATTAAACTATTAACTACTAATAAAATTATATTTGTAAGTTTAGAAATTAAAAAAAAACTTACAGTATAGAGGAAGCTTGAACGGAGTGAGTGGAAATCTCAAATACAACACTTGAAAAAAAATTAATAAAGGAAAAAGAGAAAGAAAAAGTTGCATATATATTTAAATTAAAAAAAGTGGTTAACAAGACAATATGGTATACGTAACTTCAAAATATAAAAAAAAAAGAAAAAGAAAAAAAATGAGTGGGTACAACTTACAGGATGAAATAAACTATAAGGAGAATGAAATGAGACGAGGGAGAAGGAGTAGGGTTAGTTTGGTGCAAGAACTTGGACAAAGAGAAATGAGCAAGGAGTGTCGCAAAAACAAAACGAGGAGGAAGAGAAAATGTGAGAAGTGATAAAACAAACAAAAATGAGAAGATAAGTGTAAATCGAACTTTTGAACGGAAGGAGGAAATGTGGGAACTAAAAGGATAAGGGTGACGACATGTGTTGGATGAAGATTGGAGACTAAAAGGATAAAAGTTATGGAAGCAGATTGCGGGAGAGAGAAAGGTTTGAATTAATTTTTTTTAAAGAAAATAATACTTTGTGTGGCGATTGCTAGGTTAAGTGCAACACAAAGTACGTAACAGCTATGACACTTCCTAGAACAAGCGCCACAGTTGTTGCTTTAATTTTTATTTTTTTAAAAAAACACTTTAGGTGGCGCTTCAGGAAGCGTCACCTAGAGTCACAAGCAAGCTGTTGCGCTTTCTCAAGAAAACACCACCTAAAGTCTTTAATTTTTTTAAAAAAAAATAAAAAAATCTGGAAAAAGTTGTGCCATTTTTTTAAAGAAGCGCTACAAAATGTGCATAACTAATATCTATTTTTATAGTAGTGACTCTGTAACGACCCACCTCATATATCCCTTATTACTGATCTTACTCAGAGTAGCAATGCATAGTTCAGTGGGCAAACATGAATAGCATGAATATACTGATAATATTAAAACAATATTGCTTGATTATAATACAAAAGTTTCCCCACCAGGGGTTTACACAATATTTACAGACCTTCAAACAACCAACAATAGTCCTCTTCGTGCATACCTCTTTTCTGATCTCAGCACGTTTTCAATGCTCACCTGTCTGAATGGTTGTTTGGGAGGAGTGAGATTCGAGAGAATCTCAGTAGCAAACATTACCACTATGCATGCCAGATATATATGAATGCATGACATGTTTGCCTACACTATTTCATGCCAACATAATGACATGTTGCATGCTCGATGTTATGACATACATATGGCCATTGCACAAATATAACAGAGCTTCAACCAACCATACATGTTTCACACAAATAGGCAAAGCAGTCACATAATCAATGCAAAACATACATATCACATACATGCAGAAAAAGTAAGTTCACTACCTCTCATACTTTATGTCCTTCTCTTCTTGTCTCTTGATCCGTCAACCATTGCTCCTTCTTTATCACTTCATGGCCATAGGCAAGTGATAACATCATTAGAGCCATGAAAAGTGAATACCTAATGGCCCACATTAGCCCTATAGGCTTACTTTCACCCTTGGAGTTCATTCCAATTATATTTGGCCAATTTCTTACTTAAATTCTCATGGTAATCAAACTACCAGCATTTTTGACCAAACTTTGGAAAATCATAATTAATTCTATAGAACTCCAATTGAGGTGGTTCAAAGCTCTATTTGAATATTTTGAAGTGTAGTTTTATATAAAAATACTCGATTTTAAACTCCACTACTACACCATTCCCAGAACTTTTCCAAACACCAACTGTTTCAGATTCTTTTCAGAAAACAGGATATATATTTAACAATTCATATCTCATAGCATACTTGTCCAATTAACCATTATGACCTATCAAATTAAAGGTTCTATGTCTCTACTTTTAGACTGGAAAGTTTCATAGTCATTGGATAACATTTGATTACTCAAAAACTCGTCACCATAACACTGCCTCCAGAAAACGGAATACACAACATTTACCCTTTAACTTCTAAAACTTCTAAATTCATGTACAAGTATCCAAAATTCATGAACACTTCATACCCACATAATTTTGCCTCCTAAATCCAATGGAAGCATCAAAAGCATCAAATTCTTACTCCTTCTCCACGTCAAAACAGGGCAGAAAATCAGATTCTTAGGTGCAATATGTTGTTTTCTTGTTTTCTCTTGCCTAATCACTTTCTTGCTACTCCTAATCAAATGATCAGTTTCTCATCTGCCACGTGTCAACACTTGATTGGCCCAAATAATGAATTTTCGCACAAAATACCAAATTCTGCAGATTTTTCATTAACTTTGAAAATTCATATCTAATTGTACAAATGTCCAATTGGAGTGATTCCAAAGGCTATGCGACCCTTATTGAGTCTAGTTTTAAGGAAAAATATAATCTTTGGCCAATTGAAAGTTCACTCTTCCCAGAATTTTAATCTTTGAATGCTGTCCCAGAAAATAATTAATTTCACTGGGCTAACTTCAAAAATTCATTTCTCTTTGTGTACAACTCCAAATGACTTATATGACCTATCAAATTGAAGCTTGATAAGTCTACTTTCATTCTGGAAAGTTTCATAATTTTTCACCATCATTTACCCATCAAAACATGTCACACAATCATCACTGCTATACCGGGAATTTCACCGGTGGCAAAATTACCTTATGTTCCACTTTACTATATTATATGTGACTTCTAATCACTTTATTTTGTTATTCCCCGAGCTCTTTAGCTCACCATTATAATTTCTTTTAATATCAAATGATATAAAGAAATTTTGGGGAATTTAAACATGCCTCATAGGGACATTTGCTAAACCAGGGTCTAGCAGTCCACTTAATCTAGGCTTAATCTTATGCCTCTAGTCCCAGAATTAGGGATATTACAGAGTCAACAATAATCCTTTATTTTTATTATAGTTTTTTCTCAAATATATAAATGACATTTTCAAAACAATAAAGAATTGAAATAAGATAAAAGTATCCTCTTCTACTTTTGAACTTTATACAGACTATACGATCAATAGAAATTATTCTACAACGTTGTATTTATCATGTATAGTATTAAATATTACCATCTTATTTTTAATCTTGGATCGGATAGACTAAATTACTATATCTTCATATATCATTGTCAAAAAACCTAACAGGATTGTATTCATTAAATTCATATCTTCCTTCTTGCATAATAAAATAAATAATAATACAAATAAATTTTTTACAACCCTTTGATCCGGCACTTTTCGGGATCATATTATAGTACCTGAGCTATCGAAATAATGTAGATTGAGACCTTACAATCAAAATGTCTATTTTTAATAATGTGGGATTTGAGCTTAGTTTGTATATTTTATCATCTAACTGATCTATCGTTAGACCAAGTACCCCATGTAAATAATAAAAATCACATCCAGCCTCATATCAGAAGGATCTGGTAATTGGTTATAGTTTCAAATGTTCACATTCTATTGTTATTATATATTCATTTATTTTTATTATTTATAATTATATCACATGCCATTTGTGGCCTATAAATATGCCCTGAGAAGCAGCAAGGAGAGGCAACCACAGAGCACAACTACTGATCTCTTCTTATATTCTTCTTCCATCAGATCATACGATATGTCGTTCACCAAGAAAATATGCTCCATTGCATCTGTTTCACCGGTGAAAATCGCTTTGCAAACTTCATCTTCTTCGTTGGATCATCAGATCAACCCTTTCACTGCACCTGATGAAGTCATCTCCAACCATGTCATAGGAATCCATGACTTGCAAGCCCCCAAGTACGATGTTGATTCTCTTTACAATGTTGTCTCCAACATTGTCAAGAGCTCCACTCACATCGGCAACTCCCTTGATCTCAAGGTACCATTTGTTATAAATAATCAACTTAATTAAGTTCCTTCATATTTATAAATTAATTATTTACCTTAGGTGCCATTTTCTTCAAGTATATTTTCTATTTATTTATTAACTATCATTTACTGTGTGTGTTTGTTTGTATTTACATTGACAGCGTCCCAAAGCCGTTGAACTTGTGGAAGACAAGGTTCCACAGTCCAGTTTCATGCCACCTTTCAGTACCCTCAAAGAAATTGCTTGTCAGGTTATTTACAAATGCTCATTTCTAGTCCCTTTACACTGGTACCTTAATTTTTTAAAATGTCTTTTTAGCCCTGTAAGCCTAACGCTGTTAACATTAAAAAAAATGCTGATATTAAAATTTTAAATTTGTTGACAACTTACATGCCCCCTTTTTAAGAGTAATTTCAAAAAATAATAACGATCGAAACAAAAAAATCATTACTTAGAGCTAACAATATTAGAGTTGAAGGAATGGAAACATACTTTTAAAGTTATTAAGAGATTAGACTAAAATGTTATATAAAGTTAGAGAAACAAATGTATAATTTTGCGTTTTAAAAAAGATAGTAGAATATTAATACACCCTCAAAAAGAGATATTTGGTGCCTCTAATGTCCAGCTTTCTAATTTTTCATGTAATTTGTTTTACCTTCTCATCTGTGAAAAATAACAAATTAGGTCGAATTGAAGAGACTCGTTTCGGTACCAATAATAACTAAATTGTTGTTACAGATGACATGCAAGCCTTTTAACAAATCAATGGCAGACGAAACAGTAGTGGGGATTCTGGAGAAGCTTAGAAGCTACACATGGGACGCAAAGGCAGTGATAGCTCTCTCAGCTTTTGCTTTGGACTTTGGCGAAACTTGGCGTCTTTCTCTTATTACAGAACCTACCAAGGATAATGCTCTTGAGCTCCACATTTTCAGGCTTGGTTATGAAGAAGCCAAGCCTACCAAAAGCAACTTAGATCTCATCACCACTTTGGTGGATATTACATTCAAACTTATTGAGGGCGTATCAACTTTAGAGAAGATCTCCGATAAGACTCTTAGCCCTAAAGATGTCCCAACTTTGTATGCTGCTCCAAGAGAATTCTATACTTATTGGGCAATCTTGGCCCTTCTTACTTGTTCTAATCGAATGACTGGACTGTGAGTATTTCATTTCTTTCATCCTCTTTATGTTTTTTATGACATAGATTGATTGTAGTAACAGATCAAAGTAAAGTGCGTACAGGTGAACTAGGTCTTAAGGCTCATCAGGATTGTGTCATAACTCTAAAAGTTTAAAAAGAAATATTGATGCTCTCCTAGGGTTCACTTGATTCACATATTGGTAGTCAAATTCAAGCTTACATCTTTGTGGGATATGATCTTTATCAACTGAACTAATTTTTATTTGTTTTTTTAATTAAATACAGTTATAAGGGTTAATTTCTTTTTGGAAAAACCATTTTATAGGTAGGTATACTTTCCCTCAATTTTTAATTTTGATACATGTGTTTCTCTCTTTTAATTATATCATTAATTTTGCTCTGTTGACACCATTAGTTCATATAACTTTATTCTGTTAGTGTTGACACCATTAGTTCATATGACTTTATTATGTTAGTACTGATAACCCCTATACATGAGTTAATGGCACTAATAGAGCAAAATTAAATGCACTAAATTAAATAACTTTACCAAGTAACGAGAAACATGATGGGTATGTTAATAGATGGTCCCACTTCTATCTATCTCTTTCTCATCTTGTTAATATTATCTCCTTAGTGATGGGAGGAATCCAAAGCTTTTTACCTAACTTTTCTAAGAAATTCTTTTGAATAATTTTTTTAATGAATCTGAATATATTCATTCACAAACTTTATATGTTTGCTTGCAGTTACAGATCGGATGATTTTTTTTTTATGATATATTGCGTTTGATATAGGGATTGGAACATAAAATCCGAAGTTGTTGGGAAGCTCAACCATGTTCTCATGAGACTGAACAATGAGTTGACTCTGATTAAACGCGAAGAAGGTTACGGAAAATAACGGCTTATTATGACTTTTTTCTTTCCATTTGTCAATAATTATATTTTTTAGGCAAAAGCATATTAATTTTTTTTTTGGTAGTGTATGATACAGAAAGGATAACATTTAAATCTCAAAACATGAATATAACAATAATTAGATCTAAAAAATTTAGTAGAAAAATTAGTTGAAAATTATCAATTCAAACATTTACAAATATTGAAGTTTTAATTGCAAATAACTGAGAGTGGCTTATGTGCATTTGGAGACTTTCTGTATTAATATTTGCCACTTATGTAAATGTTATTAAATTCATTTATTGCCATTGAACAGTAATGTGAGTGTGTGTGTATCCAACGCTAACAAAGCTAACTTCATAGATATTTTCAGAAGAAGCAAGAGACGGAACATGGCGATGGAATGTGATTAATTCTCCTTCTGGAATTGTGGATCTTTTGAAGGCTCTCATCTCCTCCTTGGATATTACTGTGCTTGAAATCTTCGATAACACTACAAACCAAGTGGTCAGTCCTCAAAATTTTTGCACTTAATTATAAATTGTTTTTTGGGAGCACAAGAGAAGTTTGATTTATAAGTTCAAAAGGCTATTCCAACTAATAGTTAGCCTTTTGATATTGGCTCTCTTTTTGATCTTGTACTCATATCATTAGTGTTTCTATTAAAAGTTGATGTTCAAGGAAATGTTCACATTATAAGGTGGGTTTCGATATTAAGCAGATTGATGGGCACCAAGAACTCATCACCATTGTGTATCATTCAGTTCTAATTTGGATGGTTTGAATTAACTTTTTTTAACTTCTATATTTTTTGAAAAAAATTAATTTAATTATATAATCTTTTAAATGTTACTTAATCAAAAATGGATTTTTATTTAAAAATTAGTATTTGAAAACTTTAAAACTAGAGTATCAAAATTGTCTTTGAATAGTGTAGATCTCACAATAGTGATAGGCATTATCATGGTGCTCATCACTGCGAGGATTGAAATTGGTTCCAGAGAGTAATAGCCCCTCGATGAGGCTCCGATGTGGGAATCAACAATATTTTTAAGTAAATAGAACATATATTTACATTACAAAATATGATATTTTATTCTTTTGTGTGCCAAATTTTAGGTAAGCAACGATGTTGTGAAGACGAAGAACCTGTTACTATTCTTTTCTGGTCTAGACAACATCGAAGACGAGATTTGGGTTCTCAAATCTATCCATGAAGCATTCGTAAAAGACAAAGAGAAGCAAAACTATCAAATTCTATGGATTCCTGTGGTGGAAGAAACTGATCGTGATAAGTGATGACCATCAAAAAGAGAAGTTCAAGCATATAAAATCAACCATGCCATGGTATGTTTTACAGAACCTGTTCGTCATTAAAGGCAAGAAGGTTCTAGAAGAGGGGTTGCATTACCAGGGAAAGCCCATCATTGTGGTCACAAACCCTAGAGGTCAAGTGATTCACAGAAATGCGATGCACATGATCTTTGTTTGGAAGATTGAAGCCTTCCCATTTACACTTGAGGTTGAAGAAAAACTTTCCCTTCACTGGAACTGGTTTTGGAAAGAAGCAACCAATGTCTACCCAGAGATTGGAAAATGGGTGAGTACTACATATTTCTTAATTATCATCCATTTAGTCCCTGAATTTTCACCATTTACATCTTAGTCCTATAATTTATATGAATTAAGGAATTATAATTGTTTCGAGTCAATAAAGCTTATAGATTGGATTGTTTCAAGTTAAAATTAAGGAATTGATCAGTCAAATTAATATTAAGGGAAAGTTATTCAAATATCTCATATATTCCGTCTACCAGTTCTAAACATAGGAGTTAGATAACTAATTTGCAGAACTTAAGAAAATTAGTTATATTAGTTATTTGTAAAAAAATTGTACTAATTTTTCTAAAGTACTTTTCTAATCATTTGCCTCAAAACTACTCTCTTAATAGAAAACTCCTTTAATATATGTAATTAATATAGGAAGAGTTTAGAAAAAAAAAATTTGGAAAGCAAAGGAATTGTGGTCTTGTGTACATGACAAAGATAAATCCTCATAAACTAACTGAACATGCAAATATCATGATGTGCAAAATGTAACACCTCAATCTATTTGGTCACTTATCATAGATTCTTAGCCATTACTCTCTAGTGGGGAGTCTCTTAGCTCTCATTTAATGGCTGCCTCTACTTTTTCATATGAGGGTCTATCATCATTATCTCTGTACGTGACTCAGAAATAAAATGTTATTCAAAATCGCGATGTTACAACCTGCAGATTCAGGAGGAGAAGTACGTTTTCATCCATGGAGGGACAGATGGTGGTGGGACCCAAAGGATTGGTACACTGTTAGACTCCATTAAGAAGGACCCCATCATAAAGCAAACAGACACCATAATCGAGCACTTCAACCTCTCTCAAAGTTCGACCAAACCTCTGTGTCCAGCTTCTGGGTCAACATCACCAACTCAATGCTAAGCAGAGTTCAAAACAAGAACCACGAACAAGACACTGTCCTCAAGGAGATCGAAACCTTACTCTCATACAAAAACGACAAAGCCTGGGCTCTCCTCAGCAAAGGCAACAAGGTTCTGGTTCTAGGGTATGATCCTCTGATAACGAACGTCCTCGAAGAATTCGATGAATGGAGGGTGAACATTCAAGTTCTTCAAGGCTTTGATGAAGCATTTATGAAGTATTATAATGAAAAGAAGGCTATTGTTCCTCCTCCTTGTGTCCACTTCCAATTGAACAATATAAGATCTGGGGTTCCTTTCGCTATCACTTGCCCTGAGCCTTCTTGTAAGAAGAAGGTTATGGAGGTTGAAGTTGTTAGCTACAAGTGTTGCCATGGAATTCATTATCATAACCAGCCGGCATCGGAGAATAATGGGAACGGCGAGGTTATTGGGACCCCACTTCTGAAAACCAAATGAACTCCATGATTGGGGATTGATGAGCTATCTAGCTTCTTTGCTTTCTCTTTCCTAGCTATAATAATGAATAAGTACGTTATCTTGGTCTTAAGTACTGTGTGTAACTTGGGTTGCGTACTATGCTGTAATTAGTTTGTTGTGTTGGGTCCTTTGACTATGATGTGTCATTTGTACTTTCTGTTATGTTTGGAAGTTACACTTAATATATGTCCACTTTAATAAATAATAAAGTTTGAAGTTATTCTATCGCTCTTTTTGTTCCACTGCTATTCTTTTTTTTACTTTTTTTTTCAGAAAAGGAAAAAATTAATAAAGAACAAATTAATCACAGAAGGCAATATAAACAGACTCTGCTTCTCTCCATTGCCCTTCGCTTCCTTTGCGTCTCCTCTACTCTCATTTACCCTTTACAACTTTTGGATTAAAAATTTCAATAGTCAAGATTTAACATGTAATAAAAATATTATTATAATTTTATTTAAAAACACATAAAGAATTTTAACTGCTAAAATTTGATCTCAAGAGTTGTAGATCATAATTCTTATTATAGAGTATATTTTCACCCATTTTTTCACTCATATTAAATTTTGGTAGTTTCAATTTATTTATGTATCTTCTAAAAATAATTTATAAAAATGTATTTATAAGATATTAAATCTGTACAATTGAAATGTTAGTTCAACAATACTAAAAAGCCCATAAAGACTAAAGGAGAAGTAAAGGAGGAGAAGCGTAATGGAGAAAAATTAAAGGTATGTTTGGGATCACAATTGAGGATTTTATAAGTGTTTATATATGTAAGTGGAGATAACACTTCTCTCACATACTTATCTCATATATTATAAATCATAATTAAAAAGTTATTTTTAAGACTCCAATCATTATTTCAAACAAACAAGTCGGTGACTAAAGGACGAATACCGTGAGATCCCTAATGATGTGCCCTTCTACTACGCGACAAACACTAAATCACTACTTGTTAACTATAAGGGAGTGTGGATACTCTCTCTCCCAACTAAAGTTTGTTTTAGCAGGCTTTTCAAAGCACCTTCTTAATTTTTTTGTAAAACAAGTTCAATTTTTTATTAACATGACAGACGTAAACGTTTTTTCTGTTACGTAAATGATGACAAACAAAAGTAATGTTTTTAATTGTCAACAATTTGGTGATTTAAGAGAATTTCACCTCTGTAAATATAGGAACCCGCAATGAAAGATGGCAAATTTGTGATGGAATACATCTACATCGATAATATCTGTTGCAATAGCTGACAATTTCTGTCACAAAAATTTCGTCATTATTCATTGTTAATCCATTATAAATAATTTAGTGACAGAATATATATGTTAGGCTATGTAGGTATGATATCTCTAATATAAGCACAAAAATTGAGGTTCAATGCAACCATCAATTTGTTTAAGCTTTGTGGTATTTACACTATCAATAGGTTGGGCTCGGAAACACCTATTAATTATATGTATAATTTTATGAATTAGAGAGAGGATACTTTGTTTTCAAAACCAAGTGCGGAACAAGTAGTTAGAGTAGTTGGGGATCATAGCAGGTGTGGCTCACTTCTATGCATTTATTCTAATTTAAGTGTTTTGTTGGTATAGTGAAGAAATCCAATGCAATTAATTCTAAATTAGGTAATCATCATTACATATAGTTTTGGCTATGTAATATTAATATGTATTTAAGTTTACATGTATTAATGTGCATACATTTATACACTTCATGAATTAACATTTATATCCTTCATTTTATGCCTTAATAATGCTAAAAAAATTATGTCACGTTTATTTTTATTTTTTCAAGATAAAATATAATTTTTTTTCATGACTCCTTGATAGTGTATCGAACAAATGCACTCTGTAATTATCATTCCACTGTATTCCATTACATTCCCATCGACTCCATAAACTAAACGAGCCATATAGGGGTCATGTGTAATACTAGTCTTGGCCCTTTTATAAGGTAAAGTATTTTCTAGAATGAATAAGTGGCTCTTATTATGAGTCACTAAGTAGGGTGTTATTAATTACATTTTTTTTTAATATTGCTCTTATTTAAAGCTTACTTCTTTGACTCTATTTATAAGTCATTTCCAGCATCTTTGACATGGGAAAATCTTAATTAAACCTCATTAACTGCATTAAAATTTAACAAGTTTTCAAATTTACCCTTTCTTAATATACACAATACCCCTTGGGAAACAAAGCCTACAAGATAATAAATGAAGGATAAAATTATATATTCACATAAAAAATTTAATGAAGCAACTTATAAATAGAATTAAAAAAACCTTTGCCTCTTTCTTATAAATAGAATGGGTTAAGGTACTAAAATAACTTTCAACTTTTATCAAAAGTATAAAAGTAACAATAAACTATTTTTTAGAGTAAAAGTAACTATAAACTATCAAAATTGGGGAAAAATTGTTAAACCCGACTAACTTCCATCTATTACAATGGAAAAAAATTAATATTTTAGCCCTTAAAATTATGACTCACTTATAACTTAGTCCATAAACTTTTGACTTACTTGGAAATCAATCCCCAATATTTTTGAGTCATTCTATGTGGCAGAAAAAAAGTTAAAATACTATTAAAAATTGTTTAGGTGGATTTTATATAAATTAAGAAAATAGTGTCCCCGTCTCTACCAACTCACATTTCCCTCTACTTCTTTTTTCCAAAAAGCTCGCTAGGCACCCACGATATCCATGACATGTCCTTCAAAAGCACTAGGGGCAGCGAACAACTCATTGGAAAACATGTTGAAGCTACTTATGATGCTTTTGACTTTGATAAAGCACCCAAGTATGCAAGAAAAAGCCATTGTGGAAAAAGAGATTTCTTAACTTTGAATAATAAATGATGAATAGGTTGGAAGAAGATGAGATTAGACTAAGTCAAAGCACACCCACTTCATAAACATATCTAGCGTATAATCTCTCTTTTTTAATAACAAATGGAATTATAGATCATTTACATGATGTCATAATTTTGAAGGCCCTTTAATATAAGAAAATTGATCTCAACTTATGCTTGAAAGGAGCTTCTGAAGGATATGTCGAGCATGTTTGAGAAAATGATGGAAAAGCACGTTCACGTAAGTCAAGACAAAACTCCTCTCATAAACTTACTTCATATACCGTAAATTATGTTGAAAAAGTAGTTTCTGCCGCTAATTCAAACAGGCACGTCATGGACGCCATGGATGTCCAGCGAGGTTTCTAAAAAATAGAGGTGGAGGGGGATGCGAGTTGGTAGGAAAGGGAGCACTGCTTTTTATTTATTTTTAATTTATTTAAAATACACCTAAGAAAATTTTAACAGTATTTTAACTTTTGTTTTGCTCCAATTTTAAAATTTTATAGCTATTTTTACTCCCAAAAATAATTTATGGTTACTGTTGCATTTTTTATAGCATTTCAACCCTAAATAGAACCAGAGGATATGCATGTAGTTTTTCTTTTCTTTTCTTTTTTCTTTTTTTCTTTATTTTTTCTTCTCAATATGCAATTCATGTTTCAAAGATGGGAAGTTTGGAAAAAAAATTTCATTTTCAATAAACTTAATGATTTAAGCACTTTTCCTTAGTTCTTGTGAGATGATTAAAGGTGATTTGTGAAAACAGTGTAACTAGCAAGTCTCACATTGGATATATAATTTTTTTGATAAAGGTTATAAGTGCCAACGTATATCACAAATAAGATAAAATATTTTTTTAATTTGGAGGGAAAGGTGCATCTGAGTGGATAAAGCAATTACACACGATTTCCATATACTGCATATTTTGGAATCATTGGTGAAGCGAGCCTAAAGTCAAGGGTGCAATTTTAATTAAAACCTAGTACAAACTAACAATTTAATAATAAAAAATTTATTTCATATCTTTAATATTGACCCTAAGTCCTTAATCATGCGCTTAATTGATTGATCAAGTATATTTTTTTTACTCTTCAAGGTTTTTAGTGTGGGCAATAGGAAAAGATAAAGAAGGCTTAAACAAATTTTTCCATATACACTAATGTTGGAAAATGGGTTAGGTTCCTCCCCCTAAAAAACCCAATAAAATATGGATTAAACCTAAACCATGGAAAGAAAAACTGGACCGAACCAGTCGGTCGGATCAAAAAATCGGTCAATCATGCCCCAGTCTGGTCCAGTTGATCAATTGAGCTGGAGGAAGGTCGACTCAGTCAACTTTGAGTCGACTCGGCTGAGTGTCATGTGACTTGGGCAACCCGCTAGGTGGGGTGGGTTGCTCGAGTTTAGTTTTTTTTTTGGAAATGTCCCAAAACAATGTCGTTTTGGGATATTTCCAATTAAAAAAAAGAGTCGGGTCAAAGCAGGTTGACCTGATTACCCGGCTAAAAAATCTAGCTTCCTTCCCTTTCCCCAACTCCTCTCTTACTCAGTCCTTTAGTCTTCAGTGAAGAAATGGGATCAAAGGGTGTAATTGTGCCCTAAGAGTGACAGTCATTGTGAGGATGACAGAGGTAAGCCGCTGTGAGTCCTCTCACTCTGTCGACGGCAAGCGACGAAGGTGAGTCCTCTCTCACTTTGTCTTCAATTTTCTGATTTCTCTCACTCTCTCTCGACTCTGCAATGGTCAATTGATGACATTGAAGTCAACAGCAAGTGATGAAGGTGACTAAGGTGAGTCCTCACTCACTCAGTCTCCACTTTTCAGTTTTCTCTCACTCTTTCTCGACTCTGTAATGGTCAATCGATGACATTGAAGTCGATGGCAAGCGAAGAAGGAAGTTGAAGAAGAGGACTTCTTCAATCTTAACTTTCTGCCTCATTTACATGTTTTGTTTGCTATCTGTCATCGTTTTCCTGATTTATGCTTATATGTTATGACTTACAACTATGAAGTTGCTCTTCTGTTTTCCTGATTTATCATATCCGATTGTGAACTCGGGAATCCTTATTTATGCTATTAATTTATGCTTCTGTTATTGTCTTGCTTCAATGAACTTAATATTGTGAACTTTCTTCTGTGTGGCCATGACTTGGAACTTGATACTCTAAGTGTGAAGTTGCTTTTGTGTTCAGTGTGTTTCTCACTTGCTTTGTCTTCTCATTTTGTCTTCTTATTTTTGTATTTCTTTGTACCTTTAGTGTTTAGACTGATTAATTTTGTTGGCTTATCTTAGGGATATATTTCAATTTTCTATTATAGATGAAAAGCTTATCATAGAATTGGGTGATATAGTCTTGTAATGTAAAGACTCACTGGTTGTGTGTACTATGTAGGGTCTTTTGTTAGTCTTGGCTTTCTTGCTTGGTATCTATATAATTTTCTTCTGCATCAAAGTTTAACCTCTGAGCTTTTTAATTTAACCATTATGATTCCAAAATTGACTACATCATCTAATCCTTCAACCTACAACTTTTTTAATTCACCTTTTACTAATGGAATCTTGGAGTTAGCCCTGGCTTATGTATAGCTTCTGCAACTTTTTTAATTCAACTTTTTTATGTATAGCTTTTGTTTTATCCTGTTTTCTAATGATAATTAAGTTTATGAATATGAATGCAATTTAATGTTACTTCAGTTGAGGATTAGTTTTGTTATTATGTAGCTAAATACTTTAATAATTCAGGATGGATATATTGAGTTTAGGAAATGAGAATGTCACTCCTAGTTCTAATACCGAACATAACACTCCTAATACGAAAACTCATACTTCCAATTCCAACACTAATCCCACTCCTACTCCTAATACCTTAATTCGTTCTAAAACTGATCCAACATAGGCATATTTTTCCTACAAAAAAGAGGGGACACAAAATATATACTCATGTCTCTTTTTTTGCGAATAGCTATAGAGGAGGAGGCTTAAACAGGATGAATCAACATCTTGCTGGTGTGGTTGGTCAAATTGCTTCTTGCAAAAAGGTTACTTTTGATGTGTGTTATAGGATTGCAGAGTCTTTAAAATAGAGTTCAAAGAAAAAGTCAATTGAAGATACAAGAGAAGAGGAAGTTGAAGAAGAGGATGTTGATAGTAGAGCTAAGAAGAGGAAACCTCCTGGGACAATGGATAAATATTTTGCTCATAGGATAACTCCTGGAGCTCAACCAACCATTAAGAGTTCCTTAGCATCAAAAGAAGCATAACACAATATGAAGATGTTTATTGGTGAATGAGATATAGTCAAATGCATTCCATTTAAAGCATTGGAGTGCCCTTTTTATTTCAAAGAGCTGTAGATAGAATGTGTTCTATATGTCTTGGGTTTTAAGCCCCTAGTGCTTATGATTTTAAAACCAACTTATTGAGAGAATGGAAAAAGGAATGTCAGTTATTCATTGAAAGTCATAGAGCTAAATGGAAGAATAAAGGCTGCACACTTATGGAGGATGAATGGACTTATGTGAGACAACAGACTTTGATGAATTGTTTAGTTTATTTTACCCACATAATGGTGTTTGTTAAGTCTGTTGATGTATCAGATTTAGTCAAAGATGCTAAAACTTTGTTCACATTGTTTTCTGAAGTGATTGAGTAGGTTGGTTCTAAGAATATTATTCATGTGGTGACTAAATATACTGCCAACTATGTGGCATGTGGAAGGTTGATCAACGAGAAATACAGAAGCATTTATTGGTCTCCTTGTACTGCTCATTGTTTAAATCTTGTATTGAAAGACATTTCAAGCATGCCTCATGTGTCATACATTGTAGCATGCCTTATGTTTCATACATTGTAGCAAAGTCATCAAAGATAACATTATTTACTTACAATCACATGATATTCTTGTCTTGGTTAAGAAAAAGGCCAGGATGGAAAGAAATTATGCGTCTTTGTACTACTAGGTTTGCCACTACCTTTATTACATTGCACATCATGGACATGCACAAACATGACTTGCAAGCCCTTGTTGTTGATAGACACTTTGTGGACCATAAGCTATCTAGGACTACTCTTGGAAAAAATTTTAGTGCAATCATATTAGATAGCTGGTTTTGGAATGAGTGCTACCAAATTGTGAAGATTGTAACTCTTCTGATAAAATTGTTGAGAATTGTTGACTTGGAGAAGAAGCCTTCATTGCTATATGTTTATGAAGGCATGCAAAGGGAAAAATATGGAATTAAGGAGATGTTCAAGAGGAATAAAGATCACTAAAGCCCTACACAAGTATCATTAAAGTGAGATGGGATAAACATTTGAAGACCAATCTCCATGCAGCTGCTTATTTATTGAACCCGGTATTCATATATGGTCCAAATTTTGTTCAAAAGGAGGGTTAGTACAAGCTTTAATTGACGTGGTAGAGGCCAACTCAGATGAAAATGTTGATTGCTTCAAGATAATGATGCAAGTAACATTGTATCTTGAAGACAACGAATCTTTCAGCAAAAAGACATGTAAAAAGGGAGCTAAAAAACTATATCCTTGTAAGTAACTAAGTATTAATCTTTATTGTTTAATGTTTGATTAACATATTAATTGATTGCAACTAATATTATGTACATGTTTTATTTTCTCGATGAATGGTGGATGTATTATGGCTATTCAATTCCAGAATTGCAATATGTTACAATACGTATTCTTAGCCAAACGTCTTCTTCTTCTGGTTGCGAGAGAAACTGGAACTTATTTGAGCACATCCATACAAAAAGGAGAAACATATTGGAGTATCAAAGGCTGGATGATTTGGTTTACACTAACTATAACTTGTGATTAAAGCATAGGTAACTTTAGATATTATGAAAAATGTTTTTCTTTAATATAATGTGTATTTATTTTTAAATTTTAACTGAAATTATTTGTCATTTGAAAATTGAAGGAGTGAATTGAAGAAAAAGACGACAAGTTATGATCTTATTGACTATGAGTCTATTGATGAGGTGGATTTTTGGGTGACTGAAGAAGATCTCATTCCAAAATTTAATGATGAAGATGCAGAAAACCTTGAAGGTATTCTTAATAATGAAGGCATTGCACTTTCATAAACTCTGGATAGGATTAATGAAGGTTTATATATCCTATTAATATCCTGTTACTAATTTATTATCCATCCATATAATTATTTGTTATACATAACCATTGATATTAATTATTGTCGTGCATATGCATAGGTGATGAAGATATGGACATTCCTGATCCCCTGGCTTCGAATGATGATGTTACTACCACTTACCCTTTCCCCAATCCAGCTCCTAATGACTCATCTCCAATAGATCACCTTGATGAGTTGTAGAGTTTGGAATCAATTATTATTAGTGGGAAGAACTAGCTAGGTATGCTTAATGAGTGATGATTAAAATTGCTATCTTTTGACTATTTTGATATTGGTTCTTGGCTATGTTTGATGAATGATGATTGACATTGTTATCTTTTAACTATATTTTGATGTATTTTTTGGTGTTAGTTATGGGTTTTGTTTAAACTTTGAAGAACTAACTAGGTATTTTAACTATCTTGATGTGAGTGATGATTTATGAGTTATAAATGATGATTATTTTGTTATTGTCAATTAAATTGTAATGTTTTAATATGGTCAGTCCGACCATTGGTTAGACCACGGTTGACCCATTGACCCTTGAACCTATACCGCAACCGGTTCATTTTTTTTTGTTCCTTGACCCAAACCCTATTAAGGTTAATTGGGGATCAAAATGCAATCTACAAACTTATGGATAGTCAAATGTGATATTTCCATTATTTTGAATACATTTGTGGGAACAGTTGTTAAGTCAAGGGTTGAAGGAGAATTTTACGTAAGAACATACAGAGAGTTGAGTTAATAATCTGAATAGTACCTAAGTTCTCTCTTCTCCTAAGCATGTACTCTCTCCTCTTTCCCTTATGTGCGCATTTGTTGTATATTAAGATTTGAGTTTGTTGCTGTGATTGGTTTGCATGTTGGCATGTAAGAAAGTCAGTTGCACTCCATATGTATACCCTGAAATGGTTCTTTCTCGCAACGTACTACACATTCCACTTTTTTTTGATGAAATATAACTATGCATTCATGATGAAAACATATATGTTACAAAATATCGTATTAATATACATATATCCTGTAAAAGATAAGATAGGTGCTAATGGATAGTTTGAGTCCTAGTAAGAATTTTTATATGGGATCTCCTAAGAAGCTTACAGTGGATGGGAAAAACTAGTCGGATGGGGCAGTTGAGATTGGTTAAGTATAAAGGCTATGGCATCCCATAAAAATTGTAGTTGTAAGTACAATATGCCAAGTCAAATTGATGGAGTAAATGTCTACTCATGAAAGGTGCGGCGAATAAAATCTATCCTAATTATTATGCTACGGGGAACTATCCTTGTATTCTTGATGTTAAAGATGACATCCCACTAAACAGAGAAGCATTAGTTTCTCATAACATGATGGCCGTTGTCATTCAAGGGTACTTGATTTCATTTATATGGTTAACTTGATGTTGTTGATGCATGAACAAGGATGTGGCAGCGCTTGCTCTAGTTTGTGCCTCCTTAATCACCTGTTGAGGAAGAATTCTTATTCCTACATGATAAACTTTGTTTCTGGAAAACCATAGGGATTCTAGTAGTTGAAAAGGCAAGTATGTCATAAAATTATTAGGATCCATGTGGTTTGTCAACCATGTCATTATGCATTGTCAAAGCTCCACATTAGGATCAATATCAATTCTAAAACCTGCAACACTTCCAAACTAATAAACTCTAGAAAAAAGACAATATACAAATAAAATCTCTAAAGGCTCATTATCACACCCACAAAAATAAAAACCTCTGAAGAGACTAAATGTCTAGCGTTGAGAAACTGAGTTGTTAGTAAAATACGTCTAAAAGTTTTCCACAACAAAAACTTAATCCATGGAGGTGGAAGATATTTCCAAATCAATTCACATACCTCACTTTGCGCTTGACTAGAAATACCAATAGTGGATTGAATCAAACGATATCTAGCTCTAATAGTATAACTACATGTACTATTACCTGACCAGTGGATAAAGTCAAGGGCTTCAAATAACAAAACTAGATATCTTGCAAATTGTTGCTCTTACTTGCCTAGGGTAGAGTAAAGATAAAAGAGGAAAATTCCACTTTTTAGAAGAGCACAGTATAAGGTTTGACACTTTTAAATTAGGGAATGCCAGAGTAAACTGCTATAAAAGCCGCTAGAGCTAACTATTCAAAGAAATAGAAGATTCCTCACCTACCTGCCAGGTAAGGTGGTCAATGATTACTCTGCTGGTTTTAAGAATTTGCCTCCATAAAGATGAACTATTGTAAGCAAGTATAAAAATATATTGTTAATTAGGATCCAAATACTTCTTTAGCATTATTTGACTGGGTAAATTTGATTGATTAGAGATGACCCTCCATAAATGTTTAGCTAATAAAGCATCATTAAAAGCCTCCAATTGAATAATGTGCAAACCACTATTAGCACGAGGCAAACATAGCTTATCCCAGCGGAGAAGATAAGCTTTTTGTGAATTATTACTTATCCCTAAAAGAAATTTTCCATCTTTATTGCTATGACATGACATAAATGGCTAGAAAATTTGGTACATAAGAAAGTATATACCAACAAAGATGACAACGAATGATTAATTAATACTAGATGTCCTGCTTAAGAGAGAAGATTGCATTTCCATCCAACAAGTCATTTAGTGAGCTTCTCAATAAATTCAAGATACTTTCATTTTAGGGATCTTGGATCATCAATGTATATACCAAGATACTTTCCCAAGCATGCGTGGAATTTGATTTCAAGCAATTTGAACAACGCTCATTTCAGTTGATGAGAGACAAAGGGCTACAACTAATGTTGATTTTTGATAATTAATATGTTGCCTTGATATTAAAGAATATTGTTGAAGCAACGCTTTAACTATATGACAAGCTTCCTTTGTTGCAAGACAGAAAAGAAGAGTGCCATCAATGTACATTAGATGTGTCAATGGCATTACTTCACAAGAGGTACAAATACCCATCCCCTAATTATAGTTTTATGCTTGGTGAATCATACCTAACAGAATATTAGCATAAAGCAAAAAGAGATAAGAAGATAATGGATCCCCTTGTCGAAGGCCCTGCGATGGGCTGAAAGGATGTTATGGTGATCCATTAAGTATGACTTGGTAAGAGATGGTCGAAACAAATTGCATGAGTAATTGAATGATCCTAGGAAGGAAAGTCATCTTCTTGAGTACTTTCTGCAGAAAATGCCATGACATCTTATCATATGCCTTGGCGATATCAAGTTTGATTGCATATCAACCAATTATGCTCTTCTGTGTGTCTTAAATCTTTGCCATACATTCTTAGGCCAAAATAATATTGTCAGTAATGAGTTCGCACTTAAGGAAATCAAAGCATTTTGATTTGGAGTGATTAAATCACATAGAATCTCCTTTAACCGATTACACAAAACATTCAAAATTAACTTATGTATGACATTACATGACTGATAGCCCGGGAATACTTAAAAGTGCAAGGATAATTGCATTTTGGAATTAGCACTATAAAGGATTGATTTAATTCCTTGAGAATATATCCTCGTTAAAAGATATGATAAACCATTGAAAAGATGTTGTACTTAAGGAAAGACCAAAATTTTTGATAAAATCAGGCATCAAACCTATTCGATCCTGGTGCACTATCAGCCTTCATCTCAAAAACCACCTTTTCAACCTCCTTAATAGAAACATTTTGGTTTAATCTCTCAAATTGGGAAGACGAGAGCTATAGCAAGTTAATATTATTTAAGGTTTGATTCACACAATCATCATCAAAGGAGCTAGGATCTTTATAAATTTTTTGGAAATAAGATGTAGCCTTATTATGAATGTTGTCTTGATCTTCAATCCAAACACCAGACTCATTTTTTATATAAACTATCATTTTCTTCATTCTTCTTGAAGAAGCAGAGCAATGGAAATATTTAGTGTTTCGGCCACCCTGAAACATCCAGTTTTGTCTTGCTCGCTGAGACCAAAGCATTTCTTCACTGTCATACCAAAACTCCAAAGTAGATATCAAAAAGGATACTTGATGTTCTTCTTCAGATGATAAAATTATGCCATTATTGAAGTTCATGCTCCAAGTCTTGTATATTAGAGGAGATTCGGTCAACTAATAATTTTTTCCACAAGATAAGAGCCTTCCAAATACATCTAAGCCTGATAGAGTTCTTTTAGGCCTAAGAACGATGAATTTCTTTGCTCCATTCATGATGAAAAATATCCTGACATTGAGGAAACGAGAACCAAAAGTTTTCAATCCTAAACAACTTTATTCTCTTCCTCTCCAATGAGTTTGGAACAATATCAGGGAGTGATCAAAGGCAGCAATTGGTAATATCTGAAGTGTGGAAGATGGAAAGATTTGTAGCCATAAAGGATTACAGAGTGGATGATCAAGTTTCACTTTTACTCGATCAGTACCTTGGCAATTTTTGCACCAAGTGAATCACCCCTTAAGAGGGGATGTCAATAATATTATACTCATATGAGAAATGGCAGAAGGAGGTTGTACCCATAACAGAAGATGAGGCTTTATGTTTATCACATAAACCTGAAATTTGATTAATGTCACCAATAATTAGCCAAGGTTTAGAAATGGAGCTTACCAATGGACGCAACCAAGACTACAAAATATAATGATATTTAAAAGTAGGAAAGCCATACACAAATGTAATATAGATATCATAATTATCAAAAATTTTACAAGCAGTATGAATCCAGTTAGGAGTAATATCTAGTACATTATAAAACATAGAGGAAGATACACCAAAAAAAAGACCTCCCTTATGAATAACTAAATCCACAACAAAATTAATAGAAAATAGAAACTTACTAAGCTTTTTAGATATTTTACATTGTTGCATAAAACTTTCACTAAGAAACAAAAAGTCAGGAGAGAATTTACAAAAAAGATGTCTAAGTCGTTGAACTGTCGTGGTGTTACCAAGACCATGACAGTTCCACGGCAATACCTTTATGGGCTCAGGTGGATTTTTTTGGCACATACTCTACTAAAACCTAAAAAAGGGGAGTAAGTGTATAGAATTAAAGAAGTAGCTAGTGCAACACATCCATGAGAAAGAAGAGAAGGTTGGTTGGAATCCTCATTTCGAATTCATTTTTTTATCTGTAGAGTTGGATTAATTAAAATCATGGAAGCCTGAGCAGGATAAGTGTCAGCGTGCATATGTCCATCTTGAGGCTAGCTTGTGTTTTTATTTTTTTTAAATACACTTCCTATGATGCTTCTACGGTGAAGTGTCATAGGAAGTCGGCACCTCCTATGGCGTTTCTCTGGTGAGGACCTCCTATGGCACTTCCCCTAGAAGCGCCAAAAGAGGTAGAGAGTTTTTTTTAAATATTATTTGACATATTTTTTCCTTTTCCTAAACCCAGGAAAATTTGATCCACAACAATTTACAATACAAATTGACAGCAAAAAATCAAATCAAATCAAAATAAAATAACACATAACTAATTCATAAAATCAGTACTAAGTGTATGTAATTACGACATAACAATTATAATGTACAACTAATTTTAAGAGAATAAACAACACAAGAATAGGCAAGAAACAAACTAACATATGTACCTAACTATTAGCTAATATTTGCCTGACCATATATTTACACCATTCCTCAATGATTTCATCTACTTGTTGGTAAGTCAATTGGGTACAACATTGATCTTTATAATACTATATAAAAGTCATACACAGAACGAATTAAAATCACTAAAAATCAACTAACTTAGACACTTGTCAATTAAATTTAAAACACAGTATGAACTATAAGTAAAAGAACTTACTTTCACAGGGACATAATTTAAATGATGAGTAACTACATCTTTCATAAATTTCATAATGTAATAATCGCAATAATTATTGTTTGGTTAGAATGGGCACTGTAACAATAAAATGAAATAGTTAAGTCAATTTTTGAAGAAAAGTTTTTAATAACAAAATTTGAGTAAATTCATATATAAGTACCGCAATCTTCCTCCAGGTATAGGCATTGACTGGGTTATGGCGTTTAGAATAGCTCAATCCAACTTGGCTTCTATAGGCGGTCAATGTACTAACAAAATAAGTAGTGACTGATTAATTTTGGTTATTCAATAATCACACATACAAATATTTACACATATACCCATACACTTGCCTATTGATTATAATCATCATATTAGGTCGGTTCTCTGAATAACCAACCTCTAGATGATCCAAATAGAAAATGTGGGGGCCTCCAGCTGCTACTAGATATATAAAAATCAAAATCCAATGTGCCCTAAAATATTTTGAAAATTTTACTTCGACAATAATGTTATGGTAAAAGTAAAAGAATAAAAAACATACATTAAAATACTATTACAAATAACTTACCTTGGATTGTATGACACAATAAAGAGCATATTAGGGGTTGCTCTCTGCATGAAGTAGTCCTCAAGACTGTTAGATTGTGTTTTCAAATTACTCCCCCTATGCTGGCCAAGGAGGTGTGGGTTGACAAATAGGAATCTATACCCCATTTCCATGCCCAATAACAGATCATGGTACAAGTGCCTTATAGAAAACAAACAATGTCATTAAAACCAAAAAATTGAATGATGAATAATAATAAAAGTGATAGATGATGATGATAAAGTATCTAATCCATATGTTGATGGCCGTTACGCTAAACCATCTATGACTAAGCACTTTATTCAACACACTACCATTGATATGATCAGTTACATCTATATGATAGATTTTCATATTGAAAGGTATTTCCTAACCTCTATGGCAGATGAAATCTGGTGCTATTGATGCCAATTATTGACGATATAAGCCTATTTGTTTGTTGCTTCGGTTGCTGGTTGAGGGTTATGACTTCTGTTATGTTACTAAACAGTTTGAGTTCTTCCCATGCCCTTTAATTTTTTTCCTTCCGGATGAACAACAACCTACAAAAATCATGAAATTAAATCATGTAGTTTTAGATGGAAATACATAGAAAAAGTAGAAGGAATTGTAAATGAACTATGTTTTAAAATGGCTCAATCAGACCTATTGGCCATGCAATATAACCGCCGACAACATCTTTCACCATTGTATTTTCATCCTAAAAAGGGATTGGTAGGAGGGCATTTTCATTTGTGCATACGTCAACCCTGACTTGGAGTGTGTTTGTGAGCAATGGTGAATTATGTAGTGTATCATTGTCGGTGTTATAGGCCATGCCAATAGCAACTGTGTGCTTGAAAGATTCATCGACATGCAACTTGCACGTCGATTCGTCTTATGAACAATATAATTAATATATTCAGGTATACTAATTTATATCGTAATAAAAGTTAACTAGAGAGGAAATTAATTACCAAAGGAATGAGGAATTTAGGCATAGAGGGGAAACTATCCCTCGCACTTGTTCTGTCACATATTGGACTTGGTGCTGCCCGAGTCAGTAGTATGGTGTGACACCCTCATTTTTAACACATCACCGGCTCTTAGTTCCACATATCAGAGTAAACAAGTGATTATTTTAATAAACTAAAAGCAATTATTTTTATTTACACTAGGGCGATTCTTTGCTTTACAACAATAATACATTCACATACATACATCCAGTGTATAATTACACATAAACACCACACCTTTACATCAATACGGAAGATAACGCCTTGCGCTTCCATCTTCACTTCACCTTCCTTCTCCTCTATGCATCTTCATGCATCTTCAACCTGTCTAAATGGTTGTTTGGGAGGAGTGAGATTCAAGAGAATCTCAGTAGCGAACAATACCACTATGCATGTAGATATATATGAATGCATGACATGCTTGCCTATACTATTTCATGCCAACATAATGACATGCTGCGTGCTCGATGTTATGACATACATATGGCCATTGCACAAATATAACAGAGCTTCAACCAATCATAAATGTTCTACACAAATAGGCATAGCAGTCACATATTCAATGCGAGACATACATATCATACACATGCAGGAAAGGTTAGTTCACTACCTGTCGGACTTCACGTCCGTCCTCTATCCTTCGTTCTTGCTCCGGTTCGAGCACGTCCATTCATCGAGTCCTAGAATTCCCAAACATAGCATACATGAGTCACTAGTCATTCTTATAACATTCTAGACTCGTATTAGTTGATAACTTAGCCCAATTATGCTAAATTACCAAAATGCCCCCGGAAGCCCGGCCCAATTGTACTTTTACATAATTATGACCTAGGCTAATCCTACACCATTTTACATGTAGAATCCATTTATGACTTCATATTAGTCAAATTCATGCCCAAATGACGGAAATACCCTTGACAACCCTTATTTAGAGCTAAAAGGGGTAATCCGGTCATTTCACACCCCAGGCCTTTTCTCACTTCGTCATCAACATGAACCCTACATAATTTGCTCTTCTGAACTCAATGGAATCATTCAATTGATGAAATTCCAACTCATGGCTCACACCCCATGCATGACAACCAATATAGAGTTCTCAGAAGAGTTGTGTCGGTTCCTCCCTTTCTGTGACTTAATACCCTCCTTTCTACTTTTTATTACATGATTAGCCGTTTAGACATCCATTGGACATCATTTTGGCCCCTAAAATAATGATTGAATAAGAGATGAACAGTACCCAAGTCTCATAATACTCATCCAAACGATAAACCAAAATAGTAAAAAGGAAGCTTACGCTTACCTCTACACTTTTCAGAATTCGGTTCGGAATTCCGATGATGCTCCGGCTGGCGAGACAGCACCAAAAATCTCCAAATGAGAATCTGAAACTATAGAATCAAAGCTTGGGATGAGTAGAAGAATATTTGTACTGGGTACTTGGAGAGAAAACGCCATTTCGGTCGAGTTCTGGTGAATTATAGTTTTATCGCTCCTCTCGTTCTCGTTCTCATTCTCATTCTTTCTGATTCTCGTTCTCATCTATTCTATTTCTCTTTCTTTCTTTTCTTTTAATCCTGATCACACGAGAAAGATGAGAATTGATGATGAAGGATGAGGACTTAATAAATCATCCGGTGGCCTTTACTCAATTAGTCCACCTCTCTCGTTTCTTGCACAACAAGTTTCCTTTCTCTTTTCCTTCATCATTCCGCTAAAATTAATGAGAATTAAGAGAGTATAATTCACTCTCAAACTATCCCTTATACCACTTTAAGTGGTCAACTAAAGCCTTATGCTTTTGGCTCGTTGACTTTACTTGATAATAATTACCAACATGGCTTCATTAATTACCAAGTAGTCATTTCCCTCCTTTTAATTTCCATTCAACTCAAATCATAGGGAATATTAGGGAAAAACCATCATTTCTCATCTTTTGGCAAAATTACCATTTTGCCCTTACGTATTACGATTTATTGTAATAAACCATTTCTTATCCCTTTTTATTATTTCCCTTCACATTTGACTAACTTGGGCATCAATAATAGGGAAATAATCTCATTGTTCACATGACCATCTCGCCCTTACCTTTAATATTTCCCCGAGCTCTCCAGCTCACCATAATATTCCCTTTAATATCCAAGGATATAAATGAATTTTAGGAAATTATATCATTCTTCACTAGGATACTTGGTAAACCAGGGTTTAGCAGTCCATTTAATTCAGGCTTAATCCCAAGCCTCTTGTCCCAAATTTTAGGGTATTATATATCGCATCAATTTAAGGCTTCAATAACGTATTTTGCTCTTGCATCAAGCACATATGATCGTTAAATTGTTCTACTTCATACTTGTAGCCATTAATCTCCTCTTCTACTTTATGCTTGTAGCGACAAATCCCCTCTTCTACTTTATGCTTGTAGCCACAAATCTCCTCCTTTAGTTGCAGAAAGTCATTTTTGTTGGGTCACTTTTGGGGTCCGAAGTTTGATGTTTGGGTGACTGCAAAACTAGTACCCTGAACACGACTATCATGCTTAGGAGCTCCAAGCGCTATGTTGAGCAAATCGTTGTGACCAACATAGTTCACCAATTCTGGCTACTCCTGCGTCATTGTGTGCTATCACAAAAAGAATTACAACAATATTATTTATTATAAAATAGAATAATTTAAGTAAAGCTAAATCTTTATTGTATGTATAATCCACTACTTACACAGTAATCCACAACTTGTTTGGCTTATTCATTGGGAATTTCACCTTTTTATTCATGTAGCTGGCCAGCCACAAATCATGGTGTGGTATATGTGTGACATCAGAATGTGATTCTTGTATATACATATCAAAGTTAGTTGTAATTAAAAATTAGTCATAGAAATTATATTCATATGAAATATTAATTAGTTCTTATTAATTATTGCTCTAATATTGTATATGAATTCACTGCGTAAAACTCATTAAAACGAGTGTAAAATGTAAGGTATTACAATACAGGTCCTTTCATGTACCGGTATGGCATGTTGGACACATTTTCCTGATTTTGCTAACTTTTTTCCAATTTAGATCCAAATGAATCATATCAATAAATATTAATTACAAATGCATTACAAGTAGTCCGTAAAGGCTAATATTATATTACGACAAATTCCACAGTAGTATGTTAGCTCACAAACTCATCCTACTGCTCTTGAGTTATTATTCTATCGTACAACTCCAACAGTGTATGATTAACATTTTCATTGTTGTCCCGCAAGTAGAATTTCACAAGATCGTAATGAAAATTTCTTATAAGTTTGCTGTATTTTCGCAGCACAAATTTCTCTTTATCTTGGTTGATAATAAAACAGGACTGTAAGAAAAAATCACACATAACTTGTTAGATTTTAATTTCATGAAACAAAACAACCAGGATAATAAAGTAAATAATGTTTACCTTAACTGAACCCAAGATGATATTAGCATAATCTTTCTTTGCTCGTCTCCAATATGAAATTATAATGGGGACTCTTTCTCTTACCATAGTCTCAATGTAATTATTGAAAGAGCTAGCATTCGGTCTGATTGGATTTTCCTTGTCATTCCATTAAAGCTCTAACCTAATGCCCTTACTCCTTAGTTTGATCAGTTTGGACATTACGGTCCTGCCTCAGGATATTTCGGCCTCAAATGCTGCCTATCCATAATTTTTAACAGGAGGAACTTCATCTCCATTGTGGGATCCATTTTCCTACAAGTAAAATAAACCAAACAAAATATCAACGCACAACGACAGTCATGGAAATGAAAGTAAATTAAGTTAAAATATATGAATACATGTAATAAAACATACAAGGAAAAAAATCATGGCACTCATTATCATCTTTTCCTCTTTCTTGTTTCAGTTGAAAACCAGGTCCCCTATTCATAATAATGTCTCATGTATAAGGGTTCATCTTCATTTTCATCTTCATCTATATCAATATATTTTGACCACAACATCTAAAATGAAAGATCATCCTTAGGAATATTCAAATATTCATTACTTTTAGCATCAACTTGTTCTTGATTATTCTTGTTCGATGGAAGTACAATGGACTAATTCTTCTTAGCAAGATTCGGAATGAAAAACACTTATTCTGCTTGTGATGCTAAAATGAAAGGATCATCTTTATACCAAAGCTTTAGAAAGGTCTACTTGAACAAACCCTAACTTATCTATTTGTATCTACTATTGTTGTTAACCCACTTACATCTGAAGATAGGGACTCTCAACATAGTGTAATCTAACTCCTATATTCGTTCAATGACACCAAAGTATGACATTGTTGCGTAGATAGGGTGTATGTCTTTAGCACTGGATCTATGCCAAGAATCAGTAATAAGTGTTACCTCACTATTCTACATCGTGCTCCTTGTATGATATTCTTGTATGTAGAATATGTAATCGTTGATTACACAACCATTGTAAGACAATATATTTAAGTTCAATCCATTCGATAGCCATCTCAAGTTTTCAGAAAATGAATCAGGATTCCTCTCCACCTCATCATTAAACTAACTTGAAAAATGTTGGTTGTTCTTTTTTGCTATCAAATTTTCATTCCTCTCACCATGTACCAATTGAAGAGCATCCTTATGTTCTTCAATATATAGTTCAACCTCATCAGTGTTATATAGCGCATACAAGTGTGCTTGCTCCTATTCAGTCACTGATATCCTAATTACATCCTTTCCACTTATTCCTTTCCCTGATCTTGGCCCTTCATGATGAGACTTCAGGATCCCTATAAGGTCAACATTTGATAGAAAATCATCACAGAAGTCAATTACTTCTTCAACCATGTAACGCTAAGCTATACAATCCTCTGGTCAATATCTATTTTCACACACCCTTTTAAAATTTTCATAAATCGTTCAATTGGGTACATTCATCTCAGGTATACTAGACTGCACAATTGAACTTTTTTCACCAAGTGTATGGTTAGATGGACCATAATGTCAAAAAGTGAAGGTAGAAAATAAATTTCAAGTTCACACAGAGTACAAACAATCATCCTTTTCAAAACTTATAACTTTGTTGAATTAACTATACTGCAAATCAACCTGAAGAACATGCAAAGTTTAATGATAGTATTCCTTACTTTTTTAGGTAAGATTGACTGTATACCAACCGGTACAAAATTCTGTTAAACACATGAAAATCATGAGATTTAAGGTTCTTTAGCTTCAACTCTTTCACTGATACAAGATTCTTTATATTTGAAGAGTAGCCCTCTGGAACTTTGATTCCTTCTAGAAACTCACAAAATAACTTTTTCTCTTTTCTCGACAGAGTGTAAGTCGTTGGAGGTAGGTAAGTATGGTGACCTTGCTCAACCAGTGCCAACTCTTTTCTGCTTCCTAAGTTAACCAAATCTAACCTCACATTCATACTGTCCTTACTTTTTCCTTGAATATTGAGCAACGTACTAATTAGACTATCACATATATTTTTTCTATGTGCATCACATCAAGAAAATGTCTCACATATAAGGACTTTTAATATAGAAGTTCAAAGAAAATAGAATTGTTCTTCTAGCCGCTTGTCCCGATTTGTTTTGTAAAAGGCTTGCCGAAATTGTTATCCAAGTGTTTGACTTTCTCAAAAACCTGAGCATTAGTCAACATCTTTGGTGGGATACCTTCTTCTAACTCACCATTAAAAGCCTTTTTCCACTTCCTCCAACGATGTTTTGATGCTTAAGAATCTTTGATGTCCTATGTAGACATTTTTCTTACAATGATCTAGTCGCAATGAATGAATGTCATCTTCATATATAGGACACGCATAATATCCTTTAATATTGTATCTAAAAAAATTACCATAATAGGGAAATAATTTATTATGCTAAACAACATGGATTTCAAAGTGAAACTTTATTCCTTGTACCCATCATACACATTGACACATTCCTCCCAAAGTAGAGAAATTAACATCTATATCATTCCCAGGTTGTCTTGGCCAAGAAATTAACATTGACAACATCATGAACTTACATTTCATGATCAAGTGCAGAGAAAGGTTATAAATCATCAATATCATCGGCCACATACTATATACTACTCTAAACCCCATGGGGATTGATTCCATCAGTTGAAAGTATAAGGCATAGGTTTCTTACTTCATTTGTGAAGTCAGGGTGGTCATGATCAACTTTTTTCCATTAAGGGGCATCTACAGGGTGCTTAAGGTTCGTGTTTTCAATCCTTTCATGTGTATACCACGTCAATAGCTTAGCAATCTTTGCATTACTATATAGTTGCTTGAATAATGGAAAAATACCATACGAACTTCGACGGACTTTTCCTTTCTTTTTCCCATATTGAGATGCATTGCATTTATGGCACTTCTCTAACGTTGCATACTGATTCTGAAATAATATGCAATCGTTAAGGCATACATGTATCTTCTCATAACCTATACCAGTTGTAGAGAAAAATATTCATTTTGCCTCATATGTCTTAGTAGGAAGTACATTTTCTTATGGGAGCATATCTTGCACAAGTTCTAGTAGTGCAGTGAAACTCAAATCACTCAATCCATAGTACGCTTTAAAGTTGTACAATTTCAACACTTGAGTGCATCAGACTGTCACTTGAGTGATTTTCTTTATAGAGTGCTCTTGCAAGTCACTTGCAAACACTTGCAAGTAATCTTAATCACTCAAGTGCTTACCCTATCACTCAAGTACTCAGTGATCTTATTAGAAGATCACTTCACTTCCATTTTACTTGTGAGTGACTCACAAGTGAAATGTCATCACTCAAGTTATTAGCATTGTTATGATATGTAGATGGTTTATTAAAAAGTGCAAGTGTACACTATCATAAACAAGTAATATAGAAGTGAGTAGAGTATCGTTCCCATGAGGATTGATCACTAAGTACCAAAATTGATAATTTTAATTCTATTTAGTCGATCGATTAGTCGGTGATTAAGATTACAAAATAAATATGAATGCAATTGATATAAAAACAAATATGAGAAAAAGCCCTAGGGATTATATTTCACTTAGCAAATTTTGGATTGAATCACCTATCTATTCTAATATAATTTATTCTACATGATTGATAGTCGAGTTTCCCTAATTTAATTACTAGCCTCTTCCAAGGTTAAGCAATTATATATTTAATTGTTAATCCAATATATCCTAATATGAATTAAAATAATTAATCATGCATTAAGATTTATAGAACTCATTAAGACTACACAACCCATATGAATATATTCCTATTTCATATGCAAATTATGGTTTTAATTATATGATCTATACACATGCATCTCCTTTAAGTCTCAACATGCATATTGAAATCATTCAAAAGATGGCCAGTCAATTGAAAGCATTAAGAACAATAATTAAAACTCACTCATGAAGGAAAAATTAGAATTAGATTTAATAAGTTAAGAGTCAATCCGTTATTAGTAAGCTACGTCATCACCCTAGGAAAATAAAAATTTAGCTCATGATGAAATTAAGAAAAATAAATAAATTGAAAACTTCATAAACATTGCATAAAACTTGATTATTAAATTCTAAAACATAAAGATACAACTACAAGATGCATGAAAATGGAAAAATCTAGTCTTCCATATAGGAGGTAAAACATTCTATATAGGTGGCAACCTATACCATCTATAAAGGAGGACTACTTAAGCCTTCCATATAGGAGGTAAAATATTCCATGTAGATGGCAACCTATACCATCCATAAAGAAGGACTACCTAAGTCTTCCATGAAGGAGGCATGCAATAAGTAATATAATACATGAAATTAATTCTAAGATGGTGTCAATCTCCTTTAGAAACAACACCCCTCTCTCTATGCTCCAGCTCATCCTCCTTCTATCAGAGAAGGACGCTCTCTCCTCTCTTCCCTTCTGCTCTGCCCAAGGTCTCTATTTATAGGCAAAAAATGCGTATGAACAATATTGCTACAGTAAACCACGTATACTGCTATAGTGACTGCTACAGCAAACCACGTATGCTACAGTCTCTATCCATTAAATGCCTTCTCTAATTCTTCTTAATGTGATGTTGTTCGTGTCTGTCAAAATAAAAGCAAGGAAATATTATATTACAGTAGTAATAATAGTAATAAAAATATTTATTTCAAAATCATTATTTATTGTCAATTACACCCAAATTTATTACATTAAGCTCAAATATTGTCCACAAAATCATAATATAAGGGAAAATAAATATGCAAATATTTTACTTATTAAGCACATCAATCGAGTGATGTTGAGCATATCACTCGAGTATATCAGACTGTCACTTGAGTGATTTACTTTCTAGAGTGCTAACTTCTAAACTATTTGCGAGTCACTTGTAAACACTTGCAAGTAATCTTAATCACTTGAGTGCTTATCCATTACTCGAGTGATCTAGACATAAGGATTTGTATAACTTCTAATTATCAGCGAGTGACTTGCAGCAACTTTAGGAGTGATGATACATCACTCGAGTAATCTTCTTTGATATTCTTTATGCTTGTTGATTATCACTTAAGTGACTTTTCCAAGAATACCATAGAGTATCACTCAGATCACTTATAGTGAAAAATCATCACTTGAGTGACTTGTTGATTCAAGTTTTTCCAAAGATACTTATATCACTCGAGTACTCAAAACCTCACTCGAGTGACTCAAATCATCAAGTCAAATTTGTGTCATTTCTTTTTATTTGTCAAAATGAACAAGGTTTATTATCATCAAAACATTATGAGAACTAACATTCTCCCCCTTTTTGATGATGAAAAAACTTGGATAAAAGCTTTGAAATATGTGTGACCTTTCAACAAAAGATATTATACGACATATAGAAACTTTATAACTAAAGCATAATGTATCATAGAGAAATATATGCAAAGAAATCATCATTAGATTATATTATTATATCATATATGCTCATTAAACTTCAAAGGAATAGTGTGCTAACATCTCGAGAACAAAACATATGATGACATATACATAAAACAGGGATACAAAATATGATAAATGAAAATGTAATGAAAATCTAATCATCTGTAACACTTTCAGTACTCTTTTCCCCCCTTTTTGTCATTAGCAGAAAGGGTGAAAGGATTTAAAAAAAGTGATATTGGAGGACTGTGGTGGATTGACACGGAGTGGTATAGGTGGTAGAATAGGATCATAATCGGAATAAGAGGGAGATGGTATGTAAGGAACTATGGTAATCATAGGATCAAATGGGACATATATGTGAACAAGGGAGGAGGACTATGTAGGTGAATGTAGGAGAGGAAGGTAAAGTAGGCGCTAACTTAGGGGTAGGACTGGGATCATATCTAGGAACCTCAAAAGTGGTTCCTACATCAAGAATCTCAATCTTTTTCAATGTGAGAACTAGACTCAGAGTGATGAGAGTATGCAAGTAAAGAGTGAGATGGAGACTGGACAATGGATTCTTCCTGAGAAAGATCACTCGCGGGAAAGGAATCAGAGATGAGTGTGATAGGAGGAGTATCAGAAGCAGTGGTGGTAGTGATAGGAAGTCTATAAGTGGTATCAGAAGGATGTGAGTGCTATCAGAAAGGGTTCTGGTGGTATCAGAAAGTATGTGAGTAGTAGTAGTGGTATCAGGAAGTATAAAGGTGGTATTAGGAAGTGTAGTAGTGGTGTCAGGAATAGTAGTAGGAGCAGGGGTAGATGTAGTGGCAGTAGAAGTATCAAAGAATGATATGTCAAGATGTGTCCTAATGATCTCATCCATCCTTTATATCCAATTTGTTTAAGCTATATGGAGGTCAAATAGCAATTTGAAACTGTGGTTTATTGTCTCTACCAATGTCTAACTTGATAGTTCACCTTATCGACCAAGTAGGTATTGGATTTCTTCAGCTTCCAGATAGATGACTGAAGGGAATCCTGGATATAAGTCTAAAGGGTGGCTCTAAAAAAGAAAGGACTTAGAGACCTTACTCAAGAAGATTGAGCCTTATCTACCCTGGAAGGTGAAGACTCTATCCTCTTGGTCTTCTTTTTAGGTTGAAGTTGTGACTGTTCACTCTGATCTCCAAAGGATAAACCCATTTATCTTAACTGCTCCTTTTGAAACTTGGAAATCCTTACAATCTCTTCATCAGGGACTAAGTACCAGATGTTATGGAGAAAGAGGAAGTAGGAAACCAACTGAGGAAATGGTATGGTGGTAGTCCGAGTGGAGTGAAATATAAATCTCTTTATTTCTTAGAAGATGGAATCCCTTATATTTCTCTTTTCTTGAGATAATATTGATACCATCATTAGGTAATCCTTCTCGGTGATGTGAGAGAAGTTCATCTTCCTTACTATAATGGGAAAGTCAAGGTTAGAACTCTCTGTTATCACTATTTCTCTTGGACTTGCCTCTAGCTCCGACTCCTGGTGTGTACTAATAACCTGTGGCTCATTACCTCTCTTGTGTCGTCGTATGTATGTATTAACTATCCCCCTGTAATTGGCACATTATCAAGAGTATCAGGGTTATCAGAAGTATCAGGATTATCAAGATTATCAGAGGTATTAGGAGTAGGACTAGGTATATAAACTGTAATGATGTGGTTATCTTATGTTGTCTCTTGTCTGGAATTCACCATCACTTTCCCCCTGAATTATAGACTGGGAGTAATAGGGAATATTTTCATGGAAGGAAACATCACAAGTTACAAAGAGACATTTGGAGACTAGGTCATAACATTTGTAACATTTTTGGCAGCAGAAGTCGCCAAGGAAAATGCATCAAAAGGCTTTGAGGTCAATTTTGTTAGTGTGATGAAGATGGACATATGATGTATATCCAAACAACTTGAATAGTAGTGTTTTTGAGGTATGGAAGGTTGAAGTATGTATGCAAGAGTTGGAGTAGTGTTTTATAAGACAATGGTCGACTTGTCATTTGGTTAATGAGAAAGATTGCAGTAAGGACAACATCATCCCAATGATATTTAGGAACATTGCTACTGAACATAATGACTCTAGTAGTTTCTAGAATATGATTATTCTCTCGTTTGGCAATGCCATTTTGTTGGGGTGTATTGGGACAAGTACTTTTGTAAACAATGTCATTGGCGGTTAGGAAGGTGGACAGGGTATAATTGTAGTATTCAGTCCCGTTATTAGTGTGTAGGATCTAGATTTCAGTTTGGAACTAGGTTCGAATCATATTATGGAAGTTAAGGAAGGTTTGATACACCTATGTTTTATCTTTCAACAGGTAAACCTAATTGACAAGTGTACAGTCATCGATAAATGTGATGAAGCAGTTTGATTTTGATCTTTTTGGTATGCGTAAAGGTCCCTATAAATCACCGTGAATCGTGGAAAATGGTTTAGATGTTTGGTATGGATTTTTTGGAAATAAAGTATGATAATGTTTGGCCTTTTTACAAGAATCACAATGCAAATAATATGCATTTTTATTAGAAATGAAGAGGGAAACATTTGAGACATGTAATTGAAATTGGGATGACCTAAATGTTTGTGCCATAACTCTAAGTTACTAGTCCTAAGGAGAGACACTTTGTTGCAAGACTGAATCCTATGACTATCACTTTCATTAAGGTGATAGAGACCATCAAGTTCTTGTTAGACCTGGCTGACACCCAAGAGGGGGGTGAATTGGGTGTACGATAATAAAGTATAATATTTTAAAATCTTTTCGCAGCTTATCAAATTAATATATATGGACGTATAAAATCATAAGAAGTTATGTAAATCTTATATGCTGGAAATGTAAAAGCTTAAGGAAGAGAATATGCAAACTGTGATTTATCCTGGTTCGGTCCAATCCATGATGACCTATGTCCAATCCCAAGGCTCCTCCTGAGATTTCCAATATACTATCTTCTTGTTTAATCGGGCACAAGAACAGCCGCTACAAATCTCTTACAAAGTTACTCCCCCGTACACACTGTAAGGTTTACACTCTCTTACGGTAAGTTGAGTAAAGCAATCCCAAAGACCTTTCTCTCCTGCTTACCCGTGCAAGTCTTATGAGCAACAACATTCTCTCCTGCTTATACCACTGTAAGTCTTATGAGCAGCAACGTTCTCTACTGCTTGTACCTTGTAAGTCTTACGAGCAGAAAGTCTTACTAGTAATTCTCTCTACAACTTCTCCGTAAGGTAATCAACCCCCTCAAGGTCCCTCTACCTTGAGATCCATACAGAAGTATAGATGAAGTGTTTACAGACTCTCTCACAGAGTAGATGAAATGCTCACTGAAGTACAATACAAATAATCTCACTCTCACAGATACATGATATATAAACAGATAAGAACAGAGAGTGCAAGAGGTGAAAGACTCAAGATATCAAAATGCTTATGTTTTTCTTTCTTCTGTACGCTGCTTCCTCTGTGTTTGAATCATCTTCTATTTATAGCTAAGTTATAGAAGAGCACCATTGTTAAGCATTTGTCCGTTAGAGTCTATTGCTCCATTTGACCATTGCACGTATTTGAATATTTGCCCATTGATCTGTTGAGCTTTTTGTTGAGTATTGGTGTTCAGAAGATGAACGTTGCAACTGTATTTAAATATTTTCCTGCTGATCGTACTCTGTCATATGTTTCAGCGTTTCTTACAGTTTTCCCGTTGATCCGACAGATGGTTCAGCGTTAAGCAGTTTGTTGATCCGTTTGTTGAATATGGTTGTTGCCCATGATTTGTTGTCGCTGAATATTGGTTCGTCATTTTCCATGTGTACTGATATTGCATAACAACTGTAAAGCATTAAGAGAGAGAGAGCCATTGTCAGACACTCCACTTCTGTCAAACATCTTTTTGCCTCTTCCCATGAAATCTTCATTGTTAATCTGGAGAAACACTTCAACCACTGATACAATGAAGTATTAGTCATGACTACATTGGATTAATAATCATAAACTGAATTTCTGCATTCTGAGAATTATCTCTTCGTGTGATGATGTTTTCCGTGAGTCTCCTTGGAACTTGAAGATGCAACCCAAACATTCGATCTCCTGTTTCACACTTGAAATAAATGTTAATTGATGTTTAAATATAGTAACAAGTGTAACCATAATGATTAAATGATGTTTAACCATATCCGGATTGATCTATGAAATTCACTCAACTTCAGTTACTGGCGAACTCGAGTTCTCACAATGAAACTCGAGTGCGTGATGATGTTTCACTACATTCAAGTGGTCTCGGCCATGAACTCGCAAGAGTTCACTTTTGGAACTCGAGTGTACTTTGCTTCAGCACCCGAGTACTACATTGTGTTTTCAAGTTTCTGCAACGTTCTCTGGTTGAGACTCTCAGAAGTGTTAAATTGAACTTGAGTGAAAATCTCTATAGGACTCGAGTGCATGCTGTAGGACTCAAGTGCACAGCTTGTTCCTCGCATCATAAGACTCTCGGGTATAAACTCTCATGGCCACACTCTCACAACTCGAGTGCAAACCGTACAGAACTCGAGTGCTCCCCTCCAAACTCGAGTGCACTTCATATTAACTCATTCTTGCTGAGTCTCAGGAATAAACTCTCATTCCAAAACTTCCATAACTTGAGTGCATATCTTCTGAGGACTCGAGTATGTCAGTTCAAACTCGAGTGTGGTGATTAACTTCAGCTTCTACGTCAAAGCTTGCGGGAGTGTGAACAGTTGACCCAAAATATGATCCATTCATTTTAGACTCTAAATATGGTAAATGGTTAATCATTAGAAAGCTCTTTTCATTTACATTCCAATGCAAAAGGAATCAGCTTCAAACTCAATGTAGTCTTCAAGTTATGATCCGAACAGTGTAGATAGCATATCAGTTTTCATGCATCAACTTCCAGAAGCAATACTGCATTGAATATCATTCCAAATTTGACATATTATATATGCATGAAAATCTCTTTGAGTATACTTTCATATGGCACCAGTTTTAGCTCAATTGAACGTGTATTTTGGGAGATATGTTCAAAATATGAAAATTGTTCCTGAATATAATGGTGATCTGAATTTCAACTTCAAACATCCATATCTGCCCCATCTGAGCTCCTTTGATGCTGTTTTGGTGTCTAAATGATGTACTAGGAGTCTAGTTTCATATGTCACTAGTTTCATCTCAATCGGAGTTGTGGTTTGGGAGATATGATTGAATTACTGAAGCTCGCCCAAACTGAACGTAAAACAGGGATGAACAAAGTATGTTGTTCTTCACTGTGAACTCGAGTTCTCAGATCCAAACTCGAGTTCAGACCAATTTTTGTAGTACTGAACAGTGCCGAACTCGAGTTATCCATAACCAACTCGAGTGCAAAGCTTAGGATACATCTGAAGATCGTTTCTAAGCAAAACTCTCATGGAGAACTTCCTGAACTCGAGTGCTACAATGCAGAACTCGAGTTCTACTATTCAAACTCGAGTGCTACAGTGCCTAGTTACTACAGTATCTGATCGCTGCAGTAACAATGCTATAGTACCAAACAGTACATCTGCTACAATACTTCTGAATTCCCTTCTGAGCATAGAAGATCCAGTATTTCTTCTAGGAGCTTGAATCTTGATATTCCCATTAGTTCCTTCAAGCTCTTCTTTCTGTAATCTCTTTCTTGCTTTGTTTGACTAATCTATAAGATATACAACATTAAATATAGTAGTTAGTCAATATAAGGAGATGAATATATTATGCAAACTTTTTGCTCTTAATATCTTATATCTATATTTGATATCATCAAAACTAATAATATCTAACAGTTCTTTTAACAGTGGAACATGTAATATAGAGTGAAGAGTAAGTATCGTAGAGATTTTAATAGTGCCAATTCCTGTTATAACATATTCAGAGTTATTAGCAATACATACAGTCATTCCCTTGGTAATGGGCATATAGGATGAGAAGAGAGTCTTATTGTCAGTCATGTAAGCTGAGGCACATGAGTCAACAATCCAACAATTTCCTATACATAGACTTTTTATTACAATTAAGGCTTGAAAGAAGTTACATATCCTTGCTATTGTGGTAGTAGGCTGCTTTGTAGTATGAAGTGTGGCTAGCATTTCCATGATTTTACTCAACTGATCACTCTAGGAGGTTCCACTATCTTTGGAAACTTCATCCACATAGCTTTTTCCTTTCCCCTTTCTTTGGCTTCCAGTCTACATATTTATCATAAAGGTCCCTGCAGGTATCTTATGTGTGCCCCTGTTTCTTACAATGATCACACAATGGTCAACCTTTGGAACCTTTGGAGTCTGTGAATCGAGCAATAAGAGCTGAGACCTCAAGAGGTACAAGAGTAGCAACAGTAGTGGAATGATTCTAAAGCATTAATTTGCGCCTAACCTCTTCATTGAGCAAAATAGAGTAGACTTCTCACACAAAAGGTAAGGGTGACTGACTAAGAATCTGATCCCAAACATCATCGTAAATCACATTAAGACCAGGCAACAATTCATATATTCTCTCTTCTTCTTTCTCTTTGCAATCTTCAAAGGCGTCAGCCTTGTAATGGTGAGTTTTATTCTTTAAGGCATCAAATTCTTACCAAAGTGCTGATTTTTCAAGATAGTAATCATTAAGGGACATGTGGTCCTGTTTTAGCTGTCACAACTTTTTCTTAACATCAAATATGCAGGACCTGTTCCCTACAGTACTACATGTCTCACGAAGAGCTTCCCAGATCTCCCTAGCTGAAGGAAGGTACATAAAACTCTTCTTAAGTGAGGATGACAATGAATTGATCAACCAAGAGGATATCAATGCATTCTCATATTTTCATTTTTGAAACTCCCTGGTTTCCTATGTTGGGGGGTTTTTTTGCTTCACCAATTATATTTTCAAGTTTATCCCTTGGTTTAAGAGAAAGAATCATGGATTGAAACTATTCTCGATAATTGTCACTGGGTAGTTTCTTAGAAACAATAAAATTGTAGAAACCTAGCCCTTTTTTTTAGACACATGAAGGTAAGAGAAAAAAGAAGGGTCGGGGAAAAAGACAAAATATCATCGAGACACCCAATACCCAAAAGTCAGACCTGATAAGAGCATTGGGGAAAAATAAAAAATATCACAGAGAGACTCCTGGTGATGTGTCAATCTTCCAAGAGTTAGACCAAAGAGCCTAATGCAAAATGGGTCAACGTTGAGGAGTGAAGGTGTCGAGACCAAGACAGAGAGTACTGGAGATGGAGACAAAAAGTGCCAAAGATGTCAATATCGGATAAACAGAGGACGTCGATACATAATGGCTAAAAAAATGGAGAACGCTGGAGATGTCAATGTCGAGAAACTAGAGAAGGTTGAGATAAACAACGCCAAATAACGCCAAGAATTTTAAGATGGTGAATAATGCTAATCAGAGAGGGAGAATTCAGAGAGCGCTTGTACTAGTTCTGACAGAGACAGAGAACTCAGAGAGCACCAAAGCTAGTTTTGACAGAGATAGAGAACTTAGAGATCACCGATATTGGTTCTGACAGAGATGTAGAACTCAGAGAGCGCATAGGAAGGAGCCGATAGTCTCAATTATTCCCTCATTTTGCTCTCATACTATGAAGAGAATAATTGGATTGAATTGATTGATATTTTATTTACATTTACATATTACATATATATACACATATGACATATTCGGGCATTAATTAGGTCCTGATATGACACTATGAAAATAAAGAAATAATCAAGATTAATTATCCTAACCACTCCCCATAATTTTGGATCTAAACTTTCTTCCTAAGCTTCTAATCTTGCTTCTTAAGTTTCAGGATTGTACAGTGCTCCAAACCTTTCATGATGGTTTGACAACTTGGCTAACCCATTAGTGTGGGGATGATAGGGTATTGCAATCTTGTGAGTGACTCCATACTTAGCAAGGAAGGCCTTAATAGTTTGATTACAAAAGTAGGTCCCTTAATAACTTATGATTGTTCTTGATACTCCATACTTACAAAAGATATGAGATTGTAAGAACTTAGCAACAGTAGAAGAATCATCTTTCCAAGTAGCAATTACCTCTATCCACCTAGAAATATAGTCTACTGCAAGCAAGATATATGTAAAACTAAAGGAAGGGGGAAAGAGACCCATAAAATTTATGCCCTATACATCAAATATATCATAAAAGTGAATGGGTACCATAGGCCTCTTTTGCCTCTTACCCCAACTCTGAAACCTTTGACAAGTATCACAAGATTTGTAATAAACATATGAATCATGAAATAAAGTAGGTCAATAAGATCCACACTCTAACACCCTCCTAGCAGTCCTATTCCCACTAAAATGCCCCTCAGAGAAAGAAGAATGAGTAAGGGAAAGGATAGAGTGAATCTCATTGTTTGCAATACAACGATGGATGATTTGGTTACTAAATTGTATTTAAAGGATAGGTGAATCCTAAACATAATAGTTAGCCTCCCTCTTTAGCTTGTTCACCTGAAACCTTGACATAGAAGGAGGAACTACATGAGAAACAAGATAATTCACAATATTAGAGTAACATGACTCTTTTACAGCTAGAGCAAACAAAGCAAAATCAGGAAAAAAGGTTAATAATGAGATTAGAAGGATCAACTTCTTGTGTATCAAGAGGTAGGTGACTCAAATGGTCTGCCATATGATTCTCAGCACTAGCTCTATCTCTAATCTCAATATCAAACTCTTGCAGCAATAAAACCTATCTTAGTAGTCTAGTTTTTAGACTAAGGCTTCTTGAATAGATAATAAATAGTTGCATGATCAATAAACACCACTAAACGAGAATTATTTAAATGTTGCCTAAATTTGTCTAAGGAAAACACAATAGCAAATAACTCCTTCTCTGTAGTGATATAGTTCACTTGAGTTGAGTCAAGTGTCTTGGATGTATAAGATATTACTCTAGATAACTTATCATCTCTCTAACAAAGCATAGCACCTACAGCATTGTTAGAAGCATCACATGATAACTCAAAATGCAACTTTCAATTAGGTGCAACTTATATAGGAGGTGTCACTAGCATTGATTTAAGAATGTCAAAGGCATGTCTATACTTGTCATCAAAATGAAAATTAATTTCTTTTTTAAGCAAAGTGGAAAGGGAAAGGGAAATTTTGCTAAACTCTTTAATAAAACTCTTATAGAATCTCACATGCTCAAGAAAAGATCTCACTTTTTCATATTGGAAGGATAGGGAAGTGATGTAATAACTTTAATTTTAGCTCGATCAACCTCTATTCTGTTAGAGGAAACAACGTGACCTAAAATAATGCACTATCTACCATGAAGTGACACTTTTCATAATTCAAAATAAGATTCTTTTCCAAACATATTTTCAAAGAAAGTTTAAGACTAGCAAGACACTTATCAAAATCATTGCCATAGACGGTGGAATTGTCTATAAAAATATCCATGTTATGCTCTAATATATCAATAAAAATTGACATCATATACCTTTGAAAGGTGCATGGAGCATTACATAATCCAAATGGCATCCTTTGATATGCTAAGGTACCAAAAGAACATGTAAAAGTAGTTTTCTCTTAGTCCTCAGGTAAGATAGGGATTTGAAAATATCATGAGAAGCCATCCAAGAAATAATAATAATAATAATAAGACTTTGCATAAATCCTTTCTAACAATTGATCAATAAAAGGAAAAGGAAAATGATCTTTCCAAGTAGCAGTATTCTCTAAGAATTCTAAATTCTTGTAGGAATAAGCTCATAATTGTCATTTTTCATAATAGTGATGCCACTTTTCTTTGCCACCACCTGAACAAGAGACACCCACTCACTATAAAAAATGGGATAAATAATCCTGGCACTTAACAACTTAGATACCTCTTTCTTAACCAAATCCAAAATCAGAGGATTCAGCCTCCTCTGTGGTTACCTAATTGGCTTAGACCCCTCATGCAACAAGATCTTGTATGTGTAAACTGAGGGATTGATCCCTGGTATATCAGAAAGTGACCACTTAATAGCCCCTTTATGCTTTTTTCAAAACAAAAATCAGCCTAGATTCCTCACTGCTACTCAAAGCATTCAACACAATCACAAGCAATTTACCATTACTAGCAAAGAAAACATATTTAATATTAGAGGGTAAGGGTTTAAGATCCAAATCTGAGGTTTAGATTATGGAAGGAATATGCTCCGTAGTCTCAAGTGCTCCAAGTGAAAGAGTGGTGCCCATAATGCTTAAGAAATCATGTATCAATGCATCTTCTCATGTTTTAAGTTCTCTACTTTCCTTGTCAGAGCAAGCACCCTGCAAGGAAGAAGCATTATCAGTAGCTTCTATCACTGCTCCTTAGGAATCATCAATACCTGAAACAATGCAACAAATGCCTTTCTCAAGGGTATTAAATGAAGATTGCATATGACTATCATAAGGCAAAGTAGATGAAGCATAAAAAATATGCGAAGAGGAAAGCCAGTGATCAATCTCAAGACAATTGATATATGATACGTCACCTTCACATGTACAAAACAAATAAGTATGAGAGGGCGAAAGGCAATTGGATGCAACATCATCATGCTCAATCATCTCAAACCAAGTATCGTCAACCAAATCATGCAAATCATCATCTTGATAATCAATCATGTTAATTCCCAACTAAGAATAAGTAGACAAAGGGTGATTTATGGCCTCAGAGATATTGAATTTCACCTCTAGGTCTCTAATTTCCTTAGTAATGATACCATGCTTCACGTTAATAATAGTCTCAATTGTCTTTAGGAAAGGCATTCCTAGGATCAGAATACCATCACTGTTGTTTTCATTTTCCATATTAAGCACATGGAAATCAGCAAGAAACATTAGGCCTTTCACTTGCACTAAAATATATTCTAAAATTCCCTTAGGGTATCGAATTATTCTATCAATGAGTTGAAGAACTACATTGTTGTCTTTCATAGCTTGAACACAAAGGGACTCATAGATGGAAGAAGGTATGACATTAATAGCAACACCTAAATCAAGCAAAGCATATGAAATGGTAGTCTTACTTATAGTATAAGGAATAGTGTAAGAAAATGGATCTTTGCATTTAATTGGAAATTGAGGCTTAAACAAAGTAATCTCACTAGACCCTAGTTGGATTCTTTCATTATGCCTATACTTCCTTTTGTTTGTGCAAACATCTTTCAAAACTTAGCTGAATTTTTCCTTTTCTTAACCAACTCAAGCAAGGACAAATTCAATTCAACTTTAGTAAACATTTCTTTATCACACTTACCATCAACAACCTTTTTGCTAGCTAAATAGGAATGAGGAATAGGTAATTCATGAATGTTTACCTCATTACCTTTGAGTGAAAGCTTATGGTTGGATAACTTCTTGACTCTTGCATCTTCTTGTGGAATCACCACTCCTTTTTGCTTTTGGTGTTGCTTCTTAGAAGTCTTCTCAAGGAGTTTCTTCTCTTGCTTGCTCTAAGAATGAGGAGCTTGCCCTTTAGAAATGTTAGAAGATGCATCATTTTCTTGCCATTGGGAGGGTTGACGAACCATATCATTTCTTGGAAGAGGATTCACTATGATCTCCCCATCCACTTCCTCATCATCACCGTCTTTAAACCCAATTGTTTTCCTACTTCTTAAGGCAAAGCATTAAGAGACTTAGGATTGATGACTGTATTAGAAGGCATAACACCACTAGACTTAGCTTGCTTGTCATTAATGTTATCCGAAAGTTGAGTGACAAAGAAATTCAAGTTAATGGTCTTAGTCTCATATTGCTTCACCTTACGTTCTAAACTTACAAACCTTTCTTCTGTTCTAGCATTTTTCTTGTTCATATCATCATGCATAGATTTAACACTCTTGATAAGTTGTAAGATGTGTTCATCATCACTTGGAATATAGTTGTGAGGTTGCAAAGCTTGAGAAGTGGAAGCCTTGTAGTGAGTAGGTTCATCATTATGCCACCAAAAGTTTTGATGAGCTTTCCAACCTTTATTATAGGTGTTAGAATTAGTATCCCACTTAGAGTTTGGTCTCCCTTAATACATAGTATTAACTTCCTCATGGTGGTTAGGACATAAAGTTGTAATATGCATCACCGAACCACAATTACCACAACTAAGTATAACAAGAGCTTATGAATGAGGAGAAGGAGATGCTTAGTGGAGACTTAGATTCTAAAGCTTAAATGTGATGAAGGAAAGTTGTGAAGTGATTGTGTCCATCTTAGACTCAAGTGATTCCATCCTCTTATTGGAATCAATATCATAGACTCCTCTTAGCTCTCTCATATTGTATTGTTGAGTGTTTCTAGCTCTTGTTTGAATTTGAGCTCTTGCCTCTTTAGCAGTGTAATATTCCAAAGAACCTCTAACTGAGGCATCTAGAATACCCTTCTCATTATGTGGAAGACCATCATGAAAATACTGAATCAACTACTCATAACTAATTTAATGGTGTGAGAACTTAGCTATAAGCTCTTGAAACTGGCTCTAATATTCGTAAAAGGACTCTAAAGGATTATGTTTGATAGAATAGATCTCTTTCTTAAGTTTGCAATCCTTGAATCAAGAAATACTTGTCCAAGAAAGCTTTCTTCAAAATAACCCATGAATGAAGAGCATTATTAATATGCCTTGGTAGCATCATGTACCACTTAAAGCATTCCCCTCTAAAGTGAAATAGAAAACCTTTAACTGCACATCATCCAGACAAGCGCCAATAGGCTTCATATTATTAGAACTGGCTGATACCCAAGAGGGGGTGAATTTGGGTGTATGATTAAAAACTTTCAAATCCTCTTTGCATCTCATGAAATCGATATATATAAAAGTATAAGACATTAGCAGTTATATAAAATATATATGCTGGAAATATAAGAGCTTAAGGAAGAGAATATGCAAATAATGATTTATCCTGGTTCGGTCCAATCCACAATGACCTACATCCAGTCCCCAGGCTCCTCCTGAGATTTCCAATCCATTATTTTCTTGTTTAACCAAGCACAAGAAAAGCCTTTACAGTCCCACAAGTTTAACCGGGCACTCTTGAAGCCGTTTACAAATCTCTCACCAAGATACTCCCCTTTACTCACTATAAGGTTTACTCCCCCTTACGAAAAGTCTTACAAGTAGACCAATCCTAAAGACCTTTCTCTCTCGCTTACCCATGTAAGACTTACGAGCAGAAATATTCTCTTCTACTTACACCCCTGTAAGTCTTATGAGTAGCAATGTTCTCTACAGCTTGCACTTTATAAGTCTTACAAGCAAAAAGTCTTACGAGAATTCTCTCTACAGCTTCCTCTTAAGAAATTCAACCCTCTCAAGGCCCTTCTACTTTGAGATCAGCTCAGAAAAAATGTTTATAAAGATTTACAGACTCTCTTACAGAGTAGATATGATGATCACTGAAGTATAATAAATAATCTCACTCTCAATGATAAATGATACATAAAATAGAGAGTAATAAGCTTAACGTCAGAATGTTGGCATTTTGTCAGTGAAGGTGCTAGCTCTTTTCCAATTTTGAATGCTTTCCAATTTATAGTTCATATAGCTCTGGTGACCGTTGGAGATGTTGAAGTATCCGTTAGGCATGTTGGTATTCTTTTTGTGATTTTGTCACTTTAGAGAAATATGACCATTGGAGATTCTAACATAAATTGATTTTTGGTCGTTAAGCTCTAATCCAAGTTCAATCACCTATAATCCTAATGTAAACTTGATTAGTGATAATTAAGAATGATTAGAAGTAACATAATCAAGGTTTAAATGAGCTTGTAAGATTATGAAGAAATCCAAGACAATGATTTTCAGATGATGATAAACCTCTACTCGAGTGTGATTCAGTATCACTTGAGTGAATACTCATCACTCGAGTGCTTTATAATCCAACTCAAGTGCCTTGAGTTCTGGTAGTGAATAAATTATGTCACTCTTGGTTTATCAAAGAGTGACTTGCTGAAGTCTTGCAAGTTGCTTGTCATCACTCGAGTGAAAACTTAATTACTTGAGTGAGCTTTTTCTAAACTTACAGAACCATCATGAGTGACTTGCGAGTTAACATCACCACTTCTGTCCAAAACTTGAGTGCTCATTGAAAAATTGAGTTCTCTTCCTGGTCTTCATAATATCAAAACTCTCAAGCAATAACTCTCATAGAAAACTTCCAGGACTCGAGTTCTTCTTTATGTCAGAACTCGAGTTCTCATCTAAGACTCAAGTGCATCAACTTGAAGTTACTTCTTGCAATGTTCACAACTCAAGTGCCAACTGATAAACTCGAGTGGAGAGTTATAACTTTCTGAAGATATTGTGAGTGACTTGAGAAATAAATGTAAGTGATTACTATCACTCAAGTAGTTACTTATTCACTTGAGTGACATAAACATAACTTCCAAAAATCCTGCAAGTGACTTGCACAATTCCCTCGAGTGATTTTGCATTACCTCTAAGATTTCAGTAAGTGACTTGCAAAATCACTAGAAGTTAGGATCATTACTTGAGTGGTTACTTCAAGTTATATACATTTTGAATCTAAATTATTGGAAAGCTCTTGTCGTCTACATTCCAATGCAAAAAGAATCAACTCCAAACTCATTGTACTCTGCAAGTTATGATCCAAAGAGTACCTACTATCCTAGACAGTGTTTGAATTTTCAAGCATCAACTTTTAGAAGTCTTACCACTTTAAATATAACTCTAAATTTTACACATGACCTATCCATAGAAATATCTTCAAGTCTAGTTTCATATGCCACCCATTTCAACACAATTAGACATGTAGTTTGGGAGATATGTCCAAAATACTGAACCTATTCTGAAATGTAATGCTGATAATGAGTGTCATCTTCCAAAATTCATATATCTTTCATATGATATCCTTTTAGCTTAATCTTAGTGTCTATTTTAATTATTCTAATTCTAGTTTCATATGAAACTATTTTCAGCTCAATTGGAGTTGTGGTTTGGGAGGAATGATTGATTACCGAACCTCATTCATACTGAACGAAGAATAGAGCTGAACAGAGTAGTTGGAATAGTGAATTCACTCAAGTTACTAATGTTCCACTTGAGTTAATAGTGTTACTCGTAGAGCTCACTTAAGTGACATTTTTGTAGCTTGAGAATTATTTTACTGTAGCGTACTATAGCTCAAAAAATACTATTCATCGTAAAGCTTAAAATAGCTTATTTTAACTCCGAATTTAGTCATTCCAACTTCTATTTGATCATAGAAACTTCCAATATCAAATCTAAGAGCTTGAATATTGATATTCCAATTATATTTTGCAATTTATTCTTTCTTTAATCTCTACCTGGTTGGTCTCAAAATCTTTTGATAACTTCTTATTTTCTTGACCAATGTCTTCAATCTCTTTCTTCTTCTTCCTTTTGATCAATCCCACTCAACAACTTCTTTCTTAATCTTCTTCTTGATCATTCTCCATAATTTAACTTGATATCTTCTAATCTACATTAAATATAGCAGTTAGTCAATGTAGGAAATAAATATATTATACAAACTTTTACTCTTAATATTTGGCATCTATATTTGACATCATCAAAACTAATCATACCTAACACATATTTGAGCAAGCCAAGTGTAAAGCATTGAGATAGTTGTAAGGGTCTTCCTTTTCAATTCCATGAAAATGAGGTCTTAAGCTCAAAATTGACCTCAAAGTTAGGGCATATGACATTGAAAGGATCATAAGTCACATCCAATCTTGTGACATCCCTTATGGTTCTTCTCTTTTGTTGACCATTACCATTACCATCCATAGTTGTACCTTGAAAAATATAGTCACTTAGATCAATGAAAAATCAAGAGTAGTGGAATGATTGAATGTCCTATCAAAGTGGTTGGACATACAAAGTTATCAAACAAGCAATGAAACAATAGAGTGCCAATACTATCTTATACATAAATTCAAGAAAAAATGTATGAAATGGAATGAGTGCAAGTGTATGTGAGAATGTATGATGTATATGGTATGGGTATGGACAAGAAGAAATAGAGAAATCAAGAAAAGTGTCAATTAAATTGTCAAAATGCTCACTATTCACATGGGAAACTATATCAACAAAAGTGTAACTTGGAAATTGGTATCATACACCAAAATAACATCAAAAGCAAGTTATCCATAAGTAATTAAAATGCAATGACACCACTTTACATCAACCAAGCACAAAGAAATCAAAAATCAAGAGAAATGCAAGAATGCAAAAACAAAGGAAAATCAAGATATTTTTAGATATTTCTTCAAAACTTCCTTATGCAAAGTGCAATGAAATGCTAAGAAAAAAGTGCAAAACTACCTAAACTACCTAAAATGTAACCTAAAGACTCAAGGTACCAATCAATCAAAGATTGACACTTAGCTATTAGGAAACTAATTACTTGGCTCCTCGGTAGTGACACCACTTGAAGATAGCATTGTCGACTTAAACCTTAGTAACTTTTTCAAAATTAAACCAAGGATTGCAATATAGGGTGCAATCCAAAATCATCTCTTGAGGAGCCTTTTATTAATTATCTAGAAACTAATTGTAATGATTAGACATAAAACAATAAAAAGATTTGAGCTTTTTAACTATTAACTAAGATACAACTAAACTAAAATGCCTTAAATATTAATATTTTTGGATTTTTGGAATAAAAGTGGAATGGAATGGAAATTGGTTTTGCAATATGATAAAACCTCCTAAAACAATTAATTTTATTTATCCATGCTTCAAAATTTTTAAGGAGTGGCTACTTAGACAAAAATTCCTAAAAAACCCTTTAAGCTAGCTTGAGTTAGGTTAATTAATTCTCTCATACCGGGAAAGACTTAATCCCTCTAACCGAAATACAATTTAAACTCTAGCAATTTGAATCAATGAAATGCAATGAAAAAAGTAACCAAAAACCTTTGCATTATAATCACAATTAAATATTCATAGCAACTCTAGGTATAAGCTTAACCAAGTCAATATACAAGAAATTACCACTAATGAAATTTAAAGTATCAAATGCACACAATTAATTCTAAATACACATCCAATCTCAACAAAAATGCATGGAACACCAATGTAAAATCTCAGTCCAATAATTAATTAAACTCCAAACCTATAATTTAACTAATACAAAGGATTAAAGCTAGAAATAAGATGGGGGAACACTCCCTATAAAGCTTTAAGTTCAAAAATCAACTTATTGATCTAGGAGAAGAGGGATTTAGCCACTGCAATTTGTCATCATAACTTCACTAAACACTTTCAAAATTCTAGATATTGAAGAACAATGAAGAAGACAATCAATAATGAATAATAAGAAGTTAGAGGTTGATAATGACACTAAGAGGAAACAGAACAGCTACAGCCATTGAAGAATGAAATAGCTCCGCGGAATACTAAATAATTGAAGCTTGATGGCAGCCAAAACGGAAGAGGTTTACCAAAATGTGTAGAATAGAAATTTGCTAAAAAAAATAGAGTTCCAACGGTGAAGCTCTTTGACAAGTTCCTCTTCTATCAAACTCGACTTTCTTCGTTCGCGGGAGATGGGAAATAACGGTGATGATGGAAGTGAACTGAAGGTAATGGTGGGGCAGGTAAAAGTTCTATTTTTCTGAACTTTGCTCTTTGTTCTTCCTCGCTACTTCTATCACTCCTTTTTCTTTATCCGAGCAATAGATAAAGATCTAATAATTGAGATGATCAGATGGTCTACATTTTAAATATATTAATGAACAAGTGAAATAAAAAGGGAAAATACAAGACAAAGAACTTTAAAAAATAGGAAAGGACAAAATGGTGTTCGAATATTCATAATATCATAGGGATGTTAGTACTCAATTTGTCTTTTTAAAATTTAAAGAAATGACACAAATACTCTTATATATAATTTTTTTAAAAAAATTACCCTACCGGCTGCCACTCACCGGAGCTCCAGAGGGAGGAATATTCCTGTCGGGAATAAATATTGCTAAATGGTGGGGGTGGGGTTTAAACCCTACCACTTGGTTTGCCCAAAAGTTTAGTAGCCATTGGGCCACCAATGGCTTTTAAGACATAATTTGCAAATATATATATGTGTGTGTGTGTGTGTGTGTGTGTATAGATATATATATATATATATATATATATATATATGTGTGTGTGTGTGTGTGTGTGTGTGTGTGTGTGTGTGTGTATTAACTTTTGATCTTTAACTCAAACCCATTCACAAGTTTTGTTGAAGAATTAACATCATTTCATTAGGTTTTAACAATTTTTGTTTATCAAGTGAAAAATTCACACTATCAGGTCATTCATAAGTTTTGTTAAGAAATTCATGACATTTCATTAGGTTTTAGCAACATTTGTTTATCAAGTAAAAAATTCAAACTATCTTGTCATTCACAAGTTTTGTTAAGGAATTCACAATATTTGATTGGGTCTTAACAACTTTTTTTACAAAATAAAAATTCATACTATCAGGTTATTCACAAGTTTTGTTGAGGAATTCACTATATTTCATAGGTTGTAACAATTTTCATTTTCCTATAAAATTCACAAGTTGTTAAAACCTAATAGTGTGACTTTTTTAACGAAAGTTGCTAAAATCTAATTAAATGATGTGAATTCCTTCACCAAACTTGTGAATGATATGATATTTTGACTTTTTTACTTGGTAAACAAAAGTTGTTAAAACATAATAAAATTTCGTGAATTCCTTGCAAAACTTGTGAATGACCTCATTGTGTGAATTTTTCACTGGGTGAATGAAAATTATTAAAACCTAATGAAATGATGTGAATTTGTTAGAAGTTAACCCAGAAATGTAATAAATAAGAGAAGAGAGAATTCTATTAGAAGAATAGAGCAAGAATCTCACTCTGAACTTACTAATAGCCTTTGGATAATCTCCTGATACAAGTATGTTACTCTGTAAATTCGATGTTTATTCTTCCAGCCTTTGGGACAATTTATAATCAAACTTACAGAGAATATTTTTGGTATTTTCTAAATTAATGAATTAGAACATGAAAATAGGAACTAACTCCACTAATTTGAAACTAACTCCACTACTCTTACGTGCTACATAGACCTAATCGTGGGTATTCCCACTTATTTCTCAACAGACAATATTTAAATAAAACATGAAAACAACTGTTAAATATTAATTCCTACATCAATAACTTTGCCTTGACCGTTTGGTTCTTGAATACATTATCAACGGTGCTGGTCTTCTATCAATACTGCCCTTCCGGAAAAATGACTTGTCCTTAAGTTAGAAAGCGGGAAACTGGGTGGATAGTAACCGATAATCCTCCTAGGTAAAGTCTTCAATAGGTGATGTTTCCCATTAGATTAATAATTCTAGTTCACCTTCTCTGGTCCAGCGGTGTTGCAATACCTTCTATGGATGTACAAGCAGCTCAACATCTGCAGAAAGGGGAAGTAGTATTGGTGGTTAGCTTGGTAAGTCACCCACAGCCGGTCGAAGTAATAAGATGTAGAAGACTGGGTGGATCTTGGCCTTTAGGGGAAGATCTAGTTCATAGGATACCCTACCCACTTGTCTAATGACTTTGTAAGGACCAAAAAATCTTGGGGAGAGTTTCTCAAATTTTCATTTTGCTAAAGATTTATGATGGTATAGTTGTAATCTCAGCCACACAATGTCCCCTGGTCTGAATTGTAGGTCCCTATGTTTCTAGTCAGCTTGGAACTTCATCCTATCCTAAGCCTTTAGTAAATTTTGTCGCAATAATTTGAGCATTGCATCGCGTAGCTCAAGTTGCCCTTCCAGATCAGCCACCATTGTCTTGCCCTTTACATAGGGAATTATAGGCAGGGGTTCTCTCCAACTCACTAGTTTGAATGGGGTGGTTTGGGCTGAGACATGAAAACTAGTATTGAAGGAGTATTCTTCCTAACAGAGGAATTGGCTCCACAACTTGGGTTGGTCATGAGTAAAACATCGTAAGTATGTCTCCAAGTAGCGATTGACAACCTCGATTAGGCCATCGGTTTTTGGGTGGTACGTTATGCTCATTTTAAGGCGTGTTTGGCTTAATCGGAAGAGCTCCTGCCCAAAATTGCTTAAGAAAAGAGAGTCACGGTTAGACACAATTAAACGTGGCATCCCGTGTAACCTAACAATTTCTTGACAAAACAAGGCAGCCATATTTTTTTCAAAATAAGGATGGGATAGGGCTATGAAATGGCAATACTTACTAAGCCGATCTACCACCACCAGGATGACATTAAACCCTTTTATTTTGGTAGGACTGTGATGAAATCAAGGGATATATCTTCCCATATTTGCACGGGGATACGTAGAGGTTGTAAGAGTTCGGCCGGGGCTAAGGTGTGATATTTGTTTTGTTGACAAGTGTAGCAATGTTGGATGTACCTCTTGACATCACTTTTCATTCCACGCCAGTATAATTGTTCACTAACCTACTTCAATGTTTTAAGAAACCCACCATGACCACCAGTAGGTCTGGCATGAGCCTCTTTAATCAATTTAGACTGGAGTTGTGTTTGGTTAGGTATGACTAACCGAGATTTATAATATAGCTTTCCCTGTACCACGCAGAAATCCTGGAAAGAACTTGGATTTTGTTGTACCCTCGTCATTATAGATCTAGTTTCAGCATCCTCCTGCAATGCTTGGGGAAGATGCAGTAATTCCTCAGCCATAGGTATAACCATTTGGTAAAAATCGGCATATTGAGGTCTTCTAGATAATGAATCAGCTACTGTGTTATTTTTCCCTGTCTCTTACGAAATAGTAAAGTCAAAGGGAAATAACTTGACTATGAGATACTGTTGTGATGGTGTTAAGATAGGCTGGTGGAGTAAATACTGCAGGCTGTAATGATCAGCTTGCACAAAGAAGTAATAGCCTCACAGATAATGCTTCCATTTTTAAAGGGATAATACAAGTGCAAGAAATTCTCGTTCATAAGCTGATTTGTATCTATTGGAGAAAGAGAATCCCTTGCTGAAATAGGCTATATATTGGGTAACCACGTTGCATGAGGACAATACCTACTCCTTCTATAGAAGCATCATATTCAACGGTAAAAGGAACCTAAAAGTCTGGTAAGTGCAACACCGACGTGGTGGTTAAGGCAATTTTCAAGTTGTTGAATGCTTATAGAGTTGTTATAGACCACACAAAAGCATCCTTCTTAGTGAGTTCAGTCAATGGGCGTGCAAGAATTCCATAATTCTTCACAAATATGTAGTAGTAACCTGTAAGTCCCAAGAAGCCCCTTAATTCCTTCACATAAGTGGGAGTAGGCCAATGAGCCACGTCATGAATTTTTTCGTGCATAACCTCAACCCCCTGTGAAGTGACAATATGTCCTAAGTAATTTATACATGTCTGCCCCAAAGCATATTTGTTGGCATTGACATAGAAGGAGTGTTGCAACAGAATCTGGAAAACAATTTGAAGATGTTCTAGATGTTGATGAGCATCAGCACTATATATCAAAATATCATCAAAGAATACCAACATAAATTTTTGTAAGTAAGGACGGAATAAATCATTCATGGCAGATTGGAACGTGGTAGGTGCATTAGTAAGGCCAAAGGGCATTACTAGAAATTCATAGTAACTAGAGTGTGTGCGAAAAGCAGTCTTGTGCACATCAGAAGGGAGTACAAAAATTTGATGATACCCAGCACATAAATCTAGTTTAGAGAAATATACTACCCCATGTAATTCATCTAAAAGTTTATCAATGTTAGGGATTGGAAACTTATCTAGAATGTTAATTTTATTGAGCCATCGGTAGTTAACACAAAGTCTCCAAGATCCATCTTTTTTACGTACCAACAGAACAAGGTTCACAAATGGGCTAGAGCTCGGCCTAATAAAATCGCGTTCAAGCAGAGTGGATATTTGTACTTCTCTCTTATCCTTTTGATAGTGTGGGTACCGGTATGGTCAAAGATTCAGAGGAGCAACATCTGGCAGTAGTAGAATCGCATGGTAACATCTTCAAAAAAAGGGGAAGAGAATTTGGTTCCAAGAAAATCGCTTGAAATTCTTGATAGAGGGTCTCGACGTTTAACAAAGTAGTACCTTCACCTTCAATTTTTGGATTAAATTGCATACTTTGGAGTTACACTGGTGTGGTTGCCTTTGAACTAATCCCCTACAGTTTGTACTTCTTTCCATTTACCCAAAAAATCATGAACATTTCATTCCAATTGGCCTCAACTGTATTTAGAGACGCAAGCCATTTGATTCCTAAAACTAAGTTAATGCCTTTCAAGGGAAAAGGGAAGAATTTCTGAGTAATTACCAAGTCAGATACGTGCACTTCTATTTCCTCGCATACCCGGTTGCATTTCAACGTTCGGCCATCACCAGTCTGAACTCTGAAGAACGGTGTGGTCTGCGACGGTAATTGGAGCTTGGTTATGATCTTATCAAAGATGAAGTTATGGGTTGACCTACTATCAACCAAGATAACTACTGGGCAGTTTTGAATTTTCCCTTTTAGCCGCATCGTTGAAGCCGAAGTTCTCCCAAGGATCGCGTTGAAGGAAATTTTGGTAGTCACTCCTTCCTCCTCTATGTTGATTTCTCCGGTCAGTGATGGTACCACCTCCTCCCCTTCCTCAGCAATTTCCATGAGCAAGAGAGAGCTTGAGCATCGGTGCCCAGGTCAGAAGGTGACGGTGTTTCGATTGGTGGAGACATTTGCTTTAGTTTTGGGTTCATGCGCAAGGTAATTTGAGTGTTGATGAAGATGAGAGGTTGAGCTGAATTTTGACCCAAAAGTAGTTTTAAGCTTTAACTCAAACTCCAAGGCTAAACTAGTGGCCTGATAAACCTTTCTCGGTTTATGAATCCGCACATCAGCTTTTAGTTCTTCTTTAAGGCTATTAATAAAAACCCCTAATAAACAATGGTCCAGCCAATTACTTACATATACTTGCATGTTTGCTAATTCAGAGCGATAATCATGCACTGGCCCTGTTTGCCTTATACTGCACAAATATTCGTTTAGGTTTTGGTATTCTGGGGTCCATATTGTTCTTGGAGTGCTTTAACTAGTTCTTCTCAATATACCATTGTTCTTTGTCCCATTATCTACGAGAATAAATCAAGTGCATCTCCCTCTAAATACATTGAAGCGATGTCGACCTTATCGTCCTCCAGTGTCCCATAATACCTAAAGTATTTTTCTACCTTAAGTATCCAACCACGCGGGTCTCCTCCATTAAATTTCATAAATTCAATTTTTGTGTATGGTAACCTTGCATTTTTGGAATGGAATTATGATTCATCGTCGCTTTCTCCAGCTCTATACCAGTAGGCCCCTTTTGCATGTTCATGACGCTTTAAACGGGCTTCTAATGCAGTGACCTTTTCACTTAGAGCGTCTAATGCCTCAAGACGTGAAGCAATGGTGGCTAAGGGATCGTTTCCAAGAGGGTTTTCCTCAGGATCTTGAGTAGAATGGGATGATCTAGTAGCAACCATGGCTTTGATACCAAATTTGTTAGAAGCTAACCCAGAAATATAATAAATAAGAGAAGATAGAATTCTATTAGAAGAATAGAGCAAGAATCTCACTCTGAACTTACTAATAGCCTTTGGAGAATCTCTTGATACAAGTATGTTACTATGTAAATTTGATGTTTATTCTTCCAGCCTTTAGGACAATTTATAATCAAACTTACAGAGCATATTTTTGGTATTTTCTGAATTAATGAATGAGAACATGAAAATAGGAACTAACTCCACTAATCTGAAACTAACTCCACTACTCCTCTGTGCTACATAGACCTAATGGTGGGTATTCCCACTTATTTCTCAACAGACAATATTTAAATAAAACATGAAAACAACTGTTAAATAGTAATTCCTGAATCAGTAACTTTCCCTTGACCATTTGGTTCTTCTTGAATACGTTATCAACAGCGCTGATCTTTTATCATAATTCCTTAACAAATTTGTGAATGAGCTGATAGTCACTACTACAGATTTGTCTATATGTAATGGTTTTTTTGTAGATATTTAATGGTTTCAATCATTTAATATTAGGCACTATATTTCACAGTTGTTTAAAGACAATCGTTATGTATAGGGCATTATATTTGACGGTTGTAAGACAATGACTGTCAAATATAAAAGTATATATTTAACAGTTGTTTAATAAGAACCATGATATATTATGTACTTAACATTTAAAATGATGAAAGGTAAAGTATTAGTCTAGAGAAAGGGGTTTATTTGATGGTTGTTTTAAAAACCGTTATATATGTCTAATATTTTATGGTTATCAGCGAATAACTATTAAATATGTGTGACAATTTTCAAAAAAAATGGGGGAAGGGGCTTTCTTTTGATAAGCCCCCATCTGCAGAAGTAACTAATTTCAGAAACCAAATACAAAATCACCAAAATGCGCATTATAGAAAGCAATAATCAAAATATACATATACAGATTAAATTGTACATTACAGAAACCGAAACAAAAATCAGTTAGATAAAAAAAAGAAAACAAAAACAGAAACCAAAACCTAATAATCAGTCATAGCCAACTTATGCTCCCATCTGTTACTGATAAACTTTCATAGCTAACTCTTCTATGACTTCTTCAATTTGTTCAGGCAAATATTACTCAGAATAACTATCTCAAAGTACTTCACACAAAAAAAAGTATGATTAGTGAATATATATGACTTTACTTTAATTGAACTTAAACACACACACACACACACACACACCTTAGTACCAATTGAGTTGGGATTGTAGGTGACTATATCCTGCATGAACCTCATGCCACAATACCCATAATAAGAGCTCTCATCTAGTTGCCATGGATACTATAACAAACAAATAAAATGTATCAATCTAACACAAAAAACCAACTCAAACAACTTTAACAAAATAGTAAGTATTAGTGAATTAATGCTACTCTCTTCCATTTGTAAGCGGATGCAATGCCTTTGTTGTGATACCCTATTTCCAATAACCTCAAATGAGTACAAATGAGTAGTATAATCGATTGTGGAACCAGGATTTAAACTCGGACTACCCAACATTCAAAACGTTCACAAATTTCCACTCTCAACTCAGGATTTGAACCTAAGGTCAAGATGGTTTTTCAAAGGGTAGAAAACCTTTCAATCATTTCCATAAGATTCACTACATCATTAATACCTCATCCGCTCTTAAATTCATTATATCTGAGTGCGCGAGCGTTTTACTTGTAACTAAATTAGAGCTATTCTCTGTTCAAACTTTATTCATACATTCGTTCATATACATAAAATGTATAACTTCACATAACTACCAAACATTTACATCAAATACAAATAGTAGTGCCTTGCATTACAATCTTCACTTCACTTTTGTGATTCCTCTTCACATATCCCCATGCATTCTTTACCTGTACTCAATCAATTTACCTATATGGTTGGATGAGGAATAATGAGATTTGAGAGAATCTCAGCAGTAAACAACACCACTATACATGTAATTAATATATATATTATGATGCATGACATGCTTGCCTTTCATAACTTCATGCCAACATAATGACATATCTGCATGCTCAATGTCATGACATACTTGTGACCATCGCATAAATATAACAGAGCTTCAATCAATCAAGTATACTCAACAAAAATAGGCAAAACAATCATATACAACAATACAAACATATACATATGAAATACATGCAGGCTAGGTAAGTTCACTACCTTTTGGGTTGTGTCCTTCCTCAATTCATCGTCTTTGCTTCGGCTCGGGCGCAACCGTCTGGTCTTACAATTCTCAAATATATAATAAATGAGTCATTACTCATCCATGTATCATTCCAATCTTATATTATTGGTTAACTTAGCGTAACAATGCTAAATTACCAAAATGTCCCCGGAGACCTGCCTTATGCCCTTCCGTACCCGGTCCAACTGTACTTCACAACAATTTATGAACCAGACCAATCCTACACAATTTTACGTGTAGAATCCATTTCTGATATCAGATTAGTTAAAATCAGGCCTAAATGACAAAAAATACCCCTGACAGACCTCTACTTAGAGCTTTAAGGGTAATTTGATCATTTCACACTCTAAACCTTTCTCACTTCATCCTCAACATGAAACCTACACAATTTTCCCTTCTAAACTCAATGGAATTATCAAATTGATGAAATTCCAAATCTTTCCTCATACTAGACACAGGGCAGTAATTTAGAGTTCTCAGAAAGTTTGTGTTGGATTCCTATTTTCTCTTGCTCAATCATCTCTTTTATACTTCTAATCACATGATTAGCTATTTATACAATCATTGGATATGATTTAGAGGGAATTCAAGCAATATTTCCCCATAGTTCAACTTTAGCCCAACCATTAGAAAACAAGAGAAAATAATACTATGTCCATCAACAACTACATGAACAACATCAATTAAGGTAAAAGAAGCAAGTCTTGAAGTTTACCTCATGATTCTCTCACTTTCTCTCTCTAGAACGCCAGCCCTCTCTCTCTCTTCTCTTAAGGTTTTTGCCTTAAAAACCATAAATTCAATGGTGAAGAAGAGAATAGAAGATGTGGTATAGAGTTTAGGAAGCTTAAACTTCAAGATTATAACTCATCTTACCTTGATCTTTAGAAGCCCCAAGCTCCCTTGCTTCTTCAAGTTCTCGTTCGTCCAGCTCCTTCCCTCTCTTCCATTCTGTTTGATCGAAAGAATAAGAGAGAAAAGGATGAAAAAAATGGTTAAATGAATTAACCAAAGTTACTTGCCATGTGTCCATACCCCATAGGTCCAAATATCTCATTCTTTGTTCAAATATTTCATTTCCCTTTTTCTTCTCTTGAGCAACTGAAAATGCATGAGAAATGAAAGAGTACAAATTACTCTCAAATCATCCCATTATGCCACCTTACAAGTGGTTGACCAAAGCCTTATGCTTTTGACTCTCGGACTTCCCTTGATAATAATTAACCAAACTAGGCTCATTAATTACCAAGTAGCCATTTTCCTCCTTTTGATTCCCACTCAAATGAAATCATTGGGAATATTAAGGGAAATACTCATTTCTTACTTTGTGGAAAAATTAACATTTTTCCCTTACATTATTTTTCCCATTTTCGCACTTAAGAAAAACTGGGCAGAATTTTCATCAAACTTTGAAAATTCATATTTAATTGTACAAATGTCCAATTGGGGTGGTTCAAAAGGCTATGTGATCCTTATTGAGTTTAGTTTTAAGGGAAAACATAGCCAAATGGAAGCTCATCATTCCCATAATTCTCATTTTTGGAAGCTGACACTGAAAATCACCAATTTCACTGAGCTAAATTCAAAAATACATGACTCTTTGTGTACAGATCTAAATGACTCATATGACCTATCAAATTAAAGCCTGATAAGTCTACTTTCATTCTGGAAAGTTTCATAATTTTTGGACATCATTTTTCTCTTTAAAGATGTCACATAACCATGACTGCTACACCGGAAAATTCACCAGTAGCAACACTACTTTGTGTTCTAATTAACTATGTTGTGTGTGAATCCTCATCGCATTGTCTTTTCATTTCCCCAAGGTCTTATAATTCATCATAATATTCCCTTTAATACCCCAAGGGTATAAAGGAATTTTGAGGAATACAAGTATGCCTTACTAGAATAATTGCTCAATCGGGGTCTAGTAGTCCACTTAATCCATGCTTAATTTTAAGCCTCTTGTCTCAAAATTTGGGATATTACCTTTTCCTTTTTATGAGGAGCAGGTGAGGCCTTCATCAGTGGCGTAATAGCAAACAACTATGACAAGATATATCACAATAAGAAATTAAAGCACCAAATTCATAATAAACTCAGAATAAAAATACCAAACTTACTTATTGAAAACCTCAACTATCTGTGATCGATTTTTGGATCCCCATGAACTGAATCAAAGTACCAAATCCTTTGTTTGAAGGGATTTAGCACGATGAGCATCCAATGACCCCTAAGTAAAATAAACATAATGAGAACAAAACTAAGAAATAAAAATAATGAGAATACAATTTAATGAAGTAGTATATATACTTACCATTGGCATTACGGCAGCAAGAATAAATTGTTCTTCTTCTTTGGTGCCATTTTAGTAACCAAATATTCTAGTTCCCTCACTTTTCTCTTTATAAAATCAGGCTTATTGCCTTCATCCAACATTCTTGAATAGAGGTGGGGGTTGAGGAATATAAACGTGTCCTATAGGCCATTACGGGTTATATGCTCCTTGTAAAGGTACCTGACATAAAAAAAATGAAAATCAGTATATATAAATGCTTTGAGCATCTAAGTATTCATTCATAGTAGAGGACTACGAATTTAAAAGTTACAAACACTTGAGCTAGCCATATCGCCCTTGACAGTCTCTTTGACTAAGATCCAAGTGATTGCGTCAAATACTCCTTGTTCCCTGTAGATATCTTACTCAAAGGGGACTTGTATGTAATAGTCGTCTCGCTTAGGGTCTGTCTTGGTGACTATGATATCATGTGCCTTAAGAGTCGTTTAGAATTTATTGGAAATTGGCGCAATAAGAAAAACTGGTAGCTGAGGCACAGGCACATACTCATCTGTCTTCTTTGGCACATAGGACACCGAACCATAGCGAGACTGAGCTCTCAGATTGCTCTTCCTCCTCTTCAGCTAACTAAGTTGAGAAATTAGGAAAATAGTTAGAAAATACTTCATTAGCAAACTCAAAAGATGACGGTATACCTTTTTTGTCTTTGATGGTATGACAATAAGGTAGGATAGCTATGTAACAAAGCCAAGTACAACTCCTTTCACTTTATCTACAATTGGGATGGGAATCAGAAGGTCATACTTAAGATCGATGGTTGTTTTTAGCTATACCCTAACATAATTCTAAGGGAGAGACGAGTTGTGAATTATGTTCTCCCTTAGTATATTGTACATGGGACTTGTAGTAATGATATGTAGCTTGGGGCTATCAGCTACACACTCAACCTCCACCTCACCTTGAACAAAGAGAAAATACAATTAGTATAAATCAAAAATAAATGAAGAATATGATTTCGGCATGAGTCATACTTCCTTAGGTAATGTCTAAGGGGGAATGTGTAGCTATCTTTGGAATTAGGATGTAAGCCATTCCATGCTTCCCTATGGTGTCCCAACTCATTAATTGATCAATAACAGCTTATTGTACTTCAACCATGTTCTTTAACATCTCAGTAATCTCCATATACTATTGAAGCTTCTAATCAGACACCCTTGTCGGCCTCTTTCACTTCCTAAAGTATTCTTTTTTGCCCACTCCATAGCCAACACCCCTCAAAAGACCACTGTAGTCAGGACCTAGAGCCTTTTTTAAGACATCTACATCCCCAGGAAGATCGCCTAGCTCTACTTCTTGACTCAAGGTCTCTTATAGCAAAATGAAAGGTTAAAAACTCTTTTACATAGCACAAACATAATTGAATCAAAATCATCCGTACTTACCATTCTTGAGATAACCTCCTGGACATGAGGAATGTAAATGTTGCCCTCTTTGTTTTGCATTGCAGCAGCCCATAACACTCCACGGGCGATAGTCACATCCTATCCTAACCCCTACTTCTCTATCAATTGATGCTCTATGTTTGCATACCCCATACGGCCTCTACGATACGGGTATTCATTATTCTTCACCCTCTCATAGTTTTCCTTGCTTAATGCTTGTAGACATAAACAATAAAGAATACAAAAGCATTCAAAATCCAGAGAGCATACAAAAGAATACAAATTAAAGTTAATTTACCTTGAAAGCTAGAGAGCACCGTGACCATACAAACCAGCCCATTCAGCCTGTTTGACAACTTCTTTTAGCAGCGTCAACTTATCTACAAAGTCAGGTTCTAACAAAAATTTCTTCATCATAAACCCTCATAACAAGAGCATAATCTTGCCAGCCTTCTTGAGCACATATCCTTCTTCTCCTCACTAATATGGAATCTAGACTACAAAAACACACAAATCATTGTTAGTTTTAGGCATACCTTTGACAAGATATTATTAACTAAGTAGCAAATTGTCTTGACAATACCTCATCCTAGATATTCTTTTTCATTGTAGCAGTTACCTTCTTCCACTTGTTCAAAGTGATAGGGACGTTGGTTTTTTTCGCATACTCGAGGTAGCTAACGAAGTTGTCAGAAATCACAACTTGTCCTTTCTTATTCCATTTGATATCAAGTTTCCTCCCCTCTCTCTTTGCTTTCTAGACCTGCTTCATCGCAACAATACCCTTTCTCAATGCTCTTTCCTCTTGTTGCATAAGTTGTGTGTTAGCATCAACTTGCTACACACTAAAGGGGCTGGCGGAGGGGTTAGACAGGCTAGGATCCTCAATACTTGAGCCATCATTTGATGCTGACATATTAACCTATAACAAATCTTAAATCATCATTCTAACTTCTCCAACCCATAAAATACAGCAAAGATACACAATGCAAAATTATAAGAAATCATAATTTCCTATAGGACAAAGATACAATGCAAAGTTATTTCAAAATGCAGCAACGATACACAATTTGATATGCTAAATCTCTAATGCAATGATGCCCTAAACTACTATGTTTCACTATTTCTGTAAAATTTCACATCAATTTAATTCTTAATTTATCCCTTGGGCTCACTAACCAGTTTCAAATGCAACCAAACTATCTTATACAAATTTCATTAGAATAAGAACTCCAAAAACAAGAAGATCATGGTTTAAACATTTCTGAATTAAAAATTGACCTATGACTTACCATTGAGATCTTAAATCTCTTAATTCAACCAAGAGTTTGTTTAGATTCTAGTTACACATGGGCAGATTTAAATGATCCTATTTACACCTTTTGAAAGGAATACCGAAATCCTTACAGAATGAATATCAAACCAAGGAGAAAATATTACAATGATCTTTAATGAAAAATAAAAAAAAATACATAATCTAATAGTCCACTATTTCACACAAGGATCAATATAGAGCAAGTTAATTAAATTTATTCATCACATATATTTAGACCAGAAGCATGAATCATGTGAATCTAAGAAAAATATTCACGAGTATCTCACTGATGGAGCTAATAAGAAGGAAACCGGTAGTATTTGAAGTAGAGGACATTACACTTGTATCTTCTTCACCAAATATTTTGCACTCAAATTTTTCTTAATCCATAAAAGCCACAAAAAAAGCTTTGAATGTTTAAGGGTAGAAATTTTGAAGAGCCTTACACCCAAAACCAATCCAACAAGCATAGAGCATAGTTTTCATATTATTCACTCCAGTTAAGGGTAGAAATTTCTCACCTTTATGTGAATCGCTTTGAAAGTTGCAGAGCTTTAAAGAACATCGAACCCAAAACCCAAAACAAGCCACGAACGCTGGAAATCACAGCCACGGACAAGGGAAAGAGGAGAATCATGATTTTGACAACAATAGAGAGGGAAATAATGGTGGAAATGTCAAAAATGAGTAGCTAGAGCTATTTGATGAGCATGCGAAGCAATGGTGGGAAGTTTGAAATCGTGAAAATAGGGCCCAAGAATGGATTTTAAAAACATATATTTGATGGTTTTTTTATCAAAACACCATGAAACTTATATATGAAGGTGTTTCAAAAAAAATCGTCATATACTGATAGCATATATATAACAATTTTTTAGATACAACCGTCATGTAAATGATGTATTTTAAAAAAAACAAATGTATATATCACGGTGTTCTTATGAAACCATTAAATATTGTCTCATATACTTAACAGTGGTCTTAAATAATTGTCATATATTTCTTTCCCATAATTTCACGTCTTTATATTTAATGGTTTCTTAAAAACCGTTAAGTATGGTATGTCATATATAGTAAAATTTGTAGTAGTGAGTGTAAACTTTTTTACTGGGTAAACAAAAATTGTTAAAACCTAATGAAATATTGTGAATTCCTTAACAAAATTTGTGAATGAGCTTGAGTCAAAGTTAAAGAGTTAGCTTATATATTTGCTTGCACAACGTATATTAAAAAGCATTGGTGGCCTAATGTTTTTAGCAAAAGAAGTGGTAGAGGTTCAAATTCCACCCCCACCAGATGGAATATTCCTTCCCACCAAAATATTTGGCTCCATCCTACCAAAATATTCGGCGGTAGTTGGTCGGATAATTGTTTTTTTCTTTACAAAATATATAAGATCATTTGTGTCATTTCCTTTAAATTTCAAAAAGGACAAATTAAGACTAGCACTTCTTTGAAATTATGAATATTCAAAACACCCTTTTATCTTTTAGCATTTTTAAAGTTCTTTTATTAGAATTTTCCCAAAATAAAAAAGAAGAGAAATATAGATAATAAAGAGAAGTAGTTACCATAATGTCAAAAAAGAGAAGTAGCTACCTACCAAAAAAAAGTGTTTTTTTATGGAATATAATTATGCATTTATACTTTTAAAACATAAGTTATAAAGTATTAGAATAATATAAAGATGTCTCTCAAAAGCTCTTGTAGAGTCCAACAAACATTTCTAGTTTGAGTAATTATTGTTATATGTGATGATTTAAACAACTTGTAGTGGATAGGAAGATGATGGGGATAATCGACATGATTTTTGTTGGAGGATATGAGTCATTGCTTCACAGAGTGCCACAGCTGCAATTGAAGGATGCCAAGCTTGGTTGGAGGACCTAACAGCCATTGGTGAATTGTTGAAGAAGATGGTGATAGAAATGGCATACCCACGATTTTTAGTGTTACTGATCTTGAAGTAGACATCCCACTATAAACTGATTAGTGAAAGCATGTGCGGATTTAATGACCTGCAAAGGAGAGATACTAGAACCTACATGACAAAGTTTGTTTCTTGCAAACTAGAGAGAATCTAAAAGTTGAAAAGGTAAAAAGGTCAGAAAGTTGCTAGGGTCATTATGGCTTATCAACCATGTCACTGTCTAATCTTGTAACCTTTTATTAGGGATAAAGTCAATCCTAAGATCAGCATTACAACCAAACCAACAAGCTCTGGAAAAGGTACAATATATCTGGAAAAGATACATCTAACAATCTTTCACAAGAGCAAAGAGATCCTAGGAGGTAAAGAAGTTTTCCAAATTAAAGTACATACATCATTAGCTGAGTGATTGGATTGTCTAGATGTGAAGTGGAGAAGTCTATAGCCATCTCGAATAGTGTATATTCCTAAATTAGTAGCAAACCATCTAAGGGATCTAGATAAAGGAATTGAGTGTTTTAAAAATTCTCAAACCACTTGCCCATGATAGAGTAAGGTTAATAATTGGGTATCACTATTGCAAAAAACACTTTTTAAACAGGTTAAAAAAGACATTTTAGACTGGTTCTAGAGAAGGTCTTGATACAGCCGGTCTAAGAAGTCTGTGACTTTTTAGACCAAATGTCACCACCACCTGTCTTAAAAGTCTGACAATAAGACCATGAACTACAAATTTCCTTAATTTCACAACCTCTAAGACAGATTGTGTTGACAACCGGTCTTAAAAGTCATGTATTTTTAAGACCGGTTGTCAACAAAACCGGTCTTAAAGTTTATTTTAAGACCGGTTTTGTTGACAACCGGTCTTAAAAATACATGACTTTTAAGACCGGTTGTTAACATAACCGGTCTTAAAATAATATTTAAGACTGGTTTCGTTGACAACCGATCTTAAAGTGATGACTTTTAAGATCGGTTGTCAACGCAACCGGTCTTAAATATTATTTTAAGACTGGTTTTGTTGACAACCGTCTTAAAAATATGATATTTTTTTATTCTTTTTGGTTTCAACCTTGCCTAGGCCAGTAAGCCATGTTAACGACAATCCCCTTTCCACACAAGCAACAACACATATATATTAACAATTAGAAGCAAGGGTAGCAACATTACTACACCCATGCATTTCACAGAAGCAACATTATCAATAAAAATCATTCAAAATCAATACATTCAATTCCAATGACAACTGATAACACATTATCAACTCATTCAATTCTCAGCAACAATATTAACAATTTATCTATATCAGGCATTTTGAAACACAATGAAACACAATTTAACAATGATAGAAGGAAAATCTCACCATTGTGCACTTTCAATCTCAAAACTTCTAAAGAAAAGAGGGAGAAGACAAATTTCTCATTATGTGCAAAAAATTCCTAAGCTTTACAAAAAAATGGAAGAAAATATACAATAGTGATCCCATGACTGTATCAGCAACCGCAACTAGTATCACCAATATCCCAGAAATTGTCCTAAGTAGAGATATAAGTCAAGTTAGATATGAAAACCATAAGTATTGTTAGAACAACATTGGATTAAAAAACTTGCTAATCTTGTAAAAGCTCATAGATGAATTTAGCACAACAGTTGCAGATGAAATCAATATCTTCTTCAGGAAAGGGATCAGCAAGATCAAACATCTGTATGTGTAACACAAGCCAAACAAAACATTAACTTACTAACTTAAAAACAATAAAATAATTCAAAATTTTTGAAATATACATTTATTACCTCTTCGGTAAAATCAGTCGTGCTTAGGCTGATAATATTATAAATTTTCCTCAAAATATAAAAACCACATAAGTTGGACCCCAGTGGTTGCTTACGGCTCTGAAAAAGAACATGACATCATCAAAGCATAGCTTATAGAATACATCTTAAAGAAAACAAATATGTACTAACCTTTGGCATGATCCATGTAGGTCTTTTAAGTCACAAACATGCTTACCATACTTAATATGTAGGAATGTCCGCATAACCCTATCATCAAAATCACAAAGATTACTTATCTTGAACACAAACTTTGCACGCAAAAGGTAATAAAGTAAGAAAACTTACGAGTTCACGGTCTTCTTCAAGTCACTTCCTAGTTTCAAATGGAGGGAGCATAGGAGGATGACTGAGTAACTAGCCTTACATAGAAGAACCAATTGTCAATGATCCCTTAAAAAAAGAGATGAATGTTAAGAAAATATAAAGCATTATATATGTTTTGGAATATAAATTTGTTTCTTACCCATGCACATATGGAACCAAGAAACAGTCAGTTTCTGTTTCACTGAGCCTCTCTGATAAGTATGTGTCTGATGGCAGAAGTGGTCCATTTCTCTTGGACTTGATGAGGGCACATGAATCCAAATTTATCGCTTTGCCCAGAGGAGACCAACCTACGATTCATGTACCTACAATAATGCAAGCATACAAATCAAAGTTAAACAGCGTAATTTTTAAAATATTTACTTCCAATTGAAGAAGATACTTACATTAAAAACAGTTAGACAATCTTGATCGTAAGATATTGTCTAGGAGTGACCAGGGACATTAAATCTTCCCTATCAAGATAGCATATCGCCCTTCACTTCCCAACAGCTGAATCTGTAGGCCAACTTCTTATTAGGAAGGATGTATCGTATGCCATCAGAATCACTTGCTACATGACATTCAGTTGAGGCTATGAAACTTCATGAGAGAAGGGAGCTGGACTTGAGGCTCTGATCGAGGATTCCGCAGCTTGAACAGAAACAAGGTTATTCGGCCATGATATGAAAGTACCCAGGACATTGCTCACAATCTTGAACTCCTCAGAAGGGATAGGGATATGTGCGTCTGCGATGATAACATCTTAAACTGACACCCTGACTTGATCATCTGTCATTTGCTGGTGGTGAACAGTTGATCTCAAGTTGTGCACACTCCCCCGTGAAACTAACCGTCTCAGAGGATCCTCGACAAAAATGTCACAAGGCTCAGCAATTTCTTTTACAGGACCCTGTAATGACTGCCAAATATTGCAATAACACCCTTTAGTGCTCTGCTTTTTAGGATCGAGCGAATGTGCCTGGGGAGCACTGGTATCTTGTCTAGTGCTGACCATGGCATACACTTCATCCTTCATCTTGCTTAATCGGGCATCCAATAGTGCATCAAATGATGCTTCTACCTCGGCCCTTGCTTCCGCCCTTACAGTGGCCAACATACGCTCCAATTCGTCTCTCGTCATCACATTTGAGGAATAGCGTGAGGTGGCTCCAAAGTAATCCTTTTTGCCCACCCCTCCTCCAACTCCCCTAACATGGCCTGGATGCTCACGTTTTCCAGTAGCAACTGTGAGGATATCATCCCTCCCCTTCGCCTTAAAGGATCCCTCAACTTGCTTTTTTTGAAGTTCCTCCTGTGAGATATACAGAGAACACACATAAGTAATGAAACATGTTTACTAAATAGTTAATAACAACAATGATACTTACAATTTTTTCATCAACTATATGAGACTATTCACTTGTATATGACCCACTACTCTTTCAGCGAGCATGCAACCACAATTCTTCGCGTTGCAGCAGAGATGGTGGAGAAAGAAGAACAGAAGGATCGGATTGAGATGCTTCCTCCAATCTCTTTCGTTTGGCCGGCAACAAGTCCTTTTCGGCCTTTGCGTATCCCCTATGAGACATTGTATAAGGGGCAATCATTCTTCCTACCACTCTCTTATGCTTTTTTCCTTCTTTCCTGCGAATAAGAAATTAAGACAAAAAAAAAGGTTACAATCAGTATAGATGATTGATAAGAAAATAAAATACAAAATAAGTTAACTCACTAAATCCTCTGGAGTAGTCTGAAGCCTCAAAAACTCTTATTAGGTGGTTTCATCGATATATGAATACTTGCTGCACAGAGTAGGATGAGGCTTACCAGCTTCAACCTCGATATGCACATAATTGTTGGCAAGATTCGTTTTGAACTTCCTCCAGCACTCACAACAATACGTCATAGTCTTGTTATATAAGACTTCACTCTGAGGGATGTCGTAGGTGAGCTGTTATGCACGCATTAACACAGTTAGTGACAAATTTGTGATAAAATTGATAATTATTACTATAGAAGAGAACTTTATACCTGAATAGTATCCCAAATATGTTGCTTCACTTTTTTGTCGACATTTCTCCACTCCTCTATCAAGATACTAGGCTTATTATGTGCTATGAGGCCAACGAAACTCCTATATCGGCTTGTATTAGGCCCGATTGGTTTCCAATATTGATCAAACTCATTCGGTATCTTTTCGCATGCACTCCGACTCAGGGTAATTTCTCTCAACCGTGTGGCCCTTCTACCCCTCCGTACGGACTGGTTACTCGGCTCACTTTGATTCTGGCTCTGATTAATATTCACTGGCTCGCTTTGATGAGCACTAGGTGACTCATGAGCCTCCTCACTGGGATGCCTCAGATCCATCATTGTCCTGTTAAGACAAATCGTTAAGTTAGTAAGCTATAAAATAATTGTATATATAATCTGGATATAACTTATAATGATAATTACTTTAAATAGATAGCTAACTTTTAAAGTAGATTTATAAAGAGATATCCTCCTATATCCCATCACGATGATCATTTCTTGTGCTGTGTTTATTATTTGTTTCATCTTCTTCGTTCAATTCAGGAAGACCCCTGGAAAAAGAAGGAGTCTCGAGAAGATCGTAATTTGAGCGACTTTCCTCATCAATATCAAAGACCCTTTTCCTTGGAGAGCTACAGACCACATTTTATTTTCTTGATCGGTAATATAGAACACTTGTTTCACCTGATCTTCCATAATAAAAGGTTCATCTCCAAAACTTCTACTATTCAAATCTACTAATGTAAATCCTAACTGATCAATCTTCACACCATTATTGACATCAACCCACTTACATTTGAAAATGGGGAATTTAATTTTAACATAGTCAACCACCTAAATCTCCTCAATAACCCCATAATAAAGTATGGCTGCCAATTTAGGGTTCTTATCTTTTGAACTAGAGAAGTGCATAGATTCAGCCACTAACATAACACCACTTTTTTAGACAGTAGTCCTATCATCCAGGGACTTCATGTAAAAGGTATAACCATTGATCACAAATGAAGTCCAACTTATGACATCCACCTCATGACCACGTGCTAGCCATTTAATTGTATCAGAAACAAATTCTTCTCTGTCAACCTTATGTTTGAACCAATGTGCAAAAGTTCTTATATGCTCCCTAATTAACCTTTGTTCAGTCATTCGACTGTTTGCTTTCCGTACAATTTCTTTATGAGCATTCATGTAATCTTGAACTGCATCAACATTATTCAAGATGTACAAGTGGATTTGTTGTAATTCATTAGGATCTACATTCTTTACTGTAGCCCCGCGTCTACCCCCTTCTTCATTATGGCATTTAGGAAGGCCGATATGTCCTATATTTGACAAATAATGTTGACAAAATTCCATGGCTTCTTCAGAAAAATATTTCTAAACAATAGATGCTTCAAGCCGGTTAGGGTTCTTCACATACCCTTTTAGGATTTTCATAGTTCTTTCAATTGGGTACATCCACCGGAAATAGATAGGGCCACACAACCTTATCTCCCTCACTAGATGAACAATTAGATGTACCATGATGTCAAAAAAAGAAGGAAGAAACAGCTTTTCAAGCTGGCACAAGATCAGGTATCCTTCATTTTCCAATTCGTCCAATCTTTTTGTCTCAATGACTTTACTATAAATTGCATTGAAGAAAAAACAAAGTCTAGTCAATATGTGTTGAAGATCATATTCGACAATGCCTCGAATAGCTACTGGAAGTAGTTGTTGCATTAATACATGACAATCACGAGATTTTAGCCCTACTAACTTCAAGTCTTTCATCGACACAAGCTTCTTAAAATTTGAGGAATACCCTGACAGAACTTTGATTCCATGTTAACACTCACAAAAACTTCTTTTCTCATCCTTGGATAAAGTATGACAAGCTGGAGGACAAAAAATTCTCTTACCATGTGGCCTCGGATGCAAGTATTCTCGTATTCCCATTTCTTGCAAATCTAATCTTGCCTTCATGCCATCCTTATAATTACCTTGTATGTTGAGCAATATCCCAACAATACTATCACATACGTTTTTCTCCACATGCATGAAGTCAATACAGTGTCTCACATCAAGATTGTGCTAATATGGAAGATTAAAGAAGATCGACCTCTTTTTCCATATATTTTTCTCATTTCTACTCTTTGTAGCCTTACCGAAGCTAACATTGATATTTTGTACATTTTCATAAACTTTCTCCTCAGTCAATGCCTCCAGAGCATCTTCAAACTCTTGGCCACCAAAAAAGGCTTTCTTTAATCTACGATATATGGTCTTTCTTCCATGTTGAAGTTGATAGTAGCATATGCCTTCTTCACAAATCGAACATGCTTTGTGGCCTTTAACGCTATATCCTAACAAGTTTTCATATGCAAGGAAGTCATTTATAGTACAAAAGATCATGGCTTGCATTTTAAAAATCTCCTTCTTGTTCGCGTTGAAAACTTCAAATCCTTCATCCCACAACTCTTTCAAGTCTTTAATCAAGGGTTCTAGATAAACATCTGTGTCATTTTCGGGTTGTTTTGGTCCCGAAATCAACATAGATAACATGATGTATTTTCGTTTCATGCATAACAAAGGGAGATAAGTTGTAAATTACAAACAGAATATGCCATGAACTATGTATACTGCTTAGGCTACCATAAGGATTCATGTCATCTGTGCTAAGCCCAAGTCTAAGGTTCCTAGGTTCTTCATCGAAGGTAGGAAATAATTGATCAATTTTCTTCCATTGAGAAGAATCATCTAGATGTTGAAGCTTTCCATCGAAAATCCTCTCATCTGCATGCCATCTCAAATTTTTGGCATCAATTTCATTAGCAAACAGGCGTTTGAACCTCGGTATGATCGGAAGATACCACAACACTTTTGCAGGGGACTTATTTGATTTATACCTGGGGGTTTCACATATCGGACACTGCTGCTTCTCTTCATGCTCTTTTCTGTACAATATGAAATCATTAGGGCATGCATGGATCTTTTTATACTTTATCCCTAGTGGACACAGTATTTTCTTAGCATTATAGTATTGGGAAGGTAGCACATTATCATTTGGAAGCATGTCTTTAAAGGCCTCAAGTGTTTCTGAAAAACTCTTATCGATCAATCTATGTCGTGCTTTCAAACTTACCAATTTCAATATTGCTTTCAACAATTGATATTTTGTGCACCCTGGGTACAGCGGCTTCTCAGCATCACTACACATATTACCGTATGCATGTGATTGCTTAAAAGCCTCTTCTCCTACATCATGAATAATATCTTCTATCCGATCGTCCAGATCCATGTCATTATCATCAAAGGCTACTCCCCCTTGTTGAGCTGCGCTTGGAATTTCTAATTCTTCACCATGCCATACCCATACTGTATAACTCTTACAAAATCCTTCATAAATTAAATGAGTATATATATCTGCAGCACTTAGTCACTTCTCATTCAAACATTGTACACAAAGACAATAGAACATCTCACTATCATTACCAGAATTTCTTCTAGCAAATTCTAATAAAATCCCTCACCCTATTATCATATTCAACACTAGTCCATTTAGCGTTTACCCAACTACGATCCATATATTTCAACACTTTTTTTCTTCTTCTCTTCTGTATATTTTTCCCCTTAGAAAAGGCAAGAGTATGATAAGAGTATGAGATCATTACACTCATCAAGTTACCTAGTTTAACAGAATTCCTCATCATATGTAATTCCAGTCTGTTCTATTTTCTTCATGTAATTTTTCCCCTTTCACAGAGTTCTTATTTCTCTTCAAGGGACCACTGCAATTACATCTGATTTTGAAGACATAAACAGCAAAATTGATAGACTAAAGAAAGAAAATGATTCAACAGATTCATAACATCTTCAAGGACCACTGCAATTACATTTGATTTTAAAGACATAAACAACAAAATTTATAGACTCAAGAAAGAAAATGATTCAACATATTCATAACATCTTTAAGGGACCACTTCAATAGATTCAACATAAAGAAATTGACAAATTAACAACGCAATTACATCTTCAATAGATTCAACAGAAAGAAATTTATATGCAAAATGCGAAAGGCCAAGCAGTGATTCAACAGATTCAAAACATCCAAATTCGCAAATCACAGACCCACAGCTTCAAACAATTGTTTGCTATCTAGTGGTAGTAAAACTAGCAACTAGAGCCAATATTTATACGAAGAACTAACGAGACAAGGAGACAGAGACAGAAACTCTTACCTGGAGGAAGTGACCTTAGATGATCAACCACCGTGGCTTGAGGAGCAAGAGGAGGTGGCGGTTGCAGCAGCAGGAGCAGACGCCGAAGATGACGGTGAAATATGAAGCTAGCCATGAACGATAGCTAAAGGCACAAATGGACCTTTGGCGGCAATGGGGCAATGACCGGAAAGCGGGAGGATTTTAGATTGGAAAATGGAGCAAGAGGTGGTGGCGTTGGATACGGTGGTGGCGGTAGGAGCAAAGGCCGAAGAAGATGGTGAAATATGACCGGAGAAGAAGGTGCAGAGCTGAGATGGAGCTTTCGCGATAATGGAAATGAGCGGGAGGGAAACGAAATGGAGAGGGATTACGTTTTTAAGACCGGTTATCAAGATAACCGGTCTTAAAAGTCCAATTTTTAAGATCGGTTATATTCAAAATCGGTCTTAAAATTCCTCTATTTAAGATCGGTTATCATATAATCGATCTTAAATAGAAGACTTTTAAGACTGGTTATGAATATAACCGGTCTTAAAAAAAAGAATTTTTTTTAATTTCTCTGTTAATATTTAGACCGGTTTTATATGATAACCGGTCTAAAAATTACTATATTTTAAACCGGTTTTCATTTGCAATCGGTCTAAAAAATTAAAAGAAAATATTTCCTTTTTAAATAATTTTTATTTCTATTATTTTTAAAATCGGTTATTTATAAAAACGGTCTAAATAATTTTTTTTAAGACCGGTTATTTGAAAAACTGGTTTCACAAGTTTCTTTTAATTACAAAAATGCCACCACGTGTTTCTTTTAGACCTTACCCGTAATAACCGGTCTAAATATGTCGATCTAAATATCCTTTTTTGTACTAGTGTATTCCAAGAATCTGAAGTGTGCAGTATAAGGTCAGATACCCGAAGATGAGGATATGTCAGACCATACTACTGTAGAGCCACAAAAGCCAACTATTTAGAGATATAGAAGTACCCTCATTCACTTGCAAAGTAAGGTAGTTAGTAACAATATCACCCGGTTCAAATAACTTTGGTAAACTTATCTTTTAAAATAAAATTCTAAGCACGGCAAAAATCTTGAAGCAAGATAACATTATACATGCATTATTGAAATAATAACAGGTAAGATATAATATAACTAGTTGATTTCCCGTATCAAAACCGCATGTGATTCATATATATATATATATATATATATATATATATATATTGTTACCATAAAAATTGTAGTAATATATATATTTTTTTTATTGAAAAAGTAATGAACTCATATCCCTTTTATGTATCGCAATCTCGCCCTCCGCCAGCCCGCCACGGTGGACTACAGTGACGCATATTACTTAATGAGGTTAATTAACTACCTAATTAAATATAATACAGTATAAATCAAATAAGTGATTTAATATAAATTGTCGAAATAATCTGATAGTGCAAATATAACATTAAGATTTAAATAAATTTATGGGAAAAAATGATTTAAATACATTTAATGATAAGATATACTTTTGGTTCTTTAAATTTAGAAGATGTTTTATTTTAGTCATTTAATTTTAAAAATTTTATTTTTAAGGAAAAATTAGGGAGAACGGCCAAGAAAAAATAATTTTTATTGTAAAGGACCTTAAAAAATGTAATTATTTAGAATGGCCAAATTTTAAAACATAAATTTAAAAATAATAAATTATCCTTAGTCAAACTTCCAATATTCTCTCATTCAATCTCTTCCGCATTATATTTTAAAAATAATTTGAATTTCATTTTTCACCAAAATTAAAATCGTCAAAATCTTCATGACATGATTTTTTAACTTTTATTTTTTACCAACATCAACATAATATTTTTTTAACATAATTAAAATTAGTGATTTTGAAAATTTTACTTTTATTAAGAAATAAGTTTATGTGAATTTAAAAAATAAAAAAATTCATATAATATTAATATATTTATCATATGATTATGTTAATAAAAAATAAAAGTTAAAAAAAGGATCATGTCATGTTTCACTGTTTTAATTTTAGCAGAAAATAAAATTTAAATTAGTTTTAAAATAGAATGTGAGAAATATTAAATAAAAGATGGTGGTAAGTTTGACTAAGGGTAATTTAATATTTTTAAATTTATATTTTGAAATTTGGTCCTTCTAAATAATTAATTTTTTTAAGGTCCTTCACAATAAATTAATTTTTACTTGGTCTCTCTCCCTAATTTTTCTTATTTTTAGTTCTTTTAAATTAACATCATTAACTTTACTAACGAGAAATGTTGAGTCAATAAATTGAAATTCTAACTCAACAAATTTAGAATGCTAAAGTGTATTTTCCATAAAGTTGATTTTAAAATTACAGTATAAAATTAATTATATTAAATAATTAAAATTTGAACATATCATCATTTTAAATTTGCAGACTTAGTATTCTCAATTGGTGAAGTTAACCATATTAATTTAAAATGACTTAAAACGCACTTTTTAAAATTAAAAGATTAAAACAGAATTTCATCTAAACTTAAAAGGCCAAAAGTATAATATTTAGCCTAAATTTAAATTCAAATCATATATTATCTTAATGATCAGGATAACAGAAAGATTGAGATTATATCTGATTATGGATATTATGAATATCTTGCCTTCCCAAAATTACCTGCCCATCACTATGTAAAAGGGCTCTCCCTACCAACCCCAATTACCTGGTTATTCCAACATGAATCCCATGAATCGGAAGAATCTGGCTCGGTACACTCTTTCATCTCCTCCTTTATTTTTAACTAAGTTAATTAATCTTTTTCTACTTCGTTATTAATGCTATTCCGTCCTTCCTTTATTTTCTTTTATGGGTTTGTATGGCTCATCGCTTGTCTCTATCTTTGAGAGACATGGCAACTTTTATAAATGCCTTCCATATGCTTTTGTTACAGCTCATCTTCTGCTGCACGGGATAAATATCCTAGACGTATAATTGAGCAAAATGAAGAGCTGAAAGAAGATGAAGAATGGCGTAAACTTTATTTACTAAAACAGAAAGCAGAAATTGAAAAAATTGAGGTGGAAAAAAAGCGCCCTGGTAATCAGCTCCTTGTAGAGATCCTTATTTATCATTTATCTAAAAAATAGAATTTGTTTTCCTTTTTTTTCTTTGAAAATAGATTATTCGCTTTTCCTTCCTTACTTTTTTTTTTCCTAGTTTCCATGATGTTACTCTATTTTTTCTTCTGAAAATAGAATTTTTTTCTTCTATTTTTATTTTTTATTTTTTATTTTTAAATAGATTCTTTTCCTTCCTTACTTTTCTTCCTAGTTCCTGTGATAAGTGTAATCCTGCTTTCCTCTTTTTATCAATGTAAACTCTTGGATTAAGATCTCAATATAGTTCTGATTTTTCTTTATCATAAAAATAATATTATTACTATAAAATATTATAAAAATATTATTATAATAATAATAATATTTTTATAATTTATTAAATCTGAATCATTAAACTCTTTATCCAATGATCCAGGTCTAAATTAATTTTTTCATTATGCACGTAAAATCCCATCTAATGTCACATTTTTAATGTCAGTTGTGCTTCCAATTCCTATATATCACATCTTTATCACTACAAAAAAACAGGTAATTTTCTACGGATTTTCTGACATAATTTGCGACGGAACGAAGGTTTTTTGTAACTAAATTCTGTCTCAAATCATTTTGCGATGGAATTTCTGACGGAAAAAATTCTGTCACAAAATGATTTACAACGAAATTTGACTTTCTGTCGCAATTTGAGACGAAACTTTTCATCACAAATTGTGAGGGAATTTACCACGGAAATTCCGTGGCAAATTGCGACGGAATTTGTTCCGTCGCAAATTCCCTCGCAATTTACGATGGAATTTTTTTCCGTCCCAAATTTCGTGGTAAATTTGCCTACGCCATTTTTCAACGGAAACCTCCAGCTGGCAACCACCACCCGCCGGCAACCGCCACCGACAACCACCGCCACCTTGCCTCTGACTGCCTATGTCTTGGTCAACCACCACGTGTCTCGGTCAACTGCCACATATCACCCTCTATCGAGTGCCACGTGTCACCTTCAATCACTTGCCACATGTCGATAGCACAAATTGGTTGCATTTTGTGACCAAGTTGAAATTTGAAACCTTGACCTCTTACGTGTATGACAATGCCTTTACCAGTTGAGTTAGGAAGAACATGTATGATTTAAATGCAAAATCATATATATATATATATATATATATATATATATATATATATTATTAAACATTACAATTTAGATCCCTTATTTTTGTTACGTAAATATTACATCTAAATTTTTATTATTAATATCTTTTTTTATTCATTTTATTATATATTTTATTTTTATTGTATTTATAAAATTTGTATTTTTATTTGTATATAACATATTATCGAATATATATATATATATATATAATAAATATGAATTAATAATTTTTTTATGTATATTTTAATTTAATAATTTTTTTGCCAAAAATTATATTATAATTTAATAATAATTTAAATTTTTAATTATAATATAATTAATATATAATAATTAGATTAATCATTAATTAAATAAATCATAATAAAAAATTTTAAAAAATTAATTAACACATATTTCCGACGAAATTTCCATCTGTAATTCTGTAAAAAAACGTTACGTTAGGATTTGCTACAGAATTTCCTACGAACGTTTTCCATCGGAAACTTTCTAACGGAATTTCTGACGATCTTTAGACGATTTTAAGTAAATATATTAAGTATACATTTTACTTTATTTCATACACCTACACACAGAGGTTTTTTAGAAAGTTTTGTATTGTTGTAAACCGTTTTATCAAATTTTATGTGCCTTCTACATCTTTTTTCTAAAATATTCATAAAAGTATATGAAATTTACACATTACTTGTCAGAAAATAGTAATTGATATTAATAATTCATATTAAATAATAAAAAAAATTAGAAATTGAAATATTAACTAAATTATTTTCAAAAAAATCACATTTATGTGTTAAAAAAAATCATTTTAGTTTAAGCTAATATTGATAAAAATGAGTTTTATTTCCATTATACTATCATGGTATGGCATGCTTGAATTATTTTTTGATTATTCTCTTAGAAAAAAAAATTCATTTGATTTAACATATATTAATGTTGATATATAGAGGCATAAAATCATAAAGCAATAATATTTGGTGAAAAATGTTACGTTAGGTTTTACGACGGAATTTCCATTTGGAGCTTGTTATGATTCTCCCACACTCAATTCATACCACACAACTAATTAATATTTGGTCATTCTAATAGTAATGATTATATGTTAGTCTTATTTTAAAAAAAGAAAATATACTTAATCTTTCTAATTTCACGTAAGTTTTTATTTTGATCTCTTAATTATTAATGAAGTCAATACGCTTACAAATTTTAATGAAATCTATTTTAAATTGTAGAATACTAATTAATTTTTTTCTAAGATGCTAAAAATAAAAAATTACGTATTGATAGATTTTTTTTAAAACTCAATCCTTTGAATATTTTGGTACAAAATGCACTGTATATGATACGAATTCAATTTTCCATATGATTCTCATAATAATTAAAATTTAAACTCTTAATAAATGTGAATTCCCTCTCTCCTTCATTTTCAGATGCGCTGATTATATCATTTTATGCTCTCAATCAAGAAGATTAAGAAAAATTAGGTATAAAGATTAAAACAGTGAAGCTCACTTGTAGATTTACAATCCAGCTTCAAGAATTATCAATTTAAATTTCTGAAACTCTCTTAAAAGCTCATTGATAGATTTTAAAATCTACAATGCAACTTCAAGGACTGATCATTTCTAAAAAACGTTGATTAGCATAAACCTTTTTTATTTCCGCTTTTCCTACCAACCAAACAAAGATTTCTCAAGAAAGTCATAAACTTGAAAATTAGTAAGAAGAAGAAATGCAGGGAAGATGAGAATTAATATATAATAAATAGATTAATCATTAATTAAATAAATCATAATAAAAAAATTAATTAATACCTATTTTCGATTGAAAATTTCCGTCGCAAATTTTGATTTGCGATAGATTTTTTTTGTAGGAAATTTCCGTCGCAAATTCTGATTTTTTTTTGTGAAACATTTCCGTCATAAATTCTAATTTGTGACAGAATTTCATATGGACTTTTTTCATGGAAAATTCCTACACAAATTCCATCGAAAAATTTACGATAGAATTTCTGACGGTTTTTGGATAACTTTTGCGGTGGAATTTATTTCCGTCTCAAATTCTGTAATACCCCATTTTTCACCAATACATTTAGGATGTGTATATTTTATGTATATTTAGTGGAATAAAATGGTGAAAAATGATGTGAATGAATTTAAGAGAATTTATGGAAAATATTTCAATCGCCGGTTACGCGTAAATTGGTCGAATAAGGATATAAGAAGGCAATAAATGTGCCATTAAAGGCCTATTATGGTAACCAAAATTCAAGAAATTTAATGACATGAATAATGACCTCATTTAAGTGTCAAAATGGGGTTAAGCCGAAGAAATGGGAGAAAAATGATTTATTTCGGTAAATCATTAAATGCAGGGGCAAAATGGTAACTTTGCCGTAAAGTGGAAAATAGTTATTTTTCCCCAGTATTCCCACTAAATTGAGTTAAATGGGAATTAAAAAGATTAAAATGACTACTTGATCATAAATAGATCAATTTTGATAAATTATGGTCAAAAATGGTCAAAAAGTCAATGACTTGATCAACAAATTACGAGATGACACAATGGGATATTGGAGATTCAGATTTCCCTTGCATTTCTCATGCATATTCCAGCTGAAATGAGGGATTATTAAGGAAATGTGATTAATTGGAGAATTATGCTATTATGGACCAATGAAAGCATGCCAAGTGTCAAGTTTAATTAATCAAAGGATTATATCATCATTTTCTTCATTCCCATCAGCTTATTTTGCACGATCAAATAGACCTAAAGAGTTGAAGAGTGAGCTAAGAATGAGAGCTGCATCGAAAGAGAGAAGGAAGGTCTAGGTTTCATCCAAGATTAAGGTGAGAAGCTTATATCTTGTGATTTAAGCTATATATCTCCTCCATGATCTCTTCTCTTCATTTCTTACCATTAGAGCCATGGTATTTTAGCTGAATCAAACGCTGGAAGGAGAAAGAGAAATCGTCTAGGAGAGCGAAAGTCCAAGAAATCAAGAGGTAACTTCATAAACTTGTTCCTCTTGCTTGATTAAGATTAGTAGAGTTGTTTTGGGCTTGATTATGGTTTATTTGGTATAAGATAATTGAAGAAAGACAAAGAGAACATAATATGTAAGTGTCTCCAAATCAAGTCTAATGAATGTCTAACTAGTTAATATATTGGTTATAAGTAGAAAGGAGGTAATTAGGCCAAAGAAAACAAGAATTCGACAAAATTTTTCTGGGAATTTATTTTTACTTTCCTGTGTTGTACGTGAAAAATGGATAGGAATTTGATAATTCTAATGCTTCCATTAGATTTAGGAGGCCAAATTGTGTAGGGTATATATTGACCCCAAAGTGAGAAAAGCCACGAAAGTGAAATGACAAAATTACCCCTATTAAGCCTTATTTGAGGGCTGTGAAGGGTATTTTCATCATTTGAGCTTGAATTCGGCCAATTCGAGGCTAGAAATGGATTCTACACTCTAAAGTGTGTAGGAATGACCTAAATTACGATTCTGAGAAAATATAGATAATCAGGACCTAAGGGGTATTTTGGTAATTTGGCATCATTAAGCTAAATTTATCAATATTATGAGTTTGGAAGGATGTATGGATGAGTAATAACTCATTTGTGGTATTTGAATATTTTAGGACTTGACAACCGGTCTGGCCTCAGTAGTTACCCGAGCTTGAATCGAGTGGAAAAGTTGCATAGAGGAGCAACCAGGTAATAATTGTCTTCATATGACATGACATGCATATGTATTGTTTGTATCATCATCAAAATGTCTAACATGTTTAGATTGAGCGGAGTGATCACCCGGGGCATTCCAGAGGTCGGGTTGACACTCAGGTAAAATGTTCATAAATGTACGATCGATGATCGGGGCCTAGAGAACCTGTCTAGCTCGATGTCAGTTATGAGATTGCATTATATGCATTTTGCACAGATGCCCTCACGGGCTAAGAACCTGTCTAGCGCGATGTCAATTTATGAATTGCATGTTTGCACTAAATAATGTTCTGATGATTTTGTTGATGATTGTGTGAGTAAAGCATGCTTGTGTGTGTTATCTTATATGCTTGATTACGTTACTACTGAGATTCCTGTGAATCTCATTCTTTTCCCAAAAATAAATCTTCAGTACAGGGAGGAAGCTCGCGGGGCAAAGAGAAGGTAAATGATGAAGAGCCGAGGCCGAGTGGTGGAAGAGCTTAGTTTAGGTTGTCAATTCCTGTTATGTATTATAGGAATTTTATGAGTTTTTGGGTTGTATATGAAGTGGAGTAGTGAGAGGATATAAGTATTGTAAGATAATTGTGTATGAATGTGCTTATATGTGAATATTTATATCCAGGAGAGGCATTGTATAAAGTTCTAGCATTTTGGCACTCTGACGTTTATATTTGGGGAGTATTAGCTAATTGGTACTCTACCGTAGTGTTGGGAAATGAGGTATCACAAATTCCGTCAGAAATGGACGTTTTTTTGGTAATGTATTAATGTTTGGATTATGTTTCTCTAACCTTATACATAACATCATTCAATGCATCACATGCAGTTCATAAACTACCGTAGTGCTAGGTATGTTATAGGCCCCGAAGGATACCCACTCAAATAGGCCTCAGGCACCCACTCATGCATTAATGAACATTATATCAGCCTGAGCGTCCACCCCGCATAATCAAAATGTGTGAGACAATTCATGATGATTTTATATAACATACAATGTATATTATAAAATATATGAAAGACAAGTTACTACATGCCTGCTTCCCTTGAACAACGTCCAACCGTTTCTTAAAGCTCGAACAAGTCTTAATTAAGCTCCAGACAGCTATTAGGTCCTATAATTAGAATTTACGGACAATAGATTATTATTCCGTCCAATAGTTGCATAATCTAATTAATCAAGTTGGTTGTCATTTGGGTTAGTGCTTAGGCCCAATTAAGTAATTAATGTGGTTACACTAGGCCCAGTCTTTATATTTAAAGTTCACCTTTACTATTTTTGGCTCAAAGCCCATTAAATTCGCATAGCCCACATGCTAACAAGATTTTTCATTCAACTTTGAAAAATCATAATTAATTTTAAAAAATTCTAAATGAGGTGGTTCAAAGTTTTATGTGACCCCTATTAAGTCTACATTATATTCAAAATGATTACTCATGCAATCTCCATGCACACAATTTTAGATTTCAGAATTACTCATCACTATCCCAAGACAGCATCCAGAATCCTTACTAAATTTTAAAATTTTGTATCTCGCAATGTACTTATCCAATTATTACAAATTACTCATCATATTAACTCTTGTTGGGTCTAATTTATTTCTAGAAAATATCATGGAAATTGGAATTCATTTGGTGAGAAAAACTCACGTCACAATAGGTTTGTCCCTGGTTAGCTTCCAGATTCAATGTCCAAATTTCAAGAATTATAATTAATTCTAGAAAACTCCAAATTGATTGGTTCCAAGCAAATTGTAACCATATTTAATTATATTTGTAAGTTAAAATATCTTTGTATAAAAGATAACAACACGAAATTCCCAGAAATTCACCAAACCTCAACTGGTCTAGATTGGGTTCCAGAAACAAGACCAAACTTTGAAAATTTATAACTCTCAATCCACTGGTCTAAAAATTACAAAATACCTATCAAATTAAATATCTATGTCTCTAGTTTAATTTTGGAAGTTTTTAGAATTCTTGGATAAGTTTGGCCCCTGAAATACCACACAAAATCACATTGTTCCAGACAGGGCAGATTGTCAACATGCACACATGCACTTCATAAATTCCCAAATTTATATACAAGCATCCAAAAATCATGAATACTTGCATACCTACACAATTTTTGCTTCTAAAGTCAATGGAAGTATCAAAATCATCAAATTCTTACTTCTTCTCCACATCATGAACAGGGCAGAAAATAGGATTTTTAAGAGTAACATGTTGTTTTATTATTTTCTCTTACTTAATCACTTCCTTTCTACTTCTAATCACATGATTAGCTATTTAAACACTCATTGGACATGTTTAAAGGGAATTTGAAAAGCAAGACCCCTTAGGGTTTTATTATCCAATCTTCACAAAACAACCTATTTCAAGCCAACAACAACTAAGGCAAGAGAAGTACGTTTGGAAGTTTACCTCTTGATTCCTACTCCTTCTCTCTCTAAAAACGTCAGCTCTCTCCCTCTCTTCTCTTGGGATTTAGTCTTGAATCCATGAATTTGATAGAGTAGAAGAGATTAGGAGAATTTATAGAGTGATTAGGAAGCTTAAACTTCAAGATTACAACTTCTTACCTTAGATTTTTGGAAAACCCTAAGCTCTTCTTTGTTCTTGAGCTTCCTTTGTCCACCAGCTCCCTCTCTCTCCTTTGGTATGATTTTGCATGAGAATGAGGATGAAAAGATGAAGAGAATGGTGTTGTAATGAATTGGTTAAAGGGCTTACAAGTGGAAGTTTCCTATTGGTCCATAGCTCACTTCTACAAAGAACACTATAGACGGTGTTTATTTTTACAAATATTATGACCCTTGGGAAATGCCGTAGCTTCTAGCGCCATAAAAACAACTTACGATACTTAAATTTCTAAAAGCGCCGTAGGTTTTTTTTATAACAAAAATACACTTCTCATGGAGCTTCTCCACAAAAGCGCCATAGAATGTCTTTTTTTAAAAAATAATAATAATTTTGCGTAATATTTTTTCTAATGAAACCCTCGATTTGTATTTACATTCAAATCCATCATCAAACTTGCAGGTATCCTTTGCAATATTGAATTCTCATCTTTATCTATCAAGCATGGAAGAACTCCAAGTAAATACTTAGAAAAAAAATTAAGCATACATATAAGATTCATGACAGATTTTAACTTAAAAAAAGAAAAAGAAGAAAACATACAGATTTAAGCTCAAAAATTAACAAACTTACAATGTATAGGAAGTTTAAGAAGGCAGAGTTGAAACTTCAAGTAAATACCTGGAAAAAATGAAGTATACATATAAGATTTATGACAGATTTTAACTAAAAAGAAAAAGAAGAAAACGTACAGATTTAAGCTTCTATATATAAAAAAACACTTACAAGCTAAGAGACTTCTGTAGGAAATGAGGAACAAGACAATAGAGTAGGGTCTGAAGGGATAAGACAAGATGGTGGAGTAATAGAGTTCTAAGAAATTGGGAGCTGGAGGGCGCGCGAGGAAAATGATAATGGCGAGCTGGTGAAAAGTTAAAATAGAACCTTATATAGCGCTTGATGTATAAGTGGCATATAAAATATAGAGAAGCTTCGGTGCTTTCCTAAACAAGCGTCATAGCTTTCAATAATTGGGAAAAAATAAAAAGCTTTAGTTTAACAAGCGTCTTTGAAGTCAAATAAATATATATTGTCTTAAAAAAATATGTAATATTATATACTATATATATATATATATATATATATATATATATATATATTAAATATAATTGCCTTGGCTTAACGTTGAGCCAAGGCAATTGATATTGCCTTAACGCTGGCTAAAGCAATGCCCTTACGCCGACTAAGGTGCACATCGATAATTTCTGTTTTTGCACATCAATAATTTTTTTTCTATATATTAATATTTGAAGGACCTTAGCCAGCGCTTTTTTTGAAAGCGCCGGCTAAGGTGCACATCGATAATTTTTTTTATATATATAGGCCGGCGCTTCATGAAGCGTCGGTTAAGGTAATATTTAAAGGACCTTAGCCGCCACTTTCTTTGAAAGCGCCGGCTAAGGTGCATATTATTTTTTTTGTAATTTTTTTTTGCAAATTATTTCTGCTATTGCTACTGGTACTTTGGATGTGTATATATGTGTGTGTGTAGTTAGGTTATTAAGTTAATTATCAGTGAATCCACACTCACACTCACACTAACATATCTATATATAACTTAGCTTGGATTCTCTTGATAAGGCCAAATTATTCAACTTTAGCAGGGAATCCAAGGTCACATAAGGAAAATATTATAAAAAAATTGGATTTAGTTTTATATTTAGTTAATTTATTTTTAAAATTTTTACTTATTTATTTTTACTTCATAATTAAACAATTAGAAATAAATCAGTGTGGGAAAGTTTGTTGACTACATGTTCATTATTTATATACAAGCTAAGCAGCATTTAACGTTGAGAATAATTTTAAATATTTTGGGCTTTACACCAGTTATGACACTTTACTATAAAGTGTCATAGCTGATACTTAATTCTTTTTTTTTTTTTAAATAAAGGTCTTGAATGGCGTTTCTTAACAAAGTGTCATATAATCCTACCACTAAGTTATTACTTTTATAATAGAAAGCACCGTAACTTATAATATTTTTTCCTTATAAAAAAACAATTCACTACTACAAAAAACACGACAAGCGGTGCTTTTTTAAAAAAAATATTATGGCGTTTTGCAAACGGCATAGCATCCAGTGCTATAAAAAGAACATACGGTGCTTGTTGAATTTAAAAAACGCCGGAACATTTTATTTAATTATTATTATTATTTTTTAAAAAAGATTGATCTCTTATGGCGTTCTAGTTGGAAACGCCGTAGGAGGTTCTTGTGGAAGCACCGTAGGAGGTTATTGCACCTCTTATGGCGCTTCTACATGAAGCGTCATAAAAGGTCTCTTTTAAAAAAAATTTGCGTGACTGATTTTTTTTCCTAATGAAACCCTCGATCTGTATTTATATCCAAATACATCATCAAACTTGTAGGTTTTCTTTGCAATATTTAATTCTCATCTTCATCTATCAATCATGGAAGAACTCCAAGTAAATATTTGAAAAAACAATTAAGCATACATATAAGATTCATGATAGATTTTAACTAAAAAAGAATAATAATAATAATAATAATAATAAGAAGAAAACATGCAGATTTAAACTCAAAAATTAAGAAACTTACAATGTATAAGAAGTTTAAGAAGGCAGAGTTAAAACTTCAAGAAAATACCTGGAAAAAAATAAGCATAAATATAATATTCATGATAGATTTTAACTAAAAAGAAGAAGAAGAAAGCATACAGATTTAAACTTTTGTATCTAAAAAAACACTTACAAGCTAAGGGGCTTTTATAGGAAATAGAGACCAAGATAATAGAGTAGGGACTGAAGGGATAAGACAAGATGGTGGAGTAATGGAGATTTAAAAAATTGAGAGCTAGAGGGCGCACGTGGAAGACGATAATGGCAGGCTAATGAAAAGTTAAAATAGAACCTTAAATTCAAAATATATAGAAGTTCCGGCGCTTTTCTCACCAAGCGTCATAGCTTTCAATAATTAAAATAAAAAAAATAATGACGTTAAATTCAAAGTTAATAATCTTTAACGACGCTTGACATTTAAACATTGTTCAAAGATACATATTGTCTAACAATATCTAATATTATATATAATATAATATTATGATATATATATATAATTACATAATATATTAATATATATTATATATTATAATTATATATTAATATATTATAATATAATTATATATATATTATAATATTTTATATAATATAATATATAATTATATATATTGATTGTGACAATCAATATCCAGCGCTTCAACCGAAATGCCGGAACATGGCTAATAATTCAATTAGCCTTGGCCGGCGCTTCAACTGAAGCGTCGGAACAAGGCTAATTATTCAATTAGCTTTGGCGAGCGTTTTAATTGAAGCGTCGAACAAGGCTAATATTTATTAACATTTTCCGGCGCTTCAATGAAGCACTGGATAAGACAATAATTTTTTTTTGGCGTTTTATTGTGAAGTGTCGGATAAGGTAATTAAAATTATTATCTTATCTAGCGTTTTTTAGTGAAGCGCCGGATAAGGTCTAGATTTTTGTTTAATAATTTTATTAAAATTTTTAAGGACTTTAGTCGACAAATTTTTTTTCTGGTAACTTTTTTTTTTACAGATTATTCCTTTGATATTTCAAGGATCTTAGTCGACGCTTTCTTTAAAATGGCCGATTAAGGTACAATTTTTTTTCCTGATAATTTTTTTTTGTGGATAACTTTTTTTGGCTGATAACTAATGGAATAAAAGGTCTTGGGCACAAGGAAATTAATATAAAAATTTGATTTAAATTTAAGTTTTTTTATTTTATTTTTTATTTTTATTTATTTATTTTTTCTTCATAATTAAATCATTAGAAATAAATAAGTATAGGAAAGTTTGCTATAACTACATGAATGTTCATTATTTATATAACCTAAGTAGTATTTAATAATGTTGAGAATAAATAAGGTTTAAATGTGTTCACCAATATCGGTTGTTTTTTATTTTGTTAAAAAAAAGACCTTGGACGGCGCTTTATGTAAAGCGCCGGCCAAGGTTTCTCCAATACACCTTGGCAGGCGCTTTACGTTAAAGCGCTGTCCAAGGTCAATTATTTACTTTTTATTTTATTTTTTTTAAAGTAACTTAACATGTTTTTTCTTATAATCTTCCTAGATCTAGTTTTCATCTCTCATGCTTTATATATGCTTAACATACTTTTTTAATTTTTACTTTGTTTAATTTTACATCATAATTAAAATTCAATTTTAAATTATATCATCGAAGGCAATTATCAGATATAACCAACCAAATTTCAAATATTATGGATAAAAAATTTTATATTCATATATAATATATATTTAATATTTATATATTTATTTTAATATTATATAAAATAAAATATTATATATATATATATATATATATAACTAATTAATTAATTAATAACTATAGAACTGAACTAATAACCAACTCATCGCTTCGCATTATCTAGATCTAAAGAACCAGTCAAGATATAAGTAAAGATATAATATATTGGCGATATCATTATACCAACTGAAATATTGCATAAAAAAAAAAGACCAACCTTATTGAGTTTTCACTATCGTTTGTATGAATTACTATACATCAATTACCATAAGGGGAGATTGATAAAAAATGCGTGGATGGTTAGAAACACCAAGATACATAAAAGATTAGTAATGGAGATTATGTAAATTCTCCAAAAGAGCATTTATTATATATATATATATATATATAATATTTATTAAAGGCACACAATTTCCTTTAATATATATAAGGCAATGAATTGCCTTATTTATACTTAGCTCCGGCGCTTCACAAGAAGCGCCGGATAAACCTTAACTTTAACCACCGTTTTTTATAAAAACGCCGGTTAATTTATAAAGTATTTATCTTAGCCAGAGTTTTTTTAAAAGAGCCGGCTAAGGTATAATTTTTTTTTCAATGTTCTTTTACTATATTTTCTTTTTTATATCAACTGCTTTACCCGACGCTTTATATGAAACGCTAGTCAAGGCAATGCCCTTAACTGACGTTTATAATAAAAAGCGTCGTAGCATATAATTTTTTTCCCTTTTAAAAAACCAATTACCTACGGCGTTTCTTTGAGAAGCGTCATTAGAGAGGCGCCATTAAAAACTTTTTTTGTAGTAGTGATTACCTACGGTGTTTCTTTAAGAAATGTCATTAGATGTGCGCCACTAAAAGCATCTTTTGTAGTAGTGGCTTGAATTTTTATCCATTATTTCATTTCCCTTTTCCCCTTCTTCATCCACTGTAAATACATGAGAAATAAGAGGAAATATGTTGATCTTGAATTATCCTAATGCTATCTTACAAATTGTTAACCTTTGGACTTTTGACATTTTGACTCTTTGACCTTTCTTGATAATAATACACCAAAATAGGCTTATTAATTATCAAGTATCCATTTTCCTCTTTTGAATTCCCATTTAACTAAAATTATTGGGAATATTAGGGAAAAATAATTATTGCTTGTTTTATAGCAAAATTACCGTTTTGCTCTTACGTTTTATGATTTATTGAAATAAATTATTTCTTACTCCTTTTCTTTGGTTTGGCCGAATTTTGACACTTGTATGAAGCCATTATTTGTGTCATTTTATGCTCAAATTTTGGTTACAATATTAATATTTCAAGTGGACATTAATTGCCTCTTCGTATTTTTACTTGGCTGAATTATGTGTAATCAACTATTGAAATATTTCTATAAATTTATATGCACCACAATTCACCATTTTATTCCATTAAACTTCACAAATATACATATAAGGAATATTGATGAAAAAGTGAGATATTATAATTGGTGTTCTAACTCGGCAGGAACTTGACCAGAGGTAACCTGGCAAGACCAATGTAACCCCGCTGGGTTGGTGAACTACCCGGGTCTCATTTTTACTCGCCTGAAAAATGCTCCTAGGAAGAAGAGGAAAGAAGGAAGAGAAAAGAAAATAGTAGAAGAAGAGATGCCGTAAAAATCTTGCTGTTTGTGAAGATTCTTGCTATTTATGAAGACAGCCAAGTCACCACAGTTGAGATTGATAACGAGGTGAAGTTGCACCAACATTTTCCTCAGAGACCCTCATATTGCCTCCACTCTCTTACCATAGCCAAGGATGAAACAGCAGGAGAGCGATAGACGATACTTCCCTTATCTCTCTACTGCTTGAACGTTGTTGTTGATCTCTTTCTCTGCTCGGAGTTCTTCTCCTTCTCTCTGACGAAGGCTCTTCGAGGTGCCATTGCTGCCGGAGTTGGTGCTGCCTTTCTTTGCCCAACCATCATCGTCCTTGCATAATACTTAAATCACAATTACCATTTGCATTGATGGCTTCTCTTTGAATCAGCAAATGGAGCCAAAGTCGAAGCTTTTAAGTCTCAACTGTGGAAGCATATTTTAAGGGTGTTTTGACACTTAGGACTTAGTTATTGATGAAAAGGATAATAATATAAAAAGTGGAAATATGAGAGATTGAGTCATATGTCAGTCAAAAATTCAAGAATAGAGTTACATTAAGTTATAGTTGAGAGACTGAGTTATAAGTAAGTCAAACATTAAGGGATTCCATGATTAATTTTCCCTAAATAATAAAGAGAAGTATACCAAAACAAGTTGGTTCCAATAACTGGTAAAATTATATTCTAAAATAAAATTCTAACTAAGTAAACATCTTGATGCAAGATAATAATATTTGCGTTAAAGTGATAATGGTTAAATTGATTAAAAAAAAGAGATAACGGTTAAGATATAATATATAGTTATTTTCCTATCAAAATTAAACCGTATGTGATTCATATATATTGTTAGAAAAAAATTATTATAATGAATAATTTTCATTGAAAAAGTCTTAAACTCGTCCATTTTATCGCCGTCTCACTCGGCCAGCGATGGGCGCCTATAATGACTCGGCATACGACTGGGAAGACGGTTGGATTACTTAATGAAGTTAAGTACCTTATTAAATATAATATAAATATAAATTAAATAAGTGACAATTGAGAGATTGAGATTATATTTCATCTGATCATGGATATTGTTGATATTTTACCTTTTCAAAATACCCAACAATGTAAAGGGGCTTATGTACATCACCTTTATAAGCCCATGATCTTCAATTTTTTTTAAAAAGATATCGAAAACCATAATGTCAATGAAACGGTACAGGTAATGATTCCACTACTAAAATAAACGCTTTTCACGTTAGTTATTTTGGCCATTTTACGTCTCTAATCCGTATAGTATAATACTAGCTCCCCCTAAGGAGAGGGAATCAGGATATTATGGGCCTGGAAAGTGCCAATTTTAACATCCGCTTTTCTAAAAACGGGAGTGGAAAGTGGTATTTAAAAAAACGAGAGGCAAAAAATGTCTATAATTTTATTCCCTTAAAATAAACTCCATGCTAGAAAATAGACCGAATTTCTCATCAAAATGATATATGCACAACAGTTTCTGACATTCAAGAACAGCTCAAGCCTCAAGGTGGAACATTCTGTGGTATGGTAAGAAATATATGCGACATAACAGATAATTTCAAAACGCATTCAAGTTTCCGGCACTTGTGATGTACCTTTGCAGTGTTGAAAATCACAGTTTTGCAGTCAGGCAGAATGTTATCCACTACCAGTAACAGTTAAAATAGGGGATTAATGCAGGTAGAAGCGGTTGGTCAAACCCCTACAAAACACAGTGACAAAAAGTTTTGGAGCGGTTTCAAGAAATCATTATACGTGGCAACAAAACCACTGCTACATTTGTAGTGGTTTTATCACACCACTACAATATGGGTTTGTAAATTAATCTTTGTAGTAGCAGGTTACATAACTGCTACAAATGTCATTTAAATTTTCTGGGATTATTGTTTTTAAAAAATGTATTTTGCAATGATTATAAAACAACTAAAATTGTGGTATCAAATTTTTTCCAAAATTTAGGTGTGGCGGAAAATGAAATTTAAGAATTTGGCACCAACATTTATAATGATTAGATAACTGCTACTAATTAATTTTTGAAATTTGAAAATATTGCGCCAACAACTATTAATGTTAAATGAAATTTCAAATTGTTATGCTAGAAATTAAATTTTGAATTTTAAATTTAAGTTTGTAGCAGTTGTGGTAACCGCTACTAAATGTAACACAAATATATAAAAAAAATTACATGAATATTTTTTACAATAAATTACTCTAATATAGCTCCCCATAGTTCATCTACCAATTCTCCTACTCTACCTTCTTCTCTTAAAAAAATTAAAACAATAAATTATCGATGGTTATATCACTACTATAGAAAGCGTGATATATGACGGTTATTATCGACCATAAGTCACAAATCTAAAGGATCATATATGCAAGTGCTATATATGATCGGCGTAAATAAATTACAGTTCTAACCCGTTATTTATTATGGACCTATTATAATATTTTAATATAATACCCATTATATATTGAGGCTTAATGAGACCATGTTATGCGCATTGATGAGATAATAATGAAATGGCACATGTGATCAACCGTCACAATATATAGTAATGCTTGCATAATACATAACGGTCTCATATTGACAACTATTATTTATTTAGTAACATATATAACAGTTCTTATGTAGCAACCACTATTTTTATTAAAAACAAATAATAGTGTCAAGAAGACAACCATTATACATTTAGTAAATTAATAACATTTTCAAAACAAGAACAATGAACTTTTATAATAAATGAAGGTTATTTTATAATAACCATAATGTATGAATGTGATTCTCTTCAAGTGAGCTTTTTTAAGCTACTTGGACTCGTATGTATATAATAGAATAGTACATCTCACATCAAGTAGTGGAAACATCTCATTTTGTCCAGGCCCCATTCAAAAAATAATAATAATAATAATAAATAAAAGTAAATCCTCTAATTGATGATAATTGGTGTCTAAATTAGCAATCATCATTAAAGAAAAAAATAAAAAAGGGAGAAAAATAAGAAAATATTCTCATTGATGATGATTGGTATCTAAATTGGCAATCATCATTAAAGGGAAAATAAAAAATAAAATAAAAACAAGAATAAAAAAAATCCTCTTATTGATAATGATTGTAGTCCAAATTAGTATTATCATTCATTAAGGGAAAAAATACAAAAACAAAAATACAAAAAATATATCTCATTTTGATAGATTTAAATTAGGAATTTACTTGTGGGGAAAATGTAAAAAAAAGATCTCTCATTGATGGTGATTAAGTCAAGTTAAAAAGTTTTATTAATAGAAAATACAAAAAATAAAAAGGAAAATTAAAAAAATCCCATTAATAGTGATTGGGTCAAGTTAAGAAGTTTTATTAACATAAATAAAAAAATTAAAAAAATGAAAGTTCAAAAATGAAGGAGCATTTATGGAAAAAAAAAACTCTACTTTGAGATTATAAATAGGGGCAGCAAGGGTTGAAGCAAGACACAAAAAACAATTGGGAGAGTAAAGACATAAGAAAATAAAGAGAGAAAAGAGGCAATGAATTGTTAGAGGTGTTTAAAAATAAGAGTAAATTATTGATTGTGTTCATCTTTTTATCTTCTTCATACCCAAGAAAAGCCTATACCCTTATAATTGAGTATCACACATGTGATGCCTCAACTCCAATGGCTAGAAGGTGTATTCCAATATGATAAGGATATTAATTCCTTTTTTTTTTTCCTTCTCTCTTCTATTTTTCTTTTCCTTTCTATACCCAAGGAAAATATATACTTTTATGGTTGGTGCCACATATGTGATGCCTCAACACCAATGATTAGAGGGTAAATCCAATATGAAATTTGGATTGATTTGTTTTCTTATTATTCTTCATTTTCTCTCTCTTCTATTTTTATTGTTTCATCTCTATACCTAAGGAAAGCATATGCTTTTGTGATTGTTATCTCCTTTGTGAGCTACAATATTATTGCTTTTAGTTAGTTTTTTAAAAAACAGTCGTTGAATCTTGAACAAGGAATATTGTGATGTAGTTGGTTGAGCATTTAGTTAGTTTTTTTGAAGTCAAGTGTTCGATCCTATCTCATTCAACATTTTATTTTTTTTTCTTTCAGAGTTACAACGACTGTTTTAAATAAAATAGCCGTTGATTCTCTCAACAAATCTAATATCATAGCTCAATTGGCTAAAACCTTTTGTAATTTTCTTCGAGGTTGAGTGTTCGAGCCTCCCTCACTATTTAATTTTTTTTAATATAGAGTTTCAAAGAATGTTTTATATAAAACTGTCGTTGAATCCCTCAACAAATCTAGTGTTGTGGTATAGCTGGCTAGAGCCTCTGCTTATTTTCCAAAGGTCAAGTGTTCAAACCTCCTTGACACCGTTGTTTTTGTGTTTTCAACGACTGGTTTTCATAAAACCAGTCGTTGTAACGGATCCCACACATGAACTTTCAACGACCGTTCACATGAACGGTCCTTGAAAGTTTTAATTCCATGACCCTTTTTATTAAAACAGTCGTGGAAATAGTTTCATAAGTGTTGTATGTAACACCCCAAATTTTAAGATAAAAGAACTGAGAATAAGCCTAATTTAAGAAGACTACTAGGCCTAGTTTGGCCAGTGTCACAAATAGGCGCGAGTAAATTCTTACTATTTCTTGATACCTTGGGGGGTATTAAAGAGCATAGGGAATGAAAAAATTAAACAATTGGGCTGCACACACGACATAATTATGTTATAAAACAAGGTAGTGTTCCTACCAATGATTTTCTATGTGGTAGTCGTGGTTGTGTGACGATTTTTCACATTGGACAAATAACGTAAGGGCAAAATAGTAATTTTGCCATAAAGCAGAGAATGAGTATTTTTCCTAATGATTATAGTTATATGGGAACTAAAAAGGAGGAAAATGATTATTAAGTAAATTAATACCCAAGAAAGGACAAAGAGCCATGAAGCAAAATACTACGATTAACTACTTGAAGGTGGTACAATGAGATATTTTGAGAATAGTAATTCTCTCTATATAGCTCATTATTTTAGTTGATGAAGATACATGACAAAGGAAATGAATTATCATGCAAGAAATCGAAAGAAGTGGACTAATGAGTATAGCCACCTAAGAGCCATTTTTAATGACCCATTAATATAATTCTTCATCCTTTCTTATTTATTTCCTGCGTGCAATGAATCAGATAAGAACGCAGAAAGAACGAAAGAAACGATGAAAGAGAATGCAGAAATAGAACACAGACGAGAACAAGAAAACGAGAACGGAGGAGAGAGAGATCTTTGGATCGCCGGAACTCTATCAAAATGACGTCTTCTATCCAAGTACCTTTCACAAACATTCTTCTACTCATCACAAGCTTTAATTCTACTGTTTCGGATTCTTGATTGGAGGCCGTTGGTGTTGTCTCGCCGGTCAGAGTGTCGTCGAAATTCCGAACCGAATTCATAAACGAGTAAAGGTAAGCGTATGCTTCCTTCTGATCATTTCGGTTTGTTGATTGGATAAGTATGATAGAAGTCGGGTACTGTTCACTTCTCGTTCAATTAGTGTTTTAATGGTTCAAACGATGTCTAATGCTTGCCTAACTAGCTAATCTTGTGATTAGAAGTAAAAAGAATATGTTTAAGCAAGAGAAAACGAGAAACCAACATAACTCTTCTGAGAACTCAATAACTGCTACTAATTGTGTGGCATGAAGAAAGAGTTGGAATTTCATCAATTAGATGATTCCATTGAGTTCGGAAGAGAGAAATGAGTCAGGTTCATGTTGATGTCAAAGTAAGAAAAGGCCTGGTGTATGAAATGACTGAATTGCTCTTAAACCACTAAGTAATGGCTGCCAAGGGGTATTTTCGATCATTTAGGGCTTAAATTTGAGTAAACTGAAGTCACCAATGGATTCTACATACGAAATTGTGTAGGACCACCTCAAGTCAATATTTTGGGTAAAGTGCAAGTAATTGGGTACAAATGGGCATAAGCCAAGTCTTAGGGGTATTTTGGTAATTATACAACTATGAGTCGAGATTACCAATACTATGAGTTGAGAATGAGTTACGAGTAAATAATAACTCATTTATCCTAAATGTGTAATTTTAGGATATACTAACAGACGAGCTGAAAACGGAGCTGGACCAAGGAAGAGCAAGGAAAGTTCATTAGTCCAGGTAGTACATCCTTCATACTTATACTATGTGATACTAAATCATAAATGTCATACATTGTAATATGAGCTAGTGTCCTAGATACACTATGCCGCCATGTTGTGGTCATGGACCCAATAGGGGCACCAAGTAGACCAAAGTGCGTATGTAAGTTTGACATTGGGCTAGTGTACACACAAAAATCGATCATCTTATATGCTATGACATTGCATATCTATTTTCGCATTCTATTTGTATGTAAGCATGCTATTACTAAGATTCCTCTGAATCTCACCCTTTCTATAGAAATGTAAGTTTCCAGCAGCAGGCAGCGGCTTGGAAAACAAAAGGGTGTTTTCCATCAACTGAAGGTGTCGAACTAGTACAAGAAGAGACGTTGGTTATCTGAAGACTCCGTAATGTATTTTAAGGTTTGTAGCTATTTTGTAAACCCCTATGAGACAGTTGTATAAATATCAAGCATTATCGTATCATTATATTAGTATATTAGCACTATAATAATTTTAATGGGCTATGATATTCCCCATAATTACGACTCTGAGTATTTTTCATATTAGAACGAGGGGACGTGCCAATGTATTCTCCTTTAGCTCCATGAGGTGATTAGTGAACCCTAATTTGGTTGGAGGTTTTGGGAGGGGAGGTTAGATGAGGAGAGGGTTAGGGGTGGGAAAAATGTGTTTGGTTGGAAGGAGGGGAGGGGAGGGGAGGTTAAAAATTTTGTCTTCTTTTGCTCCCCTCCCCTCTCCTCCCCTCCCTCCAAAATTGGAGGTTTTTGGAGGGGAGAGAAAAATTTGTCTCACTTTGACTAAAATGCCCATACTTATTTTTTAATATTCTAAGTTTACCCCTTTTAAAATTAATGAGATAATATGTAAAAATCAATAAAATATCCCTTAAAATGTATACAATTTTTTTTATCATATATACTTGAGTTAATATGTTTTTTAAGATTTACAAATTAAAAAATTAAAGAAGAAGAAAAATATATAAATAAAGATAAAATGATATATTTATCAATTTATAATTAACTCACCTCACCTACCCTTCTGAACCAAACAAGAAATCAAACCTCCGCTCCCCTCCCCCCTTCTTGAACCAAACAAAACTTATAATCTCGCCTAACCTAACTTAAATTAACCTTACCTAACCTTCATTGAACCAAACAAACCCTGGGCTTCACACCTACCGCACTCTCTTCCACCATCACCCACCCCCCTCTTTACGGGCGCCGCTGCGTAGTGTGGCCGTGCAATCATTTGAGAGGGTCGCGATTCTGCTCGTTGTAGTTCTAGATTTGATCGAGAACCAAGGTACTTGTTTCTCTCCTTTTCTTCCCTTTGAGCTTGGTCGATTTCGCTCCTGCTCCCGGCCAAAATTTTGATTTTCTTTTTTTTTTCTGTTTTTAACCTCCTGAAATAATATGTGAAATTTGGAGGAATAGGATACCCCCATTTTCGTATATTAGGTTTTTGCCATACCATGGCTATTTTCCGATGATTTGAAAGATTTGCGATACATCAATTTGTCTATTGAATCATTGACTAATAGTTGGAATCAGAGCTCGGGAATTTATTCCTTCAAACTGAACATTCATGTGGAGTTCCAATGCTGAATCGATTTCAAGTTACAGTGTTTACTCTTTTCTAGTTCAGAGACGCCTTGATTGCCATCGAATTGGTTCTATCTATGACAATGGTGAATATCTAAAAGTGTATTTCTTTTCACTGGCTAGCTACAACATGTGGGTCCTTGTGGCGCCTTATATCACTAGCTTAAGATAAAGAGAAAAAAACATTTTCAATTTTGTAACAACTTGTTTATTCCAAAACGCATTTCGATCTTTTTCACTCTTAGCATGAATTTGAACTGTCGAAGGTGTGTTATTGGATGCCTTTTTTTAAATACATTGGGTACATTGCTATGTTTAATTATTGATCCAAATAAGGTATGTTACCAAATTATCAACAACTCTAGTATTGAATTTAAAAAGCGTTTCTTTTGGCAAGATGCATGCAATATTGAAGCACATAAATATTTAGAAATGAGGATGTCGAATGTTTTTGGTGATGAAGATTTAGGTACTATGAAATGCCTAAATCTTCCTTGGAATAGCATGTGAAATGAAGTAATTAGGTGGGTTGGTTTTTCTTATCTCATTAGCTAGCTTTTGGGGAAAGTTCTCATCCCACTTGAGTTGTCATCATCTAGTTAGACCAACACCTAGATAGCAAATAGTTCATGCATATTTTCTTTCAAAATGTTCATGCAGTTCATTATTACTTGCATCACCAACTTCTTTTAAGGGATACTAGAAACTTGATATATTCCACTCAAAACTTGTATTGAACAGGTTCCAGTAGACCTTGTTATAGATCACTCAATTCAAGTTGATGTTGCAAGATCAGATATTACATTACAGGCAAATATGGAGCATGAATTTCATAGGAATAAAGAGAGAATTGGTTTCCTTAAATGGGGGTCATCTGCTTTCTGCAATGTGCTAATTGTTCCTCCTGGTTCTGGAATAGTTCATTAGGGAGTTATATTCAGAATATGAATTTATCACTATCTTACAGTTTTCATTTATTACTTATTACAGGAAATTCCATCAACCCTCAAAGAAGTATCAATTCCCCTTTTTCGGGAAGTTTCAATATCATATTCCTATTCATTCCAAATCCCAAGCTTCAATAAGAGCTAGAATTTTTCATACATACTAAACTAATTCAAGGGAGAATAGAAAAGCAGAATAATGTTTTCTAAACAGATTCTATGACAGAACACTAAGATTCTTTAAGATAATGCATGAGCACAAGTGCATTGCCACATAGAAAGACATAAGTAGAGTTGTAAACAAGAACAATAGGAAAGTGGAGGTTATATGAGGACTCAAACTCTTGAGACTCCATTGAATTTGAAGGTTAATCTAGAATATCTTGGAAGGGTAGTTTTCAATAATAACGTCATTGTCTACCCTGATAGTGTGATTGGAACTGATTTTCCACCCCAATGATTGACGGGCTTGGAGTTGCTGGCTGGGGAGTTGGAGGAATTGAAGCAGAGCCTGCAATGCTTGGCCAGGTAAAGTATGCAAAATGGAGATGGTATTCCTTCTTATATAAATCAAAATAATTCTTTATGAAATATTTCAGGTTAAACACAAACCATTGATATATCTGTAGTTTCTATTTTATTTTTTTAATTAGTCTCCATATAGTTTTTAGTTGTATGTATTTTCCTGCTTGTTTGGTTGTTTCACGCCTCCTTCCTCAATAAAATAAAATAAGTATGATGCTTTAAAATTAATATCAAGTTATGGAAATTGATTTTAGCTCTAGACTTAATTTACTTCCTAGTCGCTTGTGTTTTTTGTGAGAGCCACCAGATTCTCTGTGTGCTTAATTTATGATATGACAACATTTTGCTTGGACATAGGTTTCAATGATGGAAGCATACTTATATGAAAATCGATTCTTTATCGACTATAGTAAGGTAATATCTTCTGTTCTAATGAGAATTATGTGTTAAGATGGAAGTCACAGGTCCAAGTTTAAAGTAATTCTTTTGTGGTCCTGCCTTCACCAAACCAAGTGTACACATCTCATTTGCAATTGGACTTGGGACATGTTGAATCCTCAGGATTTTGAAGGACATGATTTTTAATGCTCTCTTAGAAAATAAGGTCTTTACAGGTTATGACATTGAAGAAACTGTCATAAAAGTTGAGAATAGGAAAATTAATTTAGGTTGCTTCCTGTTTTACTCATCAGACAGTTAAGAGCCTAGCAATTTGCTAAGTAACTTGTAAAACTAAACCCTAAATCTGAAATAAGATGTCACAGCCAAGGAAACATAGCCACTAATATAGGCATAACGATATGATGTGATGTAAATATTCATTTCTCAATATGTAAATTACACTGCTGTACGTTATTTAATACAGCCTGACATTTATCAGACAAGGACATGTTTCTTTCTTTGTATTTTTTGAAGTACTGATGATTTATAGGTCAAAAGTGTCTTGATAGATTTTTTATAACTTAATAAACAACACTAAACAATGATGTACTTATCCTATGAAGATTTAGACCTCCTGATGTAGTAAAGAACATTTAGCCATGTAATAAACTAAGCAGAAATCCAAAGCCAATTGTAACCTTAAGAGTAAGAATTGGCTTTAGGAGTGTGTTTGGTTTGTTCAGTGCAAGCTTTGGATAGAATGTAGCATTGCAAAGTGGAAATTTATTTGTGCGTTTTGTATCTGTGATAGGTATACAGCTTGTCATTTCCTTCAAGTTTTGTTGTCTCTTGGTTTAGGTAGGTGGCAATATTGACAACATTGAAGAAACTTGTGCAACCTTTGCAACTCGTGCCTTGGGACTTACAACCCCATTAATGACTACCCATCAAATTGACAATTGCACGAAGGGCTGGTACTTCATCATGTTGAAATTTTTGTTGCTCATTATCAGTCTATCTGTCATAGATTGTAATGGATGGTAATTTACATGCAGTATAGTATTTGCTAGGACTAAAGAATATTTCTGTGTCTTTCTTGGTAAAATCACGATAAGCTTTGTGATATAGTTTCTTATGTAATGTTAACAGGGTTCCTTGTCTTATTTCTGAAGGTAACCATACATATGGGTATGATTTGAAAACAGGTGGTTGATAACCTTGACATAGCTAAATATTGACAGTTTAGTAAGCTTCATTTGTCAACCTTGTGGGAACATCATCAGTTATAGAAGGTAAGGCCATGTGCCCGTTCTCATCTGGTTGTCTCATTAGCAGAACTTGAGTAATCTTCTTTAGAGTTAATAGAAGAAGATATAGTGATGTTCTTGAATCCATACAAAAAGGCTGCTCTAGTTATTTAGTGAAATATTGAAAAAAAAGTAGAATTTTATTTTTTTAGGTACAAATTGCAAACATCACACTCTTATCCATTAGATTTTTGTTGGATGCATTAACAATGATGGACGTAAGTACTCCATCTTGTATGGTGGTTACATTCTATGACTGATACTAATTTGAATAATTTTGAACCTCTATTGGCCTATTATTAAAACGGCTAAAATAAGCATGTGGGGAGAAAACGACTAATTTTTTTTTTTTTAAAGAAAAGTTACAACAACTGTTTTCTAAAAAATAGTCGTTGTATCTTAATTTTTAAAAAAAAACAGTCACAACTACTGTTTTCTAAAAAACAGTCGTTGTATCTAATTTTTTTAAAAAAAATAGTTACAACGACTATTTTCTAAAAAACAGTCGTTGTATGTCTTGAGATACAACGACTGTTAAACAGTCATTGTAAGTCCTACATATAACAACTGTTTTTTCAAAAATAGTCGTTGTAAGTCTTTTTCAATGACTGTTTTAAAACAGTCGTTTATTTTGGAACTTTCAACGACACTAACATATACGACCACATGAAAACAGTCATCTTAAGGGGAAAAAATGGTCGTTAAAAGTGCCTTCTGTAGTAGTGCAAGCACCACGCCTTTCTACCTCTAATGAACTACATGTGTTTTGATCCCTCTAAAAGGTACATAGGCCCTAGGCTCTCTTCTTAGGTTAAGTCCAATAATGTAAATAATTAATTTTGTTTTCTCATTTTGTAAATATTTTGTTTTTGAGTGATTATGATAAAATTTAAAAGGGCAATATTTATTTTTAAATAATTAAATTAGGATAACTATTCTTATGAATGGGTGTTGTGGGGTGCCTAACACCTTCCCCATGAATAATTGACTCCTAAACCCTATCTAGTTTTCTTCTTTCAAAAAAAGGTTTCCAAAATTAGCCTTTTTTAAAATTTTGGCGACGATTTCATATTTTCCAAATTTGGGCGCTACAAGTAGCTAGCAATTCAGGATGGACCAAGACATTATATTCCACTCTTTGTAGGAAGAATTGATGGCAATTTTTGACGTATATATGTAATAATGTAACTGTTGATCTATAATTATGTCTCTACATAGGAATTAACACTAGAAAGCAAAGGCCGAAGGGGGAAATGTATGAATATCCGGATAGGAAAAGACGCTTCGAGTATACAAACCATTGAGCAAAGCAAGGGGTAAGCAAACTCTTAAGCGTTTGCTTACCCCTTACGGCCTTTCCTATATAGATATTTATATTTTTTTCACCCAGTTGTTGTTTTCTAGCTTAATTGCTGAAGAGACATAAGGTATAGGTGATTAACACTTGCATATGAGATATATAGGCTAGGAGTGCAATTGATTCTAGCCATAAAGCCTAGAAAATCTTGATTCGTCCTGAATTGCATGGCTACTTGTTACAAGTGTAAATGATTTATTAAAAGTGTAAGTATACACTGTCGTAAACAAGTAATATAGAAGTGAGTAGATCATCGTTCTCACGAGAATTGATCACTAAGTACCAAATTTGGTAATCCTAATTCTATTTAGTCGATCTATTAGTTGGTGATTGAGATTACAAAATAAAAATGATTAAATATGAATGCAATTGATATGAAAACAAATATGAGAAAAAACCCTGGGGATCATATTTCACTTGGCAAATTTTGGATTAAATCACCTATCTATTCTAGTCCAATTTATTCCATATGATTGATAGCCGAGTTTTTCTAATTTAATTACCAGCTTCTTCCAAGGTCAAACAATTCTGTAATTAATTGCTAATCTAATATATCCCTGTATGAATTAAAACAATTAATCATGCATTAAAATTTATAGAACTCATTAAAACTATACAACCTATATGAATATATTCCTATTTCATATGCAAGTTATGGTTTTAATTATAGGATCTACACATATGCATCTCCTTCCGATCTCAACATATATATTGAAATCATTTAATATATGGCCAATCAATTGAAAGTATTAAAAACAATAATCAAAACTCAATCATGAAGGAAAAATTTAAACTAGATTTAATCATTTAAGATTCAATTTGTTATTAGTAAGCTACATCATCACCTAAAGAAAATGAAAATTGAGCTCATGATGAAAATAAAAACAAAACCAAAATAAATTGAAAACTTCATAAAAATTGTATAAAATTTAATTATTAAATTCTGAAACATAAAGATACAATTATAAGATGCATGAAAATGAAAAAATTTAGCCTTCCTTATCGGAGGTAAAACCTTCCATGTAAGTGGCAACATATACTATCTATAAAGGAAGTCTACGTAAGTCTTCTAAGAATGAGGCATGCAAGAAACAATACAATGCATGAAATTAAACTCTAAGATTGTGTTTCTCCTTGTATCTTCCACTCCTCTATTTATAGATGAATGTGGTGTAAAAATTTCCACTTTTTAGGCATGAATTTTGATTTTAAGCCACCAATGTTGACCCTATGGCAACCATGCTTATTGATTGTAGATGAATTTTGATAGTCAAAATGATGAATTCTCACATTTTTGTCTTCATCAAAGTTGTAGATTTGACTCTTAGCTTGAAAACACATATTAGTGCTCCTCATTTCAACATATTCATCTTAAGTTATAGTCAAATTAGTGGACAAAGGCTAGACTTGGACAAATTCATGTTCTCAATTTCTAAACAAAATTCCAGACTTTTGAAGGCAGAACTAGGTTTTGATATCAACATAACAGTTGTAGGAATTTTCTTAGCTTTTGATCCATATAAAGAACATCCCAATCCAACATCTAGAGTTCCAGATATTGCCTGAAAACTGAAATAAGGTTAAAATTTAGTATTTTTTGATAAATTTTATTTTATGCCAAAATCATTATTTATTTATCAATTACACCCAAATTCATTAAATTAAATTCACGTATCATCCAAAAATCATCATATAAGGGAAAATAAATATGCAAATATTTTACTTATCAAATTCCCCCACACTTAGCTTTTGGACGTCCTTGGACAACAAGAAGTGACTAATAAATTCTTAATGCGCTTCCAATAAAATTAGAAGTGTAAAGTCATAAGCAAGAAAACAATTGAAGAATAACGAGATCATAGCATTCATGAATCAACAAAAATATAAAATGGTAACTTTATTTGAAAATGAATGAACCAAATTCGTAATTGTAACTCATTCTTTCAATCTCTCAAGTATTTAAGGGCAATAGTTTCGCTCAAATTCAACGGAAAAAATTGTACTACCATAAGCTTGCTAAAAATATCAATTTCCACTACCTAATTCATATGCATAATTCATATTAAAAGGACTTATTGAGGATTGTAATGGGGTTAAGATAAGATGAATGTAAAACGTGATATGAAGGGCTACATTTAAGAAATTAATAGAGCAATTTAAAAATGCGCCAACTTATGAATAAATTTATCTCATCATAATAACCCACAATTTTAATTCAAATACTCAATATCTTTTTGTTTTTTGCAAACTTCTGCAACTCTAAAGTTGATGATATATACACCCTCACACTTATCAAAAACCCATTTTACAAAAATTTTAAATGTTCTGCTAATCTTCTAAATTAAGTAAAACCACTTGATATATCATTAAAACAAATAGGTCGAGAACAAAGAAACAATCAATTAGGCTCAAAAGGGCTTATCAACGATATAATTGCAAGGTTGGCTATTTGGCTTTGGCTAAGGAAAAAAATGAATGCCTTTATCATTTTTGAATGTGCATGTCAAATGTAATGTCAGCCAGATTTAAAGCAAGTTCTAGAGTGACAACTTAGTGTGTGTTTGGATTAGCTTTTGAGAATAACTTTTACGACTTACGAAGTAAATTTGTGAGAGGAGTTTTATCTCGATTTGCGCAAACCATGGTTTGAAACCATGGTTTGGAGAGTTTCCAAACACACACTTAATAGGTGAATATCATATACAAGAAAGATAATCATTATTGATCAAATAGGCTCAAAAGCTCATGGTCAGGGGCTTTCAAACTCAGCTCATGCAATCTCAAAATACATCACCAATTCCAACAATCAGTTGTTCAATCATGTTATGAAATCTCTAAATTCAATTGATCCATACTTAAAACTTGTATACTTCTTAAAATCATTGAAAAACACCTAAACATGATTTTTTTTATAAGATGAAACAAAAACATGTAATTCATAAAATGCATCTCAAGAGTTAAGAATAACTCTTTACTCTGCCATCTTTGTACACCCCATAAATTTAATGGTTTTACTAACTAACTAATTTTTTTTAATTTTTACTTATCCCCTAACTTAAATCAAACATTGTCCACAATGTCTCCTAGAGCTTACATAAAGTTTTTAATTTAAAACCTAAACATACAACAAAGTAAAGAAAAATGCTGAGTTAAACTATAAGATTAAGGAAAGTTACAACTAAAGAGTGTTATCTGGATTCTTCTTCTGAATTCTATCTAAAGATTGCTAACCTATTTACTTAACTAATAGATCTGGTTTGGGTTTATAGATTTGTAGTTGATCAATTAGCTGATCAGCAATTAGTGTAGAAATTATAGTATGACGAGTCGTTGGGGTATGAATCCCATTTCCACAACATGATAAAAAAAAGATAACAGATCATCATAAAAACCATTAATATTTAACAATCCTAATGACTTTTTGTGAAAGTTTAGTTTAGCCCAATATACAATGCTATAAATTCCATCCAATGTTTCCAAGCCACCGGGTAGAGCGATAAAACCTTCATACGTTCAAGCAAGCTTGAAACCTGTAACTCTTGTCCTACGGAAAAGATGTGACCATCCAATTCCTTCACATGAACACTCAAACCCTTGCTTCCTTTAATGCTTGTAAAAACACTTCCCCTTAGGCCCTGGATGCCTCCCCCATATATAAAGTTTATCTTTCTAATAGCTAATGAATTTCCAAGTTCTTTTGCTACAGTTAGAAACTCCCTATCCTTTCCCAAATCAGTTTCACAAAAAATGCAGACAGAATTAAATCTACATTTTAGAGTGATACCTTTTTTCTCTTCTTTACTCTTAGACATTTTGTGTTTACCAGTGAAAGAGTCCATATGTATACTACTAAAACAACAACAACAAGTTCATGCAAATCATGCATTTTTCAAATAAGTTTTTAAAACATTCCAACATGAATGATTGATATAATATTGCGTGAAGAAATTAAACAAAATGAGTAAAGAAAGTCAAAAATTACTGAAAAGATAAGATAGATTAGACAAAAGCATGATTATGAACAACAATTGTGATTATGACTTACATCTTCCTCTGGTTTTACGTCCAGTAACGGCTTAAACGGTTTCTACGAATTGAGGATTTACTTCCCATCCAGTTTTCTTATAAATTGGCAAACAAGGTCTTTTAATGTTAGATTCCCAAGACAATAGCGCTCTTTTTCTTTGTTAAATAAGTTCATTAAATCAAGAAGAATACCATGAACATCACTACTAGGATGCATATTAAGAGTTTGAATAATATTATCCAATGACTCCTTACTCAATCCATCCTTTATGAATTCAATTTTATCTTCTCGATTTATAGAAACCATTCTTTTGCTCCTACAACGCTTATCACATGTCTACCTTGCACATTTATGGCAGAATTTATTCTTTTAGCTCTTCTCTTTTTGGAGTAAAAACTTCTTCCCATTCTTGGCACATGTTTAACAAATGACTTATGAATCTCACATGCTAAACATACCTTAGCTTCAATGATCCAGTGTACATCCTCAAGAAGGCCCAATCGCTTGAATATCTTCATTCTTTCAAGTCGACAACTCTAGATCTTCCTCATCATATCTCTGGGAAGAGTGGGGAACTTGTTTTTAAGCTTTGCAAGAGATTCCTCCATGTTAACTTAAAATGAAAATGACGAAAACTAAAATTTTTAATGTAGTGGAGTGTGCTTCAGTGAGTAGGAAAGAAATATTAATGAGTAAGAAAAAGAAGTCTTTGGTTGCCTTCCAAATAGCCTCCCTTCTTTAACATCTGTAGTTAGACAAAAACCAAACCAATTGATTTTTTTAGAGCTTACCTATTGGTTCCTCAAATGTGATGACAATTTTCAAATTGTTGAGTGTATTGTCATTATACTCTTTTTAGCCTTTGTCTATTCAATTTTCGATCACTATCTTAAATCTCTATGGTTCCATATGGCCGTACTTGAACGACAATAAAAGGTCATAACTACCTTCATTTCAGCTTTCCTAGAAAAAACTTTAACCTTGATTTCTATAAAAGTATTTTTTTATCCCGGTGTAAACTCTCTCCTTAAAATTCTTTTGTCATGCCATATTTTTGTCTTCTTCTTGTATAACTTTGCATTTTCATAAGCTTGTTGTTTGAATTCTTCAAGCTCATTGAGTTAGAGAAGTCTCCTCTCACCAGCTGTCTTTAAGTCAAAATTTAAAGCTTTTATTGTCCAATATGCTTTGTGCTCCATTTCTACTGCAAGATGACATGCTTTTTTGTAGACCAATTGATATGTAGATGTACTAATTGGTGTCTTGAAGGTAGTTCTATAAGCCCAGAGTGCATCATCTAATTTTCTTGCCCAGTTTTTCCAATTGGAATTCACCGTCTTTTCTAAGATCCATTTCAATTCTCTATTTGAGATTTTCACTTGCCTGCTAGTTTGTAAATGATATGGAGTTGCGACCTTATGAGTTACTCCATATTTAGCTAACATTGATTGAAGCTGTTTATTACAAAAATTCCTTCCTTCCTCACTAATAATAGCTCTAAGCATTTCAAATCTTGTAAAATTATTTTTCCTAAAAAATTTCACAACTACTCGAGAATCATTTGTAGGAAAAGCAGCTACTTCAACCCACTTGGAGACATAATCAACAGCCACTGAAATAAACTAATTGCTAAATGAGGATGTAAAAGGCCTTACAAAATTGATCCTCATATATCAAAAAGCTCAACTTCTAGGATGTTAGTTAAAGGGGCTTCATGTCTCTTTAAGATATTTCATGTTCTTTGACATATGTCACAAGTTGTCACAATTCTATGGGCGTCCTTGAAGAGTGTAGCCAGTAAAACCCAGATTGAAGAACTTTAGTAATTGTTTTATTTGCTCCAAAATAACTACCATATGGGAATGAATGACAATGATTTAAGACGCTGGCCATTTCTTCTTCAGGAACACATTGCCTGATAATTCAATATATGCATTGTTTATATAAGAAAGGATCCTCCCAAAGGTAATGCCTTACGTCAGCTAGAAACTTCTTCTTTTGCACTTTAGACAATTCATAAGGCATTACTCCACTTGCCAAATAATTTACAAAATCAATATACCAAGGGGTGGGTTGTGATTGCATGACAAAAAGTTGATAATCTGGGAAATTCTCCTTGATTGGTAATTCTCTCTTTTTTTTAGATGGCTCTAATCGAGAAAGATGATCTGCAATGAGATTCCTGTTCCCTTTTTTATCTTTGATTTTCAAGTTAAATTCTTGTAGCAGAAGCACCCATATTCATCAATCTAAGCTTAGCATCTTTCTTCCCAATTAAGTATTTGATTGCTGAGTGGTCCGTCCAAACAGTGACTTTTGACTCAATCAAGTAGGCTTTGAATTTGTCGAATGCAAACACTATTGCTAAAAGCTCATTTTCTATTATTGCATAATTTAGCTATGCATCTGAGAGTGTCCTACTAGCATAATAGATGGCATGAAAAACTTTATCTCTTCTTTGGCCTAAAACAGTTCCAATTGTATAATCATTTGCATCACACATCATTTCGAATAGAAGGTTCTAATCTGGAGCTATGATAACTAGTGTAGAAGTCAAGGAACTTTTTAGAGTTTGAAAGGCTGATAAACATTCCTCACTAAACACAACGGGAGTGTCTTTTTCCAACAATATACAAAGTGGCTTTGTGATTTTTAAGAAGTCTTTGATGAATCTTCTATAGAAGCCCACATGTCCTTAAAAACTTAGAATGCCCTTGATTGAGGAGGAGGTGGTAGCTTTTCAATTGTTTCAATCTTGGCTCGATCCACTTCAATGCCTTTATCAGATACCTTGTGACCCAGCACGATTCCTTCTTTCACCATGAAATGACATTTCTCCTAATTTAGAACCAAATTTGTCTTTACATCATGTTGTAAGACTTTTGCCAGATTTGAAAGACAATGAACATATGATTCTCCAAAAATTGAGAAATCATCCATGAACACCTTAATGAACTTTTCCATCATATCTGAAAAGATCGTCATCATACTCTTTTGAAATGTTCCGGTGCATTATATAAACCAAATGGCATCTTTCTGAAGGCAAATGTACCATATGGACATGTAAAAGTTGTTTTCTCTTGATCCTCCGATGCAATTGTAATTTGATTATATCCTATGTACCTATCCAGAAAACAATAATAGGCTTTCCCAGTTAGTCTATCTAGCATTTGGTCTATAAATGGCAGAGGGAAGTGATCTTTTCTAGTAGCTTTATTGATCTTTCTGTAGTCAATGCATACTCTCCAGCTAGTCACTGTTCATTGTGAATCAGTTCATTTTTCTCATTAGGCACTTTTGTCATTCCACCTTTTTTTGGCACAACTTGAATTTGACTTACACACAAAGATTGGGTAGATTATACCAACATTCAACCACTTTATTACCTCATTTCTTACTAGCTCCTTCATATTCAGATTGAGTCTTCTCTGGTGCTTGACTAATGGCTTGTAGTTATCTTCCATTAGGATCTTATGCATACAAATTGAAGGACTTATTCCTCTTATATTGACTATTGACTATCTAAATGCCGTTTTATACTCCCTTAGAACTCTTAATAACTTTTCTCCTTTATCGGGAGTAAGAGATGCAGGGACGATAACTGGTAATGTTGAATTTCCTCCTAGGTAAGCATACTTTAAGTGGGATGGTAGTGTTTTTAACTCCAGTACTGGCGGCTTTTCTATTGATGGTACCGGCTTACTCAGCCTTTGTCCCAAATCTTTAAATGGTTTCTTGATAAAAATTGGGGAATTTGCTTCAAGGTACCTAATTTGCTCCAAGACTTCAAGATTAATAGATTTTGATACATCTACCATTCCTATTGCTAATGGTTGATCCATTTAGATTTCATTCACCATATCTTTTGTGCAGCTTCTGTAGTAGGTGTCACCTTCATTTGGAAAGGATAAAGCCTTAAAAATGTTGAAAGATACTTGATCATCTTGAACTCACAAGGTTAACTTTTCCTAATGAACATCTATTAAAGTTCTCCCAGTTGCTAGGAATGACCTCCTAAGAAATATAGGAATTTCTTAGTCTTCTTCCATGTCAAGTATTATGAAATCAACTGAAAATATGAGTTTGTCCATCTTCACCAGAACATCTTCTAAGACACCCCTTGGATATTTTATTGATCAGTCAGCTAGAAGTAATGAAATTGTGGTAGGCTCCACCTCTCAAATACCAAGTTTTCTGTAAACAGATAGAGGCATGAAATTTAAACTTGCTCCTAGGTCACAAAATACGCTTTCAATCCTTCATAAATTTTGCATAATTGGGCATTTGGGCAAAAGTGTTTGCGAAAGTGATGTTGATATGTAACTTTTTGAAAACCTCCAGAAACTTTCCAAATTGCTTATCTAACTTTGCCTTCACAAGTCTCTGAGGGTATGAAATTGGTCGTATATATGGAGGAGGGTTATCTGGAAAGCTGATTCTTCCTGGTAGCACATTATCCTCTTTAGCTTTTTGTACTTCCTCCTTCTGTTCTTTTTCACTTTCTTTCTTTTCTCCATCATTCTTCTTTTTGATTATAGGATCTTTCAATTCTTTCCTATTCCTTAATGCAACGGCCTTTACATGCTCTCTTGGGTTTCTTTCGGTGTCACTTGGTAGAGTACTTGGCTATCTGGAATTCAGCATATTTGCAATTTGGCCTATTTGGATGTCTAAGTTCTTTATTGAGGCTCTTTGTCTTTTGAGTGTTGCGTCAGTCCTAGCCATGAATTGAGATATATTCATAGTTAGTTGCGCTAGTGCATTTTCCATATTCACTTTATGTTGTGATGGATTTAGTGGTTGAAGAGCTTATTGATAGTAATTCCTTACGGCTTGAACACGTTTTGATTATTCCTCTAACCCAAGCTAGGATGATTTCACCAACTTGGATTGTAAGTATTTGAGAATGTGTCATTTCTTTAATTTCTGATGTAATGAGCTTGCTTCGACTGAGAAGGCATAAATGGGTGTCCTTCTTGACATTACATGCTCACATGAGGTCCTCCACATCGATCACAGGTTTCAATAGGAGTGTTGATTAAATTTCCTTGGTTTGTCAATGAGCTTACTTGCTTGGATATAGATACAACTTGAGAGGACAAAGTTCTAAGGATATCCAGCTCGCGCACTCCAAGTACTTTCTTTGAAATGTTACGTTCAAAAGGCCATTGGTATGCATTGCTTGCCATCTTCTCAAGTAAATTGTAGGCATCATCTAAACTTTTTCCCATTAAAGCTTCTCTAGCTGCAGCATCTACGAGAATTTTGGAGGCATGCGTCATCCCATTATAGAAAGTTTGTAGTTGCCACCAATCTAAGTAACCTATGATGATGACATCTCCTTAACAACTCCTTATATCTTTCCCAGGCTTCATAGAGGCTTTCTAGTTCATGCTGGGTAAATGAGACAATTTCATTCCTCAATTTAGCAGTTTTCCCTGAAGGAAAGTATTTTGCCAAAAATTTCTGCGCCAAGACATCCTATGTAGTTATACTTCCTACTGGTAGAAAGTGTAACTAGCTCTTAGCCTTATCCCTGAGTGAAAAAGGGAGAATTCTAAGTCTAATGGCATCATCAGTAACACCATTATACTTGAATGTGTCACAAATTTCTAGAAAGTTGGCTATATGGTTAGGATCTTCTGTTGGTAAACCACGAACTGATTTGCTTACACCATCTGGATAATTGCAGGCTTGATTTCAAAATTATTGGCTGCTACTGGTGGTTTTCTGATTCTAGAAATTTTCTCCATGATTATTAGTGTTGTATAGTCACGGAGTGTTATGGTATCTATTGCTTCTTCTCCCGGATTTTCCATTGGATTTCTTAGGATTGAAGTAACGATTTCTTCGACAAGTTCTCTTGATCTCAGAAACAAAATGTTGTAGTTCAGTTTCTTTCGATCTAGTCATGCATTAAGAAAAAACCTAAAAAGAAATACAAGACACCAAAAAGAAAAACCAATGTAATATGAAGACCAAATTAGTATTAAAATTACTTGGTATTGATATTAATGACAATAATCCCCGGCAATAGCACCATAAACTTGTACCATCCATGAAAGAGGTTTACCTAAGCCTTCCAAGAAGGAGGTATGCAAGAAACAATACAATGCATGAAATTAAATTCTAAGATTGTGTGTCTCCTTGTGTCTTTCACTCCTCTGTTTATAGATGAATGTGGTGCAAAAATTTCCACTTGTTAGGCATGAATCTTGACTTTAAACCACCAATGTTGACCTTGTGGCAACCATGCTTCTTGATTGTAGATGAATTTTGATAGTCAAAATGGTGAATTCTCACATTTTTTGTCTTCATAAAAGTTGTAGATCTAGCTCTTAGCTTGAAAACGCATGTAAGAGCTCCTCATTACAACATTTACAGCTCAAGTTATGGTCAAATTAGTGGGAAAATGTTATACTTGGACAAATCTATGTTCTCAACTTCTATGCAAAATTTGAAACTTTTAAAGACAGAATTGGGTTTTGGCCTCAATATAAAAGTTATAGGAATTTTTCTTAGCTTTTGATCCATATAAAGAACATCTCAATTCGACGTCTAGAGCTCTAGATATTGCCTAAAAATTGAAACAAGGTTAAAATTTAGTATTTTTCAATAAATTCTATTTTATGCAAAAATCAATATTTATTTATCAATTACACCCAAATTCATTAAATTAAGCTCAAATATCATCTAAAAATCATCATATAAGGGAAAATAAATATGCAAATATTTTACTTATCACTAATCAATTTGAGAAGTACTATTCTATTAGATAGAGTTAAGACCAGATAGTTTAGAAACTCTCATATTGAAGAGTCTAGGATTGATCACAATGTTGAATTTCAGAGCTTTTAACTTAGTGTCACTTGCTCAATACAAAAATAAAAGAACCTTCGATTAGAGCAATAATAGGTTTTCTAAAAAAATATAATTTCACAAAAGTAATTTAATATGTCACATTGAATGGTTTATCACATCGTGACTTCACAAATACTGTAGGTATTCGCTTGTTCATGTATGACTCTCGATACAACTAAACTAATTTATTCATCACTTCCCTATTGATCTTTTTGAAGTAACTTCTGAAGATATGTATACTTCCAAAAAAGAAAAGTAGGTATTTACTTAAGGATCCATATCTCTTGAAGTCATTTCAAAAATGATCAATAGAGTAGGAACGTTCAGTCAAAACAATGGGGTTGACATCCTGTAACAGGAGAGGAACCTTCAATTAAAGTAATAATGAGGTTTCAATTTAATGTTACCTTGGATGCTTTATCACATTGTGACTTCACAAAGGCAACCCAGTTAGCTAGGTTCAACACTGCAAAAAGCAAGAGAAGAGCTATTCGAAGTAAATGTAGGAAGGATAATGCAAAATAGATGAGAGAAATCATAACTAGCTAGAGCACAAGAACAAAAATGTGAGTTAGGACAAGTAAACACAACTCGCACGGGAGTTGCTGAGACAAGGGTTAAGTGTATTCACTAGCGCCTTTTGCTAAGAAGTCGGATGAAGGCTTTTTATAGGCGGGTTTGATTGAAAATGACTCCCAACGGCTAGAAAAGGCAAAATTTTTGTCACTAAATAAATGATGGTTTGCTAAGAAGTTGGACAAAGGCTTGTTAGTGTTACATGATGATTGTTTCGAAGAAACTATCATTTTTGTCACTACATAAATGACGGTTATTAACTACAATCATTATTTTTGTTTTTTCGTGAATCCTGCCTCATAATATATGGTGGTGTACATAATTATCCGTTACTTTTATACGTTATATATTCTTGCGTGACCTCCGCCTCGACATACATGATGTTTATTCACTGTGAAAATTGTATATTAAGGGTTACATGTGCTCGAATCTGTAGTAGTGTATATTTAATAATTTAAACTAAAATTAATTTAATAGTAAACTTACCAATTTGCTATAGGTGACAACAAATGTCTTCAATCATGCCGTGTGATAGATCTTCTGCTTCCCTTAGCTTTTGGTCTTTCTATGAGAAACAACCTATGATAACAAAAAAACATTAATGTTTCATTTTGTTATAATATTTAATGTCCTTCTAAATAATAATTATTAAAAAAATTACTTGACCTTGTTCACTCCTCCTGTACTGAACAAATCATGCCCAGTCATTAGGCGAGATGCTTTCAAGCACGTTCTTCATCAACTACTCCAGGGGCTTCGTCCCATCTCTATTCATCTGGTGGTAGAGATAATTTCTCTTATTTTTCCACCCATCCCCTATCTTTATCAAGTCGTACCACTTCATTTTGTCTCATACCACAAACTTATCCTGCATCACAAAATAAATTATAATTAATCGATTAATTAATTTTGATTAATTATATAAAATTAATTACCTTCAAAACCTTATCCCATGCGGTTTTCTTCAGCCTCTTCGACATCTTCTTCCAGTCTTGGACGTGGATAGATGACCGACACTCTCAATCGGCTAGTCTGTGAGCTTATTACAGGGAACTACAACCGTAGGCCCCGGTCGAGTTGATTTGTAGTGGTCACGTCTAGCCTTCTATTAGTCAAGTTCCCCTGCTCATCTACACAATTAATCACAAATATTAGTTAAATATAATTTCACATTTAAACCACTTTAATTAAAATATTAACTGATTTAAAAAATTACTCACCCTAAATCTACACATCAAAGCCAGTTGCTTGTGAAGATGACCACTATGGGTGATTATAGTCCCTCTCCATCTTTGGGTCAAAGAATTGCTTTGCCTCGCGTAAGGGAATATTGATCTCATTATCCTCCTCCTCATAGTCATCCACGCTAATATCAGGCACCTATGATGGAATAGGCACCTTTGGTAGGACCGTGAGCTGTGGTGGCGTAAGGTCTTTTTGCCCCAATGGTTGCTCACGACCACGACTATTGTCTCCTGCTGAGGAGGTTGTCTAGGAGGATGCTCAAGATAAGCCTTCTCATTCCCCTTGTTTTTTGCGGAAGACATTATAACTACAATTATTCACTTTTGCAAATTACTACAAATTTAATTGATTATAATTTCTCAGTTAACCAATCTAAAATGTACACCTAGTCAATATTAAAAATAAATTACAGTCGCACATAACCAATATTTATAACATGAAAAAGAAAATAAATTCTCAGGGAAAAAATAAATTTATAATATTATAACAATATCATAATAATATAATTACACATAACCAAACAAAATAAAAATATACAATATTTTTTTAAAACCTAATTAAAAACGCATGGACAAAAAAGGCTCAATAAAAAATAGACTACACATGCAAAATAGGCTCAGTAACTCATAAATATTATAAAAACATATTTAAATAAAAATAAAATTACTAAAAACAAATATACTTAGCTTAAAAATGAAATAAAATAAGTAACTTTACTAATCTCAACTGCCTAGCTTGTTATAACTTCAAGCAGAACCTCATATTTGATGGAAACCTTCTCAAATCATGCATGGAGAATGATTTTTCCAAAAGTGGTAAAATAAGGCGTGATGTCGTTTGTATAAGTGCGAGATTTGTAGCAGTTATTCTAAAAAATGCTACAATAGCTGTTAGAAACTCTAAAACCCGACCTCAGTCTCCATGACACTTTGTAGCAGTTCCTATGAACCACCACAAACATCAAACTAACCCATGACCTTTAGTCTTCTGTAGCAGTTATTGCCTCTAACTACTACAAATGTGGTGCCAATCTGGAGAGACATTTATAACAGTTTATCTAACACAACCGCTACAAATTATTGTGGCTTACCTACTTGCCACTTAGCGTGAATCATACCATTTCAAATTTGTAGGGGTTTTGTTATAAACCATAACAAATCTGTTACTTTGTAGCGTTTTTTTAGAATCGCTACTAAGTAACTACTACAAACTAATGCCTTTTTTGTAATGACCAAAATAGAAATAACAGTAATATCCCAAAATTTTGAGAAGAGATTTAGTAGACACATTTGAAGCCTAGGGATGTTATGAAAAATTAATTTTAGTCAAAATCGTAATTTTAAGCCAAAAAATTAATAAGGAAATAGCTAGTAAATATATATATATATATATATATATATATATATATATATATATAAAGGCCAAGAAAAATTAAGGAAAATTTATAGCTAGTTATTTTGGGACATAAAGGTGTTTATGAAGAAGTTTTTTTCCCTAAAAAGAGTTATAGATAACTATAAATCTATTTTATGTAATTAAGGACATATTTCTTGAAATAATTCAAGAAAAATAGCTAGAGGTTACTGTTTGAACTTACAATTTTAGAGAAATTACTTTATAGTTTAAAGAAACTAATTAAGGAAGAAAATACTTATAAAATATTAAAGATTAATTTCAAGGATTTATTTGATAAGCAAGTACTAATAAAGAAGGGGGGAAATTGGAAAATTCATTGTCTCAATCCCAAACATGCCTACGTACAATCATTACAAGGTTGAGTTTCATATTTCTAGCAAGTAAGCCAATAGCATATTAAAGTAATGAAGCTTATGTGATAAGCTTGTGTCATGTGGGACCAAGGCAATAAAAAAAGGGAAAATTACAATAAGGTCTCAAATAAGAAGAGAAATGAAGAAATGATTCCTTGAAATCGCAAAATGAAAAAATGGTCCCATTGACAACTTCAAGTGCTGGTCATTAACAACTTGAGGGGCCTCAATTGACAACTCCTTGGGACCATTTTTTTCATTTTACGATTTCAAGGGACCATTGTTTCATTGCTCTTCTTGTTTGGGACCTTATTGTAATTTTCCCTAAAAAGAATTAACTTAGTTTTTTCCTTCTTAAACTTCCATCAGCCATAGCCTCCCCTCATCTTACGTACCTATAGAAATAGAAACACAGGGAAAATGGAGAAAAGTCGAGAGGAGAAGGAGCAAGATGAAGGGGAAGAGGAAGTACAATCCAAGGCAAAGCTCACATGCAAACATATATCTAGACCAAAGTGGGTGTCTTGAACCTCCGCCCATCCTTATATTCCTTTGCAGCTGCATCTTCAAGGAAAGATTATGATGATGGAAAATCTGATTTTGAAAGAGGAAGTGAAGAACATAGAAGTTATACAAATCATGCCTCAAGGTTAGAATAAACCTTGTGGTAGCTAGATCTTCACATGCATGTTGACTTTTGAGATTTGGGGTATGATTTTTAGACCTAGAAGTTTTTAATTGATGGATGCTTGTTAAAGCTGAAAGTTGGAAGTGAGAACTGACTATAATCCAATGCTTGATGTTCCAAATGGTAAATGAGTATCTTATCATTAATTCATGTTTAAAGAGATTCAATATAATGATTAGGATAATATTTTTGAAGCTAGAAAAATTCAAATTAAATGGGGATGTTCTTTGGAAAATTTAAGGAATCTAGAATCTTTATGTGCTAATGAAATGATATAAAATAAGTGTTGATGTGATTTATGAAGATGGATATTTGATCATTTGAGTTTTTAAAGTATAGAGGATGTTTAATAGTCATTGTTTTGAAGTGTTATATTATGGGATGATTATACTTAGTTGATGAGCTACACACACAAGTGCTTAATAGATTCTTTGAAGTGATTGGATGAGGATCAAGTTTCATAAGCTTGTCCTATATACCCTTGTTTGACCAGCCCTGTTTAAGCTTCAAGGAGATTATTTTTGCTAAATTTAAGGCTTCCAATAGATTTGGAAATGATTTTTTTTCTAGGATTAGATCCCTAGTGCATTGTTGAAAGTAATTGAAGTGAAAATCGAATTTTATAAATTTGAGCATTGATTGTACGTGAGGTAAAACCAAGGCAAATGACCTCTTTTGACAATGAAATTTGGAGGACATTTAGTAAACTTATCAAGATTTAAGATAGGTTCATGAACACATTAATTGGATGTGTAAATTGAAAGTTATGAATTTTCAATGGGTAGGAAAATTGGAAATCTTGTTTTACCAAATGAGCAATAATTGTTCATGCTAGAATTCTAGACTTGTAGCTATGATTTAATGCTGAGTGTTATTTTTTCCGTTGTAGAGGATTAAAATATTTTTAAATAGAGATTTGAACCACTTCATTTGAATTTTCCTATATTAAGTTATGAGTTTTCAAAGCTCATTGAAAAATTAAGGGTTGGAGTTTGTTTAAAAGCTAGGATTTTAGGAAACAAATAATTTAAGTTATAAGTTATGAATGGTATAAGTATTAATCTACCCTTACTTATACATATATGATAGGATTTTATATATGCCGAAGCCTAACAATGAACTATCAAGGAAAGAAGTAGGGAAAAGGTAAATTGGGAGAAAGCATAAGATGTAGTAAACATTTTCTTTTCATGTGATTGTGCATTGATTTGTTGGTTGTTTATTTGTGCCATTATGCTAATCGTGCATAAGAACATGTAAGTTTCTTTGCATAAGATTATTTTTCATGGCAATGTGCGCTACTTAATTATTCATTTAATTATGTATGCACACCACTTAACGATTGGCTAAATTATCTGTATGATTTATAGGCATCATTGATGATAAAGTGGTTGTAAGGTGTTGTTCTCTATGGCTTATTTTGCATGCTTAGTTGTGATCTTGCATGATTAACATGAAAAAATTTGTTACTACTAAGATTTTCACAAATCTCACCCCTTTCTTTCATGACATAAAACGGGTACCTCTATGGGTTGGGGCAATATGATTGGTGAAGCTTTAAGAAGGTTGGAGTTTTGAAGTAGTTACAAACTATTATTTTGTTTAAATATTATCTATCTATATAGCCGTGTTTACTTTTAATATCACACGCGTGCGCGCGCATGTATATAGATATTTTGGCATGTAAATACCCTTCATAAGGAGGAGAGCTAAGGTTATGCTAACCTAAAGGTAAGTGTCATTTGTGGTGATGACAAAAGTATATTTATGCTTAATTTATTGTAGTTGTTAAAGCATGTTTGAGTAGTAGCTAATTTGTTTAAAAGCTCGGGCAATACATGAATTATGTCCTAAGATATTTATATGCAAAATTTACAAGTTATATATCATTGCTATAGAATCACATATATATGACGATTATTATCAATCATATATGACAGTTCTGAATCGTCATATATAAATGTGCTATATGTGTATGTGTATGTGTATGTGCATGCTCAATGCAGGAAACATAAAGGTTCTGAAACATTCTATATTTAGAGCATATATAACGATTCTTTGTTATTAATAACCAAAATGTATTGACCTTATTTTTATTATATATAGTTATTTTTAAATTTTTATTTTTATTTAGTTTTATTGTTAATATTTATTATATAAAGCACAATATAATCATTGATAATAACAAGATAATAATATTAAATAAAAATTATATTTATTATATTCAATATTCAATACAAACATCATAAAATTTAAAAGAAATCAATCACTAAAACACTCACGATAGAACATTATATTATAATTCTTTAAATTCTAAAAGAAAATCTATTATTAAAAAATTCCACAACATTCTTCAATGCCTTTATTGTAGATTGTCCATAGATCAGGTATACTCCCACAGTTCATGTCACTAGCTACTAGCTTATTGTTTAAGTGCAAAAAGATCATATAAATAGGAAAATAAGAATATATATAGTAAAAATAAGCAAACTTAAAAACTTGAGCAAATCTCAAAATATAAATATGAAAATCAGAATATAACACACACACACACACACAGAGTAAAAACTAGCAAATATAAAAATTTTAGCAAATCTTGAACTTGATTCAACAAGCCTAGATTTGGTTGCTAAAGTTTAGGAATGTGAGATACTCAAATAAGAATTAACCAACATTCAAATAGATTGTGATTTAACTACTAAAACTTAAGAGAAAAATTTCTTATTGATGTTTAGTCAATATAATTTAGTGTAGTCATAATTATTTTCACTATAATAAAACAACAACAAAAAATTTAGCATTTTACATCATTGTCTTTTCCGTGCTCTCTATTTTTCTCCAATGTTTTGCATCAAAAAGTAGATATTGTTTTTGGTTTGCAATTCTTTTTCTTAGATAATCCTGACTGGTGACCTTGATCCTCAACTAGTGAGCTCTTGTTATATAAAAAGATTAAAACTAAAAACTTCAGTTGGGAAAAAAAGAAAACTCACACGAGGAAGAATCACGAAAGGAAGGAGTTGCAGAGTGAAGAACCATGACAGTGGTGGAGGATGAGACCAGCAGCGGTAGAACAAAACCCATGAGAAAAGGTGTATGAGACCTAAGGGAAGCTCAAAATATGTTTGAGAAGGAGTTAGAAGAGTTGTGTCAAATAAACTATTTTCAAAATCACTCTTTCTTATGTTTGACATTTTTAGAATCCTGCCTTCTAATATTAAACAATACATAATGGTTCTTTGTGTAAAATTGTCAAGTATTATCAAATAAAATTTTTCAAAATCCTGCCTCTTTATATTTGATATTTTTTATAATCTTGCCTTCTTCTATATGACATTTATCATTTTTAACCGTTAAATATTATTAAAGAATACATAACAATTCTTAGTGAAGAACCTTCAAGTATCGTTAAATAATTTTTTTTTAGAATCCAATCTCCTTATATTTGATATGAGATTGTAAGAACCTAGTAATAGTAGAAGAATCATCTTTCCTAGTAGCAATTGCCTCTACTCACATAGAAACATAGTCTACTGCAAGAAGATATATGTAAAACCAAAGGAAGGGGGAAATGGTCCCATAAAGTCTATGCCCCATACATCAAATATCTCACAAAAGTGAATGGGCACCATAGGCATCTAATGCCTCTTACCCCAACTCCCAAACCTTTGACAAGTATCATAAGATTTGCAATAAACATATGAATAATGAAACAAAGTAGGCCAATAAAATCCATACTCTAACACCCTCCTAGCAGTCCTATTCCCACTAAAATGCACCCCATAGAAAGAAGAGTGGGCAAGGAAAGAATAGAGTGAATCTTATCATTTGCAACACAACAGCGGATGATTTGGTCACTATATTGTCTCTAAAGGATAGGTGGATCCTAAGTATAGTAGTTAGCCTCCCTCTTTATCTTGTTCTCCTGAAACCTAGACCTAGATGGAGGAACTACATGAGAAACAAGATAATTCATAACATTAGAGTACCATGGCTCTTGTATAGCTAGTCAAACAAAGCAAAATCAGGAAAAAAGGTTAATAATGAGATCTGAAGGATCAACTCCCTGTGTACCAGGAGGGAGGCGACTCAAATGGTCTGCTACATGATTCTCGACACTAGCTCAATCTCTAATCTCAATATCAAACTATTACAGCAATAAAGCCCATCTCAATAGTCTAGCTTTAGATTGAGGCTTCTTGAATAGATGATGAATAGCTGAATAAGCAGTAAACGCCACTAAACCAGAATTAATCAAATATTGCCTAAATTTTTCTAAGGCTAACACAATAGCATACAACTCCTTCTTTGTAGTGGTATAGTTCACTTGAGCTGAGTCAAGTATCTTGGATGCATAAACTATTATTCTAGATAACTTATCCTCTCTCTGACCAAGCATAGCACCTACAACATTGTTAGAAGCATCACAAGATAACTTGAAATGCAACTTCCAATTAGGTGCAACTAAAATAGGAGGTGTCACTAGCATTAATTTGAGAGTGCCAAAGGCATGTCTACACTTGTCATCAAAATGAAAATTAATTTTTTTTGTAAGTAAAGTGGAAAGAGGAATGGTAATTTTACTAAAATCTTTAATAAAACGCCTATAGACTCCCGCATGCCCAAAAAAAATCTCACTTCTTTTACATTGGTAGGATAGGAAAGTGATGAAATAGCTTCAGTTTTAGCTCAATCCACCTCTATTCCTTTAGAGGAAACAAGTTGACCTAAAACAATACCATTATCCACCATGAATTGAACTTTTCAGAATTTAAAATAAGATTCTTTTTCAAACATCTTTTCAAAGCAAATTCAAGACTAGCAAGACACTCATCAAAATCATTGCCAAAGACGGTGAAATCGTCCATAAAAAAAACCTTCATGTTATGCTCCAATAAATCACTAAACATTAACATCATACACCTTTGAATGGTGCTTGGAGCATTACATAATCCAAATGGCATCCTTTGATATGCGAAGGTAAAAGTAGTCTTTTCTTGGTCCTCATGTGAGATAGAAATTTGAAAAATATCCAGAGAAATCATCCAAGAAACAATAATAAGACTTTCCAGAAAATCCTTTCTAACAATTGATGAATAAAAGGCAAAGAAAAATGATCTTTTCGAGTGGCAGTATTCAACTTTCTAAAATCAATGCACAATCTCCAATAATTCTGAATTCTTGTAGGAATAAGCTCATTATTGTCATTTTTCACAATGGTGATGCCAATTTTCTTTGGCACCACTTGCACAGGAGATACCCACTTACTATTAAAAATAGGATAAATAATCCTGGCACTTAACAACTTAGACACCTCTTTCTTAACCACATCCAAAATTAGAGGATTTGGCCTCTTCTGTAGTTTCCTAATTGGCTTAGACCCCTCATGCAACAAGATCTTGTATGTGCAAACAAAGGGATTGATCCCTGTATGGTATATCAGCAAATGACCACCTAATAGCCCCTTTATACTTTTTCAAAACAGTCACTAGCCTAGATTCCTCACAACTACTGAAAGCATTTGACACAATCACAGGTAGTATACCATTATCAGTAAGGAAAACATATTTAAGATTAGAGGGTAAGGGTTTAAGGTCCAAATCTGAGAGTGGGATGATAGAAGGAATAAGCTCCGTAGTCTCAAGTGGTTCAAGTGAAAGAGTGGTGCCCATAGTGCTTAGGGAAGGAGGTATCAATGCATTTTCACATGATTTGAGTTCTCCATTTCCCTTGTCAGAGCAAGCATTCTTTAAGGAAGAAGCATTATCAATAGCTTCTACAACAGCTCTTTAGGAATCATCAATACCTAAAACAATGCAATAAACACCTTTCTCATGGCTATTAAATGAAGTCTGCATATGCCTATCATAAGGAAAAGTAGCTAAAGCATAAAAAACATGCCAAAATGAAATTCAATCATCAATCTCAAGACAATTGATACATGACACGACACCTTCACATGTACAAAACAAAGAAGTATGAGAGGGGGGAAAGGCAATTGGATGCAACATCATCATGCTCAATCATGTCAAACCAAGTATCACCAACCAAATCATTTAAATCATCATCTTGATAGTCAATCATGTTAATTCACAACTAAGAACAATAAGACAAAGGGTGATTCATAGCCTCAAACATATCGAATTTCACCTCTAGGTCTCCAATTCCTATAGTAATGATACCATACTTCATGATGATGATAGTCTCAACTAGCCTTAGGAAAGGCCTTCTTAGGATTAAAATACCATCACTATTGTTTTCATTTTCCATATCAAGCACATAGAAATTAGTAGAAAACACTAGGCCTTTCACTTGCACAAAAAGATCTTCTAAAAATGCTCTTAGGGTATCAAATTGTTCTATTAGCGAGCTGAAGAACTACATGGTCTCTTTTATAGCTTGAATACCAAGGGACTTATAGATGAAAGAAGGCATGACATTAATTGCAACACCCAGATCAAGCAAAGCATATGAAATGGTAGCCTTGCTTATAGTATAAGGAATAGTATTAGAACATAGGTCTTTGCATTTAGTTGGAAATTGAGGCTTAAACAAAGCACTTAGGCTAAATCCCAGTTGGATTCTTTCATTATACATATACTTCCTTTTGTTTATGCAAACATATTTCAAAAACTTAGTTGACTTTAGCACTTTCTTAATTAACTCAAGCAAAGACAAATTCACTTCAACTTTACTAAACATTTCTTTATCATACTTATCATCAACAACCTTCTTGCTAGCAGAATAGGAAACCTTATTACCTTTAAATAGAAGCTCATGGTTGGACAACTTCTTGGCTCTTTCATCTTCTTGTGCAATCGCCACTCCTTTTTGCTTTTGGTGTTGCTTCTTAGAAGTCTTCTCAAGTAGTTTCTTCTCTTTCTTGCTCTTAGAATCAGGAGCTTGCCCTTTAGAAATGTAAGAAGATGCATCATTTTCTTGCAATTAGGAGGGTTGAGAAACCATATCATTTCTTGGAGGAAGATCCATTATGATCTCCTTATCCACTTCCTTATTATCATTGTCCTTGAACCCAATTGTTTTTCCATTTCTTAAGGTCAAAGCATTAAGAGACTTATGATTGATGACCATATTAGAAGGCATAGCACCGCTAGACGTATCTTACTTGTCAATGATGTTATCCGAAAGTTGAGTGACAAAGGAATTCAAGTTAGCGGTCTTAGTATCCCATTGTTCCATCTTATGTTCCAAACGTTCAAACATTTCTTTAGTTCTAGCATTTTTCTTATTCATATCATTATGCATAAATTTGATGATCTTAATAAGTTGTGAGATACGGTCATCATCATTTGGAACAATATTATGAGGTTACAAATCTTGAGAAGTGGAAGCCTTGTAGTAAGTAGGTTCATCATTATGCCACCGAAAGTTTTGATAAGCTTTCCAACCTTTATTGTAGGTGTTGGAATTAGGATCCCACTTAGAGTTTAGTCTCCCTTGATACATAGCATTAACTTCCTCACAGTGGTTAGAACATAAACTTGTAATATGCATTACCGAACCACAATTACCACAACTAGGTGCAAAATCTTATATAAAATCTTTGAGTTAAAGCAAAATCTGACCTGACTATGCAGAACAAAAAGCTACAATTTTAGTCAGGGACTAAAGTGTAACTTTTAAAAGTTTACGGTGCTAAACTGTAATTTCTGCAATTTAAACCCAAACTTCCATTTTCATACTTGATCTAATTTCTTTAAGAACCTACAATTAAAATAATTAATCCAATATCAAATCTTCTCAAAAAAATCAATGCTCAAGAGTAATGACAATTATTTTGATAATTTTGCCTTTTTTGTTCTAATTCAATATGCTTACTCTTGATTCCAATTTATTGTAAGAAATATATTTTAAGCTCAATAACTATGAAAAAATCTCTAAATAAAGTATGAAAATAATCATAAAGATAGGGATTTGTCGACCCTGATATTTCCATATGACTACTAAATCGGTTATAGGAATCCCTTCTCACTCTCTCGACATCTCCATGGCTTATGCAGACCTCTCGAATTTTCACTATCAACTTCTCGAGAGTAGTGACATCATAGGTACCCATCCTTGTCTTAACATCATCACTTCACTTCTCTAATATTTGTCTAGCCAGCCAATTGTTGTGAGCCACATTTGTTCTATCCAAGTACAACACATACCTGGCCAACTCCATAAATCAATCTATAAACGAGTCCTCATCCATCTCCCCCTATTGAAGAATGAAGAACTCAATTTATTTTTGGAGCCTCATCTCAATGGGGAAATAGAAATCAAAGAAAATCCTCTTAAATTCATCACAATCAAGCCGATGCCTATCAGCAAGCTCCACAGTATTCCACCAATCCAAGGCACTGCCAACTAAGTTTTCACAACTAGCATCCTTTGATATTTTTCATCACTACTATAGAAAAAACATATTACTACCCTAGAAGACGTCCCTTTTTTAAAAAAAGGAAGTAAAAAATGGATGGAGTGACATTTTTGTAATTCTAAACTGCAAATTTGAAATATTAGTCGGCTTTAAGCGTCCTAATTAAAATTGAGGACGCGTAAAGTGTTCTTTTGACATCCCAAAAATTAATTGAAATTCCTAAATCTTTCCTTTAGGCATCCCTCACATAAAAGGACACCTAAAGCAGTGCTTTTAGCGCCAAAAGCCCTTCTTTTTGGCGGCAGAAGAAATTTAGGACAAACTTTAGGCATCCCTATTTTAATTGGGATGCCTAAAGGCGCATGTTTAGGAGTCCCTATTTAGAATATGAACAATTAAACTACGGCCCAATGCATGTCAGTTAAAGACTGACATGCTTTATGGCCAAAAGGCCATGTTTAGGCATCCCTATTTAGAATAAGGACGCCTAAACTGCCAATGCATGTCAGTCTTTAACTAACATGCTTAATGGCCAATTAGGTGTCCCTATTTAAAATAGGGACGCTTAAAGGCCCCTACTAATGCATTTCAATCTTTGAATGACATGTTTTAGGCATCCCTATTTTAAATAGGGACACATAAAACCCTTTAGGCGTCCCTATTTCAAAATAGGGACTCCTAAAGAGCTGTCACTCACTCTGACACTCCTCTGCTCTCCTTTCTCTCCGTTTATCATCTCCTTTATTCTCTTCTCTCTCTCTCTGTTAACTTAAACTCCCTGCCCTCTTCTTTCTCTATCTCTTATCACTCTCTTCATCACATCACTCTTTCTCTGTCTTTCATCACTCTCACTCTTTCACCGATGCTACTCCTACACTCTCAAGAGGGATAGAGTCCTACCTCACACTTACAGATGAAGGAGAAGAGCTTTCTTTCACTGTTTTTTCTCTCTTACTCTCACTACCGTCGTCCTCCCTCTCACCACTATGGGTTATCTCCCTCTACATCGTCGGGAACATATTAGCTTGATTTAGTAAAGAACTTGGAATATTTCAAGTATTTTCCTTTCAAGTTTTTGATAGTTTTCACTTGAGTTTGGTTCTGCCCTGATTTTATTCCCTTCTTAAAATCAAAAGTTTGATTGTTATGAATGGATTATGACCTTAGATATGGTAGTTAAGCATGGAGATGTATTGTTGAAAGTAGAAAGCTTGAAAATTAATTATTGTTGTAATTTGGGGAACTCCTTTTTATAAAGGGAAGTTCTGCCTAAATTTTTATAAAATTTATATTTGGATAGATAAATATTTTAATGAAGAGAACATGAATTTTTTAGAAGCTAGAAAGCATTAAAACAATATGTTAAGAATTAAACTAGAGAAAAATTACAATATTAAGAAGGAAAATGCTCTTAGCCTTGAGGAATTGAGTGGAAAAGAGTGAGATTCTGATAAATGAAAATTTTTTTTGTTTAATTATTATTATTTCAATTTTTCTTTTTAATTTCAAATGAAAAGCATGTATGAATAATTTGACTTCACAATTTAATGAACAAGGTTTCATTGCTTTAATGAAATTGTTGGATTAAATTACTCATATTGTCCTGAATTTCCTCAATTAGTTAGTTTCATTTAAATTAAGCTGAAATGGTTTGTTATTGAAATTTTGGGATACCTCACTTTTAAGGGGAAATTCTACCAAAATGTTTTTAAAAAAAATAGTAAAAGGAAATCCAATTGGTAATAATTTTTCTAAACTTGAGTGTTGTTGGAAATGGATTAAGTTGTAATAAAATGGATCATAGTTGGATGAATGCTTTAAGAACTAGTGAAGAATATGAGAATGTGGTAGAAGAGTTTATTAAATTTTCTAGAATGAATGCTCCAACAAAAAATGGGAAGTATTTTTGTCCTTGTGTCAATTGTTTAAATGAGAATCGACGAGATGTTGTTTTTATAAGGGATCACCTACTTTGTAATGAAATAAATCTTCGATACACAAGGTGGATATGGCATGGTGAGGAAGTAAAAGATTTTCCGTCACACAAGAAGGAAGTTGTGGATGTCATAGATGAAGATAGAATGGAGAAAATAATTCATAATATTGAGGTAGAATCCTTTGCGCAATCGCATGAATATGATAGCCTACGGACTGATGCAAAGACACCATTGTACCCTGGGAGTAAGTACACACGGCTCCCAGGGATATTGCATTTGGTCAACTTAAAGGTAACTTGTGGGTGGACCGATAGTAGTTTCACATTGTTGCTTGAATTGTTGTGTGATATATTTCTAAAGGATAATGTACTTCCAAACCGTATGTATGAGGCCAAGAAAATCTTATCGATGATGGGTATGGAGTACAAAAAGATACACGCTTGCCCTAATGACTACATTTTATACAGAAAAGAGTATAAAGGTCTTAGTGAGTGTCCTAAGTGTAAAACGCCATGATACAAAGTGAAGAAAGATGGTGGTTGTGGCGAAAGGACAACTAAAAGGAAACCTTCAAAGATGTTGTGGTATCTTCCAATAACACTGTGGTTTAAGTGGTTGTTTGCGAGTACAACAAAAGTGAAGAAGTTGAGATGGCGTTCTGATGAGAGAATATCTAATGGAAAATATCTTCGGTACCCGGTTGACTTTCCACAATGGAGGAAAATAGATGAAATGTTTCCTCAATTTGGCAGCGAGTCGAGAAGCCTTTAGCTTAGGCTTTGTATAGATGGAATCAGTCTGTATGGAACTCTGACTAGCACATATAGTTCGTGGCTAGTTCTCCTTGTAATATATAACTTACCTCCCTGGCTATGTATGAAACGCAAGTATGTGATGCTTTTTATGATGATCTCTGAACCAAAACAATCATGAAACGATATCGATATCTACTTGGTGCCTTGATTAAGGACTTCAAGAAGTTGTGGGAGGAAGGCATAAATGTGTTTGATGCATATAAGAAGGAGTCCTTCAAACTACGTACAATGATTTTCACCACGATAAACGACTTCCCTGCATACGGAAACTTTTCAGGGTACAGTATGAAGGGGCATAAAACATGTCTGATCTCTAAAGTAGACACACTTCCATCAACTTAAGCATGGAAAAAAATAGTTTACCTTGGTCACAGGAGGTTTCTTTATCAGTTCCACCCATATTTTAGGTTTAGAAAGCATTTTAACAGCTTACTAGAGCATGTAATAGCTCCAAAGGCATTAACCGGGGAGGAAGTTTATAGTCAGGTGGAACGTATCAATGTCACCTTCGGTAGAAATCAGAGGACAACAGGTGAAAAGAACATATGGCAGAAGAGATCAATTTTCTTTGATCTTCAATATTTGCATAGTCTTAATGTAAGACACAGTATTGATGTAATGCATGTGGAGAAAAACATTTGTGATAGTCTTGTCAGTACGATTTTACAGATACCAGGCAATACTAAGGATAGAATCAGTACGAGACTAGACCTTGTTGACATGGGAATAAGAGAACGGTTACATTCACAACTAAGAGATAATAGTAAGAGGGCATACATAAAGCTAGCAACGCATATACTATCAAAAGCGGAGAAAAGAAGTTTGTGTGGGTGTTTGTATGAAATTAAGGTGCCATAGGGGTATTCTTCTAATATGAGCAGGTGTATCTCATGACTATCATGTGTTGATGCAACAAATATTACCACTAGCTATTAAAGGCATTATGAAAGATGAAGTACGAACCATTGTAACAAGATTGTGTGCTTTCTTTAATGCTATCGTAACAAAGTCATTGACACTGAAAAGTTAGATAAACTGGAAAAAAAGGGTTATATGATTTTGTCCCAACTAGAGATGCATTTTCCTCCTTCATTTTTTTGATATAATAGTGCATTTGATAGTTCATTTGGTAAGGGAGGTAAGGCTCTGTGATCCAGTTTACCTGAGGTGGATGTACCATTTCGAGCGATTCATAAAGATCTTAAAAGGGTATTCTAAAATCCTTATCGACCTAAAGCCTTAATAGTTTAGCAATATGTAATTGAAGAGGCTATGGACTTTTGCAAAGATTATCTATCAGGGAAGAAGGAACATTCTCGGCATGAAGAGGGGAGAAGCAAGGGAATACGAGGACTGAAAGTGAAGAATGTGCGTCATGAAGAGGTATTGCAAGCATACTTGTATATCCTGAATAATATGGAAAAATTTCAACTGTACATAGATGAACACAAAGTTTGAAGAACATAAATCCAAAGAAGAATGACATGCAGATAGCTATTAAGCAAAACAAGACTTTTATAGAGTGGTTCGAGGAGAAGGTTTTGCATGAGACTAGGGTGTCTGAGACAATCAAGTGGCTAGCTTGGGGGCCTTCGTTTCAGGTTATTACTTAGACCGGTTATAATATAAATGGGTATTCTTTCTACACAAATGACCAAGATAACAGAAGTACCGTGCAAAATAGTGGGGGTTATGGTAGAAGCTGAAGCCATGCATTTTCCCAGTTCTAAAGACAAAAACTCTATATTAGCATCCATGGCTTATTATGGAGTTATAGAAGAAATATTGAAGATAACCTATAACAAGTTCAAAGTTACTTTATTCAAATGTAAGTGGGTTACCAATACTGTTGTGGTAATATATCAACAATTTGGATTTATCTCAGTCGATCTTTGAAGAATTGGTTATAGAGATAAGCCCTTCATTCTAGCAAGCTAGGCGAAGCAAGTGTTTTATGTCACAGATCTTGCAAATAAAAAAATGTCCATTGTACTTTAAAGTAAAAAATAGAAGTATGGTGATCCAACCTTCAACCTTTATGACACACCACCTTTCATAATAAATCCACCTAGAGCAAGTGAAGTAGAATTGATAGATGATGAAGAATATGCTGCAATAAATTATCATTGTAAAGAAATATAGGAAACAATATAGAGTAAGACATTTACTTAAAAGAAAATTGTATTGTATGTTTAACTTATAAAATAGTACTGTGTGCTTTTTTTCCTTAATCTTGGTTAGTTTTTTCAATTAATTGTAATTTATTTATGTCTCTGATAATGACTTTTGTGTTAATAGGAATATGGATAGTTCTAGTAACTCACAAAGTGATAGGGAGCATTAAATGGAAGGAGGTCAACTCGTTGTGAGAAGAACTAGAGGCATCACAAAGATGCATGTATTGGCTGCACGTCATTAACATCAACAGGAGAGGCTGCATGTGGACTTTGATACCAACATGAATCCACTTGATCCTGAGGAAGACCATTTCATTAGCTATTTAGGCTATTTGGGTCGGAGCAAAGTTCACATCATCTATAATATTGGAGGTGGGTTCCCCTGAAAATGAAAGATATTATTTGGCAACAAATTTTGGTATATAAGTTTTGATACATCTGCATTTGGATCTTTATTCCTATTACTTCAAATATAATTTTCTTTATTCCTGCAGCAAACGTTCCATGTCCCAAACACTAGGGAGATGTACAAGCACTGGATGGGGGAGGTTCGTCTATGATGGAAAGATTTAAAAAACAAGCTCACACAAAGGTATATTCGAGGGGAAAAGAGAGGTTAAGACCCATGTCAAGAATATTCGTATTTGCCTCCAGAGGACTGGAGGTTGTTCGTGGCATCACAGGAAGATCCTAAATTTTTGGTAAACTTTATTTCATCATAATATAAAACTTTTTATTTCAATATACTTGACATCATTGACTCGTTTTTCATTGTTTTCCTTTCATAGGAAGTAAGTGCAGCAAATATAGAGAGGCAAGCAATAAATAAGTATCAGCATTGCATGTCTCATGGTGGTTATCGAAAGCTTAAGCGGAGGATATGGAAGAAGAGTTGGAGAAAATGAAAGAAGCAGCCAAATCAGATCCTAGCGTTCTTGTGTAGGCCTCAGCTCCTCCTCCACATCACAAAAACTGGGAAGCAGGGAGGATTAAGGGTAGGAAGTTTATAAATCCGATTGTTACTGAGGTTGTCGTGAGGATTGTAAGTAGTTAAAGTATAAGTATTTAATTTTGATATTTTTTGTATTGGTAGTGTTTAATTTTCATTTATGATAAATTGTATGCTACAGGATGAACTCTGAGAATATAGCAGCCATAGTTCATTTACTCCTAGTGGACAGATGAACATATTGTCAACAGTAATTGGGAAGGTTGGTTACCCCAATCGTGTTCGAGGGGAGGTAAAGGGATTTAGTATCGTGAAGTTTTTTGAATGAGCCTTACATAATTCATCACAAGCTGAACCCAATAGAGAGCCTGTGGCTAAGCTTCGTGAGGAGCTCCGAGCAGAGCTCTTAAAAGAGCTGTTGACAAAGCTACGTTGTGAAATGAAATATATATTTGAATCAAAGATGGAAAGTAATAGGCATAAAACCCAGGAATCCCCGACTTTCCCCAGCACCAAAGGAAGTTATAACCCGCCAAAGGAACCCCTTGGCCAACCTTCTCCCACTCTGGAGTCAGAAGAACCTTGCATCCTCTATTTAGATGGCCCACTGTTGTGTGCTGTTGCTAATGCTCTTGTTCATACACAAGCAACCACCCACCATCATAAGCAAATTCCACAACATTTATGTAGGGTGACTGTGACATCTGTTCGAGAGGGGGAAGAAGGAGCAGCCATCCCTATCCATGATGTATAGGTTTCCAGCTGTGTTAGACGATAGGATCTTTCATTCTTTAGCCTTAAAATCTTATTGGCATGTCGACAACACCTCCAATGGTAGGAACTACCTTCGTATTACTTGACATCTGTTGGCATCCTACTAATAATCGGTTTTCTATGTTATAATAATAGAACGAGCGAGATGCGGTGAAATGGCCCCTCTTGGCACGATTATAACAGATTTATAAATGTATTCATTAAATCGACTTGCAAATGCCTCCAGGGATTGTGGGCCTAACATTGACGTATCCCTTCACGATTGACAGTAAAGATCTCAGGGAGTTTATCCATTTGGAGGAGATAGATGTAGGATGGGTGAAACTTGACATCCGATTAGTTTTTTTTTCCTTCAATTAATATAGTGGTTTTTTGGTTTAATACATTCAATAATTCATTTATCATGTTATTTCTATTTTAGGTCGTTCCATCACACATGCATTGATATGGGAAGACAGGAGTTATATGAATTCTTGTGTCTGGAAAATACAATAAGGGATAGTAATACTGTGCAAAAAAGGACACATTATGTGGGCTACACAATGGGAGATACCAAATTTCGTTATTATCTAGCACCAATTATTCAAGGGTACGTACTTTAATTTTGATTTTTTAGGAAGTTTAAGAAATAATTGCATTGTCATCTAACTTCATTTTAATCTATATGTTGTTGTAATTACCATTGGAGTTTGTGTGTTATTTGTCCCCGCATCAACCATATCTATTGGTTTGATTCCTTGGGTAAAAAGCAAGACAAGGAAACAAAATCCGTTTTCAACACGTAAGTTATTTTGTTTTTATTCCATTGATTCTCGACTTAAATGAATTGTTCTAATTTTTGTGGTTTTACATTTTACTGATAGTGGGACCCATACATATAAACTCCTTGGTGGGTCACGCGAGGGTATAATTGTTAAAGACCCAAAGTGGTTTTATCCGAAAGTATGTGGTTTCAATTCAAGTTCTTTCATTGATGGTCATTTTAGATATGACTTTATTGATTTTAACCAATTGCTTTTGATTTATAGTGCCCTCGACATCCAGGGGCCACTAAATGCGACTACTACATTATCCTTTACATGTATAACATCATTCAGAGCGGTGTTACAAGTGATTTTTAGCAGGTAATCAAATGATAATATTTTGGGTATTGTAATTGAATTGCTAATTAATTATTTCAATTCACTGATTTTATCTAATCTTATTTTCTAATTTGCAGATTTTTGATAATGAAGCTGCCTACTTATATGAAGACATTAATTTGATCAAAGACTTTTTGGCTGGGCAGCTTCTTCAACACATAGATCAGTAAAAGTGTATGTTTATGTTAGGTAGTATAGTTGTGTAGTAGACAGCATTTTTGACAACACTTTGTGGTGGTTCTTGTACATAGATGGTAGTAGCAGTTAATTAGCTACTGATGGATATTTCCTTACCATTTTAAGGATATTGTGGTTTATTCTTCTATCATGTTTCTGTTGTTTTTAATTTGTTGGGCAGACAAAAATATAAACAATTTTTTTAAAAAAAAGTTATTTTTTACGTCCATAATCAAAAAGGACGTCTAAAGATACTTTAGACGTTCCTTTTACAACAATGAGACGCCTAAAGTGGACTTTAGGAGTCCTTTTTGCAATAAGGGACGCTTAAAGTGGACTTTAGGCATCCATTTCTTAACGAACGTTATTTCTAATATTTATTACGTCGCTTGTATAGGCCTCCCCCTGGGTAAACAACCTTAAAAAGAGATATTAAAAGTGATTTCTGTAGTAATGTCACACTTAATCAACTCAAACAACATCTCCAACCTGTTAATCTAACTCTCAACTTCTATTAGCAATCCACCCTAAGAAGGTCTTAGGATGGAAATGATATAAGTGCTTCCATACTGTAAACATGTGTAGAGTAGACATTCGCTCTGCCGACTTGTCCAGCTCAAAGTCTAGTGGATGTGGAACTAACCCCTAAGAATGGAAAATTTTCTCTTTCTCAGACTCCACATTAAGCTCTTAGGCATAATCCTTGTTTTGCCCACTTGACCCTTCACTGGCTATACCCTTCTCAAGTCTTCTCAATCGTTTATCCATAGAAAGGGTTACTCTAGATAGATACTACAACATTTTAGCCTCGATTAAATGCTGCTAGGACCCATTAGGTCTCTATCATTCGTTGTCATTAATGTCTGTACGCCTCATATTCACCATCTATCCCCACCTTAGGGCAAAACCCTACCAAAGAAGGAGAACAATAAGAAAAAGAAACAAAACACAATAATAAAGGGAAGCAAGTGCGTATATATTATATATTGTCATACTCTAAATGTAATGCATGACAAGGCTAGGAAATCATAAATATATGGCTATGGTACTAAGTTGAAAAGACCATTTCTTACAAACAATAATTAGCCATGATGGTTTGAAAAAACCTAATTAGCAAATAATGAGCAGAAAAGCGTTTCTTTCGATAAAACTCATGGGGGTCTAGGGCACAAAACATGTCCACAAACTCATCACAAAAAATCCATCACTCTAGACACAAATAATAAATAGTAGAAAACGTAGCCTACAAGTTTTACAACACTAAACCCTATAACAAAAGGTCTACACAAAATAATTTCCAATTCAAGATAGGAATGTGGGTCCACCAAAATATCATAGTATGCAAAATAATGCCTTAGGCCAAACAATGGTGAAACAGTTATCCAAAGTAATAAATATAGTGGCAATATAGAAATCAACACAACACCAATACATAAAGAGGCATACAAAGCTCACGATGCCTATGTCTTTAGCTACTTCCCTTAGCCTCTAGTAGAATTAGAGGCCTCGCCTAAAAAAAATTAACAACTACAAGGTAAGACGTAAAGTCCCAATAACTAAAATCAATTTACAAGGTACGCAGGAAATGATTGCAAACCAGAGAAGCATGTTTAACTAACATAATAATAATATTCTTAATAATTAAATTTCACATAATTTTTTCAATGTTTAAAACCATCTCCACTCATCCACCTTGTTCCTCCTTATATCTTCTGGATGTGGTACATCCTATCAGTGCTAGTATACCTAACCAAAAGTTAGCTAGTCACTTCAAGAATACTACCCCTCTCATGTCGTTACCGATATACCGTAACAAGTAGGTGTCCCCCCAAAATACTCAACTCAAAATTTGAGTCAGGAATGAGAGAGCCGATGGCCACAGTTTCTCTATATCTCTTCCATACAACCCAACATATCCTATAATAGAAAAATAATATATCACTATAGTTTTCAAAAACATTTTACAATATTATCATTCCATATACAATATCACATCACAAATATCATAACCATCACAACAGTAACAATCTTAATAATAATTCACACTTATATATACAAGTTGAAAAATGCACTGCTTCACTGAATTCAGTTCATATTCAAACATACAAATAATTTTTCAAAACACACACAAGTAGTATAGATGAAAAGTAATGTTTAGAAAACACCATACAGCCTAAAGCATGCATATAGAATAAATTAACCCTGGTTACCTCAACTCTAAGCTTAACCTTAACTTGAGGAGCAAAGAACGAGCAAACACAGGTCACAAAAAAGCTGTATATTATCAATGTAGATGCGAATCAACCACAAGCAATAATAAAATAAATAAGTTACATAATTCAACTTCCAAAAACCTAATTTCCTCTATAACCATTATCCTCAACATTCCAATTTTCTTAACAATCCTTAACCTCAACAATCAAAGTTCATAGATCACTTCTCATGAGTCTAAATGATTCATTAAAATCCTTAGGTAACCTCTACACCATCCTCTTCCCTCAATCACTCAATTCCATAAGATAAAGTTTTACCTCCAATGCACCCATAGGCATAAAATAATCAATATCAATATCCTAAACCGATTAAATCTCTTTTCTAACTTATATGAGTATAATCCAATTATTAAATAACTCTTCAAACATCCACATAATCAAAATCATATTAAACCCTAACTCAAATATCAAATCTTCACTTATAATTTCATATACCTCAAAATATAACAAAACTAAATTGATTAAAGTTTCAATAATATCTCTAACAATTCAATTAAATTGTTTAACCAAAATTTATCGGTAAAAAGTCCAAAAAATAGTTTATGATCTGTTTATAAAAGAAATTGATTATAAAATCATAAAATAACCAATTAATAAATCAAACCCGATTAGAATTAGCTATTAGCCTTCCTTTACTTATATATAGTCATTTATTGTCAAAACTCAAAGCTCTCAAAACCTAACCTCAAAATGTTCTCTAATTAATATAGTATTACCCTCATTAGAAAGATAAAAGTACATGGAACAATTTTCATAAAGAAAGTTTGATGAAAAGAAGTGATTTTAAGCACCAAAATAATCTGAAAAGCTTGAACCATAACCTGAAATAATGGAGCCACCGTCGACTAGTAGAGAAGAGAAGAAGAACGAAACTATGTGACTTCGACCCCTTTACTGTTTGGCAAGATGTGGGGGTATTCTCTATATGATCTAATAAGGGGCCATGTGTGATACCTCATTTCCTATAGCCTCAGGAGACTACAAAAGAGTAGCAAAAGTATTTGTGAAACCAAGATCGAGTCTCGGATTAAGAAATTTTGGAAAAATGTTCACAATTCCTCAAATCTATCTCAGGATTTGAACCTGGGACTGAGAGGGGTTTCTGGGAGTAATAAAAATTTTCTTAAACAATTTCAAAAATATCAACTATCTCACTAAGTGTCACCGGTTTCTCTTTCCATTTTATCAAAGTATGCGAGCGATTCTCTACTTAGTTTTCATGTTTCATACCTTAGTTAAGTTTCGTTAGCGATCGGAAGCGAAATAAATCTAAAATGTTTCTTTACTAGTCTATCAACATTATCAGTTTCACTATCGTAGCACTGTCTAGGTTACAGGCTATTCATACTATATACAGATCCAAAATACAAGAAACAGACAACCAACAAAAGACTAAAGTCTTTCACGTTCCCAATCTCTAGTGGTCCTTATTTACCTTCGTCTTGCCCCTTGAGCTCTCTCCCTGTACTGTAGATGGTTTATAAAAAAGAGTGAGATTCAAAAGAATCTCAGTAGTAACGTAATGTCAATCATGCATATATATCATCACAAAGCATGCTATACAGACATCATACAGCAGAACTATCACAACAGCATTCAGTGCATCACATGCAGTTCATAGTAAACAACCATAGCGCTAGGCATGTTAAAGGCCCTGAGGGATACCCGCGCAATAGGCCCCGGGATCCACTCGTGCATTACAGAAAGTTATTGGCCCAAGCGTCCACCCGCGCAATAGGCCCCGGGCGACCACTCTGCATAACCAAAATGTGTTAGATATCTCATAATGAATCCACACAACACACCATGCATGATATAATATATGAAAGACAAGTTACTACCTAGTTGCTTTCCTTGAGTGATTTCCAACCGTTGGTTTGAGCTCGGACAAGTTCTAGTTCCTATCAAAATTGGAGTTACAAGTAACTGGTTATTACTTGCACTATTACTGTCTTTAATTCAAATTTTGTTGGTTATCTAAAGCAGTTATCATAGTTTCTTCATAATAGAATTCTGTTCAGTGCAATTTCACTGTTTTTCAGAAACTGACAAATTCTTGGGTCAACTTTGGAAATTCATAACTAATTCTAGAAAAATCCAATTTGACTGATTCTAAAGTCAAAACAAATATATTTCCTTTTAAATTCTATTAAAAATATTTGGGTTTGCTTAATATGCTCATATAATTTCTTGTAAATTGTTAAACATTACTGTTCCAGATGCAATCCAGAAAACAGGACATACTTCAAAAATTCACCATTAATTCTAGGAAACTCTGAATTGAGTAGTTTTAAATTTTATGTAAATATATTTCATTATATTTTCATATAAAAATACTAAATTCCAGATATTACAACCAAAAAATTCCCAGAATTTCTCCAAACTCAACCTGTCCAAATCACATTCCAGAAACAGGGCAGAAGTTCACAAATTCATATATAAATCCAAAAAAATCCAATTAAACTGGTTCCAAGTCCTAATTGACTCTTATAAAGTATAATTTCAATGAAAAATATAAAAATGAGCTATATATACACAAATTAGTATAGTATTTCCACTTTCTACACCTTGTTCCCGAAAATTCCAGCTTTGCATGACCAATATTTGAAAATGTAGAAATTCTAGTATACAAATCCAATTGAGCATTATGACCTATCAAATTAAAGGTATTTGTGTCTAATTTTCAACTGGAAATTTTCGAAATTTTTAGGTATCATTTGGTCATTGAAAAGCTCATGAAACAGGGCAGATTAACACATTGAGCAAGCATTCTTTATAAATTCCTAAATTCATATACAAGCATCCAAAATTCATGAAAACTTATATACCTACACAATTTTGCCTTCTAAAGAAAATGGAATCATCAAAATGGTCAAATTATTTCATCTTCATCACGTTACAGAACAGCCATATAATTAGGATTCTCAGAAAAAGTTTGTTGTTTCTTCATTTTCTCTTGCCTAATCACTTCCTTATTACTCCTATACAAATGATTAGCTATTTAAACACTCATTAAACATGATTAGAGTGCATTTGAGCAGCAGGACCTCTTAGGGCTTTCATCATCCAAACTTCACAAATCATCACAATCCAAGCCAAGAACAACAAGAACAACAACAACTAAGGCACTAGAAGCAAGTTTTGGAGGTTTACCTTGGATTTCTTGTTGCTTCTCTCTCTAGGACGTTTTTTCCTCTCTCTCCACAGCTCTTAAACCAGCTAGAAATCTATGGAATTAATAGAGGTGAAGAGATTAGAGGAGATTAGAGAATGTTTAGGAAGCTTAAACCTTAAGATCATAAGTCCCTTACCTTAGATTTTTGATTGAACCCTAAGCTCTTTGTTTTCTCTTCACTCAGTGTTCTTTCTTCTATTCTCAGACTTGGTTTACGGGAATGAGAATGATGAAATGAAGAAGGTGATGTTTTAATGAATCAACCAAATGTCTTTACCATGGCAAAACTCTATTGGTCCATATTTTCTTTGACTTTTCCTTAATATTGCAACAATATTCATTCCCTTTTCCTTTCCTCATTTCAACGTGAATGGCATGAGAGATGGAGAGAAAAATATTAATCTTAAGCTATCCCATGTCATCTTGCAACTTGTTGATCAAAGTCTCATGTCTTTACTTTTTAACTTATTTTCCAAGTTTTAATCTTTTCTTTGGTAATAATATTCTAAAAATGGACTTAATAATTATCAAGTGACCATTTCCTATTTTTAATTCCCATTTAACCAAAATTATTGGGAATATTGAAGAAAATATTTATTTTCTTATTTCATGGAAAATTTACCATTTTGCCCCTACATTTTATGATTTACCGAAATAAATCATCTCTTACTTCTTTCCTTTGGCTTGGCCTAATTTTAGCACTTATATGAAGCCATTATTTGTGTCATTTTATGCTCACATTTTGGTTACAATATTAAGCCTTTTAATGAACATTTATTGCTACTTTGTGTCCCAACTTGGCCAAATTATGTGTATCCGGCGATTAGGATTTTCCTGTAAATTTATACACGCCTCAAATCAACATTTTATTACACTAAATATCATAAATATATATACAAGGAATATATAGTGGAAAAAGTAGGGTATTACACCATGTGCCCCTAACTTTTTTTTTTATTTTTTTTATTTGTTTCTCTTTCAAATTTCATTCATTTTTAATATGAATTTTTTTTCAATTTATTTTCTTTTTTCATTTTATTTTTTTTAATTTCAATCCATTATTATTAAAAATTCCTTTTCCTTATATCAATCTTATTTTGGATAACTTTTATTTACTCCAATAAATCATAATAAATTTTTTTATATCATAAATGTAATACCCTACTTTTTCACCAATATTTCTTATATGTACATTTGTGATATTTTTTGGAATAAAATGGTGAATTATGGTGTGTATGAATTTACAGAAAAATTCTAATCGCTGATTACGCATAATTCGGCCAAGTAAGGATACAAAGAGCAATAAATGTCCATTCAAAGGCCTAATATGGTAACCAAAATTTGAGCATGAAATGGCAAAAATAATGGTTTTATTCAAGTGTTAAAAATTAGGCTAAACCAAAGGAATGAGTAAGAAATTATTTATTTTGGTAAATCGTAAAAGATAGGGGCAAAATGGTAATTTTATCATAAAAGTGGGAAATAATTATTTTTCCCTAATATTCCCAATAATTTCAGTTAAATGGGAATTAAAAAGAGGAAAATGGATACTTGATAATTAATAAACCTATTTTGGTGAATTATTATCAAGAAAAGTCAAAAAGTCAAAGACTTAGGTCAACAAAATTGCATGGTATTATGAGATAATTCAAGATCAATATTATTCCTCTCATTTCTCATGCAATTTTCTATGGAAAGAGCAAAGAAAATGTATGTGTATATGCTGATATTAAAGCAAGAGGAAAAAGAAAAAGAAAGAAAAAAAAAAGAAAAAAAGAGGTGGACCAATGATATACTTGCAAGTGTATCAATCAATTAGTCATCTTAATATATTATCACTCTTCCTTCTCACCAGCTCATTTCCGTCCAAGCTGATCAGAAATTAGAAAGAAAGAAGGAAGAGAGTTTAATTAGTATAATTAATAAACTATCCCCTTTTTTTTTAAAGAAACCATGACATCTTGACACATGGCCCTTCTTGACTTTTCTTGAGATGCATTTCGTCCAAGAACTTAAGGGTTGTAGGTAATTGATTCAGTTCAATATTTCACTCTCTCTCTTAAGCACAAAGTCGTCCAAGTAAAGCTAAGAAAAGGGAAAAGAACAATGAAGGAGTAAGGAGTGAAGGTAAGTGTTATTGCGCCATTTTCTCTATCAAGATCACCTTTCTAACTCAAAATGGCTTCACAAACATTGTTCCTCTTATGAAGAGCATTATTTCTATAGTTTTAGTTTCTTGAAAGGAGGATTTTAATGATATCAAAGTGGTGTTGAAACTAGAGGAAACAAGAAAGAGTTGTAGTCAAGCAAGGAGGTAAGTACAAGCTTTGTTTTGTGCCAAGTATCTTGGAACTTGGTTGAGATTTTATAATAATAGTGTGCTGCCCTATTTTTATTAAGGACTAAACTTAGGGTTTTGATGGTAATAAGAATATGTAGCTGATGGAAAAAAAAGAGCTTAAGCATGGTAGAATGGGTGATTAGCAAGTTGGTGGATAGATGTTGCAAAATCATTTTTATTCTTCCTAGTGCTGAGTTTCTGGTCAGAACATGGAGTATATAAGGAGTGGGAATTTTGTAATTTTGATGCTTCCATTAGCTTTAGAGGGCAAAATTATGTAGGTATACAAGTGTTCATGATTTTTGGATTCTTGTATATGAATTTGGGAATTTATGAAGTTAGATTGTTCAGTGTTAATCTGCCCTGTCTGAAACATTGTTGTTGTGTGTGGTGTTTCAAGGGCCAAATCTTGTCCAAAAGTTATGAAATTTTCAGAATTAAAGTAGAGATATAGAGCTTTAATTTGATAGGTATTTTGAAAATTTTGGATAAGTACTTTGGGAGATATGAGCTTCTAAAGTTTGGGTATCAAAAACTGGAAATTTTTGCAGCAGGGCTTAATGGAATGGAATAATGTATTTATTTGAGTGCTTTAAGCCTATGGCTATATTTTTCCCTAAGATTAAACTTAAAGAGGGTTCTGTAGAACTTAGAAGCACCTCATTTGGATTTTTTTAGATTTAGTTATGATTTTTGGAAGTTCAGTCAAGACCCAAAAATTCCAATATTTCATATTTTCCAAGAGTTATTGATTGGGATGGCGTTTCCCAACCTCATAGGCCTTTGTTGGGACTTTTAAGACCTACCTAAATTACTCAAATGACAACCAACAAGCTAAACCAAGAATAGTTAAGTTTACATTATATCAAAAGATTGGATTGAGTAATGACTCATTGTCCGTAAATTCCAATTATAGGACCTAACAGTCATTCGAAGCTTAAGACATTGCCAAGCTCCGAAAAATGGGAGGAAATTGGTAAAGGAAAACAACCAGGTAGTAACTTTTCTGTTGTATATTTATAATATACATTGTATGTTGTGTGAAATCATCATGAATTGTCTGACATGTTCTGGTTATACGGAGTGGTTGCCCAGAGCCTTTCTACGCGGGTGGACGCTTGGGCCAATAACGTTCTGGAATGCACGAGTGGGTGCCAGGGCCTATTGCGCGGGTATCCCTCGGGGCTGTTAACATACCTAGCGGCTAGCGCTTTGGTTGTTTATAAACTACATGCAATGCACTGAATGTTGTCATGATAATTATGTTGTATGATGACTATGTAGCATGCTTTGTGATATTATATCTGTATGATTGTCACACTGTTACTACTGAGATTTTTTGAATCTCACTCTTTTTCATAAACCATCTACAGTATAGGGAGAGAGCATAAGGGGCAAGATGAAGGTAAATACAAACGGCTAAAGGCTGGAGACGCCAGATGATCTTAGTCTTTTTGTTGGTTGTTTGTTTCTTGTCTTTTGGATCTGTATATAGTATGAATAGCCTGTAACCGTGACAGTGCTACGATAGTGAAACCGGTAATGCCGGTAGACTAGTAAAGGAACAATTTAGCTATATTTTACTTCTGAATGCTAACAAAACTTAACTAAGGTATGAAACATGAAAACTAAGCAGAGAACCGCTCGCATACTCTGATAAAATGGAAAGAGAAACTGGTGAGACTTAGTGAATGTTTGTGAAATAGTCTGAGAAAATTTTATTACTCCAAAAAAAACCCCTCTCAATTCTAGGTTCTAATCCTAAGATAGATTTGGGGAATTGTGAATATTTTTTTTCAAAATTTCTTAATCCGGGACCTGATCCTAGTTTCACAAATGATTTTACTACTCTTTTGTACTCATTAAGGATATAGGAAATGAGGTATCACATTTTTGGTATCAGAACGTTGATTCTGGCAACAGTAGGTATTTGCTAGAGTTCTCTGCTAATGTTGATGATTTCTAACCCTTCGTTAGCTGTTTTGTGATAGGGAGCATGGTTGGTAACGGGATAGTGGAACATGGAACGACAGGGATAACAAGGATTAGGCAAACTGCCCGAATGAGAGTTTACCTTTTATGACTTTCCAGTTTAGTCATGTTCCGAGTATAGAATCATCCACTGGGGATAATAGTGATATAGAGGAAGAAGAGGTAGCCAGTGATACTGACTCTACAGCTAGCTCTAGAGCTCCCAAGATCAAGTTAGCCTTTGATCCTCATCCTAATGACTACTTGTGGCATTATATGAAGAGAATGTACCTCTACCAATATAACTCTACAACTTTGTCACACTCAGCTTCCCAACTGTATAACAACTTTCTGTTTAATGTGAAGTGGTTATATAATAAGCGGGAAATGTATGATCTCTGCATGCCAGACAACATTTGGATTCAAACTATACTTGCCCATTTCCCTGATATAGCTTTTTGGGTCAAGATAAAGAACGACATTGTAGCACGTGGACCTTATGAGTTGTCTTCTTTTACTGACCTTATGCTTGAATATATAAGGAAGTATATGTAAATAGGGTAGAACAATAATACTATGTTTAGTAAGATAGCATAGACTTCTTTGATGTAAATATTAAGCCTCTTATTGTACATATGACTAGTTTCTGTTGTAGGACAGGCTTCTTTTAATGTAGATACCAAGCCACTTTAATGAAAATGTGAATGTTTGCTATAATGGATTTGCATATCTATTATGTGTTGGTATTTAAATCTTGAGAAGTGCATATGTACATATATGTGTGTTGTTGTGGTATTAACAAGGTGTTCCTTTTAATAGTGAAGAGGAACTATGGTGCGACCTTGGAGAAGGGGAAATATACAGCCGAACCCTGAATGTTTGTGAAATAGTCTGAGAAAATTTTATTACTCCAAAAAACCCCCCTCTCAATTCTAGGTTCTAACCTGAGATAGATTTGGGGAATTGTGAACATTTTTTTCCAAAATTTCTTAATCCGGGACCCGATCCTGGTTTCACAAATGATTTTACTACTCTTTTGTACTCATTGAGGATATAGGAAATGAGGTATCACAATAAATGATCCTTCCTTAATATTATTTAAATCTTATAAATTAAAAATTAGGATGTTACCGTTCTCCCAATCTAAATAGAATTTTATCCCCAAATTCACGATAAGTTAAGAAAGATGGAAACTCACAACACAAGATTTCAACACAATATCAAATTCAAGGCAATATCACCACAATATAATTGCATACCAAGCACATCATAACACAAAATCATCAACACAAACACAATCACAACATCACACAAGTACATCCACAACACAATTATCATCACCACCACAAAACACAACCATACCTAAGCAAATTAGTCAGGAAAAATCATGCCATATTCACTCTTCAAATTCCCAAGTAGCATTACCAGGAGACATACCCTTCCAAAAAGATTTCAGGACAAATTATTCTTATCCTTCACATCTAAGCACAACCACTACCTTTTTTTTTTTTTTGCTTTAATCAGCTTAGTCACTATGAGTAGAGGTGGAAAGGCTGAGGAAGGAGGTGGAGGAGGCTAAGGAAGGAAAAGGGTGAAATTTTTTCTTTTAAAAAAATCATCATTTAAAAAACAATTATGTGGGGCTCACCAACAAAAAGTAATGGACATTTGTCAATATAGAGATGACATTTTTGCTCCATTTTCAAAAGTTTATAGGCACTTTTAACCCTAAAAAAATTTATGGTGTTGGATACTCTTTTGAAAAAATTATATAGACATTTTTATACCTTAACCTTTTAAAAAACATAATTTAGTAGGCATTCGTGTTTTGAGCCTTCAATATGTTGGAATAGCTTATAAGAGCACATTCTTGCCTCTTAAATCTCACTCTTATATTTTTTTTCCCTAAACCCCTATCCATATATTTTAATGGAAAGCATTTTTCTTGTAGGAAAAAATACAATGATGTATCATCAAAGGATATTTGCCTAGTAAACCAAGAATATTCCGAGGATTGGATTTGGCGGTAATCCTTAAAATATGAAATATATGTGTGTGTTGTAGTTACCAATGACTTTATGCAGGCCCAAGGCAAATGTTAAGAGTCACTTCTTTTTTGCTTGAAAGATACCAATCACTTTATAGTCTACTAACGTAAAAATTTTGCAGTTAAATAAGATGTAAGTATGTTTTAGCTCTTTAATACACACTCTAGTCCATAATCCTTAATGTATGATCTAATTGGGGAGTTGATTTTATCTAAAATGTAAAACATTTTTTTTTCATATTCAATATTTTCCTAATTTACACATATTGATGCTCACTCAATAATAGTCAAGTATGAGAGATTTGGGGAATTATAAAAGATGATTATAGTGTTTAAAAAAAATATATCATATTAACAAGGTTTTATAGGAAAAAAAAAGTCATATGAACTAATTTCACTAATCTAATTAAATTAGTAAATACGCCTTATAGATGGGAGGGGGTAATGATGATGACGATGATATAAAGGAGTAACTAGCGTGTACTCCCCCGTGCATTGCACGAGGAGCTTGTGCTTTTGCATATTATAATTTAGAAATATTATCAATTTGCCAAACAAATTTTAGTTACACCAAAGAAATTTATAATATTAATCTTCAAATGTTACACATAAAGCAACATGAAAGACCTTGGAAATCATGCAGCTGCTAAAATATTAATCTTCAAATATTACACATAAGCTTTAGTAATACTGGAATCAATCAAGAAAAAATTAAAAAGTAAGAAAGGACTTTGAATACCACAAAACCTTGTAGAAAAATGAATCCAGGACCCAAGACCTTACTGCGCAAAGGGTTCAATTATAATATATGTTTGTCCTTAAGAAACACCATAAAACCAATTACCATTATGTAAGACTTAGGGAAAGTTGCTAGATGATTAGGCTTGTTGGCAAAAAGAAGCCACTTGCAACTTGTATCATGGCTATCTCTGTTTGGAGAGCATGACTAACAAATACTAATCTATAAAGCAACCAAAACTGACAAAAAGTTAATATATTTTTAACTTTTCTTGCAAAAAGTAATTTGTTGTCACTTTCATGGCTTCTAAACTTGTTTGTTTGTTCATTTGATAGCAAAAGAGCTTGTGACTTTTAGCTGACAGGTCAACTATCAATAGCTTGTGAGAGTATTTACATTTTGGTTAACCATTTAAAATCCTACTTCAATTTGTTAACAGTTGCGCCACACTAGGTATCCAGACAAGTCAAAGCTAAGGTAAAAAAAAAGACAAGTCATAACTTACTTGGGAAAGTAGGAAACTTGCTTTCATACAATATGGACATGGGTTATGGTTTATACTTCTAGGTAAAAGGAATCAAATTTGTTTTTCTACATTGATTAACAGAACTCATAGGAATGAGAAACTAGCATGCATACCCTACACTGAGAGGTAGGAAGCAATATGGAAAAAAATTGGGGTCACATTTAAAATGAAATTAAGATCTGCAGTCATATTCTTTTTTCATGAAAAATAATAAATCCAAAATTACAACAGTGTTCACTTTATCCTTTGTCCTCTCTTAGCTTCAATTCAAAATTCAAAATTAGCATATAAAATAGCATTCACTTTATCTAAAGACTCGTGTAGACTGCTTGGACTGTAGTTGAAACTGGCGACCTAGACATTTACAGAAGTCTACCTAGGTGAAAAGTAAGCATCATCTAAAGCCTTTTAACATCTTCACTCTTGACAGGTGGGACTTTATTAGTATACAGAATTCCTTTACAAAATTTTGATCACATTGTTTAAGGGTATGCTATAGAAACCAATATTAATAATCACCTAATAGTTATCAAAGTCTAAATAATCTCATTCATAACTTCATAACTTAAAAAGAGTTTCACACTCCACTACTTTTCTCATATTTGATTAATATTTACAACAAAAAGGTACACTCTCTTCAGGAAAAGAATTTGAAAAAAGTACAATCTCATTCATAACTTCATAACTTAATTGCAGAATGTCGCCCCATGATAGTGTCTAAAAAATAAAGATGTACACATTAAATTGAATGAATATGGTAATAAGAATTGTAAAAAATCTGATAAGGAAGAAGAAAAGAATGTAATATAAGAACATAATGTTGGTGTGATAATTGAAATGAGCTTGAGAGTGGAAGGTGAAGTAAGAAGTTGAACCTGAATGACTATAAATAGGGTAGGCTGAAAATTTGGAAGAAGGGGAAGTGACTATAACATACATGGAGGTCATAGATGCATAACATGAATTTCAAATAGAAGTCAATTGAAATAGTTTGCAAATAGAAGTCAATTGAAATAGTTTGCAAATAGAATTACAATTGAATACCAACACCTCTGCACATAACTGGGAGGCACGGATTGATGATGTCAGATGTACATCATCAACTTACCAGATGCATCAAGGCATAATACTCCTTAGCAAAGGGCATACCTTAAATTATAGTTGAATACCAACACATCTGCTCATAACTGGGAGGCACAAATTGATGATGTGGGATGTACATCAACTTACCAGACGCATCAAAGCATAAACCTCCCTAGTAAAGCATATACCTTAAAGTGGGAGTTATGGATTGATGAGGTGGAAGGGAGCTGAACCAGGTGAATGCAGAAAAGTGTGGCAAAAGTGTTATGGTTCTACAAATAGAGCGCAAGATTCTAATAAATAACTTTAAGCTAACATCAATTAATAATGCAGAATATAAAAATGAAAGTATTGCAGTTCTGCTCCAAAACATTTGAGGTATATAAAAGCATGTATGTATAACAACAGAGTCAATTTCCATGACAAGCTAAAAGCACAAAAAAGGAGGACGTAAATTAAGATCATGGTCCAGAAGTGATAACAGGCATGTAATGTCATGGTTGATCATTATAAGAGGATGGTGATGGGGACTTAATAATGACAAAAAATTTGATATGTTGAAGATGAACCACATATAGTAGTATTGGACAATATAGATCAAATCACAAAGCAGATATTTATGAAAATTTCAGTAACCTAATGTTGTAGTAGGTGTGATGTGACACCACTATTAGCACCTACATTGCATAATATAGAATATATAAGTGTGACAGCCTTATCCAATACCTCAAGATCAGTAGGGATGAGTAGTGAAATCATTCGTGGGACCAGGATTTGAACCCGAACTACCCAAACCTCACAATAGTTAATAAGTCTTCCAAACTTAACTTAGGACTTGAACCTAGGGTTAAGATGGGTTTTTCAAAGGGTAGAATACTTTAAAATATTTTCACTAGATTCACTACATCACCAATGCCTCATCGGCTCTTAAATTTATAAGATCAAAGTATGCGGGCGTATTTCTTTTAATTCAATTGGATCAGTTCTCTTAAAGTTGTTCTCTGCTAAAACTTCATTCATACGTGCAATTACATACATAGCACACATATATGGCCACATAAGGCTATCAAATATTGAAATCAAATACAATACAACCTCGGACCCTTGAATCTTTGGTCCACCACCATCACGTTCTCTTCATTTACAACTCTTACTTCCCACCTCTGCCACCTGTCTAAATGGTTGGTTTAGGGAGGGTGAGATTCAAAGGAATCTCAGTAGTAAACAATACCACTATGCATGCAAGATATATAATTAATGCATGACATGCCTTCCTACCATATTCATGCTAACATAATGACATATCTGCATGCTCAATGTTATGACATACACATGGCCATTGCACAAATATAACAGAGCTTCAATCAATCAAGTATATTCAACACAATTAGACAAAGCAGTCACATAATCAATACAAACATACATATCAAATACATGTAGACAAGGTAAGTTCACTACCTTTTAATTGATGTCCTCCTCATACACCTTGATCTTCTAACCATTACTTCTTCTTTAACACTTCATGACCCTAGATAAGAATGACATCATTAGATCCATGAAGAGTGAATACCCAATGGCTACATTAGCCTCAAAGGTTGACTTTCACCCTTGGAGTTCTAACCGATTACATTTGTGCCATTAAGTCTTAAATTTCGCATAAGACATAAAGCTGACAGATTTTTCACCAAATTTTGAAAAATCATAATTAATTCTATAGAACTCAAATTGAGGTATTTCAAATGTCTATATGACCCTTTTAAGTCTAGTATATAGGAAAAATAATTACTCTTACAGTAACAATGCCCACAAGTCCAGATTTCATGATTACTCTCTACTATCCAAAGACAGCTTTCAGAATCATGTTCAAATGTCAAAAATCATAGATAATTCTACAAAGCTCCAATTGGACTGATTCTAAAGCCTAAATGAAGCTCTTTCAATTTAAATTTAAGAAAAAATAGTTAGGTTTCTCCAATAGAGACCAATTATTCCCAGAAATTCACCCAACAACATTGTTCCAGATTCTTTCTCAAAAATCAGGCATAAATTTAACAATTCACCATTAATTATCAGAAACTTCGAATTGAGTGGTTTCAAATTCTATGTAAATATATTTCAATTTAGTTTCACATAAAAATACTCAATGTTAGATATCAAAGCCAAAACATTCCCCGTATTTCAAAAAATCACCCTATTCCAGATTCTTTCCCAGAAACAAGGCAAATATTTCAAAAATTCATTCCTAAATAAAAAAAACAATTAAGGTGGTTCCAAGTCCCACATGACCATTATTAAGTTTATTTTCAAATCAAAATATAGCCATTAGCTATATGTCAAAATATTAATACAGTATTTCCACTTTCTATACATCATTCTAGAAAATTCTAGTTTTGAATGCTCAAACTTTGAAAATGTAGAAATTCTAGCACACAAATCCAATTGATCATTATGACCTATCAAATTAAAGGTCTATGTGTCTAATTTCAAACTGAATATTTTCATAATTTTTAGGCAATATCTACCCCTTGTATACAAGGACAATGCTTCAGACAATGCAAATCAACACTATGACTAACCTTAATCTATAAATTCCCAATTTTATATACAAGCATCCAAAATTCATGAACACTTGTATACCTACACAATTTTTGCTTCTAAAGGCAATGGAAGTATCAAAATTTTCAAATTCTCACTCCTCCTACATGAAACAGTACAGGGCAGATCTAAGGATTCCCGAAAATAGTCTGTTGTTTTCTCGTCTTCTCTTGCCTAATCACTTCCTTGCTACTCCTAATCAAATGATTAGCTATTTAAAAACTCATTACACATGATTAGAAGCATGTTTAAACAGTATGACACCTTAGGGATTCCACCATCCAATCTTCACAAGTCTTCCAAAATCAAGCCAGTAACAACTCTAATAGCATCAATCAAGCAAGAGAAACAAGTATGGGAGGTTTACCTCTTGATTTCCACTTCTTCCTCTCCCTGCATGTTTTTGACTCTCACTCCACAACTCTTAAATCAGCTGAAATTCCATGGATTCAAAGGATTAGAGATGAGTAGGAGAGGTTATGGAGAGATTAGGAAGCAAGAATCACAAGGTTACAACTTCTTACCTTGATTTCTTAATGAACCCTATCCTTCCTTTGTTCTTCATGTTCCCAGCTCTCTGTCTCACTCTTTCGTTCTTGTTTCATGTAGAAAATGGGCTGAAGATGAGGTATTTATGATTAAATGGAGTATTAAGTGACCTGCCACATGTCAACTCCCTATTGGCCCAAAATTCCAATTTTTCGCACATAATATCGAATCTGGTAGAATTTTCATTAAACTTTGAAAATTCATATCTAATTGTACAAATGTCTAATTGGAGTGATTCCAAAGGCTATACAATCCTAATTGAGTCTAGTTTTAAGAAAAAAATATAACATTTAGCTAATTGGAAGCTCACTATTTCCAGAATTTTAATCTTTGAATGTTGCCCAAGAAAATAGTTAACTTCGCTGGGTTAATTTCAAAACTTCATTTCTATTTGTGTACATCTCCAAATGACTTACATGATCTATCAAATTAAATCTTGATAAGTCTACTTTCACTCTGGAAAGTTTCATAACTTTTCAAAATCATTTACCTATTGAAAAATGTCACATAATCACCACTACTACATTAGGAATTTCACCGGTGGCAAAATTACTTTGTATTCCACTTTACTATATTGTGTGTGACTTCTAATTGCTTTGTTTTGCTATTCCCCGAACTATTTATCTCATCAATATAATTCCTTTTAATGTCCAAGGATATAAAGAAATTTAGGGAAATAATACTATGCTTCACTATGACGTTTACCAAACATGGGTCTAGTAGCCCCATTTAATCCAGGCTAAATCTTAAGCCTCTAGTCTCAAAATTCGGGATATTACAATAAGTGTGTAATCAGGTCAGGAAAAACAAAAGAAATGTTAGAGAAGGAAAAAATAGATGAACCATATGCAAAGAGTGTTGGAAGAAGAGAAGTCAAACCCAATAGATGCTGCTTAGTTTGCAGGTTGAATTTGTCTTTTCATTTAGGGAAAGACAGTTTAGTAAAGAAGAAAAGGTAAATTTCAAAATAAGATGGATTCAAAGTTGCCATTAACATGATAACTGTATATTAGTGAAAGTACACCATTATATATATAAGATTATATCCAATCCTCCACAAAATAGAAATGTGGCAAAAGCAACACCTGCTTTTATCATGAATCATTTAGGCAAAGATACATTCTGTAACATTCCAACAACCTTTATGTCTTGAAAAGTTTTCCATTATGAAATTGGCAAATATACATTCTGTAACATTCCAACAACCTTTATGCCTTGAAAAGTTTACCATTATGAAATTTGCTATTAAGATGGTAATAATTATGTATTATCACTGCATGATGACAATGAGGTGGATGTAATAAAAAAAGGCAAATATGATGTAATAAAAAATCTTAGCAAATCTCAATTTCTATTAAGATGATAATAGTGGCATATGATAGAGAACTTTGCAATAAAAAGGGTAAATATTTCATAAACATAAAAATATGCAATATAAACTACACAAGTGTTTTGACCAAATTATAAACAATTCTGATGAGCTAAAACAATTTCAACTTATTATCAGTTAGTTGTAGTAATTAAACTTCTCTCTCAAACTTTAAAGTTGTACGTTTTAACTAAGAATCACAACATTAAAAACTCATACAATCTTCTCACCCTTGGCTGCACCTGTTAAGATAGTGTGGTACCAATATCTGCAGATTAACAGTAGTGTGGTACCAATATATGTAGATAAATAAAAGTAAATCTCCAAATCTGCCGATAGTGTGTTACAATATCTGCAGATTATGTGTATACATTGTTGCCTTCCCCATAGCACTAATTCTCTTTTCTTTATTTCTTTCTTTTCTTTTCTTTTTTCGGTGACCGAATCTGCTTCTCTTTTCAAGCACAATTTTATAGTTTCTCTTGCCAAAAAATTGAACTAAAGATTTGGTCATCAATAAGAACAAATCATCCATTATTTATGCTTAAATAGATAAATGTTCAACAAGTAACTGTAAATGAAGGCGTTAAAAGGATTATTTAAATGAAAGAAAAATAAGATTTCATATCACCTTTTCATTTGGAATGAGATCCAACTCTCAGTGGGTGGAATAAGACCCAAAATTTAAATGAAGGCGTTAAAAGGCGTTGTATAGATTTAAGATTACCAACTCTCAGTAGGGGGAATGAGACCCAAGCTTCAAATGAAGAAAAAAAATAAGTCACTTAAATGCCTCCTCACCATTATGACCATCCTTATCGTTGCTTTTCCGTCGGATTCATCTCCAACCATAATCCCTCCAATCTAGGGTGACCTTACGGCAGGAAGAGAGAGGGTGAAGATATGAAGGGAGAGGGAAAACACTTATTGATGCAAAAGTAGGAGCACAATATAACGCAAAAACTAAAATGAGTCAGAGAAACCTTATGAAGAACGCCATTGACAACTTAGAAGGAAAGAAAACAAAAGTACATACGGATTCGTTGAAGACAACAATTTCATAAGAGAAATGAATCCGTCTTGAACTCCCCACCTTGCTTCAATGCATCCTCATCAATGCCTCCTTACCATAGCCATCATTATCGTTGCTTTTCGCCGAATTCGTCTCCAGACCACGATCCCTCCAATCTAGGGTGACCTTACGGCAAGAAGAGAGAGGTTGAACAGTTATTGATGCAAAAGTAGGAGCATAATAACCCGAAAACCGAAATGAGTCAAAGAAACCTTATGAAGAACGTCATTGATGACTTATAAGGAAAGAAAACAAAAGCACATATGGATTCGTCGAAGACAACGATTTCATAGCGGTAGAGGACCTTTAGAGGAAGTTAAAAATCAACTGGATCATGAACGTGTTCAATAGGAATTATTCTATTGACCTTGACAAAAACTTATGTATAAGCTTATACTTATGTATAAGCCGCTCAATTCACGTAAATCGAGACAAAACTTTTCTACATATTTACTTCGTAGACCGTAAAAGCTACCTCGTATACCGTAAATCACGATTGAAAAGCACTTTTAGAGGTTCCAATCATTATTTCAAACACCTTATTGTCTTCCCATATGCCCAGAGTCAGATGCCAAAGACAACAATTTCATAGCGGTAGAGGACCTTTAGAGGAAGTTAAAAATCAACTGGATCACGAACGTGTTCGATAGGAATTATTCTATCGACCTTGACAAAAACTTATGTATAAGCTTATATTTATGTATAAGCCGCTCAATTCACGTAAATCGAGACAAAACTCTTCCATATATTTACTTCGTAGATCGTAAAAGCTACCTCGTATACCGTAAATCACAATTGAAAAGCACTTTTAGATGTTCCAATCGTTATTCCAAACACCCTATTGTCTTCAGACAACGATTTCATAGCGGTAGAGAACCTTTAGAGGAAGTTAAAAATCAACTGGATCACGAACGTGTTCGATAGGAATTATTCTATCGACCTTGACAAAAACTTATGTATAAGCTTATACTTATGTATAAGCCTGATTCACGTAAATTGAGATAAAACTCTTCCACATATTTACTTCATAGACTTTAAAAGCTACCCGTATACCGTAAATCACGATTGAAAAGCACTTTTGCAGATTCCAATCGCTATTCCAAACACCCTATTGTCTTCCCATACGGCCAGAGTCAGATGCCGTAGCACAGGGTCTTCTTATTGCTGGACATTTCGTCGGAGCTGAGATAGTGGGTTTTGTGGCAGGAATAAGGGTTCATATGAGTGGAAGATGCTTTTTGAATCCCGTGACTTGGTGCAGATCTTTTTGTCAAAGGCTTATTTTTATATAGTAGCATAATTTGTAAAACTCGTGACTTGAAGGAGTAATGGGTTCACATGGGTGCGTTTTTTTATATTTCCTTTAGTCTGCAATGGCTCGAGCACATCCCGAGGAAGAAATATAATATGATGATTGTAAGGGGCTCACATGGGTGCGTTTTTTTCATATTTCCTTTAGTCTACAATGGCTCGAGCGCAGCCTGAGGAAGGAATATAATATGATGATTTTATTTAAACCGGCTTGTGAATCATATTACGAGTCTGAAGCTGTGGATAAGTCAATGTGAGAAACTTGGGGAAGAGTTATTTATAATATATTGATGATATTGATGATTCCCCTCCCAATCGTGCGCAGGCTGTGCTGCATCGCCGTTCAGTGAGTAGTCAGTGTCACAATTAGCACTTTAGGGACTCATCACTCAGATATATGGCGATGGTGGGTCGGATCAAGCTCAGCTCACAAGGCTTGGAGGTTTCGGCCCAGAGATTGGGGTGCAAGGACCTGAATGCTCCGGGCAAGCCCGAACCCGACATGATCGGTCTAGTCCACCACGCCATCGAAAGCGGGGTCACATTTCTCGACACCTCCGATTTTTACGGCCAAAACGCTAATGAAATTCTTCTCGGAAAGGTATGATATGATCGATACGAACTTCACATATCATATTACATTTTATTTGATTCTTTGTGTTTGTTGGCTCTGATTCTAATCTCGAAGTCGAACTGTGTGTGGATTTCTTCGGACAGGCTTTGAGAGGAGATGTGGCGGAGAAAGTTGAATTGGCCTCCAAATTTGGACTCACCTTTGCCAATCGCAAGGTTGATATCCGTGGCGATCCTGCATACGTGAGAGCGGATTGTGAGGCCAGCTTGAAGAGACTGGACGTTGGTTGCCTTGACCTCTATTACCAGCATCGTGTTGACAATCGTGTGCCTATTGAAGTCACGGTCTGTCCTTTTTCTTGCTCCTGATATTTTTTCTCTGGGTAAATTACTGCTAGCCCATGCGGTTTGTGATTTATCTAATCATTTTACTTAATTTGAACTTGTTGCCTTGTTCCTGGGGAATTGTTGAGATCAAAGCAGACATTAGTTTTAAAGATTGTGTATTAAAATTCTCTTTTTCGTCATTGTAGCTTTCATAATCGTTAATCATTGTTTGAGATTGCAGAAGCTTTGCAACAATTATTCTTGGTTCTGGCTTTCAATAACTTGTTTTTGTTATATAGAATGCTGGAGATTGTGATATCATCTTTTCCTATAAGACTTCCACTACTTTCTTGAACTGAAAAACTAGGGAGCATTATTTTAGTTATATGAGATAATTTCCCCATGAACAATTGGTCGGGATTGGGAATAGTTTTTGATGTGATGGCAAAAAAAAAAGGGAATAGTTTTTGATGTAAAACACACTCTCACACTAGTTTTTCACTCAAAATAATTCATTTTCTACTGAAATAGAAGGAAGCTTTCAAAATGATTCAAAATAATTTATTTTCTCCTAAAATAATATTTCCCATATTTTCTATCAATTCCCATATTCCATCAGTTTTTTCTCAATTTGTCTCCTCGGTTTTTCACTCATGTCTGGGATATTTTAAATCTTCAACGTCTAAATGGTTTCTTTGTAATGTCACTTTGATTCTTAGCTATGTGCTTATAACTACTAATCTTTCTTCACCGTACCTGATGAATGGGAATTGGGTATGGGAAGGGATACTTACCAAACCCTAATATATCGGCTCACCTAATCTGAAAAAGTCAGTTTTGTGCAAGATGTTCTAAGGTTATTCTCTATCTTGTGTGCATCTTTTCTTTTCTTTTTCTGGGTTACAGTATCTCTGCATACCCTTTTATATGTGAATTTCTGTTTTCTCTTTGACAGTATATCTTTACTTATCTGTAACTTGGAGTGCTTTTGTGTAAATCTCTGATTTATCTTCTATAATGTATCTTTGATACATGGAATGGACAATTGGCCAGTAATTGACAAGCATCCGTTTCAACATGTGCATGGTATAATTACTTTCAGACAAAGAAAATAGAAAATCAAGATGTTCTGTATTTTTCAATTTGTACACATGAAAATCTACGTGTATGAGCTATAACTATCTCTGCATTGTTTATTGTAAGGTTGGGGAACTCAAGAAACTTGTTGAGGAGGGAAAAATTAAATATATTGGTTTGTATGAGGCCTCAGCTTCAACAATTAGAAGAGCACACGCTGTTCATCCTATAACAGCTGTGTAGTTGGAGTGGTCCTTATGGGCAAGAGATGTAGAACAAGATATAGTTCCGACTTGCAGGTGAAATTCGAAATATACAATAACTCTAATTTATAATATTTCTCTTTTCCTTGCTATTGGAGCTTTCGATTATCAATTGTTCTCTATCTTTGTGACCTCTGATTTGTGAGTTGTGATATTTTTAGGGAACTAGGCAATGGAATTGTAGCATACGGCCCTCTTGGATGAGAATTCTTTACATCAGGAGCGAAGGTGGTTGAAAGCTTTTCAGAAAATGATGTTCGGAAGGTTTGTGTTTATTCTTATGCAATATAGTTGCATTTGTCATAATAACTTAGCCTAACTTCTACCGGTGGTTCATTATTCAATCTTTAATGAATTATTGTCTGAAATTAGCTATTTCTGACCCTTTTTATTCTCATAAATTTCAGTTATTGTTACACTATTAAAGATTGAATGATAGTTGAATAATGTCATTATGAGATTAGTTGATTATCTTAATTAAATTAATTCTTGTGATCCCCAATTTATTATGAGTTCAATTAAATTTCGTAATCCCTAGTCATTATATATCATCAATTCATGCAACTATATGTAGTGGTTTTCCCTATCCTCTTGGCTACCCTCGGGTTGTTCTCCTTTTTGACATTCCAAAGTCATTCTACTTCTTAACTCACGTTTGGGTTACTTTTTGTATAACAAAATCATTCTCCTAGAGGATTGTTGCAATGAAGAAATCTTTGAGCTGACAAAATAATCTTGAAGAACAATGTAAATATATGCAACTCTAACTAGTTAAATATCATACTTTGCCCACAATTAGAAATGTCCATTGTTGATTGATTGAGATCTAGATGTAATTTTATTGAATTTTGTATCCTTACATTTTGGGGATATGTAGTGAATGAAACCTCTAAAAGAGAACACCCAATGAAGTTTTTGAGTGAGATTTTTCAGTTAACCATCTATCCAAAGATTTAGTTGGTAATAGAGTACAATGACGCCATCTAATAGAACAAAGCTTTGCTGTTGTTGTATGGTGTATGAAGCCTACATCTTTGTGCTCATACTATGTTCTTTCTTTATCTCTTTCTTAATGCACCGTATATATTCACTTTAGTGTCGTATTGGAATCAAATTTTATTTGTGTATATATTTTGATTTTCATTGCACCATCTACCTAGATTTAAACCTGAAAACCTGGAGCACAATAATGTTATATTTGAGAGGGTTAGTGAAATGGCTAAAAGAAATGGATGTAGTACGTCCCAATTAGCATTGGCCTGGCTTCATCATCAGGGAAACGATGTGTGCCCTGTTCCTGGAACTACCAAAATTGAGAACTTTAATCAAAACATTGGGGCTTTGTCACTTAAACTTACTGCAGAAGAATTGACAGAGCTCAAGTCTTTTGTTGCTGGTGATGCCATTAAAGGTGACAGATCTGCTATTGGATCTGTTCCATGGCAGAAATCTGACACTCCACCACTTTCTTCTTGGGTAGCTGTATGATGAGGTATTTTTCTTGCATCTATTATGGATCATGGGAATAAAATAAATACTGCCGAGTACCTCCGGTTCTTAATACAAGAGTTGATTGACTAACTTGAATATATTAAAGAAGTTAGTTATATTAGTTATTTGTAGTAAATATAAATTGGTTTTCCTCAAATAACATCTTTTATTATGCTACCTATGGATAGAAACTCTTTAGTTCAACGGAGGAGAAGGGTTTTAATGGAAAAGAGGTGATGTGAGGGAAGGGGAGCAGAGGGATTTTATGGTGCCAAATAAGGAGAGAGCAAAATCACTGCCCTCCCCTCAAACCAAACAGACCCTTAATGTGTACAATTAATAAAGATACTTTAAGAGAAAAATTATATGTTTGAGAGACGAAGTAGACTGAATTATTATATTTAGGACCAAATTCAATAATCAAATAACTCTTATACCGAAGTAGTTTTTTTTTCCCTGGTACACGGAGGTAGTAGTTGGGAGTAGAAGTTGGTCTATTAAATGAGAATTTGGCCCATGCCCAATAAGAATGTAATTTATTTGGTATGAGAAATTTGGAGGGGAGGGGAGGTGAGAGGAGAGGAAATTCTTATGAGTTGATTTAAGAAAATTAGAGGAGTGAGATTATAAAATTTTAATAAAAAAAAGTTGTAAGATAAAAGAGTAAGAAAAATCAATTAAAATTTTTTAACCCACATTTATTATATTCTCAAATCTAACTTCAAAAAATTTTCTCTTCGCTCACTTCCTCTCCACTCCAATCATACCAAACACCAAGCAGGCAGGTGCTAAATATCTCATTGTCAATGTCCTCTACATGCATTCTTTTAGGCTTTATTTTGTTTGGGGGGGGGGGGGGTTTGGAGGGGAGAGTTAGAGGTGGAAAATATGTATTTGGTTAGAAGAAGATGAAGAGAGGTTAAAAATTGTCTTTTTTTGCTCTCCTCCCCTCTTCTCTCTATCCTTCAAAATTGGGGGTTTATGGAGGGGAGAGAAACATTGGTCCCACTTTGACCAAAATACCCATAGCTATTTTTAATATTCCTATCTTACCCCTCTTGTTAAAAATATTGTATCCCACTTTGACCAAAATGTCAATGCCTATTTTTGCAATGAAACCTCTTAAATCATGGACCAAATTTATTATTTTATTATTCACATGGATTTAACTATACCTAATTTAATTTAAAGCTACGATATTTGCAATGAAAACCCTCAAATCATTGACCGAATTTATATCTTATCAAAATCTTCTATAAATCCTTTTATTTTAGCATTGATGACACATTGGCTATGTCAAAACGTATATCAAATTTACTGAAAATGAGGAGTTATCAAAAGCAAATTAAAATATTTTATCATAATAAAATTAATGAGATAATATGTAAAATCAATAAAATATCCTTTAAAATGTATACAATCTTTTTTATCATATATACTTGAGATAATAGGTTTTTTGATATTTATAAATTAAAAAATAAAAAGAAGAAGGAAAATATATAGATAAAGAAAAAATGGTATATTTTTCAACTTATAATTAACTTCCCTCACATATCATTTTGAACCAAATAAGAAATCAAACCTCACATCCCTTCCCCTTGAACCAAATAAAACTCATTACCTCTCTTAACCTAACTTTAATAAACCTCATCTAACCTAATTTCCATTGAACCAAACGCACAGTCATGACATGAAACCAGTGTTTGATAAACTATTATTTACTTTGTTAGTCTTTAAACCCAAGTTGTTATTTACAAATACTTAAATTGTTATTTGCTTGCATCAAGTTAAGTTGTCATTTACTTTAAACTAAGTTGTTATTTCTTTAAATTCAAGCTGTTATTTATATAAAATCAATTTATTATCTATAGAAAATTAAGTTATCATTTACTTAAATCCTAGTTATTATTTATATGTAACTATGCCATTCACATTTTCCCTGATTGTTATTTTAATTTTGACAATTGGTTATTACCTATTATAACATTTTGCATTATTATGTTAAGGTGTATAATAAGTGGTATGGGGTTCTACTCTAACCAAAACCTCCCCTTCCCACAATTTACCAACAGCCAGTAGAGCTCCGGCTGCTGATAAGTGCTCCGACACTAGCGACCAATAGTGGAGGGTTTAATTAAAAAAAAAAAAAGAATAAAATAAGGGTATTTTGATAATTGAGCATGCAAACTTATTTACGGCTTTACGCACAAGGGACTAGAGATTGAGAGCTATTTATGAATTTCATAAGACTTTTTGTATTTAGATTCCTTATGACGGAGTTGGACTTAATAATTTTTCTTGTAAATTTTAAAGATTTACCTGTAAATCTAAGAAATTTGATTTGCAAATTTCATGAGTGGTACCTCTTTTTTTTGGAACATTACAAAATTACCCCTAATTAATACTGCCTCCATTCCTTATTAGTTTTTACAAGAAGGAAGAAACACTATGTGAGCATAACATGTTCTCTTTTATGAGAGACATTAGAGGCTGTCTAAATATTTTTGTTATTTGCTTATTTTACCTCCATTGAATAACTTATATGACTCTCATTTAATTCACACGTTCTCTCTCACCACCACATATTTTTTTCACCACCATAGATTTTCTCTCTTTCATATAAATGAGAGTATTCTTGGCAAACAATTTACATTGTTTTTTATCTATCAAATTTTAACCGAGATTTTGAATAAGGAAATTTGGTTATAATAAGCAACAATGGAGTATTTAATAGTATAGTGATCCCAAAAAAAGAAGCATACAAGTGATTGGAAAAAATAAATTCTTCAAAAAGGTTTTATGAAAATGAGACCTAATATATATCTTCTCTTGTATTGTTGGCCAAGCATTTTTTTTTTTTTGGAAAAAAACTCAATACATTAGTTAAATTAACTAGAAGGAATCTAATTCTTCCTTGCTAAATTATAATAATTCTAATACAGCACAAAAGCCTTATTTTACTATGTTTCATACCCAATCTTGAGATAGGATAAAAGAGGAGGGTTGGTTTAGATCTCGATGACCCATATAATGTTCTGTTGAATTTCTTATAAACATGGATAATAAATCTAAGTTACTGTCTTATTAAATCTCAACAGCCACTTAATGTTTCATCTCAAGTTAAGGGGAAAAAAACTCTAGTGTCGAACATGAAAAAATTGAGTTTGGATCCAAGCCATGTCTTGATTTGTGGTGATAGAGCCATCAAGTCCTATGTGCGTAACATGCTTCACATCAGTGGGGTACCCTATCTCCATTTCAGCTTTCGCCTCCATAAGTTCTTCTTTGTGAACTGAAAATAATTATGACAAGATGATTCTACAATCTACATATATATTATAATATAATATAAAAAATTATTTCTTATGAGCCTTAAATAATATAACTCTTTTCTCAAATTCTATTTGATACTTGAAATATTTTAAAAGGAAAAACATGTACACAAGGCTTTAATTCAAATCAATGTGACAAAGTTGATCTCTCTAAATAATGCATACTCAGAAATGGAGAGGAAGAAGGAAAAAAAAAGTAAAGATTAATTAGCAATTTTTGGAATTTTGTTTACATTATGTACATTAAATGTGAAAAATAGTTTTTTTTTATTTTAACTTATAATTCTAATTCATTACAAGGTGATTGACAACAACTTACATTGTACTCTTGTGATGATACTATTTATAAGGAATATAGAGAGAATTTTGTTTCCTTCTATTTATAAGTTTCTTCTTTTTACCAACCATTCATATCATTAAATTTTTCATATGAATATACAATTTTAACCTTCATTTGTGATTGTGTAGATTTTGTTCTTATGGAATATAATGTATATTAAATATAGGTAAAGTTACTACATTGTTGAACTTTATAAAAAAGTTAATTAAGTTTAAGATTTTTTTTTTGTTCTAGTAAAACATGTTAGAGCTTAGAATAGACTTATAAATAGAATCAAATGAATAAGAATTTATTGAGCCCATGATTTGAAACCTTAGGGCCATGTATAACATCCCTTGACTCAAAATTATGTATCCGGTTCAAAATATAGGACTTCTTTAACCAATTTGTTAAAAATTTAAAAATTAGTTAAATTAATTATTCATAATTAATGTGTCAAATATCTATGTTATTTTTCCACAACTATATCCTTGCATTTAATGGGATGTCTAAATAGCAATGGCTTTGCACAATGAAAAATTGAGCATTAATTAAGGCACTTTCAATTAAAAAAATCAAGCAAGGTGGGAGATAAAATGGATGATTTTTTTTTTTTTTTTGACAACAAAATGGATGATTCTTGTATATAAGATAAAAACAAAGTTGTGCTCAAAAGGATCCTATACTTAAAAATGGATGATTCTTGTATATAAAGGTTATTATTATTTATTTCACCTTTATCGTACTCGTATTAGTTTGATTGTTGGATGAAAATGGATATTTAAATTTTTAAAACTAAGAAAAATTTCACCATATATTATGAACGATGCATATAAGGGGAAAAAGGACGAACAAAACTCACATGATGAATGAGATAAACCCTTAATTCCCCTTATCAGTCGATGTAGGCCACCGGTTATACTGCTTCTATTCATTTCAGGCCTACACCACCTTTCTTTTCTTCCATGTCTTCCTTGCACGTATAACAAAATCTCAATCAGGCAAATATAATTTTATCATATAATAAGGTACTGAAAGTCGAATTAATCATTAAATTGGTCAAAACAGTATGGTTTGAGGAGTCAACAGTCGAACCATTATTGAATTGGGTTGAGATAATTTAATTAAAATCTACAAATTAAGTGTGTGTGTGTGTGTGTGTGTGTGTGACCTTGAAAAGAATAATATTTAAATTTGAAAAAAAGCGCATTAATTCATTAACAAATGGAACATTCATATATAAAACATGCATAACCTAACAAAACAAAGTTACTAACGATGTCATTTCAAGTTCAACAAGTGAAGAATAAATATAAACTTTAACCCAGTCAATTATTCAAAAGTCTCCATCAAACCGACTTGAGAATCGGTTTATTGGTCTGTTAGGCCAACCCAGATTGGATTTTAATATATATATCATGGTGTATAGGCACATCATTAATGGCCTTATGGACTTCACTTGTATAAAAAATAAAAAAGGTTATGGCCTTATGACCTATTCCACCTTAATTGAATCAAGTAATTAAATCAATGTTTGAACAATATTTAGAACGGTTTTAAAAGAAATTGAATTTTGTTAGTTCAGATTGAAAGTGAAGAAGTGGCCATTAGGATAGAACTTGATTTGTGCCCCACCGCCCATATTTATTTCCGTACCTCTATGTTATAAGATTTATAAATTAAAACTATCAATTGTAAAACTTGAACTTAAGATTTATATAGTTTTCTTTCAAACTAAAACATGTTGGAAATGAATCTCATATTTCATATGAATGTATGGACATAAATCAGCAATTTGAAAGAGGGTTTTGGATAAAAGGGGGATTTTTGTATGTAGATGGGATGCATTAGCTCAAAAAATGAGCCAAGTGAAAGAAAAGCTAACAATATTTTGAATCAAACAATACTCAAGTTTAGATTAATAGATAATATTAAACGTCATATATTATAATGGTGTTACCAAAAAAAATTATAAGATAAATGATACAAAACAATATCTCAAATTAAATTACCTAATTCAAGAGTTGAAGGGGAGGAACATGAGAAGGAAAATGGAAGAACAAGTAATCTTTCTATGCGGTCTCTCATTTTCTGTGTGTAAATTAAACGAAGCCTTTGGTATATATCAATGGCTTCAATAATCCAAGACCTCACTGCATCTTCTAGCTATCTATCTACAGAGGGAGGCTTAATTATAAAATTATTGGCCTTATGTATATATATATATGGTGCTGTGTTTGCCTTTAAGAGCAAGGTAGAATGATACCAATTATCCCATCAAAGTTTGGTATGTTAGAGAGAAGAGGGGTAATATATATTAATAATAATGTTAAGAGTTGTTAACTAAACAGTACATTTTGTTCCTGATTTGGAATATGATTGGTAAGATGGAGTATTTTTCAGGCAAGTGGAGAAAAGCTATTTTTAAGCTAAAAATGTGTTTGGTAACCATAATCCAGTGGATATTTGTGTGTTTGGCCTTCAATATGTTGGAATAGCCTCCTAAAGCACTTTGTGGACTTTTGAATCTCACTTGTATTTTTGTATATTCCTCCACTTGACCGATCTCATATTGCGAGGGTATTTGCCCTTCAAGTTCATATCACATAATCACAAATTGGACTCTGCTAAGTTATACTGCAAATAACACTGATGAAAGAGAGATAGGATTTTGAGAGGTTAGGGGAATTCTAATATGATTGTTACTTTTGTTTCATGCACACAACATCAAAATACTAACTCCTTGATCCTCATCAAAATATATGATGTGCCCCACGACTTTTAAAATATAGTATAAGAGAGTCTTAATTGCATGCATACAAAAATTTAACAAGCTTATGATAGAAATTAAAATGAAGAAAAATGCAAAAATATAATGAAAACAGCGTCCCAAAAACACTAAAGCAACAAGTTTATAATAGAGAATAAAGAAATTGAAAAATACCTAAAACATAGGCTTTAAGGCAAACTCAATAACTCTCATCTCAAGCGATGAATTTTGAACATGATGTTGAAAATGATGCATTAGATATTACAAACTTGCCGACAAAATTGCAACCATATCCAACGCCTTACAAGGGTCCCACATTGGCAAGGTAGGAGAACCGAAAGACACTTTATAAACGTCTAGATACATCTCTTTCGACGCATTTTAAAACCGTGAGGGATGAAAGGCCCCAAAGGGGACAATATTGAAAACAAGATGCTAAGATGTTGTTCAAAATGGTACAAAGCCAGGTTTGAGTCGATATGGGTTGATGAACTAGCGAGGACGTTGAGCCCAGAGGTGGGTGGAGTGTGAAGTTCCATATTAACTATGGAGGGGATCGAAAGATACCTTATAAGGGTTTTAATACCTCCCTCTCTCAACGTGTTTTAAAACCGTGAGGGATAACGGTCCTAAAGCAGACAATATCGAGAGTAAGGCACTGAGATGTTACGCTTGACAAATGTGCAAGCGCTCTTTTACCAAAGATTGTATGTGAAAATGGCTTTATCTTTTCTTCTCTCTCAAATGGCTACACTTTTCCTTTACATAAGACCCTACATAGTACTTATCTTAATGTGACCCCACTCTACTTTAATAAGTGAAACACAAATGGACTTAAGATATTGGGTCTTTCCTCACTTAACAAGGGAGCTTACATCTAAAATATCGTGCAATTCATATGGCCAATCTATATAATGGGACAATGTTTGTCGTTTTCGTATTTATAGTATATGCCCACATTTTTAAATGGGTTTAAGTCCTAATCACTAAAGGTGTACCTGATAATGTTGGGGAAGAACAAGTACATGATAAAACTCAATGACAATAATTTGAGTCCAATAATATATGTAGTTGCCTGTGTCATGAAACAAAAAAGTGTGTTATATATATGAAAGCGTCATAAATACATTAAACTTTCATAATATTGTACAAGATCTCAAGTAGCAATGATTTTCCAATATGATCAGCTCCTCTAAGTAATGCCCGCTTCGCTTGTGAACCACGATTTTTTTTAATTATTATAATTAAACATTATTCACTTTTAGTTTTCATGAGTCATGATGACCTTAATTTTATTTATTTAGTTAGGGGTATGTTGTTCTTGTTACTTTAATTAATTAATTAATTACCTAATTATCTGAACAAGAGCCAATCATTGAAGCTGTCTTAACTTACATATCTATCCACACCCAAGAGTATGTCTCAAGGCAGTGCCCGCAAATCAAATTCAAACACCACCTTAGCTTCAATTTTTCTTAGTACCTAAGTTAGCATATACATATAATATTAATGATTCTTCCCACCACACACACAAACTTCATTTGTTGTTGAATATAAGTTCCTACTTCCGATTTTAAATATGAAAGTTAAATTAAATAAAAAATTTATAAATATTAATAAAATTAATTTAGTTAATCATAAGTTACCACTTCCGGTTTATATATTTCCAAAGATGAACCCAAAGAAATGCATTTCAATATATATATATATATAAAGAAAATACAATGCTGGGCTTGAACGAGATACGGTAAGAGATGAGAACATGAGAGAAGCATATAAATATATGACATAAGCACAAAAAATCACATAGCTAATCGTAATGTGTACATAATAAGTTGTGGATATAGGGTTCAAAAATCAAAAGCAGAAGGTTATGATTTTGTATATGTTGTGAGTTTTTGAGGGTAGTTCAGTCATTTCGTAACGAAATTTTGTGGATTACATGCATGATTCATGAAGGCTCATTCGCCACCTAATTCGGAGGAGATGCGAAGCCCAAATTTTGGGCAATTTATGTTCTTCAATAATCGTAGAATGACGAGGAAAATAAGGAAAAAATTATTAGGATAAAATTTTAAAAAATCTTTAGCCCTAAATATAATATCAGATAATTCATATGCAGATATTAAAAAAATAATTAAGTCAATTATCTGTAAAAAAAATATGAATTAACACAAAACGAAATTAAAGAGGGACGCAACAAGATCACCATAGAAAAACCGTAGTTCCCAGCCCCGTTCCTCGACGGTGATGACTCCCATGTAGTTGATGCCAGATACTCGACAAGAATCATAGAGAACTCTAACTCTAACCCTTATGATTTTCGGAGGGGAAGCACCGAATAGATGAAAAGAGTTAGGCCGTTAGGGTTCTCTATTGTTGCTATCGAGTGCCTGTTCGCTTACTACAACGTCGTCGCCTCGGAAAGGATGCAGAGGAAAGGAATTATGGACTAGGTTTTCTCTATACTGATTCTATCGACTTCCTCTTTGATTTCATTTTGGGTTCTTTTTTTTTTTAATTTTGTAATCTGAATTTTTTTTCTTTTAATTTTGTTTTTCAAAAATTAAATTGATCTTCCATAAAAGATTAAAAGGTGCCATCGAGGATAAAAAGTTAAGAGAAATACTTATAGCTCATTTGGTTCGATTTTATAGGAGAAAATTACATTTTGGTTAGGCATCTATAATATAAAGAGAATTACAATTTATAGTTAAGATTATATTAAGAACTAATGAATAGGGATATATACATCTTGTAAGTGAAAAAGATAATATTGTCCTCAAAATTTTTAAATTGATCAAAATGTTCACCCATTAACGTTGCTAAATATTAAATAATTACAACCATTAAATATTAAAAAATTAATTAATAATATAAAAATTTTAAAAATATTCTCCCATGAAAAAATTAAAAAAAATTATATTCCGCCATTAAAAAATGTTAAAATATCCCATTAAATATTAAAAAATTACTATGAACCCAATTTATACACTGCATAATATTTTTACCATTAAATATTAAAAAATTACCATAAACCCAATGTGTACATTATACATATATGTGTAGATAGAGGTAACTTTGTCTCTTGTTATATCATTCTCATATATTTTCATATTCGATATAATCCAACCAAACGTTTTTATGCATATGCATCATTTTTTTCTTAATGACAAACCAAACAATTTCATATAATCATTATTACATTATATTCCTTTACATTACCTCTGATTCCATGAACCAAATAGGCATTTACATACTCTAGGAATACCACATTATCTACACTCTATTTAATATAAACATAACAACTCACATCATTTTAATCCTAATTGGTAAGTAACTCATCTGAAAAAATTCATATTTTAATTTTTCTTTCAAGAAAAATATACATCTTAATATTAAAAGAAACTAAAACAAAACGATGAGCTCTTATTTTTCTTAAAAGAAAAAATAAAAATGAATTTTTTCATGAGTCACCTACCAACTAAGTAAAATGATATGATTTATTACATTTTTATTGGACATAGTTTAGATTACGCAATACTCTTGAAATATGTAACTATTTCTCAAAAAGTTACTAAGGTGCCGTGTCATCACTTTTACAAAATAATACCTTTTATGAAAGTTAATATCTACCATATATATCTGTTTCAAACTGTCATATATGCGAGTGCTATATATGGTATGCGCAGATAAATTACGGTTCCGAACTGTTATTTATTCTGAACCTATTATAACAGTTATAATATTACACTCATTATGTGTTGAGGCTTTGTAAGGTCATGATATGCGCATTATTGTAATAATAATTAATTGACACATGTAAACAACCATCATAAAATATGGTAATACTTGCATAATACATAATGGTTATGCTTTCACTACTATAGATTTGTCTATATTTAACAGTTATTTTTATCTATCTTTAATTGTTATTAACCGTTAAATATAGGGTCAAATATTTCACGGTTGTTTAAATACAACAATAATTTATATGATATTTTATTTAGTCAATGATTGTTAAATATAGCCATCTATATTCAACGATTGTTCACTAATAATTGTGAAATATTTTGTACAATACTTTATGGTTAAAGTAATAAACGGTAAAGTGTTTGTCACCAGAGAAAGGGTTTTATTTGACTATTGGTTTGTATAACCATAAAATATAACATTGACTATTGGTTTGTATAACCATAAAATATAACATTATACTTGACAGTTATTTGGAAAAATCGTGATATATTGTTTGATACTTAATGGTTATTAGCGAATAATCATGAAATATGCGAGACCAATTGTTTTAAAAAAAATTAGGAGGCTCACTTTCGATCAAACCCTTGCAAAATTACCTACACACCAAATATCAAAATAAATCAAGTTCTGGCTAGAGGTATTACAATATACAAAATAACTAATTCTAGCCAACAAATGCTAACAAATTAAAACAAATCATCCAGTACTATCTATACAATTATAAATACATCATAGGTAAGGGAATTTACATGATCAAGTGGTCCTTTTTCTTTTTCTAGTCTTAATAATTTTAACGTTCTTTTTAGTAACAATTGTTTTCTTTAATTTTTGAAGCAACTTCCACCTTTTTGACATCCAAATTCCTTCATTGCGGTCATACCTAACTTACAAAGTATCATCCTCATTGAATTGTGTTGCAAGTGACAACCCTTGGAAATGATCATCCTCATTGAATTCACCTCCTGCAACCTCATTTGTTCTATTTGATGGTTCTATTTGATAACCAAACAATAGATCATTCTTTATTAGCAGGAACAGGAACATAAAACACCTATTTAGCTTGAGAAGCCAAAATGAAAGGCTCTTCTTTATACCCTTGTTTGTTCAAATTCAATTGTATCAACCATATCTCATCCACGTAGCTTGAGAAAGAAAGCATATCTCTGTTCAGACCATATGCCAAGAAAATTATTTTCTCAAGAGCTAAATTATGATCAAAATTGTACTTGTCATCCACATACTGTTTCAGCCATGATATGAATTATTTATTATGTTCTTTGACCTATCAACTATGTACTTTGTTGGGGTTTTCTCTCGTAAGCTCATCCATATGAATACCTACATACTCGTCAATCTCTTCGGAGTTGTCAAGTACATATAAGTGTACTTGCTCTCACTGTTGGTTTGAGGTAGAGATAACTTTCTTTCCTATTAATTCTTGTCCATATGTCCTTCCTTCATGTCAAGACACTGGAAAGCCAATATCACATACATCTTTTAAGTAGTCAGTATAGAATTCAGTCACCTCTCTATAAATGTATTATTCAACAATGCAAACCTCTAGCTAGCTACGGTTTTTCACATACCCTTTCAGGTCGTTCATCTTGTGCTTGAATAGGTACATCCATCTCATATAGACTAGTCCACACTGTTCTGCCTCCTTAACCAAGTGAACAGTGAGGTGTACCATTATATCAAATAAAGTTGGAGGAAAAAAATCTCCAGCTCACATAACATTCACAATTTAGGTTAGTCACCTCGGTAATTTCTTGGGGTCAATCACTCTACTAAACAGTGACTTGAAGAAGAAATATAACTTCGTGATTGTATCTCACACCTTATCAAGTAAAATACCTCATATTGCTACCGAAATAAAATTTTCCATCAACACATAGTAATCATGTGATTTAAGACCCTTCAGCTTCAAGTATTTCATTGAGATAAGGTTGCTAATGTTTGAGAAGTAACCTTCTAGCACTTTCATTATAGGAAGAAACTCACAAAAGCATTTTTGTTTCTTCTTTAGATAGTAAAGCCGCTAGCTAAAAGAATGTATGAGATACCCTCTCCTCTGATGTCAATTCCTCTCTTATTCTCATCTCAATCATGTCTAGTCTTAGATTTATGCTATCATTCGTCTTTTTAAGAATGTGAAGTAACATTCCAAAAAGACTCTCACACATTTTTTTCTCAATGTGCATGACATCAAGAAAATGTCTAATATTAAGGGAACTCTAATATGGCATATCAAATAAAATAGATATTTTCTTCTAACCACTTATCTCAACATATTTCCTAATTAGCTTCTCATATTTACAATCCTTATGTTTCTCTTTTTCAAAACCCTCCTCACCAGTCAAAGGTTCAAGTATTATCATTTCCTTTGATTCCCTATTGAAGTATTTTCTCATATGGTGATATAGATGACTCTTTTGCAACCATCTGCGATGTCCCATATAAAATTTCTTCATACCATGCTTCAACTTAATTGACTGAGTACCTTCTTATAAATTGGGCATCAAAGTTGGCTTTTAGGGTCTGTTTGGTTAGAGGGGAGGGGATAAAAAATGAGCTCATCCCCTTGTTTGGTATGAAAAGTTGGAGGGGAGGGGAGCCATATGAGGGGCTCCAAATCCCTCCCCTCCCCTCCATTTTGTTCCCTCCAAATTAGGGGGATTTTGAGGGAAGCAAAAATTTAACTATTTTGCCCCTAAGACTTTTTCATATTTCCAGTGATACCCTTGAGTAAAAAATAAAAACACACACTCACAGAGTTCTGACCTCGTCTCTCATAGCTTATGTGATGCTTCTTTTGCACAAAATTATAATCTCATTTTTTTACCAATAATTATTTTAGTAATTCCAACAGTGTGAATTAAAATAAATTTGTGTTCACTTGGTAATACAAATTTGAATTTTGATAATTTATTTGATTTATATTGAGGTGTAAACTAATTTAAATAAATTTCATTTAAAAAAATTAATTTAAATTATTTATACAAGCATAAAAAATGTAAGTTAACATATAAGGGTAAAATGATAAATTAGTTATTATCTCCCCTCCCCTCCCTCGAATCAAACCAAACAAGGTGACCTCCTATCCATTATCTCCCCTCCCTTTGAACCAAACAAGCCCTTAATGTTATGCCCTAGCAAATTACCGTTTGTAAGAAAGTCATTGATTGAATCAAACAACATAGCCTTCATATTTAATGTTTGTTTTTTATGAGCATTATATACAGGCTCCCCTTTGTCCCACAACTTCTTCAAGTCTTCAATTAGTGGTGTAAGGTATACAACTATGTCATTCCCTAGTTGCATTGGCCCTGAGATTAGAATTGACAACATCATATAATTTCGTTTCATTGAGAGACATGGAGGGGGTCATATATAAACAACATAACTAGCTATGTATTATAGGTACTGTTAGAACTGGTTGATACCCAATAGAAGGGTGAATTGGGTGTAAGATGAAAACTTAAAAACTTTGAAAATCTTTTCCCATCTTAGTGAAAGTAATGAATAGTAAATCCATAGTTAATTATTCAAATCATATATTTTGGAAATATAAGAGATAAGGGAAGAGAATATACAAATTATGATTTATTCTGGTTAGGTCCAATCATTGATGACCTACGTCCAGTCCTTAGGCTCCTCCTGATATTTCCAATCCACTATCTTCCTCAAGTTTCAACTAGATAGTTGAGAACCACTATAATCTCACAAGTTTAGTCAGGCATTTGTGAAGCTAGTTACAATCTTCTCACCAAGATAATAGCTCTCCCTTACACACTGTAAAGATACAACCTTGATGATATAAGATTACAATCAATCTTCTCTCTTAGAAGTGAATTAAGATAAACACTGAATATAATACAAATAACCTCTCTCTCTAAAGTAGATTATTTAAGCATTGAGAAATAGAGAGTATATGGGTTAGAGATGAATTCAAAATTTCATCATTTTGATCTTACACGCACTTGCTCTCTCCCTCTTCAATTCTGAAAGCTCTTCTATTTATAATTGATGTAGCTTGATCACCATTTACCTTTTCTTCTTTCTGTTAAAGCTTACAAAATATGACCATTGGAGTAACCATTGGAAGATTCTGAAAAAAAAATGATTTTTGGGCGTTGAAGCTTAATCTATGTTTAACCACTATAATCTTCATATAAACTTGATTAGTGATGATTAGAAATGATTAGAAAAAATATAATTAATATTTATATGAGTTTGGAAGAGAATAATGAAATCTGATATGTTAATTAAAGTTGTGAAGACTGATAACTTTTCATATCACTGGAGTGATCCTTACCAATGATTGGTCATCATCACTCAGTGCTAACTCGAGTGATCCTTTCGAATCTTCAAAGTAAATAGTGCATCACTTTCATATCATTGGAGTGATCATTACCAGTGATGAACTCATTTTAACACTAAATCTGGCAAATGTCCTATCCACTAAAATCTCTTTAAGTCTACTTTCCAATGCAATAAGAATCAATTAAAAATTTATTGTATTCCAAAAGTTATGATCCAAAGAGTAATTGCTTGTTTGAATAGTGATTGAATTTCGAGTGTCAAATTCTAAAATTCACATCTATTCCATCAAAATCTCTTTGAGCTCAATCCTAGATTTTTTAAATCATCTTTTGAGTTTAGTTTTTTATGCAACAAGTTTCATCTCAATCGAAATTGTGGTTTGGGAGATATGCCCAAATTACTGAACTTGGTCTGAAATAACGTGAGAAATTCAAGTGTCAAATTCCGAAATTCATATTTTTCAATATAAAACCCTTTGAGCTTGATCTTGGTGCTTTACATCCCATTTGAGTCTAGTTTCATATGAAATAAGTTTCACCTCAATCATAATTGTGGATTGGGAGATATGGCCAAAATATTATACCTCCATCAGATTAAATAAAAAACAGAGCATAAGAGAGTGGAATTTACTCGAGTGGCCACTCTAGTGATCATAAAAAATTCATCTCTAAAGATGCCACTCAAGTGATCACTCTAGTGAAATTAGTATAATTTCCATATAAGGCATCTTAACTTTGAATTGAGTCATTCCAACTTCCATTTGATCTTTAAAGATCTCCAATATCACATCTAAGAACTTGAATCTTAATATTCTCATTTTATCATGCAATTTCTTCTTTCTTCAATCTCTTCTCTTTTTCTCCATGATTATTCTTCACAATCCTTTGAAAACTCCTTGCTTTTCTTGAGTAATATTTTCAATCTCTTCTTATTTTTCTTCGTTCTCCATAATATTCTTTCTTCATTAGATAACTTCTTTCTTTTCTTTGACTAATATGATGAATTCAATCTTTCTTCTTCTTCTTCTTTTTCTTCCTCTTAATCATTCTCAATAACTTCTTTCTTTTCTGATTTCCTTTCCCTTTATTTGATTACTTCTTTCTTCAATATCTTCTTAATCTTCTTCTTGATTATTCATCATAATCCAATTTTATATTTTCTTCCTTTTCTTGACTAATATAAAAGATGTTTCACATTAAATATATTACTTAGTCAAAGTATAAGATAAATACATGATACAAACTTTTTACTCTTAATATTTGGTATCTATATTTGATATCATCAAAATTAATCATATCTAACAGGTACTGCTTTGAGTTCCAAATGGGATCATCCTATCAATAACTAATGCTAGGCAGAGGTTTCTTGGTTCTTTAGCAATTTCAGGATACTCAAAGTCAAACTTACTACATTCCGCAGAGTCTACAGGATGGTGAAAACATGTTGTCTTGGATCCTTTCATATGCATGCTACCTTAAATGTTTTACATCAATTACATTGCTATACAAGTATCTAAATCTAGCTATAATTATAAAATACCATAATGCCTTCTTTGGATTCTTTCCATTCACTTGGTAGCACGAGGTAGAACACAGAGGACAATTAGATAACAATTCATATTCTTTTCTAAACAAAATATAATCATTGGGGCAAGCATGTATCTTTTCATAACCTAAGCCAGTAGTGCTTATCACTTATTTTGCATCATAAATCATGGTTGACATATCATTTCCAAATGGTAGCATTATTCTCAAAAGCACAAGAAATTATGTGAAGCCTGAGTTACTCAACCTATGTTTTTCTTTGAAGTTGTACAAGTTCAATATTGCAGATAATAATGTGAACTTAGTACAATTCTCATATAAAAGCTTATCTGCATTGCTGATCATCCTCTCAAACTTGTCTAGACTTTCATTAAATTCCGCTTCAATTGCATCAGCCATATCTTGAAGATGATTAGTCTCAAATGTATTTGTGTCCAAGTTAAGTGATTCATACTTTTCCAAATTCGGCTAACTAGTACTGCCCACATTTGTCTCCCCATGTTTTGTCTAATAGGTCAATTCCATTTATCACTAAGTGAAACTCACAACTATATGGATTAACATACTTCACAACGCCATACTTGACATAAGGGCAAATAATCATACCACAATCGTCAGCACTATTACAACCGTAAGCCTTATGAAATCACTTACCCCATCCCAGTATTCCTTTGATAGACAATTAGCAGACATCCATTCTTTATTTTCACTCCTTATCCGTTCTTCATTTACACTCTCTCTCATATATGTAGAGGGAAAATGAGTCTCTGTGAGTGGTTTTTTAAAGAGTATACTTAACTGTTATAATTAAACAACTATTAAGTATATGATAGTTTATGGTTATTTCTGAACAACTGTCAAATATATATGAATTATATTTTATGGCTATCTTATAAAACCATCAAATATTTTCTTATATACTTAACAGCTATTTAATATAATTTTTATCTATTTCATTATTGTAACTCCGCCTCTTTATATTTCATGGTTTCCTTAAAACAGTTAAGTATGGAGCATCAACTATACATGAATTGATTGTAGTGTTTAACAACCGTTATATATGTATTTTTACATATATAACGGTTCTTTCAAAACAACCATTATATATTTATAGTAATGCTAACAAATTTATTTAAACAACTATTATATATAGTTAATATAAATAACAGTTATTAGTTAACAACTGTGATGTATGGAAGCTAAAGTTTTTTTAAAAAAAAATAGGGGGAGTTTGCTTTTGATATCCCCCTGCATATATATTTGTATAAAATAAATCAAAATATATATATTTACAATCATTTATGTACAGAATAATACAACAAATCAGAATATAATTATAGTCATTCATGTACATATATACACTATTAAAACTAGAAATTTAAAATGAGCAAATTAGTATATAGAAATTTACAGTCATTCGAAGGTTTCCCTCTCTCTCTAATACTGTAGAGATTTTGCTAACTCTTCAGCTACTTCGAGTGACTAAACCTTATGCAAGAGACATGGGAAACAATAGATGAAAGTTAGATATTGTAATATTATATATATATAATTTCAAATATAAATGCCAAATATTAAGAACAAAAGATTGACATAATGTATTTATTTTATACTTTGACTAACTACTATACTTAATATGAAATATAATTGGAATATTAAGTTTAAAGTTCTTAGATTTGGTATTGGAGGTTGTTATGCTAAATTGGAAGTTGGAATGACTTAATCGAAAGTTAAAGTGCCTTATATTGAAGTCATATAAATTTAACTCAAGTTATGCTTCATTATCACTCGAGTGACAAGTTATGTACTCAAGTAATACTCACCTCTTCTTGTACTTCTAAGTCAAGATCACTCGATTGACAAAAGAATCATTTGAGTGATGACCATCACTTGCTAATCATTCACAAGTGATTCTAAGGTGATGTGATCTTCTATATAGAGATTACGAGAGGATGGTAAATCACTCAAGTCATCCAAGATCACTTGAAAGTCACTTGCAAGTGATCAGAAAGTGTCGCAATATTTTAAAGGAAAATCACTCAAGTGATTTAAAGTCACACTTGGGTGATTGTTCATCAGAAACTTAGAAACAACATCTCGAAGATTTTGATACTTATTTTAAGTGTGACATAATCTTGTTATAATACTTCCTGCTACTTCTAAATATTACTAATCACACTTGTGTATAAGTCTCAAGTGCTTAAACATGGATTAACCTTAAGATCAAGAAAAAGTTGTTTTGTTTTGTGTCAGAAACTTCAGCAGCTACTTCCAGTAGACTTCTAACGATCATATTCTTAATGGGAAGAAGAAAAAACTCAATAGCCAAATTCTCTTCATCAACAATAAATAGAAGATCATTCAAAACAAAAAGAAGTGAGAGAGAGCCTATGCCTACAATGTTGATATGCCAACACTAAATCTTATCTTCTACTTCACTGTTAATCATTATCTACTTCATATAGAGAAAAGCATGTTTCATTGTAATCATTTTATCCTTGTAAGAGTTATTCAAGATTGGGATCTTGAATGGAAAACATATTGTAACCTTACAAGTTGTAAGGGGAGTTATTCTCAAGTATGAGATTAAGCATGAAGTTGTTAAGGTTCTCAGGTATTCGTCAAACTTGAGGGGTTGTAAAGGATTTTCTTGTACCCAAATTAAACAAGAAGATAGTGGATTAAAAATCTCATGTGGAGCCTGGGGACTGGACGTAGGTTATCGAGGAATGGACTGAACCAGGATAAATTACAGCTTGTATCTTCTCTTATCTAAGCTCTTATATTTCCAACATATATGATCTGAATAATTTTCTATGGATTTATAATCTATTACTTTCATAGTTATTGATTTCTCTAAAATGCGAAAAGTTTTGGGAAAATGGTTAAAAAATACCATTTAAGCAAATTAATTGCTAAATGGTACCAATATGCAAGCAATCATCCATCATGTGCAATCAGCATCCATATGTGCAAAAAGCATCCCTGCGAAAGTGAAAACACCATCCTTTGTGTGCAACATATCATCCACCCATGTGCAACATACCACCCACCGTGTGCAATGGTAGCAATGAGCAATTAATTTTCTTGCAAGGTTTTTTTAGCAATTCTCCCAAAAAATTTTCAAAGTTTTTAAGTTTTATCTTACACCCTATTCACCCCCTCTCGGGTGTTAGCTGGTTCTAATATAGCTGACCAAATGTATATATGAATGAATTGAGCATATAATATACTTTATTTGGATCAATATTTTTTAAGACCGTACATGATTATGTCCTTCATGAACTATATCATATAGTACCCATAATTGTTGCTCTTGTTCGGCTACTTTGGGTACTATAAAGAAATTAAAAGAAAAATTTGTCAGTAAGTCATATATATAAATTATATGTATGCTTCAATTTAATATTATAGTAATTGATGAATAATTTTCGTGTGTGTGTGTGTGTGTGACACAAACACACACCACTGGATTCAACCATTGGAAGGCACATATGAAGCAACTATCACTTAGGTTGCATGTGTCGCAATTGAGTCCATTTTGCATGCAATAATTGTATATCACTCTGAGAAAATACAATAAAAAATTACACACACACATGCAAGTTGAACTGAATTATAAGAGATAATGAATAGAGAACTTACTGGTTGAATGTTGTAACACCCCAAATTTTGAGATAAGAGGATTGAGAATAAGCCTACAATAAGTGGACTGCTAAGCTCCAGTTTAGCAAGTGTCCCAATAAGGCACGATTGTAATCCCTACAATTCTTAACATCTTTGGTGGCATAAAAGGGAAATAAAATGGTGCATTAAAGAGCACATTAAGTGACAAAATAAGACAATGGGTGGTCACACAACAAGACTATGTTGGGAACCCAAATGAAATTTGCCTCCAGTGTGTTTCTCTACATGGCATTCATGATTATGTGACATTTTTCAATTGGTAAATGATGTCCAAAAATCATGAAACTTTCCAGAATGAAAGTAGACTTATCAAGCTTTAATTTGATAGGTCATATAAGCCATTTGGAGCTGTACATAAGGAGATATGAATTTTTGAAGTTAGCCCAGTGAAACTGGAGATTTTCAGTGGCAGCGCCCAAACACAATAATTCTGGGAATGTTAAGCTTTCAATTGGCTAAAGGATATATTTTTCATTAAAAATAGACTTAATAAGGGTCACATAGACTTTGAAACCACCCCAATTGGATATCTATACAATTAGATATGAATTTTCAAAGTTTGGTGAAAATTCTGCCTAGTTTTCCAGCATGTGCGAAAATCACAAAAATGTATGAGCAAAATGGTCATTTGACCAATAAAGCAATCAGATATTTGTTTTTCCCTTTAATTGAGATGAATTATGGCTGAAGTAGGGAGCAAGAAAGGGAAATAGAATTAGTTTGTAATATTAAATAAAAACTATATATTTTGGACCAATGAGAACATACCACATGTAAGCCACTTTTGACCAATTCATTAAATCACCATTTCCTTCATCTTCATTCATTTATTCTCGGCCAAAAACTGATCAAAGGAGAGAGGAGGAGCAGCTGAATGAAAGAAGCAAGAAGAGTTTAGGGTTCTTCCAAAATTCAAGGTAAGAAGCATGTATACTTCAAGTTTATGCTTCCAAATCATGTAGGAACCTCTCCTAACCTCTTCTCCTCCATGAAATCCATGTTTTTCAAGAAGAATCAAGAGAGAGGAGATGATGAACAGTGACGTTTTAGAGAGAGAAAGAAGAGAAATCAAAGGTAATCTCAAGAACCTTGATTATCTTGTTGATTCTTGCTGTTGATGATGATTTGTGGTTGATTTGACTTTGTTTCCTTGATTTTGTAAATTTGGGAAGCTCAAACCCTAAGGGGTTATGATTCCCAATTTTCTAATAATCATGGGGGAAAGGTGTTTAAGTGATTAAACAAGTGATTAGAGGTGTAAAGAAGGAGGTTTATGGATTAAAATCAAGAAAACAACATTTTCCCTTAATTTTCCAGATCTGGTCCAGGGGCATTTTCGTCCTGTTTGATCTGGAATTTCATAAATTTTATGGTTCCATTGAGTTTAGAAGGGAAAATTGTGTAGGGTTCATGTAGACTGCGAAGTGAGAAAAGCCCTAGAATGCAAAATGACCAAACTACCCTTAAAACCCTAAGTTAGGGGCTGCCAAGGGTAATTTCGTAATTTGGGCCTGATTTTGACTAATCTAAGGTCAAAAATGGATTTTACACACAAAATTGTGTAGGATTAGCCCGGGTCATGATTTTTGGAATTACATTTGACCGGGTACGAAGGGGCGTGGACCGGGTTCCAGGGGTATTTTTGTAATTTTGAAGTTTTGAGTCAAGATAACCAACACCATGAGTTTATAATGAGTTATGGATAAATAATAACTCATATATCCTAATTTTGTAATTTTAGAATATACCGATAGTCCGAGCCGGACACGGAGCTGGACCGATTAACAGGCAAGGAAAGGGCGCATTCCAGGTAGTAACTTCTTCCTACATATACTATGTGATTACTAAATGTTGTATATGTCATTCACTGTAGCATGAGCTAGTGTCTTTGACACACCAATTTGCCATGTTGTGGTCAGGGACCCAATAAGGGCGCCAAGTAGACCAAGGTGCAGACATATAGTTTGGCCTTGGGCAAGTGTACACATAGTTTCGATCATCTTACATGACATGGCATAGCATATCTATTTTCGCATTCTATATGTTTGAAAGCATGTTACTACTGAGATTCCCCCGAATCTCACCCTTTCCATAAACATTTAAAGTTTCCAGCAGCAGACAGCGGCTCAAATAGCATAACCGTAATTACTGGTGACAGAAGGTTCCGGGCCAATAGGAGAGGAGGCGTTGGTTATCTGAAGACCTTTATATTTGTTAAGGTCTGTATTATTCTGTACACCCCTATGGGAATTATGTATATAATCAAGCAATATTGTTTCAATATATCAGTATATTTATGCTACTTCTATGTGCCCACTGTGCTACGCTAATGCTACTCTGAGCATTATCAATAATAAGACGGGGTCTTACAAATGTTTCCTGTATGGATGGTCTTGTATCTGGAACCCCGCTCATAGAGTTATAATATTAAATCTTTTTGCGCATTAGATTTACCACTATAAGCATCTAGTGTCTCCTAAGTATAATAATATACCACACTATCAAGATAATTACAAAATAAAAATTAATTTAAGTAGAGTTAGTACATATTTCTTTTAGCTTTTTAGAAGTACTTCTATGATTTACAAGGTAAGTATGTGAGAGGAGTTTTGTTTCGGCTTACAGAAAAGAACTTCTGAAACCACAGTTTGCTTGTTTGCCAAACAAGCACAAATGATGTACCTACCCTTGAATATAAGGCACAAAGAAGTAAGTATCCCTTTTGTTTGGCACCCTCCTAATGAATTTATCTCCCAGAAACCTCGCTTGAGATTGCTTCACATTTTTCTTCATACCCTGACCCTGATTATTGAGATTGTCAAGGAGGATGAACTTGATCTTGTCCTAAAAGCCACGGGGGAGGATGTAAGTATAGTACAAATGCCTAAAATGCTGAAACTAATATATCAAAATGTAATCAAATTTCTAAGTAACCAACTATTTAACCACAATTGAAGAAATACCTCATAAAGAAGTTGACAGAGCTAGTTCTTGCCATCTCCTTGTTCAAAACCTCAGAAACAAAGCTCTTGGCTTACAAATTCCTCTTACTCTAGTAGGTTAAAGATCTCTCTCTCAAATTTGATCATTGGAAAGAGGTTTAAAGTGGAGAACTTGTCAATGAACTCCTGGAGGGATTTCTAAGCAAATTGACCAACAAGCTTATTCTGTGAGAATAACTTCTTTTCGAATTGATCATTAGACTGAGTGGGGGACTTGAACTTGGTGGGTACTTTTGAGCAGTGGACTTTTTAGTTGGCTTGCACACCTGAAGTAGACGGCAAGGCCATGCAACGTAGCTACCCATAGCCCTTCCCACTGTATTTATGTCTTTGGTGGCTATAGCGACTGGATACTGGGGTTTATGTTGGTATTGATTTGTACCTTCACATGCTCAAGAGGCAAAGGCTCGTTATCAATCATGTTATCCTCTGAGCGTTGAACATACAACATGTTGCTACTATATGGTGTCTAAGGCTATCGACAAAACATTTAACTTCTGCCTTCTTGTTCATAAAAAATAAAAAGTTATGGAGATGAAAGATCTGCTGCATTATCAAATTCATCATTCTCTTGTAATTTTTCCACATTCTCATTCAGAAAGAGATCAGTTCCTTCAAGCACTTGTTCATGCATCCTTGCTTTTCGATGTAATTATTGACCATATGTTGGAGGTCACAGTTCATGCGGATAAGCCCTTAAATGCTTGTTAGTGGATGGTGATCATCTTTTTGTTTTACTCCAGGGATATCAAAAGATGATGAAGCGGAAGATCTCTTGCATTTGTCCATAATATCAATGAAGAACAAAATTCAGAAGTTGGATATGAGAAGTTGAAATAGAAATGGATAAGTGGAGTTTATTTTTCGGACGTTTAAATAGAAAGGGTTTCATAGATTACCTTACTACCAAACGCGTTCTTTAGTATTAAAGATCATTTCTTGTTAATTAAATAGAAGTAGAATGGAAAGGGTTTTACGGTTTATCCAGCAGAGTGTTTTTTGGAATGAAAGGGTTATACAACTAAACGTGTCCTTGTAAATTACCATAAGTAATGGTTGTTGACTAATAACCAAGAATGTGCCCTTCAATAGTAAAGGGTTGTTTAATAATAACCGTGAAGTAGCAATTTTTTTTTAAAAAAAAATTTTAGGCTATTTTGCTCTAATAATTAATTTTTTAAATACTCAAAAAATAAAAAATAAAAACACTAGTGGCTTTTAGTTATCACCATTACTACTGTTCTCCTCCTCCTACCCCTCCCCCTCAATTGGCACATCATCGACGTCAGAGGAAGGAGATGAAGGGTTTGACTAGAAGTGATTATATACAACCTCATTGTGATGAAAAATGATGTTCAACTTTGTGTTCAGACAGTTGGTATATGTAACGAAACGCCTTGTAGAGCGATCAAGGCTTGCCAACCTCTTTGACAGAGCCTCTATTTGATGAGGAGGCAGAAGAGGAGGAAGGGAAGGTGGTGGAGAAGGAGGGGAAGGAGTTTGTGGAGGCGGTGGTGGTGGTGGTGGATGAGGAATAGTTTGTGAAGGAGAATAAGGGCAAATAGTAAGAGCTCTATGATGTTTGATCATGATGGGAGAGAAGAATAAGGCCAATCAATGAAGAAAAGTATTAAGAATAAAAGGAATAGATTAGTTTAAATAGAATTAAAGTATATTTAACTTAGGAGAACTAGTACTTGGTGTTGTACTGAAAAAGGTTATGAAAATGTGCTTTATTGAGTTATCTTTACATGACAGTTGTTTATTATGAAAGGTTGTTTTTGTCATTCATACTTTATGGTCAATTGATATAACAGTTAGGTTTGTATTTTCGTTGAGGTAAGGTTAGAAGACGAATCGTTTGTAAGTGTTACATGACAGTTCTTTCAAAAGAATCGTTATTTTTATCACTAAATAAATTACAGTTATTAACTACAATCATTATTTTTGTGCTTTTGTGAATTTCGCCTCGTAATATATAACAATGCATATAGTTAACCCTTATTTTTAAGTATTATATATTCTTACGTGATTTCTGACTCAACATATAAATAATTTATTCACTGTAACTATTATTTATTAACCCTTATATATATCCGAATTTGTAATAGTACATAACTTAGCAAAGTTAATATGAGCTAGTACTCTAAAAAATATGTGAGTATCTCTATTTCAAACGGGAGGAAGTCTTATTTTTAAACAAATCAGGAACTTACATGTGTCTCATCATATTACTCCCTACTTTCCTTTTTAAAAGAGGTCATTTGTGTATATGATATATTCCCTATTATAGAGGCATAAAGGTTGTCTCAAATATCTTTTTTTTCGTAGATTTTCTATTTTTCACCTATTTAATTACTTATATTTTTAATATTATTGTATTTAATTCACACACCTTCTCTCATCACCACACATTCTCTTTCACATGAATGGAAGGATATATTTTTGACAAAAATATTACATTTTTCGCATTTTAATTTCCTCCAACTAATTTTAATTAGTTTTCTGAACAAAATAATTCGATTAGTTGTATCTCATAGAAAGCAAAGTGTTGAGCAACATGAATCCAGCTTGTGCTTGCTTAAAAAAGTCGTATGGGAAACGCGGACTCTCTCTGGACAGAATCCATCTTTTCTGGAAATTTCTGGTAACGCAAAGCCAAGCCTGTCCATGACTCCATGCCTTCTTATAGTCCATCTTTTCTCTCTGACGTGGCTCACCTATCCACCGTCCATCTTCTACACAGTACGTTTGTCTCAGTCTCAGACCTCAAAAAGAGAAAGATCACTAGTTTACTTCCCCCACTGCTCACCACATTCCATTCCCTTCCCTCAAAGACGCTTTTCTTTCAATTTCCTTCTCTTTCTCGCAATCTAATCAATTCCATCAAACCCTCACTCCTGATTTTCAATATCTCAGTTTTATTGAGCTTCATTGGTGGTGTTAATTTCGATTAATCCAACAATGAAGGTACCAAGAAGTTTTATTTTCTTGCTTCTTCTTGCTCTGGTATTGGTGGTTGCGAGTGCGGACGAGTCTAATACGAAGCCTCTGGTGAAGTATCACAAGGGGAAGAAGCTCTGTGACAAAGGGTGGGAATGTAAAGGATGGTCCATTTATTGTTGTAATCTGACGATTACCGATTACTTCCAGACCTATCAGTTTGAGAATCTGTTTTCTAAGCGCAATTCACCTGTGGCTCACGCTGTTGGCTTCTGGGACTATCATTCATTCATTACTGCTGCTGCTGTTTATGAGCCTTTGGGATTTGGTACCACCGGAAATAAAACCATGCAAATGATGGAGATTGCTGCGTTCCTGGCTCACGTCGGTAGCAAAACTTCCTGTGAGTGTCGATCTTTGGTCTAGTTTTCTGTTTTTGTTTGGATTATTTTTTTTATTATGCTATTTCTTGTGCTATGTTTGTCTGTTGGTTTTTTGCTGGTTCGATGTGGATTTCTGTTTGGTAAGCGAGAAAATGTTTGGAAAAAATTTGTTGAGTGTGGCTCTTGTTTCTGTGATCGCTAGGAGAGCACTGAAATCTGCTACCAGATGAGTGTGTTTAGTGGAATTGACGGGAAATTTTTTAGATTGGAACAGCTTACAAGAACTTTGAATGTACGTTTTTTTATTAAGGAATGATCACATTGGTTACAATTGTATTGGAGGGGGTTCCAATCTTCAATGTGAAGATGAATGGGATTATTGGGATGCTTTTGTGGTTTATTTGAACTTATATGGATCCTTTTCTTCGTGGATACATTAAAAGGAGGGTAACATTTCCATCTCCATCTCATAGTTATAGACCAATGAGGTAAACTTCAGTTGTTAAATTCACCAATAAAAAAAGAAAATCATTTGTTGAAATTATTGTTTAAATTTGAACTATTGTCACTGTATTTATATGTATCTTTTTGTCCTGTATTTTTCAGTTCTCATATCTAAAGCAGAATGCCATATCCCCCCGATTTGTTGCAATCTTTCTTTCCTTCTCATAAAATTTATTTTTCCAAAAATATATATCAGGTGGTTATGGAGTGGCCACTGGAGGACCTTTTGCCTGGGGTCTTTGTTACAGTCATGAAATGAGTCCAAGTCAGTCATACTGTAATGACTACTTCAAATATACGTACCCCTGTGCTCCTGGTGCCCAATACTATGGCCGTGGTGCGATTCCCATATACTGGTATGTCTTAGCCCTGAGAAATATAATAATCTTTTCCTGATTCTTGATTAAGCCTGATGAACGATTCACTCTTTGTTTAGTTGTGTGATGGTAGATGGCTATACTTAAGAGCTGTATTGGGTAAAGAATGATGTTATGTGTTCTGGGCAGCAGGGGCTGTTAGAGGGGTTGTCTAGAAGAAATTGGTTAGCCTGCAATTGATAAGTAGGGGGCTAATAGAGAGGGAGGAGGATTCTAGAGTGCGATGAGCTTGGAGTTATCTTGCTTTCTCTGATTGTTTCTGCTTTTTCTTTTACAATTTCATACGGAGGCCTAGGTTCCTGTCCTTTAATGAACTTAGAGATGCCATCAATGTTTTTGTTCCAGCCATGTTCAAATCAATTCAGGGGAGGATAAAAGACAGGAAGGGGAAAAGCAAATTACTGGATTGAAACCTTAGGCCCCTGTTTGAGAGTTTTTATATAGATGAAAGTGAAAGGAGAAACCTTCAACAACCACTTGAAATCTTCTAGACCACTACAATTTTCCAGTTCTCTTAACCACTATTAAGTGTCATCCTACTCATTTCACCCTAAATTGCCTGGTCTGAATTTTGAACAGTATTAAAGTCTTGAAAGAAAGATTTGGCCTGTGACAGAATCCAATATCACACAATTATATAACAAAAGATGGATTCTGTGTGTATGGAAAGGGGGGTTGAAGAGCAAAAGATGGAGTTACTGATGGATTTGCTAGCTTTCTGCTGGTGATAGTAAAAGAAGCAAAGGTGAGAGAAGTGTACCAGGCATTTGCAGTGATAAAGTAGAATAGAACTGAGTGATTGTCTTGTAAAGCTACTTCTCCAGTCCTTAATATATGATAAATTTGTGGAGTTGATCTTGGTCTTAAATATAAAACAAAGTTTTCATATTTGTTAACATTTTTCTAATTTATCTTTATTGATACTCCTTCAACAATAATCAAGGAGGAGAGGGAATGTAAGAATTAAGAAAAATGACTAAGGTGTTTTAGAAAATACATGTCGTATTAAGTAACTTCTTTAATCTAATTGAATTAAGTAAATATGTCTTATATCAAGAACCGAAGTATCATACGGGGTAATCATTAGGGGTAGTTTCCTGATTGATTTGTGCTACTTAAACAACAAATCTGAATGCAACTAAATAGGAGTAGGTTATTTCTAATTACTGATTGGTAAATTATGAATTACCCTATTTGGAAAATTACATTTTCTCAATCCCATCATGGACGCATCTTAACAAATATTAAATTCTTCTCATATTGCATTAATGAATAAAATCTCAAGTGCCTGAGACGTTCTTGAGTTGTGATATACAAATTTTGTTTGGTTTGAGATGTGAAAGCTTACTCAGAAAGAATTGTTGTCACATTAATATTATAGAAGTGCGAGTCTTTTCCATATTAGAGTAGTGAATAGGACCAAGGGGAATTAGTTGAACCATGAAACCATTTTGTAGGTCATGGAGTGCTGCCTATATATACAAAAAGTCCTTATTATTTGATGTTTATTATTAATTGAAATCTTTTTACTTAAAAGGGGTTTTATCTATTGAGCTTTTAGGATTGCTTTAATGTGTTTGTTTGCATGACGATGGTAGCATATTGAAATACACATGAATCATTTTCCTTGTTGAATATGGTGGTGAGTTTATGTTTGTGCCGTAAAGGAACTACAACTATGGTGCTACTGGAGAAGCATTGAAGGTAGATTTGCTGAACCATCCTGAATACATAGAGCAGAATGCAACTCTTGCCTTTCAGGCCGCAATCTGGAGGTGGATGACCCCAATTAAAAAGAAGCAACCGTCGGTGCATGATGTAATTGTCGGAAGCTGGAGGCCAACCAAGAACGACACGTTGGAGAAACGTATTCCTGGTTTTGGCACTACAATGAACATTCTCTATGGTGATTCTGTTTGTGGAAAAGGCGAAATTGACTCCATGAACAACATCATCTCCCATTACCTATATTATCTTGACCTGCTAGGTGTCGGCCGAGAAGAGGCAGGGCCTAATGAGGTTCTCACATGTGCTGAGCAAGTTGCTTTCAATCCATCTTCTTCAGCTGCTTCTTGAACTTCATCGTACAAACCAAAGAGCATATGTTGCGAGTCTCTTCAGAAGTACGCGATGAACGAGAGATTTTGTAAGGTATCATATATAGAAGGAATAATTCTTCATTGCGTTTAGTATGTGGGGGTTGTCTTATAAAAAGCCAAGTATATGAACAGAGAAATCTAGATATGCTAAGTATTTAGTTATGGACCAATTTGGTGTCATCTATATACCTATTTATTATATAATAATATTTGGGACTCATGCGGCACAAGGAATAAGGTAGGTATGTTTTACCTTAGAACTTGACAATTAAAATTTAGAAATGCTGCTCAGCTGTGTTGATGGATGTAGGAAAAACTTAAAAATATACAGCTACTACCTTTTTTAAAAGCTGATTTCAATTATTATCCCTCTAAAGAGAAAAAGAAAAGGGTAATTTTTACTAATGTATGCGAATGTAATTAACTTATGAGTACTTTATTAGTGCAGCAAAACCAATCCAATATTGAATTTCAGATCATTTTTCATTTGATTTTAGATTCACTTTCCTCCCGGGGATGGTCATTCAGTTGGGAGGCTTGGGAAGGTTAAAGGCGCTTATTATAGATCACATCACATCCCATCCCATCCCATCACATGCCAACTTGACAATAATACTAACTTGTTCCAATATAAGATTAATTATACTATAAATAAGATCTTATATTAGATCTTATATTGAGATAATATTTTCAATAATCAATAGTCAAAGATGAAATGCTCATCCGGTAAGAAATATATCTCTCTTTGGTGCAACTCTAGTTGATTTAATAACTATTGTTGGATGGGTCGGCGACCTTCACTACAGTTGCTGAATTGATCTTCAACGACCTTCACAGCAGTTGGAGAATTGATCTTGGTTGAAGATCTTTAGGCTTCAGCGTTTTGTGTTGTGCTGTTGTTCTTTTTTTTTTTTTTTAATTCCCTAGATTTAGGTATGTCCTGGTGTTTCTGTTTGCTTTCATCATTTATTTTTGATCCATGTACCTTCTTTAAAGACTTTTTAGCATGTTAAAGTAATTGGAAAACATATCTAACTGATGTACACAATTGTTAAGATTTTAAATAAAAAGTAAATAGAGATAGTAATAAATGGCTCCATACTATAATAAAAAAATTTCATGCGTTTCCATTGCAACATGCTTCCAAAAACAAAACTTGGCATAAGATGACATCCGTCACAAACATGAATGCTGGCTTCATGATTTCATCCCAAATAATTTAATAAAAAGAATGAGAACAAAATTTTGCAACCTGCGATATGGAAGTCTCTCCAAAAACCCAAAGCCAATCCAATCACCTAAATTCTCCTAGACCCTACTCTCATCCAAAAAGGAAAAAATTACAAAATTTTTTTACCAAAAATGTTTTTAATAGAACTTCCAATACTAAACCCTCACCAAAACTTTACCATTACACATTGGCAACCCCACATTGCCCATCTATGTGATAGGCCATAAATATTACAGATAAGGCTGAGCAAGTTGTCCAGAACCTAGTGAGGCTGTCTAGACCCAGTGGAAAATTATTTGCTTTGGCACACCCAAGAAAGGCCCATGACGGATGGGTTTAAATGGACGAGTTTATGTATTAAACGGGATGAGCTACGAGCAAACCCTAGGGCTGCCATGCTCGCCCATTTTGTGTGTGTGTGTAACCTAGTGAGGCCGTCCTGATCCAGTGGAAAATTTTTTGGTTTGGCACACCCAAGAAAGGCCCATAACGGATGGGTTTACATGGACGGGTTTATGTACTAAACGGGATGAGCTACAGGCAAACCCTAGGGCTGCTATGCTCGCCCATTTGTGTGTGTGTAGGCAAAAGAGCCTATATTTAATTATATCTCAAATATGTGAAATAAAGTATATATTTAAATATAAATATATCATATTGTATATAAGATGAAGTCAAAATTGCTTTGGAAGCAATTTTTCCTGATGCGATACAGCGTGAAGTCAAGTTGAAGCATATTATAGATATCTTGCATTACTTATATGATAGCTTCATTACTAGATCTTACTCTAAGTCATCATTGGAGCAAGTGAACGATGATGTTTATACTGGAAATGTTTTAGTTCTAGAGGTTGAAACTAAAATGTCATTGTCTACCATTGATCACACATTTAATAAGGTTTTAGCCAGTGTAAAGATTGTGACTAAGAGGGCTGAGCAGCTTTCAGAGGTGGATGAATATCTTCAAGCCGATTTGATTGAATATTGTGAATAAAAATTTGAATTTTTGGCAAAGTAGAAAGTGCATGCTTCTAAGTATAAAGTTCTAAATTTGATTGTACTTGATTTGTTGACTGCATTAGCCTCCACAGTGTCTTCAGAATCTACTTTTAGTATTGAGAGTTGAGTAGTATATACTTTTAGAAGTTCCTTATCTTCAAAAAAGGCTGAAATTCTCATATGTACTCAAAATTGGCTACACACAACTCCCAAATAAATGGAAATTGATGTTGATAATTTTGTGCATGTCATTTTATATATAGTTTTAATGAGGAATTATGAGAATTATGGTGCATTATTATTAATGTTTTTAAAATTTATATTAAGAAATTAGTGGCAACAATGTAGTAGAAATACAACTGCATATTGATTTTTTTAAAAAAAAGAAAGTATTATTGGGCTGCCCATGCCCATTCAAACCTACACAGATTTAGCTCAGCCCATTTGGCATGAGCTTTAATGGGCATTTGATGGGCATGGGCCAGCCTTTGGCCATTAACAAATAAATGGATGAGCTGCAAGCTAACCATTGGGTAGCCCATTCAGCCCATTACATGGCCCTAATTATAGAGAGGATTTTAACCCCTTATGTTCTCATCCATGAATGAACTAGGGTTTATAAATATTGTGCATGTGTGTGTATTATCAACCCAAAATTTGAAGACCTAAGAAAGCTAAAATTTAAACCCAATAAGGTAACAAAAGGACCACACAGATTAGCAGGTATAGGCACTTTAATGAAGGACTAAAATGGTTCACCAATCTCTTACGACTTTGTGGTCTACTAAGTCTAATCCGATCTACACCCCTTAAGACCCAAGACATATCATATCTTCCCTCTTGAAGGAGATTCGTCCCTGAACCTTTCGATGATGTAAGAATTGAATATGTGCTAACTCTAATACCAGTAGTTGATAAGTCCTAAGTCTAGGAGTAGTTGTGGATTGAGCTCGGCTCGTGTTTAATCTAAGTTAAAGGAATTAAGGTAGGCCTCTACTACCAACTTAAATTTTTGACATGATGGTTGGTAATATGTTCATATGGTATGGCATCAGATACAGGTCACCTTGTCTCATGATTTTGTGGTCAACCAAGCCGAACTCAATTTACACCCCTCCAAAACATCAAGCATGCTTCATCAATGACACATATGGTTCTACTCCCTTTGCTTTGTGAGACCAATGTCATTATTGAATGAATAGGATAAAAGCCAAAAACTTGAAAAACAAATGAATTTCTAAGAATGTGCATCCAAACTTTAAGAAGTTGTAACAACTGTAGCGGTTGAAGCCTTCTCTAGTTTTTCCTTTTCTATCTCTGCTCTCCTCAGCTTGGTAGACCACAAAGTTGTAGGAGGCTAGAGGACTCACGTTTGATCTAGGGTAAAGGAATTTGAATGCGTCTCTGCTACCAACTTAAGCTTTTGGCATAATGGCTGACACTTCATTCCTATAGTTTGGTATCAAACATGGATTCACCAACCTCCTAAGACATTGTGGTCTACAAAGCTGAACCCAATCTACACCCTCTAAGGCTCAAGACGTATCATCCCCTCCCTCTTTAAAAAAGGTTTGTCCTAGAACTTTTCAATGGATGTGAGATTTCAATATGTGCTGGCTCTAATACCAGAGTTGATAAGTACCAGGTCTAGGTGGGAGGGGGTGTGAATTGAGTTCAGTTCACGTCATAATGGTTGGCAATTCATTATGGTATCAGGCATGGTAACCTTGTCTCTTAGGACTTTGTAACGCACCAAGCCAAACTCGATTCAAACATTTCCTAGGCTCGGGATGATATGAAATTGTAATATTAATCTGTAATTCCTAATTGTGATCCCTAATTTTCAATTGTTAGGTAAGTTAGTTGAGGGAAGAGCAATGTATAGTGAGAGTAGCATTAGTTATTTTTAGAGTAGCACTAGCCAAACATACCCTAATTGTATCCCTTAGCTAATTAGAGTGGGATCACATATTTAAGGCTAGGGAACAGGTGTTGGCTATGCTTAAGCATCATTTACACCATGCTTCTAATAGCATGAAGCAGAAGACTAATATGCACAGGTCTGATTGGGAATTTATGGTTGGTTAGTGGGTTTTTCTAAAGCTGCAACCATACAGACATATTTCAGCAGCTGTGAGGAGCTCTCAGAAGTTAGCTTAAAGGTATTTTGTGCCTTATCAGGTGCTGGAAAAGGTGGGTCCAGCAGCTTATCATCTTAAGTTACCACCGAAGTCGAGAGTTCACCCTACCTTTCACATTTCTATGATCAAGTTATGCCATAATCCTGCTGTGAAACCTCGACATCCTGCTAAGAAAAGATTCTGAATAGAAGGTCTATTAGGAGGTGTCAACAGCTAGTTACTGAAGTATTGGGACAATGGAAATGGCTGTTGGATGAAGAAGCTTCTTGGTTGCCACTTTTCCGTTTTCAGGAGCAATTTCCAAATTTTGATGTGGCACATCCTTGAGGGCAAGGATGTAAAAATAGGGGATATCGATATGAAATTGTAATATTAATCCCTAATTCCTAATTGTAATCCCTAATTTCCAATTGTTAGGTAAGTTAGTTGACGGAAGAGCAATGTATAGTGAGAGTAGGATTAGCTATTTTTAGAGTAACACTAGCCAAACACACCCTAATTGTATCCCTTAGCTAATTAGAGTGGATTAGTGATTACAATTACTAAAGGGATAGTTCTACCCTAACCCCCCTGATTCTATAAGCCATCTATATAAGAGCCATGGGACCCCATTGTATGGTTGTTGAGTTACCATTAATGGAAGTATTATTCGATCAGTAGCCCTTTCTCTCTTTTCTCTCTCACAAGTCTCTCTATTCTCTTCTATCTCACCTTCTCTTCTTCTTCTACCTACCTTTCCTCTCTTTCCTATTCATTTATGTTCTGTGAATTACTATGAATTATAACATGGGACATATCATTCTCTCTCTTTTAAAAGAGGTTCATCCTCAAACCTTTTGACTGGAGTATGATTTAAATTCATACTAGCTTTGATACCAACACTTGATACGTCCCCTAATATGGGTTAAAAGAATTGGTTTGGGCCTCTACTCCCAACTTAATTTTTTTCTTTGTAGTCTTTTTTCCTCCTCTCTTTGTGAATGTTACTACGTGAAAAATTCCCTCTCTAAGATGTCAAGCAAATCTACATACATTTTGTTGTCAATTTTTCTCTCTTAGCTTTTATAACTCGTTAGAGCAAATTTTCATACATTTTGTTGTCGATTATTGTCCATGATCCCAAGTTTTTTCTTTTATTTTGATAATTCATAGTAGAGGTGGTAATATGGTCCAGCCCACTGGATTTGGGCTAACCCGCTATGGGTTGGGACAATATGGGTCGGGCCCAAAAGGACCGCATTAATATGGGTTGGCAACCCATAGCCACTGGGTTGGTGGGTTGGCCCGCCCAACCCATATTATTTTTTAAAAAAAAATTTTAACACAATATACTAAAATTATTTTTTTTACAAATGTAAACCATAAAGAAATTAAAAATTATTAAAAAAATAAATTTTAATAAAAAATCCACACATAACAAAAAAAACATAAATCCAAAAGCTATCAATATTTTAGTATACTAAATTAAAAAAACATAAATCCAGAGGTGGAGGAGTATACTAAATTACGAATACCACGTCTTAACTCTCAAAGACTCAAACTAGGCAATTGGCAACAAGTCACAACCCCAAAAAGCATCAATGGAATTGACAATAATGAATGACTCAGAAGGCTATACAAATTGGATTGGGTCTTGTTTGTCTTTAACCCTTCACCCAATCTCCCTTGTCCAATAGAAACTAGACAATAATTTAAAAAAAATATGGGCCAACCCACCAACCCGTCATGGGTTGGGACCATATGGGTTTGGGCTCAAAAGAACCGCTCTTAAATTGTCTCATTTTTTCAGAACCCAAACCGTTCATATTTACGGGTTGGGCGGGCTCAGCCCGTGGTCCCAACCCATATTACCACCTCTAATTCGGAGCATATTTAAACATAATATTTTTAGGTTGTAGGGGGCAAAAGTGCCTAAAAATTTTGAAAATAGAATACAATAGCACATTAATTTTATTTTGGTGGGGCCCACACTCATGGTGTTAGGATTATATCTGATAAATATATCTTACGAAACATTTTTTTTTTCATTATACAATAGCCAAGCGAGCTTGGGTAATGCCTAATAATATAGATTTCTAAACATCAAAATACATGATTGAGATCATCCCTCAAAAAATGATAACATCCTGGATGCGTGACTGGTAATATCACCAAATTTTGGATCCTTTATCAGATAATCAGCACATCTAATTATATTCCTCAGCACATATTGATGTTCAAGGTCCCAATCAGAATAAAGTAAATCCCTGACTGGAGCAGATGGTTAAATCCTCCATCTCTCGTAATCAAATGTTACGCCTCAAGTGAATCTGCATAAACAACTTTGTAACAGCCATATTGCCTATACAATTGAAGACTAGTCAATAAAGCAATGAGTTCTGCAGTGGTGAAGGGAACAAAGCCCATCCTACGCTGGAATCACAGGACCCAATTGCCCCTAGAATCTCGTACCAACCCTCCGCTGCAAGGCCGTGACTACCTACCGACCCAGCGGCATCCAGCCGAATGGTTCAGATGCAATTCTTAATGAGTTATGTGTCTCCTTATGAGACCTTAGATTGATCAGACGAATAGAATCTAAAGCTTCTGAGGAAACTTATTTAAATGATCATTTAATATTTATTTCTGTTCATGATTAGAATTTAAAGCTTCTAATTGATATACAAAATTATTAGAAATTAAAATAAAATTTTGACAAAGATAGCAATAAATGGCTCCATACAATAATCAGATAATTTTCATGCCTTTCCATTCCAACATGCTTCCGAAAACAACTTGCCATAAAATGACATCCGTGAACATGAATGCTGACTTCATGATTTCATTCCAAATAATTTAATAAAAAGAATGAGAACAAAATTTTACAACCTGCAATAAGGAAGGCCCTCCAAAACCCAAAACCAATCCAATCACCTCAACTCTCCTAGACTCTCCTCTCATCCCAAAAAAACAAAAGAAAAACAAAATTTTCTGACCAAAATTAATTTTAAAAGAACCGCTAATACTAAACCCTTACCAAAACTTTACCAATACATGGATTGGCAACCCCACATTTCCCATCTATGTGACAGGCTATAAATATTACAGAGGCTTTCACCCCTTCTGTTCTCATCCAAGAACAGACTAGGGTTTATAAATACATTACCAACCCAAAATTTGGAGACACGAAAAAGCTAAAAACTATACCCAATGTGGTAGGAACAAGAAGACCACACAGACTGACAGGTATAGGCACTTTCACCAAGGACTAAACTGAACTAAAGACTTGGGAGAAAGTGCTAATCCTGCGGTTTTCAAGATTGTCAGATTTCAGTAGGAACTTTTGTGATCACACCTCTGAAAACATTGAAACATCAAGCATGCTTTCTTAAAGACACTTCTGTACATCCAACACCTTAAGAAGCTGTAACAACTGTGGCAGCAGAAGCCTTCTCTAACTTCTCCTTTTCAATCTCTGCTCTTCTCAGTTCAGCATGCTGGGCAACACCATGAGCAAGAGCTTGAAAATGGAAGTCAAGAGCTTGGGTGAGGTTCTGGAACCGTAACGGGTCCAATGATTGCATCACTACAGGCATATTTTATGTTGAGGGGCATTTCAGACAAACAAAAATGATAACCATTATGCCAATAATGAAGTAGCCATGTTTTAGGCGTGGTATCTTCTTACCTTTAATTGTATCCACGAAAAACACAAAAGGATCCACGTCATCTATTGGGGACTGCAATTCTTCATCGTCTGTCCAGTCATCATCTGAGTCGTCGTCATCATCATCTGAGTCGTCAGGCCGGAATGCCCTCACCTATGGAGCCATAAACACAAAATTACAGGATTAAGATTTAACAGTAGATGATGAATGTGGAATAACCCAGATGAAGAAATCACACATCAGATGTCCAGCAATAAGAGGTTTTATACAACTGGGTGGGGTAGGCTACACTTCAAATATCCAACTTTCAAAATCCAAATGATTAGCTTAACTAGCGTGTTACAGCTGACTTAATCCAGACTTTTCAATATCAAATAAAACAACTTCAAGAGGATATGAACAATTCATGAAAACACAGATTTCCTTGGTTAGAGGCTCACGCATAAATGCCTACATCATATAAAACCTTATTGGATGCAAACTCTTCCTAGATTTGATTACTTTTTTCAGGCATCATATCAACACACCTTCTCAGCCAACTTTCTAAATTTACTGCTGTCAGCTTCATCCCCATCCTCAGCATCAACTCCCATTTCCTTGTCAGATTCATTTTCATCCTCATCTGCATCATCTGTTTGAAAACCATCCATATCATCATCTTCTTCAACTTCATCCTCCTTTGCAGCTTCTGCAAAATACATACAATATAAGCTGCAAGTATTAGGCGCTTAAGCATCAGATTGAAGAGATCACAATAAAATGACCAATAAAGAGAAGAAAAAAAAATAGGTTGATATATTGTGTGAAAATGATTGAAGAGAAATGAATCATCTCGAAAAGAGAGACTTGAAAGGAATAGAAACCTGCAACTTGATCTTTGTATGCAACTAGAAGATCAAGTGTGGCTCGGAACACTTGTCCTAAAGCATCTTCCGGCAATTGATCAGCTGGAAGTGCCAGTAATGACGTCAAACCAAGGCAGCAAACTTTCTTGTCTTGTTCCCTGCAAAGAGATTGTCATGACTTGCAATGGCATAATGAAACCTCAATCTCATATTGAAGACCAAAATTATAATAGAGCACGACAGTAAAATGAAGCTGGATATTAGAGAAAGAGGGAAGTGCAGGAACACATCTTTACTGCACTTCAATTTTATTTTTGTTGATGTTCATCATTTTTTAAACCCTTGCAGGAGATGTCTTATACCCCTTCTGTAACTTTCTTCTTGGTAAAACTTTTTTCAATAAAAGATAAAAAAATACCTTTTGAAATTAGCACGTATACCACTCTTCTTGACTTGCTGCAGCATATGGAACCATAGATTGAAAATTTCTAATGCAACACCTAGCTTTTGCAATATGCCAAGAGTCAATGCTGGATTGTAATAAAGAGCATCTGCAATCTGCATAAATGTTTAGTAAATTACCTTATTGTCTTTCCTATCAGACAAATAAATGATCTTGATGAACATGGCAAACTTTAAATAGATAAAGTAAACAGCACATAGTAGTAGTCAGTCAGATTTTTTTAAAGGATAATGTGCGTCGATTATAGCACTGATGGAAGAGCAGCCTGTATGAACTAAACGACCTAACATAGAAAGAAAACCAAAATAATGATAACTGTATCACACCATCTATAATCCTTACCATTGAATAACAATAGATTTAACAGGAAAAAAAAAATTGGTTCAGAAAATGCTTGGAAATTCATTAATTTAGTGGATATTTGAATTAGTTTTTGGAGAATAGCTTTTATGATTTACAAGATAAGTATGAAAGAGGAGTTTTATCTCGGCTTGCAGAAAAGGGCTTTTGAAACCACGGTTTTGTGGTTTGCCAAACAATGGCTTAGCCTGCAAGCCCATATTGCCAGACTTCTGAAAGCTAGTTTAACAAGATCCAGAACACAAGGGCTGCAAAGTAATTAACAGTGTACGTGGACCAAAAACAAGCCAATGTAACTTTACAAACTCAACAAAAATACCCTAGAAAGCAATAAAAGCCTATTTTCTGCTCTTTGTTCATTCATACATGCCATACTGATTCTAATAACACCTTACCACTTGCATAAGAAGACATTTCAAATATGATTTTTCCGTTCTGCGCAATCGCTCAACTGTTATTCTGAGATATGGCTCAACCCAGTGATCCACCTGCCCTCTACAATTCTGGAATAAAACTTCAACAAGCTTTGGAGCTGGCTCAATATCACTGTCCTCCAAATTTTTGTCTTCCATAATCTGCAGTGTGAAATACAGATAGAAACATACATAAGAAGGTATAGACATTAACAATGGTTTTAAATCCCTGAGCTCTGACCTAAGGTAGTAATCCAAAATTACTTACAGAGGAAATGACGTTCCATAGACTTTGTTGATAATCGGGTTCTTTGCAAGTAAGGAAATGGGCAGTCCCCCTAGAAATATAGTTGTCCAAAGGAACCAGGATATCTGCAAAGCTTTAAAATTAGCATCGATCTATATATGTATCAAAATGGAATCAAAATAAAAATGGGTTCACTAAAATTTTTAAATATTATATCTGAAAGACACAGCCATATGTTTGCCTATGTATCATGCATTTAAAGAGAGTGGACACCAGCTAATTTCAAACAGAACCCCAACCCTCAGATGAAAGCAAGCACAGAAGGTCTGCACCAACAATATAGAGCATGTCCATGACATGACTATGCCGACATGAGTAGAGAACAGCCACAGGTCACACAGGATGAGCTCAATACCTAACAATGAACATAAAGCTAACTCCCTCGAGTTACTGTTGATCAACAAGTAAATCAAAATATAGAACACAATCACAATTACTAGGAAAAAAACCTACTAATTATGCCCATATCAATAGAGCAAACTCCCACAAGATACCCAAAGCCAAGCAACCAGTTCATAAGTAATAATGTTATAACCTATTTAATTTGTGCAGAGCTGAGTTTATCCTCAGATTAATTTGGAGATACCAACAGATCTTCTGTTTAAACATATACAGATACTTAAACTTGAGTGAAGCAGAAAAGAAATTGAGATAAAGTGACAAAAATCTAGCAAGCATAATACTTGGAAAGAAATCGATTGCCCAATCTGCCAGCGCTTCCACCATCAACGGCCAAAGATTCCACATGTTCAATGATATTGTTGGAGAGAAAAAGGTCATATATGATACAATTTCCAAAACTTCTTCAAAAACCTCTGGAAGCATGCACAATAGATAAACAATTAAATAAGCAACAAGGTAAAATGAAAAGTTCAAGTTTCATACGTTGAGAAAACTGATAAACAAGGATCTAAAATTAAAGATATGGAGAGTAAGCATTTCATAGCTTCACATTCACTGACAGAGAGAAGTATAATATGATAAATTTCTGGCAATCTGTTGCTTGGCTGCTGCATGGTTGTTGTTCTGCATTCCACTTTCTTTTTCATTCTGCTATCTTTCTTTTTGCTCCATTTTTTAAATCAATCAATTTATTAGAATTAGTAATATTATATTTTTCTATTTTTTTCCTGTCATAAGAGCCAGCTTTTGGGCTAAGTGAGTGATTGGAAGCTAAGGAACGAAGCACTTTTGTGCTTTACAAGACAAAACTCTTCCCACGTTTACCTTGTACAATGTAAAATCACTTATAATAAGCTAATCCAAACACCTACCAAGTCTTTTTCATCTCTTGAACCCTACTTTAATTGATCTATGAAACAAAGGTCAGAGAATGTGGTCAACTATTGAACTGAAACTAAACAAATGTCGGTATATTCATATCAACAAGGATGGCTACCATTGTTTTCTTTTTATTAACAAAAAAAAAAACTAACATTAATATAGAATTACATGCAACATCCCAAAACGGTTGACATAAACAGGAAACTTATAACAAAGAAGGTGCACAGGAATGGCTGAGACAGGACATTTGATGTTTCATTCTTTTGTCCACGTCGAACATGGAATTTTTCAAATGCTCAGTCTTCTATCCTTCTCTTCACATACTCTTCAAATATTTTTTTTAATAATTAAATCAAATCATATCTTTTAAGTCACATAACTGATAAAACCTTTAAGGAACATCTATTGATTACAAACAAATGAAGAATATTCATGATAGGATGAATAAACAAAACCAGAATAAAAATTGTAAACAATAAAAAATAAAATGACACCCAGAAGTTGCAAGCATGGGTGATTAAGAAAGGCAAATACCTTGACCATCAGTTGTCAACATTCTACGCATTATGGGGAGCAATGTTGGTTCAACTTCAACAAAAAGGTGAGGAAGCCTGCTCACTGATTCAAGTATTGTACTAATAGCACGCAAACAGCCAACTGCAGCCAGAGCACCAGCATCGTCAGCTTCATCAGCTTCAGAAGTGTTCATACACCTCCAAAATGCAGCAGCCTGTTTTATGAACAGAAAAGTGCGTTACTACATTGAAAAGAATAACTCTGAAGAAAAGCACAATTTTTCTATGCCAACATAAAAGTAAACAATTTTACCAAACTTTGGCAAAGCCCAAGTGCATAAGGTGCCATCTCTTCCCCAAACTTGTCCACAATTGTCTCCAAAGTAAACACAAGGTCCTCATTCTCAACCTCATTCATAAGTTTGAAAAGTTCTGTACACATTTGTGTTTATTTAAATTCATTTGACAAGAAAACTAAAGATATATGATGTGTAAGATAACAAAACTTTCACATCCACTTACCATCAAGGAGTTGCGGGAGAATAGGACGGATTTCATCCAATTCTGGAAAAACAAAAACAAAAAGAAATACATTTATATGTAGACAACATCAACCTTAAAATTCAAATAATCCCAAACACACAAAGGAATCAGATAGTTATAGACTACCTTCACAAGCTTCAACAAAAGAACGCAAAGCAAAGACAGAATCAACACGCACAGGAAGTTCTGGATCTCGCATTCCAGAAACAACACACTGTAATGCCTTCCGGAAGTTGTTCTGATCTGAGAAGTTGACATGGGCATACTGTCCTGCAACCCATGCCGCCTGTTTTTAACATGCAAGAATATTCCATGATTAGAATACGTTGGAGATCACCTGTATTATTTAGCTTTCATACTGTGTCTGATGTTAGCATCCTTATTTCTAGCTACTATGATTTTGTTTATCTGATTTTGTCCTTTAAAATTTCAGGCTGCCGATTCAATCTGATTGAATGGCAGGTCAGTTGCCTTCTCTCACCTTAATACACTCATGAATTTCACCATGAATAATCAAGCAATCAGAAACCCATTGCTCAGACTTTTCTTAAAAATAGGAATTTAACTCAACCTAATTCTATTTGTTGCAAGACTGATACTTGGTTTGATTAGACATAGAAGAACAGAAGAAATCGGAGGAGGGGGAGAATCAAATGGATTGCTTCACCCCCTGGTGCGGTTTCACTTTATCAGAGATAAAGGAAAAATTTTGGATGGACACTAATTGATGGAGCCAGCTCTCGCAATATTCGCATTAGAAGAATTGCGAGGAAAATTGCATGAGATCAAATTTCATGGGATAGGATCCACTTGCAACAAATTAAAATTCCAAAGAATAAAAAGATTAGGCACGTATAAATACTTTCTTCTCCTCCTACTAAAACCCAACAATGAAAGAAGAAAATCACTACCATCAACCTAAAGTAAAGCACCTCGTCTCACCATTCCTTCCCTTCGTCTAAAATCAAGAATAAGACTATACAAAGGACGGACAAATGGTTTCATTATCCCATGAAGATTATCTTCAGGAGTATATAATATGATTTCCAGACCTAGCAGCTAACATCATGGCAAGAAAACCCAATAAACAATTAATTCCATACAGCTACTATTTGACGATGATAACCAAATATAAGGAAAAAATACTGTGTATGAGTAAAAGTAAAACATTTTGACAGAGCTAAGACCCCCCCCCAAAAAAAAAAAGAATATTTTTTAGTGTCAAATTGGCTTTGCACAAACAAACCCACAAGGAATGTTGAAATCTATAGGCCCATTAAGTAGAGATTATAGTGAATAGAAGCAAATTGTAAATGGTCAAACAGTGATTGGGGATAACTGAGCAGAACCAAAAGGGAAAAAAAGCAGTATTAAATATGCTTTACGCAAACATTTACCGAAGAAAAAAAAATCCATAGAAGACAGCACAATGAAGCCAGCATTGGAGTTCACATTTTGCCAAACTACATCAAACACGGCACTTCCATTTTTTTTCAGACAAATGCTTCTAAAATACTTGATCAGATTTTGACACCACTATAATGTACTTTTGAAAAGGACGTCAATCATATTGGTTAAACCATCCTTGGCAGTATAGAGTATTCTTATTATTTCCTTGCCACTTGCCACATTGGCAAAGATACTTTTTGTTTTGTTTTTTTTTACCTTGGCCCTAAGGTGGCCAACTGGACTGCTGAACTCAGGAAAGACATGTTGCACTAACATACGCTCAAGTTCGGATTTGTATGGCTCAGTTTGCTTTAATTTGTCATTAAGTGTCCCAATAGCAAGAAGAGCACCATCTTTCTGTCTGTAGGGCTTGTATTCTGCAGGAGCTGCTTCATACCTAGCAAAGCAAAAACCAATTTAAGGCACACAATTCATGAATTGTCTTTTGGCCAAAAAAACAAGTCTGAATTATCAATTCTAGAAATGAATACAAAAATTACCTTTTGAAAACTTCAACTATGAACTGAATAAACTTGTGAAGATTTTCTTTTCCACGTTTTCGAATCAACTCAGTCACAAAGTCCATTGAAGCAGTCCTAGGACTGTACAAGTCCTCAATAATGTCTGTCACAAAGATGAGAGAAGATATAAGCAAATGTGCCCATCTTCATTCTAGTTTATACCTACAGACCAAAAATACTTACCATATCCCTTTCTTACATATTCATGTGGATCTTCCTCCCAAAGCTTTTGATCATTATCGTTGAAACACATAAGAGGAAAAACTATCTCAAATACAAGAATATCCACCCGAGATTGCAGCAGGGTATACATGCTATTCTTTGAAATGCTGCATACATATTACCCAAAAAAGGGTTAAAGAGAAAATCAAGTAATTATAATTCAAGAATAAAAAATGCGCTAATTACCAGCAAAAGAAAATAAAATGTCAAAAACGTAATTTACTCTAAATATGTTAAAATTTTGCAACAAGAAAGTTGGTTCCACATATCTGATTAGAAATGGATTAGCTACAACCATGACAAATCTAAAGCAGATATATACTGATACCAACCATGAATCTACCCTAAAATAGAAGATGACTAAATAGTATCAAAAGTCTAAACCACATGAACAAAGATGTAGACATGCCAAGAAACTACTCAACCCAAGACCTTTAGCTGCTCAATAAGAAATTAGACTTAAGAAAGGAAACAAGTATACTGATGGACGAATTGCTGTATAATTTTTCCCACTTTCTTGAGAGTCCACTTTCTACCATTTAATACATAACCTTCAGACTGATGGGCATTGGCCAATGTTCAGAAAAAAGTTATTCTTTTAAAAAACTGAATTAAAAAATCAATTAGTGACATTCTTCTAGCAAAATGTTATTGAACTTGTGACAATTTCAAAACAAGGTGAAAGTAATGTCAATCTTTTGCGCATATAACATTTGCCCAAAAAATGTTATTTTATACAACTCAACAATACTTGTAACAAAATTTTTCTGTAAAAGAAAGGCTGTGTTAAATTCATGCTAATAGTTAGAAGGATTGTTTTAGGGACTAGCCGCTGCTTGCTGTTACTCTAAATCTTTCTTGACCTACTTCTGTGACATTCTATTCCAGCAACCCCTGGATCATTTATCCTCATGAGGTGACAATTGAATCCAGCACCATATTTTAGCCACAAAATAATCATAAAGTAAATAACACTAGTATTAACTATTACTGTCATCAGAAGAAAGACGACTACATACATGTTTCTACTCAGTGCTGCGACCACAAGCTGGAAAACCATGTTTCTAAACATTAAACTACATAAAACAACCTTACAAACTTAATGAACAGAGCCTTTGTTATATCTTTGTAATTAGGACAGGAGAGAGAAAGAGAGGGGGGAGGTTAAGGGTGAAAAAGAGAGAATAACATAGGACGGTTGAGAGGAACTGAAACTGGGTAATGCAATGCATCCAGTCACATCCTAATCTGAGTAACAAGCAGGTGTTTACGTCTATTTATAGGCATTTCAAGGACTCTGTTAATAAATTACCAACTAACTCCTGTAACTACCCCGTATTCTGTTAGCCAACTAATGCTCAAGACTGCTTACAACTACCTCTGACTTATTCTGTTACTAATATTATTATTAAATAGCCTTCTCCATGCAGATATACAACTCTACATAAATCTGAAGTTTCTTGGGGATAAAATGGATATGCAGTAGATCACAGCAAGCTTGGATATACATTATACAAAGTGGCTGACTGATAAGGAAAGTCAACAGATATAGAATGAATGTAACAACGCAGAAAGGGAAAAAAAAAAACCTGTTGCTTAGATATTGAAGAATAAGGTTGATCACTCTGTCAGGCAGATAGCCACCCAGTCGAATGACATTCAACAGATTCAAGTGGCACTCCAAAATCTTCCCTGCATAATGCTTCTGAAACATTTGAGAAAAGGCTCTGTTTGCAGGGTTTTGTAACTTCAAATCCCCAAAACTGTGACATGACAAATTTGACACCCATTGAAAAATAAAATAAATAACTCAAGCAGCAAAGCTCGGATATTTCCATCAACTGATCTAAACTTCAAGCTTACCGAGTGTACAGCCTATTTAGTATGTGAACCGTCCATTTCTTCACCTTCCACCAACCCCATGATTTTCTAAGCTCAGGATCAACAGGTTGACCATCTGATGGGACAGGACTCTCCAATACATTTAAGAACAGCATCATCCAAGCATTAAAGACATTTTGATCATACAACTGCTGTGGAATCTCCAGCTGAACAAATATAAACAATGAACCCAAAAATGCACAAGTCAATTCAATGAGCTTAAGTTGAGAAAAGCATAAATATAAATAACAAAGCTATCTATGCCATCTCAACTGTACAAAGATCTCTTCCTTTTCCATTTTAATAGGGAGCCTCAAGAAAAAAGGCCAAATTCTCAGGTAAAGTTACTGCATGCACATCACAATAATCAAAATCAAGCACATAGTTCATAAAGCTATCATTTTTTTCAGTTCACGCCATATAATTTTTTTTTAAATACAGGTAAAAGGTTCATGTCATATAGTTTTCTCGTTCATCATAGAGAATGTCCATCACCGCTCAATCAAAAAAATGTTTTGATTTAACTTATTGTACATAAAGATCCATAGACCGCTTTCAATTCACAGTTCAGTCTGTAATTTGATTTAACAAGGAATAGGCATTCTTCCAGGGGAGGGAGGAAGATAAAGATAGTCATCATTCTCCTTACTGATGTTAACTTGCCTTATTTATACTCCAAACATAATGCAATATTTTAAAGGACCAAGTTTTGTCAGACTAACAAATGGAAAAATCAAAGTAAAAGGACCATTGTTTATACATAAATACACAATAGATCCTAAACAAGGTTTGACCCTTCAATCAAAAAAACAAAAAAAAAGGCTCAACCCAATGCAGATCACAGAGCATTAAAACTTGTACTTAAGAGATACACATGGAGAGAGGAGAAAACATACATAAATGGAGGACCAAAATATTTTACAGACAAGCTTGATCAAATCTGCTACTTCCAGTGATGGGTTGACAATCTGGACAAGCCTGTTTAATATATTGAGAAGTTGAGGAAAGGTCTCATCAACTATCCGATGAACAGGTGTCCTCTCCTCATCTGACTTGAACCTGAAAAGGGGGATAAAAATCATAATTTTCAACATCATAAAAGGGAACAAACAATCAGAATAATTATATGTCAACCATACAATGCTTCAGTGATCATAAAAAGAATTAAAAAACAAAAGAATGCCATCTCTTGTCAAACCAGGCATTGAAACAAATAAAAAAATTATAATTATATCAACTGAAATATATATATATATATATATATATATATAAAAACCATGCCAATTAGAAAGAATGCCACCTATTGTGTTATGTTATCTTATATTTCCTTTCACGGCTTCAAAAGAAGTCTTCTTATTTTTTTGCATCGTTCCTTTCAATTACTCTTTTTTAACAGCTTGAAAGACATTTATAATTACTGAGAAAAATGTTATTTTATAATTTATAATTACTGAGGAAAATGTTATTTTATAAGTCACCAAATCAAAAACGTTATCTTATATTTCTTCTTTTACCAAAGAAGATTTTCCTCTTCTATAATGATATAAAATTGCAGAAGACAAACAAAAACAGTAAATATGCAGGATAATAAAGTAATCGATTCCCACCAGGGAAAGCACAACCAAACTAAGAAAGACTACAAGATGACAGCACCAAATCAATATTTAAACCCAGGAAGAGACTTCTGTGGTTTAGAAAGGGAAGGAATGCATAATAGATGTGTGAAACAAAGAACATAAACACAGAAACTGAAATAGCAGAAGACAGACCCAAAAAAAAAATATATATATACTACTGTATTAACAGAAAGCTATAAAATAAAGAGACAAGCTTAACAGCACAAATACAATATTGATAACTCAGGATGAGACTCATGTGCTTTGGAAGGGAAGGAGTATATCATATTTATTGCACAGCATTAGCAACTCGAGGGAAAGAGTCACCAAAAGTGGAGATATAAGTTATAATCTTGTATGCTAATTGAGGACTCAAATTACAAACAGCATTGCAAAATACAAGGTAGGACAAAGGACAGACACTTTCAACTGAAACAAGTTTGCATGTCAGACTTTAGAAAGAAAAGCAAGAACTTACTCATATTTTCTAGAAAGAATCCGGAGAACAAATAAGGCGCCATAGACTTGTTGATCCTGTAAGTTATGTTTCACCCAGTCAAGAAGACCTGGCCACTGCTCAGGATAATCTGAATGAATGATTGTCTTCAGGCACTCACCAAGTTGCACCCTAGACAACGTGTAAACATGGATAGTCAATACAATGAAACTTGGACCAAAAAATAGAAGAAACACAAAATCCTCAAGTTTTGACCCATGTGTTTTCATTGGATTAAACACACGCACAGAGACCCCAGTTAAAATAAATTAGATGGGATAGCACGGGAAACATGTTACAACAAAAAGGTAGCAAAAATCACAGCTCAACTAGAGTACCTTAACAAGGGAGGAACTTGAGCCACAAACACAAGAATGTGGTCCCTCACCACTACTTTATCACTCTGTGAGACCTTTTGCTGGGCATCTACATGAACCAGAGAAGTATAATGAATCAACAAAGGGTCAATTTTCTGACTCTTAACGCATTTACAAGAACTTACCAGAATCAAGCGGAGACCAATTTTTTGCTATGAAGTTCTTGAAATGAATGCTAGCAACTTGCCGCACTCCCATGTCACAGTTGTTATCAACAATGATTTGCAACAGCCTTACAAGATGCTGAGGGGCATACTGAAACTGTATATAAAGAAAACCAAATATAAACTAGAGCACATATCAAATCATAGAACAAATACAATCAATTATTTGCAATGACAACAGAGTTCACAAAAACTAAAAGGGACACTATTGTGGAAATCAAAAAGTAAAAGCTCTGAAAATTACAAGTAAAGATATGCCGCAAAATGCACGGTGTAGTTGTTAAAGAAAAAATCTTCGTGGAAAAAAGAAAAATTCAATGGAGTAAAAGATTAAAAAAAATAAAGACCAGGCACATATCTGACAATAAAGGCGAAATTAAGTGATGATAAAGCAAAGCAGAGGAACTCCAATAACAACAAGATGCACCTGCTCAAGGCTTTGCTCAGCTGCCTTGCGTTCATTAGGATTCGGGCTAAGAGCAGCTTGAAGTATAACAACCAGACTAGGAAGATCCATAATTTCAATGATCAAATTCCCACTGAATCAAAGATGAACTCGATAATAATAAATAAGGAAACAAAATAGGTAAATATATCGAAAATCTAAACCCTAGTTCCAAATTGATGACTGGAGATAGTGCGTGTTCTAGGGTTTAGACCAGCTAAAGAAATAGCGGATGGAACAGAGTGAACACAGTTCGGAGGTTGTCAAGGAAGCCTATACAGTATACAGTTCAGGGGTTGTCAAGTGAGCCTCAACGAATCACTAGGGTTTACGGGTTTTAACTAAACTACTTTATTTTTTATTTAATATATTTTTTATTAAAGGCAAGGGAAAATTTTAAAAAAAAACTTTAAAATTTGAAAATCTTAAATCAATAACATCCTACTAAATTATTTGTGAGTTGCTAGTTGACGGTAGTTAATATCTAAATTATTGTAAGAAACAAAATTAATTAAGAATTTTGATATTTGGAAGTTATTTTTCTGAAATATTTTCTTTATCTAATCTATCTCAAATAAAAAATTCTCTTATTCATGGTCAAAAAAATAAATTATTTTTCTAATATTATTATCTTCTAAATTTAAAATTAATATCACAATATTTAAAAATATTTTATCAACATTTTTTTAACAGCCTTAAAATTAGAGGATTAAAAAGATATTTTATGAAATTAATAAATTATTTTTACCTTTATTTTTATACAGCCAACCTACTTTTTGTTGGCCAACAATGCACCAACCTTGTTGGGGCCTATGTGTTACGAAAAGTTTAAGGATTTTTTATTTGTTTTATTGGTCACTTTACTGGATATAGAGAGTAAGATTTGATTGATTGATAATAAGAAATTTGAAGCCGTTGATATAGCCGTGTTTGTCTAGGAGAGGTTAACTTGGGATTATTCCCAAACACTACTTGAAACATATGGTGTCTTTAGAGGCATCAAACTTTATTGGGATTCATACATTAAAAAAATGGTTATTAGCATTTTTATTTAGTTTATAAAAAGTTTATAAATGTTTGTGCACGTAAATTGAAATAACACTCATCTCACATATTTACTTTATATATCGTAAATCACGATTGAAAAACTGTTTTTAAATATTCCAATCGTTATTCCAAACGAACACTATATACATTTTTTCACAAGTAAAATAAAGGCTATAATAGCGATTGTAATCTTCAAAAGTAACTTTTTAATCATGATTTACTGTATACAAAATAAATATATGAGAAGAGTTTTGTTTCGATTTACATAAAAAACACTTATAAACTCTTGAAAAGCTATTCCAAACAAACTACTGTTATATCATAGGTATGTTATAACATATGCCCACTTTAGGGAAGCCATTAATTGAGTACATTCTATGGCCTTGTTATAACCTCTCTTTTTTTAAATGCACATATAATAATAGCTTATTCTAGATATTTTATTCTTTTGTTTTTCTTAAATAAGGTTAAGGTTAATATGACTTTTAAAAATAATTGTATAACAAAAATGACAAGCTTATATTAAATTTATGGTACTCATTATTACTAATAAAAATACTTTAAAGACAAACTTGCACCAAAAACAATTTAGGATATTGAGCATTACTAAAAATATTTTAAGATGATAGATGCCACAAATTAATTTAAGATATTGATTGGTACTTGAAAAATACTTTAGAGCCAAATGCATCTTAACTCTCTTTTTTTTTTTTTTTTTTGTAAGTGAATATGTCATTTCCGTTCCTTTGAATTCAAGCTACCTACACCTCTAACAATGATCAGAAGATTCAAATCACATTTTAGTAAGTTTATATTCTCCTTTCCAAAATCTCTGTTATAATTACCCAAAAAAAAAAAAGCAGAAAATTTAAAAGTAAATTTAAATTATAATAAGAAAAAAACTATATTTTTATTTAATTTAAAGGAAATTTTAAAGTTATTAATATATTTATCTCATATCATACATGATCTTCTTAGGATTTTAGCAAACTCTTAAAATAATATAATTTAAATTTTATTTAGGATATCTTTAGTTGATTACTTAGTTTGCTGATAAATAAAAATTTAAATTATAATCTAAAGTCTAAAACCTAAATATTAAAATTAACATATGATTTTTTTTAGGAAGAATTCCAAAAAAAATATCATTTAAACTTCAAAATCCCAAATAGGTGATTTAACAATAAAATGATTTGTTAATTGCATTACCATTCTTGTTAATCCCATTAACGAACTTGTTAATGGGATTTTGAAGTTTAAATGGTATTTTTTTGGCATTCTCTCTTTTTTTTTATTTGTGAAGTTAAGTGGAATTATTTGGTTTAATCTATGCACGACTTGAGTTTTGGGTCATGAAATCGATAGTTGCAAAACATATGCAACAAATACAAAATAAATAAGGATCAAAGGATGGGGATCATGAACAATATAACACTAGTCTTTTTAAAAATTAAAAAACAAAATCTAAACCCTTTATGATCTTTAGCAATGCCTTTTTACTTCCACACTTAGTTTAGCTTTTAGTACTTATTTAAAACAGTTTATTTTAAGTGATTTTATATTAAACAAGATAAATATGTAATGACTTTTATACTGTATAGTGTAAAAAACTTAATAAAGGTTTCCCAAACTCCCCCTTCCTTTGTTTTGGATGTTTAACCCCTAGAAGCGTTTTTTATAAAGAAGTGATTTGATCTTAACTAAAAAGTACTTTTTAAGTATAATCACTAGGGGTGAAGCAAAAAATTCTTCCCATCTCATACTTGACAAACCACAGAAATATGGTTTTAAAAGCCATATTTTATAAGACGAGATAAAATTTTCTTCAGATATGTACTCGTAATTCATAATAGATAGATATTTTGATTGCTAGGGGCCCACATGGATTTGACGATGGTTGGGCGGATCAACAAAGCTATATCCCTCATATTGGTTGACCATATGATTATAACATGTTTGAAAAAACAATCATAAAATCTGCATTTCATTATTGAAAAAATAAAATAAAAATTAAAGAAGCTGGCCAATTGTTTTATGACATCTTCCCCAACAATAAAATAAAAAAATTAAAAATCTTTTATTCCACGACTACAACAATGACATCTTCCTAGATTGTTTTTGTTAGGGCATGTGTGGAAACAGCAAAATTAAGATTTCATAAGCTTTTTAGGTAAGATAAGATAAAAAAAATTTTACATACTTATTTTATAAATTATAAAAGATATTCTATAAAAGCTAATCCAAACATACAATGTGCATTATGATTGTTTGGTTTGATTATACTTGGTGAATGGTGGTTGTAATATCAGAGTTATGGTCGTGGTTTTTTATTTTTTTTAATAATATTACATGTAAGAATATCAAATAAAAATAGTACTCTCTCTAATTTTAAATATAAAAATTAGTTAGGGGCTTAATTTGATTCCAAATATATTCTCCAATCTACCGCCTTCTTTTTTTTCTTTTAGTAAAAAAATTATTTTATTTTCTAAATTTATAATTTTTTCCTTGATTTTATATATTAAGGTGTTCCATTAATAAGTAACTCCAATACAAATGATTGAAGATAATATTTTAACAAAATCAAGACATTTTTTATATATAACTTAAAATACTTTTTTTAATTTCTATAAATTAATTATCTAGTTGTTATATTTAAAAATCAAAAGTCTTAAAGATTCATATAAAGTTGCCAAATACGTTTTCAAATCCAACTAATTCGGTTTTTTTCTAATTTTATTTCTACTTTCTTTTTCTTATTCCACCTCTTCCAAAAACTTTTTCTTAATCCATAAATAATACTCATAAAGTAGCCACTAGGGGCATTGAGAAAGTGTTTTCATAGGACGTTAGGATAACCCTTTGTCTTAGTGACTAACCAATGAAGGAGAGGATGCTCAAGGGCCTACTTGCAATGATGGAATTATAGGTGATGAAAATGAAATTGAGTCTCAATTTTATTATATGGCTTGTTTGATATGATTCCATGTGGAATCCAAAATGACCAAATTCTATCAAAATGGGTTTTATCAAAAAACCCAAGATTTGTAATTTCATCCTCACATTTCCATCAATTACCTTTTCTTTGCTTCACCCCTCATTCACCGGTAACCTCTACCCACTCATCAGCCATGACCATCTTCCCCACCCACCTCAGTGAACTTCTTCCCCACTAACTATGAGTGAGCTTCCTATCCAACTTCTCCCAACCTCCATTGACAAAGACGGGTCTCCAACTTTGTCTTCTTCCTCACTTCCCTTAGCCTCCATTAACAAATCTTCACCTTCAGCCACACAAGATCAACGGCAAGATCAACATTGCCCCCAAACTCCTCCTCACGTTTTTGACACTTCGAACGACAAGATCGACATCGTCCCCTTCTCCTTCATCTAAATCGGATTTTTCACTTTCTGATCTGGTTTCGACAAGAATCTGGCTCTTCCAACACCATGACACCGTGCTGCTCCCGTCGCTGAGTCTCCTGACACTATATCCTTCATCTGATATGGATTCTTCATAGCAAGATTCCCGCTCTTCTGAAACCATGCTCTCACTCTCTTTACTATCCCCTTCAGCCGTCGCCACTTTTGGCGGCACCTCCTCCTACTGGTGACTTAGCGACGCAAGTTGTTGTTATTGTTGTTGTTTTTTTTTTTGGCTATAGAAGAGGAAGGCCGAAGTTTGTTTTTCTTTAAAAAAAAACAAATTATCATTACATGGGCATTTTGGTCTTGTTTAAAAAACATGTCTAAGGACTTCGCCTTTTCAATGTCAAGATGTGATGTTTTGCATTAATGATCGCTGAAACAAGTAATAGTGGTAAAACTTTTAAGTTAGGACATATATTATGCTTGATTTGAGGTTGGTTAGATATATATATTTTTTTTTCAAAACCAACTTTCTTATATATCTCTACAATTTAAATTTCAAGTGTCCGATCAATGCACGGGGATTTTGTCTTAAATAGAAGTGAAAGAATCTCTCGCATCGCGTGAGGGTTTTGTTGGGGGTGGGAGCAACTCATTATAAAAGTGGAAGAATCTCACACATTGCGCAGTGGTGCTGGGGCTAAAGGACCCATTATAAAATATGAAACAATGAGTCTTTCCAAGGTTGGGATGTAATTTATTGCACCAATGATAACCAAAAGAAGCAACCATGGTTCTAACTTTTTATAAGTTAGGACATATAGGCTTTTTAATGTTGGAATGTAGTTTTTACATCAATTATGAATAGAAGTAAGAGTAGTTTCAACTTTTGAGAAGTTATGATATATAATATGTTTGCTTTGATGTGTTTAACTACATTTCTTCCAACAATAATAATCTAAATAATGATAATTCAATTCTGTGTAATGCATGGGGTATTATGTCTTGTTATCTATTTTAACTATATAAAGTATAGTAGTCAGCTACAGGTGGGGCTCTTACACACTGAAGAGGGATAATAGGGAAGTAGTTCTAGGATGTTTTCAAATCACACCTTTCCAACTTTAAAAACAAAATAATTAAATATCTTAACTATATAAAAAGTAGAGCAGTCAATTACCGGTGGGACTTATAAAAAAATGAAGAGGGGTAATGAGGAGGTAGTTCTAGGATATTTTTAGATCATGCCTTTCCCATTTTAAAAATAAAATAATTAAAATATTATATATGAATTAAACTATTTTCCTGAATAACCATATCAGAGGCACATGAAAATAAAATAATGATATTAATTCAAATTTTTTCAAAATAAGTTTATAATAAATGAAGAGAGATAATAGGGGCATCTACAAAATATTTTTGAAATCTAAACTTCAGAAGTTAAAAAATATTATGTATAAATTAAAATATATTCAAAAAAAGTGTATCAAAAGCAGAGAGATAAGATATTTGAAAAAAAAACAAAGAGATTTATTATCCCCATCCTATATGCATCCTATGTTATGCATGTTCAATATGTGCACACAAATTTTGAGATTAGAATGCAATAAGTAATACAAATTGAGGATTCTCTAACCGGTCTGGTTCAGCCAGTTCACTGTTTATTTAGAATTTTATGACTTAAGAAATTCATATATAATTCTACATATTTTCAAAAATTACAAATTCAAACTCTTTGGAAAGCTTGAAATGTCTATTTTATAATGCAAAAGAATCACTAAAAAATATTATCATTTAATCCTAAAAAATTCTTAAATTCCAACACAATTTGAAAAGCCTATAGATATAATTTTAATAATTATCCTTAGTGTTTCTAAGTCTCAAACATTCAAATTTCACCTCTTGATACTTCAATCTCATCAATAATTAAATATTATTTAACTCTAAACCTCAATATTAAAATTTGGGATATTACAATTGAAAAATTGAGTATTGCAATTAACAACTTCTCCATTTTGGTGTTATTCAAGTTTATTTCCTCACCGGTTTGGCCCCATGGTTAGCTTCGGTTTGACTCATATCTGCCCACTGACCCTTAACTCACTACCTCAACTGGTTCAGTGGCCAGTTCGGATTTAATAACTTTGCTAGTTACACATAAAAAGACATTAGTATGTTAAATGAGTTTTATGCTCACTTTACATTACACACATGTTATTGAAAGGCTATAAACACACTTTTGCAAAAAAAAAAAACACTAAATTATTTAGTTCATAACATAATTTGCTAAAAAGACATACTTGTTCTGCCATCCACAATTTATATTAGAGAAGGTATGATCTTCTCATTGTTTCCTTGACGATTTCATCTACCTTCTTTTATCGTATTTTATTTGATATATCTGGGATAATATGAGCTACTATATGAAATTAAAGAGATATTTTTACTTATTGTTATAAACATTAGGTTCCATGGCTAAAATTGGACATTGTTATTGTTTTTATATCTTATATCTTCTTTACAAGTTACTTTATATTATTATTGTTATTTTAGTATGGCTGAAAGCCATATACCTACACCTCTGATTTCATATTCTAAAATTATATGACTAAAATGCATATTGCTTTAATTTCTTATTCTAAAATTGTATTGCCATAAGCCATATTGCTTTAATTTCTTATTCTGAAATTATATGGCCAAAAGCCGTATAGCTTTAATTTCTTATTTTGATATAATATGGCTAGAAGACATATTCCATTGATTCCATGTTTTTATTAATTCCTTATTATATGACTAGAAGCTATATATATTTTCATCTTCTATCTTATTAAATGACCATAATTCATATACCTTTTCATCTTTTATCTTATTATATGGCCAGAAGTTATATACCTTTTTGTCTTTTATCTTATTGTATGACCGAAAGTCATGCACAACTTTTATTTATCTTGAAAATAAATGGTCAAAAGCCATATAGATTTAATCCCTCATCTTAAGATTAATTGGCTTGAAGCCATGAGAATTAAATAGCCTGAACCATGAGAATTAAATGGCCCAAAGCCATAAAGTTTTAATTTTTGTTGTAATATCTTACTTTATAAATTATCTATTGTCTTTATGAATTTCCTATTATTATTGTTTGTGTTATTACATTGCATTTTTATATTTCATATTTTATTACTTCCTTTTTATTCCATTAGTCTAAACTATGTTATATCTTGTTAAATTTAAATTTATGGCTCTTGTCATTATCGAAAAGAACTATTTGTCTTGAATACTTAATCCATGATTTTTCTATGTAATCATTTTCATGATGGCCTCAAAATTGAATATTTGGCCATAAAAGACCACTTGTTCTTTGGAACAAATCAAAGGAAATGTATGACCACTACAAGATTTTTATTCTTCCAAAAAATTATTATGAATGGATGCAACTAATTTGCTCCTATAATAGCAATATTGTGAAAGAGGTTTTAAGAAATATGCTGAATTAATTTCTTGCCTCCATGTAGCCAAACAAAACAATAAGTTTTTGTTACAAAAATCATGAATCCAATCTAACAGGCTCAACTCCATTCCAAGAAGTGAATGTAGTAACGAATGAATCTAATTATGACTGCAAATGAGGGCATATCTGTTGCCGTAGTCATAATCGTGGTGGTTCAAATGCCCACCCAAAGTGGGGAAAGATTAAAATAAATCATGTTGATCATTTTGGCATTTTTTAGTATGGTGACATTGATATTGCCTATTTGGATGTTGCTGATTTCTTAGCATAAATTATCTTTGTCCATTTGAACTGCTATGATTTAGTGTTTTTAAAGTTGCTGCTATCATATATATTTCATTTTTAGTTAATGAGTCTTATTGACATAAGTCTTAAAGATTTATGTCTATTGATAATGCAACATCACATACCATAGTTAGAAATGATAAATATTTTTCTTCCCTAATAATGCGAAATTACGCACTCTGGAAGAGATAATTTATTTAACTATTTCTGGTAGTATAAATTTAATTAAAGACTCCAGAAGAGATAATATTTTGTTATCTAAAGGAACAAAATTATGCACTGATAATGCATTTTATTCTATCAAGCCTAAGCGAAACTTATTGAGTTTAAAAAATATTCACAGAAATAGATATCATATAGAAAGAACAAATAAAAATAATGAGGAATGTCTTGATATCACAAATTTAGTTTCTAGTAGAAAGTACATATTATAAAGGTTTCCTGCTTTTCTTCTGGCTTGTATTATACATTCATAAGCACAATTAAAAACATGCTATTGTAAATCAAAAGTTTACTAATACAAACCAAAAGTTTGCCACTACAAACTAGCAGTTTACTAATATAAACCAGAAGTTTACTAATGAATTAAATGTTTGCCATAATCGGTTAGACCATTATGGGTCAATCATAATGTAAAAATAATTGAGAATTCATGTGAACATACCCTAAAGTATAAACAAATACCATAATCCTTTGATTTCTCATGTGCTGCATATTCTAACGGAAAGTTAATTATTCGACCCTCACTAAGTAAAATAAAAAGTGAGTCTTTCATTTTTCTAGAATAGATACATGGAGATATTTATAGGGTAATACACCCACCATGTAGACTATTTAGTTACCATATGATTTTAATTGATATATCAACTAAATGATCGCATGTTTGTTTATTATCTTTTCGCAACCTAGAGCTTGCGAGATTGCTTGCTCATTTAAATAGATTATGGGCACATTATCCTGATTATCCTATCAAGAAAATACATATTGATAATTTGATGAATTTATTCGCAAGCTTTTAATGAATATTATATGTCATTTAGAATTGATGTTAAACATATTGTAGCTCATGTTCATAGCAAAATGGACTTACAAAATCATTGGTTAAACAATTGCAATTAATTACAAGACATTTACTTATGAGATCTGATCTCTCAATTTCTGTTTGGGGCCATGCCATTTTGCATGCAGTAATGTTAATTCACATTAGGCCAACAAGTTATCTAAAGGTTTTCCCCTTACAAATGGTTTTTAGTCAAGAACCTAATATTTCACATTTAAGGATTTTTGGGTGTGCAGTATATGTACCAGTAACACCACCACAATGCACCAAAATGGGTCCTTAAAGAAGGATAAAAATGTATATTGGGTATGAATCTCCTTCGATCATAAAATATTTAGAACCATTTACAAGAGATTTGTTTATGACATGATTTGCCGATTACCATTTTGATGAATAACTTTTCCTAATATTAAGAGGAGAAAATAAGTAATTGGGTAAATAAATTAGCTAGAATAAATCATTATTGACTCATTCTTATCCTTGTACAAAATAATGTGAATTAGAAGTTGAAAAGATATTTCATTTTCAAGATTTAGCTAATCAAATGCAGAAGCATTTACTGACCAAAAGAAAGTAACAAAGTCACATATCCCAACTACTAAAGCTTCTATTAGAATTGATGTCCTTGAAGGACAATCTATTATGAATGAATTTAAAACATGCCTAAAGCATGACAGGTCCATTGGTTCCAAAAATAAAAATCTTCGAAAGAGAAAAAAGCTAAGAATATATATGGTCAAGTTAAGGATAATCAAGAAAAGTTAGTAGCTCCAGAAAAGTAATCTTCTGAAGAGTTATTATCTCCAGAAGAGATATCTCTATAACAAAATGTAGTAGTCCTAAAAGATACCCAAGTACCTTATATGTGTGGAAATAATGAAATCTTAATAAATTATGTTATAAATGAAATCCGATGGAATCAAAATAAAGTCAACGCTGACAATATATTTGCTATAATATAGTATATAATGTAATAAATGATAATGAGGATCATGAGCCAAAATCCATCAATGAGTGCCAACAAAAAAAGGATTGTCCCATATGGAAAGATGTCATCAATACATAATTAAAATTATTGGCAAAACAAAAAGTATTTGGACATGTATTCCTTACACTTAAAGATAAAATACTAATTGGATAGAAATGGGTCTTTTTAAGAAAGAAAAATGAAAAAGGGTGAAATAATAAGATATAAGGAAATTCTTATAGCTCAAGGCTTTACACAAAGATATGGTATCGATTTTGAAGAAATGTATTCATCAATAGTTGATGCAACTACTTTTTGTTATTTGATTAGCCTAACAATAAATGAAGAACTTGATTTATGCTTAATGTATGTCATGACTGCCTATTTGTATGGCTTGATAATTATATTTATAGGAAAGACCCCGAAGGACTCAAGGTGCTAAAAGCATCCAATTCAAATTCTCAAGAACAATACTCAATTAAGTTAAATAAGTCCCTATATGACTTGAAGTAATCAAGGCGCATGTGGTATAATTGTCTTAATGAATATATGTTGAAAAAACGTTACAAAAATGATACAATATACCCATGCATCTTTATGAAAAAAATATGGAAGTAAGTTTGTTATAGTTGGTATTTATGTTGATGATATCAACATCATTAGAACTCTTGAAGAGTTTTTGTTGGACTTTGGGTCCAAATCTGCCCTTGATGGGCTAGGCGATTTGATTAGGATATATGTAGCCTTATCAAATAAGAAACAAATCAGCATTAATTATGAATTAGAAAACAAGTTAGTATTAATTATGAGATTGTTAATTGAGAAACAAGTCATCATAAGTCAGGAAATTAATTGAGAATTAATTTTCCTGATTACTAACTTGGAAGGAAAAAAGGATTGTACTTAACTTCCTAATTAGTGGCCACCTAAGCCACTATAAATTAGATGTGCCTTTCTCAATTATAATTTATCTCTGTCGTTGAGCTATCTGGCAATCTCACTTCTCTCTTCTCATCTTTCTTGTTTTGGTGATTTGTTGTGCCAATTCTAATTAGGCTATAGTAGTCCAATAATTGCGTGAGCATTATTATGTTCGAGTTATAAAGCATTGGAGCTTTGACCTGGATTTGAACGTGGATTCGCCTCGGTACGCAAGTCTATTCTCTCTCCTTTATTTTCTCACATTGGCATCAGAGCTAGATGATCCTAAGGACATAATTATTCTTTGTGAATAAGCATGTGATATATAATTTATTTATATCCCCATCATAATTTTTATTTTTGCTGTGCAATCTATATGAATATATGATGTTAAAATATTTATATGCCCTAGATATGCATATTCAATATTAATAAGCATGATCTCGCATGATGGGTACTCTTCTCTCATTCACATGCTTATATGTATGCACCTTTATCTCTGTTGTTCATATGCAACTGTATGATTCTCTTTTGCATGAATACATGTTTATCACTCCCCTTTATGCAACTTGTGAATATCCATATGTGTGTATATTCATACGAGATTGTCTATCCCTCTCATTTGTTTCAAGCTTAAAATTTTTCATTTTTTAATTATTTTTCTTGAAACCATTATATGTATGCTCTCTAGTTCGCATGCAGATGTCTGATGTTAAGTTCTTGAGTTTTTAAAGTTTTTTGTACAAAACTTCATTCTTCCTCTTCTCCTTACTTCTTCGATATAATTAAATTTGAGTTTTTGAAACATATATGGAATAAAAAATAAGAGACTTAAACTCTTAAAAGGTAAAAGAGCTCTTAAAACATATAAGTCACTTTACGGAGTGCCTTCAACGTCGATGAAAAATTGGATTATTAAAACTAAGTGTTTTTTCCCAAGGTAAGGTGATGAGTGTGTAGAGCTTGAAGAGAAGATTCCAACGATACTTACAATGTGTCAAATAAAGTTCAGATGAGGGAGAAATGAAGGAGAGAAGTTAACGGGTCGCCTTGTCTTCGCTGCCAATAAGCCTACAATTTGATATTTGGAAAAGAAATTTTTGGATTAAATAAAAGCCATGGATCTATATTTCATTCAACGACAATTCCAATGACACCAATAATGAAAAAAACGGAGCTAAAACAAGGAAGATATGACCTTCTGAAGTTTACGAGTCATAATGACCTGCCGGAGCTCCAACCGGGTCAAGTTGACTCGGCTAGAGGTTGAAGACAATGATGTAGTAATCAACGTGCCACGTCATTAGTCAACAAGACCATGTGGCACCAATGAGGGAGTGCCACATCAACATTCTATGCCACACAGTCAAGCCACGTCATACGTTGTAGTCCAAGGGTATATCGTTGATTAACAAGTGGTGTGTAGAGCCTATAGGGGCCACTATTTGCCACGTGGCTGGTAGAGAGAGGATGGCGCGTGGAATCTAGTAAGTCAGTGCGTGTCGCTGGCTGAGTCAGGATTTTTTGACCTAGACACCTTCTAGGGCACATGAGGGCACGTGGGAGCTCTGATTTAGACACGGTTTGTTCCTAAAAATCCCTAAATTTGAGAGATTTAATTTGATATATAATTTGTATATGTTTGAAGCATGTTTGGATCTAATTTAAGTCAAAAAGACATTTATATGCACTTAGAGATTCCCTAAAACCGTTCAAATTGATTATGTATTGAATCTATTGTTTTTGGAATAAGTTAGTTTATTTATTAAGAATATTTTAGTTGCAATATAAGGTTAATGCTTAAAGATTCTTTAAAATAAGAAATTATTTAAATGTTTTAAATATAAGACTATATAACATTGACTCAAATTCTTAGAGATAAAACCTGAAACTTGTAGCAACTTAAAATTATTAAATAATAATAAGTCTTCTTATGCTTCTAACCATATTGAATTAATTGAGATTGAAGCAGTGACTTCTAAGTCAACCCTTTATCATAAATGTTGTGACAAATGATAAGATAGATAGAGATGTAGGAATAATCTCATCAAGTAGGAGGTATGCTTCAAATACATCTAAATAAGTGGATGTAAACATGGCTAAAAGGAGCTTGACATTGTAACTAGATGCTACACGAGTTTATATGGCTAGAAGGGCCCTATGAGGGGGAAAACCTAGTTATGAGACATTAATATGAGGTAAATTTTTATATATCTTGAATGTTTTTTCTTCATTGAATTTATGGTTATATACTTTGATTTTTAGAATTGAATTGATCATATTCTTTTCTTTCCATGAACATTCATATTGTTATTATGTTACTGTCTTATTATAATAACTGCTTTGATTGATTAGGAGTTTCTAGAATGTATCTAGAAATCCAAAGGGGAATGTGTTCAATAAAGAACATAGTTAAAAGGGTGATGAGCTAACAAGCATAAGTGGGATGGGAGTCAGTATAGTTGTTTCCTAAACATGAAACTAGTGAACTTATTATCTGATTATCCTATGTCTTATTTGAACAAACAAATATGATTTGTATACTAAAATCGTCTAAGTGACCAAATTATGACTAAGTCTATTTGACTGAGCTTATGAAGACAAGCTCAATAGAGATATATATAGAGTTAGAAACTCTCAAATCTCTTGCATTAAAGAAGAATGAGATGTCAAGGACATCATATCAATTAATCTTTAGCATCTAGAGGCTAAAGCAACTGAAGGATACAAAAAGCTTAGAAAGAACAAGATTGCTCCAATTTATGATAGGATGAGCAATATAACTCTATCTAAGCTGTGTGGATAGCATTGGAAGATGAAGGAATTGACAATATTCTTCCATAAAGTTAAAACTAAGTTAAGTTTTAACAAAGTGTATTAAGTCCTAACATGTTGTTTAGGTAACATTTGAGGTAAATGTCAAACTAAGAAGTTAAAACAAACAAGCCAAGTTCTTTCTAACAAACAACAAGTGTATGTTGTGTCAAGATGTTTCCTAGTACGTGGGAGTAAGCTATGTCTCCCAGTGAATGGGAGTAAGCTTCGTCTTCCAGTGAGTGGAAGTATGTAAAAGTAAATACCACTCATGATAATTATATTGTGACCTTTGTTAATGTGCTTGGCCACATTAAAAGACTGAAAGATCCAAGATTCATCAGTAAGACAAACTTAGCTAAAGAGTAGGAGGATTAATAGTCTAAGCCTAAGGGCAAGAAATATATGAGGTAAACTTAATCTAGAGGAGGTTAAAAATGTTTTCTACAAAGATGAAAGGTTACATTGATAATCTTTTAAGGGTTGTAGAAGAAACAATCCACATAAGTAGTGGATGTTTCAAAGAAGCATATGGCTTCATGTCGAATGCAAAGTAAGAAAGAGAAAGAATCAAAGGAAACTTGCATGTTAACTCTGCATAGATAAATCATCCTAATTCACTCCATATAATATGCTAGCGACAAAATCACATATTTGTTATCTCTTTAGTTAAAGATTGATGGGATTGTGACCCTCAAATCCTTTGTTAGATTTAATGTTTCATTTTGGACATAAAAATTCAATTTATTGTCACATGCATACATTGATCAAATAGAATGATCAAATTAGCAAAAGAAAATTTGCTAAGTAATGTGTGCTAAAGGATGAATATCCCTGTAAGTAACTTACAACTTAGTCTAACTGGCAAGAAATATAAGGAAACATTTTGAGAAAACATCTTTTGCAATTAACAAACTATGATGTTTGTGAACCAATAAAAGAAAAGCAGTACACAGAGCCTAGTGTTTTATTAACGTCATGGATGTTTACTCGAAATACAGTTATGTTAAACTCAAAGGATAAGACCTTTTAAACTAACCAGGGTTAAGAACACCTATTTGATTAGTTCAAGATGCTATATGTACAAGAAAGAGATTGTTAGGAAACTATCAATACCTAGAATCCTTCAACATAATAGAGTTGTTGAAATAGAGAGATAGACCTCTCCTTTATATGGTTGAGTAAACAATAGTATAAATGAAACTATCAGCCAGATGTTGGCATGTAAACTCATATCTATTGTCTTTACGCATAACCAAATTCCCTCCAATTCAATCACAACTAAGCTTTGTGAGTTTTGGATAGACTTCAAGCCATGCCTAAACATGTTAAGATCATAAGGGTCTGCAACTTAATATCCATAATTCTTCCTATGAGTATTGAAAACTGGGGCCAAGGCACAAAATGTATGTCTTCATGAGATAACTTGAGAATTTGAAATGATACATCTTCAGGAGTGAAAATGATGATGAATTAGCGACTGAGAGAACTAAGGAATGTAATGTTTATAGAACACAAATTTCCCAACAAGAAACAAGTATTGATCATACAAAAGTTAAAAGGAGATTGGGAAAAAGTAGGTTCTCAAATCTATAAGGGGCATATAAAACCTAAAACACTTAGTGGCTAAGGGGCACTATAATTGGAAGAATGCCTGTTGTGATTTTCAACTCTAAACAACCAAATTTTGGCTATGACAACAACCTTAATCTTGAAATTATATCAAGATAATGTGAAGACCACTTTCCAATTTGAAAATTTAGAAATTGGATGATGAACTCTACATAAAGCAACTTGAGGGCTTCGTAGAAAGAATCATCTAGGCAGTAGTATATAAGGTTTCACAAGGTGAAAGCCTGCCAACTTCAAGATAATTGAAGAACACTGCACGAGTATCAAACGATCTTAAGATGATTCTTTGTGAAGTCATCCTTTGTCAAATGACATATGTTTAGATGAAATAAGTGTCAAGGGAATTAAAGGAATAAAGGATCAGAGTTATCCTTAAATTCTGAGTTGAAAGATCATGGGTTGAGCATAACATATCTTCAACGATAAGATAAACGAAGACCGCACAAGGAAGGTATAGTCTTTTCCACCTAAGACATGTACAAGTGTTATTTTTAGGCATCTCAGTATGCTAAATTGCAAACCTATGAACACCCCTGAAGTTAAGGACACAACCCTAGAAAGGTTACACGTACTAAAGGAATCCAACACAAAAATGGTGGAAAGAATCTCATAGTAAGAATATGGTTGGTAACATGAATGTACACATTGGTGTATATAAGACTAAATGTTTTTTGTCAGACTTGGAAGCTATTTTTGGTCCTACTATGAAAAAGATTATGAGAATAACCATGAATTGAGTTGTCAAGGCAAATATACTCCAATATAAAACCTAAGAAAATGATAATGAAGTAAAGAAATAGATAATGAATTTCTGTTATCCATGAAATTAGAATATAGAGCATGTTTTTCCATCATTCAAGGAGACATATGGCTAGAGAATTTCCTATGAGTAACTGGGAATGAATGGTAAATAGACGGATCCAAATAATAACATCTTATGATTTGGATCCTACGTATCAAAGTGAGACGAAACATGCATTTGATGTATCTTTGTGAGAGATATGCTTTTCAAAGAAGGAAAGCAATAGTTTAATGTTCTTCTGTTGACAAAATGTTGTTAGATCCTGTTACTAAGCCCATAGCTTGATATTCATTGACTTAGTGAAGATCTTGGGGCATAAACAAAATAAAAGGTCTTAAACTTCTTTTATATGAAGATAAAAGAAATAATATGTATGTTATCAGTAAATACATGTAAGGTATACAATTTTGTATGTCATACATGTCAGAAAAGGTTGGTTCACTCACACGAACAACCGTCTTCCCATGTTTTATAGGGGTATGGGAGGGTAAGACAGACAAATGATCACCATAAGATGGTTAAGAATAATCTTCGCATCTGATTCGCCTTAGTTAAACTGAGATGAGATCCATATGTATATATACACACAGAAAATAGATTGAAGCATGGATACAGACCTATAACCAAGCAAAGAACTATTTTTCACAAATGAGATTGCAAAAGAGATATTGTGAAAAAGAAAGTTCTAGTTTGAATGTTAAGTACATTTTGAAACTGATATATGTACAGTGAAAGAGAAAGAAATCGACGTACACCACAAAATGTTCATCGTAGCATGCAATTCATACTGTATGTGCTTGAGAGTTAAACTGCAATATGGGAAGTAGGTGAAAGATCTCTAGTTCACTACAATGTGAGTTCTAGGAAGAAAAAATCCTTCCACAATGCCCTTAAGACTTAGGTGGCATTATGAATGCTTGGTTTGGTGACATCTACTTTAACTGAAGCTCTATGATCACACATAATTCGGTCAGACGAGTGAAAACTAGGAAAGTGACCAAGTCAAGACAGATTGATGTTTAGTCAAAAAGGAAAATTTACTCATAAATACTTGAGATGTACTAGTGTCTATAGTCGACCCCTTACTAGTTCTATGTGTAGCTTGTAAGTGCGGATACTATGTGCATGGAAGGCAATATGAGTTAATCAACATATTAACTTGAAAAGGATTAGATATGTCATGAGTGATATGTATGGGAGAATCTGGGGCAATAAATAGATAGCTCACACACACACACATACATGCAAACACATACATGGTGTCATTGGAAGCTAATCTGAAGTATGAAACATGAAAGAGTAACGAACGCATGATAAGAGGCCTATCAAGTGTGAGTGAGAGATGTTGGACTTTGGGTCCAAGTCTGCCCTTGATGGGCTGGACTACTTAATTAGGATACAAGTAGCCTTATTAAATAAAAAATAAAGCAGCATTAATTATGGATTTAGAAACAAGTTAGTATTAATTATAAGATTGTTAATTGAGAAATAAGTCATCATAATTCAGGAAATTAATTGAGAAGTAATTTTCTTGATTACTAACTTGGAAGGTAAGAAGGAGTGCACTTAACTTTCTAATTAGTGGCCACCTTTACCACTATAAATAGGATGTGCCTCCTTCAGTTATAATCTATCTCTGCCATTGAGCTATCTGACAATCTCACTTCTTTCCTCCCATCTTACTTGTTCTGGTGATATGTTATGCCAATCCTAATTAGGCTCTAGTAGTCTAATAATTGTGTGAGCATTATTATATTTGGGTTATGGAGCATTAGAGCTTTGACTCGGATTTAAATATGGATTCGTCCTGGTATGCAAGTCTATTCTCTCTCCTTTATTTTCTCAAAAGTAATTAATTGTTTGAAGAGAGAATTTGAAATGAAGGACATGGGAATAACAAAATTCTATCTTGAATTACATGTTGAGAACCTCAAGAATGAGATCTTTGTATATCAAGAAGCTTAGACAAGGAAGGTCCTAGGGCGTTTTCATATGGATAAGTCATATCTATTATGTACCCCAATGGTTGTAAGGTCTTTGCAGGCGGATAAAGACCCTTTTAGACCTCAAGTGATTAGTGAAGAAGGTGATGAAAAACTACTTGATCCAGAAATACTAGATTTTAGTGCTATTAGAGCACTAATGTATTTTGCTAATCATACACAACCTAAGATATCATTTACTGTTACATTATTAGCAAGATATAGTTCTTTACCAACATGAATGTATTAGAATGAGTGAAGCACATTTTTCATTACCTCAAAGGCACTGTTGATATGCTATTATTCTACTCAAGTATATCCAAACATGAACTGATCGATTATGCAGATGTTGTATTTTTTTCTGATCCACATAATGATAAATTACAAACATGCTATTTGTTTACATATGGAGGTGCATCTATTTCATAACAATCTATGAAACAAATCATATTAGCCATATCATCCAACCATGCTGAAACTCTAACGATACTTGAAGCAAGTCGAGAATATGTATGGTTGAGGTCAGTAATATATCATATACAAATTACTTGTGGTTTATCTTCAGGTAAAATGATCCTAATAGTCATATATGAGGATAATGTTGCATGTATTGCCTAACTTAAAGAATGCTATATCAAAGGCAATAGAATGAAGTACATTTCACCAAAATTCTTCTTCACTAGTGATTCGTGACATTTAAAAGAATGGTGAAATAGATATCTAGCAAATCCGTTCAAGTGAAAATCTAGCAGGCTTATTCACTAAGTCACTTTCAGGTACAATCTTTGAAAAAATTTGTCTATGACATCAGTTTCCAGAGACTTAAAGATCTCAAATGGTGTTATTAAGGGGGGAGTCGATACACATACTTTTTTCCCCTTATCTAAGTTTTGTCCTAATGAGTTTTCTTGGAAAGGTTTTTAATAAGACAACACTTGATAGTATATTAATGAATAATGTACTCTTTTCTTTGACTAGGTTTTTATCCCACTGGGTTTTTCCTAGTTAGAGTTTTTAACGAGGCACATTCATAATGGATATCCAAAGGGGAGTGTTATGAATATTTATTATGTGGTTGTCTATTGACACATATCCTAGTCTACATCTACTAGGCTACATTTAATACTTTCTTCTACTTCCTTCCCAAGCCAACAAGGCTTGTTCTCCTGGTTTGCTTAATAGTTGCTTTTCCTACAAGACTCCTAAAGGCCTATAAATAAAGGTCTTGTGCAAGCATTGTGAACACACAAGAAATTGAATCAGAATTTCTCCCCATTTTCTCTCTTGAATTTTCTCTTCTCTTATCTCTTGCTCTCTTATCCCACATTTCTTTTATTTTTATAACAATAATTAGTTTATTAGAGAGGTGTTTTATACTCTTTTTATTTACAAATTTTCAAAAAAATATATACGTGGCAGCTAGCAGGTTGAGCCCATACGACTCTACTTTTGGTCCTAAATATAGGACTTAGTTTGTATAATTAACAATTATAAACTATGCCTACAATATAACTTACAATTTTTTTCACCAAAATATAACTTACATTTTTTTTCACTAGAGTATAACTTACATCTTTTTACTAATAACTATATTAGCTATTTTTTTAATAAATTATAGGGTTAAGGTGTAAATTTGCTTCGGAAGTTTTCACTAAAGAGCAATATTGCCTTAGAAGTTTTTTTAGGTTCAACGTTACCCAGAAAGTTTCAAAATATATCAATGTTGCCCCATACCGTTAAAAAAATAATGTTGACCGTTAAAAACTTGACGTTGATCGTTAACTTTTTAATGGAAAAGAGTAATATTGCTTCATTTTAACATTTCCAGGGCAATATTGATTCTAAAAAAAACTTTCAAGGTAACATTACTCCTTAACCAAAACTTCCAGAGCAAATTTACATCTTAACCCTAAATTATATTGATGATCAAAAGAGATAATCATCTGGTAAACCTAGTTAGAAAGTTGATATTGGTCATAAATGTAAGATATATTTTACATATTTATCAATTTTTATTTATGGTGTGTTTGGAAAACCACCAAACCGTGGTTTCAAACCACGGTTTGCGTAAATCGTGACAAAACTCTTCTCACATACTTATCTCGTAAATCGTAAAAGCTATTCTCAAAAGTTAATCCAAACACACACTTAATCTAATCAAATTCCTTAATTATTAAAGGAGTATTCAATAGCATGAGCATTGATAATGATGATTTTCTATATTTTTAAAAGGGAAAATTAATTCGCAGGTTCTTATAAATCTCAAAATCAAAAGGATAAGGGTTTCTCGAGAAGTGACTACTATCACAAATAGCTCGCTCCCTGGATCTTACCGTTTTCGAATGTTAGCCCCATCATCAAGTCCTGTTGGCACATGGGAGTTTGGATTTAGCTTGTTTGTTTATATTAGAAAGTGATAGTTCAGAAATGTGGGATATTGCATATTTGTTTTCCTTCGCACTTGTTCATCGACAGCTTTGTATTTTCCTATTTTCCTATTTTGATTAAATGATTTTATTGAATTTGGCTGATTATTTGTGGTTTATTATTTTATGTTTCTTAATAAAAGGTTTCAAAGTAATTGAAGATTATCTTCAATATCAGATTGTTGATTATTTTCTTAATGAAAGGTTGACCATTTTAAATTTCATATTGGTGATACAAAGGTGATACAAAGGTCCAGTCACTCAAACATTTGCAGAATGACATCACTCAAGAGAATATCACGGAGTCAACACATAAGCAAGTGGCCCCTATTTTTGCAGAAAAGATAATTCCACTATTCATTCTACCAACTTTGTTACATTCCAAAAAATCTAAATCCTATAGGACCAACAACACTTCAATTATATCACGCTTCATTAAAAGGGGGAAAAACAAATCCAAATCATTTTTACTATATTCAAACAGTGCGGCTATATTCACATATTTTTATACTCAGCCACCATTAATTGCAGTAGAAGGTTGGCCAGTAGCCTCATGTTTTTTATATCAGCTAACACAACATGAATGCTGTCATCCTCATAAACAGAGAGTACTTCAGGTAAACTCTTTCAACAATGTTTTGGAAAAAAGACGTTCAGAGGCTGTTTGGTATGAGGGGAGGGAAGGGAGGTAGGCCAAGGGAAAATTTTTTAGAGTCAAACTTAAAAAAAATTAGAAAAATGAGGTTATAAAATTTTAATAAAAAGAAGATATATAATAAAAGAGTAACAAAAATTAATTAAAAACTCTTAACTCCACTTCTTCAATTTTTTTAAATCTTATTCATAAAAATTTTCCCTCCCTCCCTTCCTCTCCAAATCCCTCATACCAAACAAACCTTATTATATATTTAGGCAAGCCTAAAAGCTTCCTCTAATAACAGAATAATATTTTCCCGAAAGTTAAAAAGGAAGGCACATGGAAGCATCATGAAGAAGGAAATGATATTGATGATACCCTAAGTAAAGACAACAAAACAAGAGACAACCAATGAATCCCCTTGTCACAAAGCTATTCAATATTCAGTGAGTGTTTGAAAAGTCACGAAACTGTGGTTTTAGAAGTTCTTTTTCACAAGTTGAGATAAAACTCATCTTATATATTTACCTCATAAATCGTAAAAATTATTCTCCAAAAATTAATCTAAATGCACATTTAGGATGGTAGGCACTTCTCCAGAAGCCCTTGTCCTTTAATTTTGAGATTTATCATTACCCCGCTCATCTCTAATCGCCTTCTCAGTTATAGCAGTTTCTGATAATTCATGTAGCACCAAAATGGCCGCCAAGTCAGCCTCCAACTGTTAAAATTAACAGTGTTATAATGGTTTGAACCCTCGGGATGGATGGAGTTAATGGAACAAAGTATAAGGGTCCATTAAGGTTGTATTTGGTATGTGGGATTGGGAGGGGAGGAAAAAACTTTAGAAGTTGGATTTAAGAAAATTAGAAAAATTGAGTTATAAAATTTTAATAAAAAGAATATGTAAGATAAAAGAGTGAGAAAAATTAATGAAAAAATTTTAACCACATTTCTCTTTTTTTCATAAATTCAACTCAAAAATTTTTTCCCTCCGTTCACCTCCCCCTTTACCAAACAAGCTTTAAGCGTCTATTTGATTGGATTTTTTTTAGGTGAGGTGAGAGTTATAAATATAAAAATCTTGTTTGGTTAGAAGGAGTGGAGGTGAGCGGTGGGACAAAATTTTGAGGGTTTTTTTAGGTGAGAGAAATTTTGTATCACATTTTGACCAAAATGCTCATGGCAATTTTTTCATATTCCATTGCTACCCTTCTAAATTAAAAACCTCATTTTCCCATCATACCGCTTGTACCTTCACTCGCATGTCAACTTCGCTCCTCTCCTCCTCCAGTATTGGCACTGGACCATCCAACGGAGCCACCACTCTCGGCTCCTTCGTCGGCGCCTCCGTCCTCTCCTTCATTGCCACTTGCCATGTACCTGTAGATCTGAGCCGGACTATATTCTTATGAAATATCTTCACAATATCTCAAAATGCAAAAGTAATTATTTTTTGTTACTCAATATCTCAGAATGCAAAAAAATAGAACAATAAGTTTTCTTCTACAAAAAATGGAAGCAATGAATTTGGTCATCACTATGATTCCCAATTCAAGTTGGTCGATCTATTAAATTTATTCCACTTCTGTCTTTCATGATGGTTGAGTTAATAATAATTTTAATAAAAATTTGTAAAATAGGAAAGAAAATATATATATAAAGAGAAAAAGGTATATTTGTTTACTTATAATTAACTCCTCTTACCTACATTCTCAATCATATAAGAAACCAAACTTATCTTCCCCTCTTCTTAAACTAAATAAAGTTATAACCTCCTCTAATGTAATTTTGATAAACCTCAATTAACCTCACATCAATTAAATCAAACAAAGTCTAAAAGAAAATAAACTACAGGCACTTAAGTTAAAAATAAAGTAAATTAGTTTTTCCTTTTTAAAAAGCCAAAAATATGTTTTCTCACTAGTAAGCGCGGTATGTCAATTGTCATGCCAGCGTGGTGTGCTTCCAGAGTTCAACTATTCAGTCTCCATTACACAATCTCTCTCCCCCTCCCATCATCTCGCTCTAGCTAGACCTCCTCGGTCTGTTACTGAGCTGAGTATTATGTCTTCGGACGAGGAGGACGGAGAAGAGTACCTCTTCAAGATCGTTATAATCGGCGACTCTGCTGTCGGAAAATCCAACCTGCTCTCTCGCTATGCTCGTAACGAGTTCAACATGCATTCCAAGGCCACCATCGGCGTCGAGTTTCAGACTCAGAGCATGGAAATCGACGGCAAGGAAGTCAAGGCCCAGATTTGGGACACTGCCGGCCAAGAGCGCTTCCGTGCTGTCACCTCTGCCTACTACAGAGGCGCTGTCGGTGCTCTCATTGTCTACGATATTAGCCGGAGAACCACTTTCGACAGCGTCGGTCGCTGGCTCGATGAGCTCAAAAGTAAGCATTTCAAGCTAAGATAATCGTTTTCTTCAGCATGTTTGTTTGATTCGGTGATTCTGATAGTTAGAGGAGTAGATCTGAGCTGCATAATTGATTGACTGACTTAATTAGGAAGATAACAGCCCTTGAAATTATCGAAGAAAAGTACAGGAAAAGACAAAAGGAAGAAAATAAAGGGAAGGGGTTCTTTGTCTCTAACCCAACTTTTCTAGAGCGACTCGTGGCTCTATTAATTTTACCAGATGCTTTCTCTAAAATTTTTGTTCATAGATAATTGAATATGATTCTAAAGGAATATAAGTGAATTCTACAATTTCAAGTATACATAGGAATCGGCTGTTGTACTGATTGAATGAGGAGGCAAAGGAGTGCTACTTTGTATTGTATGAGTTTTGCGGATTGTGAGCTGATATCTTGACCCAACTTGTCTTAATGTTGCCTCATTCTTTGGCGATCTGAATGGATTTTTTTAGTGATGGTTGTTGAGACTTGTTTTCTCTGCTTTTCTTTCTTCTGCTCTAAGATAAAGTTAGTTAAGAAACAAATCCTATTTTAGCTTTCATTTTTTCTAACAACTGAAAGAATCTGGGTTAAAAGTTGTCTTTGAGATATAATTGCCATTGAATGGTTGAAGGCATATATTCGGGATAAAACAATTCCTAGATTCTATTTTTGGCTTTATGAGGTGATTATAGAAGTGTAGCCTTTACCTTCTAGGGGGCAACTTTAGTTTGGAGGAACTTGTTGATTGAAGTCAGGCCGCTGTTTGAAATGCACAATTTATCAAATTTGTTTTATTTAATAGTATTAAAATCCCTCTCTGCAGAATTCTTTGTTTCAGAAATTCATTAATCATATTGCTTATCTAAACTAGACCTTAAAGCCAGGCTTTCACTAGAATCTGCTAAGAGCCAAGTGTCCTATATATTCATGAGAACTTTTTCTCGTCTGATGTATAATGTGGGCTTTGTCTCCATTTTCTGAGTATTTACATTATCAAAATTTTTGTGGGCAGCTATTCTCCTATGAGGTGGGGGCCATTTTGTATGCCAAGCTTAGTGATAAAGTATGAAGAAAATGACACTAAACTACCTTTGCTTTGGGTAAATTATACCCAATACCTGTCTTATTTCAAAAATTAGACGTAACTCCCATCTAGTTTATGTTTCATCACTGAAGTTAACTTTCTGCACATTATGCATTTCTTCCAGAACTAGAATTATCTAATTGTCTTTTTTGGCATATGAAGATCAGTTTCATCTTGTGCAGATACTTATTTGATCAAAACAAACTAGATTTGAAGCAATACATCAAAATCTTAGGGGGCTGGGTGTAATTTCCTTAAACAAGAGAAATATCGAATGTTATTTAATTGAGTCCCCAGGATTCAAGGGAGGTTATCTCAATTCATGCCAAATTATTATTATTGGCTTACTTTTCTGATATGCAAGGATAGATGATAGGTTTTATTATCATGAGAAAGCTTGTCTGGTGTTTTGTGATTGTCCTTGTTTCTTTTATCCTGCAGTTAGTCTGCCATTAGAGTCTGCTATGCCCCATCCTGTTCATTTGAGTGTCTGTATCTTGTTCTGCTATTATCGATCTTGTAAGTAGTCAGTAAATGTACTTCTGTTGTTGCAATCTAATGTTTAGCAGATGAAATTGACATTGGATATCCAATATTTAGATCATTATTACGTTTTTGCCCTTGAATTTTCTGTTCAAACTAGTATTTCTGCAATTAGTTAAACCAACTGAATACATGCATTATCATCATCTTCCTATACACTAATGACAGTGCAAAAGAACATAGAAAGAAAGAAAACAGAAAAGATAACCAAAGTATGGTAAAGATGCTTTATTGTATTAATTAATTGTTTTTTTTTGTTTGCCTGAGTATTAATTAATTGTTAACTACACAAGATGTGTAACATGAAATATCATGAAACCTTGCCAATGGCCTTGTAGCCTAAGTGGCAAGAAAGCTTCTTTGTAAGTGGTAGATTGTGGGGTCGATCCCGTTTGTAATCTCAACTTGCCCCTCTAATTCAAAAGGAAAAAAGAAATATCATGAAACCTCCTATACAATTTAGCAAATTCCATAGTTCTGCCAAAGTTCCATATGTTTGGGCGGGTGCGTGTGTGTGTTTTGTTCAGGAATTTCATGGTTTGCTCAAACAAAACTGTTGTGCAGCTCACTGCGATACAACAGTGGCATGGATGCTGGTGGGCAACAAATGTGACTTGGATAATATTAGAGATGTGAGTGTTGAGGAAGGCAAAAGTCTAGCAGAAGCAGAAGGACTGTTCTTCATGGAAACATCTGCTTTAGACTCAACAAATGTCAAGACTGCTTTTGAGATGGTTATTCGTGAGATTTACAATAATGTGAGCAGGAAGGTCCTCAACTCAGACACCTACAAGTCAGAACTATCCGTCAATAGAGTGAGCCTTGTTAATAGTAATGGGGCCACTGAATCAAAGCAGACCCAAAGTTACATTTCTTGTTGTTCCAGATGACCCCACCATTATTTCATATCCAACTATATGCACAAGTTGGTTGGTTGGCATATTAAAAAGCGTTGGTTTTTATTCTGTAATAGAAATTATATCAAGTTATTGGATTTACAAGAAGCATAAGACGTTATATAGGAATGGAATTGTTATTTTCAATTGTAAGGTAAGAAAGTTGAAATTTTGTAATTGGGTTACAAGAAGGTTGTGATTGCATAAATCTGGTGGTGAAAAATTGCGTAGTTGAAATCCATAATTTTGCTTAAATATTCTGTGTGATTCCAGCTTTGTTGATTATAAGTCAAAATAATAATATAATAAGTTATTGCTTTTGGATAAGAGGATGGAAAGGGATAAGGAGATGCTCCCTCCCATTTGTTTAAGCACATGGATGTGTGAAAGGACTATGACCATCCACATTCCCCACAAAAGCACCCTAGAAAATAACAGAAACGTATTAGGAATTTTTCTTCCTCAGAGTTTTATTTAAATATACATTTTTTTAATTATTTGAACCTTGAATGTAATATACAGACAAAGACAAACACATGCTTACTCCTCAACATCTATTTTGTTCTATTAGAATAATAATCCGTCCCTGTATTACAATGTGATTTTAATATTCAAACCTCAAAAAATGCACATATTAAAAGTATAATAGTGTAACAAAAAAAAGTTGAAAATTTTGCTTAGGAATATTATTGATTGATATGACTTAAGAAATTGTAGTCTTTTAATGCTCTACTATTTTCTCTATGTACAAATATATAGGAAAAATTAGTCATAAATGTCTAATTGAAAATTTATAGGGTTAATGTTCTAAAATAACCATTAACTTATATCAAAAGTGTAAAAATAACTATAAATTATTATTTGTGTGCAAAAATAACTATAAATATTATAAAAGAGGGCAAAAATGACCATGGCGTTAATAATCTCAAACGTATGTTGCTTTGACCCTTTTTAATGAAGAGTTGAGGTGCTAAAATAGCCATTAACATATATTAAAAGTGTAAAAATAAATATAATTTTTTTCTTGAGTGCAAAAGTAACTAGGGTTAAGATGCAAATTGAGCAACAAATTATTTCCCTATGGACATCCAACAGAATTAACTATTTTGGGGTGAAAAAGTAAACATAATCATTTTTTTTGGTAACAAATATAGTAACACGGTTAACTTTGGGTTAATTTTTGTTATTTTTTGCACTGTGGGTTCCATTAGTCTTTTCGCTCTCTATTATTTTAATATATTTTTAGAAATATGTGCCTTTTTAATTGAAAAGTATCACTTATACCCCATGCAAACAATTTTATTTCAATCAACCTTCAAAAGATTCTGAAATTTCATTGCACCTCTTAGGGTCAAAATGAAACTAAGTTTTGTCAGTAAAAAGACAATAATTCATTTACTTTATTTTTCTCATAAGAGCATATAGAAGACAAATAAATGGATTTAAGAGAATCTAGACAGTTAAAAAATTTTTTACAAGACAAATATAGGCATTTATAAGATAAATTTATAAATGATCAAAATTTTTAACTCCATGGATTCTTTTGAATCAATTTTCAAGACAAATATGATCACTCACAAGATAAATAAGGGATTTTTTTTAAAAAAGGATATTTATAAGATAATTGTGTTGGGTGCTCATAACGGAATAGTTGATTGTTAAATTTACACCTTTGTTCTTCTAAAAATATATTAAAATAATAAAGAATGAGAAAGCTAGTGGGACTTGCAATGCAAAAAATAACAGAAATTAATCATGATTAATGACATTACTATATATGCTACCAAAAAATTGATTCTACTGCGTTGAAAAAATCATTCATTGCTAAATTTACACCCTAACTCAAGTAACTATAATAAAAAAAAAGGGTGATTTCTTGTACTTTAATTAACAAGTTTTTCTTTGATGTTTGTATTATAGTTATTTTGCACTAAAAAATTTATAGTTACTTTTACACTTCTGATATAAGTTAATGGCCATTTTAACACCTTAATCCAAATTTATATAAAAAATAGGACCTGGCATCATGGAAATACGTAAGATCGTCCTTAAAGTGTAAATGTGGGTGATGATAGAAATATCAAATTACCCATAATGAAGGTAATTGCGCATTCGTAGAGGGCACTTGCAAAAAAGTTTATCTATTTAAGCTTATGCAGAAAAGCTACGTAGATCCACAGTTTTCATTAAAGTACATAAAAGTCCTTTGGCACATGAATATGAACCAATATGCAATTATCTTCTTAAAAATGCAATCGGTCTCCATTATGTACAAGTGGCCTTAAAGTATATAAAAGTCCATTGGCACATGAATATGAACCAATATGCAATTATCTTCCCAATATGGGAGGAACACAAAAAAAGGGCTAAATTAGATAAAATATCCCTAAACTTTGAAACATGTACAAATAATTTCCTTCACATTTAAAACTTGGTAAAAAAAAAAAAACCATTGTAAACTTTTAAGTGCGTGTAAATAAACCCCAACAAAAAATTATTCAATTATATACCACAATTAGCATAAACTCCCCGCGCGTTACGCGGGGAGCAAAGTTTAAGGGAACAAAATTTTATATCAAAGTATTAAATTAAAAACAACATGAAAAACCATAAACCACTAGTGTAAAATAGGCTTTTTAGACCACATCATTTAGACTGGTTATTGCGGATAAGGTCTAAAAGAAACGCGGGGTGGCAATTCTGTAATTAAAATCAATTTTTTAGACCGGTTGTTAAAAAAACCAGTCTAAAAAAAATTATTTAGACCGGTTATATAAACAACCGGTCTCAAAAAAAAATTATTAAAATGAAAAAATTCACGTTATTATTAAGACTGGTTGTTTAAATAACCGATTTTAAAAGTCAATAATTTAAGACCGGTTATTTAAACAACCGGTCTCAAAAAAAAATTATTAAAATGATTAAAAAAATCACGTTATTATTAAGACCGGTTGTTTAAATAACCGGTCTTAAAAGTTAATAATTTAAGACCGGTTATTTAAATAACCGGTCTTAAAAGTCTAATATTTCAAACCTACCGGCCGCGAAGCTCATTTTATCAGCACATTTCATTTCCCTCCCACTCTCCTTCCACAACTGTGAACCGCTTAAGTCTAGGATCTCCGGTGATATTCCGCCTTATTCTCCAGCCACTGCTCCAGCCGCCGCCACCGCTTCTACCTCCTTTTCCATTTTCTGTTCTGTGCCGTTTAAAAATACTCCCTCCTTCCTCGTTCATCTGCCCGTTGCTGCGAAGAAGTCCGACGTGAGTACCATCGTGAAGGCCGACTGAGCTTCTTATTTCACCAGCCTTTATCTCTCTCCGACGTGTTATCCAGCCACTGCAACCCCTCTCCTCCTGCGCCTCAAGCCACGGTCCAAGGTTACTTCAAACAGGTAATGTCCCCTGTCTCAATCCTTCGTATAAATAGAAATTTAGTATTCACTGTCTATCCAAGAAGAATCTCTGCTATAATTGAACTAGAAATTAACACAGAAATGGAGAAAAAAAATGACATTTACTCCGATAGAAATTAATTAGTGAAGCTTAATTAACGTGGCCTGAACTAGTGTGATTTGATTATTTGAGGATTAGGGTACTGATAATTGCTAGTTTTCATAGTCTCTGGAATGCTTAAGTTATTGTGTCAAATTTCCTGGCATGTATGCTCATGAATGACTTATTAGAAAATTGTTACATAATGTTCAGTTAGTTTTGAAACTAAATTTGAGAGGTGATTTGAGGTTTAGACTAAAGCAATTCTTGTGTATGTGGTCTAAATTAAGTCCTGAAATTGCTAGTGTATGTTGATACATTTTTCATATTACTTGAAGGAAATAGAACAGACTGCAATTATATCTTATGCGAAATTCAAATGAAGAATTCTGTTAAATTAGATAAATTGATAAGTGTAACATTTTCATACTCTCATCATACTCCTTCCTTTTCCAGGGGAGTTAATATACAGAAGAGAAGAAAAAAAAAGGTGTTGAAATATATGGATCGTAGTTGGATAAACGCTAAACGGACTAGTGTTGAATATGATAATGAGTGAGGGATTTTTTGAAACTTGCTAGAAGAAATTCTGGTAATGATGATAGTGGGATGTTCTATTGAATCTGATCCTATGTTGTTCTAATAATACTTATGGTTTTCATATATATCTAGTTTGGTTTATATCTTTATTCAGGACAAATTCTTGGATATTGGTGATACTAGTTGGCTGTCGATTCAGGCATGAGATCACTATTGTAAATTTTCCTCCACTTTTTTCATTTCTATGTAAAGCTTAGGAATTTTTTCCATATAATGAGAAATATTTCTTCTCCTGCTTCTCTTTACAAGCTTTGGGATTGCAAGTTTACACAATGTCGCGATTTTCCTGCTATCATTGTTTAATTGTGGTGTTGTGGTTCAAAATGCCTGATAATTATAAATTGTTAATTTTGTACTGTTTCTGAGAATTGAATAAGTTGATCATGTGTTATTGGTTGTCATTGGAATTGAATGTGTTTGTTTTCAATGATTTTTTTTCATAATGTTCATTCTGTGATTGTTGAGAGTTGAGGGTTGTAAGGGCCAAGTGTTTTCCCTTGAACAGACTGACATTTATAGGTTCATACCAATTACAATAACTAAGGTCATATTTAACAAAAGAGGGAAAGGGGAACTAATAAGGATTTTAGGCTTCATGATTCTAAATTTGGAGCAAGTTTGCATTATGAGAAATACCAATTGTTTCTGGAAACAAAAATACTGTTGTCGCTGCTTCTGATTGTCAATATATATATGCATGTGTTGTTACTTGTGTATGTAATGTGGCACAGAGGGGATTGCAGTTGAATATGTCTTACTGGCTTGGGTAAGATTGAAACAAATAAAATGAAAAAACACACAATTTTTAGACCGATTCCAAATAAGAACATGTCTTAAATATGAATTTAAGACCGGTTAAATTGAAGACCGGTCTTAAAAGATTAAACTTTAAGACCGGTTCTAACTTTAACCGGTCTTAAATTGATATTTAAGACCGGTTCTCTGAAGTAAACTTTTAAGACCAGTTTCCTTAAGAACCAGTCTTAAATATCAATTTAAGACTGATTAAAGTTAGAACCGGTCTTAAAGTCCTATTTTTTTAAGACCGATTCATAAAAAACCAGTCTTAATAGTACTGAAATTTCTCTACCCGTTCCGTTAGTTAAACTTTAAGACCAGTTGTTGTAGAACCGGTTTTAAAATTTCATATTTTAGATCGGTCTAAAAAGTTAAATACTTTTTAGACCGGTTGTATCAAGACCTGATCCAGAACCGGTCTAAAATGTCTTTTTTAACCGATCTAAAAAGTGATTTTTGTAATAGTGAACTGCTAAACTTATGTAAGGAGAATTATATAGAGTCATTTGCTAATAATCAATCAACACATCAATAAACATGGCAAGATGCCATGCAAATATTATGAACAAATAACATCACTTATTATATTTATAAATAAAATGCCACTTCTTCCGATCTCGCATTTACTCCCTGTGTGATGCACGGAGGAATGTTATTAAGGAAACAATTTAATACTTAACAAAAATTTTATGAAGAAATAACTTTTCACCATTTAATAAAATATTAAACCATACCCTCATCAAACTTATAATGACATATGAAATAAAAATGTTTTTGGTGCAACTATAGCTTCACTAATTTAGCAATATCAATTAAAAAATGTTTTTCCATGTTACTGTAGTGGTAGTTTTGAAGCATGCTTCAATTTGAGATCCCAATTAAAATGCATCATATTTTTAATTTACATAAATACTATGCTGCAATTATGATTGTTCTCTTCCATTCCCAGCATATCATACAAATCTAATATTCAAACAATAATAAAGTCACACAATGCTTTGATAGATGTAACTTAACATGACACAATGATTACCCTTAACTTTTATTGATTGTCATTGCAATCAAACTATCAAATGCAAAATGTGAACCTTGTGTATTACACGGATCATTAAGTAAATCACCATTGATTATAACATTCTATTATATTTATTTATAGCATATATATAATCATTGACTATAACATATTCTGATTTATATCTACGTATATTGTGGCAATTAGAAACCCATCATAAAGATGGATGATCCACACTTCAAGATTGTGATCAAAAATAAAAATAAGAAACTACCCTTAGAAGTCAACATGTTACAGTGGAAGCATTAATATGAGTTGAGTAGTTTGCATTGCATTTTCCAAAAAAGAATATGCACAAATTTATACTTGTCAAAAAGTAGAGACCCATTTTCCAAAAAAGAATATGCACAAATTGAGGTCCTGCTAAAGTTCTTGCATACCATCATGTCCATTGGTTGGCACGTATAGTTAAAAGCCTTCCATGTTGCTTTGTCTAAAATTTGTAAATAAAAAACTAAGATCAAGCAACAGAAAAGCAAAATGACAACTATGTTGAAGCATCCTTAAAAGCAAATATGCATAAAGAAAGGTTAAACACAAATATGGAAAAAAATTACTTGGAAGAAAAGGACAAATGAAAGTGTCTATGAAAATGACAATGCAAAAATAGAATGGATATCAAGCAGTGCATAAAAAAGGGCATGATAATGCTTGTTATTCATGTTTAAGGTTTGTACTTACGATGCTTTACAAGAGGGAGTAATGGGTATACCATAAAGGTGCAAAATATATTTTCCTATTGTAATGGCACAAAAAAACTCTCTTGGAAAGAGACCTTACTTGCAGATGGACATAAACCATAAAGGTGAAACAGCCTATCTTTGGACAGAGATGGAAAGCTGAGAATCACCTAATTAATGCAAGGTCAACATAATAGTAGTATAGGTAGGTTGGTGTGATTTTTTTTCCTGTACACAGGTTACTTGTTTTATATCCTGTATTATGAACAGACTAACATCAGATTAGTTTGTAAAGGGCTCCAGAAGTATTTAATGTAACAGGACGAAATAGTGAAAGTATTGGGATAAGAAAAAGAATAAAATAACACAATGGTATAAGGAACTGTGAAGCTAAGAGACCAATGGTATAATGGAAAATAAATGATGCATGGACAAAATGGAAAAGATAAACTAATAAAGAGTAGTGCAGAAATAGATTAGCTTGCATGCATCATATCCATGTTTAAAATTCGTATGATAAGCTCAGTTAGTGTCCTATCTATAGTTTATAGGAACAAAAATATAATCCTTTTCAAAAAGGTTCACCTTCCTTGTCCATTTCCGCACACGTTGAAATGTTGCCTTACCATTACATGTACTTTAAGGATCTTTGTCTAAATCAGCAAGCAAAGAAGAAGCACTTGAAAAAGTGAAACCTGTTCTACTCATTGGGAGGTATTTTATTTTTCAAGTACCTATAAATATGAAAAATTTAGCATTAATTAGTTACTATAGAGCTTAAAATGAAAAGGTCTGTCTACATTTAAATAGTTATTATATTTTTTTTAAAAAAAAGAAATGGAGAGCAAGAATACCTAGACCTGAATGTACATTTGAAAGAGAAATTATAAATAGACTTTCGCCATAATAAAAACATATTATAGCAACATAAATGAAGTGAAGAAAAATTTATAACTTCTGCTGTCATGCTTACTTGATATAAAAATCAATGATATTGTCATTAATGAATGTATGTGGTTGTAGAAGCTCAATATCTCTCTTATTAATAGAAACAACATCAGGCTCCCCATTTGGATAAATAATCTCATCAAAAGTCTCATCAAAACTGAAAAGCACAATATTATACCATTAAGTTCTTCAAATAATTTATATTACACTAATAAAATTACAGAGAATAGGTTGCACAAATAAGGAAGGTCTATCATCTACAATTTGAAAACACAGTTTGTAAGGAGAAGTGTAGCAAAATCAAATATAATCTAATTTATTTTAATGAGACATTATATTTAGACATATAATGATACAAGTGCAGCCTTTAAAATGAGCAGCCTAACAGGAACCAAAAGTATGCAACAAACTGCACACATTCCTAATTAATAGGAAACGTGAAAAAGAAACTTCAAGCATTAGCCTGCAGAAAGTATATTGGGAATCATGTCTGTTTTCATAAGAATCATGTTTGCACACGCTGCAAGGTTGAAGAAAGGAAATAAATTAAACATCAACATAAATCCAAATAAGCAGGACAACTTCAACAAGAAAGGAAATAAAATCAAGAGCAACAAAAAAGCCATTCTATATGAAAGATAAATCAGTATTGATACAAGGATTAAAAGAAGACTCCTTAATTAAGATGTGTTTACTATGACATACAAATGGGAAGCCAGGACTTTGGTTGCAAGTGGAATCGCATGACTAATGGATTTTAAATTATATCACATCGCATGACTCCTTAATTAAGTGTGTTTACAAGGATACCCAGCAGTAAACAAAAAAGATTGCAAATGGAATCACATGACTAATGGATATTAACCAATGCATAGTATTTTAAAGTTGACTAATGGATACCACCTTCTATGGCTTGAAAGGGATATCTCATGATTTCTTTTTCATGTAGTTTGTCCTTTTTCCCTCATAGTACTGAATGCTCCAGAAGCCATCAGACTTTAGTTCAAGGTTGCTTGCATATCCCCCCTACTAAAGCGATTTCAATCTTATTAGTGAAAATAAAAAAAAAATTATATTTTTTAGTTGGTTACTTCCATATTTCATAACAAGACAAAATATTATCCCTCTGCACTGAATCTGCATGAAGCTCCATATGTGCCAGATAAATATAATCTCTTGGTTCATATCATCAAAATTATCCAAAAGGGCACCATCTGAGTATCATTGTAGTCTTTCTCCAACTTAGTTTTAGTTTTTGGTAAAAAAAAAACTTAGTTTTAGTTAAGAGTGTCTTTGTCTACACATTGTGTTAGTGGCTATTGTTGTACTTTGCTTTCTTTCTCTACTTTGTAACATCATCAGTTTGTGTAACTCATGTCCCAATAGTTAAAGTTGTCTTTGTCTGCTCTGTTATGGTCTCATTGAAGTTATTCCATTAAGTTTAGTTAGTTCAGCTTATGTTTTCAAGGCTCAGTCTTCATCTATGCTTCATATTCAGTCGTGCCTTTTACCATCATATTGAACTTTGGTTGTTTAACTTGCATATTTATCACTCAGAATTTCACAAGGTGCTTTGGTGCAAGGGATTAGAAAGAAATGGTTATATAAATTCAAAATTTGCAGTTTTAGTAGGTCATAATGTCAGATGCACAAATTTAGTGTATTAGTCAATATAGTTTGATATATTGCCAGAATTTTACAATTCTATAATTTTAGTTTATGCACCTAAGAGCCAGCAAGGGACAAGATTGGAAAATCCTCTACAAATAGAGAACAATTAAATGCAAATATCACAAATATTCTAAACTTATCACAGAGCAAGTTCATTACCACTCAAAGAATTCTTGGTCATAAAAGCTAAGCATACAACAGCTTTCATGATCAACTACAACAAATTTTGAGCTATAAAATATGAATAGCCCCTTTTGCTTAAAAAAATTGGTAAGAAACTTAAGTAAGCCCATGCACACAAATGCCCAATTGGTTCTAGAAGAAGCAAACACACCTAAAATTCATAGTATCTAAGATGGGTGAAAGCAAATAAATTTATTCAAATTGACCTTCACTATTAGAAAACTTATAGAAGACCAACCTGGATGCAAGCACCATAAGGTACCCCATAAATCTGCATACCAACTTCCAGCGGTCCTGCTCATAAAGAATTTAGAACATTAAAAAAGGAATGTAGTTATAATACTGTTAGTGGGCACTAATTCCTTATAGAAACAATCAAGAGCTTAAACCTCACAACAATGAAGTATAAAATATTTATGAAAGAAAGAAGCAGCAGCAGTTTTAGGGAAAAAGATAATCAATGTTTACAGTACCAAGATAGACATAAAAACAACGCAGAAAAGCCTACCCTGCTGATTCTACTTTTTATAAAGCACCCTTCCACTCATCCGATCACCAACCAACAAACACCAAAAAAAATAGAGGGAACCCCCATATCGCAAATGAAACACCTCTACAAACTTACTGAAACCATTACCTTGAGATATAAAGGCAATAAAGAGATAGAGTGTGGGCAACAAAAAAAGATTACCTTCAAGATAAAAACAATACCGTCACAAACTCTTCACCGTCACCATCGTATCGTCATCTTTATGTCCATCGTCATGGTAGCTTCTCCGCCGGTGTCATCACCAGATCTGCCGATCGTCCGTCCACTTCAGGGCAAAGTTGGGGAATGAAGAAAAAGGGGGCAAAGGTTAGGTGGGAGAGAGCGAGAGTGATGCAAAATGGAAAGCCAATTGGCTGCAGGAAAGGAGAAAAAGGAAGAGGCAAAAATATAAATGAAGAGAGAGAAAGGAAATAAAAAATTGACTTTTTAAAATTTGAAATGAAACGAATGAAGTCTGGACAGATTGAGTGATTAGACCAGCATGTGATCACTAGCACTTTATAATTTATGATCTCGAGGCATAAAGAGATGAGAAGAAATCACAACCATCAAATCCTTATGAACATTAGTAAAAAAAAAAAAATCCTTATAAACAGTAACTTGAATGGAAGAGTGTTATAAGATATATAGATTCGCCTCGGGTTGGTACTTGAGTTTTAATTTTAAGAAAAAGTTATTGTTTTGAACTTGTTAAAATATAACCTTATTTTATACTAAGAACTTGATTCTATTTTAAATTTCTCATTTTTATATTGATAATAATTATGTAAAATATAATATATATCTATATTTAGGTTAAAGTATACGTTTGATCTTTTATATTTGTATTAGAGTTATTTAATTTTTCATGATGGATTTATCATTTTTATATTGATTGAATGATTAGATAAAATATAATATATGTTTATATTTACAAGTTTTATGATTATTTTAATTCTATAATTTTATAAAAATGAAAAATTTATTTTATAAAAATTTAAAGTTTAGTTTAAAAGTTTTCAAGAAAAATTTGAAAATATAAGAAAACAAAAGAAGGGCCAGCTCATATTTGGCATGATAAAGTTGGCAAAATGCTAGCTCATTTTAAGGTGGGCATTTTCCAATTTATCTCACCATCTCGCAACTTGCCGTAAACCAATCGACAATTTGTAGGTGAGCCCACATTTTCACCTCTATGCCATAAATTAATTTAGGGTTAGTATAATTTTTAGTCTCTAAAATTTAGTTTAATTTTAGTTTTGGTTCCTCAAGTTTGAAATTGATACTTTTAGTCCCTAAAGTTTGACCCTATCAAGTTTGAACTTGGTGGTTTTGGTCTCTAAAATTTGGCCCGATTTTGGTTTTGGTCCTTCAAGTTTGGCCAATTTTGGTTTTAGTCCCTAAGTTTAGAGTAATATATCAAGTCATTTTCAAACTTGAGGAACCAAAACTAAAATCGGCTAAACTTCAGAGACCAAAACCACAAATTTCAAATTTGAGGGACCAAAGCCAAAATCGGGCCAAATTTCAGGGAGAAAAACCACCGATTTTAAATTTGAGGGACCAAAAATAAAATTGGACCAAATTTCAGGAACAAAAAATTATATTAACCCATTAATTTATTAAGTAGAATCCCAGTAAGTCACGCTTTCGGGTATCTATTGTATATTTTTCAAAATTATACTAAAAAATTTCTCTCTCGGTCCTCTATATGATATATATATTTGTTGATATAGGGAGGTGGGAGGGTTTATAAGATGCACTTAAAAATGTTTAAAATTTTAACCAGCTTGTTTTAATTTTTCTTACATGTTACATCAGTACATTAATTAACCAAAAACTCTCTAACATCTTTTTTCTACTCATTCTCTTTCATTCCCTTTCCATAAATAAGGGCTTTTTAAAAAAAATACATTTTTGCACATTTATTGCCTCTAACTAATCCTAATCAATTTTTTATTTGTATAATTTGGTTATTTATATTATATATATATATATATACACCATTGGAGGGGTATAAAATAAAAAATCCATTGAAATTATATTTTTGTCTTCAACATTTGAAAATTATAAAAATAATATAAGCAATCATCTATGACCTTACCAAAAAGTTAACTTCTCAGCAGTAAATTGAACCAAGCCACCACTCCATAGATTTATCACAAAATTTTGAATAAATGATGTGATGGAGGGTAAAAATTTGATAATGATTTCTAAACTTATGAGAGCAATATTTTTAATAACATACACCACCTATCCTACTTATAAGATATTTTCAATATATTTTAATAGAATGAGAAATCATAATCATGATTAATTAACTTTGTCTTAAAATTTTAGGGTTAAAAGCCAATTTTACCCTAAAAGTTGTTACGTTGGAGCAATGTTGGCTAGAAGGTTTTTTAAGAGCAAGGTGGCCCTAGAAGTTTCCAAATGATAGCAAATTAAATTTGCCCCAGCCGTTATACAAGTTAAGTTTGACTGTTAGTTAACCAAATATGCTAAATTGATAGGTCCACGTGTCATCTACTTTATTTTTCTTCAAGTTAGATTTACAAATAAGGCAAAGACATTTTAAGAAAATGCATCACGCCTAAGGGATTGAAGAAAATCAAAGAGGTGAAACAATTTTGTGGGATGAAGAGAAAATTGAAGAGGTATCCACTTTTTCATGGCAATCTCTCTCAGTGTGTCCTACATCCAATAATTGAATCTTTTTCTTTAGTACTCTTTAGTGAATGTAAGCTCTTCCTCTATTTACGATTTCTTCTTCTTCACTGTTATATATAATGACAGCTTAGTATATTTAATTAACTAACAATGAAATTTAATTTGGAAAATGTTTAGGATGACATCGGTACAATTTGAGAACTTCAGAGACAATATTGAACCCAAAAAACTTCAGGGCAATATTGCTTCAATTTGAAAATTTATAAGACAAATTTGCACTTTAACAAAAATGAAGTGGATAACATGTGGACCTGCCAACTCAACATATATGGTCAAATTTAACTTAGATAATGACTAGGGAAAAATTGCTATGATTTGAAAACTTCCAAGGTGACTTTGCTCCTAAAAAAACTTTCAGGGCAACATTGCTCCTAAGTGAAAGCTTCTGGGACAAATTTATACCTTAACAAAAATAACGCGGATGATACATGGACCTGCCAACTAAGTATATTTGGTCAACTAATATTCAAACTTAACCTGAATAACGACTAATGCAAAATTACTACAATTTGGAAACTTCGAAGGTAACATTGCTTCTCAAAGAACCTCCAAGGACAACATTGCTCCTACGTGACAACTTCAGAAGCAAATTTATATCTTAACCCAAAATTTTATTGAGTACTTTCTAATTTTACCTCTATTTAGTCTATATGTGTGTGTGTGTATACACATACTTTAATGCGCAATAGAGAAGTTCAAAAAATTAACAATCTACTAATAATAAATTAGCAGTGAAATTGTATATTTATATTATAAATTTAATGAGGTAACTTATATTAATGGGAAAAAAGTATTTATCTACTGTATAAATAAGACTAGAGGACTACATTTAAACTAAGTTAAAATTATTCAAATTACACACTAATACAAAAAACATAATAAGTGACGCTTATTTTTAAGAATACTATAGCGTTTGGGAAGCGCCATAAAAGAAAGCTATGACGCTTCTTAAACCTATGGAAGCACCATAGCTTTTTTTTAATAGCTTGTTCCTTTTTTTTTAAAGCTTCCTATGACATTTCCTTGAGAAAGCGCTATAGAAAGTGTAGCACTTCCTAGGAAGTAATCGCACTTCCTATGGCCCTTTTCCAAAGAAGCGCCATAGGAAGTTTTTTTTAAAAAAATAAATTTGTGTAATTGTTTCATTTTCTTAGTGAGACCCTTTGTATTTACAGTCAAAATCCATAGCAAAATGGAAAAAAAAAATCAAATCAGAATGTAATAACTCAAAATAAATAACTAATTCATAAAATCACTACTAAATGTATTTAATTACAACAATTATAATTTATAACTAATTTTAAGTGAATAAGCACACAAATAAAATTCATGACAGATTTTAACTTAAAAAAAAAAGATGAAAACGTACGGACTTAAACTTCTGTATGTATGTATGTATATATATATATATATATATATATATATATATATATATATATATATATATATATATATATAAGACTTACAAGTTAGGGATCTTCTGTATGAGGTTGAGACAAGAAGGAAAAAAACACGTGAAAGACTAAGTTTTGTATTGCAACAGAAGTGGAGGGGCCAAGGAAACTTCTACTTGCTGTAGTGAAATAGAGGAGGGAGTAGTGGGGACAATGGCGTCGTAACTTCAAAACAGAGAGAAGGAGTGCAGGCCGTATTATATGGGAAGAGGGGAGTGGAAATAATGATAAGGAAATATGGTGAGTGGGGATGAAATGATAAGGAGTGAGAATCAATGGAGTGGAGATTTGAGATAAGATTCTAAAAAAATGAGGAAATGAGGGCACGTGAAAAAGAATATATATGACAGGCTAGACTAATTTTCTTAAAAAATAAGCCTTGTATGGCGCTTGCTTAAACAATTTCCATGTAAGGCTTCAAGGAAATTAGACAAGAGCCATAACTTCCCTTCATTAAAAAAAAGACCTTAAAATACGTTTGCTTACTAAGTACCTTTAAAGGCTATGGCTAGGGGTATTCATCAAGCCCAGGTGCCGGTACGCCCGCCCGAGCCCGGAGAAAAATCGCCCTGCCCGGCCCAAAAAAAGCAGCCCTAAAAAAATTGGGCTCAATCGGGTTGGGCATTTTTTTGGATAGGGCCGGGCATCGGGCAGGGTATTCAGCCCTACCCGGTATACATAATATATATATATATATATATATATATATATATATATATATATATATATATATTACCAACTATTTATATATATTAATATATGTGTTATGATGACATGACATGTGATGCAACTATGTTATAATTAATAGGTTTAAGATGCAGATTTAGTAAAGAACTATTTTCCAAAGTGCACCCAACACAACTAACTATTTTATGGTGTAAAAATAGACATTATGAACTTTTAGGATGCAAAAGTAGAGATATTATGAATTTTTTTGGAGCAAAAATAGCAATTTTGTTATCTATTTTGGGGTGCAAAAATTGTTATTTTTGCTCCAAAAAAAAATCATAATGTCTATTTTTGCACCATAAAATAGTTAGTTGTGTTGGGTGCACTTTAGAAAATAGTTCTTTACTAAATCTGCACCTTAACCATAATTAATATATATATATATATATATATATATATATATATATTAATTATTAGCCATTAGCCCGTAGTGGTAGACAACATTTACGCAATGCACGGCACACGACATAAAGCCACTATGCAAGGTATTAAATTAATGATTAACCCATCTCACCATTTCCCTTTCTCGGTTCTGTTTCCCAGTTCTTGCATTTTTCCCTAGCTGGCAGCTGCAAGTCGAGCGTCAGTTCTCATCTCCTCAACTATGAACCAGTTCAACAGCTCGACACTTTTAGGTTCCAGTTGCTCATTTTAGTCACCTTATTTACTGACTGAACTCTAAAGATTGCCACTTCCAGGTTCTAATTTTTGTTCCTGAACTCTAAAAATTTACTTGTAAATTTAAATTTCCTTGTGCATAATTACATGCTTTCTTCTTTGCTTACTTGTAGGTAATTCCAGCTGCTTGATCCTTTTATCTATTTTGGGGGATTGAGGCAACCACTTGCACAACTACAAGGCTTTAATTATAATTTTTTGATGTCTTGTTTTTAATGGATTATGTGTCTTGTTTTTAATGGATTATGGATGTTGTTATTTAATTATTCAAGTATGGGTATTTGACTATTTGTTAAGACATATGATAACCTTTTTGACTATTTGCTATCTCTGCCTTGTTTCACTTCAGATATATATGGGGTTAAAACTGTAAGCCAACATATTGAATATTTAAAACATTTTTATTTTAGCCATCGAAATGATGCTAGTCAAGGGGCTATGGGGTTTATTTTTTTACAAAAAAAGGGGGTTGATAAATGTTGGGCAGGGTGAAGCTCGCCTTACTCAGCCCGCAATGCCCAGCTCGAAAATGTTAGGGCTTGTATTGGGCATGGTCGGCATCGGGCTGCAAAATGCAGCCCAGTGATCTTTTGGGCAAGGCATCAGGCCAGACCTTCGCCCTGCCCAGCCTTGCCCATGAACACCCCTAGCTATGGATTTAGAAGCCAAGCGCCTTCCAAAGCCACGACTGTGGCTTTGGAATTCAAGGTCCAAGTGTGGCCTTGAATAATCAAGGCCACACTTGGGCCTTAAATTCCAAGGCCACAGCCGTGGCCTTTAAAGGCGCTTGGTAAACAAGACCAAGCGCCTTTTAAGGTCACGACTGTGACTGAATATTTTAAGATCATAGTGGCTTTGAAATATTTAAGACTACAGTGTCATTTTGTATGGTGCTAGATCAAACAAGCGCCATACAAGTCCTTAATTTTTTTAAAACAATAAGGTCAACTACGATGCTTGCTTAGCTGGCCCTTTATTTTTTTTATAAAAATAAAGGCCTTATATGACACTCGTTTAGGTAAGTGCCACACAAGCCTAACACTAATTATGACACTTATAATAGGAAGCGCTATAGCTTCTAAATATTTTTTAAAAAAAGAAAATTATCTATGATATTTTTTTAAAGAAGTGCCATAAAAGTGGTGCCACTAAATCTCTCTTTTGTAGTAGTAATAATTATATATAAGTCTAATCTATCAATATGCATACCTTCCTTTCACACTAGAACGGCTACCCTAACAAGTATATATGTAATTAAATTAAAAAATGTAGCATTTTTAGGCCACATTATCTCTAATAATTAAATAACTACACTATAGTTAATTTATTAAGCCACTTTACCACTAATTAATGTTGAAAATTTTTTCCACGCCTCCCAAAAATTACGGACTATATAAAGCGACCAAGCTCCTTGTTAAAACACACACATCTTGATCGATCAAAGCACATACAATAACAAAAAAATGAAGATGATGTTTCCCATTATTATCTTCATGATCTCTTGCCTTCTCTTCTCATTCTCCTCCTCTCAACCTTTTGTATTCGATTTTTGTGTTGCAGACTTTACATTACCTTTTGGTCCTGCTGGATATTCCTGCAAGAACCCTCTAATGGTGAATGTGGATGATTTTTCCTCGTCTGAAATATTAAATGCTCCAAACACTGACATTCTTTTCAAAACTGGTGAATCGACAGCGTTTGTTGACAAAATACCAGGTCTGAATGGTCTACGTGTTTCCTTGGCTCGTGTGGATGTTCAACCTGGTGGGGTTGTGCCACTTCACACACATCCTGATGCTACTGAAGTTCTTACGGTGTTACAAGGCAATATGACTGCTGGTTTCATTTCATCTAATAACACTGTCTATGTGAAATCTATTGGCCCAGGAGGTGTTATTGTGTTTCCTCGGGGTTTATTGCACTTCCAAGTCAATTCAGGTAATTATTATTTGATTTTTTGTTTTTGGGTTTGATTTGATGAAGCTAAGTATATTGCTGGATTTTTATTCTTGTAAAATTTAACATATAAAAAATATGAGAATCCCCGTAACACAGTCTCTCGAAATGTTTTGATTCCTATATGAAGTTCTTATATAGGGACTGTTTTGAAATTGAGCTTTTTATGTGAAGTTACCTAAATACCCTTAGTGAAATTAGTTATTGTTATCATTGATAAGTTAAAGTTGTTATATGTTAAGATGTTGTTGCTATTTTATTTTTTCAAATTGCGGGTTTTCGCTATAAAATTAATCCCAGATAAGTTTTTGAGGACTTCGTAGTGATTAGATTATATTTTAGGGTCAAAATTGGGATTTATAAGTTTGGAGGGACTTGTGTCTTTTTCCCTCAAGCATAACCCCCTTTAGATGCTTATAGTGTTATCTTGACTTTTAGAACTTAACTATGAATCCAATCTAAACTTTTGAATTCGTATATGCAAATAGCCTTTAGCCATTAATTTGTTTTTACTTCAATAATGGAATCTAACATTATTACACTACATGTTTACGTTCGTATGATTTGAAATTTAAGGGGTTATACGCACATAATACAAGAAGGTTTAAGGTTTTAATTACCTGAATAATTAAGTTTAATGATCACTAATATATTATGCTTTGTCACAAATTCAGAACTTTAACCTTTAGAGTTTTTGTGAATTTTTAGATATTATAAAGTTTTTTTTAATATTGAGGAGGACTTTGTATATAGCTAAATTAATATGATAGTACTATTGTTGATATTTATATAAATTAATATTAAGGCATTGGCTTAGCTTCTAATGGTTTATTAATACACGAGTGAATTGCTTGTTTATTACAATACAAGAAGAAAATCTCTCTCGTGATGGCAAACAAGAAAAGAATAAGAAGAAAACTCTCTCACACTGCATATATTTAAATATGCATATAACACCACTAATTAAAATCCAATTGTTTAATTCAAAATGCATAATCAAAAAAGAGGGTAGAGACAATGCATGCATACATACAGCATATACAAGATTATTATTCTGAAGCATTTGTTTATTTTATGTATATTGTTGATTTTAGAAATAAATTATATGATTTACAATTTACAGTTATGACATTTAATTTAATTATGATGATATAATATTGTTTTTATTGAATGTTTCAGGTATAAATCTATCAGTGGGAATTGCAGCTTACAGCAGTGCAAAACCTAATATCCAAATTGTGGACGAGGCACTGTTCAAAAGTAATTTGCCCACTAAAATCGTAACAGCCACCACTTTCATTAATCCTATTGAAGTACAGAGGCTCAAGCTCCTTTTCGGAGGTTCTGGATGAAGTATATTACATATATGCATATTTCAGCAACCTTCCTAAAAGGTCAACATATAAAATAAAATATTTCTCAGGAAAAAAAAATCATATTACATATATATATATAATCCCTCTTGATCGACTTGATTTATGGTCTATATATCTATGGTCTATTTACGTTTGGAATGAAATAAAAGTTTGACCTTTTATATATATCTATTGTTAATTTATATATTTGAATCGGGGGAATATTTGGTCTATCTGCTAACTCAACTGTGCTCGTTGTTGAATTAAGGAGTATGGTTTCAAATTCCACGTCATAGTTCTGAAATAAAATTTTTTTTTTTGCCTTCGAAATAAAAGTGTTGTTTACTATGAGTCGATATTGACTTTGTTTTGTCATCAGTAAATTAAGGAAGATTAAGAAATTGGATTAATTGACTACGGAGTTGATCAATATCTATTGTCAAATCAAGGTTGTTTCAATTGCAATTAAATGAATAAACACATAATTACAATGTTTTTATTTTTTTACAATGTGAATAATAAAAAATGGGCAGGGAATACTGAACCTGTATTGTAAAAAAGGTCGATATGAAAATTGTAATGAAATATACCAATTTAATTTATATACAAATTAGATTAAAAGGTATAAATTGTACATAGTAAAATAAATTGTAAAAAAATTAATTTGCACAAGGTGAAAGGTTTTGATAAAATAAATTATTATTTATATTTTCAAAATGCACATGAATAATAAGACATCACGAAATAACACATTATTTATCAGGCCGGTATTTATATCAATTATCCCGAACTGGTCAAAGTAATTGGAAACACTATTAAGTCATACTGGATAGGATATTATAGTTTCAAAGACGCCTGAAAACACGCTACAGCTACATTACAACAACCTATTTTTATGGAAGGAAAGCTCTATGAGAGTTGCCCCCATATATATATGTATTCATTCCCTTATGGAAAACAGGCTAAAACAAATGTTATTTTTGGGATGTATAATAAATGTATATATCCATGTGGAAGGTATATTAGCTATATATGAGATATCATATATGTATATGTATATATATAGGTATATATATAAGTGTGTGTACGTATATATAAACTTTCATATTTTTGTCCTAAACAAAAAGATTATACATACGTATGTGCAAAGGAAAAAAATGTAATTATCTCTTAGTGATTCTATTGTAGTAACATGTAATTGACAATTGAACTAGATTCTAAATATTCAATTAAGCTTAATGTGGGAATGAAAAAAATAATCCTTAGCTATTTTAATAAAGGGTTAAAGTGCAGATTTAGTAAAAAACTATTTTTTAAAGTGCACCCAACACAACTAACTATTTTATGGTGCAAAAATAGACATTATGAATTTTTAGGGTGTAAAAGTAGACATCATGAATTGTTTTAGAGCAAAAATAGCAATTTCGTTATCTATTTTGGGGTGAAAAAATTGCTATTTTTGCTCCAAAAAAATTCATGATGTCTACTTTTACACCATAAAATAGTTAGTTGTGTTGAGTGCACTTTGCGAAATAGTTCATTACTATTTTTACACTTTAACCCTATAATAAATAGATAACAACTTTTGAAAGCATACAATATAATAATTTGAAAATAATGTTAACAACACAATCGAGTAATTGCAATCACCCTATCCATATCCATATCCTAATTATTATCTTTTCCCTTATCCGGCCTTCACAAATCAAACTCCATCTATCCTTTATTTTTATCCTATATATCCAAATGTGGGGATTCTAAACGAGAACCTGAACAAAGCACAAAAGAAAAACTAGGTGTCCTCATCAACCCCACCTCTAATATTAAAAGGTGGTGGGTTCATCCAAAACAAAAAAAAGGTGAAGGGTGATCAAGAATACAGAAATTTTCCTCAATCTTATGAGACTATTTAGCTATCTGGTCAAAAATAATTGAGATTTCATCTCTTGGTATATGACCAATATCTATCCGCTAATTTTTTTTTTTTTTGGCCAAAATATCTATCCACTAATGACACAGCTTCATTTACAACAATATTGCAAAAGGGGTACGGTGTGTGTTACTACAAACTCTATACAAGAAATTAGAGAACTTGAAAGTGTGTGCCTACACAAGATTCCTTATTTTGGGCACATAAAGTGCGAATAGATTGGAATCTTTATAGTGATGGAAATACCAAACTCTTCCATGCTCATGCTAATGGCAGGAAGAAGTCAAACTCGATTGATGCTATTTGTCTTGACGAAGGTGGCTGGTGCTATGACTTGGAAGTGATTAGAAGGAATGCTACTATTTTTTTTCGAGAATTTGTTCACAGAAGATAGTTCTATACGGGAGGAGCTTAATTGTTCCATTACCTTCCCCACTATTGAAGATCATATTTTGAGGCTATGTGCTCGTGACATTAATGATGAAGAGATCAAAGTTGCTATTTTCAGTATGGGCCCCTGACATTAATGCTTTCTTTTATCAGCATCCAATGGGATACGGCACCCTCTGTTATTAAGCAAGTAAATAATATTTTTCAAAATCCTCAATGAATTCAGGATATTAATACGACTTTAATTGTTCTTATTCCTAAGAAAGACTAGGGACACTCATAGACTTGAGACTTACTAGTCTTTATAATGTTATTTACAAGACTGTTATGAAGATTATTACCAATAGGTTGAGGCTTTGCATGCCTCATATTATCTCAACAAAAAAATGCAGTTTTATTCTGGGCAGGCATAGCTCTGGTCATGTCATTGTGACACAAGAGGTTATTCACACTATAACGACAATGAAAGTAGTGGAATTATGATAAAATTCATAGTGACCTTTGAAGATGCAATAACCTTTGTGACCTTGTAGATGATGGAGTAGACATTTTATTAAACTCAATGGAGAAAGTAATCATATGTATGTAGGAGAGAATATAGATGACAATACTCAAATAACAAGGGATGATACAAGAATAGAACAACATGTGTAAATTGTATTTCTTTTTTGAATTAATATTTTATATAGTCACTTATTGCAATGTAACTTGTGGTTGCTCTAAACTTGTTATTGGTTGCCATTTAACTTATCATTGGTTGCTCTAAACTTGTCATTGATTTCCATAAAAATGGTCATTGGATGCTCTAAACTTGTCATTGGGAAAAAGTTATATTTCTACCTTTGGAATTAATAGCACCCAAATCCTTTAAAACTTCACTGCAATTTGATGATTTTAAGGAACCTAATTATATAATTGATACCTGATTACAATTTTTCCATAAAATTTTGTCAGTAATTGCCTATTTTTTTTAGTGGCTATTAATGTTGGAATATTTCTTAAAATGAAAATATCTATATCTATAAAGTAGTCATATTTTTAAATGTCATACCTTTATCATATTTAAAACCGTACTTCTACTTCTGAAAAGCTATATAATTAAAAGGTGTGTAACAACCACTAACGCGTAATATATTAAAAGTATATTACTTTTCCAAAAAAAATAGTTATAATAACCTTTAGCTGTAGAATTAAGGTGGTTCATAAAACAGTTATACCTTTTTAATCGAAGGGTTATATTATTTTGAAAGGTATCACTTTAAATTTATATAAATCAAATTATCAGTTTGTAAAAATCCTTATTATGAATTTTTTTTTTAAAAAAAACTTTGTCATCTTGGGGACTTGAGTTTAGCAAGTGTATGCATGAGATTTGGCTTTGGTCCTTTTCTCTTCCCATCCTTTTTCTTAATTTGGGTTGTTGGATTAAAATTTCAATGATCCAGATTTAATATATAATAATAATAATAATATTTTTATAATATATTAAATCTGGACTGTTGAGATCTTAATCCAATGATCCAAATCAAAAAAAATAACGGAAAAGGACACAAAAGAAAAGGACCAAAGCCGCATCTGTAAGCATGTATACACAATGATCTACATTATATCCTTGAGAAAATTCATCACTCCAATTAATTTGCACCATAAGTTTGGAATTGTAATAAGCAAATTAAGTCTAAAACATATGTTGCATATGCAGGGAAAATCTCATTTAGGTCTAAGGACCAGAACAAATAAAAATAAAAAAGTCTCAATGTAAATTCCTCTATAAAAACAGTCTCTAGAGACCTTAGTAATATAGACTCTAAATGTGAAATTACCTTATTGACAAGTGTATGTGACTATATTAAGAAGTCATAAAGTGATAACTGATAAACTCATATATGTTAACTAAAATAGCTTTCATTGACAAGTGTATGTGACTATATTGACAAGTTATAAAGTAGCTATTAACAAACTCATCTGTGTCAATAAAATAAGTTCACAATTGAATTATATATCATTAAGGTCTCTAAGACTTTTTTGATAGAGGAATTCACATTGGAATTTTTTTGATATTTTTTCTAGTCCTTAGGACATTAGTGTGATTTTCCCTTTAAAATATTATGCGCAACTTTATTTTTGTACTCGCCACCAACAATTAATTAATCAAATGCACTAAATTAATATATTTATTTACACATTTTACTTGTAATTAATGAAAAAAAGGCAAATTTTGATCAAAACTCAATCCCCTCATAAGTCCTATCTTGATGCCTAAACTATTGGTGGGGGGACAGTAGCCACCCTATGAGGTGGCATGCCCATCCTCCAAAGTTATCGCCAGTTATACTTTCTCTTTGAAAATCAAGGATACCCACGTAGCACCAGCCTAGGAAAGAAATTTTGTTTATATTGCTGATTTTTAATAAGTAGATTACGATTTATAATTATGGGCATTTATGACTTCTTTTTTCCATTTTTAGGTAGCACTCCAGCTGTAGCAATTGCAAGCTTAACCCAACTCTACTGTTCAGCTTGTAGACCTTACACTGTTCAATGTCTAGAAATTCTTCGACAAATACAAGTCATCCATATAATAATTATATATTACCAGCCTTTTAAAATGAAACTCAACCGTACTATTACTTGAAATGCATATATGCTAGGTGAGATATATAAATTCTTAAAAATGAAAAAGCCATTAATATGGGGTTGAAAACTGAAGTTCCACTATCCTAACCTAACTTAGTCTGGTCCGACTAAAAAAATATAATAATAAGTCCAATAATGACAAACTATAACAAACCAGATCTGGTTAGACCGCGGCTAATGGGCTCATCCTCTAGACCACTTGCTTTCTAGCAATGCTTTTTTTTTTCTTTTAAGAAAAATTAATCATTTTATCCTTATAGTTTTGTAACTCAGTTTTTAAAAATTAATTTAGTGACTTAATCCATATAATTTTAACTCAATTTTTTTGGATTACATTGGCAAGCCGTAGCTTCAGAAATAAAAGTTAGGAAGATATCCTAGGCAGGTTCATACTAAAAAAAACTGATATTAAAAGTAGGATTGTTTATCTCCTAGAACATTGTTAAGCATCCATTCAGTATCGTTGGCACTAGCATTGTCTGATGACCATGTTTGTGCCCTTCAGTCGGCACATATAATTATTTCCCTGTTGGCATGATATAGCTTCACCTCCCAATTATCATATAGAAGATCACTTGTCTCAAAAATAACATCTCTCAAAGGATTGTCCACAATACTGTCCCTCATCAGGTAATTGAATGCATCCAATGAAGTCGGTGTAGATCAGCACCTTCTGTAAACTAAGTTGTTTTGCAATTACCAAACCAATTTTACTCCCTATGATTCTTAGTATAAAGTATATTTACCTAATTTAATTAAATTAAGAAAGTCAGTTAATTTGATATGTATTTTTTAAAACACTCTAATCATTTTCCTTAATTCCCCCATTCTTCATCCTTTTTAATTATTATTGAGGGAGCATCAATCGGGGTAAATTAGAAAAAAAATTGACAAATATAAAAATTATGTCTTATAATTAAAATCAAGATCAACTCCCCAAACATAATTTAGTGTTTGTTTGGGATAGCTTTTGGGACTCCCAAAAGTGCTTATTCAAGTAAGTCGAGATAAAACTCATATCACATACTCATCTCGTATATCGTAAATTACGATTAAAAAGCTATTTTTAAAGGCTTCAATTATTATTCCAAACAAGTACTATTAAGGTGAGGATGGAGTAATTGCCATGAGTCCGACTTTAGTTGTTCTTCAACCATTCTCCACTTGAATTCCTAATGACTCCTCCACATGTTGCTTGGTTATGAGACCAAATAGACCCATCCACATCAACGTGAACAATGGCATATGGTGCTGGGGTCTAGGATTGTTCATGGACTTCTGCTAACACATGAGATAATTAGAGTTGATTGTGTACTCCAGTAAGCTGTGAGATCTTTGGTTGTTGCACAAAAACTCTCAAAAATGAATTTGCAGTGAGTGTTCAAGAGTAACTAGCATACCGAGCTGAAAACTCATGACCACATGTACAATTGTTATACCTCCAATGCATATCCATGTTGATGCTTGATATTCCAATTAAGCTTGACTTGAAAAGGGGTGAGTCTCCTCATGAATTCTGAGACTCAATCCAGGATAGCTATAAATGTCAAGGTCTTCTCTTGGCATTCCTCAACCATATATAACACATTAAGACCTCAATTTGTAGATACCCAGACTAAACCGCATTAATCATAAAGAAACTTAATCTCAAGGATTACTTCAGATTCCTTTATGATGTACAAGATCCTTTACGAGAGGCAAGTGCAGAGTATAGTAGAATATCTGGAAAGACAAGAGGAAAATATTGAGAGCTCAAGTTTTTACAAGGAAAAAGCTTAAAGAGAATTCATATTGGAAACACTCTTCATATATGAGAATACGATTACAACTTCCAATGCCCTTCTGAAGCTAAGGAGTATCCTTATATAGAAGCTTAAACATACTACACAACAATCTTATATTATTCGAGGACAGCTTGAAAGTAAAGCGTACACTCAGATCACGTGATAAAAGCAAAAGCAAGAGACACAGTGACATGCATGATTAAAGTACTAACAAAAGAAAATAAAGCAAAATTCATACTGATAAAGCAAAAGACGCACTAGTTACAACTTTATACAGTGGAGTGGTCATGATTCATGTGACGAGGGAATCTTGATGGCTTACCATAATGATTTGCATATTTGTTCATGATCATCATTAGGTGACAGATTAGAGTAATCCTCATCATGTCCTGTGTTTGAGGTGGATCTTTCTTTGTCTTCATACATTAGTGATGTCAATGCTTCTTGAGAATAGTATTCTGGTTATCGTGAGCATGGGTCTTAAGAATCCTAAAAGGCTGGATCCATGTATGGATTTTGAGAAGAGGAAGAAGATAACTAAGTGCTTGTGGAATCTAAGGGATTCAGCGTATGTGGTGTGAACTTGTGATGTCGAGGTCTCTTAAACCATAGGTTTGGATTACTGGGAACAAAGGGTTGTTAGGGATTGGTCCTAGCGAGGTACACTATAGGTGCTCATCTGGGGAATACCCATTCATGTTAGAAAGAAAGAGTTTTACATTATCAAGAAAGGGTTCAGTGTTTTATGGCCAGTCATTCTTAACTTGATACAGATGATTATGTTGGTAATATACATTTCACCTTGATTATTTTGATGATAAGGTCGATGAAGTGCAAATTGCATTGGGTGGTCTGTTGGTCTTCTGGAATTTTCTAGAGGCTATATTTTTCTATGACCTTAGCAAGTTTTCTTTTCCAGATAGGAAGATGAGAGAATCATTGTAACATTGACCACATATGAGATCCTTTATTGTTGTTGTCACACAGGTAATGACAAATTGGAAGGGGCTCAAGCACAATAGCACATGTGTAAATGGCTTAGAGGGACCATATATACCATTTTAGGGATTCAGGGATAGATCCACTGATGAATGAAATAGTATGGTATGGTTGTTCAAGGTCAAAATAAGTAAAGTTGGGAGGAAGGCATTTGATGCAGAGGAGAATATGAAGCCAATAGAACAAACTTCTTTTGGAAATTTTTATAGGATGTTCTCAGAGGGAAATTCAATGGTAGTTTGGCCTAGTAGTCGAGACATTTGGTTGATGACCAAAATACTTAAGGGTTTTTACGATGTGAGAAGTTAGTTTTTTTGTGGTTTGGAGAGATAGTTTGCAATGGTGTTCTGGTGTCCTTTGATGTGTCTAACTGAGAATTTATAGCGTAAGAACCAGTCTTTCCAGTAAAGCAATTGTAAATCTAGAAGTGTCTTTCTCTTTGTTTCAAGCATGGATGGAAGTGAAGTGTTGTCTATTTCAACAGTGAATTCGTAAGAGCTGAGCTGGAAATTGAATTTCTCAATGCCTCTTTTTATTGCAAGAATTTCTTTATAAGTGGCATGATAATGTTTCTTAGACTTTTTGAACTGACCACTGGCGTGGCCATAGTAGTGTATTTTTCCATTAGCTTCTTCAACAAGTATTGCTCTCCAAAAATGGTTACTTACATCAGTTTGCAGGATTCTTTGTCCTGTTCCTAAAATCTTGAGTGGAGGTGGGTTCTGAGCAATTTTCTTTAGTGTCTTGATAACTTTAGTCTAGTCGGCCCCCCCCGGGGTTGGTGTTCTTTCATAGGAAGTTTGGATAGATGGCTGGTGTGTTAGTCACATCTGGAATAAAGTCACACAAATTTTGACAATTCCCAAGAATTGTTGTATTTGCTTTACCAACAAGTTGTTGTCTAGAAAGTTGAGTAGTTCTTGAGCAATGTGGGTCTATGTTGGCAGAATCCATCATGGAACATCATTTCAAGGAATTCAATTTAGGCTTGGGTTATGTGACCTTTTCTAGAGAAGAGCATGATCCCATATTGGGTTACAATATCAGCAAATTAAGCTAATAATCTTTCATGGGATTCTTCATCAGTAGAGAAAAGAAGAATGTCATCAATGTAAATTAATGCATTCTGTAAGATGGGCTTAAAAATCTTGACCATGGTTTTTTAGGAGAAAGAAGAGGTTGTCATTACTCAAATGGCATGACAATACATTGGTATTAAGTGCCAAGGATGCAAAACGCTGTTTTGTATCTATCATCAAGATGAATACCAATTTTCCAAAATCCAGCTTTAAGATCAAACATAAAGAATAATATTGCTCTGGTTAATCTTGAAGCCAATGTATTAACCTTTAGTAAAGGAAACTTCTTATCTTGCAAAAACATGTTTAGAGGCTTATAGTCAATTACTAGCCTCTTTTTTCCCCTAACTTGTTCAGATAATTTTTCAACATAGAATGCTTGGCAAGCCCAATTGGATTCTGTTAGTTTAATCAATCCTTGTGCTAATATAGAAGCACATTCTTGTTTGGCTAAGACATGATCATCAGGATTCATACCAGAGTGAGTAGCTTTAGTGAGATTAATGTCTTCATTCTTTTTGAATGGGAGTCTAATGTTAAATGCATCGTCTTTCCAAAGAGGAGATGGATGTTGGAACTTATCATGTCCTTCTACACATAACTTGAGAAGCTTCTTCTTAATATGAACATAAGCCAATGGAGCTTGATTGATCTCAAGAATGCTGGGCATTTGGATGTAAGGGCTAAAAAAATTCTTGAACCGTAATCCCTTTAGAGTAATAGAAGGTCAGCTTTCCTTGTTATATGTCCCGTGATACGTAATATGATACCAAGCATAGGACAGTTGCATTTTTTCATGTGGTTAGTGACTACTTTCAAACCAATGTTTAACTTTATGTTACAAGTTCTTTAGATGATTTACAGTTAGTAGCAGTTATATGTACAAACCGCTGCAAAGTGCACAGAATGCAAAGAGCTGCATCTTTGTAGCGGTTTTAGCAGCGGTTTTTTTGTAACTGTTACAAATGTTGTGTACGGAGAATCTTAATGGTGTGTATATTTGTAGCAGTTTGATATGAAACCACTATAGAAAGTCAAGCAACTTAACAGTTGTAGCAGTTCTAACGTATAACTACTACAAGAATTTATGACATTAAATTATTACGTTACCCGAGGTGATTTTGTAGCGAATTTTCCCAGAACCGATACAAAGTTTAGCAGTATTTAAATCCAGTGCCTCCTTCCTTTCTCTCTTTTTTCCATTTTTTATGACGCTTCTCTGAGAGCTTTCCTTCAAATTTGAGATTTCTATATGTCTTCAGGAGATAAGGAGAAGGGGAAAGAGGTTGAGCGTTCCCCCAGACCATTTCTGCATGGTAGCGGCAACAGAGGAGGGGTCCGTGGCAGGGGTCAACTTGGAGAGAGGGGGACAGCGCCACAGCAGATAACCCTACAGCAACTACAGGAGTAGGCTCCACACAACCATAAGAGGTAGCCCCACCACAGCCACAACAAATGGCCCCATAGGAGGAGACCATACCACAGGTCCATCATAAGGGAGAGGGAGAGGGAGGTGAGCACAATTTGAGAAACTTAGATGAGAATGATGAGGTGTTCAACCTCCACATTCCCATTAGTGAGTTGGAGCGGTTTCAAGATGAGGAGGACGCGCAGAAGCAAAACCACCCACGAGGGTCATCTTCCCGGTCGACTGGGTTTGAGGTGCAAGTGCAAGGTAAATGTAATTTTTTATTTAAAAAATTAAATATTTAAATTCATTCTGTTATTTGTGAATTATGAATTTTAATTTATATGCACTCAAATTAAAATTTTTAAATCTTGAGGAAAAATTGTGTATTCGATTATGATCTAAATTCTAAAGAATTAAGTTTATAACTCTCAATATTTATTGAAAGCTGGTTATTTATTATTTAAGTTAAATATTTTTTTAAACTCTTTTTAATCAATTTAAATTGACTTTATTAATTAACCTCATACACTACTTTCATCAATCATGTAAAACCTTACTTGATTTTTTTTAATAATTGTCATCTTTTTATATTCAAATATAACTTATTGAATTTGAATATACAGTCCTGTTAAATGTAAATTTAAATTGAACTAACATATATGGTAAATTGTGTAGATGAACGGGGGAATATTTTTACTAGGAGGCTTGACGTGATCGGTCTGAACAACCTAGACCGGAGACTACGAGTTGTTGTTCCATGGAATAAGGCCACGGACTAGCCCATCGATAATGGGGGTTACATGTTCAACCGCTACCTAAACGAGCTAAGCTCGAATTGGATGCGGTTCCCCATTCACTTCAGGACGTGGAAGAACATTCTGAATGTGCTAAAGAATCTAACGTGGGATGAAGCGGTTAAGGTAATTAATAATTTCATTTAATTATATTAAATTATTTTTAATTATTTTTTTGTAATTATTATTTTTAAATTTTATGTTTTCAAAATAATCATATTTAAATATTTTTTATTTAAATTGTATTACAGGATAGATTTGTTGTCTAGAACAACAGGAAGAGGTACACGCTGATGAAGATGGGCGACGGTTGGAAGAACAGGAGGAATCGTCTCTACCACATCAATAATAAGGATGGGACGATTCCTTTACAACAGCTGATTGAGGATGTCCCAGACAGAGTCCCTCCCAATAACTGGGTGAGTTTTGTCTAGTTCAGGAGGAGTCAAGAGGGGCATGTATTTTTTTTAATAACTTTTATTTGTGCAATTTTGGTTGTTTTAATGTTTTTAAATAATTTTACTTATTTCAATTTTTGGTAACTTTAAAGTTTTTTTGTTGTTGTAGGCTCTTTCTCAAAGAAACACTAATATTAATAATTTAATTGTAATTAAATATTTATAATATTAATTTAATATTTTCATTGTTTCAAGAGAGGAAGGCTCAGAGGAGAACTCCCAGACGGATTACGAAGAGTTATTTACGCTGACACATAGGTACTGAGACGGGACTCCGATATCTCAACAGACAGAGGAGGCTATTGTAAGTATAATGATTACAATTATTGTTAATAAAATTTTAATAACAATTAATTTATTTTTAATAATAATAATAATAACAACAACAACTTGTTTTATAAATTCGCAGGAGCGGATTCAGTAGTCTCAGGATGAGCTGAGAGAGACCCAGACCCAGGAGTCTCAGGGGTCTGTAGATCCCACGCGTGCTGAAAGCTGGTTTATGACCAGTCGAGCACCTTGGGTGTATGAGGGGGATGGGGTTAGGCGCCAGGCCCAGTATGGTCTATGGGAGGAGCGGCGGCTCTGAGGCGGGAACCTCTCAAGCACAGACATCCAATATCAGATGTCCAAGGGAGGAGATTGTTGAGGAGATCCGATTGGAGGTTACAAGGCATATGCAGGAGCAAGTGGATTTCTACTACGCACAGCAGACACAGTGGCAAGAGATCACGAACTCCGTGCTCAATAAGGCGTGGAGTCACCTGTTTCCTGATAAGGCATTCCCAGAGGTCGCCCTATCTCTAGGTTCGTTGTGTAGCTGCCTCCTCCTCGATCCAATGATGATGCCGTTAACTCTACTTAGGCCCGTCATCCGCATGCCCCCTGAAACAAGACTTGATGGCCAGCCCGATAACGGTACCCCCCTCAGATAGGACCTACTGATAAGCCTCCTGATAGTTAGTTTAGTTTATTTACGATATTTTGTTTCATCTTTTAAAATTTGTAAAAGAGGTTTAGTTAAATTAATTTTGTTTTACTTTACAAAGTTGTTTTATTTTATGTTAATTATGTTGTTTAATTTTTTTTTGAAAAAAACCAGTTGATATTAGTAGCGATTCTACTATAGAAACTCGCTACAAATAGACACAAACTTGTAGCGGTTTATTAAGTTAAACCGCTACCAATTCTTATTTTGAATTTTTGATTCCCGCCAATGGTCAAATCAATTTGTTGCGGCTAAGGATTTACAATCGCTACAAAGTATTACAAATTTGAATTTTCAATTTGTCATTCCCGCCAACAGTCATCAACATTTGTAGCGATTTATTAATTATAACCGTTAGTAATTGTTACAGATTTGAATTTTGAATATGTGATTCAATCCAACAGTCATGAACATTGGTAGCGGTTATATCATTGTGACCACTACAAAATGTTCATTAATATTTATAGCAGTTATGTTTTAGGTACCGCTACAAATGGTAACAATCATTACATTTTGTAGCGGTATGTGAAGCAAAAACCACTACAAAGTATGATTTAGTAGCGGTTGATGTAGCGGTTTCATAACTGCTACAAAATGTTACTCTTAAATTTTGAATCTGTCAGTCCCACCAACGGTCATTAATAGTTGTAGTGGTTATGCTTTAAGAACCGCTACAAATGGTAATGGCTATTACATTTTGTAGCGGTGTGTGAAGTAAAAACCTTTACAAACTATGACTTAGTAGTGGTTGATGTAGCAGTTTTGTAACCACTACAAAGTTTTGAATGTTGTCAAACTTCAATTTAAGCATCTTGTCACGCATCATTTGCTCTTTACTCATCTTGTTTGCTAAAATTTTCCCTTTAGCTATAGATAAATCATGGATCAAGTTGTCACGCAATTCTCCAGCTTATTTATACGGGTTAAACAACTTCTTGGATTTCGCTTACTCTCACGCAAGCTGTAATGGAAAGATCGTATACTCGTGTCGGAGATGTGATGTCGTGCTTTTTGTCGCTAAAGCAATCAATTAAACTAGGTCCTAATTAATTATGTAGTTTAGGGTCAACCTAGGTCATTCTCTCAAGGAGCAAGGTATGGGTTTTCTTTAGGATTGATTTTTAAATGACAAAAAAATGCAATGGAATAGACCTAAATTAGGATGCAAGACACTAATTCCTAAATGTAATTAAACTAATTAAATGCACTAATGCAATTTACTCTAAAACCTATATGAAAATAAGACTAATCTATACGAGGTTGAATGTAATTTTTGGGGGTTTTTTATGAAAGAGAAATTAAAATACTAAGTAGAAAGATTACGAAAAAGCAAGACAAACAATAGAGATTTATTTCGGTTATGATGGTGAAGGGGACAACTTAGGATTCACATAGAGTTAACTTTTTTAGCCTCAATTAATTAATTAAACCAAAGGGAAGTTGATGAAGGGTTGAAATTAATAAATTTAATTACCTAATTGACACATGGGAAACCCTCAAGTTCAATGACATCTAATCCACTAGAAAACTCATAATGGAAAAAACGCTAGTTAATTAAATCCATTAAAACCAATCAAAATAATTTAAGATAGCTTAGAAATCATGTTCACAATTGCCTAATTAAACAATTCGACAATTAACCAACTTAATTAAACAATCAAGAGATTAAATCCAAATTGACAATTAAAATAATAACGAGAACTCAATTAATAATTTAATTTCCAATTAACGGGTTTGCAAACAAAAATTCCAATAAACATTAAGCACAAATCAAATCCAAATTATTAATTTAATCCAAATCAAATAATATGTCTATAATCTAAAACTAGTTTGTTCTCAATAAAACAACTCAAAATTATCTAAAACTAAATAATCTCAAGTTTTAAATCAAATTAATAAAAGAAAGACACTCCCTTGTAGTCTTCAAGTATAAGCTCTTAGGCCTTAACTTCCTCCATGCTCATCCAAAGTTGCCTCCTAAATATGCTTAAGCTGCCATGGGAATTCCTACTCTTCCTCCAAGCTTCAAGCAACACGTCACAGCCATCCAGGAATTGTGCAATATTGGTTTTGAATGACTAATGGTTGTGGGACTTGTAAATGGAGAAATAATGGTGATGAATGAAACAAACCTCCAGTGCAGTGCGTGGGTCCGTGAATAGAGAATAGGATAGGAATATCACTAGCACTTGCAGCACCAAATCGTCCACCTAATCCCTCACAACTGCATCCGTGAATGTGTGTATGTGTTCAACAATTGTGCGTCGAATCCCCCGTAGGAAGCTCCTCCGTCTCGTCCTTACGTGGGTTTAAATAATGAGGGAGCTAGGTTAATTTACGGAAGGAAGGGAGAGCTTTTGGGGTCTAAATTTGGGCCCATTAAAATTTAAATAGCCCAATAAAATCCAGCCATCAGATTCTATTTTTACTTTTAAGAAAAATTTTGTATCATAGGATTTTTTAATCTACTCTTCATAACCCTGCAAGAATTAAATAAAATCGTGATCTATCATATATTTAGAAATATTTTTTTTCTAATCATGAGATATTAATAATTTAAACTAATATTCTCAGATTTTATTTAGATTTTATATTATTTTCTAAGATTGGCTAATAATCTAAATATTATCTAATAAATCCAAATTAGCCTAAAATAGTCCCCAAAATAAATGAATAAGGTGGGATAAAATATATTAAATTTGGGATTTATCAACTCCCCCACACTTATCATTTGCACTCCGGGGAAAAACAAATCAAGACCAAGGGAGAATAATAAAACAAAACGAAACAAAAGTTTAAAAAGATGAATGTTCCAATCACAAGCAAAAAGTAAATTAAAGTATTTCAGCAACTCTCTTATCCAAGTGATTTTCTCATGACTCAAGAAAATAAACTTCATGGAAATTTACTTGACAAAAGGGAAACCTACGCTAGAAATTCCTCACCAAGGATAATGTGTATGTCACTCATCACTCAAAAGTGTATAGGCTTGTGTTTACACTCAAATCCACCCTATCTGGTACTCTTTCCATAGCTTGACAAGAATCTAAGTTCTCCACCACTAGCAAAACAAATGCAAGCATAAATCAAAAGGACTTTTATTATGTTGTAATGGAGCTAGGGCTAAGAAAAAAATGGATATGATGTTTGGGAAAAACAAAGTTGAATATCCCAGAAGATAAATAGAATAATGCATTAGAGAATATAGGATGCAAGAGACCAGACCAAACTTGAATTGAGCCATTTTTTCTTCTTCTTTTTTTTATACTTTCTTGGGTTGTTATACATATTCTCTTTTGACGTGAACCTTTATATTGGTGATACAAAGGCTCGGTTACTCAAGCTTTTATAACTCAATAGCACCAGGATGCTACTAGCACACTCATGACTCTTACTGGCTATTTGACGGGGAGATCAATCATTGGTGATGAAGACTCCCGGTTACTAGGCACAGCTCAAATCAGCGGAGTGGAATTTTATTGCATCTCTCTCCTTTTTTTTCCTCTTTTTTTTGTTTTTTCTTTCGACCCAATTTCTGATTTTATATAGGTTCTTCCATCCAAATTAAATAAAATGCATTACACTTCAACTCCTAAGACATTCAAAAGGGTAGGAAATTTTTTTTTCAGGCTATGAGTGTAGGCAAAAATGGATAAAGATATAGGCTCAAAGGGGCTAAACAAAGGATATATGCAAAATAAGGGTAGGCAATTTTTTTTCCTTATCTGGCTAGAATGAAATGAATGCCTTTATCATGTTTATGAATACACATGCCTAAATTGTGGTCTCAAATAAGATTCAAGTCAAGTTCTAGATCAAGTAAAGAGATAGGGGTACACACTAAAAAAAATTGCATTAGGCTCAAAATTCTCACTAGGTATATGATCACTAGCCTAAATCCGCCAAAGTCAATTTCATTACCACTTAGTCTATTAACTCAAAACATGATCAATTACTTTTCAAATCAAGAATATATCATACTAAAGTCACTTAAAACTTGCAATTTTCACATTCAAAATAGTTTATCCCTCCCCCACACTTAAACAATGCATTGTCCTCAATGTAAAACAGTCATATCAAATTATAAAGTAATATGCAGCATAGTTCAACTCAGTAATATGATAATGCAAAATAGAAGAGTGAAGGAAGGAATACAACCGGGGTCTACGTGGTGTCACGAAGTGCAGCAACCTCCACTTCCTGAGTGGAGAACCCATCGAAGAACGGCTTCAAACGATGTCCATTAACAATGAAGCATTTTCCATTTGGCTCCCTTTTGATCTTTACAGTTCCATAAGGAAAAATATCAATGACAATGAAAGGCACTTCCCATCTAGAACGGAGCTTTCTAGGCATGAGTTTTAATCGGGAGACATAGAGTAGAACTTTTTGGCCCACTTGAAATTCTCTCTTCATAATGAGTTTGTCATGGATTACCTTAGTTCTTTCCTTATAAATCCTAGCATTCTCATAAGCTTCTCTTCTTAATTCTTCAAGCTCTTGCAATTGCAACTTTCATTCAGAACCGGCATTAGCAAGATTGAGATTGAACCTTTTAATTGCCCAGTATGCCTTATGTTCTACCTCTACCGGCAAATGAAATGCTTTGCCATAGATAATCCTGTATGGAGACATGCCAATGGGTCTTTTATATGCTGTACGATATGCCCAGAGTGCATGATCGAGCCTTTTACTCCAATCCTTACAGTTAGGTTGCACTGTCTTTTCTAAAATGAGCTTGATTTCTCTATTAGAGAGCTCTGCTTAACCATTTGTCTGAGGGTGGTATGGAGTAGCTACCTTATGCATTACACCATATTTTCTAAGCAAGCTCTGTAAACTTCGATTACAAAAATAAGTTCCTTGATCGCTAATGATAACTTTAGGAATGCCAAACCTGCATAGAATGTGAGACCAAACAAAGGAAACCACTACAGAAAAGTCATTAGTACGAGTGGGGATTGCCTCAACCCACTTGGACACATAATCCACAGCCAGTAAGATATACAGATAACCAAATGAAGTAGGAAAAGGTCCCATGAAATCAATTCCCCAAACATCAAAGACTTCACAGAATAATAAGGGTTGTTGGGGCATCTCATGCTTCCTGGAAATATTACCCACAAATTGACACCTAGAACACTTCTTACAAAATTCATGGGCATCACGAAATAAACTAGGCCAGAACAATCCACTTTCTAAAACCTTTCTAGTAGTACGCTTAGCACTAAAATGTCCTCCACATGTAAGAGTATGGCAAAAAGTTAAGATTGACTCAAATTCATCATCAGGAATGCATTACCTAATAATTTGATCACTACAAATATGCCACAAGTAAGGATCATCCCATATATAGAATTTAGCATTACTCTTAAATTTATTCAGTTGATGTTTGTTCATATCAATTGGTAAAACATATGCAACTAGATAATTAGCAATATCAGCATAACAAGGGATAGAAGCAACAACCTCACAGAGTCTCTGATCAGGAAAATCATCTAAGGGTAAAGCAGTTACTGCAGGTGTCTCAATCCTACTTAAATTGATGTCGTGCTTTCTTGAATAAGTACTTGATAGCTGAGTGATCTGTAAAGACAGTCACCTTTGTGTGAAGAATGTAGGATCAAAATTTCTCTAGCCCAAAGACGATTGCAAACATCTCTTTCTCTGTTGTAGTGTAGTTAGCTTGAGTAGCATCTAATGTTCGAGATGCATAAGCTATGATATGTTATCTCTTCTCTACTCTATGGGTAAGAACTACACCTAACGCATAATCTGAAGCGTCACAAAGAAGGTCAAATGAAAGGTTCTGATTAGGTGGCTGAATAATGGGGGGTGTAGTGAGTCTCTTCTTTAACTCATCCCATGCATACCTGCAAGCATCATCAAAAACAAAACACATATCCTTCTGTAATAAATGAGACAATGGCAATGCTATTTTACTAAAATCCTGGATGATTCTTCTATAAAATCCAGCATGCCCAATAAAAGAGCATACATCTTTCACACAAGAAGGATATGGAAGAGATGAAATAATGTCAACCTTAGCTTTATCAACCTCAATACCATCATGTGAAACAACATGGCCCAAAACAATTCCTTTCTTGACCATAAAATGACATTTTTCAAAATTCAGCACAAGATTATATTGAATATATCTTTCTAAAACTTTATCCAAACTAGCTAAGCATGTATCAAAAGAATCACCGTAAACAGTGAAATCATCCATGAAAACTTCCATGCAATGCTCAAGAAAATCAAAAAATATGGAAACCATACAACGCTGAAAAGTGCCTGGTGCATTACATAAACCGAATGGCATACGTCTATATGCAAAGGTTCCAAATGGACATGTGAATGTAGTCTTATCTTGGTCTTCAGGTACAATAGAGATTTGAAAATATCCAGAAAAATCATCCAAAAAGCAGTAATGTGATCAACCAGCCAGTCTTTCTAACATTTGATCTATGAAGGGAAGGGGGTAGTGATCATTTCTAGTCACAAAATTCAATCTCCTATAGTCAATACATACGCTCCAACTATTCTAGACTCAAGTTAGAACTAGCTCGCCTTCATCATTATGAACAATAGTAATACCAGTTTTCTTAGGCACTACTTGAACTGGACTTACCCACTGGCTATCAAAAATAGGGTAGATTATACCTGCAGAAAGAAGTTTGGAGACCTCTTTCTTTACCACATCAAGGATTAATGGATTGAGCCGTCTCTGTGGCTACCGTATAGCTTTAGTACCATCTTCCAGTAGGATCTGGTGCATGCACACATTTGGGCTGATTCCAGGGATATCAGCAAGAGTCCATCCAATAGCTTTCATTCGTCGCTTAAGTACCTCTAGGAGGCGGGTCTCTTCATCAGCAGCTATGTCACTAGCCACAATCACAGGAAGTGTCTCATTCTTCCCTAAATAGGCATACTTCAATGAGTCAGGAAGTGGCTTTAGCTCCAGGGATGGTGCTTGCTCAATCGAAGGTATTAATGTCTTCAAATCAACATCAGTCAAATTAGAAACCTGCACAATAGATTCATAGACAGAAGAGCAAACTTTCCCACCTTGGGGGGTATTAGTAGAAACTGCAAGAGAAAGAGGATCAACAAACGCATTACAGTCAATATTAGTAATGCCATCAGTAGCACTCATGTTGGAGATAGCATTAGAATCAGAAATATCCCCATTAGATACATGATCAATGCTAATCAATAACTCAAAATCAGGCAGTGAAGATAAATCAGTTTTATCCATGTCATTAATCACACTAAGTAACTGGGAGAGTCTATCAGAATCAATAGAAGCAGTAGATATATGATCACTAGAATCATTAATGCCACTAACAGGCATAGAGGTATCATGTCTAGAATGTCTCAAAATCTTAATAACGTCAGTGAAAATATCAATATCAGCAATACCGATATCAGCACATGTATCACAACTACCAATGTCAGCACATGAACATGAGATAGTATTATCTAAGCCAGCAATATCACAGGATCTATTAAGCATGCTATCTTAAGATCTATAACATAATCATTTATAATAGCATCAATACCATTAACATCTATTTCTGCACAATCATCAGGGGGATGTCTCATAGATTCAAGCACATCAAATCTAATAGTTTCACCAGCAAATTCTAAAGTAAGGCTACTAGCATGCACATCTATCATAACTCTAGCAGTTTTAAGGAAAGGCCTGCCTAAGATTAATGATGAATGTCCTTTTTGTCTAAATCTACCATCATCTATATCAAGAACATAGAAATCTTTAGGGAATATGAAATCTTTTACCTTAACCAGGATATCCTCTAAGACACCTTCTGGAACTGTGCAACGTCTGTCAGCAAGGGATGCAACAAGATTCGTGGGCTTAAGCTCTACACCCTTGAGTTGATTGAAGATTGATTTTGGCATGACGTTGATAGTTGCTCCCAAATCTGCTAAGGCATCTGAGAACTCAATGTCACCAATAGTGCAAGGTATAAGAAAACTACCAAGATCCTTGCACTTCATTGGTATTAGCATTTGATAAAGAAAAGAGACAACTGCCCCTAAGTTAGCTTTGCCTTCGTGCTTAAACTTCCTCTTTGTAGTACACAATTCCTTCAAAAACTTTTCATATTTAGGCACTTGTGCAACTAAGTCGACTAGTGAAACATTTATCACTACCTTCTTGAATATATCATAGACTTCGTCAAACATCTCAGCTTCCTTCTTTCTCCTTTCAGCCTTAGCTACCACAATAGGAAAGGGTAGGGCATGTTTGATTATTTGCTTTCCTTTATCATCCTTTTCTTGTTCCTTTTGAGGTACCACTTGTGTTTTTGATAAAGTGGACTGATCCTGTGATGTGGAAGTAGAAGGAGAATCATCAATAACTACCTTATCTTATGAAGCATTTGTGGTAACAGGATCTGCAGAAGGGATTATCTTTCCACGACGGAGAGATATAGCATTAACTCCACCAATATTAGGATTCTGCTGAGTTCCAACATTTGGATTGATTACCACTTGAGAAGGAAGCTTTCCAGAACCTTAACTCTGTACATTACTGAGTGCATTAGATAATTGACCAATCTGAGTTTGAAGAGTTTGAATTTCCTGTCTATATTGTTGTTGTTGTTGCATCAGGATTTTCATCATAGCATCCATCTTGCTTTCTAATTTTGAACCTTCATCTTGGGTTGGTATTGATTGTCTAACTTGTTGAAACATGTTGCCACTAGAATTTCTGCCTTAATTGAACTATGATTGTTAAGGCTGATCATTTCCATATCGAAGATTTGGATGGTCACACCATCCAGGATTGTATGTATTGGAGTAAGGATCATATTTTTGGCTACCTTAAGTCATAGGCTTAGAAGGATATATCGCATTACAAGATTCAACTCCATCATTCAGGTAGGGGTAAGAGTCAATACCATGTGTGGCTAGAGAGCAAATAGAACAAAGCGATCCTATTAGAGTAGAACAGTTATGTTGTGGGGTAAAAGAAGCAGAGAGCCCATAAGATTGACCATATTAGAAGAATTTTGCATATGGGACATAGTCATTTTTTCCACAGCAGATGCAAGCCTATCAATTTTGCTCTCTAAGCGAGACTCATACTTTGAAGAAAGTAATCTCACTTTATCAACTCTTATTTGTTGTCTAGAACCAAATTGTTGGCTATTCTCAGCTTTTCTCTTAGTCAATTCCCAAGCATTATCAACAGTTAAGTAAAGAAGAGCGACACCGGCAGCTGAATCTAACAGATCTCTCTCTAGATGTAAGAGCCCTTCATGAAAATATTGGATCAGCAATGTATCTGGGATTTGATGGTGAGGACAGCTAGCACATAGTGTTTTAAAACGCTCCAGATATTCATATAAGGATTCACCAACCATTTGTCGACATCCACATATGTCCTTCCTAATAGAGGAAGTGCGAGAAGCTGGAAAATACTTTTCCAAGAACAATTTCTTCAATTGGTTTCATGAAGTAATGAATCCAGGAGGCAATTGAAGCAACCAACTCTTAGCAGATCCTTCTAAAGAGAATGGGAAGGCTCGCATTTTGATTTGATCTTCAGTCACATCAACAGGTTTCATAGTAGTGCAAACCATGTGAAACATCTTCAAGTGATTGTACGCTTCCCCACCTGAAAGGCCATTAAATTTTGGGAGTAAGTGTATTAATCCAGATTTCAACTCAAAATTCGCATTAATATCAAGATAGTTTATGCACCAATTTTGAAAATGCAAATCAGGTGAAACTAATTCTTTAATAGTCATAGCAAGATCAACAATATAAGCATTAGCATTTGCATTTGCATTAGCTTTTGCTTTTGCATTTGCATTTGCAACAGCATTAACAACAATATTATTACCATCCATATTCACCTTAGAATCAGAAAAATCAGCAACAGGCCTAACAAAGGAACTACTGCCTATAAGAGTACTAGCTCTAGTTCTTCTTCGTTGGTGAAATGTCCTCTCAATCTCAGGATCAACTTCAAACAATTTTCTAGAAGATGATCAGGTCATGCAATAAACAATTATCTACAAAGTCACTTAAAAATTCAAACCTAAAGCCTAACTGTTGCTCCCCGGCAACGACGCCAAAATTGATGTCGTGCTTTTTGTCGCTAAAGCAATCAATTAAACTAGGTCCCAATTAATTATGTAGTTTAGGGTCAACCTAGGTCATTCTCCCAAGGAGCAAGGTATGAGTTTTCTTTAGGATTGATTTTTAAATGACAAAAAAATGCAATGGAATGGACCTAAACTAGGATGCAAGACACTAATTCCTAAATGTAATTAAACTAATTAAATGCACTAATGCAATTTACTCTAAAACCTATATGAAAATAAGACTAATCTATACGAGGTTGAACGTAATTTTTGGGGGTTTTTTATGAAAGAGAAATTAAAATACTAAGTAGAAAGATTACGAAAAAGCAAGACAAACAATAGAGATTTATTTCGGTTATGATGGTGAAGGGGACAACTTAGGATTCACATAGAGTTAACTTTTTTAGCCTCAATTAATTAATTAAACCAAAGGGAAGTTGATGAAGGGTTGAAATTAATAAATTTAATTACCTAATTGACACATGGGAAACCCTCAAGTTCAATGACATCTAATCCACTAGAAAACTCATAATGGAAAAAGCGCTAGTTAATTAAATCCATTAAAACCAATCAAAATAATTTAAGATAGCTTAGAAATCATGTTCATAATTGCCTAATTAAATAATTCGAAAATTAACGAACTTAATTAAACAATCAAGAGATTAAACCCAAATTGACAATTAAAATAATAACGAGAACTCAATTAATAATTCAATTGCCAATTAACGGGTTTGCAAACAAAAATTCCAATAAACATTAAGCACAAATCAAATGCAAATTATCAATTTAATCCAAATCAAATAATATGTCTACAATCTAAAACTAGATTGTTCTCAATAAAACAACTCAAAATTATCTAAAACTAAATAATCTCAAGTTTTGAATCAAATTAATAAAAGAAAGACACTCCCTTGTAGTCTTCAAGTATAAGCTCTTAAGCCTTAGCTTCCTCCATGCTCATCCAAAGTTGCCTCCTAAATATGCTTAAGTTGCCATGGGAATTCCTACTCTTCCTCCAAGCTTCAAGCAACACGTCACAGCCATCCATGAATTATGCAGTATTGGTTTTGAATGACTAATGGTTGTGGGACCCGTAAATGGATAAATAATGGTGATGAATGAAACAAACCTTCAGTGCAATGCGTGGGTCCGTGAATAGAGAATAGGATAGGAATATCACTAGCACTTGCAGCACCAAATCGTCCACCTAATCCCTCGTAGCTGCGTCCGTGAATGTGTGTATGTGTTCAGTAATTATGCGCCGAATCCCCCGTAGGAAGCTCCTCCGTCTCGACCTTACATGGGTTTAAATAATAAGGGTAGCTAGGTTAATTTACGGGAGGAAGGGAGAGCTTTTGGGGTCTAAATTTGGGCCCATTAAAATTAAGTAGCCCAATAAAATCCAGCTATCAAATTCTATTTTTGCTTCTAAGAAAAATTCTGTATCGTAGAATTTTTTAATATGCTCTTCCTAACCCTACAAGAATCAAATAAAATCGTGATCTATCATATATTTAGAAATATTTTTTTCTAATCATGAGATATTAATAATTTAAACTAATATTCTCATATTTTATATTATTTTCTAAGATTGGCTAATAATCTAAATATTATCCAATAAATCCAAATTAGCCTAAAATAGTCCCCAAAATAAATGAATAAGGTGGGATAAAATATATTAAATTTGAGATTTATCAAGATGCAAGTTCAAGAAGTGACATATATGAGAAGTTGTTAAAGAACATTTGCTCTTAAAGCATTTCCCAAAAGAGTATATGTTATGGGGAATTCATGGTGAAAAGGCCGATATGAGATACAATGATGCTCTTCCTCGAAGTTCACAAGTAGGAGTTCAAGTAAATGAAGATATCATGTTATTGATGTTGCGCGTGAGGCGTTCGATTTTGAGGATGACAACTTCAATGAAGAAGTGCAAGGTTCAAAGCCTGTCTTCTTGAGGAATGAAGCAACGTGAGATTTTTTTAGCCTAATAGATGACGTAAATTGTCCTTTATATCAAGGTTGTCAAAAATACTCGAAATTATCTATCTTGATCAAATTGTGTCATATCAAGTATTTATGTGGAATCACAAATAAGACAATGTTGATATTACTGGAATTATTACAAGATGGGTTCCCTGATGCGGAGATTCCCACATCGTTTTACGAGGCTAAGCATATTATTAACATATTGGGCTTGAACTACCAGAATATTGATGTATGCTCCAACGATTGTATGCTGTATTAGGGAGATGAAGCCAGTAGGAAGGATTGCAAGTGATGTCACATATCGAGGTATAAGACAATTTGAAAGGGGAAAAGCAGAAGAAGAAACTTGCAAAGATTCTAAGGTACTTTCCTTTAAAGCCACGGTTATAAAGATTGTTTATGTCATTCAAAACAGTTGAGCACATGAGGTGGCATGATGTTGATAAGAATGAAGATGATAAATTAAGACATCTACGGGATGTAGAAGCCTGGAAAGCGTTTGATTCTAAATTTTCATCTTTTGAGGCTAACCCTAGAAATGTTTGGCTTGCTTTGGTGACCGACGGTTTTAATCCCTTTGCAAATCTTAATACAAGTTACAGTATTTGGCCGGTAGTCTTAGTTCCTTACAACTTGCCCCTGGATGTGTATGAAACAAAGCTCCTTTATTTTTTCTATGATTATCCCAGGAGAAAAGGCACCAGGTAATAACATCGATGTGTATCTGTAACTGCTTATTGCAGAATTGCTGGACTTGTTGCAGGTCAGCATCGAGACATATGACACGTACGAGAAGTCACTGTTCAACTTGTGTACAACTTTGATTTGGACTATATGTGACTTTCCAAGGCTTGGAACGTTATCTGGGTGGAATATGCATACTGGGATGGTATGTCCAATTTACAATTTTGACTCCGATGCAGTCCGCCTTTCCCACAGTTGAAAGTGGTGCTTTATGGGTCATCAAAGGTTTCTCGATGGCAAATACAAGTTCAGATTGCAACAGAATCGTTTCAATGGGAAAATGGAAAAAAGAGAACCTCTTCAGACTTTAACCGGTGTAGACATCTTACAGCAGCTTCAGGACGTTGAATTCGAGTTTGGAAAAAGCGATGATTCAGTAATTGCAGGGTGAAAGAGTAGGAGGACTACTTCAACTTCTGCACCTCAGCAATGGCGGAAGATAAGCATCTTCTTCACTCTTCCATATTGAAAAACTAATTTACTTTGACATAGTATTGATGTCATGTACATTGAAAAAATGTATGTGACAATATTCTATACACGCTGCTTAACGAACCAGGCAAGTCAAAAGATCATCTTCAAGCGAGAAAAGATTTACGGGCCATGGGAGTTCGTGAAGGCGCATGGCCTAATCATCATGACAAATTTCAACTGGCAAAGTTCACCTTCATAAAACTAAATAAGGAAGTCTTCCTAGCTACGTTGAAGAAAATAAAAGTTCATGATGGCTATTCAAGCAACATTTCACGATGTATTGACATGCAAGCACGAAAGGTTGCTGGCCTGAAGAGTCATAACTCATATGTTCTTATGCAACAGTTACTTCTACTGGCTATAAAGAATACACTTCTTCCATATATGTCCATCGTTTTAGTAGAGCTAACCTCCTTCTTTTGGAAGTTATGTTCTAAGGTTTTGATTGTTGAAGAGCTCGATCAGCTGTAGTCTAAAATCATTCTTACGCTTTGTCATTCGGAGATGATCTTTCCTACCTCCTTTTTCACAGTGATGGTTCACCTGACAGTCTACCTTGTTCATGAAACAAAACTCGCTGGCCCAATTCAATATTGATAGATGTATCATATTGAGAGGTACTCATTTTACATATGTGCATCATCATTACTTTCTAAATTTGCTAGTCACCCATTTCACCATTTAGTATCATTTTTCCCTCTTTACTTTATAGGTTTCTTAGCAAATTGAAATCTTACATAAGGAATAAGGTGTGTCCAAAAGGTTATATAGCTGAAGGTTATATAAGGGATGAAGTTTTGTATTTCTACTCAATGTACTTTGATGACATTGAGACGGCTTTCAACCGACCGGCTCGTGTAGACGATTGTCCTGAACCTGAGCCAACAACATCAATAAAGTTATTAATCCCTCATGTTGGTAAACCAGTTAGAGGAAGTGAGAACTTCAAACGAACTGCAACTGAGAAGTTGTAAGCACATAGACATGTCTTGATTAATTGCACTTAAGTTGAACCTTTCCTTCAGTAAGAATTGTACACTCATATGTTATTCTACAACTATCCTCACATTTTTTATTTACATTTCATGATCGTTTTCCCATGATTAATTGTAAGGAATTCAGAAGTCATGTGAAGCATCAAATTAGATATGAACACAAACATCCTCTGAAGTTGACAAAAAGATCCATAAAGAATTCCCAGACTGGTTTACGTGTAGAATATTAAATGACCATAACCCACATTCACCAGAGTTCAGAGCCTTTGCAATTGGCCCTCTTGACCATGAAAAAAGGTTTGCAGCATACAATGTCAATGGTTTCAAGTTTTACACGATATCACGAGATCAAAGGTTGCAAACTCAAAATTCGGGTGTTTTTGTCACCTTTGGGACAAGGAGTTATGCGAGCAATAGTGACGACAATATACAGTTCGAAGGTGTCCCTTACTATGGAAAGCTTCTTGATGTCATTGAACTAAATTACCAAGGTTGTTTCACTGTTACACTATTCAAATGTTTGTGGGCAAATACGACAACTTCCTAGGAACTCACAACTGACGATTTAGGTATCACATCAGTAAATTTCTCCAGTTTGATTCACACCGGTCAATCTGAAAATGATGAGCCCTATATTTTTGTGTCTGAGGCACACTAGGTTTATTATATGGAGAACGAGATGCACATGGATTAGAACATGGTGGTTCACTTAAAGTCTCAAGACCTTTACGACATGGGTAATTGTGACAACATCACTTATAAGAGTGAGTCATTATATCCCTCTAATTTTGAAAACTTCTTCCTTGAAGGCAATGATAATTTAACTATAGTTCGGTGGGTTTTTATAGCTTCACATTATTTAAATTTAATGTTTTATATACAACAATACCACACTAACATTTCCACTACAAAATTTTTGTAGAGATGATGACGAATAATGATTAAGTGGAACCATGCTTTTGTTTTTATAACTTTTAATTTTTTTTTAAAAAATTCTGACCAACATTTGTAGTGGTTTTATAACCGCTACAACTAGAAAACAACCGCTACAAATTTTAACCACTACAAACTTCAACTGCTACAAAAATCATGACATTAACCACTATAAGAGTCACGCACATCCCTATAAATACCCCCATACTAACTCTTTTCATACACTTTTCCATTTCTTTACTTCCTTCTTCTCTTTCGTTTTTTCTCATCTAGGAATTTTTTTTCCAAGAGTCCAAAATCTAGGTAAGGTGATCAAATATGGTAAAATTTTTATCAATTCTTTACTCCACATTTTTTTTCTTCTTATAATATTCATACTATTTTTTTTTTTGCAGAAATTAACAGACTATTCCTCAATATTTTTAATGTTCCTTCCATAATGATCAACATCTAGAAGACAAAAAAATAAGTACTTATTACTTATAAATCCACAATATTACCTACACTTTCTCAATATTATGTATATAACTTTTATATTTATGTAATTCAATTTAATCATTCTTTTCAAATAATAACTGCTATCGGTCTAGGTCTAGTTATATAACAATCAACTTGTTGAAATGATAATATGACAATTGAATTAAATTATTGGATGATTTTTTTTTTCATTTTCCCAAACATCTGTAGCGGTTATTAGAACCGCTACAAAGTTAAAAGTGAATTTGAAAAATTGATTAAATTTTTAGCGCCACTTTTAAAATTTCATCCTAATTTAGTAGCGGTTCTATAACAACTACAAACGTATTGATGCCATTTTCTAAAAATTCATTTTTTAACTTAATAGCGGTTTTATAACCTCTACAAAAGGAGTTAAAATTTTAATTTCTCATTTTCTTGCCATGTGAAATTGTTGTAGCGGTTATCTAACCGTTACAAAGGTATTGATATCATTCTTAAAAAAATTCACATTTTAAATTTGTAGCGGTTATATAACCGCTACAAATTGGCGACTCGACATTTGTAATGGTTTTGTAACCGCTACAATATTGTCAGATAATGTGTTGACTTCATCCGACTATTATAGCGGTACGTATAAACCGCTACTAATTCAGTAGCGGGTTTTGTCCTTGAGTAGTGGTTATAATAAACCGCAATAAAATCGTTTGCAACAGTGGTTTTTGTAGCAATTTCGTTAATTGCTACTAATGTTGTTTGTAGCCGTTAAAACCACTATAAATACATCATTTTAATCGCTTCTAAATTGCTTTTTTTTTTTTGGTAGTATGAGGATACAATCAATTTTCTCATTGTTCTCTTTATTCCAAACACCAAAATGTAAGCTTCTTCCATAAACAAAAGACGATGCTTGCTTCTTCATTGAGGTTACGTTCTTCCAAAAAGAAAACGCCATCTTCTTCGTCGAGCTTTATATCAAAGTTTTCCCCATTTACATATGTATAGATTTTAAGAATTTCACTAATCATAATATATATGACTAACTGATTCAATGTCATTAAGTTTTATATTTGTAATTAGCAAATAGTAATCCCATAGCTTATCAAGTTGTGATGTGGTTGTGTAAGGCAGTTGAATCAGATTAAATATAATCATATAAGATTAATTAATCAAGTACACTAAACTAATAAATTTATCAATGTATTTGACTTATCACCCTCCAAATGCCGTCTTAATGACTTAAGATGGAGGAGGAATAATTGAGCCACTCTACTTATATAGGTTGTTTGCTCATCCTCCAAATTTATTATTTTCTATTGTTCTATATGTAATAAGGTATAGTTAATTAATTCACGTATATATTAAAATATTTTAGTTAAATTAGTTAAGCTTAATGCATATATGCACTAAAAATTTCAATATTAACAAGAGAACGGATATAAATCAATAATTGTGTTTTCTGTAAGTTAAGTTTGATGTCAACAGAACAAGTAGTAGATTAATTCACCCAAGTTGTCTACTACTTAATTATGGGAAACAAACAAGATCTAGATTTCTTGAGTGTTCTTGTTTCATTGTTTTCTCTAATATCATTATCAGAAGATGTGAATCTTAATGTAGAAGTGACAACATAAAAAAATAATATAGATGAAAATTTCATTTGTGCACCTTTAGATTGGGAGCATTCTAAAGTTAACGGTTAAGTATTGAGCATTATATATTTACGATTTTGTAAGTAATGCAATAAGTTTGATTATGGTTAATGTCCATAGCAACACGAAGAAATTCTTAATTTGGTATATAATTTTATTTACAAAACACCTTCAAATTGTCGTAATAAAAGTATTAAATATCAAAGAAAAGTATATTATATTTTGCTCAAAGAAATTCTTAATTTGGTATATAATGACTTAGGATGGGAGTAGGAAACAATTGAGCCACCCTAGATAAGGTTGTTCCTATTGTGATTCTAAATATAAGATCTAGTTAATTCACATATATTAATAAAATTAATTGAGTTAATTATTTATCATATTAACATGTAAAAAATACATGCTACTTTTTCTAAAAATACGTCTCCTTTAATCATTTTGCACTCAAAGCTAGGGAGAATATTGAACGTGGGAGATAAAGAGGGTGAGAAAAATTGTGCAATTAACAAGAGTAATTTGAAAAAAAAAATATTAAATGTGGAAAGAAAGTTAAAGAAGTCTGAGCTTCTATAAAACAAATCCGTTAACTAAGTCTTACATTTAGAACTTGACGACGAAGAAGTAGACATTTTTTACAAATTACATTATATTCTACGCAAGTTCAATTTTGAATATTAACACACTAATTAATGCATGTGAAGGTGTGTTTATAAAATATAAAAAAGCGTAAAGAGTCATATTCTTCACAAATTCTGAATCATACAAATCATCCTTAACTCTCTGTACACGACCAACTCTAACTTTTTTTTTTAAAACATGCAGTTTACTATAACTTACAAGCAAAATGTATAAATAACAATAATATTAACATGATGAATAAATTTTGAATCAACGTAATTACTGTTATATCCGTTGCTAAATCTTTTTAACAAATTTGATCCTTCTATATGCTTAGTTACATTACTTTTCAACCAAAGGATAATATTTTTTAAAAAAAATTATCCAAATGACAGTTTTATCGAAAGCCTAATTTCTGTTTTGGCCTCCTTCGCCACTAGCTAGCACGGCTATATCCTCCCAATAACAAGTAGTAGTATATATATTCAATTAAGCTAAAATTTTAAAAACTTTTAGTCCATGTTTTCATATAGCAATTCTGCTAGTGTTAAAATGTCTTTTTACAGTTATTAAAAAGGATTTCCATACCAATTTGTAATCGGTGTGGAAAGTCCTGGATTTTATACGTTGGTTGTAGACCTAGTGTAAAATTATTTTTTGCATATGGTTTTATTTAACCAATACAAAAAAGTTAAAGAAAACAAAAAATTCACTATCTACACCAATTGTTGTTTTAACTAGTGTAAAAATTGCCTTTGACACTAGTTGTTAATGGAACCAGTGTAATAAAAAGCCAATAGTCCTATTTCTTATTTGTGAAAATGCCTCTGATAACACTTTCTACGCCATCCCCGTTGCAACTCGTGTAAAAAGTCAAAAAAATTGTGTACCAATCAACCCCACTAATTAATGACTTTTCATCCCTTCGTCCCATGTTACATACATACATTTATATATACACGCACGGTGATCATTCTGACACTTGGATTATCTTATCAAGTAGTCATGAAGATGATTATCACCATTCTCTTCTTCATCTTTTGCCTTCTCTTTTCATCATCTTCGTCCTCTCAAACCTCCATGTTCGAATTCTGTGTCGCAAATTATACGGCTCCTTACAGTCCTGAAGGATATTCTTGCAAGAATCCAGAAAAAGTCACCATAGATGACTTTGTATTTTCTGGTCTAAATCTTCCTAGTAACACAAATAACCTCGTCAAAGTTGGTTTCAGAACTGTTTTTGTCTCAGAACTTGCTGGTCTTAATGGCCAAGGCCTTTCATTGGCTCGTGTAGATTATAAAGCTGGTGGTGTTGTACCAATCCACACTCATCCTGGGGCTTCAGAAACCCTTTTGGTTCTTGAAGGAAATTTAACCGTCGGATTCATCTCAACCAATAACACTTTCTTTTTGAAAACTCTTAACCCTGGGGATGGTATTGTCTTTCCTCAAGGCTTACTACACTTCCATGTCAATCAAGGTACGTATAGTGTGCTATATTTTATAGAATTAATTAATTGGCCTTTTTCTTTGTTCATCGATCACACAAATTTTGAATAATGAGTTACGTTGATTCACATTAAATTTGAACTATAATTCCACACAAATCCAGCTTTTCGGTTCACAAGAATGCAATTGTTTTGGTTGTTTTCGTCATCCTGTAAAGTCAAAGTTGTTATTGCTAAGCTGAAGTTGTCATTGATTGGAAAGGTATGACTGTTTTCATGAATATAGTTGTGATTGATTAATGGCATTTAAGTAATTCAAAAAAATTAACCCCATACCGGTCCCTAACCCCTAGGGACTCCACATGGTTAAACAATTAGATTCTTTGTTTTTGACCTGGGTTAAACAATTAGATTCGGGATCCTAATTTTAGATTCACATATTTTCAAGGGGATTTTTTTTTTGGTCGTTCTCCCCTTGAATAATGAGTTGTTTGGACATTTTTTTGTCATCACTTAAGGAATGCTATTAGTGTCAGTTAGGTTATAAGTCCCAATAAATATCAAGTTAATTGTTTATGGATAGTACAACTATTGACACATCTTCTCGTGTGTTTCAATTGAGTATAATAAATGAGCAATATGGTTTTTTAAATGTGATAGCATGTTGTATCAATCTAATTTCTGTTGGGTTTTGCTTTAATTACATAAACATCCTTTTTATTTTAAGAAAATACACTTAAGTTCAAACCGTTAATTCCATTAAGAATATTCTAAAAAGATATTTTTTTTAATTAAAATGTATATTAAAATATTATTTATCTACCAATTTACCCCTCTTCATATTAAATTCCTGTTTTGGTTAAATATATTTATAGATGTTTGAAGTGAAAAAATGCTTAAAAATTTAAATTACAAATATGGATAATTTATATAGCCTCTCAAACTTCTATAATTTATAATGTATAATAAACAAAAAATATGTGTTCGAAACAGTTTTATCATTTTAAAAAAAAATAAATAATTTTAATAAATACAACGGAAAAATAAAATAAAAAATTTAATAAATTATATAACATATTAAAAATTGAAATATATGTGTGTGTGTAAACTATTTTTTGTTGTTGAACCAAAAAAGATAAATTATTTTTTTGCATAAAAAAAATTTATAAAAAATATAATTTTTTAAATAATTCTTTTATTAAAGAGAGGTGTTTTGGTCAAAATAAAAGTTTAAAGTCAAACTTAACTGTTAAGTAACAGTTGGGTGGATAGAAACCAAATCTCAAATATACAAAAAAGAGATTTGTTAACATATATTTTAAATTTAAGAAAGGTTTACATACGTTTTAAAAATATAGAGAATATTCTCGTAATATATGTGAAACATAGGGATATTAATGTATTTTACTCTATATTTTATTTTATTAATATAGTGACTTGGTGTGATCAATATGTAAACGACCCAAATTAATGAGATAAGCTAAGGTTTGTTATTATTGTCCTCATCACAGTAGTAGTATATTGATGATCCACAACTCCCAAATAATATGGGTTAATTACATACACGTATCAATGATTCCTTAGTTTTGACTACTCATAAATACAAAAGTTTGGCATGTAAATAAGATTAGAGAATAATTACTCTTTTCTTTTTTTCCAAATAAAAAATAATTTATTTACTTATTTAGGACTAGTTCTAATTCTCTCAATAAGGATTGACTATTTGTTCTGATACTAATAATCATACGAATATGTGATGATCTTGTTGCAAAGATCTGCAATTAAATCCTTAAAGTTCTTTTCCCCTTTTGAAGCATTAACGGTCCATTATTGTTTATGATCACTACGTGGGTATGCTTTGGAAAATACTTCATCCGTCTCTTACTATAAGGTTTAAATAATTTATTTATGCTAATCAAGAAAATAGTTAATAATAGTTAAAATCAATAAATATATTTTTTTTTCAACTATACCCTTATTTATAAAAAGTATAAGTAAGAGAGAATATAAATATAGTTAAAGGGTAAAGTTAGAAAAAAAAATACAAAAAAATGTTTAGACAAACCTAAAAAAAAAAACTTATATTTTGATATACACTCATTTATAAATTTAAAACCTATAATAAGAGATAGAGGGAGGAGTAGTATAATCCATGCTAGTTAACCATATAAATGAGTTTATTTGTGTGTGTGTGAGCAGTATTGTTTGTTTAATTTATGATAATACGAGAAGTTCCTCCTCTCATTAATATGTGTGTATAAATGTTATAATGCCACTGGAACCTAATTATTTTTCAGAATGAATATTATTTTTAAATACCTTTTTGGATGGCTAATATATAAAAAAAGGATCATTTTTAGATCTAGTTTCTTATATTATATCCATCATGTCAAGTTCTTACCAATTACATATCGTCATATATATGTTCTATTTTTGAAATATTATCATTTAATTATAAATGCACATTAAAAAGTAAGATATATAGTCATGTGTGATTGGAAAACTTGACATAAGTGTTTTTTGATCTTATATATAATTTAGGAGAATATTTACCTCCTTTATTTGATATAATAAATATCAGTTCCTATTGAATTATTACTATCTATATCTTTTAAATATATCTTAAAATATATCACATCTTTTAAATATATCATAGTTAATGGCGTAATCCACTATTTGTCTCTTTCCTTTTCAACATTTTTGTCTAAGCTTCAGATGGCTTCTTTCATCCACTTTTATAGAAATTAGAGACAAGTAAGTGGATAAAAGATAGTTTGGAAGGAGATGTTAAAGAAGAAAGAGAGAAAATGTGGGTTACACCATTAACAATGATATATTTTAGAAAAAATTCTAAATAAAGACCATTTGAACTTGAAAAATCTCAAAAAGTTTTTTAATATATGCAAAAAGATAAATAGGTCTTAATCTGAAATTTTAAAATGTTGTGTTACCCAAACGCCTATCAAATTTTTAAAAAACAAAACAAAAGAAAAATCATCGTCGTCGCTAGAGCTCCAGCGGCCAATTGGACTTCAACGGCCGGCCGTCGGAACTTCAATGAGAAGTTGAATAATGAGATTGATTACTTGAACTCCTTAAGCCCTATCAATTATCGTTGATAAGTTAAATAAAGGTAATGATAACTTTAGTATAATCATTAATAACTCCAACAATATAATTTGTCAATCACTTTACTCAAATTGTCATTGTCTTTATTCAACTTGTTAACGACGCACATATAAAGGTTATGGAGCTCAAGTAGTCAATGTCATTACTTAACTTGTCACTAGAGCTCTAGCCGTGGAGTCCCGGGCGGGGTGGGGCTCGCAGCCAGAGAGCTCTAGAGCCAGCGAGCTAGGGTTCTTTCTTTAAAAAAAACAAATATTTGAGGGGCATTTTGATAAAAACACAACATTTCAAAATTTTAGAATAGTATCTTGAGACTTATTTATCATTTCAATGTGTTAATTAACAGACTTTTTAGGGTTTTTCAAGTTTAAATGGTATTTATTTAGAATTGTTTTTATATTTTAAATGTATAGATGGCAATAATTCATTGGGACTAGATATTTATTATATCAAGTATTAGATGTAATTTTTATCCTAATTTATATAGGTAGAAAATGATTTTATAATTAATATGTTTTATTTATTTATTTATTTATTTTAATTTTCAGGTAACACTTCTGCCGTGGCGATTGTGAACTACAATAGTCCAAACCCTACTTTTCAATATGTAGCCCTTTCACTGTTCTCAAGTGATTTAGCCTCTCGTCTCATAACGGCGATCACTTTCATTAATCCTACTGAAGTGAGGAGGCTCAAAGCTCTTCTTGGAGGGTCAGGGTAAAATATGTGCATATTAAAGCAGGCTTGCTAATATGTTATAATTAATATGTTATAATCTGAACTAGTTCTCTTGATGTCTGATCCACACGTCTGAAATAAAAATAAAGGGAAAATTAATACGTTATTCCCTGTAATTTTAACACATTTTTAGTTAAGTCTTTGTAGTTTTTTTTGTTGGGTCCTAACAAACATAATGTTAGTAGCTAATGACACAGCATATATCTATATTAATATTTTTACATGAATATAAATAAAATCAAAATCAACCGGATCACATATTATATACAGATGCAATGCAAGGAGAAAATTATTAACGTAATTTTTTTATTTTTATGTTGACAGTAAATAAATCTTATTCTATCATTTTATTTTTTTTAAAAAAAATTATTTCTTAATTTTTTCATTTTTATGGAAACTTCATGATACTTATTCAGCTCCCACATTAGTATTATAAGCATACTCATAAAAAACATATTATGAGCATATGGTGACTAGTGCGTATAATTAATTGGGGAAATGGTAAGGACCCAATTTTTTTTTGAAAAAATACTTACAGGATCTAATTAAAAATTAGGTAAAATTATAAAGATGGATGAATCAATCATTTGCATTGGATATTATTTCCATGATAAAAAACATTATTTATATGTATAATTAATAGGAGGGTTTAGAACAATATTATAAATTTAGAAGATAAAATGAGTTGAGGTCATACATTTATGACCCAAAAAAAACTCTTAACTCTTACATTTTAGAATCTGATGGAAGTTTAACCCTCATTTTAATTTTCATGAAAAAGAAGAGAAAGGACCATAGTCCATTTTGAATGGGAGTGCCTCTAAATTTCCATCTCACTTATAATTTATGATGATACCATAATTTTTAGAATACTAACATTTATTTATGATTTTTTAGCTAATCAATTACCAAATGCATTGACAAACCTAGTTAAAAAGAGGAGCTAAATCACATGTCAAATTCATATGATATCCCTGCATGAAGTGTGGTAGACCTATTAAGTTTTTTGTTTTTTGTTTTTTTTTTACCGAAGACTTACAAGGTTCAAAGGATACAAATTTTTGAAGATAAAAAAAATAACTAAGAATATATTCCATCCGGCTTAAATGTAAAAAGTAGTTGATGATTAATTTTGATATTAAATGTAAGACTTAAATCTATTTTATCTCTTAAAATAATTTTGTTAACTCTCTCTATTATTATACATATTAAAAGAGTTTTTCATCAACAGAGTCTTTCTCCTCGCAAATGTAGCTTGTTAAGAGGTTAGTGTAATGTTAAAAAAGCATGTAATTCTAAAGGTCTGTTTGATTTGATAGAAGGGAGGAAAATGATTTTAATATTATGTTGTATGGGTTGATTAGATGGGAGGGGAGATAATGTATTTTAATATTACCTTATTTAATTTAGGAGGGGATGAGAAGGAAATTATTTTCACATGAAAAACTTTTCCCTTATCTTATAAGTGATATTTTCTAAACTCTATTAAATATATAATAAAGTTTAAATATAAATAAAATTTTATATCCTAACTTAACCAGATGATATTGAAAGAATAATTTTTTATTTATTTATGATAACTTTACCCTTATCTTAACCACTTTTTAAATATTAGGTTGGGAGGAAGAGAGATGAGGGAGGGACAATTTGGGAATAATAAACATAAGTATGGGTATAATGATCTTCACATGACAAAATATTACCCTTCCCCTCCAAATCCCTCCAATGGGGGGTTTTAAGGGAGGGAGGGAAAATTTTCAAAAAATCCACTCCCCTCATATATTTTTTATATTATACCAATCAAGGAGAGGGGAGCAAAATCATTCCCCTCAAACCAAACAGACCCTACTGTTTGATTCAATAGCAAGGAAGGGAAGTGAATTTATACATGGGCCACTATACTCTAATATTATTTAAGTTTTTTCATAATTTACATAAATGTTTAATAAAATATGATTATGAATGTTTTTAATAAGTAAACTTTGATTATGTTTATAGCAATGTGTTGATTTTTTTTTTTTGGGGAAAAATGCATGTACTTGAAATACCTAAAAATAAGGACATTTTAATAAATTATGTGCCTAATGAAATATGATAGAATTCAAATGAAGTCAATGTTGACAATTTCTTTTTCATGGGATTTAGCTCTTGAAGCAATAAATGATAATGAAGACCATGGATCAAAATTTTTTTAAGGAATATGGATAAATACACGATTGGTCAAAATAAAAAATATGCTAATTTCTTTAATGAAGTCAAATTAACCAACAAGCTTTTATATTGAAGATTCAAGTGAAAACTATGACTTGTTAGTCAAGCATTTCCACAAAAATTTAGTATTGATTGAAGAAGCATTACTCACAATCAATAATACATTATAGGGATTATCAAAAAACCTAGTGGTTCAAGTAGTCTAGTCGGACCTGGATTGACCCGACTCAACTCGGTCTGATAGGAAAAAAAATTGGTCCGTGCATCTTTTGGCTGACCATACCAGACTGATTTGTTCGAGCCAGATTAGACTTCAGACCAAGGCCTCAAACCTCTTAGTCTGATCCAGTCTGACCTTGAGTATTTTTTTTAAATCCACCAATATGGAAAAGGCAGACTGGCAGTATGGGCGTGTAGCTGTGTGGGTCTGGGGATTATGGGTGTGTCAATGTCTCAATCCTCATTTCTTATTTCTTCTTTTTGCCTTGCAATCAAACTATCAAAGCTCACACCTCACGAGATCAGTAATTCAATATTGCCGGCCGACGGAGCCTCTGATCTAGGCGTCTCGCTCTCGGCACTCTGATCTCATGCTTTAGATCATAGTGTCGATCTCAGGCTTCAGATCTCAACGTCTAGCTCTCAGTGCTCCGGTCTCTCTTCCTAGGTGAATCACCGTTGTCTCTGGTCCCCGTCCTGGTTCCCCTCCTCCACTTACCGATCACTCAGTCCGTGGGCACCTCAAATGTGAGAAAATTATCGTTAGTTCGTTATTTTCCTATGCTTACAATTACTCTGCACTCAGTCCTCCGATTTGTTGAAATTCTTGGTTACTCTGTTTATTGTTAGTTCATCATTTTCCTGGATCTTGTGTTTTTAGTTGATGCATCTTCCTATATATGCTTGTGTGCAAAAGAACAGTAATCGTAAGTACAGGAAAATGAGATTTGGAACATATATGGGCCCACCCCTTAGAATTGAGAGCTCACATTCTTCTATCACTTGTTAGAACTGGCTGACACCCAATGGGGGTGAATTGAGTGTAGGATAATAAATTATAAAATTTTAAAATCTTTTTGCAACTTAGAAAATCAATAAGTATGGAAATATAAAATCATAATCAACTATTTAAATCATATATGCTGGAAATGTAAAAGCTTAGGGAAGAGAAGATGCAAACTGAGATTTATCTTGGTTCGGTCCAATCCACGATTACCTACGTCTAGTCCCCAGGCTTCTCCTGAGATTTTCAATCCACTATCTTCTTATTTAATCAGGCACAAGAAAAGCCTCTATAATCCACAAGTTTAAACGGGCACTTGTGTAGCCCACTATGGAGTTACTCCCCCTTACACACTGCAAATTTCACTCCTATTTATAGCAAGTCTTACGAGAAGAGCAATCCCGAAGATCTTTCTCTCCCGTTTACTTGTGAAAATCTTACGAGCAACAACGTTCTCTCCTGCTTACACCCCTGTAAGTCTTACAAACAGCAACATTCTCTACTGCTTGCACCTTGTAAGTCTTACGAGAAGAAATTCTTACTGGCAATTCTTTCTACAGCTTCCCCTGTAAGGAAATCAACCCTCTCAAGGTCTCTCTACCTTGAGATCAATTTAGAAATACAGTTGAAGATGTTTATAGACTCTCACAAAATAGATATGATACTCATTGAAGTACAATACAAATAATCACTCTCTTAAAGGTAAGTAATTTAGAAGCTCTAGAATAATAGAGAGTGTTTGGGTTGAAGTGGATGACTCATAATATTCGCATGTTGGCGTGTTGCTCTGTTTAGTGTGTTGTTCTTTGAATGCTCTTCTATTTATAGCTAAGTTGTAGAAGATGGCCGTTGAGCTTTCTTCTTCCCGTTGAACTTCTCAGTCCATCTTTTCTTTTCAAAATATAAATGTTGTAAGCATTGGTCAGTCTCATTGCTTTGTTTGAATGTTGAGCACATTTGAAAAACTAGCCGTTACGTTGGTAAACACTTCACTTCCGTAAAGTCATTTTTCCTCAATGCATGAGCTCTTTGTTGTTCTTTCTGTAATAATATATCAAACACTATTTCAATGAAATGTTAGTCATGAATACGTTAAATCAACGATTAGAGACTGATTTTATGCTTTCTGGGATTCATTACTTCGAGTGACGATATTTGCCTCCGAACTTAAAGATGCAGCCCGAATGTATGGTCTCTTGTTTCACACTTGAAATAAATGTTAAATGATGTTTAAGTATAGCAACAAGTGTAATCATAATGATTAGATAACATTTAAACATATTCAGATTCATCTCGTAATTATATTCTGCTTCTGTGTCTGCCAAACTCGAGTTATCTCATTGAAACTCGAGTGCATATAGATGTTTCAATATCTCCAGGTAGTCTCGGTCAGAAACTCGCGAGAGTTGTCAAACCCCTTAACATTTCAATATTCACAGAGTGACAAGCATAAAGTTCTACAAGGCATACATAAACAGCGGAAATAATACTGATATTAAGTACAAGTTTACATTACAGGAGAATCCCCGTAGGGGTTAAAAATATACACAAAGGTACAAAGCGTTCATAAGCAGCAAAAAGTGTAAGCATAAATAACTATTGCAGCAACAGAGAGCTCCGGGTCCCTAATCACCAGGAGACACCGTCTTGCCTTTCGAGCCACTTGCTTCAGCTGTAAGATTTTGTATTTTGGAAAAAGAATGAGATTTGAGGGAATCTCAGTAGTAACATGCTTACAAACATATAGAATGTGAACATGGATATGCAATGTCATGTCAAGTAAAATGATCAAACGATATGTGTACACTTGCCCAAGGTCAAACTACATGTTTGCCCTTGGTCGACTTAGCGCCCATGTTGGATCCCTGACCACAACTTAACAAATTGGTGTGTCTAGTACACTAGCTCATGTTACAGAGAATGGCTTTAAACATATAAATAATCACATAAGATATGCAAGAAGAAGTTACTACCTGAATCTTTTCCAAACTCACACGTTTGTCCTACTTTTAGATTTTGGCTCGGGCTATATCCAATTCCTATCATCATTAAAGTTACAAGTAATTGGTTACTACTTATAGCATTATCACCTTTAAATGGTATGCTACTAGTTATTTAATGCAGTTACAACAGGTTCTGCACAATACAACTATGTACAATGCAACTTCACTGTTTTCCAAACACTGACAACTTGGTCAGCCAACTTTGGAAATTCATAATTAATTATAAAAAAATATAATTTGACTGATTCCAAAGCCAAAATGAATATATTTAAATTTAATTTTGAGGAAAAATAGTTAGGTTTACTCAATGTAACCATATAATTCCCAGTAATTCATCAAACATCACTGATTCAGATAGCATTCCAGAAAACAAGGCATAACTTCAAAAATTCATATCTCCCAATATACTTGTCCAAAAATTACAAAATACCTATCAAATTAAATCTATATATCTCTAATTTAATTATGGAAATTTTCAAAAGTTTTGGACAAGATTTGGTTAATGAAACACCACACACACTGTCACTGCTCTAGACAGGGCAGAACCAACATATGTACATACAAACTTCAAGAATTTCCAAATTGGCATACAACCATCCAAAAATCATGAACACTTGAATACCTACACAATTTTGCCTTTTAAAGCCAATGGAATCATCAAAATTACAAAATTCCTACTCCATCTTCACGTCACCCAAAGAACAGAAAGTTAGGGTTTTAAGGAGCAACTTGTTGTTTCTTTGTTTTCTCTTGCTTAATCACTTTCTTTCTACTTTTAATCACATGATTAGCTATTTAAAAACTAAATGAACATATTTAGAGGGAATTTGGGCAGCATTTTCCCATAATTATGCTTCAGCCCATAATTGAAAAACAAGAGAAAACATAGCAAATACTACCAACAACAACACCAACAACTTGATACAAGACAAGAGGATTAAATTTTGGTGATTACCTCTTGATTTCTTGGCTTTCTTTCTCTAAAAATTCACTGTTCACATTCTATTTTCTCCTGATTTGTCTTGAAAATTATAGATTTAATGAAGTAGAAGAGGTTAGGAGAAGTTGTAGGAAGCTTAGGAGGCAAAATCACAAAGTTTTGTAAGTTCTTACCTCACTTTGTGCTTTAAAACCCTAGATCCTTCCTCTTCTTGTTCTTGAGCTTTGGCTGAACTCCCTCTCTCTCCTTAATCAGATTTTGGTCCAGAAATGAAGAGGAAAGATGAAGAGGATGATAATATATTACAATGGTCAAAAGGCTTTTACATGTGCAAGTTTCTTATTGGTCCATAATTGCTAAATACTCATTTAATTTTCATTTCCCTTTCCTTCATTCATTTCAGCCGAAAATCATAGAAAATAAGGGAGTGTATATTGATGTTGAATTATCTCATCATACCATCTTGTAACTTATTGACCAAAGTCTTTAACTTTTTGACTATTTGACCTTACTTGGTAATAATTTGCCAAAATAGGCTTATTAATGATCAAGTAGCCATTTCTCTCTTTTTAATTCTCATTTAACTCAAATTATTGGGAATATTAGGGAAAAATAATTATTTCCCACTTTATGGCAAAATTACCGTTTTGCCCCTATATTTTATGATTTACCGAAATAAATCATTTCTTGCTCATTCCTTTGGTTTAGCCTAATTTTTGACACTTAAATGAAGCCATTATTTGTGTCATTTTATACTCAAATTTTGGTCACAATAGTAGGCCTTTAAGTGGACATTATTTGCTCCTTTGTGTCCTTACTTGACCGAGTTGTGTGTAACCGACAATTGGAATTTTCCGTAAATTGTTGCACACCAAAATTCACCATGTTGTTCCATTACATGTATTCATTACATAGGAGGAATATTGGTGATTAGAGATGGGGTGTTACAAGAGTGAAATTTGAAACTCGAGTGCAAAATTTTTCAGAACTCGAGTGCAAGACTGAGAACTCGAGTTCTCCATGAATTTCTAGTTTCTGCATGACTTTCTGGTTCAAACTCTTGGCAGTGCATTTCTGAACTCGAGTGTAGATGTCCCAAGAACTTGAGTTTGCAACACCAAACTGGAGTACATACATTGCTCATGGATTCTTCAAGACTCTCGGGGACAAACTCACGGAAGTACAAATTTGGACTTGAGTTGATATATGTCCAGAACTTGAGTTTCATCAACCAAACTCGAGTACACCATGTGTTTTAGTACCTTAACCATGTTTTTTATTAGAACTCGCAAGAGTGAAGATTTAGAATCGAGTGCATTTGCCTTCAAAACTCGAGTATGAACTAAAGAACTCGAGTGCTTCATATTCTTCAGGTTTTTCAACACTTCTCTGAAACAAACTCTCAAGAGTGCAGAATGGAACTTGAGTGTAAAACACATCTGAACTTGAGTGAAATGTAGGAGACTCAACTTCTATTCTTTGATCTTCATAGCACCAAACTCTTGGGTACAAACTCTCATTCCAGAACTCTCAGGACTCGAGTGCTTCATCCTGAACTCGAGTGCATATCAAATCTGAGCAAGTTTCTGGAACAAGCTTTGCAGTAGTGTGAACAGTCCACTCTAGTTTTCTTTAGATGTGATCAATTCATTTTGGACCCTAAATATGGCAAATGACTTGTCATTGATAAGCTCTTGTCATCTACATTTCAATGCAAAAAGAATCAACTCCAAACTCTTTGTATTCTGTAAGTTGTGATCCAAAGAGTGTAGACAGTGTATTTATTTTTTAGCATCAACTTTCAGAAGCCATATTGTTTTGAGTATAACTCCAAATCTAACATGTTACCTATCCATAGAAAATTTTGTAAGTCTAGTTTCATATGCCACTGGTTTGAACACATTTGGACATGTAATTTGGGAGATATATCCAAAATACCGAACCTGTTTTGGAAAGTGACTGTGATTTAGAGGTCCACTTCCAACATTCATATCTCATTCATCTGAAATCCTTTGAAGTTGGTTTTGGTGTCAATTTAATGAGTTAGGAGTTTAGTTTCATATGCCACTATTTTCATCTCAATCGGATGTGTGGTTGGAGAGATATGTTCAAAATACCGAAGCTTAGTCATGCTAAACATAAAACAAAGCTGAACATAGTACATTTTTCTTCATCCTTAATTCGAGTTCTCAGTCCCAAACTCGAGTTCTCACCCATTTTTGCAGTTATGAACAGTTCCAACTCGAGTTCTCAAATTGGGCAACATCAAAAGGTTGGTTTCTGTCAAAAACTCGAATGCTACAATAACGAAGTGCTATAGTGAACTCGAGTGCTACAGTACAAGCAAACTCCAGTGCTGCAGTGACAACTCAAGCATCGACTGCTATAGTGTCAGCATGCTACAATGACTTATATGCTACAGTCAACTATGTATCTGCTATAGTGCTCAAGTGCTACAGTACCAAACAGTACCAACTGCTATAGTGCCAACTTGAATTCCCTTCTGACCGTAGAAACCTCCAGTAATACTTCTAGGAGCTTGAATCTTGATATTCCCATTAGTTCTTTCAAGTGCTTGTTTCTCCAATCTCTTTCTTTCTTTACTTGACTTATCTACAAGATATGCAACATTAAATACAATTGTTAGTCAATGTAGGAGATTAGTATATTATGAAAACTTTTTACTCTTAATATTTGACATCATCAAAACTAATCATATCTAACACCATTGGAGCTGCGTATTCTACAATTTCCATTGCTACTTGAATTGAAATTAACAATCTTCCTCCACCGCTGGCTTTAATATTACTGGCTCTCTCTAGCTCTTTATTAGAGGCTTTATTACGCACAATCCCTTCTCTCAAACTCCTCTCTTTCTCACTGTTTCAATTCCTCTGTCAGAACTCTTTCGGAGGGATGATCATTAATTTGGTGAATATAATTTAGTTTAAAAGGTCCTGGACTGGTCCAGGCAGTCCACTAGACCTAGTCTGGTCCAATGTGAGCTCGGGCTAATGCTGGATCAGACTGGACTTCGGGCTATCTTGTTCAGTCCAAGGTACTATTCAGACCAGACCTCGGGTTGAGGTCAAACTCGGTCTAGTTTAATCCATGATCAACCCTAATACACGACTACTTTTCTATATAACTGAAGGAATTGATTTGCGGGGGATAATTGTTATAAGGTCTTAAAAATGAATTTAAATATTAAAAAGTTCAATAACATATAAGAAGCATGTAATAACAAGTTTTAGGATAAAAAATGACAATAGCTTGTTTGGAAACTCTATTTCTTATCGGGCTTATTTTATAAGCCCGATTTACGTAAATCGAGATAAATTTCCTCCACATATTTACCTCGTAGACCGTAAAATCAACCTCATAAATTGTAAAAGTTACTTCGTATTCTGTGAATTACGATTTATAAGCACTTATTGAGCTTCCATAAGCTAATCCAAACGAGCCAATATTTATAGTCTTCATTTATATTTAGACTTTTTTAGTTATTAAATTATTATTATTATTATTATTTTGAGTTACAAGGACAGAAATTGACAACATGAATTCTAGACCGGATCTAAGTCGTGACCTCCTACTTATAGAGTTATAGGGACCATCCATATGAATGAGCTCAGGGCCTTAGGGTTAAATTCTTTCTTTAGAACCTGTACTTCTCCCCATTTATATAATCTAAAAAAATAATTAAAATAAAATTTCCATAGTTTTATTTCTCCCGTAGCGGCGTACCCTACCCTATAAAACCCAAGATGGCGCAGTGTCTCAAAAGGCAGCCATGGGAAGCAGGAAAGAGCACAAGCCATCCAAGCCGAAACTCAAAAACCCTAGCACCCCTAAAACCCTCGCTCCAAAGCTAGCTAAGACCAAAGTCACCAAGAAGAATAAGAAGAAGAACGATGGCACAGTCCAAAGCATTGGCAAACCACAGTCTATGATCAACCAAAACGATGAAAGCGTCGAGGAGTCTCAGCCAGCATCAGCTTCAGATCAATTGAGGTTCTTTCTGGATCAGTTTCAGTCTGCAAAGGGCGTCCAACTTTCTTCTCTCGAGTTGGAGTCGCTAAATGGTACTTTTTTGTTAATCATTTTGCAGTTTCTGATTTTAATAAGCCATTGATTTGATTGCTCAGTTTTGGAGCCAATAATGTGGTTTGACGATATGAACTTTTAGCAAATGGAAGGGATGTAGCTAGAGACAAAACATAATTTGAAGTGGTATTGTCCCTATTATTGAGAACTAAATCAGCAACAGATTTTGTTTACTGAAAAAAATGCTCAACTCCTATTTTTTTGGTAACTGGTATACTTAACTGGTATTGTCCCTATTTTTTTTGTTTTTGTTTTGATAACTGGTATTATTGAGAACTAAATCAGCAACAATGTAAGACGACACTGTTCTACCAATCACGGTTGGCATAGTCAAGTAAACTCGCGGAAATAGGAAAAACTGAACTCGTCAGTTTTGTATACTTTATGAAATAGCTAAGGAAATATAAGTACACATCCTAAAAATACTCAAGATGCATTATAAAATGTGGTTTTTAACACAAAAAAAGAAGGTAATTGATAATCGCTTACCCAGTGATAGAAATTAATATCCAGTTTTCAAGTATTGCACACAAAAATAAAATTCCCCATTGCACTAAACTCTAAAGTGGAAGTTCATTAAATTTATTGATTCTGGAGTCTTGCTGCAGCACTCCGTATTTGGGAATTGAAGCTCTGTTTACATTTTGCAGAGTCATGCATTTTGGAGTTACCTCAGGACTCAAATGAAGATGTTAACTCCTTGGGGAAAAATATCAGAGCGGCTTTTGGTCAATCATGGAAAGAGGTACTATGTGAAGGACAGCTTGAGGAAGGAAAAGTTGATGCTGGCAGTCCAGCTGTTCTTATAATTAGTTCATCTGCCTTAAGATCAATTGAACTTTTAAGGTGTGGTTTTTTTGTCCTCTCAATAGAAGTGTTTAAAAAATACAGGCTTGTTCAGTATCACTTTTCTACGTGTAATGTTTTACCCAAAAAGTTAATATGCTTGTGCAGGGGCTTTCGGTCGTTGACAAAAGAGTGTCATGCTGTAAAGTTGTTCTCAAAACATATGAAGGTTGAGGAGCAGGTAATCATGTTGACTCTTCTATATTTTGCTAATTATGAATATTTAACTTGCAGTGTAGGAGTTGAGCATGATGATATTCTCTATGAACCTGCTGAAACTCTAGTCCCCTGAAGCATTTGAATTGCTGAGTGGTTCTTGTATCAGTTTTGTACAAAATTGGGAATGTGGAACTTTTCTCATTCTTAACATATACCATTCACAGATAACTTTTTGTAATAAAACTTGGGAAATGATGCCAAATTTAAAAATACTTTCTGAAGCACTTGCTATGTTGAGTGGTATTGCACGTCAGTCTGATCCCAAGTTTTCAATGATTGAGCTTTTCATTTTTATAGCATGTATGATTTTCAGTGAAATGTCTTTTTTCCACAATTAGGGAAATGATGCCAAATATGAAAATATTTGCTGAAGCACCTGCTATGCTGAGTGGTTCTCATATGTTGCACGTCAGTCTTATCCCAAATTATAAATGGTGGATCTTTCCACTTTGTAGCATGTACTGTTGTTAAAGATGCTTTTTTCCCCCATCTGTTACTTATATTTCTGCTGCCGATGTGAAATGTAAGAGCAGTTCTTGAAGCACTTACAATACTTGCAGTTCTTATATTTTGCATTTTACTTTGATCCCAAATTTTCAGTGGTATATTTTGTCATGTGCGATAATACCATTCAGTCAAATTTCATTTTTCTTTGTCGAAATATTTGGGAACAGATTCTAATTTGAAGAGCATTTACTGAAGCATTTTCTGAGTGGTTTTTGTATTGTGTAATTATAAAGGTAAATTTTTTCTCTTTCACATCAATAACTCACTGTGAGATATCCTTTTTTTGACTCAACCTGGGAGATGATGCTAAATTTAACATTTCTGAAGCACTTGCTATGCTGAGTGGTTCTTATATTTTGCACGTCAGTCTGATCCCCAGTCTTCAGTTGTGGTTTTTCACCAAAGTTCAGTGAGGTGTCTTCATTATAATGTTTGATGCTTGTATTCTTACATTCTCTAGTTGATCTTTCAATAAGATTGATTGGTTTTGGCAGAAAGATAGCCTTTTGTTAATAGTCTCCTAACTCGAAGATGCATCTCTTCAATGTTTTTTGTCCCAAAACCACATAAAAAGACATTGTACCGAAAAACCTATCTCTTCCTTTTACAGCATATAATTCATGGTTAGAAATCCTTTCATTCTTTCTTTCTGGTCACAATTTGGGAAATGATGCTGAATTTATAACCATTTTCTGAAGCGCCTGCAATGCTGAATGGTTCTTATATTTTGCACGTCAGTCTGATCCCAAATCTTTAGTTGTGGTTTCTCATTGTATTGCAAATGATTCAGTGAGATTTCTTCCTTTTTTGTCACAAAATCTGGGGAATGATGCCAAGTATCAAAATATTTGACTGAGCACTTGCTATGCTAAGTGTTTCTTATATTTTGCACGTCAGTCTGATCCCTAGTTTTGTTGTAAATTTTGGATAGGGGTCTCTCTAGCATGTAGTGTAACTGTTCACAGTGATATGCCTTTCTATCTTCGTTGCAAATATTTATAACTAATGCCAAATTTGAAAGTAGATGCTAAAGCACGTACTATGCTGAGGGGTTCTAGGGGTTGTGATACTAACCCATCAAATATCTCTTTCATCTTATTGTTCCTTTGGTGACTGCAGGTTTCCCTGCTAAAAAACCGTGTTAACATTGCAAGTGGCACGCCAAGCAGGTTGGTTATATTTCATTTCTTTTAGAATACTAAACCTCAAATGAAGACATCGAATAGCTCTAGTATTTCATTTGGTGACTTAATTTACAGTCTTAAACACTTGTTGTATATAACATATGTGCATAACTTCCTTCTTTATTTCAGGATAAAGAAGCTCATTGACACTGAGGCACTAAGCCTCTCAAGGTTACAAGTACTTTTACTTGACATTCACACAGATGTGAAGGGTTATTCTTTGTTTACCTTGCCACAAGTCAGGTTTGGCTATGATCTATTTTCTCTCAATTATGGGTTACAAATTAAGAAATTGATGAGTTATATATGATTTGCTCTTCTTTATATATAATTTATTGGCAGCGATGAATTCTGGGACTTGTTCAAGACTTATTTGTATCAACCAATGGTCCAAGGTAATCTGCGAATCTGTCTCTATGGTCCATGTCATCTGGCTGTTCGGTTAAAAGGCAAACGAGGGCTTAATGATTCTGATAAGTAAATTCGTCCCTTAATTGTGGATTTTTGAGGCTTGTATTCTTACAATTCACTATTTAATTTTAGAATGAGAATTATTGGTTTTGGCAGAAAGATAGTCTTTTTTCTTATTAGCTTCCTTTTCCATCAACTTGAAGATGCCTTCCCAAGATACATTTCTTCAATGTTCTTCCCTAAACGACCACGGGAAATCCCTGTCTTTGCCATAGAATCCGGTATTGACATCTTCCTTAGAATATTTTAATTTTTTCTATTGTACACAAAACGAGATATATAATATTTTATACATTGGTTATCATGCTGATTTGTTTTCCTTCTCAGCTTTCATTTGCCAAAACCAACAAGTCCTTGGAATTTGTCTTAAGTTTCTAATTCTGATTTTGTTTTTGGGATATTGTTGATATTTTCAAACTAGGGTGCAATTTCAAAGAGATGCACTATGTTTATGTGATTTGGTTCATGCCATTAAGAGGGATGGTGCACATGTATGAAAATGTTTGATTGGATTACAAAGAACCACGGAATAAATAGGAATAATAAATCAATAGACAAGTATTTCTGTCCAAATTATGCTCCTTGTACTTGTGTATATAAGCACACATATATAATGGTCTTGCTATACATTGGTATAATCAGATTGTCTATTTATCCCATTAATTCTTCTTTTTCATCAGTTTTATTTAGAAGTATAATAAAATTTTTATTAACGGAAATTGTCTTGGTGTATAAATATACAAACACAATTAAAGTGTATATATGCTAGAGTATTCATTATAATTTCCATATAAATATGGAATTCAGCCAATGAACTGAATGTAAAAAATGAGTCAAAGGAAGGAGTCAATGTAGTAAACGAATGACTTATAAGTTCATCAATGGTCTTACAAAAAATGTTGAGGTAATGTCTACAAGTTCATTATTACAGGACTAGTGAGATCGCAATTTGCGGGTTGGGTCTAATGGAAATGTTTCATTTCTCATAACGTGGTAGATCAATGTTTAAATTTTGGTTGAAAAAAATGCTCACATTTAGTGTCTACTAGGTCTAGCCAAAAAAAGGGAAGAAAAAAAAAAAAATCCTACGAGCAGTACGAGTCTCACCCCATTTATGACCCCTAAGTTGCCTATATATTTCACCTACTCTATCCGTTTTCTTGACTCATGGACTCTTTGCAAATTCCTGACTTAAATTCTCAGCAAACTTCATTATTGAGTGGTCCATATTGGGAGATGAGTCCTTCAAAGTTTTGCGGACACTTCTATAGGCATGTTTGAATTTGCTTATGAAGAGCTTGTTCATACAAATTTGTGATAAAACTCTTCTTATATTTACCTATATTTGAAAAGTAGCCAATTAAAGCCGACACTCCAACACTGGCTACTTCATGTTCGTCCTTAGATGATTAGACATCAGTTGACTGCAAGATGTTTCTCAAATGTAGCAAAGTTTGTATATGTTTGAAGTCCTTGTTTGGCATTCACGACAGCTGTAATTCTACAATATTTTTCATCATCCTCAATAAGAGATGTATGCGTTTCTGCACCCATTTCCAATGCACGGTATTATTGACTTGGTGTGTGTCTATGTTCTTCGACTAATTCTTAATATAAAATATAATTGATTTTTTTTAAGAGATTAAAAAAATTAAATAAATTTTTAATTATAACATATGTTAGGTATTAATAGACTGTATGTCACTTTGTGAGTAAGATAAATTAGTTTACTTTAATAGTAAAATAAATTAGTTTAAAAAAAATGATAAATATAAATATTTTAAAATAATTTATTTACATTCTTTAATCTCCTTAAAAAAAATTAATTGAATATTATATTAAGCACCTGAGCAAGTAAATTGCCGTATGAGTAAGTCTAGTTCAGCAGTGTTCCCTTAATCTTCATGCATGGTAAGAAGGTATAACTTTATAATCAAATATTATCTTATTGTCTGTTTGGATTAGCGGTGAAGTGACTTTTTTTTCTAATGTGGCTTTTACAGAAATCATATTATAAATATGATTTGTGTTTGGATTGGTGGTGGGAGAAGTGACTTTTTTTTATACCTAGTGAAAAAGAACCAGAAGTTACTTCAATGAACTTCTAGGAAAAACAGTTTTTTTAAGGCCAATAAATGCTATTGTGTTTTCAAATGGGTCTACAGATGCCAAATATATTTTTACTCTCCAAATGAGTTTTTTCCCCATGAATTCCCAAACAGGCCCCCTTAGATGATTGTCAAAAGCGATGCTGTCAGGATTGGTGAGTTCGAGCTGTCAATTGCGCTAAAAGTAACTAAGAATTGGTTGTGTACTTCAAAAAAAATATTATGAATGAGTTTTCATTGTTATAATATTGGGTTAAGGTCTAATTTTATTTCAAAAATTTTGTGTGCGTGTTGTAGGTATATGGAAGTTTCCCCCTCTTAATATCACTCTAAAAGTGTTAAAAAAAATAAAAATAAAGGAGCAAAGTAGCTCTAGTGTTAAACCGTAAACATTTTCTAAAATATCATCTTAGAGGTGTTAAAAAAGAGTAAAGTAGCTCTAATATGAAACCGCAAACATTTTTTAAAAAAGAGTAAAGTAGCTGTAATGCTAAATTGGAAACATTTTAAACAATTAGTGGTGATATTGCTCATTTTTTTTAATACTTTTTGGATATTATTGATCCCAAAAACAACTTCCGGATATTCATACTTCCTACGTGAAAACTTGCTGGGGAATTGGATCTTAACACTATAATATTTTCATACACATTATTAAAATAAAATGCATTACTTTAAGAAAGAATCTCACTAAAGGATCACCAAGCAAAAAAAATTTTATCAAAGGAGTAAAAGAATACGAAATAGGGTTTTGAGTTTGAGTCCTACGCCTTTAACATCCCAATTTTTTATACTAATAATTAACTAATATTAGAAAGAATTATTTCATGATTAAAGGAATTTATCATGTAATTCTTAGAATAAAAAGGGGTTGGTTAAAATATGATTTATAAAAAAATTAGAAATAATAATATTTTATATTAGTGTAATTGTAAAAAAAATATAGAAATAAAAATAATACAAAATTAAAAAATGAAATGAAATCAAAAAGAAAAGAAATGTAATGTAATAATGATAGAAATGTTGAAAAATAAAGAGTTAAGGGGCAAAAAATGCTCATGTGATTTTTTCAAATGGGTACTTAGCACCAAATATTTTTGTTGGGCGCAAAAATACATATGAACTTTTTAAAATATGGCAAAAATGCCTACTTCGTTAATAGGTATTAACGTCTGTTATGTGAGACTCATAATATTATTTTTTTGAGGTGCAAAAATACCCATAAACTTCTCAAAATGGGCAAAAATACACACATCGTTAACTGATACAAACTTCTGTTTTGTAGGATCTACATTCTTGTTTTTAGTGATTATTTAATTTTTGAAAAAAAAAACTTTCAAAAGCACTCAATGACTTCAACGATTCACTCTTCGATATTCTCAAACTCTCCACCAAGTTTTAGACTTCTAGTGGGCATTTAATGAAAGCACCAATATGATGATTACAAGTCCAAAATAGAGCCTATCTCAAAAGATTAACCTATTAGGAGGGAAATCCCCTTAAACTTATAAACCTCACTCTACTTGTGAGATTTCTTGATGTGAGATTCATAACACTATGCAACAATTTTTTTCATTTTAATTTAAATAATCAAACTCTTAAAGATATTGACAACAGATGACGAGACACTGATGGGTGATTTACAGTCAATGACTTTGAGGCTTCTTTCTTTTCATGCTCTATTAGTTTGACTAAATGAAGAAGCAATGTTATTTTCTAGAAGACTAGGCCTAAGTTGACAAAGAAGCGTAAGGTAAAGAGAGATGATACTCCATAGAGAGATTGAAAGAGACGAAGAGTGAATCGTTTGGGAAAGGTCTCACGGGAGATTAGATGAAAAGGGGTGGGGAAGAGAGAGAGAGAGATAGAGGGTGGAGAATTTTTTTTCTAAAAAATTAGATAATCATTAAAAACAATAATGTGAATATTATTAAATAGAAGTTTGTACCAGTTAATTGTGCAGGTATTTTTACCCTATTTTGAGAAATTCATGGGTATTTTACACTCAAAAACAAAGTTTATGAGTATTTTTGAACTTTAAAAAATAATACTGTGAGTTTCACATCACGGATGTTAATACCTATTAACGATGTAGGCATTATTACCCTATTTTAAAAAATTCATGAATATTTTTACATTCCAAAAAAATATTTAGTATTGGGTGCTTATTTTAAAAAAGCACGCAGACTTTTTTTCCCTTAAAAAAAAAAAAACAAAGATGCTAAAGTGCCGACGGCCCTTTAACCCAATATGCAAGTGGGGATTCAAATTAATAAATCCCATCAGGTCATTTTCTGTTGCGTGAAAATGTCCAACTGTGTCTTCTTCTTTCACGCTGCTGTCTGCCATTTTCAGTGTGGAGCAATCTTATAGATTATTTTGGTAATTAAACTCACTTCTTTTCAACAAATTCCCTTTATGAAAATTATTCCACATTTTTTCTCCTTTTAATGAGAGTAATATTGTGTTGATTAGTGAAAATTTTGGAGTTAAGGTTTTGAGAGAGTTTTGAGTTTTGATGATAGATCACTATATATAGGTAGAGGAATGCTGATAGCTAATTTTAATAAATTTGGATTTATTATTTGGTTGTCTTATGATTTTATAATGGATTTCTCTTAAAAAAAGATTATAAATTAATTTTTTTTGGATGTTTTTGCTGATTAAATTTGGGTTAAGCAATTTATTTGGATTAATGGAGATATTATTGAAATTTTAATCGATTTAATTTGTTAGATTTTAAACTATATGAAATTATAATTTATAATTGAATTAGAATTTGATATGATTTTTATTATATAGAGGTTTGGAGAGTTATTTAATAATTGGGTTGAACTCATATAAGTTAGAAAAAAGATTTAATTGATCTAGGATGTTGATATTGATTATTTTGTGACCATGAGTGTGTGTTGGAGATGAAATTTTAACTTATGAAATTCAAGGATTAAAGTGAGCAATTTTGAGGATTTTAAAGTGATTGGAGGAAATTATTGCTATTAAAGATTTTATTGAGTGAAATAGAGTTAAGAAATTTTAGGATTTGTGATTTGAAAAGATGATTTGAAGAATAAATAAAATGTCATTTTTCCAAGGAAATTAAAGTAAGCCAATCATGGGGTTTAATTACTATTATTTACTATTGTATTAGTTAGCATTATTATTAATTTTATTAACATGTAATTATATATTTATTGTAAAGTGAACTTGAATTTGACTTCTTAAACCTGAATTCTTTCAAGTTTAGTTTTTGTGTCCAGAACTTGAGGTAACAACTTCCAATTTACCTTGTATGTTTGTTGAGGTGATTATAAATATATATTGGTATTTTCAAATGGTACAAGTATATATTATAGTATATCACATATGAGAAATATATATATATATATATATATATATATATATATATATATATATATATATATGAAATGTATGTTTGTGAGTAAACTTTTTAGTTAAGCAGGCTTAAATTGTTTATCTTGTGATTGTAATGTTGATTATACATATCGTTGAATATACAATATGAGGATAAATCATTGATGTGGAAGTTTGTAATGATGAACTACATATTGAAGTGTACTAGATTGTGATGAGCTGTGATTATGGGAGGTTGATTCTTTTATATCACGTGGTATAGCCGTTACTGTGTGCACAATGTATGGCTTTTGTTGGGATTGGTAGGCACACAGGGGAAGAATTTAAAAAAAATTAAAATTACAAAAGTTTACCAATCTCAAGCGGATCTATCAATGGAATTTAAATCGAGTTAGAAAGAGTTGTACCTTTTTGAGTTTTTCCTTTTTGATCTTGAGGAGCCAACTACTCAGATCAGCTCCCTCTACTGGTATCCACACGAACAGGACCCAACACCAACAGCGTGCTAGTGCCTCCAATGCCCCTCTAGGGTTTTCTTGCGGCTCTCCATTTTTCCGTCATCATTAGAAAACCCTAGCTCTGACATTTTAATAACTAGTTAGGGTTATCTATTTTATGATGGATATTGGATTTTTTAAAAAATTAATCTTAATTAATTTCAAAATCCTTATCATATCAATTAACACTTAATTGTTTTGATAAGTTAATTAAATAAATCTGGTTTAATTAAATCTGTCCAACAATTTTAATTTAACTTATTTATTTAATTAGAATAAAGAGCCAATGGAATTTAATTTATCTTCATAAATTAAATATGAGATATTATCATATAATATCTTTATATATATATATACACAATATAATAATATCATCATATAATATAATATTATCGTATGATCATACAATATAATATTATCATATATATAATATATATTATCAAATAATATATATTTTATATATAATATAATATTTTCATATTATGTATTTCAAAAATACATATGTGTATATAATATTATTAATTTTCTTTTCCAAATATAAATATACACACACACACACACACGCACACATAAATATTTATCAAATAAATATTCACACAACATGTGTACACAATAAATATATATTTAAAATTCGTCCACCATAGATTAAACATTGTATTTATTGAATCTTAGACGCATCTTAGATTTAATGAATCTGGACATTATAACTCGTGTTGGGCTATTCTTGTGTGCAACCCTATAGGCCCATACAAAGTTGGCAGTGGGCCAATGACTATACTAACCTATAAGTCGTAAGCGGCCTCTAGCAAGACATTACGATTACCCAATTCATATGAGGATCGGCAATACGATATAACCTGTCATATAACCATATCAAGTCCCTTTTGTCACACGATATTTCAGTCAAGGATGAGGTATGGAGAATGTCATACTCCTATTCCTGACCATTACTTTCTCGATCCCTGAGTAGTCTGACTATAGAAATGGAAACTCCTTTCCATCGTAGTATAGCCATACATTTCTCAGACTCACTCATCGAGGAGCCTAGTAATATCTCTCTACTAATGTGAGGGGCAAATTCCATCTTGACCATTCACATTCCTCTGCATGAAAACCACTAAGCTCGATTGTAGCCTTTATCATCACCCGGTTAAAGGTGACTTTTGACTAAGTCAAAGCTTAGTGACTCTCATGTAGAAATCCATGATGATCTCAGGTCAAAGGGCATTGTGACGTGGTTATATATGAGATAAGATTATGAATTGATCCAAGTAGCTTTCTCATAGCGGGTCGGTCCAGCACCTTGTACTTCTACAAGTGCCTAAGACTTTGATTCGTATCCTCATACCTTATCAAAGTCATATTGGTCTTATTTCATCTTTACTCCCATATAGATGACCGACCAGGGACATTTAGGACAATCATTATGATTTATCTAAGGATATATTTATCACAGTGAACATGCGAAGAATGTAATAACTAAATGGAGAAATTCATTGAATAAAAATTATTCAAAGTATAATGATTGGCCCCTAGGACACAATTTCCAATAGCTTTGATATTCTCAGAGCCCTTGGTATCATCTTTCTTTTGGTTGGGTTAAGGGTCAATTCAAGGGACGTGACACCTTTCCATATTTAAAGGAAAGGGAACTCATAGTTTGATATGAGTTCTGTAGTTTTTGGCCAGGTTACACCTCATTATTAGAGAGCTTGAGATAGTCTTGTTAAAGACATTAATCTTATTATATGTGTTACCCCATGGGTTCTGTTAGCAGTTATAATGTTGAGGGAGTTTTATGCATATTGAATGGTTCTCTTGAACTACTAATGTTTTTAGAAAACTATTTAGCCTTATTATAAGAACATATATTTTACCCATTTAACTATCTTATAATCATTTCTTTTATATTTGTTAAATTGGAATTGTGGTTATGGGGTCCTTGTGACTCACCCTATCGTTATTTATTATTTTTCACGCAAGGTTTCAGGTTGTGCTACCAAGGGGAAGGCGTCCGACACTTGATTTGATTTATCAATCTTGTATGTCTCATTAAATTATAGAGCATAGTCTAATGTATATATATTGCCAAACTTCAGGGCCTTTTTGATATATGTTGCATATTTTGAATACTCCGATGCATATTAGGATTTGTATTGTAGACGGAGCCCCTTTAATACATTGTTTTATTGTGTGGGCTGATTTGTTAGAGGTTGAGCCTAGATGTTTTTATTTTATGTGAAAGAAATGAATTTAAGCATTCAAATGCGGATATATCTTCATTATAATGAGCTGTGGTGATTATGATTATATTGAGGGCTTCAAATCCCCTAGCTAATTTATAAATTGTATTAATTATGCTTATATTTTGTCAATCAAATGGTTCAAGTTTTTCCTACCATGGTAGAGTTTTTTCCTTTCATGATAAGACCTTGATTGTTTTGTAACGAAGTTGAAGTCACATTAACTATGGTAGACTTTGATCTATATGGTTTCATGTCTTTATACCATGGTTGACTTTTCTAGTATTTAATGCAATTATTCTGACTATAGTAGTCTTTTGTGTAGGTCTCTTTGTTATCTACCTTAATACCAATTAATGTTTTGTTAAGTTATTTGAAATGATTAATTATTTGGTAATTATAGGAGGTTGTTTCAACACCTGTGGTGGAAAAAGATGATAATATAAAAAACACAAACTCTCATAATTCGACATCATTTGCAAAATAACAAGTAGAATATGATATTTTAACAAGCTGATTTCATGTTTTAATAATTTTCCCAATACATCTTTTAACAAGTCCCCTAATGCTAGCTGGTGATTATTATTGTGGTTGTTAGGATTTTTTTAGTTAAGGGCATATAATTCTTTTTATATTATAAATGGGTACATTAATTACATACTACTCCCTACATCCTGGTTTATAGTGTAAGATCTATTTATCTAATTTGATTAAATTAAGTTAATTAATAGATTTTTTTCTTAAACACCCTATTAATCTTCCTCTCTCTTATTTGATTATTGTTAAAAGAGTATCAATATGAGTAAATTAGAAAAATAATGAAAAATATGAGAAATTAATATTGTATTTAGGATCAAGATCAATGCTCCAATTAGATTCTTTATTAAGAAGTGGAGGAAGTATATCATAGTTCTATATGTATGCGAAACAAACTCTTAACCCTACCAAACGGCGCATAAGTTTTTAGAACCAACTAGTTTTCCACAAGCAGTGTACAATACTTTGGGAATGAGAGAAATTTTTTTTTTCATTATTGATGGATGGAACAAGGAATCTCCATTTTGTGACTCAACAAGCTCCAATTCCTTCATTGTATCAATTTCTCCTGGACCAACTATTTGTAAAATACTCCTATTGGTCTTTAATGGGACTTAATGGGGAAGATATCAGTCTTTAGTGTAAGACTTATTTTTTTATATTTGTTAATTTTTTTCCTAATTTACCCTATATAAGAGGCAAGCTTCATCTAAGAAGGGGTGAATTGGGTGATGTCAAATTTTTTGGTTGATACGGCTAAGTTGAACTGAATGAAGAGAGTTTAGAGATGAGAGAAAATGCACACAGAAATTTACACTGGTTCGACACCAATCCCAGGCCTATGTCCTGTCCTAAGAGATCAACACATTCTGAGGTTTTCTCCAATCTCCAAGATTCAGTTTGGCTCTTGGAACGCATAGTACAACAAATGTCCTCGGAAAGACTACGAGCAAAAACGTTCTACACTTAGAACTTTCTCTCCCCCTTACGAAAAGTCTTACAAGCAGAGCAATTCCAACGAATCTTCTCTCCTGCTTACTTATGCTAGTCTTACGAGCAGTAACGTTCTCTCCTGCTTGCACCTTGTAAGTCTTACGAGCAGAAAGTCTTCCAAGGAACTCTCTCTATACCTTCCCCTGTAAGGAAATTCTACCATCTTAATGTCCCTTTACCTTGAGATGAAGATTACAATGTAAGTGTTTACAAAACTCTCTTACAGAGTGGATATGATCAACACTGAAGTACAATACAAATAAAACTCAAAAATACTTTTAAAGACTGTAAGCTCTTTCGTGTTTTTTGTTTTTTGTCGTGGTTGTTGTCTTTGTCTTTGAAAACTCTTTATATAGAAGTTCTGAAGATATACATTGTAGTGTTTTTGTTAATGACTTGTTTCACACTTGGAACAAACATTAAATGATGTTTAAGAATGATAACAAGTGTAAATACAAAGATTAGATAACACATAAGCATATTCGGATTGATCGCTGAATTTCATTTTTCTTTTATCAACACAAGAACTCAAGTTCTTCATACCAAACTCGAGTGCATAGTATAACTTCAATATCTTCAGAAGTCTTCTGTTAGAAACTCGCGAGAGTGCAATTTTAAACTTGAGTGCAAAACTGCCCAGAACTTGAGTGCAAGACTAATAACTCGAGTTCTCTATGAATTTCCAGTTTCTGTATGGATTTCTAGTTGAAACTCTTAGGAGTGCATTTCAGGACTCGAGTGTAGATGTCCCAAGAACTTGAGTTTGAAACCCCAAACTCGACTGAATACACTGTTCATGGTTTCTTCAAAACTCTCGGGTACAAACTCATGAAAGTGCAATTCTGGACTCGAGTTGATTTATGTCCAAAACTCAAGTTTCATCAATGAAACTTGAGTGCACCAGGTGTTTCAGTATCTTAACCATGTTTCTGACAAGAACTCGCGAGAGTGAAACTAGACCACAAAACTTGAGTGTGAGTAACCAAACTCGGCTGCATCTCATTCTTCTGATTTTGTCTAAGTTTATGGAACAAACTCTTAAGAGTGCAGAATAGAACTCGATTGCAAAACACATATGAACTCGAGTGCATCATCACAAACTCGAGTGTACTTCATATTTCAACTTCTGATTAATTCTCTGGGATAAACCGCGAGAGTGCAATTTGTCAACTCGAGTGCACTTGGTCTAAAACTCAAGTAGATATTGGGAACTTGAGTTCTCCACATTTTCTTCAAAGCTTCATATCTTTCGGGTACAAACTCTCATCCCAGAACTCTCAGGACTCAAGTGTATTTCTTCTCAGAACTCAAGTGCATAACTTCTTGGCATGTATACAATTTAAATATCAGTTAATACTTGACAGAATTTACAGTGGGAAATACTAATTGGACTCGAGTGCAACTGCCAAACTCGAGTTCATTACTCTGAGAACTTAAGTGCTTGCATTTAATTCGAGTGCACCAGTATGTTTATAGATTATATCAATGTGAGTTTGTGCAATGCTTTCTTTAGTAAATTTAACATGTTGTACTTAGATAAACTTGATCATTTTCTTGCAAAAACAATTCATCACTATTTTGTTATCATCAAAATATGGATTCTAACACCCTATTTCTACTTCATCAACAATAACAAAATAAGAGAGAGATAGATAGAAATTAGAAAGATTATTAGGGAATTTCAGAAAAAATATAGCTTATTAACTAAATTAAGTAATTTTCTTAATCTAACCAAATTACATAAACACGTCTTGCATTAAGAACACGAGTAATAATTATCTTTGATATTTTATATTACCATCTCTAGCTCAAAATATATGAGTTAAATATGTGAGGGGGAGGGGTTTGGTTTCTTAATATAAAATACAGTTCACTTTTATCTTATTATTTAATACATTTTTTCTAATTTTATTTTATCTCTCTTCTCTCTTTTTTTGCCAATCATTCTCTCTCATCTTCTTTTTCATTCATTCTCCCCCCCCCCCTCAATCTCTCCATAAATAAGGTTTTTTTGGGAGAGTTAGTTACTTTTTTTTTTAATTTTTGTTGTCTTTAATTAATTTTTTAAATTTTATAATTGAGTTATATTTATCCTATATTTTGAATTAGAAGGAGTATATTTCTAGGTAGGAGTGTCACCTTTTATCATGAGTAATTAATCTATATGCATCTATAAAAACCAAAAAAAAAAAAAACCAACTACAATCTAAATATCCAAATATAAATACTTCCCTTTGGCCAAGTTGCATAGATATGTCAAACTGATATTTTTTTCCCTTGCCACAACAAAATGAGAGGACTCCATTTCATTCATAAAATCAAAGTATCAAAACCAAGAATGAAAAGTTTGTTTGGTTATAAGCAGGAATGGTTTTGATAATTTCTAACATGAAACCAAACACACATCGCATTTGTATAATATGCTTGTATCATCTCTAGTGTAATGATTCACAATCACTAATATGTGTATAATACACAACATTAATGAAAAATTCCATTAATGAAGAATACTTATATAATTAATTATATTTATATGAGACGGCTAGCCTCTCATCCACTTTACTGCGGACCACTTAGTCCCAGAAAGTACCTCACATGCTTTATGGACGCTCTTCGGATCCAATTGTCCACTTAGTCCCTGTATAACATGCCAACACATAAATATGTTCAATCGTGGGGTTGACAAAAATAGTCAGATCACACTTGCAATTCTCTTAAATTATTGTCTAATTTTACTTGGTGGAACTTTAATTCAGAGCATTTAAATTCTCTAGAACTATCACAAAATTAAATAGGTATATATAAGTTGAAATTAGCATCTAAAAGTTAAATAATTGTCCGTCATTATGTGATACATGACGTTTTCATCATTTCCCTTCCATAATACAATACTTCCTCTAGTCCTAGATGTAGGAATGAGATCTTTAATTTGTAAAGATTAATAAAATTAGTTAAGTTAATTACTTATAAAAAGTATTAGAGAAGAGGAAGAGACTTACATATAATTTTAATTGATTTAGAAAAAGCTTATGATTGCGCACCAAGAGAAATACTTTAGAAAGTATTAGAAAAGAAGGGTGTGTGTGTTATATATATCAAAACTATACAATATATGTATGAGAGCATAACAACATGTGTAAGAACACCTGGACGGGATACAAATGACTTTTCTATAAAGATCGGCCTACATCAATGATCATCTTTGAACCCTTATTTGTTTAACCTGATTTTCGACATTCAAATCGAGCTTATGTATGAGGAAATCCCTAAGTGCATACTTTTGACTAACGATATAGTTCTTTTGGTTAAGTCACAAGAAAATATTAACTTAAAACTTGAGTTGTGGATAAGGAACTTGGAATTAAAGGGCTTTCGCTTGAGTAAGAGCAAGATAGAAATATGTATTACAATTTTGATGAGACAAGTTAAAAAGTGAGGAGGTTAAATGGGAGATTAAATCACTACACAGGTGACAAAATTTAGATATCTTGACTCAATTATACAAAAAGACTAATCATAGAATTCAACCTTCCAGTTCTAAATGTAAAAACTAGTAGTGGAGTTTACTTTAGTCCTAAGTACAAAACCTTTGATTTAATTTATCTTTCAAATTTATATTTTTTCCCTAAACTCTTCTGATTGGTTATATATATTGAGGGGTTTCTATCAATGAAGTAGTATCCAATGCAAATAAGATAACTTAGGAAAACCAACACATTTTTCTTTTACAAATAACAATATTAACAAACTTTATCCTATAAGGTAGGGTCGGTTATATATATCGCACAACGCTATTATGCTCTATCAATAACTAAAACTTTAGTTAAATTATTAACCAAGAGGCCCCTCTAAATAACTTCATTGAAATAACTTCATTGACTGTTTATTTCGATCTTCCTCTATCCATTTTCATAGCACTCCATACGTTTTGATTTACCCTTGTTATCAGCGCATCCAATGGCTTTCTTTATACATGCCCGAACCACTTCAAATGATTTTCAACAATTTTCTCTTCAATATATACCACACTAACCCTTATTTTATTTTATTTTATTTTGTATACCACATATCCATCTCAATATTCTCATTTAAGCCACTTCTACTTTATGCTCACTCTATTGCTTTAAAACCCAATATTTGCTACCATATAATATTATCAGTCTTATAGTTGTACGATAAAACTTCCTTTTACCTTATTAGATACATTCTAATCACAAATAATTTTGGTAGCCTTTCTCCATTTAAACCACCTAGGAGTACTAAATATGACATATTCACTAACATTGGGTCATTAGGGATAAACTTTTGCTGAACAAGCCAAGCCATAATTAAATCAATCCAAATCCTCTATATTCATAAAGTAAACATGGCCAAGAAAAAAATCGCAAAAATAAATATGCATAGTGTATTTGGAGGGATGGAGGAAAAAGGCAAAAAAAAAAAAGGGAATAAAAAAAAAAAATGTGAGTGCATAAACAATTTTTTTTTTTTCAATTTTTGTGTCTCTCCTTCCAAATGTATGAATATATGAATGTATAGGTAATTTGAATCACAATGGATACAAGGAAAACAAAGTTAGAAAGCTAAAAAGATTGAAGAAAAAATGTTGATGATAATCCACAACAAGGCTGGAGGACATTAACTTGCAATATATAACCAAAAAAGGAAGTAGAAGCACAATTAGAATAATTAGTTGCTAATGAGCTTGTTTGGAATAACGGTTGAAAATTTCATAAGTGCTTATGAATTGTAATTCACGGAATATGAAGTAACTTTTACGGTCTACAAGGTGCTTTTACGGTATACGAGATAAATATGTGGAAGAGATTTATCTCGATTTACGTGAATCCGGTTTATATAATAAACCCGATTCAAATAAGTGATAACAAACAAGCACAATGTCTCTTGCTATTTTGTTCAGTGTCCAGGTTAGTATTCATGATTCCTAGCTAGGCAGATCCTACTACATAGTAGACTAGCAGTCTTTGACCTTCACATAAGGTTTTATTTTAATTCTTTAATTTTATAAAATGTCTTTTTAAATCCTTTAACTTTAACATTGTTAATAAAAATTGTTGACATTGAAATTTTAAATATTGACAAAATATTTTTAAATGCTGTCATATTAAAATTAATAATAATAATAATAAATTATTATTATTATTATTATTACCCAAAAAAATAATCATTTGAAACTAACAGTATTAGATTTGAGGAACTAAACAAAAACTTTATATAAAGTTATAGGATTAAAGATATGTACTTTTGCCCTTCATTGTATCGTCATCAATTTATTTATTTAATAAATCCATGACAAATAACATTACTTGTAAGGATGGGTAATGTGACTCATTTTTCATAACTGCATGGAAAAATGTGTATATGTGCGCTTATATAACAAGAAAATATGGGTACTAACCATATTCCAGAAAAGTACGGCATTTCCTTTAATAGGTTTCACAGATAGCCCTTTGAGAATTTTTCCACCACAGCTACACTCACTTGAACCACCCTGCAATGCGTTTATATGTGTGTTGGTAACATAATTGGTTCTTTAAAACACAGGAGCAGGACATGATTAAGAGCCTATCTTTATAACTACAGCATGTGACATCATAACCTCAGAATAAAAAATTTAAAATATATCCAAAAAATGTTAACATGATGGTTCCAGAAATTGAAAATTTGGTCAAGTGCAAGGATAATAAAACACTTAGGATCTTGCAATTAAAGAATCTTTCAATTAAGCATAAAAGAGAAAATAAAGAAGCCTTTATATAAACAAACTAATAAACTAACCCATAACTCAAGAAACTAATCAAATTTAATTAAATCAAATCAAATAATAATGATAAAATATACATATTTAATAATAAATACTAAAGGATATCCCTAACACTACAAGAAAAATGCAATTTCCGACAGAATTTGCCACGGAATGGAGGCTTTTTGCGACGGAATTTCCGACGGAAAAAATCCATCGCAAATAGTGCCGTCGCAAATTTATTTGCAGTGGAATCTAACTTTCCGTCTCAAATTGAGGCGGAATTTGCCACGGAATTTTCCCTCGCAATTTAAGAAGGAATTTGAGACGGAACAAATTCCGTCTCAAATTTTGTGGCAAATTCCGTAGCAAATTTGCCTATGCCATTTTTCAATGGAAACCACCGGCTGGCAGCCATCACCGGTTGGCAGTCGCCACGTGTACCCATCACCGACCATCGCAACCTCTCCTCCGACCACCTATGTCTTGGTCACCCGCCGCATGTCCCGGTCAACTGCCACATGTCGCCCTCCATCGCCCGCCACATGTCGATAGCTCAATATGGTTGCATTTTGTGACCAAGTTGGGATTCGAAGCCATGACCTCTCACGCGTGTGCCAGTACCTTTGCCAGTTGAGTTAGGAAGAACTTATGTGATTTAAATATAAAATCATATATATATATATATATATATATATATATATATATATATATATATATATGTATGTATGTATAAATAATAATTTTTTTATTTATATTATAATTTAAATTATAATATAATTAATATATAATAATTATATTAATCATTAATTAAATAAATCATAACAAAAAATTTTAAAAAATTAATAAATATATATTTGCGAAGGAATTTCCCACGGAATAATTCCGTCGCAAATTCTGGTTTGTGATAGAATTTTCGAGGAATTCTTCTTTGGAAAATTCCATGGCAAATTTCGTCGGAAATTTTCCGACGAAATTTTTGACAGAATTTGGACAACTTTTTAGAAGGAATTTTTTTCCGTCTCAAATTTCATAAAAAATGGACTATTTTTTTTGTAGTGTAATAATACTAATAATTAATTAATTAATATTTCTAAACTTGATATTCTCAAACAAATTTAAATCAAACATGACACTTTACCTCCTATGGAAATGAACCTATATTTGTGATTTTTTTTTTGGGTCCAGCTACACATCTGCTTCATATCTATCATTTAATAATGGCTTTTACAATTAGCTAAATGAAAGACTTCAAGAAGCAACAAGTTTACCTTTGGGAAATATGTTTCACCTCCATCAGCATCGTCGCTTAAATACATAAGCATCGTCGCTATTCGCTGCCCACGTTCATCTGACTTGTACTGTTGTGAAACCGAAAGAGAAGGCACAAAGTGGTACAAATTGTTTGATTTAAACACTTCAAGGCAATTCTTATCAGTACAAAAATGGAAAAGACAGCAATGAGGGGAATGAAACTCACAGTATCAGGAAAAAAGTCATTATGCTCGTTGAAATATTGATTCTTCTCATACCTGCGATTCTGTAGACATCAGCCTTGGCTACCAGGAAGGCCAGAATTTACTGTTGGAAAAGAATGGAGGAAAATAAACAAGTCCTACCTCAAAATTTGAATATACTCTCCATTTTCGATTGGTACTTGAGCATAGACTGAAATTCTATTTTCAATCGCCTAGATGTGCGAATTGAGCATGTTTTTATCAAAATGTTCAATTAATCCTCACCAAAAAGAAAAAGGTTTTTCATTATTATACAAATCAATTACCAAATATGCAACTCAAGTGCAAGCATAAAGCAAAACTAAATAATTATTTTGAAGGAAACAAAAATTCTCATGTAATGATGAAAGCAATAAAAAATTTCTTAAAAAAAAGGCACACAAGAAGCAAGGCACGTCAACATGACAAATATAATAGAACCCAAATTGGAGGACGTGTAGTAGCAAGTAATATGGGGTGGGGAAAAAAACAGTAAGATGTTTGTGTCTTGTTTCACAAATTTAACAATTAGCATTAACATTATTATGACTTTATTTTAGAATGAAACCAAGTTACTTCTGTAAAAGGCAACAAATATTATATTAAAGTATTCTCCAAAACAAATTACAATCTAAACAACCACACTTCATGCTATCCTCTCTGTCTAGCCAATCCATCACTCAATGGTGTTAAGTCAGCAAGTAATTCCCTTATAATTGAATTATCATATCAAATACATCTTAACTAACTTTTTTAATCACATCAATGTCAATTTCATCAGTTCTTCCAAGTTCCTTGTTTGGCCTTGTTTCAACTCTCAAAATTTTGAAAATAACTTCTCAATGACTAGAAAGAAATGATGTTATGAATAAAAAATAAAAATGTTGGGTGTAAATAATAGTGGGAGGTAATTCAGATAACATACTAAATAAGAAAATATACTTGTTAACAAACTTACCTGCACCATTGGGTGTTCTCTATCTTGAGAATTCATGAACATACCAAAGTTTGTCCTGTTAATGCTCTTCCTATTCTACGAAAGATGAAGGAAAAACAGATAACATGCAAGTTTTTTTTCTGGTGAAGATAAGATGCAAGTTGGCAGGCTACAAACTGCGATTATTATTTGAAGGACAATGAGAATAGAGAAGTTGATAGGCCATGCAAAATTGTCTGTAGAAGTAGTATAATCAACGCTTCATACGTTTTCCCTCATTTTCTCCCCCTTTTCTCATGCTTTCTCATACTCTCTCAAAACTCATCACCAAGGTTTTCTTGAGATGTAAAGAAGGTAAGATCCTTTGGTGTTCTGCAGTGTTTGCAGATGTTTTAATGATTATAGTTGGAGACAAATGCATGAATGTTCGACGACAAATTTCAGTTTCGGAACCTTTATAAGAAAATATTGTTCTTTTGGGGCATGTTAGAATAGTTATGCACCCTAGCTGAAATGAAAATTAGCACATAGTCGTATTAATTATATCCTCACAATAATTGAGGAGGCTAATGTCATTAATGATGCAGATGGTCACACTGTCAAACAAGAGGTTTTCTTTCCTCTTATTTATACCTTTAGATGTTATAAGAGCTAGGAAAGGAATTAAGGAAAATCCTTGAACTTTTTCATGTGGCATTTGACTTTCCAATAATGGTGTCCTATGGTTTCTTGGAGCTCTGCCCTAGGAAACATAGCCAACATGCCTCATGCTACATCTTTGTAGGTTAAACATAAAAATGTAAAACTTACCTCATTTCTCACATCTAATGAATAAAGCATCATAGAAAACCGCAATATATATATATATATATATATATATATATATATATATAAGCATCCAAGTTCATATTTTGGATTTCTAAATAAAGAAAACCAATATACCATTCCTGTTTTTGGATCTATCACAGCCGTCTCTTTTAGGCGAGTGTGCGCTATAGCCTTAAGATACTCACATTCCTGTAAAGGAAATAAATCTTCAATTTCAATTAATATGTAAATGGCCTTCATCTGCAAAGTTGCAGTTATCAACAACTTCATTCAGAAGCTAAATTTGTTAAAAATTATTAGTATTAGTGTTGTTGTTTTTAGTGTCGCGCCATTAGAAGATCTTATATGGGCATTTCCCAACAATACAACAAAAACTGCCAACACTACCTCAAAGTTCACAGCTAGCAGTACCATGTGATTAGTGCCAGAAAAGGATTCACCAAAATTGTGCCTTGTCAAGTGAAATTAAACCATTTGCCAGGACTAATTTAAAATAAACTGAATTTGCTAGCCACACCAAAAAAATGCACATTTGTGTTGGTAAAGGAGGAAAAAAGAAAAGAATTGACTTGGCCATAATATTGATCCTCTAATCTACAAAATGAAGCCAAATCCATCATGTTAATACAGAAAATTTGGCAATAAAAAAAAGGCATACCTCCATGCTCAGGAAGTTATGCAGTAAAATGATTCGTGGAGACCAGCTAAGAACTTCAGGTTTGATCTACAGCCAGAATTAGGAGCATAGAAAAATATGAGCTAATTAATGATGAAAAATAGAGAGGAAGAATTCACTCTTATTAATGTATTTTGATGAGAGGAAGTGTCTATAATTTATAGGCTCAAGAAAGAGCAATTATTGGTGAGCAATTAAGAGGAAATTAAAGACAGGAATATAATCAATCAATCATAAAATTAGAATATTCCCTAAACTAGAAGAGCTATAAGCAAGGATATGATGAGGTGTTATAATCAAGGGATTTAGGTATTAAAGACATGTTTCTAACATTTCCCTCAAGTTGGAGAATAAATGTCAATCATTTCTAGCTTGCCTCGAAATCCTTCAAACTTAGCTCTACCTAGTGGTTTTGTCATAATGTCTGCAATCTAGTCCATAGATTGTATGTGGGTCAGATTCATGATGCTTGCCTCAATCTTTTCTTTAATGAAGTGTCTGTCTGTCTCCACATGTTTTGTTCTATCATGATATATTGGGTTCTTGATCATTTTAATGCTGGATTTGTTGTCACATGACTCACACCAAAGCTGCATTGGTCCCTCATGTGGAATTTCTAACTACTTCAGTTACCTAATAACCCAGATTCCTTCACTTACTCCATCTACTACAGCTCTCAATTATGCTTTTGCACTACTTCTTGACACCATAGTCTTCTTCTTGCTTCTCCACGTAACCAGATTTACCCACACATATGTGCAATACCCGGAGGTTGACCTCCTAGTCTCTATGTCGCTTGATGATTTGCATTAATGTAGATTTTGATGTTTCTGGTAGTGCCTTTCTTAAAGAAAATTCCTCTTCCAGGATTAAGTTTTAGATAGCTCAAATTCCTTTGTACAGCCTCCATGTGCTCTTCCTATGATTGATGCATAAATTGACTCATTATCCTAACTGTAGAGCCGGGGAAATCGGGCTGAGCCCATCGGGTCAGCCCTTTTAAGCCCTTTTAAATCACGGGCTGGGCTTGAAAAATGGAATCTCAAAAGGAAGTTTGGCCTAAAAAGGCGAGCCCTGTAGGGTTGGCCCTACAGGGCCGAGGGCTGGCTCGTTAGGCCCTTTAGCTTTTTTTCTTTTTAATTCCTCTGCCCTTCCTACCCATGCCCTTGCTGACTCCTCCCTAAGAACCTTAAAATTGCCAAATTTACATATGATGGTAATTTACTAATTCTTGATATTTTTACCCCTTAAGTAGAGTCAACTACTTAAAGTAAAGTACAATCAAAATTCCTTGAAATTGATGATAGTAACGAAGAAGATGAAAAAGATAGTCGTCATAATCATGTTGCTTAGAGTGTTTAGCTTTTTACCTTATGTTTTGTATGAGACTATGAGTTACTTGTGGACAATATTTTTTACCTTTGATTATGAATTAGTAACTGTATTTATTTTATTATATGAGGCGTGTAGACGTATAGTTAAATCTTGTGAAAATGGCTTCCGGCCCTGCAGGCCGGGCTTTGAAAAACAACAATTTTTCTTTCCCTAGGCCCTGTAGGGCCGGCCCTAATTCCCACCTTTACCTAACTGCATAGATGATATCTAAACATGTGTGGGTTAAGTATATCAATTTCCCCACAAGTCCTCTATACCTTTCTGAGTCAACTAGAACACCTTATAGCTTGATCTCTAGGTGACATCTTTCTTTCTTTGGTATCCCCTTAAGTTAGGCACCCAACATTCCTGTCTCATGTAGCAGATCCAGGGTATACTTCTGTTGTAATACTTGGTGCCATTTTAGTTCTTGCTACTTCCATGGTCAAAAAATACCTAATTTGTTTAAGGTATTTTACCTGAAATTCAGTTGACAAATCTCGTTTTAGTTAGGCAATAGATCCTTTATCGTTCTTTGTAATGATTATGTCATCTACATGGATGATCAGTATAACACCCCAATTTACAATCACCAATATTCCTTCTATATAATTGATACATTTAATGGAATAAAATGGTGAATTTTAGTGTATATGAATTTATCATAATATTTCAGTTGTCGATTACACACAATTCGGCTAAGAAAGAACACAAATGAGCAATTAAATGTCCACTAAAAGGCCTGCTATGGTAACCCAAATTTAAAATGTGAAATGATATGAATAAAGGCCTATTATACAAGTCAAAATTTGGTTAAACCAAAGGAAAGAAGTAATAAATGATTTATTTCGATAAATCATTAAACGTAAGGGCAAAACTGTAATTTTGTCAAAAAGTGGGAAACGATTATTTTTCCCTAATCTTCCTCATAATCTCAATTATATGGGAACTAAAAATAGGGAAATGACTACTTGATAAATAATAAGCCTATTTCGGTGATTTGTTATCAAGAATGGTCAACTAGTTAAAGTCAAATGACAAAAGTCAACAACTTACAATATGACAATGGGATAGTTAAGAATCATAATTCCCTCTCTTTTTCTTATGCTCTACGTGGAATGAAGAAGAGCAAGGAAGGAAATGAAATATTAAAAGAAGAGATTACATAAGTGGACCAATGGAATAGTGCCACTTATTAAGTTATTTTATTAACTTAATATATTACTCTCTTCATTCATTCTTCATTCCATTCCATCGTCCAAACCGATCAGAACAAGAACGAGAGAGAGAACTGAGGCGGTGCAGAAAGAGAAGCAAAAGAAGAAGCTAGGTTTCCTTCAAACTCAAGGTAAGAAGCTTGGAACATGTGATTCTTGCTTCCTAGTTCAACTATGATCTCTCTTGCTCATCTTTTCATCTTTGAACCATGGTTTTTGAAGAGTTTCCAAGAGGAGAGAGAGAAACAGTCAGACGTTGAGGAGAGAGAAAGTGGAGAAACTTAAAGGTAACTCTCCAAATATGATTCTATTGCTTAAATGGATGTTATTGGTGTTATTTTTGGTATGGTTGGTTGTTATAATGAATGAAAGATGTAGAACTCAAAAGACTTTAAAATTCAAGTTATTCCCAAACCTTAACCAATGATCATGTTAATAGCTAATAGTTTGATTATTAGTAGAAAGGATGTGATTAAGCAAGACAGAATAAGAAACCGACACAATTTTTCTAAGAACTTAAAATCTAGACCTTGTCTTGAACGTGATTAAGGGGATAGAATTTGATAATTCCAATGATTCTATTGGGTTTAGATGATAAAATTGTGTAGGGTTTATGTTGATGACGAAGTCAGAAAAGCCTCAGAATGAGAAATGACAAAATGTGCTTGAAACACAAATGAAAGGGCAACCAGGGGTATTTTCTTCATTTGGCCCTGAATTTGATCAATTTGAGGTCAAAAATGGATTCTACACATGAATTTTTGTAGGAATAGCTCGTGTCATGATTTCTGGTAAGGTCCAGATAGACCGGGGCTAAGGGGTATTTTGGTAATTTAGCATTGCTAAGCTAAGTTAACCAATAACATGAAATTTAGTGAATCTACCAAACCATGCCCTAGGAGAATGTTTAAGTCCATACAATGACTTATTGAGTTTACCCACAGAGTTGCTAGGAGATAGAACTCAATCTAGAATCTCCACGGATACTTATTCTTCCATCTCCATTTAGAACTGCATTGTTCACGTCTAGTTAGTGCAACGACCAATCCAAGTTAGCTGTGATTGACAATAGTATTTGGATGGTATTAAACTTGGCTATTGGAGAAAATGTCTCTTGATAATCAATCCATATGTCTAGGTATATCCTTTTGCAACAAGTATCACCTTGTATTTGTTGATACTACCATCTGGATTAAATTTTGGGGTGAAGATCCACCTGTATCCTATTGATTTCTTTCCTTCAGGAAGAGTTGTAATCTCCCACATTTTATTTTCCTTAAATGCCTTCAACTCTTCTTCTGCAGTTTGTTTCCAATTTGGATCAACCATAGTGTATCGAAATGTGTTTGGAATTTTCATCTATGCACTGTTTACAACAAAGCTTTACATTTTTGAAAACAGGTTACCATATGAGACAAACCATTAAATTGGATTTTAAGTACAAGATCTTACCCCTTTTCTCAATGCAATGGGCTAACTCAGTTTTTCAGGTTTTAATCTCAAATTGTAGTCATAGTCGTTCCTTTGAATATGAGAGCTAGTTCTACTAGTGTTTGATTCCTCTTGTTGTCTGGACTCTTTTTCTAGTCTTGTTTCTACATCCATCCTTGAATTGATCTCAACCTTTGTTTTCAATTTATTGGGTATAGGTTCAGGTTGAGGTGGAATAGGTTAAGTAGGACTAAGTTGGTTTGTAGAGGACAATAAGTCAAGGGTGGCTATAAGGTTAGGCTGCGGTGGTGATATGTCTGGTAGGACTTTGGTGTTATATTCTTCCAAAAATAGCCATTCAATGTCAATATACTCCCCCTGAATGGGTAATTTGGGATAATAAGCTTCTTCTTTAAAGAAGACAACATCCTAATAAATGAAAAGTTTCTTGGAAGTAGGACAGTAGCATTTGTACCCTTTTTGAAAGAGAATTAACCAAGGAATATACATTTGTTAGCTTGAGCAGCAAATTTTTTGTCGTCATTTTTGTGAACAAAGACAACACAACCAAACACTTTTGGAGGTAATGAATTGATTAGCGGGCAATTTGGAAATTGTTTAAGGTGTTTTTGGATAGAAGTGACATAATTGTGAACTTTAGATGGCATGCGATTAATGAGATAAGCTACTTTGAGTATAACATCACCCTAGAAGATGGTAGGAATATATTTTGTTCATTAGCAAGGCTCTGATAACTTCCAACAGGTGATGATTCTTTTGCTTAGCCACTCCATTTTGTTGAGGGGTGTAAGTGCAGGAAGTTTGGTGATGAATTCCTTACTGATCAAGAAATTCTTTACAGGTTTTGCTCATGTATTTCTTGTCATTATCACTTCATAATACCTTAATGGAAGTATTAAATTGGGTTTGCACAAATGTATAGAAGTTTTGAAAGACTTTGGCTACTTCGGATTTTTCTTTCATTAAGCAAACCCATATAGTTCATATGCGATCATCTATGAAAGTAATGAACCATCAAGTATTGGTGAGGGTTTTCATTCGTGCTGGACCCCAAATGTCACTATAAATGAGTGTGAAAAGTTCAGAAGGTGTATAGGGTTGTTTAGGGTATGAATCTCTAGTTTGTTTTGCAAGTTGGCAAGTTTCATAATGAAAATGAACATAATTTTTATTGAATAAACTTAGAAATACATTCTTCATATAATCAAAATTAGGGTGGCCTGGGCGATAATGCCACAAAAATACATCATTATTTTTTTGAGAATTTTAGCTAACAAGTGCTCTTCTTGCCTTCCATGCATCTTAAATGTTTGTGTTTGATCCTTCAAGGTAGAATAGTCTATCTCATTCTCTAGAAGTCCTAATCGTCCTCCTCAATTTTAAATCCTAAAAAACACAAAAATCATCATAAAAAATCACTCGGCATATTTGACCCTTAGTCAACTTGCTCACAGAAATTAGATTACAATTGAGTATACACACAAAGAGGACATTTTGTATTTCCAAGTAATCAGATAATGTGATCGTGCTAATTCCCTCAACTCTTGTGAATACACCATTAGCTACTTTTACTTTGAGGTGTTCGTGACATAATTTATGATTGTGGAATAAAGTTTTATTACCAATCATGTGATATGTTGCTCCTGAATCAAAAATCCAAGTATCTTCACTGGTCATCACTATAATATCCTTAATTTTGGGATAAGAAGCTTGAGATTAAGCCTGGATTTAGTGGACTGCTAGACTCCACTTTAGCAATTGTCCTAATAAGGCATACTTGTATTCCCTAAAATTTTTTTATACCTTTGGGATATTAAAAGGAATATCATGGTGAATTAGAAGAGCTTGGGGGGAATGACAAGATAATGCAATGAGGAGTCACACACAACATAGTTAATTGGAACACAAAATAGTGTTGCTAATGGTGAATTTTCCGATATGACAGTCATGGTTGTGTGACATCTTTCAAGGGGAAAATAATGTCTGAAAATTATGAAAATTTCTAGAATGAAATTAGACTTATCAAGCTTTAATTTGATATTTCGTATGAGTCATTTGGAACTATACACAAAGAGTTCTGTATTTTTGAAGTTATCCCAGTGAAATTGGCATTTTTCAGTGTCAGCTTCTAAAAATAAGAATTATGGGGATGGTGAGCTTCCATTTGGCCAAAGTTTATATTTTCCTTAAAACTAGACTTGATAAGGATCACATATCCTTTAGAGCCGCCTCAATTAGACATTTGTGCAATTAGATATGAATTTTCAAAATTTAATGAAAATTCTGCCCAGGTTTTCCTTAAGTGCGGAAATGGGGAAAATAATGTAAGGGGAAAATGATAATCTTTCCATAAGATAAGGAATGAGTATTTTTTCCTAATATTCCTAATAATTTTATTTGAATGGGAATTAAAAAGAGAGAAAATGACTACTTAATAATTAATTAGCCTAGTTTGGTGAATTATTATCAAAGGAAGTCAATGAGTAAAAAAGCTTAAGGCTTTGGTCAACCACTTGTAAGGTGGCATAATGTGATGGTTTGAGAGTAATGTTTCTCTCTCATTTCTCGTTATTTTCAATGGATGAAGAAGCATGAAAAGGGAAATGAATTATCATGCAAGAAAGTCAAATAATTGGACTAATAGGGAGCTACCACTTATTAGCACTTTTGATGATTCATTAAATCATCATTCTTCATCCTTTCCTTCTCATTCTCATGCAGAAACAGAACAAAAGAGGGGAGAGAGAGCTGGATGAGCGATCAAGAGAACGGAAGAGAGAGAGAACTTCAATCAATCAAAACACTATCGAATCGGCGTCTTCTTTCAAAGTACCCTTCACAAACCTTCTTCTACTCATCCCAAACTTCATTTCTACGGTTTCAAATTTCTATTTGGAGGTTGGTGTCATCTCACTGGCAGAAGTGTTGCAGGAATTCCGAACCAAATTCAGAAACGTGTAGAGGTAAGCGTAAGTTTCCTTTTGAGCCTATTGGTTCGTTGTTTGGATAAGTATAGTATGAGTTGGGTACTATTCATCCTCATCTAAAACGGTTTTTTTGAGGTCTAAACGATGTCCAATGGATTTCTAAATAGCTAATCATATGATTAGAAGTAGAAAGGAAGTGATTAAATAAGAGAAAACAAGAAACTGACACAACTTTTCGGAGAACTCTAAATTGCTGCCTTATGTGTGGCGTGAGCAAAGATTTGAAACTTCATCAATTTGATGATTCCATTGAGTTCAGAGGGGAAAATTGTGCAGGGTTCATGTTAAGGGCAAAGTGAGAAAAAGCCTAGAGTATGAAATGACCAAATTACCCTTAAAGCTCTAAGTAAGGGTTGTGAAGGAGTATTTTCATTATTTGGGCCTTATTTTGACTAATTTGAGGTTAGAAATGGATTCTACACATGAAATTTTGTAGGATTAGCCCATGTCATAATTTCTGGTATGGTACAGTTGGACCGGGTACGGAGAGGTGTAGCCGGGTCTTTGGGGGCATTTTGGTAATTTAGCATTATTAAGCTAAGTTAATCAATATTATGAGTTTAGAATGATGCATGAATGAGTAATGAATCATTAAATGTACATTTGGGAATTGTAGAGGACCAAACGGTTGTGCCCGAGCCGGAGCGAAAACGATGAATCGAGGAAGGGCAATAAAGATAGTGAACTTACCTAGCCTGCATGTATTTGATATGTATGTTTTGTATTGTTGTATGTGATTATTTTGCCTATTTGTGTTGAGCATATTTGATTGATTGAAGCTCTATTATATTTATGCGATGGCTATGAGTATCTCATAACATTGAGCATGCAGATATGTCATTATGTTGGCATGAAGTTATGAGAAGCAAGCATGTCATACATTATATATATATATATATATTACATACATAGTGGTATTGTTTGCTACTGAAATTCTCTCGAATCTCACTCTTCCTCACCCAAACATATAGGTATGTTGAGTACATGTAAAGAATGCCTAAAGATATGCATAGAGGAATTGCGATGGTGAAGTGAAGATCATAGTGCAAGGCACTACTATTTATATTTGTGTAATTATTTTGATAGTCTTGGAGTTATACATTTTATGTATATAGAAATGTATGAATGAAGGTTAAGTAGAGAATAGCTTTAATTTATTAAAGTAAAACGCTCGCGTACTCTGATATAATGAAATAAGAGCCGATTGGATTCAATGATGTAGTGAAGCATGTGGAAATGTTTGAAAAATTTTCAACCCTTTGAAAAAAAATACCCTCTTGACCTTATATTCAAATCCTGAGTTGGAGTGGGAATTTATGAACGTTTTGTAACGTTGGGTAATCTTGGTTTAAATCCTGGTTCTACAATGGATTTCACTACTTATTTGTACTCATGTGAGGTTATTGGAAAGAAGGTATCACAATCACAACATTGAGAACTACAATGGAATTACCTGATTGTACCAGATTCACACTAGAAACAAAGTTTGACTTGTTTTGCTTTTCAAATATCCTGTGAAGTATCTATAATTCTTTCTGGCTCAGGTGATCATCACTCTTAACATTCTGTTCAACTGTGGTAAGGTGACTTTGGAAGTTAGGTTTTCCATTGGATAGCTTTCGATACAGTTTCCAGCATTCTTCTTTATTATGATCATTCTTCTTGTAGTAGTTGCACCATTTGTTATTCCTTTGGTCACCTTGTGGTCCTTTCATAGTAAGTGCTTAGCTCTCAATTTGACTCGAGCCACTTTGATTCAGCATTTTTTCTGCTTTCTTCGAATTGTACAAAGGTGACAACATCGAATAGATATGGTAAGGGTTTCAATCCTATAATTCTGCCCCTTATTTCTTCAAAATGATCAGTTAGGCCTTATAAGAAGTCATGTATTCTTCCTTTCTCCACAATTCTCTTGTACAACTGAGCATCTTTGAGATTTTTCCACATATGAGCTTTAAATAGGTCCTGCTGCTGCCACAATTTTAGCAAAGCATTATAATATTTAGTCACCGACATGTTACCTTGTCTTAAATCTCTGAGTTGCTGGTTGAGATGGATTAAGGCAGTGGTGTTATCAAGAGAGGAGTAGGTTCTCCTAGCTGGAAAGGTTCTCCTAGCTGCATCTATCCCAAATTTCCTTTGCCTATTTGCAAGAAGGTAGCCCTCACTTATATCTAGAGTCATTGAATTACATAACCAACTCATCACTTGGTTATTCTCAACGAACCAAGTGTCAATGTTCAAATCATTGTGGGCTGGTTAGGGAGCTTCTCCGTTAATAAACTTTTCCTTTCTCTTACCATGTAAATATCTTAGGGCACTTTGGGATCATTGGAGGTAATTTTTCCCATAAAATTTGTGATTAATAACCATCATGTGGTGGTTTTTTTGGGAATTCTAGTATCATCTTTGAAATTTTTGAAGGTATTGTAGTACTCGACGAGGAAGAGGAATAAGAAGAATTGATATTTTAAGAGTTTATACCTGACATAAGAGCCATGGGATAGACTCCACGTCTACTGGAATTTTGAGGAATATAACTGAACAGAGGAGGAAAATATGAAGAATCCATTATTTTGGGCAAAAAAAGGCCGTTGGAGGTCTCTGGGTATGGCGGCACATGGACTCCACGAGTTGGGTCTATGGTGGCCTATGAGTTTCAAACAGAAAGCTTTTGCTCTAATACCATGATGAGAAATAATGGTGCAAATCCACAAGGGAAGATCACATGAACCCACAACCAATCTGAGATATGCTCACCCCAAGAAAGCTAAACAAAGATTTATAATCCACTTGAACCCTTAAGCATGAAAGAATAAGGACTCGAAGTGAAGTATTGGAAGACGCTACAAGGTTGATTAAGTCTTGATAAGTCTGTTATTTCTAAAAATAATCCTAGAGAGAATTCACTCTCAAGAAACAAAGTGCATAAATGCAACTCTCATTCAACAATCAAATCTCAAGTGTGATCACAAATGAAGAAGTATCAAGTATTTATAGAGAAATATTACCTAATTACAATATTGCAACTTAAAAAATAGCAACTATAAAGTCTAATACAATGTGCTAGGAAACCCAAAAGTCTAATACAATGTTCTAGGAAACCCAAAAGTCTAATACAATATGCTAGAGAACCTAAAAGTTAAATCTACCAACTTATTTAATAATTTTCACACAAATAAAATCCATAAAATATAATTAGCATCAAAAGACCAAAATGTGCTTATTTAGGCCCAAATGAGTCCTCTCATGTGTAGTACTAGGTCCAAGCTCTTTGTTTTAAAGTCTTCAAGCCTAAAACTTGATCAACATCTCTATTTGCAGCCCATATGAAATTAGTGATGTTTTCAACATCTTTGTCCAGAATTGTTGATATAATTGCCATTTTCTTTATAAAAGCATCTAAAACTAGCTCAATCAATGCTTTCTTAAATATTTTAACTTTTTCTTTTGTGATTGGTCTAACTAAAATTTGAAAATAATCATTTGAAGTTGAAGAATTGTCACTTGAATTTGAAGAGACAACTTGTTAATTCTATTTCGCATCAAATAAAAAGGAAGAATTCACACTTATTGATGTATTTGATGAGAGGAAGTGTCTACAATTTATAGGCTTAATAGAGAGAAATTATTGGTGAGAAATTAAGAGGAAATTAAAGAGAGGGTGGGTTACAATCAATCAATCAAAAAATCAGAATATTCCCTAAACTAGACGAGCTATAATCAAGGAATTTAGGTATCAAAGACATATTTCTATCAATGAAAAACTAGAATAAACAGAAAGACAAGTTTGATTAATTTTATCATAGCAAATTATTACATTAAGAAGATAAAAGGATAATCAAAAGGAACTCAAATACATTCAATCCATACATCAACACACCAAGTATCATCATATTTTAGTAATACACAAACCTAAAAGTTCACTTAAATTGAAAAAGAAATAACTTATTCTATTTTGGAAAACAAAAGGCAATTACATTTTTCAGGTAAGTTTCAAGTATTCATCTATGAGCAATTTTGCCCCGGAAGTTTCAAATATATGACAATTTCGCCCTGACCATTATCTCAGTTAAGTTTTATTGTTAGTTGACCAGATTGAGGGGCAAATTTGCTCTTAAGTGAAAATTTTCAGGGCAAATTTGGTCATAAGTTGAAACTTTCAGGTAGAGCCGGGAAAACGGATCGAGCCCATTAGGCTGGCCTGTTTAGGCCCTAAATTTCTAAGGATCGAGCTTAAGATTTTTGCCTTAAAATTGAAAGCGAGCTTAAAAGGGCTGGCCCTGTAGGGCCGATGGCCTAAAATGGCTAGCCCTATAGGCCCTTTTAGGCCTGTAAATATATATTTTTTATTTTTTAAAATTATTGTTATGATAATAATATTATTGATTTTTTATATTTTGTTAATGATGTTGCAAATGTTTACTTGTTATTATCTTTTTAGAATTAAGTTTTATAAGAATATCTTATATTAAGAATCCTAACAATTAAAAACTTATAAAAGATATTTCTTATTTCTTAAGTATTCTTATCAATTTTATATTTTCTTACTTATTTTCTAATTATTTTTTTATATCTTATGTTTGTTTATTTTGTTAACTACTTACACTTTTCAAGACATATTTATAAGAAGTATTTTTAATTTTATTAAGTCTTCTCATTAATTATTTATAATTGTGTTATGTAGACAATAGTTAACCTTTGATTATGACTTAGTTACTATGTTTGTTGGTTGCATGATGCGTACAAGTTACACCCTAATTTTGACAATATTTATGTTTTAAATTAGGATTTTCATTATTATAATTTTTTTAAAAAAATAAAAATATAGTAAAAATTATTAAAATAGCTTTAGCTCTGTAGGGCCGGGTTGACCCTTCTTCCCAGCTCTACTTCCATGGCAATTTTAAGCCATCGGCTATTGGCTTTACAAGGCCGGCCCTTTTAGGCATACTTTCAATTTTGAGGCAAAAATCTCGAGCTTAACCCTTATAAATTCAGAGCCTAAACAGGCTGGCCGAACAGGTTTGGGATTGTTTTCTCTGCTCTACCTGAAAGTTTCAACTTAGGACCAAATTTTTCCTGGAAGTTTTCACTTATGAGCAAATTTACCCCTCAATCTAGTTAAATACGGTCAAACTTAACTGAGATAACGGTCAAGGCAAAATTGCCCCACATTTGAAACTTTCGGGGCAAAGTTGCTCACAGATGAAACTTCCGGGGCAAAATTGCCCCAAATGAAACTTATGGGACGAAATTACCCCGGAGCCAATACTTATGGGATAAAAATGACATTTAACCCTTAATGTATTAAATATCATAATATACGATCTCGACATATTAAGCTATTAATAGAGAGGGCACAGGATTGATGATTCTAGAACAAAATGAATTATCCAAAAGAAAATAGATAATTACCATTATGAGGATTGCAGCCTATCTATATATGTCCAAAAGAGAACTAAGGAATATTAAGAAAATTCTCGTACTAGTGTCTAGACAAAAAAAACTACAAAATACTTCCAGCAGTGACAGAGAGACTGAAACACTTTCGAATAAGAATAATAACTTTAGGTATTAACAGAGGAAACAAAAGAGAAATCTACATACATATCCAACACGCAAAATTTCTGCTTCCTTGTCATTTTTCCAAAATGGAATACCTGAAAAACCAGAAAATATAAATTAAAAAAATTAAAAGAAAAAATTCTATTCATGAAGGGGGCTGCATACAAGCTGCATATATAGAAAAAAAATCGAGAAAAAAAATATTTCAAAAGCATAGTAGCACAATAACTCCACGAAAATTAAAAAAAAAACAATAACAAAAGAAAAGAAGAGCACGGTTAGTGTTGACGTCTTAAATAGGGGGGAAAAACAAATTATTCCAGTACAAATCTGGGACAGGCTTATTTTCCTATAAGAATAATCAAAATCATTCATAAAAATTGAAAATATAAAATTAGACCCCACAGGAAAAAGTTAAGTAAAACTGATATATCAGTTCCACTTAGACAAAGAGGGTAGGACAAACATTTCAATAGTTATAACCACAATAATGTGATGGTAGAAAGTCTATATGCAACAAAACAGGATAATTTCAACATCTTCAAAAATTCTTAAGCCCAAATGTGACATAATATGAGTGCACGTGTTTACCATGTGAGTCTTCCAGTTGTCGTATAAGTGCCAATTGAGAGAAGGAACCTGTAATTCCAAAACAGAAAACAATCCATTCAGAATTATGCCATTCTTTTTTGAAATTGCTAATCAATCATCCATTATTTTTTATATGTATCATCATTCTATTTTGTGATCAGTTCTACATCAAGATATCATTCTCCTCCTTTTGAAAAATAAAAAAATGTTGGGACTTTCATTCTGTGTCTTGGGAAGCTGACAAGTTTTCCATGAAGGCAAGGAAAACAAGTTTCCAAAAGAACAAACAAATTCCCAAGTTCTGGCTGTTTCATATTGCAGGAGGCATTCGTAGCCTTCACCTCTTTCTTTGTTTTGTTCAAACTTTTAGGAGCATAATAACAAAATCAGGGAAAAAAATAGAGAAAAATGCATTCAGTCCCAAATGAAATAAAAAAATGATTCATTGAAATTGTAAAATAAAAAAATAGTACCAAGGACTTGATCAATGGTGCCTCTCAAATTGTCAATAACCAACATTTAGAATTGTCGATAGAACCATTTTTTTATTTTATAATTTTAAGAAATCATTTCTTTATTTTTTTTTTTATTTGAAACCTGAATGTATTTTTCTCAAAAAAATGTTATGGAGGAGTAAGGCTGTGGGCTCATCAAGTGGGGTCCATTTCTTGATTCTTTCCTTTTCGTTTTTTTGTTTTTTTTTTTTTTCCCTTTTCATCCCCCTTCCGATACATTCACAGTGAACAATACTACAGCAAAACCAGAATGTTAGGAAGCTATCATGAATTTCCAATCACCTTCGCAAAACAAATAAAACAAAATGTACTATTTCTCGTTTGCTAAAAATACAACACGAAACTCAACTCGAAAAATACATGCAAAAGTCACACCAAACAACCCAAATTCATTACCAATGAACAAGCCAACGGTGACAAATGAGAGAAGCCTACAGATGAACTTCATGGTGGTAGGAACCATAAACTAGTTGCCGGTGAAGAGGCCAAGAGAAAATGAACAATGAAAGAGAACTGAAAGAAACGAAAACAGTGATTCAATGGAAAACGAAATACGTCCCTTAAGAACACGAAGAAACAGCTTTGATCGCCCATTGCTTGTGTTGTCTTCTTTCTTTCACTTTCAAACTTGGATTTGCTTTCAGTGAAGTATCTTACCGCTATACCCGTATTTAATCCCGGCAAAGGCTCACGGTATTCTCTTTTTTTTTTTTTTTTTTTTTTTTTTACCCTTCTACAAATTTGACTGACCCCGTAAAAATCCCTCAATCACGAGTGAAGTGGACGTTTACATGTATTACTCCGTCCCCTTGATATTCCACTTTATAAAATATAATTAGAGAGTTGATTTTAATTTTAAATATAAAATATAATTTTTATATTTATTATTTTTTTTAATTTATCAATATTGATACTTTTTCAACAATAATTAAAAAAGGAAGTGAATGAAGGAATTAAAGAAGATGATTAGGGTATTTTAGAAAATACATATCATATTAACTAACTCAATTAACTTCATTAATATAATAAAATTAGATAAATATATCTCATATTAAGGACCGGAGGAGTATAAGATATATTTAAGGAGTTGATCTTAATACTAAATAAAAGACATAGCTTTTATATTTGTCAATATTTTACTAATTTACCCTTATTGATATTCATTCAACAATAATCAAGAAGGAAAGGAAATGAGGAAATTGAGGAAGATAATTAGGGTGTTTTAGAAAATACATGTCATATTAACTACATTAATTAACTTTTTTAATCTAATCAAATTAGATAAATATGTTTTATATTAAGAAAAGAAGGGAGTATTATTTTTTTATTATAAAAATAAAAAATGATAAATAACGTAATTTTACATATTACAAATAGTAAGTGAACTAAAGTGAGTCCCTAAGAAATTGTTAAAAAAAACTAATATTAGAATGACCCTAATATTAATAATTAAAAAAAACATTGTGTAAAGGTGGGCATGAAGCAACAATAAATGTCAGCCTATGATACGGAACAAGTTGAGGAAGCTAGTTCAAAGTTAACAATTTGTTTTACTTCACTAATTATTGTCAAAGGGTTGTCTCTTTTTTTCAAGACATATTTGAAGCCTGATTCATTTTCTTCCAAATAGTGTGTAAAAGACATATCATTTGAGAAACTAAATGCATAAGACCATCCTTTTAGAGATTGAATAAGGTATCCTTAATCCACTCCTTTTCTTCCAAATAGTGTGCAAAAGACATGTTATTTGAGAAACTATAAATGCACAAGACCACCATTTTTTAAGATTGAATGTATCCTTAAGCCATTACTAGAAACTAGTGAAAGTTGATGAAGGTATTCGGATAATAAAACATTCATCCCATAGGCTTTTGGATAAAGGACATTCAACAAAGAGATGATTCAATGACTTTGCCACATCACAATCAAAGACACATAAATTAGAAGAGGGGAGGTGATGTACGGTAAGGAAGTTGGCAAAACATTATGAAACAATTTTCAAATGAAAAGCAATTGCTTGTATGGAAATTAAAACCTCCACAGAAAACTTCAGAAGTGATCATCAGTAGTACCATCAGGCATTGTAGCTTGTAATAAATAGTTCACACCATTCTTTTCAATATAGTATCTTGAAGGGTTGTAAGTCCACATCAAAATATCTGGAGAGTTTAAAATGGTAATGGGGGCATCAAGAATTTCTTGGACAACATTGGACGAATACAAAGAGCAAACTAACTGTGAATTCCGAATAGTGGCATTTAGGAGAATTCTTTTGTTGGAAAATATAGTAAAACAATTCTAGCCAAAAAATAAAGAAAATATAATAAAAAATTTTCTACCCTAATAAAACCTTGAATTCATTAAAATTTTCTCTCCACTCCATTCTCCTTAACCCCATGTTTGGATGGGATAAAAAGTTGAGAAGAAATAAAACATTTCCACACACAAAAAAAAGGGAGGATTGGAGTTTTCCCTTTTTTCAGGCGAGGAAATGAGCGGTGAGACTCGCCACGATTGTCTGCCTCCATCTTCTCATACCAACCAAACCCACTTAAGAAATTATTAATCAAGGTGGACCAAATTGAGATTTAGATACAGAAACTGTGAAGAAAAGTAAACCCCAAAACCTGATTAAGCCTATTTTCCCCTTACCCACCTTCACGATGATAGATAATGCACCCTTCTAATTCAATGGCTTCCCATCTCAAAGCAATTCAATACATATATTATCCTTTAAATTAGGAAAAAAGACAAGAAAATATCATTAGAGTTTTAAAATCTCAAATCAGTGTTGTTTCCTATGAGAGTATAGTAATTGATAATTTATTTTACTAGAAAATCACTAATTTAGAATTTTAAAGTTTAAATGGTATTTTTCCTTCTTTTTTCCCTTTAAACTATGTTGCAACCCATTATTTTTGCCCCTTAAGTTTGCCTACCCAGATAAAATAGGAAAATTACAGCTCCCACAGGTAGGGATAGGAACGCTTTAGTTTTAGGTCATTCAAAAATTACTACCTCTTGTCATAAATGTAGGCCCTAATTTATAAGTACAAATTACACTATAAATTAGGTCTCACATTTAAAATCTAGAAGAATTTATGCTTTGGCTAATCATGACCCATGAATGTCACCATTTTAGAGCCACATGGTTGTTTTTTCATCCAAAATTGACTTGAAATTTTTGTCCAGTAGAATAACAGGATTGTTTGTTTCTATTTTCTGTTTCTAAAACAGTTTTATAAAATTGTTTTTTAAAACAAGTTTTGAAGACAAAAAAATTAAAAGAAAATCCATTTGAATAGATGTTTTAAAAAATATGTTTTTAAAGTGATGTAGCAGTAGCCATCATCGATGGTGACATAGCGGTAATCATTAATGGTGGGATAGTGTTAATGGTAGATAGATGGCGACCTCAAAAATTAAAAAAATAGGAAAAAGTATTTTTAAAAAAACAACTTTTTATTTTTTAAAAAAAAATTATTAAAAACAGTTTTTCAAATAAGTTTTTATTTTTTAAAAAAATATTTTTAAAAATAAAATCAAGTATGGTGTTTCCGAGTAGCATCCCCACCCTCCCCCTTTCTTTTCCATGTGATGCCACGTCATGAATATGAATACTACTTGCAAGTTGGCAAGAATGATTCTTGGGGACACACCTTGACCAACTATGTGTAAAATAATAATTATCTCTAATATTTTATATTACATTTCTAGATTTAGTACTGTTTCCTTTTATCATGTATTAATCTATATGGATCAATCCCAATATATATATATATATATCATCACCAAATCTAAATATATAAATATAAAGACTTCCCCTTGACCAAATTGCGTAGCTATGTCAAACTGATATATCTTTCTTCTTGCCACAACAATATGAGAGGATCCCATTACATTCACAAATCTGACTATCAAAACCAAGTATGAAGAGTCCGTTTGGTTTTACCTTAGAAAATGGTTTTGATAATTTCTAACGTGAAACCAAACACACATCAAATTTGTACCGTATGCTTGTATGGTCTCTAGTGTAATGATTCCCAATCACTAATATGTGCATAACACTATACACAACATTAAGGGAAAAATCCATCAATGAAGAACACAAGTATATATAATTAATTATAATTATATGAAATGATGTGAGGCCTCTCTCTCATCCACTTTACTGCAGACCACTTTGTCCCAGAAAGTGCCTCACATGCTTTATGGACACTATTTGGATCATTTTGCCCACTTAGTCCCTGTATAAAACACCAACAAATAAATGTTATTGTCTAATTTTACTTGGTGAAGCTTTGATTCAGAGCATTCTGTTTGGCAGGAGGTAAATGGAGGAGAAGGGAAAGATTGGAAAATTTTTATGAGTTAGATTTTAAAAAATTGGAGAAGTAGGATTATAAAATTTTAATAAAAATAAGATGTAAAATAAAAGAGTAATAAAAATTAACTAAAAACTTTCAACCTCACTTCTCTAATTTTTTTAAATACAAGTCATAAAATTTTCCCTCCCCTCCCTTCCCCTCCAAATCTCTCGTACCAAACAACCCCTTAAATTCCCTTCAACTATTATAAAAATGAAAATAGTATATATAATTTGAAATTAGTATCTAAAAGTTAAATAATTGTCTATAATTATGTGATACTTGATGCCTACATCATTTTCCTTCCATATCACAATACGTCCTCCTCAGCCCCTCCTCCAGTCCTAAATGTAGGAACTAAATAACTAATTTGTAGAGATTAATAAAATTAGTTGATGTTAGTTATTTGTATAAAAATTGTAAGTATCCATTTTAATTATTTTCATTGGATACCATTTTTTTATTAAAAAAAACTCCCTTAATATGTGCAATCAATAAAGAGAGTTTAGGTTGGCCCAAAAAAAAATGAGGTTTAGGGAAAAATTATAAAGTTGAGAAATAAAATGGATTAAGGTCTTATATTTAATATGAAAACAAACTTATCTACTAACACTTACATTTAGAATTGGAGAGAGTAATAAGCATGATATATATTCACTAACACTAAGTCATTAGGGATAAACTTTTGATGAGCCAGCCATGGCATAATTATAAGTAATCTAAATCCTCAATATTCAAAAAGTAAACATGGCCAAGAAAAAGTCACAAAAGTAAACATAGATAGTGTATTTGGAGAGGTAGAGGAAAAAGAAAAAGGAAAAAAAGGGCATAAAAATATAATGTGCTCACATAGAGAATTAGGGACTGTTTGATTTTATTTTTAAAAAATGTTTTTTTAAAAAAATAAAACAATAAAACTTGTTTGGTAATCTGTTTTTAAAATAAAAACATAAAAACAATTTTTAATTATTTTTTTTGTTTTTTTCCTATTTTTTATTTTTTGAGGTCGTCATTTATCCACTATCGACACTAAACTACTAGTGATCACCACCGCCACATCACCACCAACGACCGCACCGCCATATCACTTCAAAAACAGATTTTTCAAAACAACTATCCAGAACATGAACTTGCAACACATAATTATTACGACAATATATAAAATAACAAGAAAAGGAGTAAAATTGTGAGGACGTTGATAAAAATAAACCTTTTTTTGTTGTTGCGCAAAGCATTAAATTATTTGTATGTTGCCACATTTGACATGTAAGAATTTCCACTAATTTAAGCTCCAAATGAATTTTTTTTAAGTAAGGTGAAAAAATTATTCCCTTTGACTTAAAACCACCAAAAAGAGGAAGTCACGTCACAATTAGAATAATTAGTTGCTCCCTACAAACCACATCTATACGGCGATAATGTCTCTTGCTATTGTGTTCTGTGTCCATGTTAGTGTTCATGTTTTCTAGGCAGATCCTATTTCATTGTACCATCATCAATTTATTTATAAAATACAATTCGGCAAATCACATTATTAGTAAGGACGAATAATGTGACTCATTTTTCAAAAGTGCACGGAAAAATGTGTCTAGTTGCTCCATATAACAAGAAACTATGTATACTAACCATATTCCAGAAAAGTACTGCATTTCCTTTAATAGGTTTCACAGATAGCCCTTTGAGAATTTTCCCACCACAGCTACACTCACCTGAACCGGCCTGCGATGCATTCATGTGTGTTAGTAACAGCCCGAACCCCCCCCCCCCCTCCTCCATACCAAACAAGTCCTAAGAGTCATCCTTCATATGACATCATAACCTTGTGATAAAAATATATCCAAAAAAAAAATTACAACTACATGCTCATGAATACTTTGAGTCTAATTGTTAGCACCCTCTCCCAAACACAACTAAAGACAATAACTGGAAATAAAGCTTGAAACTGATAATAATATTGCTGCCAAAACTAAACCAGATTACAAGGGATAAGTTGACTTAATACAACACTAACACTGAGTTACATGAACAATAATTAAAGTAACAATTACAAACTAAAAGCAAATGAACATATATGAACCAAAGCTACAAAACATACATAAAGATACAACTCTCACTGCAGGACTTGCTCTAGCACAAACACAGCCAGTTGCCAATCTTTTGAGAGGAATGGCACTCTCCACCCAAGGGGCCAAGACCAATTTCAAATTCTTGTCTGCCTCACTCTCTGGATCGATATGTATATTTAAAGACCACAAAAAGTGACTCTCCCAATTCCCTCCTCATAGACTTTGACCGTAGGAGTCCTATGGCCAAGCTACTACTCTATTTCTTTCTCCAATATAAAGAGTCAAACTTCTGACCCACAAAAAGAGCCTTTCCTTTATTATGTATTTTCCTACATTTCCAAAAGTAGTCCTAACATTACCATCCCCTTGAAGCTTCACCTTGTCCTCAAGGTGAAAACTGAAAACTGGTGATATCCCTTCAATAGGTGCTTGCTCAAGGATCTTTTGAGAACCAAGGTGACTAAGTCCCATTATTTCAAAATAGACAACAATGGTTGTGTGTATGTTCATTCCATTCCTGCCACCATAGAGAATTGTGGCTGTTAATGCTCCATTAAGGGTGAAATCAAGTAAGCTTGCCATGTAAACGTTGGATGTTCTATGCAAATCAGTGGTTGTTGATTTCTTGAAATCTTTAGCATTTGCATTGACCTCCGATTCCCATTTTGCTGTAGTCACACCAAGCAAACTCTCTTCATTGAGAATCACATGAGGTATGTCTGTTGCAACTATAAAATCTTGGATTGTAATTTCGATGGTGGCTTCAGCATCAGGACCTCCGTTTTGCTTCTTAGGAGAGGAAAGATAGCCTATCCTGGACTCAAAATACACTTTCTCCCCTTCATCTTGCATCATAAGAGAAAGAAATAATAATTTTTTAGAGGTTCTTTTCATGCTCTCTCTTACAAAATTATGCGGATTCTCATTATCTTCTAAAATGCATGCTTGACCACCCTTCAACATATAATAAACAACACCATCTGTTCCCCTATAATCCATCGAGTGCAACTTTGCTAATATTAAAGTACCAGGGTAGATGTTGATAGAATCACGAGGCCTAGTAGAAATTGGAATCCCAATACTCCAAGCATCAAAGAGGTTCTTAACATAATAATAAAAGACGCCAACATACCTCTGCCTACTGCAGCAACAATTCCATATGCCATCCCCCTCGAAGATTTATGGATAGACAAAACTCCCATTTGCTGCAGGAATTGCCTCTTTTAAGGCACTCTTAAAAACTCTATCAACCTTTCTGCACTCATTTTTGCTGTCTTTTGTAATATCCAGAATTTTGGGATTAGAGGCTTGAGGATAAGCCAGAATCAAATAGACTGTTAAGCCCTAATTTAGCAAGAGTCTCAGGAATGCATGAGAAACAGGATGAATGATAGAAACCGCACTCGGAATAGAATTTGGATTTCAATGTGAATCATTTGAAAGAAAATATCCGATTCCTTTAGGATGTGTCAAGATAACATAGAACCTTACTCAAATCCAAAGGAAAAGGGAAATGGTGTCTAGAAAGAATGGATTTGAATTCCAAAAGTTAGAATAATGCGGCTAGTGTGTATCTGGGCAGGGTAGTCAGTTTGTATGACGCTTTTAAATAGACAAATAATGTCCAATGCCTATGAAATTTTCCAAAATGAAAATAGACTTATCAAGCTTTAATTTGATATGTCATATAAGTCATTTGGAATTGTACACAAAGAGTTATGTATTTTTTAAGTTAGCCAAGTAAAACTGTTAAGTTTTTATGGCAGTGTCAAATAATGGTAATTCTGGGAATTCTGAGCGTCCAGTTAGCTAAAAGCTATATTTTCCTTAAAAATAGACTTAATAAGGGTCATATAGTCTTTGAAACCACAGCAATTGGACATCTATAAATAAAGATATGAATTTTCAAAATTTGATGCAAATTCTGTCAACTTTTTATCATGGTGCGAAATTGAAAATGATAATGACAAAAATGTATAGGCAAAATAGTCATTTGGCTAAATAAAATCAAAAGCCAATATTTTCCCCTTGTCTCATGATGTTAGACGGCCAATAGGGAAGCAAGGAGGGAAATATATACTTGGTCCAAATTAAAAGTAAGAAGGAAGCATTTTTGGCCAAGTAAAATGAGAAGGAAAAGTCAAAAAGTAAACACATGTTAATTGCCATTAAAATATCATTTGTTAAAGAGGTGGATGGAGATATTTTAAGAGATCATAATCCTCTTCCAAGAGCCCTCAACTTCGTCCAAGTAAGAGGAAGGAAAAAGGGAATAAATACTTGGCTCAAATGAAAGCAAAAGGAGGTATGTTTGACCAAGTTTAGAAAGATGATGACTTTGGTCAAATATCTCATGCTAATTAATAATTTCATATTATTTAAGGAGGTAAAATAGGGATAATTCAAGAAGCCCTTTTGGTTATTTCCAAGAGCCACTTTCGTCCAACATAAAGAGAGCAATTATGGTCAAGGAAAAGATGAAGCACTAAATCAAGAACATGTGCAAAAATCTCATTAAATAATATTATTTTGTGGAGGTGGAAATGGCTTATTCAAGAAGCCAATTTTGCTCTTTCAAAAGAGTCATATGTCGTCCAAGTTGAGAAAGAAAGAGAGAGAGCAACTTGAAGAAAACACAAGAACACAGAGCAAGAGTTCAAGAGCAAGATCAAGGTGAGTTTAGGTGCAAATTTCATATGCTCTTGTCTTCAATCTCTTGTACACCTCTTCTAATCCTCACATCCTCCTTGGAAATGCATGTAGCAAGAAGAAAATCAAAGGAAAGAGGAGGAGGGAGTCCACGGTTTTGAGGAAGATGAAGAGAAACCAAAGGTAAAGCCATAAACCTTGATTATCTTGGTTGATTCAAGGTGTATATTATGGTTGTGGTTGATTATTGGCTTTGACTTGGTTTATTTTGTAATTTGGGAAGCTCAAACCCTAATGAGAGGTTCTGCCCAAATCTAGAATAATCGTGTGCAAAGTGTGTTTAAAGGATTAAACATGTGATTAGAAGTGAAAAGAAAGTGTTTTATGGATTAAAATTAAAAAAAAAACTCATTTTTCCTTAAATTTTCCAGATTTCGGCCAAGGGAATTTTCATCCTGTTAGAGCTGGAATTTCATGGTTTTGATGATTACATTGGGTTTAAAATGAAAAATTGTGTAGGAAACATGTAAAGTTTGAATTACAAAGGCCTTAGAATGTGAAATGACAAAATTACCCTTAAAATCTGAAGTTAAGAGCTGCCAAGGGCATTTTCGTCTTTTGGCAGTGAATTTGGTAAATCCGAGGTCAAAAATGGATTCTATAAGCAAAAAAGTATAAGGACAGCACAGGTCATAATTTTTGCTGAAGTACAGTTAGACCGTGTACAAAAGGGACTTAGATAGGTCCCCAAGGGTATTTTAGTCATTTTGCAGTTTTAAGCTAAGATAACCAACCAAATGAACCTGGAATAATACATGAATGAGTAATGACTTATTTATTGTACATTTGGTAATTTTAGGACCGGACAGTTGTGCTCGAGCCGGATCAAAGACAGTGGAGCAGGGAAGGGCAATTAAGGTAGTGAACTTACCCTACTTGCATGTATTTGATATTTATGCTTGTGTACTGATGTATGTGATTGTTTTACTTGATTATGTAGAGCATATTTGAATGATAAAGCTCCGCTTCTGTTTATGCCATGGTCATAAGTATGTTATATGAAATATTGAGCACGGAGAAATGTCATTATGTAGCATGCATCTAGTTAAAGCTAACAAGTCATGCACCTAGCATATATCATGCATGCATTATGGTAATTGTTTACTACTGAGATTCATCCGAATCACACCCTCCCCCAACCAACCATTTAGACAAGTGGACACAGGTGGGATGCTAGAAGTTGTGTGAGAAGAGAATGCGATGGTAGACCGAAGATTTAAAGGTCCAGTACTGCATATTTATAAAACTTAGACACTTTGGTAGCCTTGTGTTACTACACAGTTGTGTATGTCTATGAATAAACTAAGTTTGAACAGAAAATCATCCTAATTGAATTAAAGGGAAAAAAGATAAGAATTGATGAGTAATAATAAAATAGCGAACCACTAGAATATGCTTTCGCAAAGATTTAAAATTTTCAAAAAAAATACACTCAACTGCAAGTTCGAATCATGTTTTGAAGTTGGAATTTGAAAAAGTGTTATAAAAGAATATCGCTTAGTAGTTCAAATTCACTACGTAAAAACTCGTCAGAACAGAGTGTAAAATGTAAGATGTTACATCTTTCATGGCTGGCTTGCTCGATGCTACCAGTAAGAGTGATGTATCTGTCCTCTCTTGTCTTCTCATGGCTTCAGCAGTTAAAAGCCAAGAAAACTTTCCTAGATGACACAACACTGCATAAAAACTTGAACTAGGTACCCAACGCACAGCTCTAATGCCTGTCCAGCGTATTTCTTCAAGAGTGGAAGTGATCCATAAAATTTCTCCATGCGAACCAAAACTTATGAATGGAGAACCAACTCGTGCACAAACCTTTGAACCCAAAACCCAACCATTAAAGAGAGCAACCTTGAACTCATTGCTTCTGGTGGTGTCGTCATTGAAGGAGTAAGAAAGCACTGCTAGCTTGCTGATCATCTTCGTCTCTAATGCCGTCGTATCTATTTTCTTCAGGTTGTCGTTTGCAAAAGCGGCAGAGGAAGACGACGTTGTGTCCCTGTGCTTTTTTGTCTTTGGTGAGCTTTCAGAAGTTGTGATCGCAGAAACGACGTCCTTGCTGCTTCATCCACGTCTCACTAATTGGTAGTAGGATTGGGCCGAAAATGACTTAGGACCGGTTCTAGAGTGTTGGGTTACATTAACCCTAAAGCCCTGTTCTTCTTTCTCCTTCATTTTCATATTGAGTTTCGGGCTTTTACCCCATTCCCATTTGGTTTGTTTGACCCGGTTCACCACCCAATCTCGCTTCTCTTCTTTTCCGTCACTGGGTTCTGCTTTTTCCCATTTTTTCCGCTTATCATATTCCCCATGTTTAACTCGAGTCTCCTCAACATTCCTGCTTCTCTTCATCCCCATTCTCACCTCTTCTATAGCAACATTCATTTGATTCTCTGGGACAGTTTGATGCTGTTTTGGTTGCTTCCATGACTTGGAAAGCTTCAGTTTTCATCTTTTCCCTTAGGCTGTAACCAAAAACTACTTCTAATTTCTCTTCTGATGAAAAAGATGACAACTTTTAAGTGTTCTTGAGCAGGCAATTAACACTTTACCCAGTCTCTCCCTTCCTTATCAATTTCCCATCGCCGTGCCTGAACCCTCTCAGCATCCCATCCTTGCTTCATCTCCTTATTCGATACTCTTGCTGCAACATTTGTATATCGGATATCTTCAGAAACGCTTGGCTCCACTTCTTCAACTGAAAAGGCTTCATCTTTCATCCTTTGTCTTTCGTATTTACCAACAACTCCTTCAAACTTTTCTTCTTCTGAAAAAGCTTGTAACTTTAAATGTTTTTCAGCCTCGAGTTCTTGGTGTCCTTCTGTTTTTTGTTCTTTTGGCTGTTTCTCGTCCTTCTCACCTGTTTCAACATCATCATTGTCCAATATTATCTCTGATATCTCGTTGACTTCAATAAGCTTCTCCTCTTCGTTTGCTTTTCTCAACTTTGCAACCATTTTTGCCTCAACTTTTACCTCTGATTTCTTCTCTGCTTCTCCATCTCAGTTTTTCTGCAATGGTAATAGAATTGCATCTAACATCTGAACCAATTCTCTGAAGCTAAGAACACTCAAGTCTCTCTCCTCCATTCTTAGGATCTCACTTCTCTAATACCAATTGTTAGGACCTCTCCCAAACACAACTAAAGACAATAACTGGAAATAAAGCTTGCAACTGATAATAATATTGCTGCCAAAACTAAACCAGATTACAAGGGATAAGTTGACTTAATACAGCACTAACACTGAGTTACATGAACAATAATTAAAGTAACGATTACAAACTAAAAGCAAATGAACATATATGAACCAAAGCTACCAAACACACATAAAGATACAACTCTCACTGCAGGACTTACTCTAGCACAAACACAACCAATTGCCAATCTTTTGAGAGGAATGGCACTCTCCACCCTTGCCAAGACCAATTTCAAATTGTTGTCTGCCTCACTCTCTGGATCGATATGTATATTTAAAGACCACGAAAAGTGACTCTCCCATCTCCCTCCTCATAGACTTTGACCGCGGGAGTCCTATGGCCAACCTACTCCTCTATTTCTTTCTCCAACAGAGTCAAATTCTGACCCAGAAAAAGAGCCTTTCCATTATCATGTATTTTCCTACGTTTTCAAAAGTAGTCCTAACACTAATCAAGTTTAAGGATTAGATTATAGGCCCATGCTTCACACAAAGTCTAAGGTCAGCCAGACTGCTCACAGCTTATGAATAGTGCGACTTGTTGTAAATTTTTTATATTATATATAGATGTAGATTTAAGGGGTCAACCAGACATTTATGATCAATGATTTTATCAACCAGATACCGCTATGCAAAATTCTGGACTTTATGAAGCTCTGAAAAAAGATAACTCAAGCAAAAGGACTTGTACATGTCAGTCACATTAGTAACAGACACAGAATGTGACAAGTAGTAAATATCGAAAACCCTTCCTGTCGATGCCGTGCCATCTCTTTATCGATGCTTCACTCAGAATTTAACTATTCTGACAGCAGAAAGTGAAATTAATATTGTCTAACAGATAACTAATTGGCACACATTGTCCATTAAAATATTCTCCAAAAGACTTGTTAGAAAAATGCATGATGGTTCCAGAAATTGAAAATTTGGTCAAGCGCGGATAATAAAACCCTTAGAGTATCTTTGCAATTAACTGGTTACTGAGGATATAGATGTGGAATCCGACTTTGAAAGTTAAAGGAAGAATAAAACGTAGTAGAGTTGCAGAGTTAGAAGAAAAGCCTGACACACATATATTTGTAACTCTTTTAGGGTCTACACATCTGCTTCATATTATAAGGTAAATGAAAGACTACAAGAAGTTTACCATTGGGAAATATGTTTCACCGCCATCAGCATTGTCACTTACATACATAAGCATCGTCGCTATTCGCTGCCCACTTTCACCTGACTTGTACTGTTGTGAAAACAAAAGAAAAGACACAGAGGTGTAAATTGTTTGATTTAAACCACTTCAAGGCAATTCTTATCAGTACAAAAATGGAAAAGACAGCAATGAGGGGAATAAAACTCACAGTATCAGGAAAAAAGTCATTATGCTCGTTGAAATACTGATTCTTCTCATACCTGTGATTCAGTAGATGTCAGCATTGGGACCAGGAAAGCCAGTCTTTTCTGCTTGAAAAGAATGGATGAAAATAAACATGTCCTACCTCAAAATTTGAATAGGCTCTCCATTTTCAATTGGTACTTGAGCATAGACTGAAATTCTTTTTTCAATCGCCTAGATGTGTGCGTTGAGCATGTTTTTATCAAAATGTTCAATTAATCCTCACCAAAAAGAAAAGGTTTTTCACTATTATACAAACCAATAACCAAATATGCAACTCAAGTGAAAGCATAAAGCAAAACTAACTAATTATTTTGAAGGAAACAAAACTTTTCATATAATAATGCAAACACTAGAAATTAAAAAAAAGGCACACAAGAAGAAAAGCACGTCAACATGACAAATACATAGAATGCGGTTAAAAAAAACGGTAAGATGTTTGTGCTTTGTTTTAGAAATTTAGCGATTAACATTAACAATAATATGACTTTATTTTTGAATGAAACCAAGTTATTTCTATAAAAGGCCACAAATATTATACTAAGTATGAGGATCAGAATCATAAAACTATAAAGCATTATCCAAAACAAATTACAATCTAAACAACCACACTCTTCATGCTATCCTCTCCATCCTCTATTACTTTCTACTATAAATATAATAAAAAATGGGTGGCAGGAACAAAGGTCAAGTTGGTTTACAGGACATTAATTTGTTAGGGAAGTAAGCAGAGACTAATGCCTTGAGAAGAGCCTTACTCTGTCTAGCCAATCCATCACTTAATGGTGTCAAGTCAGCAAATCATTCCCTTATAATTTAATTATCATCTCAAATACATCTTAACTATATTTTTAATCACATCAATGTATTCAATTCCATCAGTTCTTTGTTTCCACTTGTTTCAACTCCAAAAATTTTGAAAATAACTTCTCAATGACTAGGAAGAAATGATGTAATGAATTACAAAAAAAAATTTTGGGTGTAAATAATAGTGGGAGGTAATTCAGATAAAATATTAAATAAGAAAATATACTTGTTAACAAACTTGCCTGCACCATTGGGTGTTTTCTATCTTGAGAATTCAGGAACATACCAGAGCTTGTCCTTTCAATGCTCTCCCCAATCTACAAAAGAAGGAAGGTAAGGTAAGATGCAAGTTTTTTTTTTTTTTTTTTTGGAGTGAAGATAAGATGCAAGCTGACAGGCTACAAACTGAGATTCTTGTATGAAGGACACAGACAATAGAGAAGTTGATAGGCTATAAAAAATTATCTGTGGAAGTAGTATGATCAAAGCTTCATACGTTTTCCATCATTTTCTCATGCTTTCTCATACTCTCTCAAAACTCATCACCAAGTTTTTCTTGAGATGTAAAGAAGGTAAGATCCTTCGGTGTTCTGCAGTGTTTGCAGATGTTTTAATTTTCTTGAGATGTAAAGAAGGTAAGATCCTTTGGTGTTCTGCAGTGTTTGCAGATGTTTTAATGATTATAGTTGGGGATAAATGCAAGAATATTCTACGAAAAGTTTCAGTTTCTGCACCTTTATAAGAAAATATTGTTGTTTAGGGTCATGTTAGACTAGCTATGAACCCTAGCTACGACTGCGAAAATGAGGTCTGACCTAGTTATGTTCCAGCTGCACTACTGGCTGAAATGCAAATTTGAACATAGTTGAATTTATTATGAAAGTTTTAACTATATATCCCTTGCAGGCTAATGTCATTAATGATGCAGATTGTCATAAGAGCTAGGAAAGGAAGGAAAACCCTTGTTCCAATGTTAGTGTGACTATTTCAAGTGCCATTTGACTTTCCAATCATGGTGTCCTATGGTTTCTTGGAGTACTGCCCAAGGAAACATACCCAACATGCCTCATGCTACATCTTCTTAGTATAAACATAAAAAATGCAAGGCTGACCTCATTTCCCACATCTAATGAATAAAGCATTATAGAAAACTGCAAAAACAAAAAACCAAAAAAAAAAGTATATATATATAAGCATCCAAGTTCATATTTTGGATGTCTAAATAAAGAAAACCAATGTACCATTCCTGTTTTTCCATCTATCACAGTTGACTCTTTAAGGCGAGTGTGCGCTACAGCCTTAAGATACTCACATTCCTGTAAAGGAAATAAAACTTCAATTTCAATTAATATGTAAATGGCCTTCATCTGCAAAGTTGCAGTTATCAACAACTTTATTCATAAGCTAAATTTGTTAAAAATGATTCGTATTAGTGTTATTGTTTTTAGTCATCATGATTTTTCTTGTCTCACACTATTAGAAGACAAGAACTGCCTAAGCTACTTCACAGTTCACAGCTAGCAGCACCAAGTGAGAAAGTAGATCCACCAAAATTATGCTTTGTTAGGAGAAATTAAACCATTTGCCAGAACTGATTTAAAATGAACTGAATTTGCTAGCCACACCAAAAAAATGCACATTTGTTAAAGGAGGAAAAAAGAAAATAATAGATTTCGCCACAATATTGATCCTCTAATCTATAAAATGAACCCAAATCCACTATGTTAATACAGAAAATTTGGCAATAAAAAAAAGGCATACCTCCATGCTTAGGAAGTTATGCAGTAAAATGATTCGTGGAGACCAGCTAAGAACTTCAGGTTTGATCTACAACCATATTTAGGAGCACAGGAGAATATGAACTAATTAAAAACTAGAATAAACAAAAAGACGAGTTCGATTAATTTTATATTACACTAACAAGCAAAAAAGATAATAAAAAGGAACTCAAATTCATTCAATCCATAAATTAACATAACAAGCATCATCATATTTTAGTAATACAATAACCTAAAAGTTCACTTACATTCAAAAAGAAATAACTAATTTTACTTTGAAAACAAATGGCAATCAGGACCAAGTGGTGTTTTGGACTTTATTTGACCAAAAAAACAATAGACTTTAATGTATTAAATATTATAATGTACAATCTCCACATGTTAAGCTGTTAACAGAGAAAGCAAAGGGTTGATGTAAAGAAAATTCTAGAACAATCTCAATTATCCAAATGAAAATAGATAATTAACATTTTGAAAATGACAACCTATCTACACATGTCCAAAAGAGAATTATGGAATATTAAGAAAATTCTCTTACTAGTGTCTAGACCAAAAACTACAAAATACTTCCAACGGTTACAGAGAGAATGAAAAACTTTCAAATAAGAATAATAACTTCAGGTATAAATAGAGAAAACAAAAGTGAAATCTACATACATATCCAATACGCAAGATTTCTGCTTCCTTGTCACTTTTCCATAACGAAATACCTGAAACATCAGAAAATATTAATTACAAAAATTAAAATAAAGAGTTCTAATCATGAAGCAGGCTGCATACAAGCTGCATATATTAAAAATCGAGAAAAAACATTTCAAAAGAATAGTAGCATAATAGCTCCACCAAAATTTTTAAAAAAATCAACAACAACAAAAGAAAAGAAGGGCATAGTTAGTGGGGAAAATCATTCAGTACAAATCTGAGACATGCTTATTTCCTTAAGAATAATCAAAATCATTCCAAGAAAATTAAAAAATAAAATCAGACACCAGGAAAAAGTAAGTAAAACTGGTATATCAGTTCCACATAAACAAACAGGGTAGTACAAAAATTTCAATAGTTATAACCATAAGGTGCCAAACAATGATGCGATGGTATATAGTCTATTTGTAACAAAACAGGACAATTTCAACATCTTCAAAAATTCTCAAGCCCAAATGTGACATAATATGAGTGCACGTGTTTACCATGTGAGTCCTCCAGTTGTCGTATAAGTGCCAATTGAGAGAAGGAACCTGTAATTCCAAAACAGAAAATAATCCATTCACAATTATGCCAATCTTTTTTGAAATTGCTAATCAATCATCCATTATTTTTTACATGTATCAACATTCTATTTCTGTTATCAGTTCTACATCAAAGTGGAAGATATCTTTCTCCTTTTTTCCAAACAAAAAAATGGTTGGGACTTTCATTCTGTTTCTGGGAAGCTGATAAGTTTTCCATGAAAGCAAGGAAGATAAGTTTCCAAAAGAACAAACAAATTCCCCAGTTTTGGCTATTTCATAATTAATTGGCTCGTTTGGATTAACTTATGGAAGTTCCATAAGTGCTTATAAATCGTTATTTACGGAATACGAAATAACTTTTACGTTTTATGAGGTTGCTTTTACGGTCTACGAAGTAAATATATGGAGGAGATATATCTCGATTTACGTAAATCGGGCTTATAAAATAAGTCCGATTGAAAATAGAATTTCCAAACATGTTAGGATACATTCGGACTTTAGCTTTCACCTCTTTCATTGTTATGTTCAAATTTTTAAGAGGCTAACAAAAAAAATTAGGAAAAAATTATTATGGAGTAACAGGGTTGTGGGGTCCATTTCTTGATTCTCCCCCCCCCCTTTTTTTTTTTTGCCTTTTTTTCTTTAGTAACTTCACAGTGAACAATACGGTAGAAAAACCAGAATGTTAGAAAGCTATCATGAATTCTTAATCACCTTCACGTAACAAATAAACAAAATGTACTATTTCTCGTTTGGTAAGAAAACAACGCGAAACTCAACTTTAAAAATACATGCCAAAGTCACACCAAACAACCTAAATTTATATGAGCATGTAATTTTTTTTTTTTTTGGATTTTTTTCCTTACCGATGATCAAGCCGACCGTGACGAATGAGAGAAGTCCAGAGATGAACTTCATGGTGGTAGAAACCAGGAACAAGTTGCCGGTGAAGAAACCAAGAGAAAATGAACAATGAAAACGTACTGAAAGAAACGAAGGCACAGATTCAAAGGCAAATGAAATACGTCCCTTAAGAACACGAAGAAACAGCTTTGATCGCCCATTGCTTGCTTGATTTGTGTTCTTCCTTTCGCTTTCAAACTCTAATTTGATTTCGGTGAAGTATGATCATACCGCTATACCAATATTTAATCCTGAAAAGCCAACGGATTTTGTTCTTGATTTTCCCCCCTTTTTATAGTTGTCCCATATTTTTTGGATTAGTGTATAAAAAATTAAAAATTCTCATACATTTTTCGCATGTGTAAAATGTTAGTGGTGTGTAAATACCATGAATTTTTTTAAATAGCATCAAAATTTTAGTTCCATTAACCAATTCAAACATCCGTTAATTTTTTATTTTTGGACCCACAATAATTATTTTCAAAGGTTAAAATGTAAAAATGGTTATATATTTTTTTTAAATATGCATATGACACCATATATATTTCTTAGGCAAAAAAATACATATAAACTTCTTCTAACATAGTAAATATGACATATAGAGGGTAACCAACTCTAACCATCGTGCATGTCTGTTAACACTAATTGATCCATTTTTCCATTTACTAATTAAAAGAAGAAATAAGGAAGATATTTTTAACTTGTTAACACGTAAGAAACACATATAACGTATCTTCTAGTTAATTTATTTCTTTTAAATATTCAAAGGTAACCAGTTCTACCACCATACATGCTTAAAACCAAGGAATAAAAAACTTGACCTGGCAATGAACTGGTCAAGGCACAAGTTCAAAGGTCAATGGGTCAACCGGGGTATAATCGGTGATCGGACCGGTCATATTAAAATATTACAATTTATTAGTAGCAATATATATATTAATACATTTTTAAACTTCTATAGATAAAAATGAAAATCTTTAGAAAAAAATGCTTAAAATCTATTAGTATTAATTATGATGTCTTATACTTATGCAATGATATCTCATTTCCTATAATTGTTATATCATGTTAAATAATTTTTTTTCATCATCATCTTCTTTTTTTTTTTATTTGTTCTTTCTTTTTACCTACTTTACTCTTCATCTTGGTATTCAAACTTTCATTTTCCCCTCAAAATAGCGTGAGATAGTAGTTAGAAGAATAATAAAATGTATTTCATCAAAAATAAAAAATGCGACTAGTCCAATCAATTGAACCACCAATTTTATTGTTTTTATCGGTTCAAACCGGTTTACGGGTTAATGTATGCACCAGACCGGACCACTGACTGTTCACTGGTTGAACCGGCCAATCTGGTCCGGTTTTTTGAACCATGCCTAAAACCCATATAATGTATCTTCTAGTTAATTTCTTTATTTTAAATATTCAAAGGTAACCAGCTCTACCACCATACATGCTTAGATTATTACCAACGAAATGAAATCACATCATATGAATCCTATTCAACAATAATCCTACAGCAACAAAGCATGAACCAAAACAATAATTAGGTGGCATCACGCAGGAGAGTGAGAGAGAAGGCAAAGAGAGAGGGGGTGAGTGAGAGGAGAGAGAATTGATAAATATGAGAGATCATAAAAGAAGGAGGGATTGACACATGAATAAGTGTTGATATGTATTTTTGCATTCAAAAAATATATATGGTACCAAATGCACATTTATTAAAAGTATATGGGTATTTTTACACTTTATTAGAACTAGTACAACAATGTGGGGCTCACCACTAAAAAGTAATGGCCATTAGCTCAAACTAAAGGAGTTGACATTTTTGTACCTTTTTGTAATTTTGGCAATGGAGCAAAAATACTCATGATCATTTGTAAAAGGAGCAATAGGCACCATGAAAAAAATTTTGGTTCAAAAATGCCTATGTACATTATAAGAGGGATCTTAAATGCCACCATCGTTAGGATCTTATAACGCATTTAACTTGTGCATATAGGTCCCATATTTTTCATGGGCGATGGAGTAAAATGCACATGATCATTTGCAAAAGGAGCAACAGGCACCATGAAGATTTTTTGGTTCAAAAATGCTTATGTATATTATTGTCCATCCAACTCGGGCTACTAATATATCCCAAGATTCTAAATTTAGGATAAATGAGTTATTACTCATTCTAAACTTATTTTGTTGGTTATCTCGACTCAAAATTGTTGATTGACCAAAATGTCGTTGGAAACCCAATCTAAACCCTTTGTACCTGGTCTAACTGTACTTTATCAAAAATTTTGATACTGACTAATCCTATACAATTTTACGTGTAGAATCCAATTTTGATCTCAAATTTGTCAAAATCATGCTCAAATTATGAAAATACCCCTAGTAGCTACTATGTTAGGGCTTTATGGGTAAAATTGCTATTTCACACCCTAAAACCTTCACACTTCATAATTTACATATTCTCTACACAATTTTCCATTATAAACACAATGGAATCATCAAAAACATCAAAATCCAATCCAAACACAGTGAAAACATCTTATAGACAAAAATCATATGATTTTTGTGTTTTTGATGATTCCATTGTGTTTAGAATGGAAAATTATATAGGGAACATGTGAATTATGAAGTATGAAGGCTTTAGGGTGTGAAATGATAATTTTACCCCCAAAACTTTAACATAGTGGTTGTTAGGAGTATTTTCATAATTTAAGCATGATTTTGATAAATATAAGGTCAAAATTAGATTCTACACGTGAAATTGTGTAGGATTAGTCAGAGTCATAATTTTTAGTAAAGTACAGTTAGAGCAAGTGCAAAAGGGCTTATACCTAGTCCCCAAGGGTATTTTGGTCAATTAGAAATTTTGAATCAAGATAACCAATAAAATGAATTTAGAACAAATTTTGAATGAGTAATAACTCATTTATCCTAAATTTAGAATTTTGGGATATATCAGTAGCCCGAGCCGGATGGACAGTAATGTACATAGGCATTTTTTAACAAAAAAAATCTTTCATGGTGCCTGTTTGCAAATGATCATGGGCATTTTTGCTCTATCGACCATAAAAAATATGGAACCCACATGCACAAGTTAACGACGTTACAGGATTCTAACGGTTGTGACATTTAAGATCCATTTTGTAATACACATAGGCATTTTTGAATCAAACAATTTTTTATGGTGTCTGTTGCTCCTTTTGTAAATAATCGTGGGCATTTTTGCTCCATCACCCTTGTAATTTTATAGGCATTTTTTTACACCAAAGAAATGTATATTGTGCTAGGTATACATTTGAGGGCCTGTTTAGGAATGCATTAGGGGGAAAAGCCTAAAAAAAGCCCAGTTGGACGTAAAATGGTATGTTTGGGAAAGCTTTTTTTTTATAAATAGGCTTTTCCAAAAAAAAAAATTGTTTCTGCCAGAAGCTACCTCCAATTGGTTTAAAAAAAAACAATTATGACACTATGAATCAAAACACAAATCACATTTATAATATGATTTTTATCCTATCTTAAGTTTATAAAAGTTATATTGAAAAAAAAAACTATTTTTGCTATCACTAATCGAAACGGACTTTGAGAAAAGTGAATGAGCATTTTTGCCCCTTAATCCTATTTTTTAAAAAAAAAATTATGCTATAATATTACATAAAATTTTACTTGTGCTCATTTGATTTCATAAAGTAGTATTTTAATCTTCTAATCCAATATCAATTAAAAAGATTTCAATATTGAAATTTTTAAACGTTGATAAAAGATTCGTCAACGTTAGCCTATTAAGTTTAATTTATTAGAATTAGCATAATAATTATTTCCCGAAAAATCATTATTTAAAATTAATGGTGGTATTAAAATTGGAGAACTGAATATAATTTCCTTTTCAGGGCTTGCTTGGATATGGATTTGTCAAAGCAATACACATTCTTTCTTTACCGCATTTTCTATGAATTTCTCTAGTGCACACGATCACCCAGAAGCAGTTATCAAACTCGAAGTGGATGGTTCGGTCATAGGGAATGGTAATAGTGGAGTGGATGAGGGGTCATTGAGATGAAGAGAGAAAATTGTCTATGTTTAGATTAGCTTTTAAGAATAATATTTATAATTTATGAACTAAATATATGAGAGAAATTTTATTTTACCTTTTAAAATAAGGGTTTCTAAAACTACAGTTTTATGTAAAGTCTCTTCAACAATTGTAAGGTTTTGAGATTCTGAAAAGGGTTCACTTGTTGTGAAATAAAAGTTACAAGTCTGTGGCCATTTATTATGATTATGTAGAGGCTATTGATATGGTTTTGTAAGGGTGTGCGTATAACCATTTTTTCATAGATATCATTGATGAGATTAAGAGATTTATTTATAAGGATTGGCAGGTATTGCTTAAACAGGCATAGGGAAGAACTGCATTATGTTAATTATCTAACAAGGTATTTCATAGTATATGTAATAAAAAACGTTTATATTCTAGATCAACCTCCACCTCTAAAGCAGGAGGTGGAGTTTTATAAAGAAAATTTGGTGTTGGTTTTTTTTTTTTTTGGTATAATGGAAATTAGGTATTGTTGATCATGTAATTTTTTGTTGTGGAATGAATTCAGTACTTATTCAAAAAAAAAAATTATATAAAGTTAGAGAACTAAAATTGAATTTTTTTTTCATTTTTCAGTTTTGATTAAAGAAATTTTTTTGTTTTATTCTTAAGTTTTATAGGAGTATAAGCTTTTTAAAAGTTTAGATAGATCTAACTGTTATATTTAAAACTTAAGTTGCTTATTACTTATTTTTTAAAAAATAATGAAATTGAGGGTATGATTTTAAGAAGGAGAGGGGTCCATGTAATTAAGGCAATATGTAAGGGAGTCAAAGTATTTTATTCAACTGCTCCTAAATTTTTGGCCCAAGAAAAGGACTCCTAAATCTTTAAAAATGAATTTTTTATTTATAAAAATTTTAAAGTATATATGGAGAATTTCTTAAAAATAGGAGTAGAGTGATTAGTGACTAATTGATTAATATCTTTAAATTAAATTTATAAAATTAATTCATGCATCAGAAATCTCAACCTTGTCTTGCATTTCTTTTTCGTCGTGTCTTTGGATTAAGGGAAAATCCTGTCTTTATATGACAAACATAGCGCTTTTAATTTTACTAAACCTACTACTAGTACTGCTACTATTTTTAATGGGAAAATTTAAAAAAAAATACCATTTAAACTTCAAAATCTTAAATAGGTGATTTAATAATAAAATGATTTGTTAATTGCATTACTATTTTTGTTAATCCTATTAACGATTTGTCAATGGGATTTTGAAGTTTAAAAGATATTTTTTTAAAATTTTCTCATTTTTAATTTTGATTATTACCAAAAATAAGATAATTTAATAATAGTACAACTTTCCAACAATGTCCAATATTGAATCATAAAAAAAAGGATTATATGGTATCTTTAATTTTGAGGTAAAAAAAGAAACAAAATCAATCTTAGATATGTTCCCTAAACTTAATCCACAAGACATCAAATCAAAATAGGAAAGTTTTCTTTGTTTCCGACTAGGGTTCTTCTTTAGTCTTTGTCTCCCTAGCTATATATACCATTGCAAAGAAGAAGAACTAAAACAGAAAAAGAGAGAGAGAATCAGAAAGCAGGGAAAAATAAAGAAGATGGAAAATAATAATAATAATAATAATAATAAGAAGAAGGTGATGAGTGATGAACAAATAGAGACGCTAAGGATGCAAATAACAGTATATAACTACATATGTGACATGCTTGCTGATTTACACAACTACTGCCTCACTCTTCAGCAACCATTGCCAGATCTTGCACTTCCAGGTTTCTTTCTCATTCCCTACACACACACTTCCTCTTCTATTATCATTATTGTAACTTATTTTTTCCCCAATTACATACGGACAAGTTTAATAGTTTAAAAAACAAGTAAAATCGAACCAGCGACCTTAAGGGTGTTAGTAAACAATTAGATGCTTTTTTAGGAAGCACAAAAAACATTTTCTTAATTATTTTTTCGTAAACCGAGATAAAACAATTCTCACATACTTACCATCACTCTTAAAAAATTAAAACAAGCATGCATTACATCACAAAGCTTTTTGCATTGTTCATCTTTATATATATACCCACACACTAAGATTGTTTGCCTTAACATCTTTGTAACTACTTTCTCCTCTTCTATTAGTTAGTGGGTTATTTTTTTTTCCTATATGTAATATTTTTATTCACTTTATCTTTCAAATTTATAATTTTTTTCATAAAACTAGCTATCCCCTATTGCTTATATATATTAAACAGGTTTTTCATAAAACTAGCTATCCCCTATTGCTTACATATATTAAACAGGTTTTAATGAAAGGTAGTTTTCAATGCAAATGGCTCATTGGGGTATTTTAGATAGAACAACGCCTCTTTTACAAATAATTTAAATAATTTTTTTAATATTTACAAATTAGTTATTAGTTATCTAGGTTATATACTTATAATGGAGAGGATAGGTTTTCAGCGTGTTGTATTTTTTTTTCTAACTTCTTTCACAAAATCCAACACAAGGATTTTATCACAAATTTTTTGCAACGGAAGCTTACAGTGAAAAGTTTTCTGTCACAAATTTTCTATTTTGTTAGTTCAGTATTTTTTAAATAACTTCTAATAAGTTTATGTATGTACATTGGTGTTGATGGGAAGAACTTTTTGCATATTTTACAAAATTTAAGGATAGAGTTACAATATTCATAACGTGTATAAAATGAATTATGTATTAATTATACATCGATAATTTTTTTATTACAATATTTTCTTATTTTAAATATGAAACAAGATATACTAGAATGATACAAGAAAAAAGTAAAATTCACACCTTGTGCCCTCCATTTCCCATTCTGCTGTGATCTGAAAAGTTCACCAACGTAAGGAAACAAATAGGAGGAGCAAGAAGAAGAATTATACCAAACAAACAAAGAACGAACAAGAATAATAATATTTTATTTCCCAAAAACATAAACTTATCAATTTCATGCATGTTGGGCGTAAAAGAGAGAGAGAGAGAGAGTTTAAACTTAGCTGTAATTTTTTTTTTTTGGCCAAAACTTAGCTGTAATTTAAGACAAAAAAACTTAGCTGTAAATTATATCAAATTTCATTTTTTATATTTTCATGTTATTTATGCATTAAAATTTACAAACTTTTCCACTTTTTAGGAGTATTTTAATCCATAATATTATTTTCTTTTAAACTCATTCTCAAACCTGAGGTCGATCTTTATATGTCATTACATGCCTTTTAACATTCTCAAGTGTCATTTCCCTATTGAAAAAAGAAAAGCTTTTCATCTTCTCAAGAAATAAACAAACTTGCTAATCAACGCGACTTAAAATTTTGATAATTAGAGTATTATCTTTTTTTCCAGAAGTTAAAGTGGAAAACACTCAACAGAAAGAGCCCTTGACGTTGAATGGTGGCCAAAAATGGAGTAGCCGAAGGCGATGGGCTCCGACACGAGAACAGATTAAGATTCTTGAGAGTTTATTCGAGGAAGGCGGCAGATCTCATCCGAACAAGCAGAAGATCAAGGAGATTACGGCGGAATTGAGCCGGCATGGCCAGATTTCTGAGGCAAATGTGTACACTTGGTTTCAGAACCGGCGTGCTCGGCTAAAGAGGAAGATGCAGAGCAATGTTGAAGGACTTGATGATCATAATAATAAAATGATGATGAAGATGTTTGGAGTTGATCAGTTGGTGTCAACTAGTACATGTTATAATAATAATCAAGTTGAGTCCAGTTCTTGGGTCAATAATTATGTGAGATTTTAGGGGGTGGGTGAGTGATTTCTTTTGCTTTTAAGTATTCTTTCTATTTCAAAGATTTATTTCATTTTCTTATTAGATGACAGTCTAACATTTTAACTTTCATGGTGATATTTGCTATTAACTCGTACATTTTGATATAAAACTGGGGTTTTGTTGCATAGCCTGAAAAATTCCTCATATTATTTATGATTTATATAATAATATGACTTGTTAGATACATCAAGTTGTGCATTTCTTAGCATTAATGTTATAGCAAAGTAGGGAGAAAAAAACAACAAAATATTGAAATAGTACTTGTGATTCCTGAATAATAAATTACCTAATTTTTAAAATGAAAATAAATATAGGCCACTTGGGGCTAACTGAATAACAATGGTAGGATGCAAGTTGAAGTAAGATATTTAAATGCTTCCAATATAACAAAAATAAATAAATAAATAAGTTACATAATTTTTTATTGTTTTTAAAAAATGTAAATTAGGTTGGATGTAATTTTACAATGAAATGAAATAACTCAAGAAATCGTTTGGACAATATGCTTAATGATATCCCATCTCTACATTAGCTCTATTAGTAATATTAACAAACTAACTAGAGGTCATTTCTTTCTTTATTTCCTTTTTAATTAAAACTTTGATGGAATCTAACTTCATTATGTATTTGTCAAGAATAAATCACAATTATTAATCTATTGTATAAGGGAAAATTCCATCAATGGAGAACCCTTTTATAATTAATTTATATTTATAGGAGATGGTGAACATACTAGTCAAAGGAAAGCCCTCTGTCTCATCCACTTTACTGCAGACCATTTTTCCCCAGAAAGCACCTCACATGCCCCATAAAGACTTTTCGGATCTGATTCTCCATTTAGTCCCTGAAGTAACAGACCAAAACATTTTAAAAAATGTTACTTATTTTCACTCACGAGGTTTACATAAGTTGAGAACATATATTCTATAACAACAACAACAAAGCCTTATTCTATTAGGTAGGATCAACTATATATAGATTGAATGACTCCGTTGTGTTCTATTAACAACCAAATATTTGGATAAATTGTTAACCAAAAGATTTTGCTCAATAACTATATTGAGTGTTTTCTCTTCTCTTCCCCTATTCCATTAAAAAGGACTCCATATTGCATGTCCAACCAAGTTGAGAATATAAATACATTTCTCTTAAATTATAGTCTAACTGTACTTGGTAAAACTTTAATGCATAACACAAAATTCCCTTAGACTGTTACAAAAATGAACATATCACTACCTTATTTAACTAATTTGAGTATATTAAGAAAATGAGATAAATTTTTAAATTATAACAAATATAATGTAATATGATCTTCCTAAAATAACCCCATCTGACATTAGATTATACTCCCCCTGGTGAAGTCAGCTACATGATCAAACGACGTCATTGAGCTTGGCCAAAAATCAAATATCGGGATAAATTGTTTGACAAGAAGATATTATTCAATAACCTCATTGAACATTTTCGACAAAGTTTTACATTAGTTGTCGAAGGCCTAACACAACCCTCCTCCTTTATCCGGGCTTGTGACTGGCTATAATACTTAGGCAGAGTTCACTTGCCCCTTATTATAAGCTTTAAATAACTAATTTATATTAATCAATAAAACAATTAAAATTAGTTAAAGGCAGTAAATATGTATTATTTTGCCAACTATTCCCTTATGTGTAAAGAGAATAAGTGTGAGAGAATAAATGTGATAAATACAATCAACAAGGGTAAAGTTAGAAAAACACGATAAATGCTTAGACAAATCTAAAATGAAATTTATACTTTGGAATAAATCCATTCACAAATTTGAAGCTTATAATAAGGGGCAGAGGAAGTATATCATTTCATAAATTATATAAATTAGTTTAGAAGAAAAATGATAAATAAAAGAGACAAAATAGATTGAAATCTTATATTTGGGATCAAATCCAACTCCCTAACTAGCTCTTATATTAAAGACCAGAGGAAGTATCATTTAAAATTAGCATATAAAACTTGTATGATTGTTAGTCATTATGTAATGCCTTATATAATACTCCCTCTAGTCCTTAATACAAGGACCTATTAACAACTTTACATAGATAAAGGAATTCGGTTAAAATTAGTTCATGCTTTTCAACTAGCAAAATTATCCTCAATGAAGTTCATCAATTAGAAGGTGTTATTTAATGAGTTATGAGAATGTTTAATTAGTTAATGTATATCAAAGCAATGGGCATTTTAGAAAGGGGCCGGGGGGGGATTACTGCTTTGGACAAAAGGGTTTTATATTAAGGACCATGAGAAAGGTCCTTGTAATAAGGACTAGAGGGAGTAAAATCAAGAGCAAATCACATTATTTATAAGCATGAAAAGTTAAACTCATTTATCAGAATTGCACAGAAAAATGTGCCTAGTTGCTCTTATATAAAAGCAAAAATTAATACTAACCATACTCCAGAAAAGTACTGCATTTCCTTGAATAGGTTTCACAGAGAGCCCTTTAACAATTTTCCCACCACAGTTACACTCACCCGAACCACCCTGCGATGCATTTATGTATATTAATAACAACCAGAGGATCTCCTTACAAGAGATTCCAATCAAAATTTTAGGCAATTCTGGAAAATTACAGCAGTTATCTTACCAGATCATTGTATGCTTCAAGCAAAAGGTGGAGCATAGATAAAATACTAATAACAATAACAATAATATGAGTAACATTTTAATTAAAAAAATGTTTCATTGACATAACTGGTTTGAACTATAAAGAGATAATTTACTGAGACGTGTAAATGTTGGATCCATAATTCGTTCAGGACAGGATTAAAAACCACAATTTTGTAACTACAGGATAGGATATCATATCATGACCTTGTAACAAAAACATATAAAAAAAAATGTTAACAACAACATTCACATGAATTCCCTAAATTTAAGTAAGAACTAGATTATGGGTCCATAATTTGGATGGAATCTAAGGTGAGCCAATAGTGTGGCTTCATGTAGATTTTATATTATATATAAACATAGATTTAAGCAGTCAACCCAACATTTGTGATGATGATTTTATCAACCAGAAATCACTGAGAAAATTCTAAAACAAACAGACAAGTACAATACTTATACGTATTTAAACTACATAGTTCTGGAGTCTTTCCACGTCCGATACGCATTGGTAACAGACACTGAATATGACAAGAAGTAAATGATAATCCATCCTGTCTATGCTGTGTCATCTCTATATCCATGTTTCATTCAACATTCAACATTTAACTACTAGTCTGCTTATAAAGTTAGGAGAGTTATAGTACTTAGAATAGAAACTGATAAACACACACCATTGTTTGTTTTAAATCAAACATGACCACCTTGGAAAACTACACTTCAAAAGCTAGCTATTAGGATGAGAGAACCAAGGCACTTAAATACCCCATCAAGCAGCCCATACTACTCGATGTGGGACTTTGGCAGCCCATACTACATTGATCCCTATCAATATACTCTCCCCAGAAAGCCGACATCTCGGTGGCACTTCACTCGGCCTCCTTGTCGGTCAGAACCCTCCGTTGGTAGCGCTTTCCTGTCCGCCAGCCACCTACTCTAATACCAAATGATAAGCACTTTGGAGAACCACACCCCAAAAGCTAGCTATTGGGGTGAGAGAACCAAGGCATTTAAATACCCATCAAGCAGCCCATATTACTCGATATGGAACTTTGAAAGCCCATACTACCTTGGTCCCTATCAGACTCCTTATTTCAGATAGAAAGGAACCTATATTTGTGACACTGTAGATATGATCTACACATCTGCTTCATATTTATCATATAATAATGAATTAAAATAATCTAAATAGTAGACTTCAGGAAGCAAGAAGTTTACCGCTGGGAAATATGTTTCACCGCCCTCAACATTGTCACTTAGATACATAAGCATTGTCGCTATTCGCTGCCCACCGTGTTTCAAGTTGTACTGTTGTGGAAGAAGAATTTAACAAAAAGGAGCATATGGTTTGATTAAAGCCACGTCAAGGCAATGCTTATCATTACAAAATGGCAAAGACAGTAAGGAGGGCATGAAACTCACAACATCATTGAAATAGTCGTTATGGGGTACATAATACTGATTCTTCTCATACCTGTGATTCTGCAGATGTTAGCCTTGGGATCACTCCTTTTTGTTTGAAAAGAATGGAGGAAATAAAGTCATACCCTACCTCAAAATTTGAATATGCTCTCCATTTTCAATTGGTACTTGAGCATAGACTGAAATTCTTTTTTCAATTGCCTGGGTGTGATAGTTGAACATGTTTTATTAAAGTGGTCAATTAATCCTCATCAAAAGGAAATGGTTCTCCATTATTGGACATATCAATAAAAGAAGATGCAACTTAAGCCCAAGCGTAAAACAATGATTTTAAAGGAAACTAAAATTTGTATATAATAATGGAAACACTAATATTAAAAAAGGCTGCAAAAGAAGAAAGGCATGTCAAGATGACCAATATATAGAGATCAGATTGTAGGTCTGTGGTAGTACATTATGGGCCCCACCGGGTGGGGCATAGAAGTAAATTCTTTTGTACTTGTGCCTTGTTTCAGAAATTTAGCAATTAACATTAACAATAGTATGACTTAAATACTTTTGGGATGAAACAAATATGATATTAGGATAAAAATCATAAAACTTCTAAACAAACCTACCTGCACCATTGGGTGTTCTCTATCTTTTGAACTCAGGAACATACCATAGCTTGTTCTGACATTGCTCTTGATACTCTACAGAAGAGAAGGAAAATCAGATGAGAGGCTATTTGGCAGGCTGCAAACTACAATGCTTCTTTGAAGGACACAGACAATAAAGAAGTTGACAGACTAGAAAAGACTTCTTTTATAAAGGGAATAATCACAGCTTTATAACACTTTTCCTTATTTTCTCTCCCTTCTCTCTTGCTCCCTCAAAAGTCGTCATCAAGGTTTTAGTGAGATGTCAGGAAGGTAAAATTCTTTGGCGTTCTGTGGTGTTTGTAGATATTTTGTACGTTTAGCTAAAGATATATGCAAGAATATTCAATGCCAAACTTCAGCTGCTAACCCCTTTGTAAGAAAACATTGTCTCTTTTGGTCATGTTCCAATAGCTGTGCACACTAGCTAGGACTGAAAATTAGGTGTGACCTAGTTATACTACAGATGCACGACTGGATGGATTGTAAATTTGTACATATTTATTATAGTTATCATAACAGTTTCAACTCTATCTATATCTACAATAATTGTGCAGGCTAATGTCGTCAACGATGCATATTGTCAAACAAAAGGTTCCCCCCTTTATTTCAAGCTTCAAATGTTATAACAGATAGGAGAGGAAAGGAATCCCTAGTTCCAATGCTAAGGTGACTTTTTTAAGTGGCATTTGACTTTCCAATCATAGTTCCCTATGATTTCTTGGAGCACTGCCCAATGAAACATACCCAACATGCCTCATGCTACACCGTCCTTGATTAAACATGAAAAATGTAAAGCTAACCTTATTTCTCACATATAATGAATAAAGCATCATAGAAATTAGAAAACCACTAAAAAATTATAAGCATCCAAGTTCATATTTTTTATGTCTAGATAATGAAAACTAATCAACATAAAACCAGTGTACCATTCCTGTTTCTCTTTCAACCACTTGTGAATTTTGAAGTTGAGGGTGCCCTATAGCCTTAAGATACTCACATTCCTGTAAAGGAAATATAACTTCAAATTTCAATTTATACATAAATGGCCTTCATCTGTAAAGTTATAATCATCAAAAACTTTATTCAGAAGCTAAATTTGTTACGAATGATTAGCATTAATGTTATTGTTTTAATAGTCATGATTTTTTCTTGTATCACACCATCAGAAGACCTTATATAGCCTACACTACACCACAGTTCACAGCTAGCAGCACCATGCGAGAAGTACTAGAAAAATATCCACCAAAATTATGCTTTGTCAGGAGAAATTAAAGTATGTAGAAATGAACAGAGAAAGTGCAATATGGTGACAGCTGATGCTTGACACCATTTTCCAGAACTGATTTAAAATGAACTGAGTCTGCTAGCCACACCAAAAAATGCACATCTGTTGGTAAAGGAGGAAAAAGGAAAAGCATAGACTTGGCCAAAATATTAATCCTCTAATCTATAAAATGAACCCAATTAATACAGAAAATTTGGCAATCAGATAAAAGGCATACCTCCATGCTTAGGAAGTTATGCAGTAAAATGATTCTAGGAGACCAGCTAAGAACTTCAGGTTTGATCTACAACCAGAATCAGGAGCACAGGAGCATAATCAAAATCAAAGTTTTCATCAAGCAAATCAACTACACTAACACAACAATGAGAAATGATTTAAACCAACAAGTTTGAGAGAGTGTATAAACTAAGTAAAAACTAGAATATTTGGAGAGACAATCCATATATCATATTTTAGCCATATACAAGCCTAAAAGTTCATTTCCATTGACAAAGAAATAACTTATTCTACTTCAGGGACTTTATTTGACAAAAATCAACAGATGTCAAGGTAACAAAGTTCATAATATACAATCTTCACATAGTAAATTGTTGACAAAGAGAATACAGGATTGATGATCATAGAACAATCTGAATTATCCAAAAGAAAAATATATAGTTACTGTTTTGAATACAACAACCTTTCTACATATGTGCAAATGATAATTAAGGAATATAAATAAAATTCTCTTCCTAGTATCTAGACCATAAACTACAAAATACTTCCAATACTTACACTGGCCTTTTAATTTATTAGAGGTTGATAGTTCTTTTAGAGAGACGGAATAACTTTCAAACAAGAATAGTGGAAACAAGAGAGAAATCTACATACATATCCAAGTCGTAAGATTTCCACTTCCTTGTCATTTTTCCAAAACGGAATACCTGAAAATTGGAAAATATAAATTAAGAAAAATGAAAAGAAAGAGTTATAATCAAAGATGGAATACTTACAGGCTACATATATTTGGATCAAGAAAAATGATTTCAAATGAATAGAAGTGCAATGGCCAGGAAGAAAAAAGTTAGGACATAGTTAGTGTTGACACCTATAGCATCCAGTATTTAGTGTCTACACATATTTTAACAGTAACATTATAGTAAGAAGCTTATTTCTTCTGGAATGGCGGATAGAAACATTATTTAGTCAACTTAATGTGCAGTGAGCACGTCCAGAAAACTTAGTCCTTTTTCTCAGATATGAATCTATCTAATTCAGAAGGGAGGAACTTGCATCAGTATCTCAATTTCAATTCAAACATGGGTTTGATTCACACTCCATGTTCTGAGAAATATTTACCATCCGAAAAGAGGAAAAAAACGGGGTCTTTGTCTAAAAAAATGGCTTAAGAAAGGGAAAATGTATAGAACCTTTCAACAAGATAGTACTTTTTCAACTCTCTCAAAATGGAATCTATTCCAAACATATAAATGATGCCTTAATGATGATTGATTACCTTGGTTGGCACCATTCAAGTCTAAAGTAATTAGAAAATTATTTATTCTTCAAAACTAAGTCAACTACCTAAAAATAGGAAATTAAAACAAACTCTTCAAGAGCAATCTTTGACCAAAATGTCTTATTTAATGCGAATAAAATAGGAAACTAATTAAATCATTTTAAATCAGATTTGATGCATAAGGATGCCTTCTAGATGCTTCTTGAGTTGTTTTGGACATCACTTATAATCTTCCATTAAGGCACATGCTTGTCACATGGTATTGTAAGTGAATTCTTCAATCTGAAATGCACTTGGGTCTTGTACATCCTCATATTGGGCTTATTGCTTTATGTTATACCAATTTTATGGATCTTTATGCTTTGCCATGTACTCAAGCTTCTAAGTGTTGTAAAAGCATGCATATGGGCTTGAATACGCATGGTTAGGGCCTCATTTGCACACTCAACATATATACTAACATTATGGGCCATTAATGAAGTAAATTGAAGCCTAAATATTTTCTCTAGCCTCTCGAACATGTCGCTCTTTTCTAAGCTTCTAGTAATTGGGCCATTGATGTCATAAAGAAGATCTTATGCTTACTTAGAATCTTCTTGTATGATATAGACAACTTCTTGTTCATTGTATGTTCCACCTATAATGTGTTTTCCATGGATGATACCACCTTGGTTGCCAACTTGGATGTCTTGTTTGACACCATATAAGATGCCACTTGTACCTCTATCAACTATTTTGTTATTTCCATGTTGGATTGCTGTCATATGCCTAATCAATTTTGTAATTTTTTGGGATGAGTTGATGTCATACGCCTAATCCATTTTGTAATTACTGTATTCACAATGTCTTATGTACTGCAATGTTAGTGACAAGTGAACATTATATGCTACTACACTGTTAATGTTCCCTTACCATTAAATATGTCAATGTGTAAAAGAGTCTCTGTCACACTTTTTTTTTTCAGGTTATTGGTGAATGTAATCATGCAAACTATCGTTACATAACATTTGATGACTATAGCAAGTTGTGAAAGTAGAAAGTCATGTCGTTAATGTTGAATATTGTACTGTTAATATATAGACATGTGTTGTTATATGCCCTCCAACTTATTAATTTCACACTTTTTGCTGGACATGTCTTGTATTGTCTAATACCAAGTTTTGAAAGCAGAATCCCATGTCATTAATGTTGAATATCATATTGTTAATATAGATACATGTTTTGTTATTGGCCCTCCAACTTTTTACTTTCAAACTTGTGCCTCCGAAGTTGTTAACTAAGAAATTAATGTCGTTAATGTAAGAGATAATGTTGTTAATAGAGGGAGAGGTGTTGTTATTCGCCTCCCAACTTGTAAATTTGGTACATTTCCATGCGAAGTTGTTAAACAAGAAAAACACATCATTAATATAAAAGTTAGTGTTGTTAATAGAGCGAGAAGTGATGTTATAGGACATCTAACTTGTTACTATCCCCCTTTCCTCCGAAGTTGTTAAACAAAAAAGTAAAGTCGTTAATGTAGAAGTTGGTATTCTTAATAGAAAGGGAGGTGTTGTTATTAGCCTCTCAACTTGTTATTATCCCTATTTTGCCTCCATAGTTGTTAAACAAGAAAGTAAAGTCGTTAATACAAAAGCTCGTATAGTTAATAGAGAGAGATGTGTTGTAATTGGACATCCAACTTGTTACTATCCCTCTTTTTCCTCCAAAGTTATTAAACAATAAAGTGAAGTCATTAATATAGAAGTTGATGTCGTTAATAGAGAGGGAGGTGATGTTATTGGCCCTCCAACTGTTACTTTTCTCCACAACACGGCGCCAAAGCTCGCCGAAGAGACTGTCATTAATTCCCTTCCTCTTCTTCGCTTGGCCACCACCTACCCACCACCGTCACCCACCTTCCAAATTGAAATACCGCTGACCAAACCTACATTCCCTTCTAATCATGTGTTCCCTTCCTTCCTCTTCTTCCCTTGCCCACACCATCCTTCCCTTCCAATCTCGCCATGCCGACCACCCCTTTACCCCCTTCAGAAAAATCAAAACGCGATTTCGGCTGTTTGTTGTTTTAAACTCAATTGAGGGCATTATCGCCTTTTGCTCAAGATTTCAAATCCCAGATTCCTACTGTTACTCTGATTTGGGATTTCAGAAATTGACTGCATCATTTTGTTCCTTGTTAATTTTGACTATATTTTTCTGGAATTTTCCGTTATAGTAATGTTACATGATCTCTGAAATATTTATGTGTATCATTAGATTATATATCAGTTTCTAAATTAAGCAAATCAATTTGGAAAAAAAATGATAAACATAAATACTTTAAAGTAATTTAATTATCTTCTTTATTATCTTTAAATTAATCAACTGGATCTTATATTAATAACCAAATGTAATATAAAAGAAAAAAATGAAAAAATTTCCGTGTTTATAATCAAAATTCACTTCCAAACTAAATTTAGAATTGGAGTGAGTACATTTTTTATGATGAAATACTTATAAACTATGTGTGTTTAAATTTTAGGTAAAAAGATATAAAAATAACTTTGAAATTGTAAAATTTTAAATCAAATATTTCTAAAAAAATGAGTTGTGAATTGCTTATCAAGTTTTATCATTCTTTTATCAACTCTTGATAACAAACTTGATTTAGGATTTTGTAATTTCAAAAAAGAATTTATGTCCTTTTCCCTAAATTTTATGCTAATCTCCAGGTTAAAAAAAAAAATCTATGCTAATATAGCTTAGCCTAAAATTTTTGAGTCAAGGTACATTTCTTTTTTAATTATAGGGTTAAGGTGTAGATTTAGTAAAGAACTATTTTTCAAAGTGCACCCAACACAACTAATTATTTTGGAATGCAAAAATAGACATTTGAATTTTTGGGGTGCAGAAGTAGACATTTTGAAATTTTTTTGGAGCAAAAATAGCAATTTCGTTATTTATTTTAGGGTGAAAAAAATGTTATTTTTGCTCCAAAAAAAATCCATAATATCTACTTTTGCACTCTAAAAATTCATAATGTCTACTTTTACACCCTGGAATAGTTAGTTGTGTTGGGTGCATTTTGGGAAATAATTCATTGTTATTTTTGCACATTGACCCTTAATTATAAGGGTAGACACTAATGACTTGAATGACAACAAATGAGATCAAACCCCTCGACCTCCCACTAATAGGAGAGTATCAAAGTTTTCGGAGATCAATTTTACTCTAAAAATATAAAAAAAAAGGGCAAATTCGCGCAAGCCATTAAAACTTTATTACCAACCATTAACATTATTTTCATATGCTCATCGCTCCTTGGTGTTTACTTGTGTGCAAAATTCAAGGTTAACCAAAATTTCTCTCTCTCCAGACTCCAGGTAAGAAGAAGCATAAAAGGTTAGTAGATAAGCCTCCATTGATTCATCGTGATTCACGGAATACAAATACGAGGTAGTTTTTACGATTTATGAGATAAATATGTGGAAGAGTTTTATCTCGATTTACATGAATCAGGCTTATACAATCGTAAAAGCCAAACAAACTAAGATAGCGAGCGCTACTAGCGTTAAAACCTGCAACGGCCGGCCAATACCAAATCCATTAAACAAAGGCTTGATAATGACCGCTTTCACCAGCCAGAAAGCTTGAAACATTCAAATAATTGCCTTTCGTCACAATCCATCTTCTTCACCTGAACATTCAGAATTCTCTTTTTGTCGCCAATTGTTGTTCTTCTCATTATTTTCTATTTGTTTTTTCCCCTCTCAATCCTCCTTCTTTAATTTAATCATTGCACGACGCTCTCGTCATGGACTTTCTCCAATCATCATTCTCCTTCGTTCTCTTCCTCAACATTCTCTCGAATATTATTCTCAACTTTCTTCTATTGGATTTGGAGACTCAATCGCTGCTAGATCGATTGGATTGCAGGTGTTTGTGTCAGCGTTCCTGGATTTCGGATGAGCGGAAATTTCTGATTCTTCTGCGTGGTGCGTCTTTCTTTCTTTTATCTTCTTTGTTTATGTTGCTGTTATTGTTTACTTGTGATGGAAGTCTCAGCATGAATAATAAAAAGAGCACAATTTCTGGAATCTAGTTGCAGGTCTTAATATTTCTTTAATTGTGTCTCTCAGCTTCAGGTTAAGGCGAACAGGAATGTTTGTGATTATTATTGCGTCTTTCTTTGTCCGTTTTATGTTTTTTTTTTCCGGTTTTCACTGTAGCTTGTGATAGAAGCCAGAATGAATAGTACATAAGAGCACCATTTCTGGAATTGATTCCAGTTACAGGCCCCGATATTTCTTCGATGTTATCTCTTAGCTTCATGTTTAGGCGAACAGGAACGTTTCTGATTAATATTGCTTCTTTCTTTTATATTTTATGTTTCTGTTTCATATCAAGCTACTGTTAACTTGTGACGGAAGACTGCATGAATAATACAAACACTATTTCTGAAATTGATCCTGGTCACAAATCCCATTTATTTCTGAATTTTTTTACTGTTATTGGCTCCTTTTTTTTAATCTATTCTATATTCTTTTTTTCATGCACAATTGTTGTTAACTTGTGATCGAAGTCCGCATGAATATTAGGAATATCATTTCTGAAATTTCTTCTAGTTAAAGATTCTGACATTTTCTTAAGGGAAAATTCTAGAAACAGACCTTGAAAGATAGGCAAAGACAAATCAGGACTGCGAAATTGCAAAATCTCATATCAGTACGGAGGAGGAATATGAGATTTTGAAATTTCGGAAAAATGACTACAGAGAAGGAATATGAGATTTTGAAATTTTGGAAAAATGACGCTGCCGCTCTTCAACTCTCCCTCTCTTTTTGCACTTAGAATAACAACACCAAACTTTTTATTAATAACTCCACTTTCTTCATTCACAATTTCGTATATTAAAAACCAACACATATTCATAAGTTTCAGAGGTTAATAATAATACATGTCTATATATTAACAACAACATATTTTATATTAAAAACTTTACTTTCTTATTTAACAACTTTGTATCTTGAAAACTAACACATGCCATGAATAAGTTTGAAATTAACAAGTTTTAAGGGCCAATAACAACACCGGTATCTATATTAACAACACCATATTTTAGGTTAATAACTCGACTTTCTTGTTTCACAAATTCGTATCTCAAAAACCAACACATTTTCAATGATAAGTTTGAAATTTAGATACGAAAGTTATGAATCAAAAAAATCGAGTTGTTAATGTAAAATATGATGTTGTTAATAAAGAAATATGTGTTGTTATTGGCTCTAAAACTTGTTAATTTCAAACTTATCTTTAGCATGTGTTGGTTTTTGAAATACGAAGTTGTGAAACAAGAAAGTGAACTTGTTAATATAAAATATGTTGTTAATATAGAGACGAGTGTTGTTATTGGCCTCTGAAACTTGTGAACATGTGTTGGTTTTTGAGATACGAAGTTGTAAAACAAGAAAGTGGAGTTGTTAATATAAAATATGTTGTTGTTAATATAGATATGAGTGTTGTTATTGGCCTCTGAAATTTGTGAACATGTGTTAGTTTTTGAGATACGAAGTTGTGAATAAAGAAAGTAGAGTTATTAATGAAAAGTCTGATGTTGTTATTTTGAACTGAGAGAGATGGAGAGGTGAAGGGCAGGAGCGTCTTTTCACCGAAATTTCAAAATTCCAGAGTCCTCTACTATACTGACACCGAACTAACATGAGATTTCACAATTTCGCAGCACTGATTTATCTTTTTCTATTTTCTAAGATATTTTTGTGAAATTTTCCCATAACATTTCCATAATGTCACCATTTTATATTCAGGTGATCAAGGATATTTATTTATTATTTATTTTTTTTGGTTTACATAAGGCCAAGAGAGAACTTGGTAATGTGACTCTCCAAAATGACTAAACATTCTGATTATATATAGAGTCCTCTCAGATATACTGTCCAGGTGACCAGGACCAGGAATATTTATGATTAGTTTTGTGTCTTCCTTTATCTGCTTGATTTTCTTTTCCATGCACTAACAGTTAACCGGTCATGGAGTTCACTTCAGCAGGAATAATAAGAAAGCTATTTATTACTCCATTTTTGTTTTCAGTTCTGATTATCATCGTGTTCTTTGTATGCAGGCAGGGATACCATCCGATCAAAAGATCTTAACTTATGGATGGAGCACTTTCTCTGTGAGGATTTCTTTCCCTTGTGAAGATTACTACTGTAGATCTCTAATTTCCAAGATAAATGGCTTCATCCTTGAAGGAACTCCTAGCAGAAGAAGGGTTCAAGGGAAGTAGAAGAATCGCAAGATCCCGATCTTCCCTGCAGTCTAATCCTGAAAAGTTGCCTCATTACTCCATCAGGGACCAGGAAAGTAGGCTATCTGTGTCAGAGGACAGAATTAGAGTGGAGAGAACGAAATCTTACGTCTCACAGTATCGGATTGGGGATGACTTTTTAAATAGAGATACTGCTCAAAGCAGGAGACCAAGGGACAATCTTGCTGAAGGAGAGAATTTGGACGAAGGATTGAAGAATGAAATTGTTGAGAAATCTTCCATCAATACGAAGTTAAGTAAAAAAATTGATAGCAAAACACCAGGACATAAACATAGAAATGAGATAATCGAGGTGGGTGAGCATGAAGATGACGAAGTTAAAGATGTTTATGCCAGTGAATTGTTAATTGCAAATAGAGGGAAAGAAGAGTATTTGAATGACTTTAGGAATAGGGATAAGTGGCCCAGGATGCTACTCAAGGATTCAAAGTTGGATAAGAGGCATAGCAGCAGTTCTAGTACACATAAGGTTGGACAGTTGAGTGGAAGTATAAAGAAGAATATAAAGCGGCAGGAGAGATCATACAGTCAATCAACCAGTGAAAGCTTTGAAAATAGATATGATAAAAATCACGGGCATGCTTTGCAGACACCAGCTGATGTAGCTCTCGATGAAGTTGCCGTACAAGCAGTTGTTTCTATTCTAAATGGATATATAAAACGCTTTCTAAAAGATGAAGATTTTCGGACCACATTGCGTCACAATTGTTTTTCCTCCTTGAATTTCATTGAACTGGAAGATGAGAACAGTACTGAGATCAAAGTCATAAGAAGCCTTGAACAAGCAATTGATACAATAGAACAATCTGCTGAGGAATCTGTATCTGAAAAAGAATTGAAAAGAACCTCTTTGCAGCTAAGCATTATTACAGGTCTAAGCTTAAATGAACTGAAGTATGGCTTTACATGTGGGATACCTAATTATAAGTTGTCTGCCTGTGCTCATCTTTACCTCAGTGTCGTCTATAAGATACAGAGAAAAGAAAAGGTATCGGCAAAGCATCTTTTGCAAGTGTTTTGTGATTCACCTTCTCAGGCGCGGACAACATTGCTGCCTGAATTGTGGGAGTACTTATTTTCTCCACATCTTTCTCATTTGAGGGCATGGTACAAAAGGGAAGTTCATATGCTACTGGATATGCCAAGCAGAACAAGAAAAGTAAAGAATCTTGAAAAGGTGTATAATGAGCATTTGGATTCTGGGACATATTCATTTGCTATATACTACAAGGACTGGCTCACTGAAGGAGCAGAAGCTCCATCAGTTCCTTCTGTCACCATTCCATCAATATCAGCTTCAGAAAGTCACCATGGAAGTCCCCTTGGTCAATCTTCTGAATTAGCTTCGTCTGTTGATTCATTCTCACCTCAGACAATGGTTAGCAAAAAACTGTATGATTCTGTCTTTGGTAGCTCGAGTAAAGCTGTAATTGAAGAAGAGAAAGATAATGCCATAGAAGATAACTTACACAACCACATGAGACACGCATGCAGTTCATCTATTGCTGAACAAAAATTAACATTTGTCTCTGAAGTAGTTAAATATACAGATGAAGATACTGAAGAAGATTCTAAGAAGATGACGCTTGCTATTGAGCTACATACTGTATGTTTTGACTCTCATTTTTATTATTTCTTTTCATCTTATGCCTTAGAGTGCATTTTTTTTTTGGCCAAACATCAGAGTGATTGTAATGTGCACTTACAGCGTCAAGTTTATAAAGTGAACAGATTATTCTTACTGCTCTACAATACTATTGGAATACTTTTGCAGTTACATTATGATTTTCATGGTATGTTTTTTTTTCAATAAATTGTCGATTGGGGTCACATATACTTATCAGTTTCTCTCTTCTCTTGCTTTGCATCTAACATATCCTCACATTCGTATATAATATTTGTTTACATTTTTGATGCAGAAAGGAACCTCATTGCTATATGACCTACCACATGGGAGAACTAATGAAGTCACCCTTAGCAAAGTGACAGGATCTGTTTTAGGCATGCAAGATGCCAAAAGGCATTTTGATCCCATTGTGTCTACTGGTTCACTGTCCAGTGAGGAATCAGTCACCAGCTCTGTTGTAAATGTATTGCAGTACTCTTAGCTATTTCTATTGTTTGATAGTGCGTTCTGTTATTTTTTATTTCTTTTGACCTCATCTAACCCATTATTATCTACATGCAGCCAACAGAGACGAGTTATTCTCCTAAAGGTGAAAAATAATTACATTTCATTAATTCAAATTCCATGAGAAATCATGTATTATTCTATCATCATTTTGTGGATGAGGGTGAATGAAGTACATAACTACTTTGTTGCAGGATTATATTTTCCCACTATTCCACAGGAGCTCATTTGTCCTTTGACTGGAACTTTATTTGAGGAACCAACTACCCTTGAGACTGGTCAAACCTATGAACGAGCAGCCATCAAAGCCTGGTTCGAAAAGGGAAACAGAACTTGCCCAGTGTCTGGAAATAGTTTAGATTGTGTTGGCATGCCATTAACTAACCTTGTTTTGAAGCGTTTGATTGATAATTGGAAGTCAGAACAATTTAATCGCATACTGGATTTTGCTTCTCAAATTGCAGACAATGAAAGCCAAGAGCTGAAACATGATGAGGCTGCTGTTTTTAATTTAGAGAGTCTCTTCACTTCATTGAATGGATCAAACAAAAGAAATTATGTCAAACAACTCATCTCTATAGGGCTTCTGTCATTTCTTTTTAGGAGGCTTGAATTGGGAAATGTGGAAGAGAAAACACATGCGTTGACACTTTTGCTAAATTGCAGTGAAGCAGATTCTAGTTGCATATATCAGATCGCAAGGAACATTGACAAAAAATTTCTTCTAGAGCTTCTTTGCAGCGACGATGTTGCCCCAAGAACAACTGCAATTTCATTGCTTGCTGAATTATTTTCTCTTAAAAGGTGAGTATTATCATTATTTTCTAGATTTCTTGGTTTTCGTCTGGTACCTTTAATTTAAAATTTTATTATATTGCCGGTGGTCTCACTTGTTTGGGTCTCTTTCCTATTAATGCTTTAGTTTGGATCTTCTAGAGGAGTGCTAGCTGTAAGAGAGAATGACACAAAGAAACCCCAACTTTCTAGCTCCCTTTTATAGATGAAATAAATTATTTATTCATATGACTCTTCAAGTTTTCTGTGTTTATTCATATGTCTACGGCAAATGAAAAAACATGAACCCTGTCTTTGTCTTTGATAGTTGAGCAACAACTCAGTTTGAATGCCTTACCGGCTTACCTCATTTGATAACATTCTCTCTGCATCAACTCCTTTGTCCACCGCTTCTAACTCTTTAAAGGGTTATCATTAAATATATTGTTGCTCCATTAAAGCTGCTGTTATACTCCAGCATTTTTTGCATCTTTAAATTTGAAATGTTAAAGCTAATATTTTTTTAGCATCTTGCGCAAACAAAGCATTACTATCTTCCAAGAATAACATAGTTCTTGCTCATATAAAGTAGAATACCAGGCAAAGCACCTATATAAGGTTGAAGTTTTAATTCTAATCTTTTCTATAATCATTACCACTGAAAAATTCATAAAAGAAATTTAAAATAAGAAGACGAAGATATTTAAGTTGAGAAGAGGCATAAGCGCATATGGATTTATGCATATTGTTGATGCTTAAATTACTAGTACTACTGTACTAGTACTCAACAAGGGATAAAGTGCTGTTTAGTTCTAACATGTTGATGAAATGAAATCCCATTGGAATTGAAATGCTTACCATACAGTCTTACAGCTACCGAAGGTAAATAGTACTTTGCACTGAAAATTAACTATAACATTGTGGTTGTGGGCTTTGTGCTCTAAATGTTTTGATCAATTAGAATTTGATATCATGTCAATGAACCACTTGATCTAAAAGATGGAATCCTTGTATCGATATAATGGCTTTAAAAACTCTAATAGGATAAATGATTCTGTTCTTTTTCATACCCAAAGGATAATTAGTGTTAAACATGGTAATATCATGTTGAACAAATTTTTGAGGGCTAGTCCTTCAGGCACTTTATTAGTACTAGAAATTCTTGCATAATTATAGCTCTTAGGGTCACTAACGTTGTTCCTTTCAGTTATACATTACTTTGTTCTTTTTAATATTTTTGTTGCAGAAATGATGCTATTTCCTTCTTAAGTGACTTTGCTGGTCCAGATGTATTGAACACAATGAATGTTCTACTTTTGTTTCTTAAGAATTCTTCTCTGCATCAAAAACCCCTTGTTGCAGTTCTTCTGTTACACCTCGATTTACTGGTATGTTCCAATAGTCTTGTTAACCTTGTTCTGGTTTTCCCACCATATTCATTCAATGGCATTTTTCTTGTACTATCAGAAACAATCTTGACTTGTCTGACATTAAAAGTATAAATGGATCGGGCAACATTACAATCCTAACACATTTAATGTAGGAATCTTGAGAATGGGAAGAGTCCAAATCTTTTGTAACTTTCTAAATTATATAAGCTAGATATCAGAAAGTAATGACCTTTCCAATTAATTACTTGCATAAACTTAATGACATGCAAGCAGACTTGACGGGTTAGAAAAGAACAAAAGAAACAGCATCAAGAAACTGAGTTTGCAAAATTAAAAACTGAAAGTACACATCGACTGCTAATGGAGAAGTTATGTATAAAAAGTTATTGCTAAATATACCTGTTTGTTTTCTCTACATTATGGCCTCTTTCCAATCTGTGAGGTATGAAATTCAATCTCTGCCATTGGCTAGGTCAACTTCTCTCCGAAGACTGAGTCTCAAACGCATAGCATATACAGAGAGGAGGCAGTGAATGTCATTGCAGTTGCTCTTGATGCCAGCTTACACGATGACAAAGTCCAAGAAAAGTGTTGCAGGGCACTGCTTATTTTGAAAGGACTTTTTGCTACCAAAGGAAAGAAACAAGCCAAGAGTGACATTTTAAAGCAAAATGAAGATGAAACTGATAGTTCAGAAGTCAATTTTTGTGAGCATGAAGAAGAGGGTTTAATATCATTGGTATGTCTGCTTTCCAAAGTTATCTTATTTTTTCTCACGTCCTTTTCCCCACCATATTAACATTTTTGAGTAACTATTGCTATGATTTCCTGAAAGTTTTGTATTATGCATGTAACTATGATACTTGCCTCAGCATTTCGTTATGCACTCCTTCAGCCACTACAGTCGTATGCTTTTTTCATTTACCAAATAAAAGTAGCGCCAAGCTTCTAGAAGTATTGACTCTTATGCAGAACAATTTAGCACTGTCACTGAAATATTTTTTGCTTGCATGATCTACATGATGTAACTTGGCTGATATTTTAAATGAAACCATAGGAAGATGAAGAAGAAAAGAACAAAGAGTGGCTGATGAACTTGTTAGAATTGTTGATTGGTGATGGAGAAAGCCCATTTTTGAAGAACATTTCAAGATGTTTAGCCTCTAGATACCTAGATTTGGTGAAGATGTGCTTATTAACAGTTACATGGCTTAGCTCCAGACTTTCTGTACTAAGTAATTCTGGTTCACCCCTTCCTGCGTTCCCAGCCATCATCTATCAGATGAAAGGAATACTGCAGAGTGGAGATCTTGAGCTCAAGACTCTTGCTTCTTTGTCCTTGTTTTATTTCAGTAAGATACCAGGTTTGTGTACATTTCCTTTTCTTGCTTAACTTTGGCCAATTTCAGAACTATTGCATGCAATATATGCCTTCATGATCCATGGAGGATCAAAATTTTTAAATTAATGGATCTGAAACACCTGCAACCTCCAAATCGAAGTTAAAAGATGATTGCAAAGTATGCATTGAAAATGATTAGATTATGAATATTTTCATGGTTCTAGTTTCTCTGAGTTATATTTTTTTTTTAATATGGAAGAGACGCACAAATAAATGAAGGGAAGATACATGATAAGATAGAAAACTACCTACACGTGAGATGCATGGCAGGATAGAAATGTAAGGATGGTGTTAACAGCTAATTAAAATCAGTAAAGATTATAACAGAAACTCCCATTATGTTCTGAAGGTTAGTATATATGCAGTTCCATTACCTACAAGTTATTTTCTTAAGCCATATTGATGATGATGATAATAGTGAAAAAAAAAGCTTTTTGAAACTAATGTATACATCATATATATGCAGTTCCATTATCTACACAGATTTTTTATTCTGTAATCTAATACGTTAAATCCTGAATGTTGTAGAAAGCAGAGCCCTTTTGATGACTATGGCAGAAGATATTGTTGCTCCTCTTCATAGACTTATTGATGTAACATGGACTGCAAAGCAGCTTCTTGTCATGTTAGGGAAGGAATTGTAATATTTAAGGAAACGAAAGCCATATGCTAGTGATCTGCCTGTTTTTTAGAGATCCAATTTTGGTGCTCTCAAATTTTTCTTTTAACTTGTGTAGGCTGCATCATACAGGACTTGACATAGTCCGTCTCCAACGTAAGTTGTAAGTTTGCTTGGAAATGCATTACACAAAATATATATATATATATATAGATTGAGTTATGATGTGATGTTTGTCTGTATATTTTTATATATAAAATTTCATATAAAAAAAACAACTGTAAATACAATAAAGTATGTTAAACCATTTTTGTATGGGAAAATTGCCAAAAAATACTTTTATGGCAAATTAATTGCCAAATATTACCATGGGTACAAACAATCTTCCATGTGTTCATAAGATCTTTCGTTGTGTGCAAAAAATCTTCCGTGTGTTCAAAAATCTTCCCGATGAACGTGCAAACGTCTTCCTTTGTGTGCAAAATATCATCCGTTGTATGCAACATATCTTTTATGATAGCATTTGGCAATTAATTTGTCCCAAAAGTATTTTTTAGCAATTCTCCCTTTTTGTATTGGCCTTTCAACATTTAGGACTAAGTTTTCAAACGATCTGTTTTGAGTGAAAGGAAGAATATCATTTCATCAAAAAGAACTACAGAAACACTTGGTTTACAAAATAAGCACCAGGCTGCATATCAGCTATTTACAGTGGAGAAAACAAAAACTAGGGGATGGGGTGAGGGGGGCAATTTGGTCAAAAAATATTAAATCTCAGGACTGATTTTCCAATACCGGAGTTGGTGGTAATGAGCAATCCCATGAAAATAGGTATTGTGTAGTCTCAGGATTGATGAAATACCCATACCAAACATGACAAAATGTACAATCACAGTACCAATCCAAATACAAGACCTCCTATTACCTCCTACCAAAGAGGGCCTTAAAGTATGATGAACTAATGCTAACACTAGTTTCACTTCCTTGTACTGTGAAAGAAGCATCAGCAAACAGCCATTTGATTCTAGAATTTCAAAATTTCCAACAATGTAAACAAAAAAATAGTTCTCCAAGAATTCCTGTGGGGTGGGGAAAAAACCATCTCTTGGAAGGCATGAAAAAGAATTCCGCTCTATTCCATCTGCCACCTGGAGATAGCAAGAGGGAAGTAATCCAATGAGGGCATTTTTGGGAAAAAAATTTACAGGATACTGATACATAGAAAAACAATTTTACAGTATCCTATATATGTACAAAATTTATAGTGTATCAATTTTTTCTGTGTATAAACAATTTTGGAGCTCAAATTTTTCTTTTAACTAATGTAGGTTGAATCTGACAGGAACTGGCATAGTCATATCCAATATAAGTTGTAAGTTTATTTGGGCGCGCTCGCGCGTATAATCGAATTTTGATATGATATTTGGCGCGCGCACGCATACGTAATCGAATTATGATATGATATTTGGCGCACACACGCACACACGTGATCAAATTATGATATGATATTTGGCCGCATGTTTTTGTGTAAATTTTGAAACAGATAACAATTGTAATACAATTAAGTAGGATTCAACTGTTTTTGTATTGACCTTTCAACATTTACGACTAGAAGTTTTCAACTGATCTGTTTTGAGTGAAAGGAAGAATATCGTTTCACCATAAAGAAATACAGAGGCAGCACTTGGTTTCAAAATAAGCACCAGGCTACAAATAAGCTATTTACAGAGGAGAAAACAAAAACTAAAGCTAGGATGTCATCTGCTAATTGCTATGCATAGGATAATTCAAAGACGATGGCAGAGGAAGAGACAAGAGAGGGATGTGGTTGGGGGGGCAATTTAGTTAGAAAATGTTGAATCATAGGACTGATTTTCTAGTACCAGGGGCTGATAGTACTGAGGAATCCCATGAAAATTGGTATTTGAATAGTCTCAGGATTGTTGAAATCCTTGTACCAAACATGACAAAATGGACAATCTTAGTAGCAATCCCAACACCAACCGCCAGTACTTCCTACCAAATAGGGTTTTAAAGTAGATATTTTTTTAGAGAGATTAAAAAAATTAAATAAGATACTTAATTATATCATATGTTGTGTGTCATTAGATTATATATCAATTTATAAGTTAAACAAAATAGTTTAAAAAAAATGATAAATATAAATAGTTTAGAGTAGTATTCTAAACATTTTTGCAACACGAATTAGGATCTTAGAAACGTTTAAAATGTGACCTATAATAAGGTTTGGTTGTGTGTGTGTGTGGAGTGTTGGCCATTTTTGTCTCATGCTGCGATTTCTATATATTCATCAAAATGTGGAAGAAGGGGAAGAGAATGAGGTGGGGGGCTATTTCTTTTTTTCTTTTATTTTTTGAAAGATGTAATTTTATGATTTTACTTGTATTTAATAAAATATTAAAAATAAATTCATTTCTAGCATTCCCAATGTAATACTTCCTCTCATTCTTAATATAAGACCTTGTTTATAATATAAATTGTATTAGAAATGATATCTTATATTAAGACGAGTACAAAATAGATTTCTTGTCATTAACATCCATTTTATTTTCTATCATTCCATTTTGTTTAACCCAAAACAATCATTATGTTGACTATTTTCACATTTCACTTCAAACATGTACAGCTAAGTGCCTGTTTAGAAAACACCCAAACTATTGTTTTAAAAGCTCTTTTTTCACATATCAAAACAAAACTCTTCTCACATGGTTATTTTATAAATTGTAAAAATACTTCTTAAAAATTGAAAGAAACCGGTACTAAATAAAACATGGTAACTTTGCAATTATATGCAAGTTTAGTGACCTTTTTTGGTTAACTAAACAACCGCAATTCAACCCAACTTACCTTAATATTCAACGTGCATCGAACAACTTAAAATATCTTACTATGTTGATACCTAAATCAGGTCATGTTCTACTGAAGAGATTCAGGAATTAACAGGAATCCTTCCATTAATATTTATAGCTATTAAAGCTTCCATTATTCAGCATACAAATGACCATGTTTTAGAACAAAAATATTTACTTTACTCGAAAGCATCACTAGCGATTTTATTTTCATTCCATTACACCTCAACTACAATTCTAAAATATTCAAATCAAATAGTAAAATTTCGCAAATAATAGTACAGATTACTTTTTATTTTTTAGAAATTATCAAATCTAAATTTTAAATTTAATTGTACGCTCCACCATAACTATGAATTGTCCCATTAGCAGAGACAGGTCATTATCTTTGACATCAATACTCAACTCACTATACCAAATAAAACGGGTTCAACCCATAACTCACGGATTTTGATAGGGTTAGAATTAGGGTTTTTGGGACTCGAAAAAATGTGGGCCGCACAGGCTTATACTGTCTAACTTGCAGGTTAGTACGGGTTGACCCACAAAAAAAAAAAATTAATGCTAAGGCAAACTTATAAAGTGATTTGCTGTGTTTAAACTCATTAGCCTAAAGTGTATAGAAACCTTAGCCTATTACACCCTCCACCATGTCTTTTCTTATATTGATTATCAACCAGACATAAATGTACATATTGATCTATTACTCATCAGTGTGCGAAGCAAATCAGTATTCAACAGGAGCCATGTTTAGTTTCAATGATATAGCCATTTTCCTAATTCTTTAGTGCTTAATTAGCATAATGTGCTGAGAAGAAAAGTAAATTATTTTTTATCCAACTTCTCATTCTGTGTCATTGAAGGGAAAAAATGTATAAAAAGGGGGGGAGTTTTTTTCAAAAAAAAAAAATGTGTGGGTTGCAGTTTGGGCCGTAAAGCCGCACATGTGGGCTAGGGTTGACGATTTCCTAGGGGCTTGTATTCCCGGCTCTACAACTCACCCTTACTTTCTTACTTTTTTAATAGGCGAGAAGGACCTGCAAAATTTTTATACACAAAAAATTTTAATATTCCTATAAATTTTGTATATACTTTGATTTAAATTTTCTCACTAATAAAATTTTCATTGCGTACTTTTTCTCAATTTTTCTCAAAAAAACACATCATAAACAGAACCAATAAATTAACAAATTTGTTTGAATTTTTTAGATAATTAAAATTATTTTTTTAAAAAAATTAATTTGTTAATCCTTAATAGTTTCCCTGATTTTTTTTACCTAAATTAGTTTCCCTGGTTTATAAGTAGGGAAAATTGAGGAAATACTCCATTGAAAATTTTATAGATGAGAATGATATGAATTTTTTTTTGGTTGATATGAAAAATTTTTATACACATAAAATACAACTACTCTAGTTTTTAATATAAAATATATTTACTTAATTTGATTAGATTAAGAAAGTTAGTTAATATGTCATATATTTTCTAAAACACTTTAGTTATCTTTATCAATTCCATCATCACTTAGTCAATATCTACATTGCTCATAATTAATGGATTCTGAGTATAGGAACTAGATGCATCAAGAGGTGGGAGTAGGGGGCCATCCTAGTGTTGTGTGTGAATCGGCGGTGGAACAAGGGCGCATAAGACAGAGGAGCTTAAAGGTGGACTCTTTTAGTACGGTACCTCCAGGGAGCTCAGTGGAATGGAAGAGGGTGAAGTCTCAATTGATGGGTGAAGGATGGGGCTTCTCAATCGACCTGCAGCAAAATAAGGCAACGGAGCACATGGGTTCAGAGGTACTGACAGTGCGATTCATAAACCTTGAGTTTAGTAGATTATTCAAGACTCAAAGTTTTGCTATCAATGTAATTTTGGGACTGAGCCTTGAGAGTTGTAGGATAACATTTCTTAGAGTCGGTGTCTCTATGATGAAGATTGAGGTATGCCTAGTAGAGTTAACAACAGGAGTGGTTTGGTTCTATTTCTGTTATTGGGGGGGGGGGTTGCTCTGCTAATCTGATCAACTTATATTATATGCCACTTTATGTTACCCAAGCTACCATTGTCATGTTAGAATTGTGGTGGAAAGTTTTTAGATGGGGAAGAATAGTAACAATTGATCCAAGGCCTAAAAAGAAGGCTTTGGAATCCTTTTCAAGTTTCACTTATGCTTGGTTTGAGGAATCTATCTGTGGACGAAAGGTAAAATATTTTGTTCCTCGTCAATTTAAGGATTGGTCAATAGCTAGAAAAATGCGAATCTTTAATATGGGTCCGCTCAGTGTGCTTATAAACGCTGTTCATCATTGGCTAATCATGTGCCTATTCAGTGTTCCAGTCAACACTATTCATTTTTAGACTACACATGTGCAGGTTCAGTAAGGCAACAATGTTCTTCTTCAGGCTGCAATTGTGATTCTCTACTTTATTGTCACTTGGACTATGCTTTATCTGCTAACATGATAAGTGTTGTTCTCCTTGAGTACATTCTTGTCTCTAGGAATTTGGTTAAGAACCATTCTCGCATATGGGTTTCAAGGAAGCAGATTTGGTAGTCGGGTGGATTACCAAAGCTTCATTGCAAGGTTCTCATCCTTTAACTTAGCTTGGGTATCTTGACCTTTACCCTAGTTGCAAGCTTATTTAAAGTATGATGTTAAGGAAACTTCTGTCATATTTTTATGTTCTAGCAGCATCAAAAAACTTTTAAGCACTTGTTTTTCTAGTTTAGTTACTGGTTTCTGGTGTGTAGTTTCCTATGTTGTTTACTTTGGTTGTATAGTATCCTATGTTGTTTATTTTGGTTGGTCCTGCGTTTACCTGATACATTGTAACTTTATCTGATTTTAATACTATCTATTCCTTTGTTGGCAAAAAAACAAAAAAAACTAAACCTCTGTACTAATCTTATTTCATTGTCGGTCAATGGCTTGGGGCGTCTCATCCCCCACAATATAAAATTATTTTTAAAACTGTACTGTTTACTTGTTGATATATAATAGTTAAATTTAAATAATTTTATTTATAGGTAAACAGAAAAGGTGTTAAAAATTAAGTACAATTTATATTATATATATGATAGATAAATATTTGTTTGTTTTATAAAAAAAAAGACAAAAAAAAAACATAAAACAAACAAATAAACAAACTAAAATGAAGAAAATATCTCAATTTACAATTGAAATAATTAAAATCCAAATTAGGCAAATACCTACCTTCAGTTTTCTTTTTTCTTTTTTAAACTATAACGGCACATTATGATCTTTTAGCAATATTAAAAAAATAGATATTCTCACCGTGCCATGTATAGAACAGTGTTTATTGTTTTTGTGATAACAAAAATATTAATTCGATGATTAGAGACGAATAAAATGATTTAATTCAAAGAGTTTACTAATCATCCTTAACATTTGTTTATAGATACTTTGTTCATATATGGAAGACATTATAAACATGGTATATGATAATCAAAAGTTATTTTAAAAAGAAAATAATCAAAAGTAGAATATTACTTGAGGAATGAAAATCAAATTTATCAACATAATAATACGGTGGTTGAATGTTCTTCAATCTCCTTCTCATGCTAAACATTATGAATAACTAAATAAGCATCATATCAACTTGTTGTCTATATTTGATTTATCTCTTGTACTTGTCATGCCATCTTCTACTTCACCTCTAAGAATGTAGATGATAGCATATCCACTACACATGAGAGTGAAATTACACAAAGACTTTTTTTCTTTTTTTGGTATAAACCATAGACTTGTCATATTGTATTGTAATATTTTTGAGAGTTCAAGTAAAAAGTGAGGAAATTTGGCCCAAATATAAATGGCACAGATTATACACGATTTTACCTATTACAATATTAATAAATTATTATTTATTATTAATAAGTCTTCTTAGTTTTCACTCATTCCATTATATTAAATATGAGTAAAGTTCAAAAGTTACACCTCTATTTCAATTTATATGGGAGACTGGCAGAGGGATTTTTTTCTCAATCTTATTTGTAAGTCACATCATTAAATTTTTTTATATAAATATATAATTTTACTCTTCATTAATTGTTGTGTAAACTTTATTCTCATGAGGTATAATATATTTTTAATAAAGGTAAGGTTAAGAAATTATTAAATTTCATGGCATAGTTAATGAGATTTAAGGATTTTTTTTAGCTACCATAAAATATGTTAGAAGTAACTTATTAATAGAATCAAATGAGTATTAAATTTTAGAATTAAGGGGCAATTCTGTCTCAAAAGTATAATAAAAAGGGAGTAATTTTGCTATTGCCATTATCCCAGTTAATTTTGGCCATTAGTTGACCAAATATGCTGAGCTAGCAGTCCATATGTCATAAACGTCATTTTTGTTAAGGTGTAAATTTACGCTGGAAGTCCATGTGTGATCTAGTTTATCTTTTTTTAAAGTTAGATCTAAAACTTTTGGGGTAAATTCTCACATAAACAAAAATGATGTGGATGACATGTGGACTGCTAGCTTAGTATATTTGGTCAATTGACAGTTAAAATTAACTGAAGTAACAGTCGAAGTAAAATTGTTCCATTTTTTACACTTCCGGGACAAAATTGTGTCTTGAAAAACTTCGAGGCAAAAATACCCTCGGTAAAAATCCCCCTTGACCCCAAAATTTTAAGACAAATTAATCGAGATTTGAAATTCTTCTTAATTATAGTGGAACATAATTTCTCACGGAAGAGAACAGGCAATTGTAGAAGGAAGTTTAGGTTCAAGTAGTTATATATGTCTCGCTGTCTCAATAGAACCTCTCTTCTTGCACTCTTCAGCATCAGCAACCCATGTTCTCTTCCTATCTTCTTCTTCCACTCCAATTCCAATTGTATTGTGAATTATTGCTTGGCAATTTTCAACAGATCCTACATGTTCTGCAGCCTTAGCTTCTTTATCAATAGTCACACCTTCTCTTTCAATAATTTTGCCTCCAGTTGACGCTGGAAGGCAACTCTTAGGGTCTATTAGGCATGAGGGAAATGGAGGGGAGAGAAAATTTTTATGAGTTAGATTTTAAAAAATTGGAGAAGTGCGATTATAAAATTTTAATAAAGATAAGATGTAAAATAAAAAAGTAAGAAACATTAACTAAAAACTTCTAACTCCACTTCTTCAATTTTTTTAAATCCAAGTCATAAAATTTTTTCCATCTCCTCCCCTCCAAATCCCTCATATCAAACAGCCCCTTAGAGTCTTCCACTCCCCCCACTGTCATGTCATCTATAGTAAAAGGATGAATAAATTTAGCTAGCAAAGTTAAGGGAAAGTAATGAAGTTTTCTCACTTTGGCACTTTGACTTTTGTCCCTATTTTGAAAACTCTTGGTTACTTTTACACCTCAAGAAAAATATTTGGTACTGATCACATTTTGAAAATAATCATATATATATTTTTGCACCTTAACCTTAAAATTAATTAGTCAACTCTGTTGATTCCAAGCCATTTCTACGGCTTTTGTAATGATATACTCGTAACAGATAGATAGATACCTAATAAAGCCTCTTGGCTTAATTAAAATTTTGTTAAAGTTATAGACCTACATTAGAATTATGATATTTCAACCGAATTATAGATGATATTATAGTAAAGCTACAATAGCCCATTAGTTGTATTGGATTCAACTTGTCTTCTCTTTCCATATCTGCTCTTGTTTGTGGCTTAAACTTAGGGGAGAGCAATGGGTGGGTTGGGCATCTCGTGCCCAAACCCATAGCTCACCCATTTAACTTTATATGGGTACGGGCTAGCCCATACCTTTACCTCAACCCATTTAAACACGTGTAAATAGGCTAGCACATAAATAGGCGGGCTAACCGGGTTTAGAGAAACCCATTTACATTAGACCTGTTTATTTATTTATTTTAAAAAAAACATACATAAACATCAATCATTCAATCCAAATCTATCAATCTAAATTTTGATGTCCAGCTATAACCACAATTCACACAAAAGAACGTAAATTTAGAATAGTAGTCAAGTACCATCATAACATAATTTTGATGTTCAAACTACAACTTTTAAATTAAAACATTGCAAGTTCACATATTAACAAAAAGACATGCTTCCATTGAATATTTGAATCTTCATGAGGTCATGCTTCATTTTTCACCATCGTCTTCAGATTCACTTGAGGAAGGGGTTGTAGCTCCAGAAGCAAAATCTTCCTCTGCAAAATAAATTAAGAGAAAGCATATCCATTAATAGTATAATATGAAATAAAAAAAATGAAACAATACAAATTAAGAATCAATAACTTAAGTACTTTCCAGAACTATGCAATAATTAAATTCATGCATCAATAACTAAGAATTTACTAAGCATCAAAACAACAGTTTATATTCCAGTTTTCATTTATAACTAAGAATTTACTAAGCATCAAAGCATAACCATAATCAAGCATTAAAGCAACATAGAGCTGTTTTAATCAAATCAAAAGACATCTTTAGGTGGCTTGATTTGTGGCTGCTGCCTCCCTACCACAATCGCGTCTCATCCTCTCGGCTCTTAGCAGTCCACACTCGGGAATAGAGTGGTGTTAGCTGTCTATCTTAACCGCAACCGTATGGATCGTCACTAGTAGTATAATAATATCGTTCCCACAAGGACTACGGCAAAAATGAGTTAATTGTCACACTTATGTTCTTAATTAGGTTGAGTGAGAGTAATTTAAAAGAAATTTTATATTTAAGAATTAATTGATTAAAAGATAATTTATTCAAGAACTTCAAGATGGGAGGAACCTAGGATTACTTATCCCTATTGTACTTCATAAGACTAACTTAAATCTTAAATTGATAATGAAAATATATGCTTGTCAGAGGTTCAAAATTAATTGATAAAGCTTTCTCAAGTCAAAACCAATTTTATATTCTCAACTAACATGCGCAATCTCTTGTCTCAGTTAAAGAAAACACTCATTAAGCTCTATCCTCAATTAGACAATGCTAGGCTAATAGATATATCTCTATTCTATTAACAAACCATCCATTTAACTCATAAACTTCAAGTCTAGCATGATTTTATCTAAGTTCTATAATTAAATTAGCTTTCTCAAGCACCACTCAATTGAACCTAACAATCTAAGTGGTGGCCAATCACCTAGAAGTATTAAGAATGAGATAAAATCAACACATAAATTTCATTAATCAATAAAAGACAAAAATCAAAGTCTCAATCCATCTAATAGTTCAAAGAAATCCTAGAATATGAAATTTAACTACTCATAGTCATAACTAAAACCAAATCAAAGCAATAATAATCAAAATAAGAGTTAACTGAAAGGAAAGAGAAGAAATTAATAAAACTAAAAGATTGAGCCTCAAATCTCTTCTAAGCTTCAATTCATTGGCTTCAATTCCCTCCAATTCTCCACAGCGTCCTCTGATCCAATGCACAATGACACTCTTGGTCTTCAAATCAGTCACCTCCACATTCCTCTCATCCTCTTGTGAAGATGATGACAAAACCTGAATGCCTCCCCCTTCTCTCTGTGTATTCAAACATTTTCCCTTCTTCTTTCTTGAAGAAGCTTAACCCCTATATATAGGTCAGGTTCTTAGATCCTCATGTAATATCTTTCTAGCAAAATAAAATCAAACAAAAAGATAAAAAGATAAAAAAATAGATAATGATAATAATAAATAAAGATGATGATGATGATAATAATAAATGAAATATCTTTTCCTTTTTATCTTAAATTATTATATTTATTATTAATATCATTATTTTTATCTTTAATATCAAAATCATTATTTTTATCTTAAAATTTGATATTTATAATGAAATCTCTCTAAATTGATATCTTATCAAAATCTCACTCAAATCCCTTTAATTTAACCTAGATGAATCCCAAATATATTAAAATATATCTTAAGATTATCTAAAAATAGGGAGTCATCAAGTGGTCGCCTGGTGCCCTGGTTGGGACTCAGGGAAAGAGAAAGGAAAATGGGAAATAGGGAAATTAGGGATTTAGGGTCTGGTGTGGTGACTAACTTTGACTGTTGGTTAGTAGTGAGTGATGACTGTGACTGAGTGGTAAGGGGCAAAGGCTGAGTGGTGTATAGCTAGGTAAGGTTTATTAAAATAAAAAAACTAAATGGGCAGGTATGGGCAGCCCAAAGGTGTGCTCATAGCCCGCCTATTTAAGTCTTAAATGAAACTCGCCCCGTTATGTGTCCTTTTTGGGCGGGTTCAAAATGGCCTAATTACAATGGGTTACGGGCGAGCTCATGAGTTATGGGCTTTTACTCAGCCTACTTAAACTAGTGGTGTTTTCATCAATTACTAATCTATAAACACACTATGCAGAATGAAAAGTGTGATATTATCCAAGGTTAGTCCAGTTGATGAATGAATTGACTTATTATTATAAGGTTGTAAGTTCGAATCCCGCAGATGTGAGGTACACCATGACCCCAGTGAACCTTCAGGATTCAACTCATATAAACTATTTTGTATTAAAAAAAGAATGAAAAGTGCAATTCCAAACCACATATTGAACATGTGTATTAAAAAAACACATTACAAATTGAACATAATAAATCAACAAATTTGTTTGGACTTTTTTTTGGAGATAATTGATTTTATTATATTTTTAAAAAAATAATGGGATAATGTCCATTTTTATCCTGAAAGTAACTACCCACAAATGTTAGGTATCTAGAAATTTTTTGAGGTGCATTTTGATATTAGAAGTAACCAAAACATATCAATTTTACCCGATTGTTACTCAATGTTAATTTTAATCATTAAATGACACATGGCACTCAATAATCCCCCTCATAACCATATGTTATTTAATATTGCACTTGGAAAAATAAAATAAAAAAGCCACACACTTTCCCTCTCTCCCCAGAGTTGGCAAAATTGTCTAGTTGGCAAAAATGTCTATTATTATTGTTATCCCTTATAAGTTTCCCTTAAGGAAAATTAGGAAAAAAATCTCACAAAAATTTTGTAGATGAGAAGGACTTGGAAAATTTATATACACAGAAAATATTGGTACTCTATAAATTTTGTACATACTCTGATTTGAGTTTTCTCCCTAATAAAATTTTCAATGAGTATTTTCCCCCATTCTCCTTATAAGTATTAGTTCATATACTCATAATCAATTAATTATAAGCAACATATAAACTGACTAAGTGATATATAAGTTGTCACAAAATAAAAAATAAAAAAATTAATAAAATAAAATAATGAAATAAAATTTGTTTATTATTATCCTAATAAAAATTATTGCACTCATAACCTTCTCTTTTAGTTTATATAGAATCTATAATATAATTTACTTTGATTTTAGATTCACATGATAAAATCATTTTGATTTATGCTTTGTGAAAAGAACCTTTCTCACAAATAAAAATTATCCATAATGATTTTACAAAAATCTAATTAACCAGAGATAATTATAAACTATTTCTTTCAAGAAAATACATCGGGGTTCATGCCACAATATCCACCCACAAACCCATTACAGAGAACCCATTACTCTAGGCATAAATAACCAACAAGAGAAATCATAGCCTACAAGTTTTACAACACTGAATCCCCCCAACAAAGGGTCCACACATAACCATTACTAACACAAGATATGATTATGAATTCAACAAAATATCAGAGTATGCAAAATAAGGCCTCAGGCCCAATATTGGTCAAATAGTCATCCCAAAACAAGTATCTAAAACAATAAATATAATATATCAAAACCATGCATGAAGGCCTTATAATGACAATATGTATAAATCAATATATCATCAATACCAAAAGAGGCCTATAAATCTCATGACGCCCCTATGCCTCTAATTGCTTCCCTTGACCTATGAAAGATTTAGAGGCCTTGCCTGAAAAAAATATTAACAGTAACGGGGTGAGACATAAAATCCCAATAACCAAAATCAAGTCACAAAATATGTAGGAAATGATTGTTAGAACTGGCTGACACCCAAGAGGGGCGTGAATTGGGTGTACGATAAGAAAGTATGATCTTTTAAAATCTTTTCGTAACTTATGAAATCAATACATATTGAACTATAAAACCATAAGCATTTATGTAAATTATATATGCTGGAAATGTAAAAGCTTAAGGAAGAGAATATGCAAACTGGGATTTATCCTGATTCGGTCCAATCCACGATGACCTACATCCAGTCTTGAGGCTCCTCCTGAGATTTTCAATCAACTATCTTCTTGTTTATTCGGGCACAAGAACAGCCGCTACAACCCACAAGTTTAACCGGGCACTTGTGTAGCCTACTACGGAGTTACTATCCCTCACACTGTAAGGTTCACTCCCCCTTACGACAAGTCTTACGAGCAGAGCAATCCCAAAAATCTTTCTCCTGCTTACCCGTACAAGTCTTACGAGCAGAAAGTCTAACAGGAAATTCTCCCTATAGCTTTCCTCGTAAGGAATTCAACCATTTCAAGGTCCCTCTACCTTGAAATCAATACAGAAGTATAGATGAAGGTGTTTACAGACTCTCTCACAGAGTAGATAAAATGCTCACTGAAGTACAATACAAATATTCACTCTCAAATGTACATGATATTGTAAAATGATAAGAACATGGAGTATATGAGGCGCACGACTTATGATATTAGCATGTTGGCAGTTGGGTTCTCATTGCTCGTGTGTTTGGTCACTGTCGCATCATCTCAACTTCTTCTTGAATGCTTTGGTTTATATAGAAGATGGTTGAGAGCCGTTGAAAACATCCGTCCGTTGGAGTCTTTTGATTCATTTGATCGTTGAGCTCATTTGAATATTTTCCCATTGTAAGCCTATCGTATGCTCGGACATATAATTCAAATATTCTTCCCGTTGGAGATTTGTTTTGTCAAATAATCCGGCAATTACTTATTGTTGCCTATGATTCATTGTCGGATAAGTCTTTGAACATTGATCCGTTGATATCATCTCAACCTACCCGTTAGAGTCGCACTTGCTTATTCTGACCATTTTCCACGTTTGAAAAACTAGCCGTTATTAGTGGACGCTCCACTTCTCGTAACATGGTTTTTCCTACCTGCATGGACTCTTCGTTGTTCTTTCTGTAATAATACATCAAATACTAACATAGCAAAGCATTAGTCCCAAATACATTGAATCATTAATCGAAGACTGGATTTCTACTTTCTGGGTTCCATCACTTCGAGTGATGATGTTTTCCGTGGGTCACCTCCAAACTTGAAGATTCAACCCAAACATTTGATCTCCTGTTTCACACTTGAAATAAATGTTAATTGATGTTTAAGTATAGTAACAAGTGTACCCAAAATGATTAGATAACGTTTAAACATATTCGAATTCATCCTCACTTCAGTGTCTGCCAGACTCGAGTTCACACAATGAAACTCGAGTGCATAGTGATGTTTCCACGTCTGCAGGTAGTCTCGGCCATGAACTCGCAAGAGTGCAATTCTGGAGCTCGAGTGCATTTTGCTTCAGAACTCGAGTATTGAACTATGAACTTGAGTGCATCATGAGTTTTCAAGTTTCTGCAACGTTCTCTGCTTGAAACTCTCAGAAGTGCAAAACTTATCTTAAGTGCAAATCTCCACAGAACTTGAGTGTGCTTGGTTGGACTAGAGTGCTTCATGTTAATATGATCTTTCAAGCTTCTCTGGAATAAACTCCCGTGCCAGCACTCTCTGAACTCGAGTGCAGTGAGATGGAGAACTCGAGTATACTTCCTTTTCTTCACGGTTGCAAATCTCTCGGGTACGAACTTTCATGGCCACACTCTCATAACTCGAATGCATTGTTGATTGAGAACTCGAGTGCAAACATGAGGACTCGAGTGTACCATATTTTCTTCAGACTACAAAACTCTCTTGGTAGAACTCTCATGACTCGAGTGCGTTGCTTCATAGAACTCGAGTTGTCCTCCTCAAACTCAAGTATACTTCATATCAGCTGATTCTTGCGAACTCTCTGGAGCAAACTCTCATTCCAGAACTTCCAACACTCGAGTGTATATCAGATGTTTGCGAGAGCAGGAACAGTGGATTCAAAACATGATCCATTTATTTTTTACTCTAAGTATGATAAATGATTGATCATTAGAGAGCTCTTATCATTTACACTCCAATGCAAAAGGAATAAGCTCCAAACTCAATGTATTCTTCAAGTTATGTTTCAACGAATGTAGATAGTGTATCAGTTTTCGTGCATTGACTTCCAGAAGCCATACCGTATTGAATATAACTCCATATTTGACATATTATATATCCATAGAAATATCTTTGAGTCTACTTTCATATAGCACATGTTTTAATTCATTTGGACGTGTGTTTTTGGAGATATGCCCAAAATACGAAAGTTGTTCTGGAATATGACGGTAATTTTAGTTTCATCTTCAAATATTCATATCTGATTCATCTGAGCTCCTTTAATACTGGTTCTGGTGTCAAAATGACGCATTGGGAGTCTAATTTTATATACCACTAGTTTCATCTAAATCAGAGTTATGGTTTGAGAGATATGATTGAATTACTAAAACTTGCCCAAGCTGAATGTAAACCAAGGATGAACAGAGTATACTTTTATTCATATTGAACTCGAGTTCTGATCCCCAAACTCGAGTTTTAGCCCATTTTTGTAGCTATGAACAGTACCAACTCGAGTTTTCCATAACCAACTCGAGTGCAAAACTTGGGATACATGCGGAGATTGTTTCTGCCCAAAACTCACATGCAAAACTCCTTGAACTCGAGTGCTACAGTGCCCAGAACTCGAGTTCTACTATTCAAACTCGAGTGCTACAGTTCCTCAGATGCTACAATACCCCCCGGTTGCTATAGTCTAACTATTACAGTGCCTTTACTATAGTACCATATTGCTACAGTGCCAAACAGTATATATGCTGCAGTACTTTTGAATTCCCTTCCGAACATAGAAACATATGATATTTCTCCTAGGAGCTTGAATCTTGATATTCCCATTAATTCTTATAAATTCTTCTTTCTCCAATCTGTTTCTTGCATTGCTTGACCAAGCTATAAAATATACAACATTAAATATAGTAGTTAGTTAATATAGGAGATGAATATATTATGCAAACTTTTTACTCTTAATATCTTATATCTATATTTGACATCATCAAAACTAATCATATCTAACAAGGATTGCAAGTCAAAGAAGCATGTTTAACTAACATAATAATAATATTCTTGATAATTAATATTATATAATACTTTCAATGATTAGAATCATCCCCACTCATCCATCCTACTCGTCCTTATATCTTTCGGACGTGGTAAAGTCTATTAGTGCTAGTATACCTAACCAAATATTAGTTAGTCACTTCAAGAATATTGTTCCTTCTCATGCTACAACTGATATACTATAACAGGGAGATGTTCACCCAAAACACTCAACTCAAAATTCGGGTCAGGAAAGAGAGAGCTGATGGGCATAATTTCATCATATCTCTTCCATACAACCCAACATATCCCATAATAGAAACAATATATCAATATAGTTATCAAAAACATTTTACAAGATTATCATTCCATCTACAACATTCCATCACAAACATCATAACCATCACAACATTAACAATCTTCATAATAATTCTACTTATATATACAAGTTAGAAAATATACTCCTTCACTAAACTAAGTCCATATTCAAATATATACATAACATTTCAAAACACATACAACTAGTATAGATGAAAGTAAGGTTTAGAAAACACCTTACAGTCCAAAGCAAGCATATAGAATAAATTAACCTTGATTACCTCAACTTCAAGCTTAATCTTAATTTAAGGAGTAAAGTATGAGTAATCACCAGTAACAAGAAAACTCTACGTATCAATGTAGATACCAATCAACCACAAGGAACAATAAAATAATTAAGTTATACAATTCAATTCCCAAAAACTTAATTTCCTCTACAACTCTTATCCTCAACATCCTAGACTAATTAAATCTCTTTTCCAACTTATATGAGCATGACCCAATTATTAAACACTCTTCAAATCTCCACATATTTAAAATCATATCAAATTCTAACTCAAATATCAGATCATAACTTATAATTTTATATAACTCAATCGACAAAACTAAACCGATTAAAATTTCAATAATACCTCCAATAACCCAAATAAATTGTTTGACCCAAATTTAATAAGCAAAAACATCTAAAAAGAAATAATTTATAATATGTTTTTAAGAGAAATTCATTATAAAATCATAAGATAACCAAATAATAAATCTAAACTAATTAAAATTAGCTATTAACACTCCTTTATGTAATAGAGTCATCTATGGTCAAAACTCAAAACTCAAACCCCAAAATTCTCACTAATAAGTACAATATTACTATCAATCGAGAGATAAAAATACGTAGAACAATTTTTATGAAGGAAGTTTGATTAGAAGAAGTGACTTTAATTACCAAAATTATTTGAAAAGCTTAAAACCTTACCTGAAATGACAATAGAGTCGCACCTTTAGTCCTTCTCGCCAAATGACAATGAAAATGGTAAATTAAAGTGGTGGGGGGGGGTAGGTATTTAATAATACCTTTTAATTGATTTTTAATTTATTTTTTAATTTTTGTTTTTATATTATTTTTTTAAGTTCATTTTTTAAAATCATATTTTAACTAAGCCCCTTTTTTCAATAGTTACTTGCTAAATCCATTTTTTTATAGATAATTATTTTCTAATTATAATTATATCCTAGAAATAAAAATAAGGGTGTTACAACTTTCCCCACCTAAATAGAATTTTGTCCATAAAATTCACAATAAGCCAATAAAGAAAACAATTCACAACACAAGATTCCTATGTAATATCGAAGTCAAAATAATATCCCCAAAGCACAAGTAGCATACCAAGCATAACAAAACACAAGTCGCCAACACAAACTCAATCTTGACACAACACCAACATAAATATCAACACTGCCACAACACACAGACATACCTAAACAAACAATTCAGGGAACTCATACCACATTCACTCTTCAGTTTCCCAGGTAGCATCACCAGGAGACATACCTTTCTAAAAAATTTTAGGAGACGAATTGTTCTATTCCGCAACTGCTTATCCTTCACATCTAAAATCCTCTCTAGTTCGGGCATATAAGTCAAATTCTCCCTCAACTTGACCTCTTCAGGCTCAATCACATGAGAAGGATTCGGATGATATTTCTTAAGTTGTGACATGTGGAACACATTATGCACACTCGACAAGTGCAGCGGCAAGGCAATTTGATAGGCAACTAGTCCAATTCGCTTCAAAATCTCATATGGCTCAATGAATTGGGGAGTCAACTTCTTAGTGTTAATGGATCTATCAATACCAGTCACTAGTGAAAACTTAAAGAACACGTGGTCACCTACTTCAAATTTCAAAGGTTTACACCACTTATCCATATAGCTCTTTTGTCTGCTCTGAGTGGTCAATAGCTTTTGGCAAATCATCTCAATCTTCGTTGTAGTTTTATTTACTAAATCTGGACCATTCATTATTCTCTCACTCAATTTAGTCCAATAAAGAGGCAATCTACATTTTCTGTCGTACAATGCCTCGAAAAGAGCTATTTGAATGCTCGAATGATAACTATTATTAAAGGCAGGTGGTGATCCCAACTATCAGGTAGCTCAATAGCATAAGCCCTCAACATATCCTTAAAGGTCTGAATCGTCCTCTCAGTTTGACTATCATTATGTGGATGATAAACCCTATTACACTTCAACCTAGTCCCCAGAGCCTCTTGTAATGCTTTCCAAAAATTTGATGTGAACCTCAGATCATGGTCTAGCATAATCTTTATGGGCACACCATAAACCTGACAATCCAATCAACATACAATTGAGCTAGCCTCTCCAAGCTATATCTAATATGGATCTACAGGAAATGAGCCCATTTCGTCAATCTGTCTACAATGACCTATATGGCGTTATGGTATGCTATAGTTTTAGGCAATCACATAATGAAATCCATGGAAATGTTGTCCCACTTCCACTGGGGAATCTCTAAAGGTTGAAGTAGCCCTAAAGGCTTTTGATGCTCAATCTTCATCTTTTGATAAGTCAAACACTTCATTACAAAGTTTGTCATATCACGTTTCATCTTAGGCCACCAATACCCTTGCTTTAGATCTCAATACATTTTTGTGATTCCTGGATAAATGTTATACTTGCCCTGATGAGCCTCCTCAAGAATTTTCTTCTTTATTTCCTTGTTGTTTGGAACATAAATCCTCTTCTTGTACCTCAATATACTTGTATTCCTAATATCATTATTAGGTACTTCACCGTTCTCCATCTCTTCTCTGATCCTTAGTATAACACTATCTCTAATTAACCCTAAACTTAACGTGATTTTTAAAAATTTCTTCAAAGATAACCTCGAAATGAGTTTCGCAAATCAACAATCCAAAATAAGTAAATAAGCATTCTAGGTCCTTAGCCATTTATCAAAATCAATGTGATTAAAATTGTACTGGACCAGTCGGTTCGACCATAAGAACCGTTGAACTGGTCATCTAACCGGTTTGGTCAGAACGGTTTAGTATTTATTAAGATTTTCCTGATCTTAAAAATTAATATCTAATTCTACATATTTTCAAAAATTACAAATTAGGACTCTATAGAAAGTTTGAGATGTCTACTTTCTAATACAAAAAGAATAACTCAAAAATATGATCATTTGATCCTAAAAAATTATCAAATTGTAAAAATATTCTAAAAAATATTATCGTGCAAGTTCAGTTCCTCATCGGTTTGGCCCCGCTTTAGCTCCGGTTTGACTCCAGTATGACCTACTAATCCTTGATCGATTACCCTGGCCAGTTCAGTGGTTGGTCCGAGTTTAATTACCTTGATCAAAATAGTTCAATTATATATTCTAAGTAAATTCATAAGAGGAAAAATTCCTTAAATATGAAAAAAAATGAAATAAGCAATAACTTCTAGCTACTCATTAAGGTAGGCATATCATTAGATGCTTCCTAGTTGCTTATGCCCTTAAGCTCTCATATGAAAAAAATGTGAGAAGTAACAGGATGAGACCACTGTCTCATAAACGAAATCACTACCCACCTTACCTACCGGCAACACCTATGGGTTGTCAAGTAGGACTAACATACAAACATGTGAAGCAGATATATTAGGCAGAAAGGCAAGCATATATAATATGCAAGATATCAAGTAAATATACTAATCATAAGCATGATCATATCCATTCATATTCTCAAAGAATATTCTCTTAAAGCACAACATATTGTTTCATAAAATGTCATTATGCATGATTACTCCTTATCTTTCATTAACCTCTAACCATCCTTATATCGTCCTTATTTCCTCCGACTGAGACCATGGGCTAAGTACTTTCCATATTATTGGTTTACTCTCATAAGCTCTCTGCAAGTATGATGTAGACTAGCCAAAGTACTACATAGCATACAAGAGACTATGGGTTCAATTACTACCCTTAGGATTATTGCCTGGGCCCCGGGAATCTTACCCAAAAGCCCTTGGAGTGTCGTATAAGGGAATACTACCATGTAAAATATATGCCAGCTAGTAGTACGCAATAACCAAACTAGCGGCCTGTTACGTAGTATTCATTTTTTATCAATCACAACCCACTCATTAATTCCTCCATTTATATCACATTATTATCAAGGGGTTTTCATATTCTCATTTTCATACATTCCAGTTCATAACATAGAATCGACATGTTCTAACACATGCATATATCCTTTATCTAGTTAATCAGCAACATATGACCAATACAGAATCTCAGTATATCACATACATAACACATATATTCATCAAGTCCATACTCAGAAACACATCGCACTAGTAGTTCAATTACCCATACAGGGCCACTCGTGAGGCATAAATCACTAAGATACTAAAAACAGTTCGGTTTACGCATCTCAATCTATAGTTGTCTCTAATAATTCCATAAATAAATATATCCAATCCTATAATTCATACAAGGTCCTACAAGGCGTTATTATTCATAAAATAGCAAGGTCTATACTAGTTCTACTAATTCTAGGCTTTTAGAGTTTTTCAGAAAAACCCATGAGCATCACCGATAAGTAAGATAGATAGGACCATGTTGTAACACCTTACTTTTATGTCTTGTTATTATGCATTCGGGAGCATTACGACTTAGGGGAAATAGTTTGTTAAATCATCTAAACAAAAACTTGTATATTTACCTTAACATTCTTAATTTCTCAAATGTGCAAACTCATACTCATTCCTCTTGTGTTCATACATAAATAAAAACATAGGACTCTAAATCATACATAGAGTGTTCATACAATCAAATATGTAACAATCTTCAATTTCTTCCTCACACTTTCCTCCTGCACATCTTCATGTTCTCCTCTTTCATTTTCAACATACCTATATGGTTGGTGAGGGAGGTGAGATTAAAAGAAATCTAAGTAGCAAACAATACCAAAATGCATGTAAGATAAATGCTAGTGCATGACATGCTTGTCTTACATAGACTCATGCAACATAATGACATATCTGCATATAGAGCCGGGTAAACAGGTTGAGGCCGTCAGGCTTGCTCGTTCAGGCCTTGAATTTATAAGGGTCGGGCTTAAGATTTCTGCTCCAAAAGTGAAAGCGAGACTAAAAAGGCCAGCTCTGTAGGGCCGATGACCTAAAAGGGCCGACCCTTTTAGGCTCGTATATATATTTTTTATTTTTTAAAATTATTTATATGATACTAATATTGTTGATTTTTTATATTTTGTTAATGATGTTGCAAATATTTAGTTATTATTATCTTTTTTAGAATTAAGTTTCATAAGAATATCTTGTATTAAGAATCTTAAAAATTAAAAATCTATAAAAGATATTTCTTATTTTATAAGAAAAATACGTTAGATATTTCTTATTTACTCTAAAGTTTCATATATGATGGTAATTTACTAATTTATTTGTATTTTGTATTTGTTATAGAGTTATTTATCATTTTGGTTTATTATTTGTTGCATATAAAGATTATGGATGTATTCATGATGCAGGAGAAGAAATTCTTGATATTTTTACCCCTTAAGCAGAATTTACTACTCAAAGTGAAGCAGAATCAATTTTTTTTTAAAATTGATGATAGTGACGAAGAAGATGAAAATGATAGTCGTCATACTCATGTTGCTTAGAATGTTTAGCTTCTTGCTTTCTTATACTTTATGTGAGACTATGAGTTATTTGTGAACACTATTTTTTTTTACCTTTGATTATAAATTAGTAATTGTATTTATTTTATTGCATGAGGCGTGTAAACATGTAGTTAAATCTTATAAAAAATGGCTTCCGGCCATGCAAGCCGAGCTTTGAAAAAATTGCAATTTTTCTTACCTCGAGCCTTACAAGGCCGACCTTAACTCCTACCTCTATGTGCATGCTCAATGTTTTATGCAACATACATATGGCCATAAATAACTATGTTATTAGAGCCATAAAAGCAAGTCATTACTCATGACTTGTTTCTCTTACATAATCTTTCAAAACTCTCGTGTTATGCCAAATGAGTGTCTAATTTGAGACACATTATGTGTCTTGACCCTTGTAATTTGAGTATCTATTGTGGTCACATTGGGTTCTAATGTAATATCCTGAATTTTGGGACAAGAGGCTTGAGATTAAGCTCGGATCAAGTGGACTGCTAATCCCGGTTTAGCAAGTGTCCCAATAAAGTACAATTGTATTTCTTAAAGGGAATATTATGGTGAATAAAAGAGTTTGGGTAATGACAAAACAATACAATTAGAAGTCACACACAACATAGTTAATTGGAACATAAAGTAGTATTGTTACCAATGAATTTTGTTGTGTGGCAGTTGTGTTTGTGTGACATTTTTCAATGGAAAATGATGTCCAAAAATTATTAAAATTTTCAGAATTAAAAAAGACTTATCAAGTTTTAATTTGATAGGTCATATGGGTTATTTGGAGCTGTACACAAAGAGATATGTATTTTTGACATCAGCCCAGTGAAACTAGCAATTTTCAGTGTCAGCTTCCAAAACTGAAAATTATGGAAATGTTGAAATTCTAATTGTTTAAAGGCTATATTTTTCCTTAAAAATAAACTTAATGAGGGTCACATAGCCTTTAGAACCACCCCAATTGGATATCTATACAATTAGATATGAATTTTCATAGTTAAATGAAAATTCTGCCCAGTTTTTCAACTAGTACGAAAATCACAAAAATGTAAGAGCAAAATGGTCATTTGACCAATAAAACTAACAACCATTTATTTTTCCCTTTAATTGGGATAAATTTTGGTTGAATTGGGGAGGGAGCAAGGGAAAATTGATTTACTTGATGGATATTGAATCAAGAAGAGGAAAAGTAGAAAGTCAAAAGGTCAAAAATGCATATGACCTTGATTAATGAATTGTAAGAGACAATTTTTGGAAGTGCAAGAAGTCATCTTTCATCTTTAAATTACCAAAATCCCCCTGTAGACCCTGATCTACTAGACCTTACCAAAATTTATGACTTGAGCTATTCTTACACAATTTTGAGTGTATAATCCATTTTTGACCTCAAATTAGTCAAATTCAGGGCTAAATGATGAAAATGCCCTTAGTAGCCCTTCCTTTTAGGTTTTAAAAGATAATTTGGTCATTTCTCATTCTGGGGCTTTTCTCACTTAATCATCAACATATACCCTACACAATTTTATCATCTAAACCCAATGGAATATTTGGAATTATCAAATTCCATCTCCTTTACCATGTTCAACACATGGCCTAGATTTTAGGTTCTCAGAAAAATTGTGTCGGTTTCTCATTTTCTCTTACTTAATCACCTCCTTTCTACTTATAATTAAACTATTATCTATTTAGACATTCATTAGACAAGGTTTGGAGAAACTTGGACAATAAGGTCTTTTAGGTTTCATCATCTTTCATTCACAAGAACAACCAAACCAAACCAAGAATAGCACTAATAGTATCAACCAAAGCATGAGAATTAAGTTTGGAGGTTTACCTTTGATTTCTTCAACTTTCTCTCTCCCTCCTCTTGGAAGTTCTTTGAAAACCATATATTCAAGGAAGAAGAAGTGAGTATGAGAGATCATGTTAGGATTAGGAAGCAAGAATCACAAGTTCATGACTTCCTTACCTTGAGTTTTGATTGAAACCTAGCCTTTGGTATGCTTGGAGCTTCCTCATTGACTCAGCTCTCTCTCTCGTTCTTTTTGATCAGTTTGCATGAGGAAAGAGAATGAATGGATGAAGGGAATGGTTATATTAAGTTAGACTATTGCTTTAATACATGTGGCACTATTCCATTGGTCCACATTTCCATTTCTTGTATAATTATCTCATTTCCTTCCTTCACACTTGCTCAGCCGAAATTGCTTGAGAATTGAGGAAAATATATTGATCTCAACTATCCCATTGTCATGTTGCAAGTTGTTGACTTTTGTCCTTTAACTTTGACTAGACCTTGCTTAATAATAATTCACCAAAATAGGCTTATTAATTATCAAGTATCAAGTAGCCATTTTCCTCTTTTTAGTGCTTAGATAACCAAAATTATTAAAAAGATTAGGGAAAAGTAATGTTTCCCACTTTATGGAAAAATTACCATTTTACCCCTACGTTTCATGATTTATTTCGGTAAATCATTTGTTGCTCCTTTCCTTTGGTTTGACCAATTTATGAAATGTATAATAAGCTATTAATCATATCATTTCATATTCTAATTTTGGTTACAATAGTAGGCCTTTAGGTAGACCTTAATGACTCATTTGAGTCCTTGCTTAGCCAAATTGTGTGTAACCGAAGATTGAAATATTATTGCACATTTGTGCACACCACAATTCACCATTTTATTCCCTTAAATGTGTCAATTACATAATAGGAATATTGGTGATTGAAAATTGGGGTGTTACACAAAAGGAATAATGTTGATTCCATTCACACACTCACACTTGAGAATTCTTAAAAAGCATGTTTTAAATATATGAAACTTTCATCTTTACACATTATATTCATTTCTTGTTTAATATAATTACTTGAGCATATGATGAGGATAATGTATTCATACATAAATGATGAGTAATTGATTCATTCAGTGAGGATATATTTCTTTGCTTAAGGACAAGCAAAAGCTTAAGTTTGGAGGTGTGTTAACACATAGAAATCGATAGCATTCTAACACATTTTCTTCTCTTTTCACTTACTTTTGTGTATAAATTGAGCATATAAAAGAGTCAATAGAAGAAAATGTGCATATTAGAGTAACAAGCTAAAAATGAAGATATTCTTGTGTAAGAGCTATATATTTGTGTGCTTTAATTCAAAGAAAAATATAAGAATGCATCCTCTCTTTTGTAGAAGGATAGAGACAAATTGGGAAGCCTTGAAGGACAAAAAAGGCAATGCTTGTAGCAGCAAAGATCAATAGAAAACTGAAGAAGAAAGTGTTGTGTTGTTGGCTTCAGCCAATAATACGTTTGTTGAAGCAAATGGAGATCTAAACTCACTATGTCATATGCTTCAGCCAATGACATGTGTGCTAAAGTAGACAGGATCAAAAACTCACTATGTCACATGCTTCAGTACTTGACCCTTGGCTGAAGCCAACGGAGATTAGAACTTACTGTGGCATATGCTTCAACACATGACAAACAGTACAACCTTGCGTTTTACTTGCTGAAACGCAGGAGGAGGCTTTTTAAGGAAGGGATAGGCCAAAAATAAGTCATTCTACATTTTTTAAGGGTTCTTTGGAGCTTTGGGTGCTATAGGGTTTTGGCTTCTTGGAGAGTTTGGACTTTAGGTTGAAGATTGGAAAAGATTTAAAGCTCAAATCCTTAGTTTTTCTCATTCTTCATCATCTTCTTTGCTTGATTATGATTATGGCTATAATTATTTCATATAGTTGTAGCTATTTTATAATTATGAGTAGCTAAAATCTTCACTCTAGGGTTATTTTGAGCCTTTGTATAGATTAAGACTTGATTATTCCTCTCTTTTAGTTGTTAATGATATATATGTGTTAATTTTATCCTTTGCTTAATGCTTCTAAATGTTTGGCCACCATTTAGATTGAATTATTCATTTGGATTTAACTTGAGAAAGCTAATCTATATGTAGAAGTTGGGTAAAATCATGCTAGACTTGAAATTTAGGTATTAAATGGATGGTTTGTTAGTAACATAGAGATATAGTTACTAATCTAGCATTGTCAATGAGATTGTTGATAAATGAATATTCTCTCTTAATTGTAGCAAGAGATTGTGCATATTAAGTGAGGATATAAACTTGGTTTCGACTTGAGAAAGCGTAACCAAATGCTTTTGAACCTTGGACTAACACATATTACCATTAAAAACACTAATGGAGAGGAAATTCATCAAGTTTTATAAAGTACCAATGGGATAAATAACCCTAGACTTCATCCAATATTTGAAATCAAAGAATTTGTTTTTACTTAGTAATTGTTAGCCTTAGAAATAGTTTGTTATTTTCATCAAAAGTCTTTATGCAACTTGTTAAAATTCAAATGATTCCATTCAACCTAATTAAGAACATAGTTGTATTAGTTAGCTCACTTTTGTCATAGTCTTCATGGGAACGATCTTTACTTATCACTCTATTACTTGACACGATCCGTGCACTTAAGGTAGCGAACAACGAGTTGCTCAAAATTTCCTACGAGTAGGAAATGTTATATTTGAACCATGTTAGATTTGAGAATTGGGATCATTGAAGCATTAGACTAGCCTTGTCTAACGTTTCTATGATCTCAATTTGAGATTTTAACCTGTAGAATCCCTAGAAAACTCCTAAATCCATGTCAATTCCTATTTTTCAAATATACTATAATAGAAATGTTTTAAATTAAAGATCAATGCTTAAGTTATCATTTCTATACTTTTAAGCACTCTTTAACCATATGAAAATAATATATTAACTCAATACAACCTTTGCTCTACATAAGAATATCAAAATTGTAAGCTATATGCAAATTTCTACTTCTTCTCTTTAATTCAATCCTTAACTTAGCAATTCAAAGCATAATCAATATCATGCCTATACATTTCCAACCATAAAGTTTCAAATCCATAACCTTGAACATCATACCTATATGCACTCAAAGGTTTCAAATTCCTAAGCTATTGTTCTTCTCTTTCCTCACAAATTAACCTTGGTTTCATTGCTTTTTACTATTTAATAGAAGGATTAATGGTGAATCCTTTAATTCAAATAGCAGCATATAACAAGAATAGATATCAACCCATATAGTCACAATACACCATAAGCAGATTTTACTACCTTGTCCTTACAAAAACAAGTTTATAATAGTATAACCTTCAAAGCATATGGTCTAATACATATTAACTCATGTGCTGAATAAAAGCAATGAAACCAAAGGGACCATGCTCTATGTTCTCATTTTTCTTCCTAGTCCAAAAGGCAGTGTTAGGGAAGAAACATAAAGTAGTATGAATTCGTACATCACCAGGCATCAACATTTCATACACACACACACACACACACCAATATAGAATATCTACCTCTTCCAGAAATGCTAAATATTGTACTCCTATAGCAGCATAATCAGTATCATCTTCTTGATATATCTCCTCTATGTATTCCCACAGCATAGGATAGGGATCCAACTCATACTCTAACTTAATATCAAAAGCTCTAGAGTTACCCGCAAAATTTGAATCCTGCGCTACCTTTTCTATCTCTAGGTTCTCATTATCACTAATGGAGAATCCACTACTGGGACAAGGCCCTAAAGTTATCATCACCGGAGCTTGAATCCTTTTCCTCAGGGTAAACATCATCGTTGCTCTGCTTCTTCCTTGAAATATGTGCTTACCTCTGTGCCTTCCCTCTACAGGTTAGATCACGGATGAGGTTGACCTACTTCTTTGGTCTCTTTTATCACTTATAAATCCTAATCACAGTATTATTAATAGAGTATCAATAAACTATTCACATAAGTAGAGAATACTATCCTATTGTCAGAACCTCTGCTTTAATATTAACAATTATGACTCTGATATTCTTAACGTAATCTGATGAGTCATGACATAATGAATTTGAACCACTAAGCCAGCTTTCAATCTTAGGATTAATACACCATAAAAAATAACTTAAAATCCAAGCTTCAACATAAGGATTGAACCCGTATTGGATTGGGCTTTTCTTATAGATTTTGAAACTTCAAACATTCATACAGTAGTTTACAACTTTATCAAGACTCATCAATCCTCAATCTCATTTATTTTCATATCGCTTCTCTGCTTATAAACTCGTGTAATGTTTGTTAGCTAATGGACTCACATCATGCAATTGCCCAATCCTAAATCAATTATTACGTTAAGGGAAATATCAATTCACTTTGCGTGCTACTACTATCGTTATTACTACTACTACAAGTACTAACTTTATTATGGTTATGTCTTTACATTTATATATAATACATGTAGCACAACAAGGCTACCTAAACATCCCAAGTTTCAGCAAAATTAATAAACATATAACTAACATAAGACTTAAATCCTTTATCTCAATTCTTCACTTATCAAGGTTTACCTCTTTGCCCTTCGAGCCACTTGCCTTCATTGTATGTTAATTATTGGAAAGGGTGATATTCTCAAGAATCTCAATAGTAACCACAATTAATCATAACATATGTAAGTTCACAAAGCATGCTAAAGAAACCATCATACAACAGCAATCACCATGAACATCATTTAACATTCAATATGTAGTATAACATTAATCACAGGACACACTGATACAATACCACAACTCTTGGTAACACAGGTCTTACGGCCCAAGGCCTCTACCCCATACAGGTATGCACATCGCGTCTTACTACTAAGAGGTCTTACAGCCCAGGGTCACTGCTCCATGAAAACTTACACATCGAGTCTTACTACCTCGAGCCTTTGCCTATCAAAATTGAATACTCAATAGGTCTTACTGCCTAGGGTTACTGCCCCATGCAAGCATGTATATCAGGTTTTATTTCCATCAAGTCTTACTGCCCAGGGTCATTGCCTCATGCAAACTTGTATATCGGGTCTTACTGCCTTAAGCCTCTGCCCGTTACAAATCCGTATATTCATGAAACGAATATACTTGATGGTAAGAATATACATGCAAAACAATGCATAATATATGAGGGAAAGAGTTGCTACCTGATTGCCTTTTCGGTCTTTTACCTTTATCAATCAAATTCTTTTCTGGACTTAGGCAAATGTTGAATCTTATAATTTAGAATTCACGAATAGATGGGTCATTACCTATTCTAATACTATTGGCATAATAAAGATTATGTTAGTCTTTGACCCATCTCTACTCTTGCCCTTTACTTAGCTTGTTGGTTATCTTTAATGCTCTTGTGTCATAATGAATGCATATTTAATCTAAGACATCTTATATGTTTTTCCCTTGTGATTTGGGTGTTCAATGTTGATGTGGACCTATTAGGAACTTGTCCTAGAAAACCAAGAAATTACAGGAAAGGTTAGTAGATATGGAAGTGAATTATTACAATAAAGAGAAAAAAAAGATCTAAAACTAAGAACCATGTGGATATCCATTCCAGAGAACACTGAATATATAAAACCCAGCACCCAAAGGAAACGTGACCCAAGAACTCCAAGTATAACACAAGAGCCAATCAACCTCTTATGCTTGATAGTATCCTCACAAGAATACAAGGAAGCAAGCTGCCTGAATAATTCTTTTATTAAAATTTGAAAACTGCACATACAATGCTTGACTTTAAATAGAAAATAAGACTTAAACTAAAACCCTAAAAACGTAATATGATTAGGTATGAAGGAGGTAGAAAATGTCACTTTGGTGATCATGGATGATTTGGGATGTCACATTAGTGATTGGATGGAAGGATATCATATATTAGTGAGATAATAGTTGAATAGCTGAAAATCAGAATTTTTGGCTAAATGAATAATTTGAATATCCTTTAAATGAGTTAAAGGATATGATAAAAGGATAGATATTTAGAGGATATTGTTAAAATGATAGATATTTAAAGAATATGGTGATTAGAATCCATTTAAATAAGATATAAGTAGATTTAAATGAATTCAATGGATATTGTAGGATAATTAGGCTTTTTTAAAGCTAATTCCTAAAGATAATCTAATAATACCCTAATATGCCTTACTTAATTAATTAATAGCACCTAAGACTCTTTAAAAAACAAATAAATTTCGTTCATGGGCTCTTAATTAATTATGTCTAGCCCATTACGATTTAAATACTCAAATAATACGTATTAAACGGACTAATGGCTGCTACTTGTGGCTTGGGCTCACTTATAGCTAACCCAAGCCCACCTATTTAAGCCTTTGCAGGCCTTTTAGCCATTCTTGGTCTATTTGGAAGTTATCTTTACTTATATCTTCAGTTTGGGCACCATTGGTTGCCAGCCTAAATTCTTTAGTGCATAGATAAATGATATCCCTTGGTTGTGCATCTTGGGCCTCATACAGCTTCTCTTTAGCTTGAAGATCCAAAATAACTCCTTATAAGGCCTCCTTCATGGCACATTTTCTTGCTCTTGTCATTGGGCTTCTAATTCCTCTTAATAGATCATACAATGCATATTGCAATTCTGGACTCTTATGAGAGACTCCCTCATCTCCATTATTCCCTCCCTTCTCGAAAGGATTCGTCCTCGAATCGCCACCTTCATCATAAGGCGACAGATCTGCAACATTAAAGGTAGTACTAACAATATACTCACCTGGGAGGTCCACTTTATAAGTATTGTCATGATCTTTTGATGTATTTGAAATGGTCCATCTCCTCTTGGCGTGAGTTTAGACTTTTGTTGAGTTAGGAAATGTTCCTTTCTAAAGTACACCCATACCCAATCTCCGGGTTGAAATATGACCTTCCGTCGGCCCTTATTTGCAACCTGTGCATTTAACTCATTATTCCGTTTAATATTGGCTCGAACTTTAGCATATAAGTCCTAAACAAATTTTGCTTTTTTCTCTCCATCAATATTAGCATGTTCATTACAAGGTAAGGGAAGAATATCCAAGGGAGTCAAAGGGTTGAAACCATAAACAATCTCAAATAGAGAATAGCATGTAGTGGAATGAACAGTTTTGTTATATGCAAATTCAATATGTGGTAAGCATTTTTCCCAATTCTTCAAGTTCTTTTGTATAACTGCACGCAATAATGTTATTAATGTCCTATTTACAACCTCCGTTTGCCCATCCGTTTGGGGATGTGTAGTGGTGGAAAACAACAATTTAGTTCCCAATTTATTCCATAGAGTTCTCCAAAAATGGATGAGGAATTTTGCATCTTAGTCACTAACAATTGTTCTAGGAATGCCATGCAATCTAACAATTTCTTTAAAGAATAAAATTACCAATATGAATAGCATCATTGTTTTAGCGCATGTAATAAAGTGAGCCATTTTGATGAAACTATCAACTACCACTAGAGGACCTAGGCAAACCAAGCACAAAATCCATAGAAATATCATTCCAAGGGTAATAAGGAATAGGTAAAGGAGAATATAAACCATGCAGTTAAACTCTAGATTTTGCTTGCCAACATGATATGCACTTAGCACAAACAGATATAACATCATGTTTCATACCAGGACAATAAAAGTGTTCTTGTAATAAATCTAAAGTTTTATGAATGCCAAAATGTCCCATTAATCCACCCCCCATGAATCTCTTTGACAAGGAGCTCCCGAATTGAACATTTAGGTACATATAACTTCCCCTTTTTGAAAAAGAGTCGTCCTCAATTCTTGCATGCCTTCATAGTATGACCAAGACTTAGTGATCAGATTACTGATCTCTTGTTGCACCTGCAAAAGTGAAATAAACCTACTGGGAAAAAATAATTGAAAGTTCTCACTCTCAATAAATATTTTTTCCTTTTTTTGTAATATTTTTTCAACTTTTTTTGCCCTTTTTCATCTTCTTTTCTGTCTCTTTTTTTTCCATTGTTTTACAAGCATGAATTTGAATATCTAAGCGAGGAGTTAATCCTTGTATCTCTATTAATCACAATTCCCTTCAAAAATTGGAAATTCCAAGATCAGCCCTAATCTGTTAGATTTCATTAGACAAATTTAAAAATTCATCACTTAATCTAGAAAACTCCAAATAAGGTGGTTCAAGTTCCTATTTGAATCTCTTTAAGTCCTATATAAAGAAAAAAAATATCAAACACTTCCAATTCTATGACGAAATTCCATGAATCCTCAACCAACATATTTGTCTCAGAATTCTTTCTAGCTTTGATACCTAAACCTTAACAAGTCATAACTTACAAAATACTTATCCAAATAACACATTCTATACCTCATTTTAAAGCTTTAGGTGTCTACTATTGACCTATAAAATTTTACAATAATTGGACATGGTTTGACTAACTGAATGCAAACCTCAAGCAACCTAATTTTCTGGAAATTCAATCTAGAAGCACTATCCTTTAAACAACATTTAATTCCAATTTTAGGGTTTTCAATCTAACTCTTCTAACATCATATCCACAAGCTATTCCTACATAATTTTGCATGTACAATCTATTTCAAACCTCAAATTTGACAAAATCCAAGTCCTTCCCTAAGAACCAAATAGGGCTAAAACATTAGGGTTTTAGGTTAAAAATTCTGTTTTTGATTCCAATATTTTCAAAATCAATATTTCACTTTTTTCCTAAAAAAATTTTCATTATAAATCCATTGGAAACCTCAAAATAAACAAAATATCATTCCTTCCTAGTTCCCTGTTCTTGGTTGAAATATAACCCTAGGTCAACACAAAGTGATTTTACAATTTTAACCACAAAACTTCCCAAGTTTCATTCCTATCATACTTGAACCTTATTTAACGTCATTTTTATGTTCATAAGATCAATAAAAAACTTAAGATTATCTCTTGACCAAAAATTAATGCAGCATGCTAACCTCATGAAAACTCAACCAAATTTCAAGATACTAGACTCAATTAAGAGCTTATGCTTACCTCTATCTAGTTCTATAACCCTTCCTTTGATTTTGCCAATTCCTATACCAACTAGACAGCACCAAACTCGTCCTTTCAAGAAACTAAAATCATAGAAATGTTACTCTTGATGAGAGGAACAAGATTGGTGAAGGCACTTTAAACTAGAAACACGAATTTGGGGATGAAATTATCTCCAGAACATTTTCTCTCTTTTGTTATTCACAAGATTCTGCCACCTTCTCTCTTCTTTCTTTTTCTTTCTATTTTCTCTTATTTTTACTCTTATTTTTCTGCCCTAGGCCAAATTTAAAGTGTGAAGGAGTGTTGGGAACTAATGGTCACATGTGCGTATAAGTGTTCAGTCTATAAGGTGTCACATGTCCTCTTGGAAATTTGGCCAACTCTTCCCTCTGGGCCCTTGGCCGATCTTACATGTCTGGGGAAGGGAAGTCTGATGATTTCATCTAGCTTGCATGATTGATGTCAGGGGAGGATGGAATTGTGGCCTAAAAGAAGAGATATAAGGTGTCCAGCTAATTGTGCATGTGATTCATGAGGAGCTAGGTGGCGACATATTATTGGTCCACCCCAAAAGTGAAAAGTTAGGTAAAAAGGTAAAGGGCTAAGGTGGCATCGGAGTATGGTTCCAACCCAAAAGTAGAAGTTAGGTAAAAAGCTACTTGATCTATATATGCTTTAGTTAGAGCCACATATGTACTTGTGCCTCAAGAATGCACCATATGTATGCCTATGTCTCCCAAATAAATGGCACCAAGTCTATGTACCTTATGAGGATGCCATCTGTGCTTTTATGCACCGGTATATATTATCCAACTAATTACACACACTAGGCGACATCGGTTACTAAACTTTCAGTATGTTACAATATACACTAATCGTACATGAACAAAATCTGGTATTACTCATTGAGGATAAGCCACATTTTGCATGGCCCACACTTGGAACATATGTACTAAAGCCGTACTTTTGCACAAGTTCATTCATTTGAGCACCCACGAATGCTTCATTGTATGAGTTCGTCATTATAGCACTCTAAAAAGCCATTAAATATATATTAATGAATTAAGTAATTATCAATAAAGCTAATCACACTCTATAAAATTTTACATCATACATATCATGTTTCATTTTGGTTTGGAAACTTTATAAATCTTTTACTTAATATTAATAAGGAAAATGTTTCTTTCAATAAATGAAAAAAAAGAATCAACTAACTATCATCATTGTTTATTAATTAATTTTTATTAGCTTTTAATAGTATTTTTAAAATTTAAAATTCAATCAATCAAAGAAAACCTAGATTCACTAGACAGACAATGTTGTGTTGTATAGATACCATTATAAAAAAAATGCAGCAGCAGCAACAACAACCACTAAGCCTTAATCCCACTAGGTAAGGTCAGCTACATAGATCCAATGATGTCATTGAACTCTGTCAAAAACAAAATCTTAGGATAAATTGTTGACTAAGAGATCTTGCTCAATAACCTTATTGAGTGTTCTCTTCGGTGTTCCTATATCCTTTTTAACTAGGCTCCAAATAACTTGACCTACCTTCCTAACTGGCACATCCAATAACCTTTTTTGTACATGCTCAAACTACCAAGATGATTTGTAAACAATTTTTTCTTAAATAGGAGCCACCCCCACTATTCCTCGTATAAGTTCGTTAATCTTATCTTTCCATAAATGACCACACATCCATTTTAACATTCTCATCTAAGCTACCCCCACTTTATGCTTATGTAGCCCCTTCATAGCCCAACTGCCATAAAGTGTTGTTAGTCGAATAGCAGTATAATAAAATTTTTCTTTGACTTTATCAAGTATTTTTTTATCACAAATAAGTTTACTAGCTTTTGTCTATTTAAACCACCCAATTTGAATTCTAAGACTAACATCTCTATCAATTTCACCATCTTGCTGTAGAACTGATCTCAAATATTAGAACTTTGTTACCTAAGGAATAACCTGATCTCCCAATTTGACCTCCAAATCACTTCATACTCTCCTCTTATCAAAAGTGCAATGCATATATTCTGCCTTACTTCTACTCAGTCGGAAACCTTTTAACTCTAAGGTTCTTCTCCATTATTCAAGTTTAGAATTAATTTCTTCTCTTAACTCAGCCACAAGAACAATATCATCCACAAAAAGCATGCACTTGGGGATTTCTTCAAGTATACGCTTAGTTAGAATGTCTAAGACCAGGTTAAACAAACAAGGGCTTAAGGTTGATCCTTGATGAAGGCCAATTCTTTTAGTAAAATCATTTGTCTCACCTCTAGACATTTTCACACTAGTTGTTACACCCTCATATGTATCTTGTATGACTTAAATTTATGCAACTCGCATACCTTTCTTTTCTAAGGCTTTCCAAAGTACATCTCTCGGCATGCGGTCATAAACTTTTTCTAAGTCAATAAAAGCCATATGCAAGTCCCTTCCTTTACTCCAATACTTCTCCATTAACCACCTTAATACATAAATCCGTCTGTTATAGATAGTCTCAACATGAATCTAAATTAGTTCTCCAAAATGCGAGTCTCTAATCTCAATCTATGTTCAATCACTTTTTCCCACATTTCATTGTGTGGCTCATAAGCTTTATTCCTCTATAGCTAGCGCAATTCTGGATATCCACTTTATTCATGTAAACAGAGACTAAAGTGTTTTTCCTCCAATCTTCTGGAATTTTCTTAGATCGTAAAATCTTATTAAAAAGCATAGTAAGCCATGACACCACTTTTTCACCTAAGCACTTCCAAACTTTAATAGGGATATAGTCACGACTAATGGCTCTACGATTTTCCATTTTCTTAAGAGTATCCTTCACCTCACCAACGCAGTTCCTATGATAGAATGCCAAATTTAGTTCACCTTCTCTAATTGAAAAATCATCTAGCTCACATGTTGAACCTCTTCCTCTCTCATTGAACAGCTTGTAGAAGTAGGCCTCCCTTCTATCCTTAATATCTCCATAAAAAACTAAGACTTTGCCTTATGTATCCTTTATACACCTTACTTGATCCAAATCTCTCTTTTTTCTCTCCCTATTCTTTGCAATCTTGTAAATACTTCTTTCCCCAAACTTTATTCTTAACTCCTTATAAAACTCCTCAAATTCTTTAGAATGAGCTTCAATCACTACTCCTTTTTAGCCATACGGTACCTTTCCAAATTTTTATCACTGTTGCACAAGTGTATGACTTTAAAACAATATCTTTTATTCTTGACTTTCTCTTGCACATTATCATCCCACCATTAAGTCTCCTTATCTTGATGGCTACAACCTTTAGCTTCTCCCAAAGTATCTTTAACAACCTTTTGAATCATCTAGGCCATTTCCTTCCATATAGTGTTAGCATTTCCTTGTGACTCCTAAACTCCTTCCTCTAAAAGCTTTCTCTTGCAAAACTCTCTTTTCTCCCCCTTTAACTGCCACTAGATGATCCTTGGGTTTAAAACTTATTGGTGCTTTTGTTTTCTATGTTTCATATGCATATCAAGGACCAAGACCCTATGTTGTGCAGTCATGCCATCCCTAAAAAATCACTTTGCAATTACTACAAAGTCTTCTATTAGGTTTTCTTACCAAAAAGAAGTCAATATGTAACTAGATGCAGTACTCTTACATGTAATGAGATGTTCCTCCCATTTCTTAAAACAAGCATTGGCAATCTTGAAATTGTATGCAAGAGAGAAATCAATTATAGATTGTCCTTCACTATTAAGCACCCCAAAGCCAAAGCCACCATAAGCCCCTATATTATTTCATGCCTCCTTATCAACGTGTCCATTAAGGTCCCCACCAATAAAAATCTTTTCAACGAGAGGTATACTTTGAACCAAATCCTTCATATCTACCCAAAACGTTTCCTTAAGGCATGCTTCTACTTCTAAACTAATATAAAAAAATGAAATTGAAATCTTCATCTACGCCTAGGTTTTTATAAGAAAATTGTGATAATGAGTTTTAACATTAAAATAAAAATATTTTTAAGATAATATCAAAAAGAAAATTAAAACATTAATGGATGAACATGATTTTTTTTATAAACACACGAATTCTTTTATTAAAGAAAATCTTGTTTAATGCACTGTTAGGTACTCCTTCTAGTCCTTTTTATAAGAAAAAAACTACTAAAATCACGCAATTCAAAATATTAGTTAAAAAAAATAAATATGTAACTTATATACTCCTACCTTTTTTCTCAATTATATCCTTATTTAGAAAGAGTGTACATGAGAGATAATGAGTCAACATTTATTACGGAGAAGTAATAACTAACATATATTGGGTTAAAGAGCAAAAATGCTCCTAAAGTATTCATGTAGAAGCATTGGGTGTCTGGACGTTTTCAAGGAGTAATTTTACCCCGAAAGTTTTAAAAATGAGGCAACGTCACCCCTTCATTAATTTTGATGGTTAAACCTAACTGATTTGTATACCTGGAATTTAATACATGCAACCTCATTATCAAAATCCCCAATCCCTTTCCACCTCAATCATCTCCATAGTAAATCTTACTTTCCTCTCTCCCTCTTCCTTATCCAATAATCACCTATAATTGCAAGCAACCACAATCCCAGTATAGTGTTTCTCCAACACTAGTTTGATTACTATCCAACTACCCTACATCTCACCATTTAAAACCATTAACCTAGAAATATCATGTTATTTCTTAAAGAGAAAATAAAAAACATCATGATTATTTGACAGCAAGCGATCAACAATAGCTAGAAGGGAGGTCCTTAGTGTCATCCCAACCTGATTATGAAGTTGCATAATAAACCAAGAAAATTTTCAGCAGAGATAAGTCAATGCATCAAATCTCCCTATTGAAAGGAATGAACCTAGAATTGAAATGAATTAACCCATAGCTGTAACCACATGATGAACCCAGAATTGAAACAAAATGAAAAAAAGTAGAAAAGAGAGATCCTAAAATAAAAGAAATTCTAAGAACCCAAAATCTAATAAATCTTGAGGTTTTCTCTGTGGTTCACCAAATTAGCTATCAAAGAAAATTATTGTCATTAAAGCTAAAACCAAAATCGGCATCCAAAGAAGGAAAAGCACGGCAAGAAAGATCAGAATCCGTCAATGTTCCTAGGTCAAACAATAGCTTGGAATCAATCTTCCATACTCAACGGGGCCTAAATTGACGCATCCAAACTTGGAATCAAGCTTCCATACACTTGCAAGGCTAGATTGAATTCTTCTTATGCAATAAATGTAGTGGAAGGTGATATGTTCGATGAAAGTTTCCTTGTCGATGATGCTTTTTCTTCTCTTCCTCGACCAGTCTGACAGTATTTTTTTTAAGTGTTGAATCATATTTTTTGGTGATGTAAGCCCTAAGTCACTGGAGATAAGAGCATGGGTAAGGCTAAAGTGGTTTTCGGTCATTGAGATGAAGGAGCTGCTAGACAATGTTGTAGAGTTGGGGCAGGTTAGACCTTTGCTCGATGGATACAATGGTGAGGGGAGGGCTATGCTATTTGATAATGATGATGTGGCATAATAGTGGAATAATATGTGGCATAACATGCCATATGGTAGCACCAACTCATTAGAGTTTGGTTTTGAGTTTGTTAACGGGGGGCAACATTACCCTTTTTTTTAAACTTGCCTCTTCAAAAACTGCCAAACACCCAATACTCCCAGTGAGAACTTCCAGGGCATTTTCCCCCCTTTAACCTGCATATATTTAATGAAGATAAAAATGGAGAAACCATGTTAAAATTTCATACAAATATCATTTGTTTCTTATATTAAGGATCACCTTTATGAAAGAGAATGTTCCTTATAAAAAAATACCAAAGAAAATACTAAATATGGATACATCTTCCAATTGGGATTTGAACTATGGTCTATCATATCGTGAGGGACTAACCCTTAAGCTAGACCTAACTTGGTTAGTGATCATTTATGCAAACATAAAAATATTTTTAATATGTTGGGCAAACAATGTAAACTTAAAATTTTATTTATAGGCAAACAATATAAAATTATATTTGTTGTCATAACCCAAGCATACATTATACTTATAAAAAGTTCAAACTTAACTCACTTAAAAAAGATTTAGGGCTTGTTTGGTATAAGGGGAGGGGAGGGAAAGTGAGTGAAGGGATTTTTTTTTTTTTTTTGAGTTTGACTTAAAAAAATGAGAGAAGTGGGGCTCACAATTTTGAATCAACTTTTCTTACTCTTTTACCTTACATATTCTCTTTATTAAAATTTTATAACCCCACTTCTCTATTTTTTTTTTAAATCCAACTCATACAAATTTTTCTTCCCCTCCCTTTCTCTCCAAATTCCTCATACCAAACAGGCCATTAAGAAATGAGTTTGGTGTCACAAGGTTATGCATATAAAATTGTACTTTTACCTCTTAGGAATTAAATCAAATCACCAAAATTATCCTCGTGCTTTAACTTTTTGGAGGTAGTTAAGTTCCTATAAACTAAATTATCAATAACTTTCTTAAATTTTTATGTCAACTATTTAGTAATTTAGAGAATGTTTAATTTAAAAAAAATAAAAAAATTACAAAATTTATTAAATTTTTTTTTCAATAAGTTGATTATAAAAACAAAAAACAGAATTTTTTTAAAAACAACTAAGAAACCAAAATATTTTTTTAAGTGTTTTCTTATTTTTGTTTTTCATTTCTTATTTTTTTTAAGGCTGCCACCTATCTACTATCGATACTATAGATATAATTTGTTTTGATGATGTCCAATATAGATGCCAAATATTAAGAGCAAAAAGTTTACATAATGTATTTGTCATATATATTGATTAACTATTATGTTTAATGTGAAATATATTGTATATTAGTCAAGAAAAAAAGAAAATATCAAGTTGGATTATGGTTAATGATCAAGAAGAATATTAATAAGCTATTGAACAAAGAAATTATCAAATATAGGGAGAAGAAGTAAAGAAGATAAGAGATTAAAGAAAGAAAAATTTATAAAATATAATGGAAATATCAAGTTTCAAGTTCTTAGATTTGATATTGAAGGTCTCTATGATCAAATGAAAGTTGGAATGGCTTAATTAGAAATTAAAGTGACTTATGTCAAAATCAGATCAACTTCACTTGAGTGATACATTATGATCACTCAAATTTCACCTCCAGAATTGATTTCTAAATGTTTCACTCAAGTGATAGAAGCTCCACTTGAGTGATTATCAAATTTCAGCATATTCTGTTCAGCTCTGTTTTCATTCAGCATGAGAGAAGTTTAGTAATTTGGTCATATTTCCTAAACCACAAATCTGATTGAGCTGAAATTTATTTCATATAAAACTAGACTTCAAATGTAACACATAGACACCAATATCAAGCTCAAAGATGTTCATATGAAGAAGATATGAATTTTGGGAAGTTAACACAAGAATTTCTTACGTTATTCCAAAACATGTTCAGTAATTTAGACATATCTCCTACATCAAAACTTCTAATGAGATGAAACTTGTTGCATATGAAATGAAACTCAAAATGCATTTCTTAAAAGCCATGATCAAGCCCAAAGAGGCTCAAAAAAAAGAAATATATATTTTGGAATTTGGCACTCGATGTTATAACAATGTACCTATGATGTTCTAGAACAATAATCATTTTTCGTATCATAACTTTTGGAAGTCAATGAGTTTTGAACTAAAACTTATTGTATATAAAACTAGAATCAAGAGGCATTTGAATGACATCAATCTTGTGCTTAAATATTGTCAGATGAAAGAGATATGAACTTTAAAAATTGGTGCTCAAAATCAACTATGTGTTTTAAACCATACGTTATGAATTGTATCATAACTTTTAGAATACAATGTATTTGAAATCGAATTTAGATTCTCTGAAAAGTAGACTTAAAGAACTTGCTAAAGATAGGTCATTTTCTAAATTTAGAGTTATATTCAAAGAATTATGCCTACTGAAGTTGACCTCTATGCTAAACTATCTATGGTCTCAAAGGAAAAAGGAAATCATTCGAGTGATAGACCATCAGTGACTTGCAAGCAATCTGAGAGTGATTGAGGAAATCACTCAAGTGATCTATGATCACTTTCAGAGCACTTGCAAGTGATCTGAAAATCACTCAAGTGATTCTTGATCACTTGCAAAGCACTTGCAAGTGATCTGAAAATCACTCGAGTGATTGAGAAAATCACTCAAGTGATAAGAGATCACCTAAGTGATTTAAAGTTACACTCGAGTAATATTGTTCACAGCTTTTGAATCACCATCTCGAATTTTTTTATATTCTTTCAAACTTATTTAAATCTTGATTATATTGCTTCTAATCATTCCTAATCATTATTAATCAAGTTTATATAAAGATTACATATAATTAAACCTGGATCAGAGCTCAACAACTAGAAAGCAATTTTGTGTCAGAAGCTTCAACAGCTACTTCCAACTGACTTCTAATAGGCATATTCTCAATTAGAAAAAGAAAAAACTCAACTGTCAAATTCTCTTCATCAACTATAAATAAAAGATCATTTAAAATGGAAGAGTGAGAGAGCTTGCGTCATCATCGTCAAAATGTCAAAACCTTGACTCCAACATTCCAATATTTACATAATTTATTTTAGAGAGGGACGTTATTTGTATTATACTTTAGTGTTCATTTTATTCACTTCTGAGAAGAGTGATTGTAATCCATAATCATCAAGGTTACATCCTTACAGTGTATAAGGGGGAGTAACTCGATGAGAGAATTATAAAAGGCTTCACAAGTGCCATGTTAAACATGTGGGATTGTAGAGGCTTATCTTGTGCCTAGATTAAATAAGAAGATAGTGGATTAAAATCTCAAGTGGAGCTTGGAGACTGAATGTAGGTCATCAAGGGTAGAACCGGACCAGTATAAATCATAATTTACATATTCTCTTCCCTTATCTCTTATATTTCCAGCATACATGATTTGTTTAATTGATTGTGGTTTTATGGCTCATTATCTTCACTAAGATGCAAAAAGATTTTCAAAATTCTAAAATTTTTATCTTACACCCAATTCAACCCCCTCTTGAGTGTCAGCCGATTCTGACACTACACCATTAACACTGACCATTGCTACATCACCGTCAGGACAACTGCTGCCACGTCACTTCAAAAATATATTTTTATACAAAAAAGAATATATTTTTAAACAATTATCTAAACAGTTTTTTGTTTAAAATTTTTTTAAAAAACAATTTTATAAAATTGTTTTGGAAAAAACAAAAAAAACAAACTGACCCTTAAATTTAATTAAGTCTACAAATTTCTAATTATAATTAATTTTCCAAAATTCATATTAATATTATGTTTTTTTATTCTTCTACCCTCATCAAATTATTGTTGTTTTTTTTTGTCAAATCAGTTCATTGTTCAAGTATAACAAACATTAAAGAAATTACCTATCGAACTCATATATAACCGGTAATTCAGGTTGGGCCCGCCAACCCGCCAAAATTGGCTAGCTCGGGTTGGCTGGCTACACCAGACCGCATGCTACAGCAAGCTAGCCCGCTTTTTTATTTATTTTTTTAAATTTCTTATAAAATAAATCCAAATACTCTGATCATGTTTCCTTTGATACTGTGTTTAACTACTTCCCCATCCTTTTTATTTGACACTTTTATTTTCATATTATATTTATTTATTCCATTATTATTAAATTTAGAAGAGATGTATTTATATGTTTTTGTAATGTGAGTAGATGTAAAAAGAAAGAACATAAGAATGAAAGTGGTTTCCTAACATAAATGTATAAAAGAAAAGAAGTGCGATGTGAGTGAGTGAAAGAGAAAGGGAGTAAAAATTATTTAAAAAAAAAACAGGCTAGCTGGGGCGGAATGCCGCCCCGTCAAGCCTGCAGCCTGGTTGCGGGCTGCCCGAATTCCCAATAGTGTTCATGGTTTGATGGTGAAAGTGTTTTCCTTTCATTCTCTTGAATGTGAGTTCGAACAAGGCAATTACACACAACATTAAAGAAATTGTTTTCAAAAAATAAAAATAATAATTTGACAACTTAGAGACACCATATGACTTGTCACTTTCATTTACCTTGTTAGGTCACCCATACATATCAACCCCTAGTGGACCTTTTTTATTTTCTGAAATTATAGAAGTGTCATTTCAAGGAGTTATAGAAAATTATACTGATCACATTTAAATAAAATTAATGGATTCCTGATAAATATATGACAAACCGAGTAATATTATTTTCTTTAATTTAAAAAATATATTCAAAACAACTTGATTTCTTGTGCATAGAAAACCAACTTGCTGTGAGTTACAATTAATAGTTTATTAAACTGACAAAAATGTGACATATAATTTTTTGTGACAAAAAAGTGAGTTTTACTTCATAAGAACGCATGTTTGAATTAAGCATTCCTTGATTTGTTTTAAATTTGAGACCCCAAAACTTAACTTATAGAAACTTTATTTGTACCAAAAGAAATGTTCACTGCGGCCAATTATCAAGCATGTTAGTTGGTTCGTGAGGTCTTATGATATAATTAGAAGGATTTTATTATTAAAAAATGTTGTTAGAATTGATTTAGATCAGGCAGTTCAACTGGTCAGACTAAGAACCAACTATATGTCCGGAACACTCTCATATTTGGCCTAAAATAAACCGGTGGAAAATTGGTCAATCAATTAAAACAAGAAAAGTATAAGAAGAAAATCAGTGTTGAACTTGTTTTTCCATTTTAAAAAATTCGCAATGATCCAAAACTATTTTTGTTTTTTTGTTTTTTTTATCGTTTGGTTGGTTTTTCTTTAAAGTTTTTTTTTTGGTGGGGTTGTTTGTGATGGTTTAGTTGGACAATTGATCTAGCTAATTTGATGATATTGGTAATTTATAAATAACACATACTTTTCTTGTAACATTGATGTAATTGATTATAAGTTTAGCATGCATAGTAAAGATATGGATCACTATTGTTAGAGATATTTTTAATTTTTATGAATTTAATTAAAATCCCTTCAAACACAGTTCGATCACAATCAAATCATTAAACCTTAAATTTGTACAGTTTGCTCTTATCAATGGGGTTGAGTTGGATTAGTCCCTCACAACAAGGTGAAGTAAAGTTCAAATCCTATTTGAAGAAGTATTCATATTTAATGCCCTAATAATGTCTTAAATAAGATTATTTCTAATAAAAGGATACTTGTACCTTAAAAAAAAAAGTATAACTTGGTCTTCCACTCCAATTCCATGCTATTAGAGGCCAAGTAGGAAAACAACTTTTTTTTTTTTGGGTTTAGATTACAAGGAAAACAACCTTTTAATACTATGTAAATGTAATTTTTATTAAGCAAAGTGGAAGAACATACCGAAAAATAGAAAAAATTGGGGAAAAGGCCCCCATTGAAAAGGGGACCTTTCCCCTTTTATAAAAAAAATTGAAATAACATATTAATTAAATATTTACCTAAAATAATTCATTAATTAATTAGAATTTTTATAAGATCCAAATTTTTGAACCCCTCCTTCCCTTTTTATAAGATTCATTTTGAATTGTATGAATATTAAATACATGTTTACCAAATTTACCATTAATTAAATTTTTTTCATACATTTTTTTTATCATAAGAAAAAATACATTTATTGTATACTATTGTTTATTACTTTTAAATTCAACAGTTTCTTTTTAACCTCAAATTTAGATTTTTTTTATCTTATTATAAAACATATTTACTTAATTTGATTAAATTTAGGAAGTTAGTTAAGTTAATTAATATGACATGTATTTTTTAAATAAAAACACCTTAACCATCTTTCTTAATTCCTTCATTCTCTCTCTTCCTTAATTATTATTAAGTGAATATCAATAAGGATAAATTAATAAAAGATTAACTAATATTGTAAATAGGTCTTTTATTTAGAATTATTATCAACTCCCCAAATGGACCTTATAGTAAGAATTGAAGGGAGTAATTAATAAGGGATGGAATGATTTGGGTGTCATGAGAGAGGGGGAGACAATTAATACTCCATTTTTTTTTTTTAAATAAGGAACAACTACTAAAATCATGTGGTTCAAAATATTCATTAAAAATGTAAGATATGTATTGTACTTTCTAATTATATCTTTATTTATAAATAATTATAGTATATAAAAAATAATGAATGAAAATTTACTTGAGAGAAATAATAAGTTGCATATATTTAATAAGAATAAAATTGAAAAAAAAATATTTTAAATTTTAGATAAAAAAATGTATTCCTTATATTAACGTCATAAAAGAGAATAGCGAAAAATTTCTCTTTCTCGTTCTGTTCTGATTTCTCATTCTGATATGTTTCTCTTTCTTTTTCCCTTTTAATTCTACACGAGAGAATGAGAATAAATGATGAAGGATGATGATTAATTAAAATCATCCAAGTGGCTTATCACCAATTGATCCAATTGTCTCATTACTTGCATAACAAGTTCTATTTCTCTTTTCCTTCATCATTCCATCAATATTAATGAGAATTAAGAAAGTATAATTTACTCTCAAACTATCTCATTATACCACCTTAAGTGGTCAACCAAGCCTTAAGCTTTTCCACTTATTAACTTTCCTTGATAATAATTCACCCACATAGACTTATTAATTATCAAGTAGTCATTTCCCTCCTTTTAATTACCATACAACTCAAATCATTGGAAATATTAGGGACAAATCCTCATTTCTCATCTTATGGAAAAATTACCATTTCTCCCCTACCTTTAATATTTCCCCGAGCTTTCCAGCTCACCATAATATTCTCTTTAATATCCAAGGATATATAGGAATTTTGGGAAATAATATAATGCCTTGCCAGGACATTCGCTAAACCAGGGTCTAGCAGTCCACTTGATCCAGGCTTATTCTCATGCCTCTTATCCCAAAATTCGGGGTATTACATTTCTCCCCTCGTTCATTAAATTTTGTCCTTGAAATTTTAAACGTCATATAGTACAATTTGTACCTCGGAGAATCATCTCTAGACCTTTAGTCTACCCCTTCATTCTGCATACAGCACAACTGCCGATCAACCCCTTCCAGGAACTACATACGGCACCTCAGCCACTATTTTTCAGCCTCTTTCTCGACCAAAACGGGTGCTTCACACAGGCACACATACACCTGGTCAGCTCTTCCAACCAAGGTAATCCTTAGGATGGCTAGCCTCTTACGCCATGTTGGTGAAAGCTATTGCTTCATCTTGCTCTTATCTAGTGAGAACCTCTTATCACGGTGGCAAATTACAGCCATCTCCTATATTATCTCTTCATTTGCAAGCTCATAGAGCATACCACTCAAGAATCATATTCTTGAGACCACATCTTTAATGGCATTCTGCACTCACTATGCAGTACTTTCATTCATTTTGTACCCAGTATGTAGCATTCATACAGGACTTACTAGTCCGATCTCACAGCGCTTGGTTTCTCAGGCCTCATTGCCTCTTCAGGGCTATCCCAAATCATACTGTATGCATACTAGGCTTTTCCAGCCTCTTTGGGATTCACCCATATCATATTGAATGCACGCTAAGCCTTATGGCTCATTCCACTACCAAGACGCTGGATATTCTGACTTTACAGCTTAGGGATTCACCCCCATGCCATAGGCATCTCAGGCTTACTGCTTCAGCTACAATCTGGTATAATATAAATGTTATGCCAATCCCAATATATTCTCTGGACACATTGGTCCAATGTCACCATGCTAGGTAACAACCATGGCACTTAGACATACTGGTCTTATAGCCCCCCGGACATTTGTCCAATGCAAACTTGCATCTCGGGTCTTATTGCCTCAAGCCTTTACTCGGCTTTATTCTCAAACATATCTCACATCTTGCTAGCTTAAGGACTTACAAGCCTATCAAGTCTTAGGGCATTAGGACATTCAGTCCATCACCTTTGCTAAATAACAACCCTCCCACTAGGCCCAACTGTAGAGCTACCCTCAATGGGTACCCTCTACAGCGGCACGGGAGTTCAGCCCATACCCCCTAGCTCACCAGGACTGAGTGCGGCAAGCTTATGGAATAGACACTCCCCTTATTTCTCAAAGGAGATCACTCCAGGTATTAAGCATGCGACATCTGCTACTTGGGCCGTGCTTGATAAACCCTAGTACCATTGAGTCAACTACTCCTTTCAGGCTCCATCTCTTACTACTCATCTCATTTACATTCTTATGCAATGTTCACGAAGCATGCTAAACAAATCATCATCATCACAGTCATCACAAGAGCATCCGCATCTTAGCATATAGCCTTACGGCATCTGCTAGACTTTCGGTCCACAAGTCACATGGCCCCAAGTGTTCACCCGTACAAAGATAGGCCCCGGGATTCCACTTGTACAAACAGAAGATTACATGGCCCCGAGTGTCTACTCGTGCATAATAGAAATCTCTGTGGCATCTACCCGTGCAAAGATAGGCCCAGGGCGACCACCCTGCAACTCATGAATGCTTATAAGGTCTTACTGCCCAGGGAATCACCTCTATGCCATAGGCATTACGGGACTTGCAGCCTCGGGCCTCTGCCCATCAGGTCTAACTTCCTAAGGACACGCAGGTCCAAATAGGTCTTATTTCCCACCGTATATTTATGACATGAATATACCTGATGGTAAACACATACATGCAGAATCATTACATAAGATGCAAGAGCAAAAGTAGCCTTCCTTAATCTCAGTCACCATTCGGCACTGGAGCACCCCATAGCAATTTACTAGGTCACCTGACCCTTCTTCTTAAAGAAACTTACGTGATAGAAGACTCATTATAAGATACCACTATTGAGAGTCGACGTCCTCGTAGCTCTACTCTACAGTTTTAAAGTCACGGCAGCTCCATTCTACGGTTTGTCATCACGGTAGCTACGCACTATGGTTTGACATCACGGTGGCTCCATACTACAGTATCATACTCGGTGCTTCACGCAGGCGACCATACACCTGGTCAGCCCCTCCAATCAAATCTCCCCACATGTAGCTTGTTCCGATCAAAACTCCCGCAAGTAGCCCTCTCCGGTCAAAATCCTCTGTAGGTAATTATGTCTAGTGTGTCATTTCTAAATGGGAGTATCATTATAATGGAATCTAAATCTCATAAGGTCCTTCTTCTTTAGAAGTTCTATAATCTGCTCTCTCATTTGGGGTTAAGTCATTAGACTTTAGATTTTGGTTCCACTCCAGGCAATCACAGTTCTAAGGGAAATTCTACAATTAAAATCTTTCCTTATGATAGATTAGCAACTAGCAACCTCTAGAAACCTCATAAATATCTCTGTACTATGTTCTAATACCTCAAGTCACTCAGGCTATTTTAACTTCCTGAAGAATCTATTCAACTATGACATTTGATTCTCAGGTTACGGTTCAACACCTAGAACCTTAACATTATCTAATAAGTATGCTAAGAATCCTCCACGATTTCAGGTAATATCTTCAAACAATTACTGAAGGTTCATCATCATCCATAAGGTCTACATAGTTCCGACTTCCGTCATAAAATAGAGCCAAAGTGTAACCTGATTATCATCTTAACCTAAGCACCATATCAACTTAGATCTAATCCAAACATATTATTAACCTTCAGTATTATCAATTCGGATCCTTTAGGATTGATACATGGCATGATCACTCATCATGCATTACCGTATATCCTACCCGCATTCCTTTAACCCCCACGGGTTATTAAAGATCATCATTTAGCACAGAGAAACCTCAAAGCAATTACTATGCCTCAAGCTTCCATAACCCCATTAAATGAACTTTTCTGAGCAGTATACACTGCAACAAAGAGGGTTTAGATTAAAAATCAAACTTATTTTAGTGTCTCCATTCCTCTAACCATTTCTTAGGTCATCTAAGAATCTCTATTCAAAGTTCCAATGAGATCCTGGACATCAACACTAACATTATATCATATGTCACTGGGTATCGGAATCCCATAATACCTTACCCACCATGTGACATGTCAAATAAGTCTCCAACAATGTGCTAAAGCTTCTCATAAAACTTTGCACAAGGTCACATTTCTCTTTTCAACAAACTGCCTCTAAACTCGAGTTTGAACTCTTGCACTCGAGTTCTGGCCCAAAACTCGAGTTCTACCAGCCACACTTGAGTTCTGCTAGTTTTCCATGGAGACTTAGCTGAAACTTCAATCTTTTCACAAGTCATAAAGGCGTGCACTCGAGTTTCCCCACGACACACTCGAGTTCTCAGCTTCCACAGCACTCGAATTCTGAGAGTTTGACACTGAGAGTTCTTTCCAGAAAACTCTTAGATGCTACTGTCAAGCACTGCACTCCAGTTCTGTAGCTATCACGCTCGAGTTCTACAAGTTTTGGTGAAGAAGTTTATACCTGAGAATCTTGAAATTAAACACAGAAGTTATGCATTCGAGTCCTCAACGCAACACTCGAGTTCTCAATCTCAACAGCACTCGAGTTTGAATCTTAACACTCGAGTTCTGTGCCTGCTCACTTCTTGAGTCATGCGAGTTCCACCATTAGAGTTTCTGTCTGAGAAATCTCCAACTTGCCAGCACAAGAGGTACACTCGAGTTCTACTCCATAAACTCAAGTCCTCGGCTTACTCGCACTCGAGTCCTTCAAGTTCTGAGAAAGAGTTTCTACCAGAAACAATCCCATCGTGCAAGATCAGCCCATATACTCGACTTCTCGACTGTCCACACTCGATTTTACCCTTATGAACTCGAGTTCTCAGGCATCTGCACTCAAACTTGGGTCTTGCACTCTCATGAGTTCCGTTTTAAATTATTGCGCACTCGAGTTCTACAATACAAACTCGAGTTCAGGCTATGCACTCCCGCAAGTTCCTGTCCGAAACCATCTCATGCATAAGGGAAACCTCATGCACTCGAGTTCTCCATACCAAACTTGAGTTTTTAGCTATCCACACTGGAGTACACCCTTATAAACTAGAGTTCTCAGGCATCTACACTCGAAGTTGGGTCTTGCACTCCCATGAGTTCTCGTTTGAACTCGAGTTCTGACCCCATTTTGCACTCGAGTTTACACTTCTCACTACTGAGAGTTCTTGCCCGAGACTACTTTTCCTTCAGAATTTAACCTATGAACTTGAGTTCACCGTGCCAAACTCGAGTTCATCAGCTACTCCAAGCTAATAAACACTTCAAAAACCATTCTGAATCAACTCCAACTTCACCCATATGTTATGCAATCCTTGTTCCCCACTTGGCAACATTCTTAGCCATCATCCTACCACCATGCCTCTTATCACAAGACATCTAACAAGGATCATAACCTATCAACATAAACAGAGAACTTCTAGAAAATTCCATTATTGCCAAAATCAACGCTCTAGTGACTATAGCAATTATCCATCATTGCCAGAATCAACGCTTTGATACCACCAAATGTGTCACCTCACTTTCATTACCTCTCTGGCTCTTAGTTTCCACAGATTAGAGTAAGCGAGCAATTATTTTAATAAACTAACAGTCGTTCTCTTTATTTACACTAGAGCAATTCTCTTATTACATTAGAGCGGTTCTCTGCTTTAACAAAAATCTTTCATACATGCTCATACATACACATATACATCAAGCCACACAAGGCAATCAAATGCAAATCCATTACATTAAATGACGATCTTCTCTTCACCTCACGTGTCCATATCTCCTCCGTGCATACTTCCATGCATCCTTCAACCTGTCTAAAATGGTTGTTTGGGAGGAGTGAGATTCGAGAAAATCTCAGTAGCGAACAATACCATTGTGTATGTAGATATATATGAATGTATGACATGCTTGCCTACACTATTTCATGCCAACATAATGACATGTTGCGTGCTCGATGTTATGACATACATATGGCCATTGCACAAATATAACAAAGCTTCAACCAATCATACATGTTCTACACAAACAGGCATAGCAGTCACATAATCAATGTAAGACATACATATCATACACATGCATGAAAGGTAAGTTCACTACCTGTCGGACTTCACGTCCGTCCTCAATCCTTCGTTCTTGCTCCGGTTCGGGCACGTCCATTCATCAAGTCCTAGAATTCCCAAACATAGCATACATGAGTCACTACTCATCCTTATAACATTCTAGACTCGTATTAGTTGATAATTTAGCCCAATTATGCTAAATTACCAAAATACCCCCCGAAGCCCGACCTAACTGTACTTTTACAGAAATTATGACATGGGTCAATCTTACACAATTTCACGTGTAGAATCCATTTATGACTTCATATTAGTCAAATTCACGCCCAAATGACGGAAATATCCCTTGACATCCCTTATTTAGAGCTTAAAGGGTAATTCAGTCATTTCACACCCCGGACCTTTTCTCACTTCGTCATCAACATGAACCCTACATAGTTTGCTCTTCTAAACTCAATGGAATACTTCCAATTGATGAAATTTCAACTCTATCCTCATGTCACACTCAAGACAGCCATTTTAGAGTTCTCAGAAGAGTTGTGTCGGTTCCTCCCTTTCTTAGGCTTAATACCCTCCTTTCTACTTCTAATTACATGATTAGCCGTTTAGACATCCATTGGACATCGTTTCGGCCCCAAAACACTGATTGAATGAGAGATGAACAGTACCCAACTCTCATAATACTCATCCAAACGACAAACCGAAATGGTAAAAAGGAAGCTTACGCTTACCTCTACACTTTTCCAAATTCATTTCAGAATTTTAGCGATGCTCCGGCCTTCAAGACGGCACCAACCATCTCCAAACGAGAATCCGAAACCATATAATCAAAGTTCACGATGAGTAGAAGAATTTTTGTACTGGGTACTTTGAGAGAAGACGCCACTTTGGTAGAGTTTCGGTGAATCACAGCTTTCTCTCTCTTCTGCGTTCTCGTTCTTTCTCCGTTCTCTTTCTCTTTCTCGTTCTGTTCTGATTTCTCATTCTGAAATGTTTCTCTTTCTTTTTCCCTTTTAATTCTGCACGAGAGAATGAGAATAAATGATGAAGGATGATGATTAATTAAAATCATCCAAGTGGCTTACCACCAATTGATCCAACTGTCTCATTACTTGCATAACAAGTTCAATTTCTCTTTTCCTTCATCATTCCATCAATATTAATGAGAATTAAGAGAGAATAATTCACCCTCAAACTATCCCATTACACCACCTTAAATGGTCAACTAAGCCTTAAGCTTTTCCACTTATTGACTTTCCTTGATAATAATTCACCCATATAGGCTTATTAATTATCAAGTAGTCATTTCCCTTCTTTTAATTCCCATACAACTAAAATCATTAGGAATATTAGGGACAAATCCTCATTTCTCATCTTATGGCAAAATTATCATTTCGTCTCTACCTTTAATATTTCTCTGAGCTCTCCAGCTCATCATAATATTCCCTTTAATATCCAAAGATATAAAGTAATTTTGGGAAATAATATCATGCCTCGCCAAGACATTCGCTAAACCTGGGTCTAGCAGTGTACTTGATCCACGTTTATTCTCAAGCCTCTTATCCCAAAATTCGAGGTATTACATGCGGTTCAAACTCTCACCACTTTGTTTGCACAAAATTATGGTGACCAGTAGGCCAACAATGCCATTCAATCTAAATAATGCAAACAAAAATATATATATTAACATTTGATCTTTAATCCAAGTCCATTCATAAGTTTAGATAAGGAATTCATAACTTTCATTTAAGTAAAAAATTCACTTACTCTCACAGGACATTCACGAGTTCATATAAGGAATTTACAAGTTCAAATAAGGAATTCACTACTTTTGTTTAAGTAAAAAAATTCACTTACTCTCTTAGAAAATTTATAAGTTTAGATAAGAAATTCACAAGTTTTGATAAGTAATTCACAAGTTCAAATAAGAAATTCTCAACATTTGTTTAAGTAAAAAATTCACTTACTCTCTTAGGTTATTCATAATTTTAGATAAGGAATTCTCAAGTTCAAATAAGAAATTCTCAAGTTCAGATAAAAAATTCTCAAATTCGGATAAAGAATTCGCAACTTTTGTTTAAGTGAAAAATTCACTTACTATCTCAGGTCATTCACAAGTTTAGATAAGGAATTCACAAGTTCATATAAGAAATTCTCAAGTTCAGACAAGGAATTCGCAAACTTTTGTTTAAATAAAAAATTCACTTACTCTCTCAGGCCATTCACAAGTTCAGAAAAGGAATTCACAAGTTCAGATAAGAAATTCTTAAATTCAGATAAGGAATTCGTAACTTTTGTTTAAGTGAAAAATCCACTTACTATCTTAGACCATTCACAAGTTTAGATAAGGAATTCACAAGTTCATATAAGAAATTCACAACTTAAGAAAACACAAAACCCTAAAACCAAAGGTATGTCAACAAGTTAATACAAGGCAAAATTCTGACTTTATTTTTATTCTCTAAAATATTAAAAAAAAGGATTAGAGTATTTAATTTGAAAGAGAAATGAGGAGATTTTTTCCCACAAAAGAAAAGGCACAAATTATGTAAACACTTAAGCCATACTGTTCTTTATCTAATTTTGTGTGTATATTTTTTCAGAATTTATTTTGCATGTCTTTTTCAAAATTTATCTGATATGTGGAGACAATAAATACAAGGAATCCGGCTATTTATATATGCATTAAAAGAAACAAGTGGATTAATGGTAGGCTTTGATTTTAAACAAATATATACTAAATACTTGTATATATTTTGAAGGGTTTTTTTATATAGAAATATATAGTGAGATATTTAGGAATTGGGATGCCTTAGTATTGTGGGGAAAGTTGTGGATGATAGCTCGTGCTAAAAATCAAATTGGAACGCGGGTATCGAATTTGTGGTCATCATCTGAACTTGTGATTTTTTTTTTTTTTTTGCATTAATTAGATTGAATGCCATTGGTGGCCCAATGGTCACTATAATTTTGTACAAACAAAGTGGTGAGGGTTCGAACCCCACCTCCTAGAGTATTCCCCAGAGCTCCGGCCCCTTGCCCTTGACCGCCGCCAACGGGGTGGTTGACGGTGGCCCCGTCCGACTTCCAAAGAAGGGGTAATTTCTTTTTAAATAAAAATAATATCAAAACAAATTGATCTTTTTCTTTTAATTTAAAAAATAACAAGTTGAGTCTAACACTTTTCTGAGATTATAAATATTTAAAATATTTTTTTTGATCTTTTCATAATTTTAAAGTTATTTTAAGGGATTTTCCCAAGAGAATATTTAGAGAGTAATATTTGTCTCACTCTCCCGAGTCACGACAGATCAACCATATGAAGACGTAAGCCCGTAACCTCTTCACATATATACGGCATAAAGTTCCAATTCTTCATCCTCATCAATTCATATATGTGTGTGTGTGTATCATCACCATTTAATGTTCTCTTCTGTTTCACAAGCTTCACCAATGGCGAAGCCAGCTCATCTGTGGTCTGTTCTCTCTCTTTTTCTGTTGCTTAATCTCTCTGCCATTTTCACAGGTAATAATAATGAAAATATATCCCAAGCTCCTCCTTCAAATGTCCATGGCTTTTTAATGTTTATTATTATGGTTATTGATTTTTATATATTTTGCAGGAATCGAAGGAATATCAGAGAAAAAGCTGTTTGTTTTTGGAGATTCCTTTGTTGACACCGGGAATTTCTTAAACTCTCCGGCGTTCAAACCTCCCTATGGCATCACTTTTCCCGGTACACCGGCCGGCAGGTTCTGTGATGGTCGTGTTCTCCCTGATTATATGGGTAATTTATTCTTTTTCTGCCAATTTGAAATTAAGTGTTCACAAAAAAGTTAGAAGAAATTTTTACAATTTATTATTAGGATTGTTTTGTATACCTTTTAACAAGTAGCTCAAATTTGAGTTGCATCAAATCCTTCTCAAAGAAAAACTTCCCTCATATAATTTTTTACTCAGTTTTGTCAAAGAAATATCAAATCTCCTGTCTTTTATTTTTGGAAAAAGAAAATCCCTTATTCTCGACTCAACTAAACTGGTAACAGTTTTATTTTCATTTTTATTCATCAGATGTTCTTGTAAACTACTCATCTTTATAATAACTTTAATATAAGGCATCTTCTAGAAGGATTATTAGATCCTTTATATAAGTCACATAAAAAGAAAATAATGCTTATATTTGACAACTTTATTTCAACACCTCATTATTAGGGGTAATGTTAAAAAAATTTATTAATTTAAAACATATTTAGTGAGTTAATTGTTATTCATTAGTTTGTGTGAATTAGTTATTTGTGTGTAATAGCGAGCATAGTATAAATATAAAGAAGGAAAATTATTAATTATGGAGTTTCATTTCATAAGTAAATGATCAGCGTGAATTTATGACTATTTATGGATGGCATTACTATATATGAAGGACAACAACTTTAATAGCCTCGTAGATTTTTCTCAATTAATTTGACTGGTTGGGGTTTGTTTAACTTAAATTCTTAATCTTTTAAACAAAATAAAAAAAACCTTTTATTAATTATACAGTTTTTCTTGGATTATATGAAATTTCAAGAATAATTCATAGTGTTTATAACTTGTAGATGATATAATTTCCATTAAATTAAATTAAATCGACACACACATATATGAAAGGTAAGAATTTTTTTGTTTGAAAAGTGAGGCCGAACCAGGTAAAATAATAATGGATCAAGGTGTAATTTTAGCAATAAAGTTTTGTTCGAGGAGTGTCTGACACAAATAAGTTTTAGAAGAGGTAAAAATAACAATGAACAATTAAAAATAGTGTGCAAATTTAACAAAATCGTTAAATTTGACCTAACATCGTTAAATTATAAAAGAAGAAAACCGCTAAAGGTGTTAGATTTTGTTAAATTTACACCATTTTTAATTGTTCATTGTTATTTTTACTCCTTCTAAAATTTATTTGTGTTAGACGCCCCTCAAGTAAAACTTTGTTGCTAAAATTATACCATAACCCAATAATAATGGAAATATAACTTATAGCATTCATAATTGGTTTATATATTATAAGAATAATTACAATTTTTTTTTAACAAAATTTAGAGTTATCATCCCTTTCACATAGGGAAAAAAAATATGGACTTATGTCTATATGTTTTTTTTCAAACGAAGACATTCTGCATGATTCTATCAAAATTATATAGGGCTGTTTGTTTCAGTTTTTTAAAACATTTTTATAAAATTGCTTTTAAAAACATTTCACCAAAAAAATGGCTTTTAAAAATAAGTTTTGAAAAAATAAAAAATATATATTTAGATAGTTGTTTTAAAAAGAGTAATGTGACTGAGGCCGGTGGTGACATGATGGAGGCCATCGCCAGTGGTGGTGTGGCGGTGGTCGGTGCCATTGGTGTGTGATAAGATAGAAGACAAATGGTTGCCTCAAAAAAATAAATAAATAAATAAATAAACCTAAAAACTATTTTTATTTTTTAAAAAAACATTGTTTAAAAACAGTTTTCTAAATAAGTTTTATTATTTTTTACAAAAACTGCTTTTATAAACAGAAACAAACAGCCCCCTAGTTTTTGTGGTTTTCACCATGAAACAAAACATATAATTGGCTGATACATATGGGTTTTTGAGTGTGTGTGGGCGCGTACGAGTGCGCACCAGTAGACATATAACATATGGGTTTTTGCGTGTGTGGGCGCACACGAGTGCACACAAGTAGGCATGTAAGGGTGTGTGCTTGTGTACGTCTATGTAGGCCAGCTTCAAGCTATTTGTTTCGAAAACAACACTTAGGTATTTTTTATTTTTTTTTATTTTACACTTTTGTTAATAAAATCTATGGTGTTAGGGTTACAAATGATTAGAATAAAACTTTATGTAAAGTTAAACAACTATATATATATTCACTTTTACTTGCTTATTCCATTATTCTATCAAGTGAAACTAAACATGTATATGTATGGCTTGAAGCAGCTTCGTTTATGAATATAACATCTCCAGTGCCATATGAACAAAGAAACTCAGTGAACCAATCAGAGATAGCGAATGGAATGAACTTTGGTCATGGAGGGACTGGTGTGTTCCAGACAATGGTGGATGGACCAAACGTCACCTCCCAAATTGACTTATTCCAACAATTACTTCAACAAAATGTCTTCACCAAACAAGACCTTCAATCTTCCATTGCTCTTGTCAATGCTGCTTCCAATGATTATTCCACTTTCTTGGTGAAAAATGGATCCACTAAGGTCAGTATTGGTTTAATGGATTATTTTTATATTTACCTTTTTTTTTTTGGCTTGTTGTACATGATGAATCATCAAATAATCTAGTATGCTGTCGTTTAATTCAGATTTTAGTTGGGTCCGACCTTTATTAAGGAAAGAAAAAGGCTTTTTCAACATTATTATTTGTTTTCATCATGGTGTTGAAATCTAACCTAAGTTAACCAGCAAAATCAGTAAATCGGCGAATCATTCTTCTAGCCAACGCGGTTAAGAGTTTTGGATAATGTCGACCATGTTGGATTTTACATTTTTTTTTCTCCCCTTATGGATGCTAGAACAACGTCGTTTTGAGTTTAAAAAAATAGCATTATGTCATATTTGTGCTTTAGTAACTCTATTTTATTTTAGATTATATGTGGTTTATATATGATTGTTCCATTTACTTGTATATTAATGGTTTTTATTTAAATATTACTTTTTTCAAGGTTGTGTGTGTTTTAATTAAATTATAATATTTTAATCATAATTAGATTGATTTAGGTTTAACAACAATTGGACAACATATTCTTTAACCATTGCCTTGATCAGTTAATGACTAGTGAATTAATATTCAGTAGAGTAGCTTGGTTTTCGTTCACAATACTCAAGCTTAAAAATATTGAGCTTCTTATCATTCACCTGTTGTCGAATTATGATTTCTTGTGAATATTTTGAGTTTGATGTACGGTTAGTTAAGCTACTTAGTGTTTCTACCTATTAATGCTGTTTTGTTGATCGTTGATTTGCTTCACACATGATCATTTGTCTGACTCATATGTAGTTAAAACTACTTATGTGAGAAGGATATATAATTCTAAAGTAGTAGTACAAATTACGAAGATCTTTTCATAAATTTTTTTTAAATAATTTTTTTTAAGAAAAACTTACATATATTTCTTAAAAATAAAAAATAACACCAATATCTCTTGAATTAAAAGTAAATTTGCACTTCACTTTTTATTTTGGCTTTAAAAGTTTGCAAAATTACCTTGAAAACATAAAGTAAAGGATACAGACATAAAGTCAAGTATACAGAATTTTTGTTTATGTATATTAGTATTTATGAGTGTTGTTGAAATTACACGAATTTCACCTTCATTGATATTAATATTAATATATGATAAAATCTATTTCATGTTTTTCTATATTGCTCACGGGTCATGAAAGTTCACCTATTTTTTATATTTTATGTAAAGCATAGAAAAACATGTTTAACTTTTACAAAAAAAAAAAAGTTTGTGTTTATTTTAAAATTGTAAAAGTATGAGAAAAATATGTAATCTATTATAATAAAATTTATACGGGAAATTGAGGATAAATCCTCATTTGAAAAATTATTTAGGGAGTGGTCCTTGAATCATTTAGTTCTTTGAGTGTAAACAATTGTGATGGGAGAAAGACCGAATTACTATTAGGGAAGGTATTTTTGCACACTAGGGAACATGTTTCCATACTAGAGAATTCATACATTAAGGAGTTGTTGGGTATGAGGGATTTGGAGAGAAAGGGAGGAGAGATAAAATTTTTATAAATTAGATTTAATAAAATTAGAGAAGTGGGATTAAAATTTTTTAATTATTTTTTTCTTACTCTTATATTACAACTTATCTTTTATTAAAATGTTATAACCCAACTTCTCCAATTTTCTTCAATTTAAACTATAAAATTTTTCCCTCCCCTCCATTTTCCTCATGGCAAATAGACTCTCATGAAGGTGATTTGCATATTTGGGAATTTGCACATTAGGGAAGTCATACTTATTTGTACATTAGGGAAGGTAATTTTGCATATTATGGAGGGGGATATGCATATTAAGAAAGATATTTTCATATTAGGGAATTTGTACATTAAAGGAAGGTGACTTGCATATTAGGGAAAGTATTTTATAATGCTTATCGAGGAATGTATAGAATATGCAAATCCTAATATGCAAGTACCTTCCCTAATATGTAACTATTTTCTCTAATGTGATAACATGTAAATCATCTTCTCTAATGTGCAAATTCTCTAATATGCAAATATCTTTCACAACATGCAAATCACCTTCCCCAATGCGTAAATACCTTCCCTCATGTGAAAATTTCCTAGCATGCAAATCACATTCCTTATTGTGTAAATTCTCTAGTATGCAAATCCCGTCCCTAATATGCAAATACATTTCATAATATGTAGATCACATTCCCTAATGTGCAAATACCTTCCCTAATGTACAAATTCTCTAATAAGCAAATACCTTCTTTACTGTGCAAATTCCCTAATAAGCAAATACTTTCCACAACATTTCACATAAAAAAAAAAAAAAACTTCCACAATATGTAAATCACCCTCCCTAATGTGCAAATGTCTTTTCTAAATAGTAAAATCCTTCCCTAACATGCAAATCAACAAGCCTAATGTGCAAATACCTTCCCTAAGAGTAATGAAGAGTAATTTGGTTTTTCTCCCATCACAATTATTTACATTCAATGACCTAAATGCTTTAAGGAACATTCCCCAATTAATTTCTTAAACGGAATTTTATCCCCAATTTTCTCAAATTTCTATTGGAAGCCAGGTTTGTACAAATGGCCAATGAATAGTGCATTGATGTGATAGGATTTAGAATCCTTCAGTGTATTTTTAAAATAAAACGTGGGAGACAAAATTATAAAATATATATATATATATATATGGACTCTTGTGAAATACTCTAACTCCAGAATGAAAACTAAATTATTAAAAGCTTAAGAGAAGTATGGCATGTTTGGATTAGCTTATCATAAAGCTTATAAGTGCTTCTCCCATAAATTGAGGCAAATTCCTCTCACATATTTATCTCGTATGCCATAAATCATGATTGAAAAACTACTTTTGAATGTTCTAATTACTATTTCAAACAAGTGTATTGTAACTTTCAATAGTTGTTTGTGTGTTTTTGAAATAAAAGGAAGACATGCATAAATTAAGCAAAATTTGAGATTTTTTCTGTATTTTCTAATTTATAGGAGTATATGTAAATTTAAAAAATAAAATAAACTTTACAATTTATTCTTTATGTGCTTGTGTGACACGATGATTAGGGCTCCAATTGTCTGTAGAAAGAGGGGGGCATTTATTTGCTGATTTTACATCACTTCAACTCAAATCCTTATGATTAAAAAAAGAAAACTTGAATAAAAAAACTCAAACTATTTATGTAGAGACATGATAATGCTCAAACCTGTCTTTTTTTTTTTAATTATATGACTATAGGACTGGTCACATTCGATCATTACTGGGCCCAGTTGAGGGTAACTTTCCCAATAATTTATTTTATACTTACATGAACTCAAACTTAAATACTTATTAGTATTGGATATTAGATAATTGCATTAAAATAACTCAAATACTTCTTCATAAGTTAGATAATACTCGAATCTAATTCGGATATCAGATAATTGGGGGGGAAACTCAAACTATACATTTTTCTGTTTCAGGACTTACCAGCCTTTGCTGAGTCACTTGTGAACCAACTTTCAGTGAATCTGGAAAGAATTCACAGTCTGGGAGTGAGCAAAGTAGCAGTAGGGTTAGTGGCACCTTTGGGATGTTTACCACTTGAATCTGTGACTTCTTCACATCAGAATTGCAGTGATGAAGCAAACAAGCTGGCAACTTATCACAACAATCTACTGTCTCAAAAAGTACAAGACTTGAACGATAATCAATCATTAGGTTCAGGACAACCTGTTTTCATAACCCTAGATCTCTACAGTGGCTTCCTCAACACCATTACTACCCTGCAGAACAAACGTGCTGGTATGTTCTCCAATCTTTTTCTTTCTCTTGTGCTTTATTATGATAAGTAGTATGTCATATGTATATATATTAATAGTTGTTGTTATTTAAAAATGAAGGGGGCAAATTAGGGGAAATTGGGGGAAGGGTAACCCATTAAAAATTTTATTCGTCCGAAGGACCTAAATCAGAGTACTAGTACTCTGTGTGCACAAAAATTTGTAGAGTACCGGTATTTTTGTGTATAAGACTCTATCAGATCCTAAAACTAGAAGTACAAATGGCTAAATATTAAAAGCAAAAAACCTATTGTCTCATCCATGAATGTAGGTTTGAATGCATCTCTAGAGTTATTCAAAATTTTGCTTGATGAGAATGTCTCCCTAAAGGAGAACCAACACCGATTCACTTGAAACAATTGCCTGAGATCATACAAAGATTGGTATTTTCAATATACCATTATCTATTACATCTTTTTTGTTTTTGTTTTTGTTTTTGTTTGTTTGTTCTTTTTTTTTTGTTCTTTTTGCAGGAAATTCAACGTTTATGAATCCATTAGAGCCATGTTGTGTGGGTTTGAGTGGAGGGGAATGTGGGAGTGTGGATAAGAAAGGAGAGAAGCAATACAAAGTATGTGAGAATGCAGAGGAATCAATCTTCTGGGACAATGTTCATCCTTCTGAAAATGGCTGGCTTCTTGTTTCCACAGCTTTGCAATCTTCTTTCCAACAACTATACATCTGACCAACAATATTCAATCAAAACTACCATATGCGTGACTTTTAGAAATTTAGACCAGTGTAATATCTGCTTCTTGAATATCTATAAGCACTTTATATCTCAGGAAAAAAATAAATAAAATAAAAAATAAACATATCCAGTCATATCTGATACCATGCACTCAATTTATTTCAAGTTACACTGTTGTTCCTTAAATTATGTAGCTTATTTAATCCTCTAATATCTTTCTTAAGCTTAAATATTACTTTTTAATATCTTCGGTTCAAATTTAGTTTCCCAACCCTATCTTAAGGTTAAGTTTCATTCCTTAATTTCGTCTAGCTCTACTTTTTTTTTTGTAAAAAAATAAATAAATAAATTATCTTACCTTTCACTATTGTCCTTTAATTTCATTTTAGCTCAACTTACTTTAATTGATGCCAAGATTTCATATTTTTTGTTTTTTTTTTGTAGCATTTTTTTGTTAACAATTTAATTCAATATTGTTGAAGAGAACAATATATGATAACAATTTAAAGCTTTCCGAAAAATAAAATAAAATAAAGATATTTCTTGAGTGGAGTATATGTACCTAGAACAAAGGATTTGAATTGGGTTTTGCGGTACCATCAAAATTCCAATGGAATAAATCGATAACTGATGACAAGCAGAAACCACACAAATTGCCTGTGAATCCAATTAACAAATGTTTTCGAGCAGGCCTACTTTCGACACAAACATCACCATGATCCTCACCAGAAATTGAACAGTCAGAATAAAAGCAGCGCCTAATCTTTCAAATCTTGACCCATGTGATGAAGAATGTACCTCTCATCAGGGACATATCCTTCATCTTTCATGTGCTTCAACAAGCCAAATAAAGCCCAGTATATGATATCAGCTTGTGGGTGCAACCTATCCCACACAACAAATCTACTGATTTTATTCTTGATCTCTATCCAACTCGTGCCTACTTCTTTTGCTACTCCCATCTCCTTCATTCTCTTAATAGATTTTGCTCTCGCCTTCCATTTCCCCTCTGTAGAGTATATATTGGACATCAAAATGTAAGGAGCGGCGCTATCTGGTGTGGCAAAATGTAGTTGATCAGCAGCATATTTACCCATCTCAGAATCACCATGTATGCTACAAGCACCAAGCAATGCTTGCCAAACCAATACACCGGGATTCTTGCCTAATCCCTCGATAAAAGTTTTAGCTTCCTTAAGAAGCCCAGCCCTACCCAACATGTCCACAACGCAGGCATAATGTTCTGACCGAGGAGTTATACAGTGATCTTTTATCATGCTTTCCATCAATTCCATGCCCTTCTCAACTAAGCCAGCATGACTGCAAGCATGAATTAGAGACAAAAATGTAACATCCGTGGGAGTTGAATCTTCCACTCTCATCACTTCATACAGTTGAAGTGCTCTATAAGCATCCCCATGGCGACCAAAAGCTGCAATCATGGAGTTCCATGAGATTGAGTTCTTCACGTCCATTTGATAGAAGACTTGGTGTGAGTCATTGAGATCTCCACACTTGGAATACATGTTTATAAGTCCATTAGTGACAAAAGTATTATGAATGAAGTTCTTTTTAATTATTAAGGAGTGAATCTGCTTGCCAAGAGCCAAAGAAGCGTCAACAGTAAATACCCCAAGAACAGCTGAAATCATGTCTGGATCAATTTCAATCGCTGACTTCACCATTCTCATGAAAATCTGGATAGCTTCTTCCTCCAGCCCATTATGAGCAAAAGCTACAAGTATTACAGTCAAGGAAACCACATCCAGTTCTTCAGTTGACTCAAAAATCTTCCACGCAGATTCTATGCACCCACATTTTGAATACAAATCCATCAATGCACTTTCAATGAGTATATCCGATTGCATTCCCAATTTCCAGAGCAAGCCATGAATTTTACAACCTTCCTTCAACGCTTGTAAACCTGAACAAGCCGTAAGCGAGCTTAAATAAGTCAAAGAATTCGGATTCACTGATCCAGAGCACCGCATTTGAGCAAATAATTTTAAACTATCCTTGTATAATTCATTTTGTACAAGGCCTGACATCACAGCCGTCCAGGTTATAACATTCCTTTCAGACATTTCATCAAAAACCTGCCTTCCATGACTAAAACAACCACATTTGAAATAAGAGGTTATTAGAGCATTTCCCACAGAAACTTCCCGGTCAAAACCACCAACAAATACTAAACCATGAATCATCTTATTTAGAGTTGAAGACTCAGGACCATCACAAGCTGATAGCATCGTAGTCAGAGTTGCTTTATCATACCGATCACACTCCAACTGATGCATCTGTTTAAACAAACTATAGGCAGCATCAAAATCCCTGTTACTCAAAAACCCAGAAATCATTGTGTTCCAAGATACAGTATCTCTAACAGGCATACGATCGAACAGCTTAACGGCATCCAATAGTTCACCACATTTTGAATACATAGCGAGGAGAGAGTTCCAAATGAACAGGGCATTGCGAGTACCATTCGAGCTTCCAAAATCAAAAGACCATACCTGCTTGATGATGCAAGCATGGATGGTAGCACCAAGTTGAAGATTTCCATCTCTCCCGCAGACTGAGAGAAGTGAACTTATGTCTGCGTGGTTGAGAAGAGACCCTGAATTTGACCCAAAGGGATTCTGAATGCAAGAGAATTTCCATCTGGCTCTCATCCATGAAAATAGAAGAGACTAGAGAACTGTTGGTGGATGATCGAAAGAGAACTTCACAGACGAGAAAGAAAATATTTGAAACACATCGGTTTATGAATCAAACAAGTCAAACTCTCTTCTTCAAAGGTTTTTGATTTAATTATCTAGTAATGCTACAATGTCTTAGTCCCATCGTCGGCCAACCTCCACTACCATGCGTCCCTCGCTGGAGATCAATCGCCGTCTCAGAAGCTACCTCCCCCGTCCCCCGGCTTCACAATCCACCAAAGAACTAATCACGCCGCACCGCCTCAAATGCTCCAATAGCCACTACCGTCGACCACCTAGGACCACCATGGGCCGACCTCCGATGCTCCATCACTGTTTTCACTTTTCACAGCCGTCTGTGCCGTGTCGCAACTCGCAACATGCGCGCTAACACTGCCAAGTTCAGACGTCAAGAGGCTTTGCGATGAAAATCCTCTATCCGTTAAATGCTGATATTAGTTCCTAACCAACGGCTGAGATTGCTTCTAGATGCTGAAACGGCGCCGTTTCAAGTTTGCTCCCCGGGTCTTTAAATTCTAATCCTTGTTGTAGCGTCGTCATGACTCATGAGCAATTGGCGAGAGATGGGAGACTGCTTGAGAGAATCACAATGAAGAGGGTCATAAAGGGGTCAAGTCTATTCACATCCTGGTATTGGTTATAAGGTTAAAGTAAAAACCCAACCATAATACCCAAAAAAACATTTCTCATGTTTGCTCTCACTTGCAGCAATCACTCTAAAGGGGGTGTTGATTTGGAATATAGTTGAGTTGCCTTGTTTTTTCTCAAGGCACCTTCTGTTTGAATCCCTAAAAATTATTGGCTTTTTTATGAGATGTAAGGAACTTTCTTTTCAAAATTGTGTGTTGCTGTGATTGTTTTGACTTTTTTTTTGTTTTTGCTGCTTTTGTTATCATCCTATTCCTCTGTTTTTTTTGTCTTTTATGAACCACTCTTTTGGTTTTGATTGTTCATGGATACTAAATATAATAGAAGGGGACAGGTTTGTTTTTTCTGGATTAGTTTTTCTTCCTCAGGTTAGTTAATTGTTGACTTGTAGCTCGTTTGAATTAGCTCATGAAAGTTTCATAAGTGTTTATAAATTGTGATTCACGGAATACGAAATAACTTTTACGATTTACGAGGTTGTTTTTACGGTCTACGAGATAAATAGGTGGAGGAGATTTATCTCGATTTATGTAAATCGGACTTATAAAATAAACCCGATTATGCATTGAGTTTCCAAACATGTTATTGGTTTTGAGGTTATTTTTATTGATCGCTTACGTCGATGATGGTGAAGAAGAAGGGGAAGAGGTTTCTTTTGTTATTTTCAATGAGGGAGAAGAAGATGGTACTTGGCGTCACAGTGGAATAATGTTTTATATGGTAAAACCAACTCAGTATAAATTAGTTAACTAACTGTTGATCATTTGGATCAATTAAAAGAGAGCGACATTATTACGATTTTGTAACTCCAAAGCAATATTTCTTAAAATAAAACTTTTGGGTGCCCAACGCTTTCCTGTGAAAATTTTTAGGGTAAAAATGTCTTTTAATCCTTTGTCAAATGATAAACAATAGTTTACTAAATAGGCGTGACATTTTGCACTATTTTGAAAACTTAATGTATATTTTTTTCACCATTTTTATGACTGCACATGTTGATTACTATCTCTGATCTTAAATATAAGATCTATTGAATTTTTTTTGAAAAAATTTAAAAAGTTAGATAAGTTACTTAATCATATCATATATTATATATAATTAAATTATAAAAAAATTAGAATAAAGGATAAGGAGGAAAGGATATTTATGGAGAATGACCATAAAAATTGTAATTATTTAAAATGATCAAATAAAAAAATAAAAAATACTAAAATAACTCTAACAAATTTTTTTACATTCCCTTATACATTCTCTCCCACATTCTATTTTTTAAAACTAATACAAAATTCTAAGTTTCATTGAAATAAACAACAATTTTCTTTATTTTCATTTTTTATAACTTACACAACTAAGAGGATACTCTTTATCATTTTTCTCTTTTTCTTATCAGAATCTCATTTTCATCCTTAGATAAAAAATGACTGATTTATGTTTAATATTTTTTAAAGTCACTATTATAGTATTCTATAATTAAATTTTTTAAAATTTTGTTTATGTTGCAATTATGAATTATGTGTATTATATTTTAACAGCTTAAATTTATTTATTTATATTTAAAATAATAGATTTATACAATACAAATATGAACCATCTAATCTTTTTAATCTAAGGGTTGAGATAGGATTTTGTGAATAAAAAAAAGAGACAAATGCTTTTGAGGGAACCCAACCCTTTACACAAATATCTATGGAAAAAAATTACACATTCTTTACTTTTGTAAAAATTATAATTTTTTTAAAAATCAACAAAATTTTTAATTAAAAATAGAATTGTATAATTTAATAAAAATCAAGGTCTTTTATAATTGATCATATATGTTAAACCAAGAAAGTTTATATGATTTATTTTTATTTGAGAGCAACTTATGTGGGTTAAAAAATTCATTTAATGTTAATAACATTAAAAACAATCTAAGTAATTTATTATATCCTGAAAAATATGAAATGTGTTTATTTTTTATTTTTATAATAAGAGATTAATTGATATCAATGTTGATAACACAAATCTCGCAACTTGATGATATAAATTGGTGAACAAAAAAAATTAAAAATAAATATGAGTTGAACCATTGTTAATTAAATAATATATTAAAAATTAGAAAAAGATACAATCATATCATAATGGGTGGTTTTATTTTTAGTTTTAATTATTTTTTTAATTATGAATACAAGAGATAATATATAAGGTTTGGTTAGGGGCAACTTAGTTCTTTTAAATTTATATTATGATGTTCGGTTCTTCTAAGTAATTATAATTTTTATGATTTTTTAAAATAAATATTATTTTCTCTAGGTCCTTTATTTCAATTTTCTTTAAATTATATACTAGCTTATAAGTCAAATAAATTAGTTTGAAGAAAAAAAATGATAAAAATCAATACTTTAATGTAATTTAATTAACTTCCTTAATCTCTAAAAAAATTAACTAATTTTATATTTAAGAGTGGAAGTAATTAATGTTAGTGGATTTGACAATCATGCTATTCTTGTAGTAGTTCAAACATTATATATATATTTTTATGCCTAAAAAAGTTTATAATACTATGTGAACATTATAAAATAATTTACGAATAAATTTACACATCAACCCGAATTTCAATATAAGCCCTATTTTTTTTCATATATGGAATTCTCGGTTTCTTGCAATGTGAAAATTCTCTCTCTCTCTCTTTTTTTTTAGAAAATCTCATAAAAATACTACTTCAATTCTAAAATTCCAAAAATGTCACTCTAATAAATAAAAGGACATATTGATCAGACCTTAGGGATCTGGGGTTCTAATATTTGGTCGAAAAAGACAAAACTACCCCCAGGAATTTTTTAAAAAGAAGTGTAAAGAAGACAAGTAAGATGTGACTGCTGTCACATGAACGCACATGGTGGGCCCTAGTTACCACCATCTTGCATCCCCCAAAGCCAAACCCAAGCGTCTTATTTATTTCCCCCTAACGGTGAGAAAGGAAGAGAGATCTCTTCTTCCTTAATATAACCTCTGAGGATTCAACGTACCCTCAGGGCTCTGTTCTGCACTGACAATAATAATATTCTCTCACAAAAAAATTGTTAGCCAAAAGAGAGGCCACTTGTGGAAAACAAGCTTTTAGTCAATAACACTAATCAATATTTCTGTGTATGTTCCTTCATCATCTCTTTAGGGGATATATACTTTTTTTTTCCTTTCTTCCAAGGATAATGAAATTTTCGCAGCATGGAAAATCATTGACATTCCCTCTTTCTTATTTTATTCCTAACCACAAACAATTTGATTCAAAGGAGGGGAGACATGATACTGTTGTGTTGCAACCCCACTCAATGAAAAACCACAAGGAAATAACAAAGAAAGAAAACCAGAGAGATATAACACAATCATTCAGAAAGAAGAAGAAAAAATAGGGCACTCAATAATTCCAGAGAAAACTATCAAGTTTGCACTATTTGCTGCCTGATCAGAAATATACTCGTTCTAATCTTTCTGTGCGCTATAACCATGGTGGCTAATACATCCACCCATCAGATAAAGAGTCCATGAACACAAACTCCTTCATAAACTGACATGTCTCTTCACTTGTTTCCAACCTTGGCAACTCTATAATCTTCGCTTAATTCCTTCGAACCACTGCACATTTTACATTGCTGAAACCAACAAGGTCATGGAAGATGATGATGATGATGATGATGATGACGAGTCAAACTAATCCATTTGAGCAGTTTTTGTTGCGGCTGCCTGAATATCGTGAGGAGAGTCAGGAGGGGCAGGCGAGTTTGCTCGCAGAGACAGGCAGGGGCGGCGATTTGCTGAGGGGGTGGGTTCGGAGCTCTAGCGAGACCAAAATGAAAAGTGGAGGAAAAGGGAAAGAGGGAAAGGGCACGGAGGTAATTTGCTCAAATTTGCATATCCCAATTTAATACTTGCAGTTTTATTTGAAATCGCTGATATGGGATTTTAGAATTCAAAAAGTATTTTTATGGGTTTTTCTCCTTTCTATCTCTGTTTTTTTTAAGTGTGATTGATTGGAGCCCAACGATGGGGCTCCTATGACCTATAACCCATAGGCACCGAATGCTAGTCTCATTTGAATCATCCATATCTTATCTGCATAGTTTAGATTTGGTTTTTTTAAATTGGTTATTTTTAATAAAAAAATTATTTTTTTAAAAAAAATATTAATTAAAAGATTATCTTTATTTTAGATTATATACCTATTAAAATAAAAAAAATTTAAAAAGATAAAAAATAAAAAAAATTGAATCTAGACCGTTAAAATCTCATGTGGACAGTCCAGATGGGAGGAGCTCTCCCTGCTCATCCAAAGGACAAGCTGGGGAGCTCATTCCCCTAAAGTATGATGTGAAAGTATAGTACTGAGCTGTTGTAGCTTTAGGGGATGAAACTCCGATAGCTCTTAGCTCTTTTTATAACTATACATTCATATTGTTAAAACATAAGTTACAAATTATATGAGTAATATATATAAGTCTCTTAAAAGTTATTGTAGAGTCCAATAAATATTTTTAATTTGAGTAATGATTTTTATATATGATGATTTAATCAACTTGTAATAGATAAGAAAAATATGAGGATAATTCACATGATTTTGTTGAAGAATTAGAACCATTGTGTCACGGAGTGCCTGCAATTGTAATTGAAGGATGTCAAGTTTGGTTGAAAGACTTAACAACTAATGGTGAAAGTAAATATTGTTGAAAATAATAATAATAGAAATTATACGTCCACGGTTGTTAGTGAGAGCTCTTAGCTCTCAAATAGCTTTTAGGAATAAAACTCTAGCTCCTATAATTCCTTTTTCTAAAAATTTTATCTTTTTTGGACACGAAACAATCATTTTGCATTTTGCATGCACTTCTTGAGATTTTACTTATTTTATCCTCTTTATAAGTCATATTTAACATGTTTAAGATAAACTAAGGAAAACATTAAACTCCATTAACTCATCTTAAAAATTTAACAATTTTACAACTTTATCTCTATTTAATATACCTTAAACCCCATAAAAGAAAACTTAATACAATAATAAATAAAAAGTAAAATTATACATTCATATAAAAGATTTCTCCATTTGCTCTATAAATAAGGTAAAAAAATTTCTTCTTTACTACTTTGTAAATACCACTAGAGAAGTATTCATTTCTAGGAAAACAAAACACATCTTCAATCTTTTAGAAAGGATTTTTTTTTTCAACACTTAATTGTGCTGATATTAAAATTACAAATGTAGAAGCTATTAAATTAAAATTGAACAGGACATTTTTCATACTAATTATATAGTATTTAATATCTCCATAAGGACCATGGGTCTCATGGGGGAATGACATTTCACAAGTTTCAAGTATTGTAGATTTTGCAACTTTCAAGAAAATTTTTTAAGATTTTGGATGGAACCAAATTTTATTTTAAATTGAATTTTTGCCCCTTTTTTTTAGTCGGTATTTAATTTTGATTTTCTTATAATCTTCTTCTTGTCAAATTTTTGGTTGGACCAGTTTGCAACAGACTAGGCCCAACAACCAAATAAACCCAAAAATCGAACTAAAACAATCCGGTTAATTCGGTTTTGATCCAAAAACTGAATGCTCAGCCGGCTGAGGCTGAATTGAGCCGCAAGAATAAAAGACGACGTCGTTGGCTTCTTCTCTCTGCCAATAAATAATTCATAAATCAATACTCATTTTCCTGTATTTTTGCTTGATACAGAAGTCTGTACTGAGCCGACTAGTCGCAGAGGAAGAAAACGCAAGCATGGAGGAAGGGCCAAAGACTATCGCGCACCAAATCGGAGGGGTCCAAAACGACGTGCTTCGTTTAGGACTTCAGGGCGTCAAGAGTGACATCGTTGGAGCTCATCCCCTTGAATCCGCTCAGGAATCTGTAATCGTTTTCTCTTCTCTTACTCTGGATTTCTTTGATCGGATGCTGTGTTTGAAGTTCCAATTATGAATTTACCTAGGGTTTTCAGCTGTGTCATTTGGGTCACAGCTGAATTTCATTTGAGCATTTGGCAGTTTTCCCCTTTTATTAGGGCTCTTGCTGGTTGGATATACTTTTAATTTCGTTGATTTGTTCCCTATTGAGAATTTCTCCACAAATAGGCTTTCTGTCACTGCAAGTTTCTTCAATCATTGTTATGAAGAACTCGGTGGTCTGAAAAGTTGGGAATTTATGATTATTAACCATTAGGGTTGAAAGAGACTACAAAGTGTGGTGTGGTCAATTGTGTTTTTGGCTGTTTTCATGATAAAAATTGTAGAAGTATTGGTGTTGATCATGGTTTACTCTGTAATAAAGTTTCTCCACTCCTTATTTTTAGGTAAGGAGAACACAGGAATCGATGAAGAGGAAATGCATTATCAATACGTATGGGTCTGCTTTTCCGCTGAAGATGGACCTGGACAGGCAAATACTTTCTAGGTATGATAGTGTCCTATTTTTTGAATTTGTTGTAGTGTGTATCTGGAGTCAATTAGTTTCTTCTGAAATTTTTTTTTTTTTTTTGAACTGATAGTTGGCAACGGCACGGATACGGTGTCTAGTTGGTCTATGTACGCCCTCGCCCCCCCCCCCCCCAAAAAAACAAAGAAAAGAAAAAGGAAATCACCCCTTTATTTTTGTTTTAGTAGTGTTTGTGAACCTGATTTAGTTTGTGTAGTTGAAAATCTAGCTCCTTCTCATCCCAACTTATTTTTGATTTACTGGTGTTTGTGAACCTGATCAAGTTTCTCTGAGATGGAAAAGTAAACTACCAAATTTTTCTGTAAACCTATGGGTTTCACATAAAATGCTTAACTCTGTACTCTTGCAAATTCCTGCTGTTCTGTGAGGCAAACATAAACGTGAGGCAATAGAAACCACATGATATAGGGCAATAAGATGTGATACAAAAATTTATATTACAACTTCTTTATATACTTATAAAAGCAACAACTAACATGTGAAGAATATCAAACAATATGGCATTGTGGGTTAATAATGATCTGTTCTTTGGTGCATGTGGATGAGAGTAAAGCTTGTTTTTCTTAACGCTCACTGTGCCGTATGCAATGGAATGAGATAGCCTGATATTTGATAAGGATTATAATATATATACCTCTTCTCATTTTTTCCTCTCACATTAATTAGTGTGGCAAGTTAAATGGGATTTCAAGTCAATTAAGTTTACTTAACTTAATCCACATTATAAAACAGGCATTCTTATCAAGAAATACTTTACAGTTTTGCTGAATTCATCCTCTCTGCCAATGATATATGGATATGGAAATATTTGAAATATCATGGAATAGTTATTCTATATTTTCCACAGCAGGCCTGCAATCTGTATTTTTTCAATGATGCCATGTCTTTTCTTGAAAATATAGATTCTTCTGAAATGTATCCATATGCTCATGTGATCCTTGTTTGGACAGCTAATTTTAGTCGAGTTTTCTTCTAATGTGAAATAAGTTTTGTTCTATTGCCTGTCTTTGGTATGTTATGTCTAACCCTGAATTTTCCACTAAAAGATGTGTATTTTATATGTGATTTATAATGTTACAGGCTTTTATTTAATATCATCTCATTCTTTGTGTCAAAATAAAGATTAAAAGAAGGAACCTGGCCAAATTGTATCTCCTCTATTCTTAAAACAACATACTGAAATTGGATGCAAAAGCATGTGTCCTAATTCCAGAAGCCATGAGAATTAGAGAACATGGATATTCTTTTAGCATGATTAGAGAAGGAATTGTGGCTTATCAGTTCTTATGAGCTCTGATCAATTCATTTTTATAGCTATTGTGGGTTCATACTGTCTTCCATTTGTCATTATAAGAAGTGGTTCCCACATGACCTGATCTTGGCACTTGTCGAAGCTGTAAGTCCTACAGGCCTGCACGTGACCTAATTCTCAGTCAGTGAGATGCGTTCTGGCATGGCAGCAAAGATAACTCGGCCTTGAAACCTCCACAGTCTGGCAGCCTTAGTCTGGCTGATATATGACTTCTGCCATAGGTGGGGCAGTGGCCAATAATGTTGCCATGTTGTCTGAGTTTGGAAGCTTTGCATATTTCGGCTTCTTTCTTCTTGAAGTAAGCACTTAGCTAGTGTAGTTGTGAGTTTAAGGTATATAAGGGTCATGTGTCTTTATCCAAGTGAAAAACAAAACACTAAACCCTAGAAAACGAGCAATCTGCTAGGGTATTTGTAATTCCACATATATCATAAATTGTTGCTCTATAAAGAAGGATTAAGTGGATTGCATTTAATTCTCTTGTGTGATTTTTTATGCTGTATTTGTCCTGGATACTTTCTGTGATTTGTTATCCTTGCACCCGTTCCTCCTATGGGCTCCATGTTATTAGTAGCTTTTGTCTGATTACTTTAGATGTTTATTGCTACTGTTCGTCGTAGGTTCCAGAGACCTCCAGGAGCCATTCCATCTTCAATGCTGGGTTTGGAAGCTTATACCGGAAGTCTTGATCACATTGGTTTTGAGGATTATCTTAATGGTAATAATATAATCAGCCCACATCTTTTTATTTTGTTGGCGTAGTTTATTTACTTATTGGAGTTCCCAAGTTTATCGACCCTCTGAATAAAGGATTATCTACATCTTAACTCTATTGTTAAATAAAAGAGATGGGAAAGGCTGGGAGGATTGAAAATGTTACTGTATCATCTAGATTGTTGGACAATTGTTCATTTGTCACTTTTTTCCTTTCTTTGTTTGGAAACAAAATATCATAAAGTGCAGTCTCTCCCTTGGATCTATATGATTATTACTCTTCCGATTTTTAATACAAAACATATTTGGGAAGTTGATCCTGATCTTAAATATAAGATATAGTTTTCATATTTGTCAATCTTTTCCTAATTTACCTTCATTGATGCTCCCTTGATAATGATCAAGAGAAGAGGAAATGTAAAAATTAAGAGAGATGAGTAAGGTGTTGTAGACAATAAATGTCATATTAACTAATTTAACTAGCTTTTTTAACCTAATCAAATTAGGTAAATATATCTTATGTTAAAGATTGGGGAAGTACAATATTAGGACAATACTTTATTCCTCTCCATTCTAACCACGGCACTGTTTTTGGCTGCACCGCTCATTCTCAATTTCATTTTTGTTGCCTGCAGATCCCAGGGAATCTGAATCTGTTCGGCCACCGGACATGCACCATGGGATGGAAGTTCGCCTTGGTCTTTCCAAGGGGCCAGTCTACCCAAGTTAGCGCATCCGGATTTTTCATTGCTAAGAAAGGGATGGAGCCAGCGGCATATTTCATTATGGGTTCTATTTATCAAATGTTAAGGATGTTTTGGATGCATGGTTAATGGAAGGAAACAGCTTTTGTAATCAAAGTCAGGACAGATTCTGTTGTGGTCTGTGTCGTATTTTAGCCTTTATACGTTCCAAACATTTGAGTGTTCAATGCTTAGGCTCTATTTATGACCCTTTCCAAGTGTCTACTTTTTAGGTATGCGCAATGCCTTTAATGTTATGAGTTCTTGGGGACCACTAGAATTTAGCCCTCAAGCTGGAGGCGAAATCTAGCAGGGAAGGTTGCCAAGTTCAAACATTTGAAACACACCGGTTTATGAATCAAACAAATTAAATTCTCTTGTTGAATATTTTTAATTTAATAATTAGAGATTTAACAACTAAAAAAGTCAGGATAATGAATGAGCAATATTAGCCTATTAATTTGTTATTGTATGCTCCTTAATTATTATCAAACTTCTAGGTATTCCCCCAATAATCGAATAAGAGTACGGTGTTCTAGTCCCCATCATTGGCCACATTCGACGGCCGGAGCTCAATCCCTGTCTCAAAAGCTTCCTCCCCAGTTGTCGGCTTCATAACCCACCAAAGAACTAAACATGTTGTTACCACTTCAAATCCTCCAATAGTCACGACCACTGACCACCTACAACCACCATGCGCTGATCTCCAGTGCTCAACCACCGTTTCAAAGCTGCCGTGTCACAATATGCTTGCCGCCCCCGCCCCTTAAGTTCGGGTGCCGTGCTCATCCAAAAGATGAGTATGGTGGGGATCATTTTTTTTTTTTTTATTTATTTGGATTAAATTGTATGTTGTACTCTGAAATATTTTTATCACATGATATTTTAAATTAATTAATTTCTAATTCTGCATTTAAAAATATTTTTTCTGGAACATCAGTATCTTAAAATATTTTTTTTAACACCTAGTATAACAAGCTAATTAATTTTTAGTGTATAAAGTATTTTTTTAAAAAAATAATAAAAGTACCCTTTTATTTGGGGATGAGTGCTCCAAAGATGAGCAGGGAATGTGATTCAGCCGTCGGGAGGCATTGCCATGAAAATTCAAAATTCCCTTACCTCTTAATCATTGGGCGGCTGAGATTAGTTCCTAGCCAATGGCTAAGATTGCTTCTAGGTGTAAAAACGGCGTCGTTTCATCTTGGGCCCCTGGGAGTAAAATTTCGACCCTTATTCCAGTAACCGTCATGATCCTCTCTTCTCTCATCTAAATCCGTGCGTTTCTTAACCCAAAAAAAAAAAAAAATCCGTGCGTTTCAAATCAATATATTAAATATCAGTATATGTATAAAAATAATAAAGTCGCACACACAGCGGATTTAAACGTCCAATTTCGTGTAACATAAGGAGATGGAGATCTAGTTGAAGTGAAGGAGGAAAGTACAGTTCAAATGAGGAGGAGCTATGGAAGAAAACGGTATCGAGGTTTGGGAATGGGTGAATCAGAAAGAACGTGCATTGAATTTACCAGTTCGTGAGTTAATAGAACAGAGCAGATCGAAAGGGACGCCGGAGAAAAGAGAATTCCGGTGAGTTCTTCTTGCGAAGTTTACTTAACTTGAAAAGGCTCCTGAGATGTTTGTATTGAAATTACTCCGCCATAGTATGCTCTTCACATTCTGGCACTGGTTTAGCGGAGAATGAAACAAGTCTAAGTTTGTTTTTAAAAAATATTTTTAGTTATTTATATATAAAAACTAGACTTGTGTTGTTTTTAGCGAGAGGCGGATACATAAAGTTAATAATTAACAAGTACATATCGTCAGTAAAAATCATTATTTAGAAAGGTTGGTTAATTAGTTTGGAACTTTTATAATTAATTAGGGATACTAAGTAGAAAAATTAATAAGGTAAACAAGACATTTAACTCGTTTGGATTAGTTTATAGAAACTCCATAAGTGCTTATAAATCGTGATTTACGAAATACAAAGTAATTTTTACGATCTACGAGGTGCTTTTACGGTCTACGAGGTAAATATGTGGATGAAATTTATCTCGATGTACGAAATCGATTTACGACCGCTCAACCAAATGAGCTAATTATCTTGTGAAACATAGTGAATGTCAAGGATAGAATAAAGTAATTTAGAAAAATTAATATAACTAGCTTAATATTAGAGAGAATCACTAATAACATAGAGGAAACGACAGGTAAATATTACTTGAATTTTAAAATTTTAAATTAAAGATTTCCTAAAAGTTTAAGTTGTCAATAGTTATATTTTTTTTTTGTCAATTATGTTACTCTTATTGTTAATAGAACTAATTTGAGATTTTAAAGTTTTAATGATATTTAAGTAACTTTTTCTAATAAAATAATGTATTGAAAATTTCAAAATGCCTAATAATGAATTCCCTAATTACTATCAGTAATTAATATTAATAGTTAATTAAAATAACAAAGGAAAAATTTTAAGAAAATATTCATGTGTTTTTTAATATAAAACATATTTGAAGAGTTAATTTTGATTCTAAATATAAGATATAATTTTCATATTTATCAACATTTTCCTAATTTATTCATATTAATACTCCTTCAACCATAATCAAGAAGGAGAGAGAATGATGAAATTAAGGAAGATAATTAGGATATTTTAGAAAATTCGTGTCATATTAACTAATTTAACTGACTTTATTAATTTAATTAAATTAGATAAATATATCTTATATTAATAATAAAAAATACTATTTAAATTTTAAAATATTAAATAAGTGGCTTGGTATTGATGTGAGTTGTCAATCACTCCTCTCTAGAAAGTCTCGACATGAAAAGAGGGAGAGAGAACTTGAATAATGTGGTGATTGGATCATTAGATGTGGCTTTCTTTTCCTCGTCCCTAGGCCCCTCAGGGCTCAATTCCTTCCTTGAGAAGTTCCTTCCATGAGAAGAATGGAATATTATTTTTTAAAAATAATAAAAATTGACCCACCGTTCTAAAATCTTAACTGGTTACTGAATGTTTGGAGTATTGGATTAAAAGTTATTGAGTTAAATTAAAATTAAACCGATAAAAAATTGAAGATTTTATGTTTATTAATATAAAATTTTAAAAAAATAAAAAAATTGATTTTTTAAAATAAAAATAAAAAAATACCAAATTGAACCAATTTATGGACTGGTTGGCCTTTTATTTTTAAAAAAACCAGACCCACCACACGTCTTGGATTGTATTATATTGGTATTCTGCTGCTGGTGATCATAGGGGAAACAATAGCCTTGTTTATTTGAGTCGGTTTTATGTATAGACCTGATTTATGTAAATTGAGATAAATATTTTTCACATATTTATTTTGTAGATCGTAAAAGCTACCTCGTAGACCGTAAAACTACCTAGTATTCCATAAATTAAAATTAAAAAACACTTATGGAGGCTATCTAAACATACTAAATATTAGTGTTACTTTTTATATTATAATAATGTTTATAGTTATTTTTTAAGAAGAAAATTATAGACATTTTTACACTTTAGTATAAGTTAATAACTATTATTTTTTAACTCTTATTAGTAACTAATATTAATAGTCAATTAAAATATATATTTATTTCATATATTATAAATCATAATTAAAAAACTATATTTTAAAATTTCAATCATTATTTTAAATATGAAAGTAAATTTACATATTTATCTCACGATACACGTAAATCATACTGAAAAATAATGTTCATCACTAATCCAAAGATGCCCCTTAGTTTGAAAAAGAAAAAAAAAAAATAGTACAACTTGGGTGTTGTGGTGATTGGACGTTGCTTTATCTTCCTAGGCCCCTCAATGGCTCAATTCCTTCCTTGAGAAGGATGGAATATATATATATATATATAAGAAAATAAAAATTGAGCTAGCACACTAGGCTTCTTGTATTGTACAGGGAGTGTGGTACTGATCACAGCGGAAACAAAAAAAAAAAAGCAAGCGTAGCAGAGCATCACGCAGAGAGTGAGGGTCAAGCAACAAGCGGGAGAGTATAGTCACAGAAGCGATCCTCACCTAAACTTCGAAGTTTAGTGGATCGCATTATCCCTATCTTCAATTCCTTCACTCATTACCTCTTCTCAGACTGGCACTTACTTCGCGCTCTCCACAGTTTCGTGTTAGCTAGTAATCGAATCGGCAGGTTGTTTTCTCTTTTCTCTTCTCATTTTCTTGCATAATGTGAATCCATCTTGCTTTTCAACTCAAATTCTTAGCAATGGGTATCGAATGATTGGTTCAATGATGTTATCTGGCGTGTGTAAGTTGTAAATTTTGGGATCTTGTTGTAGTTTGGGGGCTCTAACTGTAGTTGTAAGTGTGGATTTTATTACCAATGATCGTTGCGTATTTAAGATTACTTGGATGCTGTAAGATGTGATTAGTTTGCTTTGGTCAATATATACAAGTCGGAAATCAGCTTGTATCCGATGAAAGTGAAAAGAATGTGCGGGCAAATTGATCAGAGTAATAGAACTTTCGCGCGTAAATTGCCATTAACTTTGTACCTCATATTACTGGTGGTAAAAATATTTTGCTTCTGTTTTAATGGATTCTCTCTCTCTCTCTCTCTCTGGGCTTTTGGCCTTGAGGGAGGAGCAAGTAGAGTAGGTAATTAAGGTATTGCTTCTAGATTTTGTCATTGCTCATCTGTCCTTTGGTTTAGGGGAAGTTATATGAATATACCCTAGATGTTGTTCCTTTTTTAAAGTGAAGTTTCTGTGCTCAACAAACGTAAAAAAATTGTTCTCAATTGTTGGCCTTCAGAGGCTATTATTGACTAGTTTGCGTATTATAAGCTTATGATTTGTAGTAGGGAAAGAAAGGAGGGGGTTGCAATTTACAATATGCCATGATTCTCTCTCGACATATTTACTTATCCACTTTAATAACTTTACCATGGAAAATCAGTCTGTAGAACTGGAAGTGTTCAGTTGTGTGTAAAATTTAGTTTACTTTTTTCTTTTTTCTGTGTATGTGCTTGTCCATGTCTCTTCCATTGTCTTATAGTCATTGTTGATTTTACTATATTTGGTGGATTGTTTGTTGATTACATCTTTATAAATATTACGTGCGTTCAACTATAATCTTCCTTCTTCATCACGCATTCAGAAATCTTGTTTGTGTTTGTTCAATAGTTCAATACTTGGGAGTGCAAGAATGTTACTTTAATAAATAAGCTTATTAGAAATGTAGTCTCTCATACCTCCTTTCTTATTGGCTATTGTTTGGGGGTGGCAACCTCAAAAATTAATTTAACTGACAAAAATTATATGTTGTGCAGACAACCCAAAAATGGAGCTAGAAAGAAGAGAAAGAGAAAGAGAAAGTATAGTTACTCAAATTAGCATTGGTGGATTTGATGGCCAGGTCAAAGCAAAAGATCTTGCGACATACTTGGAAGATAAAATTGGACTTGTAGATAGGTGTCGGCTGAAAAATTCTTGTACCCCTCCAGAGTCTTATCCAGATTTTGCAATCACTGATACAGCAAAAATTGAAAGAACAGATGACTATAAGAAGGTGGAGCCTCATGCATTTGTGCATTTTGCATTACCTGAATATGTAACTGAGGCACATAATGCTGCTGGCCGCTTGGATCTAGTTTGGCAGGATCAACATTTAAAGGTTAGCTTGGGACCTGAAAATCCCTACTTCTTAAACCGAAGGAGGAGAACCACAATTCCTTATCAGTTATCTGATGTTCTTGTTGAAATTGGCAGTTTAGTTGACCTAGAGAACTTTTATGTTGCCTGGAGAGGACCTGATAAAGGGGTCAACCTTCTGGTAGATCCATTTGATGCCATGTGCAAAATATGTTTCAACAAAGATGTTGTTTTCACTTTTAAAGGTATGAGTAAAAAAGCAGTAATCAAATGCAACTTCCAGGTAGGATTCTTCATCAGAGATATAAATGAAATCAAGAGATATGATGATACATCATCTGCATCTTTAGTTATCCTATTACAGCTGGCTTCATCGCCATTGGTTTGGTACAGAACTGCAGATGATGACATTGAAGAGTCAGTTACACATGATTTGCTAGATGATGATGATCCTTGGATCAGAGCCACGGATTTTACTCCTAGTGGGGCTCTTGGCCGATGTAATTTTTACAGAATTTCTATGCCAGTCAGGTATAGGACAAAATTGCTGAGGGCTATAGAGTATCTAAAAGGCCAAAGAGTCCAAGAAATTTTACTTAACCGTCCTCTCAGGACAATGAATGAACCATTTTATGGGGTGCCCATGCAAGATCCTTTCTTCAGTATTCATTTCCAGAAAGGCATCACCTTTGACGTTATGTTCTTGATTAATGCAATTATGCACAAAGGCATATTCAATCAACACAGATTGTCAGATGGCTTTTTTGAGTTGTTGAGAAATCGGCCTAAGGAGGTCAATGTGGCTGCACTCAAGCACTTGTATTCTTACAAGCGACCAGTATTTGATGCAGCCAAGAGGCTAAAAATAGTCCAAGAGTGGTTGCTTAGAAATCCAAAGCTTTACCAGGTCTCTAAACAGTCAGATGATATTGCAGAGGTTCATAGACTGCTCATCACCCCAACCAAAGCTTATTGTCTACCACCAGAAGTTGAAATGTCCAATAGGGTTCTAAGGAAATTCAAAGAAGTCGCAGATCGATTCTTGAGAGTCACATTTATGGATGAAGGCATGCAGACAATCAATGCATCTGCTCTAAGCTATTTCGTTGCTCCCATAGTGAAGGAGATCACATCGAATTCCTTCCAGCAAAAGACTAATATATATAGAAGGGTGAAGACAATCTTGGAAAAGGGTTTTCATTTGTGTGGCCGAAAATATTCATTTTTGGCCTTCTCTTCCAATCAATTACGAGACCGTTCTGCATGGTTTTTTGCTGAAGAAAAGAGCATTACTTGTGATCGCATAAGAGATTGGATGGGGAGGTTTAATCAAAAGAATGTTGCAAAATGTGCTGCTAGGATGGGACAGTGCTTCTCATCTACATATGCGACTGTGGAGGTTGCAGCACATGATGTTGGTTCAATACCTGATATCAAGAGGAATAATTATGATTTCTCTGATGGAATCGGTATTATTAAACCTGATCTTGCAAGAGCTGTAGCTGATAAATTGAAATTGGATGATTTGCCCTCCGCATATCAGATCAGGTATGCTGGTTTTAAAGGGGTTGTAGCCTGTTGGCCATCTGAAGGGGACAGTTACCAACTTTTACTGAGACCAAGTATGAACAAATTTGAATCCACCCATACCACTTTGGAGATCTGTTCTTGGACAAGGTTTCAACCTGGTTTCCTTAATAGGCAAATCATGACATTACTTTCTGCACTAAATGTGCCGGATGAAGTATTTTGGAACATGCAGGAGGCAATGGTTGCAAAGTTAAACAAAATGCCTGTGGATGTAGATGTGGCTTTTGATGTTCTCATGAAGTCTTGTGCTGATCATGGGAGTGCTGCAGCAATAATGTTAAGTGTTGGTTTTAGTCCTGAATTGGAACCTCATCTTAGAGGCATATTAACATCTGTACGTGCCGCACAGCTTTGGGGCCTTAGAGAAAAGGCCAGGATCTTTGTTTCATCTGGGCGATGGTTGATGGGCGTATTAGATGAGGTGGGTGTGCTTGAACAAGGACAGTGCTTCGTTCAAGTCTCTAACCCTTCTCTTGAAAATTGTTTTGCGAAGCATGGCTCAAGATTTAAAGAGACAAAGAACCTGCAGGTGGTTAAAGGTTTTGTGGTTATAGCTAAAAATCCTTGTCTTCACCCAGGAGACGTAAGAATTTTGGAAGCAGTTGATGCTCCTGCTTTGCATCATTTACATGATTGTCTTGTTTTTCCTCAAAAGGGTGATAGACCCCATACAAATGAAGCTTCTGGAAGCGACCTTGATGGGGACCTCTATTTTGTCACATGGGATGAGAATCTTATTCCACCCAGTAAGAGGAGTTGGACTCCTATGGAGTATGTATCTCAAGAAAGCAAACTTCTGGCACGCCAAGTTACTACTCGAGTATGTGTTCTTTCATTCATCTTTCTCTCTTATGTTACATGCTTTCCATGGGCAAAGCTCAACATAACTGTTTAATGTCTTTCATATATTATATTAGACCATCATTCTTTTATAAGAAATAAAGCAACATGCAAAGGTTAAGGACTTACTTAAAGTGATCAAAGTAAATATTGAGGGCCTATTTCTTGTGATCTAAATTGAGACATGATATTTTAAGTTGTGTCAAAACATGAAATTTAGAACAAACAATTGCATCAAGTGATGCCCACAGTCCCTCATCTTCTGCCTCTAGCTATTAATTGGAGCTTTTAATGGTGCAGTAACATTGCCGTCATTTTATTGACACCCTCTCCTTTATGGGAACCATATTCAAACTTCTGTATCAAAGTTCTTTTAGGTCATTGATGAAATGTATAAAAAGTAACGGATGAAAAAAAAAGAAGGCAGAAATGACTTATAATAATGTGTTCTGCACCTTTGAAATTGGAAAGACTAAATGCACATATCTATTCATTTTTATTATTGAGACGCCAATGTCATGTACTTAAAGTGTTAAAGGTGTTCAGCATGTGTGTTCTCTTGAATATGAACTCACTGTGCATTATCATTGAACTTATCTTGGGCTGCCTTATTTTAATTTGATTTTCCTTGTTGAACATACATTATTTGCATTCTATAAATGCATCAATAATTCCTTAAAGTTGTAAAAGTTGTTATCTTACATGCTGCAGGACATTGTAGAATTTTATGTTAGAAACATGGTAAATGAGAATTTGGGGGCAATCTGCAATGCACATGTGGTACATGCTGATATCAGTGACTATGGCGCAATGGATAAGAAGTGCATAACCCTGGCCGAGTTAGCAGCCACAGCTGTTGATTTTCCGAAAACTGGAAAGATTGTCTCTATGCCTTCTCATTTGAAACCAAAACTATACCCTGATTTTATGGGGAAGCAGCCACACCAGTCCTATAAATCCAAGAAAATCCTTGGTAGGCTTTACCGGCGAATCGTAGATGCTTATGGTGAAGATTTGGATAGCACTAGTTTGAAGCATGTAACTGATGATATACCTTATGATGCTAGTCTGGAGGTTCCCGGGGCTGCTGAGTTTATTAATGATGCATGGGAGCAGAAGTGCTGTTATGATGGTCAGCTGAATGGACTGCTTAGTCAGTACAAAGTGGAAAGAGAAGAAGAAATTGTAACTGGACAGATCTGGTCCATGCCCAAATACAACAGCAGAAAGCAAGGGGATCTTAAAGAAAGGCTCAAGCATGCCTACAGTTCCATGAAGAAAGAATTTAGGCAAAATTTTGAGAAATTGAATTCAGATATGGAAGAATTAAATGAAGAAGAAACCCATTTATTATACGAGCAGAAGGCATCAGCCTGGTACCAGGTCACGTATCATCCTGAATGGGTGAAGAAGTCCCTTGATCTTCAAGACAAGTCCGCTGATCATGGAAATAAAGTGATGTTGAGTTTCCCATGGATTGCAGTCGATTACCTGGCTCGTATTAAGATAAGGAATCATGGAGTTGGAAGTGTTGATTCTACTAAGCCTGTTGATTCTTTGGCAAAGTTCCTAGCCGAAAGGCTGTGACTCTTGAATTTTCTGCTCCAAGCTTGGCTTCAAGGCCGCTCTGCCATTCTTACAAATAGATGCTGTGACTTTTTGTTTTAATTAAGAGAACCACGTGTTTATGGTCTGAGACCAGAAACATCATTGAACCCACCTCTCATCATGCCACTAGGCTATAAAGCCATCGACAGAGGCTATGACTTTGTGTTTAATATGCCCTGTAATTTTCTGTATGTTTGGTGTTTGAGTTTTACTGCTTTGCTTTTAATCTATCTAGGCGTATCCCCTTGTTTTTCCAGGCAAAAACTGTGCACATTATGCGTTGGACTGTATTTTCTTCTGTAACTCTTGTGCATGTGGTGGAGATGCCAGAAAACAGGAAGCATAATTTGATGTACTGAAACTTCTTGGACTTGTAGACCCTGCCCATAAATATTTATATTTACAGGGCCCTCTGATCATACTTCAGATATTTGTTTTCATCTTTTTTAATGAACTTGTTGAATGTGATCTGGCTTATTTCCAAACTGATTGAACGTCCAATTTACACAAGTTCTGTAATTCTATTTTGAGCCTAACCGTTTTTTCAATAGCAGAGGTAGGAATGGAAAAGAAATAGGAGAAAAAGAATAGAAAGGAAGAGAAAATATTTTGCCACTAACATGTTTGGTTTGTATTGGAAAAGAAAATAGGTTGATAAGAAAATTTTTGTTTAGTTAAAAGAAAATGAGATAGGAAAATAATTAAAAGACCATTTTACCTCTTGTATTTCATTTGATTAGGGGAAAGTGGCATTAACCACGTCGTACCCATGTGCGGTATATATTCATCACGTTGTAATTCATGCCGCCTTAACTACGATATATCCATGGGGATCCATCATCTTCTTCACCATCATCTCCTCTCTCCGCCATCATCACCATTGCGACTTCTTCTTCCTCCTTTGTGATCTGTAGCGACAAAAGTAGCAGGCGGTGACGGCAAAGAGGCCATCGTCGGCTTCTTCCTCCTCCGTCACCCTCTTCGCATCTTCACCACCATTGAATTTTTCTTCCTCCTCCGTCATTGACCAAAAACCCACAACGGCGACAACAAAGAGGCCACCGTCGGCTTCTTGCTCAGCCATCAACCACCACGATATTTTCCGACTCACTCTCTTCCTCTCTGTCAGCATTAAAGAGGAGTAAGTTGGTCTTCTTCCATCTTCTTAGCTCCCTGGAAACCGATTTTCATATGTATAAGGGAAGATGCTCCACTGCCGGAAAATATTTTCCTGAGAAAATGGCAAACCAAACGGTAGCCGTCAGATGGAAAATCCGATTTTCTTTTTCCCTCCCTTGATTTGCAGTGAAACAAACGGGCCCTTATTCTTTGCAATGATAGATTTACCCCCAAAATAATAATACCTTGTTTACTATGAATAAGAGCGTTTACAAGGGCACTAAGCTCGCATATAAAAGCTCTTAAAAGGAAGCTAGCACATTTTACATAAACATCAGTTATTTGTTTCTCAAACACAAACCCAAAAAAAAAAAAAATCCAAGCCATTTTCATTGTCATACACTTGAGATTTAGAGGAGACATGTTCTCTTCCCTCTTCACTGAACAACTCAACTTTATCGTAAGAGTATTTTCATTACAATCATGGCATCACTGTTTCTCTAAGTTTTTTGAGGTAATGTGACACTAGGCAACAATAATAATTTTTCTCTAGCCTAAAAAAATGATCCAAAAATTTCAATTTTCATCTCATGGTCCGGGAGAGGTTACAGAAGAGCTTAAATCATGTTCTTTGTTCCAGCAACCACAGTTCCTGCTATAATATTCAGAGGCTAGCATATCACACAATATGCTGATTTAACCACAAAATAATACCCAGCCAGCACAAACCAAGAGAGGCATTCTCCACGTCAGCAACAATTCTCATTGCCCTCCATTAACATCCTATATAGCGCATATCCTTCACAATCCATACCCTCTTGAGATTTATAAGAGTAATTCATCTCAAACTACCATTTCAGCTTCTTTAACATTTGATGGGATCCCCACATCCAGCCTCATGGTTGGTTTGTACCGTTCGGGTATAGTGGCGCCAGCCTGAATGCATATTTCCACAACAGCAGGGGCTTGCCCATAAAAATCCCGAAGCTCTCGTTTCAATGACGGTCCATTCACATCAGGGACATGCCACACGTATCTTGGAGGTATCAAGTCATCGAGCACTGCAGCCTGCCAACCATGCTGCCCGTTACGTTGTTGGTGTTTATGAGCTCCACAGTTCTGTGCCTTGTGCCCTGATGGACCAACGTGAATTTCTGGGCAATACCCACAAACCCTCACAGGGTACATTCGCATTAGTCTCTTGGCTCCTTTCCTCATTTGTTCCCATGCTTCGAGAGCTTCCTCAGCAAGACGAACTGTCTCTTCTTTGCTGGATGGAGCTACTACTTCTGAATCAGGGATTTCAGTTAGTAATGGTTTCACAGGCTCCTCTGGGACTATATCTGGCAGTTCACTTTCATCAGCATCGATGAATTCTTTCCTCCCTATGCGGATTATAGGTTTTCTTCTCCTTTTGGTGGGATACTCGGGAATTTCAACACCGGCTTGAATGCAAAGTTCAACTACTGCTGGAATTCGGGGGATAGAGAATCTCTCTTCATGAGGAATACGTTTCCCAAGACGATCATAGAGGTGATAGGCTTCAACCGGCACCAATATGTCTTCAATAAATACATTTGTCCATTCATGAAGACTGTTGCGGAGATTAGCTTTCGAGCCTTTACATGACTTGAAAGGATGTCCAACAGGTCCTACATGGATATCAGTGCACCACCTGCACTAGAACATCAATGGCAACAGAATCAATTAAATTCATACATTATGGAAATATAATTATATTTATGTGAATTAAAAAAAAAAAAAGGTATTGAACATGGATCAACTGAAAATTAGAAACTTAAAAAGATGAATCACAAAATTATAGCCAAGCATATTAAGACAAGATAGAAAGAAAAACCTTCACATAGGATAATTGCATTCGCTGAGAACTGAAATCAAATTATTTCTGCCTTCTATATTCTTACAGTGGTACAGCTGAAAATGCATATAGAGGATAAAAAGAAAACATCTAAATTATTCTTGACAATGTGAAGAGACAACCTATTTGAATTCCTACATAGTCATCAAGAGGCAGCCTGCTATTAAGGAGGCATGTTTATGGATATACCATTAAAGGGTTCAAGCAGTGAACATGCTTGCTAAAGATTAAGGAGACAGCAAGGGGAACTACTAGATATTAAACTACCAATGAACCATAGCATCCAAGGTCATAACGTCGCCATAATATATTATGATTCAACCATTTAAGTTTTTCCCCCCCAAAAAAACTAAGGTGAATACCTATCAACTTACCAAGGGAAATGGCAAATTATTGGTGACAATGACATATATCAGAGCTATAACAATGACAGTATAATGAACAACTAAAAGTTATTGTGTTAAAGCAATGTTATAAGTTAAGCATCCCTTATAAGTGTTGATGAAACCATTTAAGCCGCATGAAGAATTTATCCAACCAAAAAGACAGAAACAGCAATGGAATTCCATACCACACTTGCCGAATCACAGTAAAAGCACATACAAATGAAGTTTCCCAAATTTTACATAAGCCAACTTCTACTTTAGCCAAAATTTTGCTAGAAGACATCGAGTGATTTAATTACCCACAAGCATGCACGTTCACCACTTTAAGCAGCTTCTTCAGATTGTTAATCAAAGTGATCCTTGCATTATATACATTATAAGCAGTTGGGATCAGGCTCTTCACCAGCAACCCATTCTTTGGAGGTGGCAATGATCTCCTTTTTGGTTCATCTTTCATCTTCTTTAGCCTCTCCCTAGCTGCTCGCCGCAGCTCAACAATGGGTGTTGGAAAAGGTTTTTTCTCCTTTCTTGAATATTTCCGAGGAAAATCAGCATTTTGAGGAATTTCATTTCTAATCGTTAACGCATGTTGACAAAAATTATGTGGTGGAGCTCTAATCTTTATAGGAACACTAATCTTGCTGCAACTATACTGTACAAGACAGCCAAAAAAATAAAAGAAAAAAATTGAATTATAAGCACACAACTGTCATCTCTACAAATATGTATAGTTTCATGAATTGAACACTTTTCTTGACAAGATTAACCAAAGCATTTCATTTTCAGCCTCCCACTACCTAAATCAAGCATAAAACACAAACAGGAAAAAGTAGTGTGACTAATTTTAGTTTGAGACCAACTCTAAATTGGGCCATATAAATTAAATTTCAATTAACAGCTTTACAAATATCCTCCACTCAAATCTACAATCAACAAATGACCCGACATACCTGTAAAGAATTAAGAAAACTAAGACCTGACGATAGGTTGGGCTTTGGATTTAAGGAAAATTTGAATGATTCTTGTGGGGTTATAGCCATCCCTTTACTGAGTAGCACAGTCCCACCAGAGACATTATTCGAAACACAATTCATACCTGAAACCACAGAAGTTAGTAAACATGGATAGCTCAAAAGCATGAACTACAAGGTCGTAGCTTAAGAGCAAATTTCTGAAGAAAAATAATAATTACACTAAAAGGTCTCAACTGTACAACGTCTAAAAGATAATATATTGGGGAAAAAACTTCAATTTGACTGATTCCCCAACATCACGAAAGATTAAACTTCGAACTATGACTATTGACGAACCCTTTAAGCAGGAAGTCAGGAACACATGCACTTTCTCTGAGGCAAAAGATCAAACAGATAAGACGCAAAAGATGAAAATTTGAAGAAATGCGGAATGGAAAAAGACGAAAGGTAAGTGATAAACATACAACAGAGCGGTGAGGAGAGAGACGCTGACCAATCTCCAAGTGAAGATGTTCACCAAGTGCTTGGAAGTTGAATTTGGGAGAGCGATAATGATCTCTGTGCGTCAAATTGGTTCGCCATGAAGCCTTCTGGATCTGGGGTACAAGATTTTTTTCCCCACCCCACCCCGCCAACGACGATGACAACAATAATAATAACAATTATTATTATTAAGAAATTGGAGAATTTTAAAACAAGAATTATAATATCTTGAAAATTATAAAAATCTCAAATAAGTGAAAACACAATTTTTTAAAGAAAAAATACGACTAAAAAGAAGTGGAAAATGTGTGAATAATATACCTTATGATTTAAACTTATATAATGAACATAACAAAACATGTATAATATATAATAAAAAAATTATATACAAGCAATGTTATGGTAATCAAACTGGTTACATGATTGCGAGACTACTACAATTTTATGTGATTACAAGAAAGTTAAAGAACAGTGATTTTGAACAAGAATTAGAAATTGCATTGATGCTAAAGAGTAAGTACAATGCAGGATCTCTAAGATTACAATGTGAAATAATTAGAAATACACATGCTCTGTTTGAAAGAAAATAAACAAACCAGCGGCTATATGAGGATTGTAGCTAGGATAATGAATATTGTAAGATCCTGATTTTTAGCTTATGACATTAGGTGAATTTAAATCTAAATTTGGGATTTTTTAGAAGTATAAAGTCATTAGAAATGGCAGGAAAAAATAATAATAATAAAGTCATTAGAAATAGTTATTAGGTTTATTAGAGGCCTACAACATTTTTTTTTATACTGATGAGGGCAAATGCACATAAAGTATCTGTTTAGATTAACGGTATAAATTATTTTTTTGACGTAATTTATGGCTTACAGGATAATTTTGTTAAAAGGGTTTACCTTTTTCTCAAACAGGCCAACCAAATAAAAGCGTGCCTCAGGGGAGGGGGGGAGATAATCCTATACATTTATTGTGAGTTATTGCGTTGAAATAACGAGGACATTCCTTAGGTAAATTATGTCTTTACTAACCCTTCTCTCCACTTTCTTTGTACTTAATTTATCCTTCATTAGATTAGGTTATAATGGTTGATATTTATTTTGTAAAAATATAATTATCATTCAATGTTTAATATTATAATAATATTTTTAACATATTATAAAATCTCAATCATTAAAAGTAAATCAAATGATAGAAAAATTGAGTAGAGAGGGGGTTAGTGAAGACATTCTTTTTCAAAGTTAAATGTGATTTAAACAAACCATCCTTTGCTAAAGTATTTGCAACATAGTTATAGTCCCTGGCAATATGTCTCAGTTGGAGCTCCCAAGATTGTTCCAACAAGCTCTGTATCTGCATTAAACTACCAAGAACGTTCTTTAATATAAAATTTGGGAAAAAGATAAATAAATACCATATGAATTTCAAAAATCCATAAAAATCTGTTAATACTTACAAAACACAGAAAGATCATTTAGTAGGAATTTGGAATTTTGAAATTTATGAGTTTTTACCAAAATAGCTTCCTCTTTCTTCTTTCTATTTTCCCCTTCCATCTCTCTTCTCTTCTTTGCCTCTCTGTCAAACTTCATTGGAGAATATAATAAATAATACTTCCTCCTCCTCCCTCTCTAAATTGTTGGACTTGGGAAAGAAGATGTAAAATAGGTCGAGATAATCTTCTCTCTTTTTCACACCTCCTTTGGTTCTATGATTTGCCAGTGAGAGACAATGAAAACAATGGCATCCCGAAGAAGATGATGAACAGTAGTGTTTAGCCAAAAATCATGGTATTGGTGCATCAAATAATCAATTGAGTGTCGTAGGTGGTGTGAATGTCCATGTTGGTGTCTTTTTTGGCTTCTTGTGGTTGGGGAACAAACGCCATGGATGAAAAAATGGCTGAGTGATTGTTTCTTAATTTCTATCTTTATGTGATTTCCTTTGTCTTCAATCTCGTTTGGTTTTTGAAGAATCAGTCATCAATGTCTCATAAATTTTGATATGATATTAACTAAATGTATAACGGCTTCACAAAATTCATAATGAGATTGACAAGTTTAATAATATAATGGTTTTGACAAGAATTGTAAAGGTTTTAATAAAAGAGTTTGATAATGAAAACATGTAAATCAGGATTCACCAACATTTGTAGTATTTCACCAAAATTTGTAATGAGATTGACAAGTTTAGTAATAGTTTTGATAAGAATTGTAATGGTTTTGACAAAAGAGTTTGCTGATGGAAACATGCAAGTCATGATTCACCAACATTTGCAGCATTTCACCAAAATTCGTGTAGGGATTAACAAGTTTAGTAATGTTGTTTGACAAAAATTGTAATGGTTTTGACAAAAGCATTTACTGATGAAAACATGCAAGTCATGATTCACCAACATTTGTAACATTTCACCAAAATTCGTAATTGGATTGACAAGTTTAGTAATAGTTTCGACAACAATTGTAATTGTTTTAACAAAAGCATTTGTTGATGAAAATATGTAAGTCAGGATTCACCAACATTTGTGTCATCTCATACTCATTTTACCAATCTCATTACTCATTTTGTCTAACGTTTTTTCCATCAGGAAACACTCTCGTGAAAACCATTACAAATCTTATCAAACTCATTATTGCTCTTGCTAATCCCATTACGAATTTTATCGAAGGCCATAAATGTTGGTGAATCATGTCTAACGTTTTTGTCAATCCCATCACTCATTTTGTCAATCTCATTACTCTTCACAAAAAACTGAAAAAGCTTATTGGAAAATTCATAAGCTTGCCGGAAAACTTATGAACTCACCAGAAACTGAAAAAGCTCGATGGAAACCGGTTTCTTCAACCTTCAATGGCAACTAGAGTGAGGATGAAAAGAACTCCAGTGTGTTGTCTCTATCCTCTATCTTTCTCTGTTGGAGTGGAGAGAGAACGTGAGCTAAACGAAAGATGAAAGCTCACTCTTCTTCTTCTTCAATCCTGTGGAGTTGAACGAAAGATGAAAACTCACTCTTCTTCTTCTTTAAACCTGTGAAGCTGAACAAAAGATGATGATGAAGAAGAGAGAATGGAATGGAGAGAGAAGAGTGAAGGGAAGGGCGGTTTAGTCTCTTACCCAAATATTCAAAACCCAAATTTCTACCTGCGTACCTTTCTGTCCTTTTCCTTTTTCAGTAAACATTTCTGAGTTTTAAAATTTTATATGGTATTTATATCTCATTCTCCCTAAAAATTTAGTGTTTTGGTGGTATTCTTTCCTCTGGCTATCTGGCGCCTTTTTGTGTTTTGTGTTTTGTGTTTTGTTTTTTTTTGACCTGGCCTCTAAGCTATCTAGTTGCAACTTGTGACTTCACGGCAAACATCCAAAAAATGATTCATAAATTAGAACAAATGAATTATTCGAAACAAAAAAGAAGAATGTCTTCGAAGTTTGAATGGCTTCGCCCAATTTTGCAGATATACAGAATCATAAAATCAGAGCTTAGTCCGAAGATAGGGGAAGATCTAGAATGCAAATGGGACATCTGAACCATGAAACATAGAACGACGAGGGTACACGTAGAGAACAAAAACGCTTAACAAGGAAGTTGACACTGGGAACATTTATAAATGGATTGGGATTGCATGTTTGAGACTTGGAACATTCCTCTACTTCAAATACAGTGCAATCCCCGATATTTGAAACATTTATAAATGGGTTGGGACTGCATATTAGACCATTTGGGCCTAAAGTTTGGAGGCTAAATGTCATGTTAAGACTCTATTTGGTTATTATTTCCTATCATTAAGGGTCTGTTTGGCTTGACGAAGGGGTGGAGAGAGGAGGGGAGATATTTTCATATTACCTCATTTGAATTGATGAGAGGGGAGGGGACATGAGAGATTTTAATGTTACCTTGTTTGATTTGGGAAGGGAAGGGAAGGAAAATATTTTGATATGGACAATTTTATCCCTTTTATTTAATTTTTTTAAAATTCGGTACAATGTTTAATAAAATATATTATAAATATATAAAATTATAATTTAATAATTATAAAAATTGAATAAATATAACTATAATTATACTAATAAATATCCAAAATTATATTCTATGGTTTTACTTACCATATATATACAAAAATAAGTAAAATATTATAATTATAATATATATGTACATAATAAAAAAATTTAAAACAAAAGTGGAATGCTTTAGAGAAGAGAGTAACATGGGATAACAAAAAATCTTCATGAGTAAAATGATCAATGTGAGGTAAAATATTACCCCTCCCCTCCAAATTCCCCAATTTAGAGGGGAGGGTTATGAGGGGAGGAAAGGGAAAATTTTAAAAAAATTTCCCTCCCTTCTTATATTTTTTGTCATGCCAATTAAGGGGAAGGGAGCAAAACACATCCCTTCCCCTCCCCTCAAACCAAACAGGGTTATGGATGCTTTTGAGTTTTGACACTCTAAATCACCAAGGTAATTAATACTCTTTCAATTCTTAATATAAAATATATTTAGGGAGTTGATCTTATCCTAAATATAAGATATATATTTTTATATTTGTCAACGTTTCCTAATTTACTTTTTTTAACGCCATCTCAACAATAATAATAAAAAAGGAAAATGAATGAGATAATTAAGGAAGATGACTAGGGTGTTTTAAAAAATACATGTCATATTAACTAACTTAACTAACTTCCTTAATATAATCAAATTAGATAAATATATATGTTGAGATTCGTACACGCAGCGGAAAAATTAACCGTTTAAAAACCTCGAATCCCAATCATGGATCTATCAAAGACGTCTAAATCGAGTGGTTAGAATAGTACCTTTATGTTTTTCGTGCTTTCGATCTCTAGGAGTCAACACCTCTGGTCGCCTCCCTCTACCGGTATCCACACGAACAAGACCCAATGCGGCAGCGTGCTAGCGCCTCCAAGATGCCTCTCTAGGGTTTCTCGCGGCTCTCCAAGTTCTCCGTACAGCCTAGGGTTCTCAAGCCCTTCGAATTTTCTATTTAATGTAGGCCGTATTGGAATCTCAAAATTAATCTTAATTAATTTGAAATTCGAATCAAATCAATTAAATCTGACTTGATTAAATATGTCAAACATATTTAATTTATCATATTCATTTAATCTAATTAAAGAGCCAATAGATTTAATTTATCTTTATAAATTAAATCTAAGATATGATATCTGTATTAGTTTTAATTATTTAATTTATCAAATAAATTAAATATAAAACTAACATCTTATAATAATATTATAATCTATATATATTATTATTATTTTTTCGAATTTATATATATATATATATATATATATATATATATATATATAATTCATCCACCCTAGGTCAAATATTGTATTCATTGAATTTTAGACACATCTTAGATTCAATGAATCTGGACATCATAGCTCGTGTTGGGCTATTCTTGTGTGCGACCTTGTAGGCCCACATGAAGTTGGCAGTGGGCCAAAACTATTCTAGCCCACAAGTCGCAAGCGGCCTCTAGCAAGACATTGCGACTACCCAATTCACATGAGGATTGATGATACGATGCAACCTTTTATACAACCATGTCACGTCCCTTTTTGTCACACGATATTTTGGTCAAGGATGAGGCATGAACTACGTCATCCTCCTGTTCCTGACCATCACTTTCCCGATTCCTGAGTAGCTTGAAATTAGAAATGGAAACTCCTTCCCATTACAGTATGGCCATACATTTCTCAGACTCACTCATCGAGGGGCCCAGTAATATCTCTCACTAATGTGAGAGACAAATTCCATCTTGACCACTCACATTCCTCTTCATGAAAACTCCTAAGCCCGATTGTAGCCTTTATCATCACCCGGTCAAAGGTGACTTTTGACTAGGTCAAAACTTAGCAACTCTCATGCAAGAATCTATGATGATCTCAGGTCAGAGGACACTGTGACATGATTATATATATGAGATAAGCTTATGACTTAATCCATGCAACTTTCTCATAGCGGGTCGGTCCAGCACCTTATACTCCTACAAGTGCCTAAGACTTTGATTTGTATCTCTATACCTCATCAAAGTCATACTGGTCTTATTTCATCTTTGCTCCCGCATAGATAATTGACCAGGGACATTTAGGATAATCTTTATAGTTCATCCAAAGATACAATTATCATAATAAACATGCAAATGATATGATAACAATAAAGAGAAATTATTAAATAACAATAATGTTTAAGGTACAATGATTGGCTCTTAGGGCACAATTTCCAACAATATATTATATTAAAGACTGGAAGGAGTACTTTATAACCTCCTCCATCTCTCAAATCCTTGTTTTCTTATAGATTTCTTTTTTTAATTTTGATCAGAGTTTCTCATTTCAAAGCTTAAAATGCATATAATTTTCACATCTCTCAATAAGTATTCTTTCCATAATTCAAATTTGTGAGTATTTGGGAATCTTAATTATGACTAATAAGCATTTTACCAATTGAAATGGATAAATGTTTTGTTTGAGGTTTGTTTGAGTGTTGTAAGGGTCGGGATGGGGATTATACATGAGTTGAAGGTTGATTTAGCAAAACCCCATGGTTGAATGTTAGGGTTTTCAGTGTTTTGAAATGATTTATGTTGGAATTTGGATGTTTGGAACCATTATTATGTAATTATGCATATTTTGTCTCATAAATTGCATAAAAAGCCTTGGGTTTGAGCGGTCAAAATTATGTTTAATTATGTTTTGGGCTGAAACAATGATTTATGTTAGTTATTCTCAGTGATTTAGATATGGTTTTAGGTCCGCCAAGTAAGTTGTGGTTTTGGTTTGTGTTTTGAGATCCCAAATTTGGCTAGTTTTGATCCCAAATTATAATTTTTCTTATCTTTAATATAAGATTTATTTACCTAATTTGATTAGATTAAGAAAAATAGTTAATATAACATAATTTTTTTAAAAAAATCCTATTAATCTTCATTAATTTCCTCTACTTCTCTCTTATTTGCTTATTGTTGAGGGATAGAGAAGTAAATTAGAAACAATTGATAAATATGAAAAATATATCGTATATTTAGGATTAAGATCGTTCCCCTTCATATATTAAAGAGGGAAGAGGCTAACTCTCTCTCTCTCTTTATAGAAAATGGCAAGATTAACTTGAAATTAACAGGTTATATTCAGGGGCATATCATAATTGATGTCTGCATCTAATCTATCTTTACACTCATAAGGAGGATTCACCAAAATAGATAAATCCATTGTCATCCGTTGAGCCTTCCTAGCAAGGATGTTCACACACTAAATTGCTGAACGGGAGATATAGTTGAGAGTGATGTCCCAATCCGAGAAAATCAACTCCCGAATCTCTGAAATTTGTGGCCGAAGAGGTGATAAAGGCCTCCATCATTCATAATCAAGTGAAACGCTTCTAGAGAATCTATAAGACTTGTTTGTTTTAATCGGGTGTATGTATAAGCCCGATTCATGTAAATCGAGATAAACCTCCTCCATATATTTACTTTATAGACCATAAAATTACCTCGTAGACCGTAAAAACTACCTCTTATTCCGTAAATCACGATTGAAAAGCATTTATATAGGCTATACAAACATATTCTATATATATGCATGAAACCTATCACCCAATCACCCTTTGCATTAATTGATGAATTCCAGTATGTAGGATCTCAAAGGCAAGATAACGGTGACCTTCCATCACACCTCGGCATCTATTCTTCCAGAGCAACCAACAAATTAACTCAAAAACTTTCACCCTCGGTCAATGCTTGACTCTGTTGTTCTCCAAGTCTTTCATTAAATTCTGCTTAAGCCAAACCTGCAAATTGGAAGAAAAGAAACTAGAAAGATTGGTAGGCGAAACAATTTTAATCCACACTGATCTGGCTAACTCACAATCTCTCAAGATATGTATTGTGTTTTCCATTATTCCTCTCTTAGCTTTGAATGAATTAGTAGGATGCCGCTCATGAATGACCTGTCACAAAAATAATTTGATTTTTTCTGGTGCCAGGCAGGAGTTTCCATACTCTCTTCCACATTGGATCAGCCACCCAATTTTTCTGATTGGAAAGCATGGAATAAGCTGCCTTGACACTAAAATTACCATAATAGGCATACCGCCAATTTTTCTTCCACACAGCTTTAATGCTTCACCAGGTTGCTGAAGCATTCTGCATTTTAAGTACTACCGAATACATGTCATTTCCACACCCATACTTCCCTCTTATGCACTGAACCCAGAAGGTATCAGGACTAGTTAGCAACTTCCAACGTAGCTTCATTACAAAAGCTTTATTTTGCATCTCGAGGTCTTTATTTTCCAACATAGCTTCACACCAAATGCATTTTACGGCCCCCTTCAGTTTGATTCTAAAGGAATTGTCGACTATCTTTTTCAATTTCCTTGAGAATCTTTTTAGGAATAAGTAACTTTTTCATATCAACATATTTTGTGTGAAACTAAAGCCACATGTTAGATCTTTTTCATAAGCTTTTCGCGTGGACACTTGAATCACTCCGATCACTGTAATTGAGAGTGTGTAGTCCAAGTTATGTACATAGAAAGTTGTTTTTTTAAAAAAAAAAAATTAAGATTTTAGTATAAAACAGAAAACATTACAAAATATATTCAAGTGATGATTATGTAATGAAATAATATTAATATTAAATTTAAAGTATGTGTAAATTGAAAAATATCTAAAATTTATGTAATTAAATGCTATTATTCATCATTTGAGTTCCCTACAATAATATTTTCGGTTAATCTTAAATTTAAAGTATGTGTAAATTGTATCTAAAATTTGTGTAATTAAAGGACATTAGTCATTACTTAAGTTTCCTACTTCATTATTTTCCGTTAGTAATACTAACGATGTTAGAATTATAAAACAAAAAGTATACTTTATAAAGTTAATGGATCAAAAACATACTTTATGTAAAATTTAAAAGGCTAAAAATATACTTTAGCCAAAAAAAATTAGTTTTTGCAAGTTTGCTAATGCTTTTTGTGGGAAAATGATTTTGTTTCTTTTTTATTGTGGTAATTCCTTTTATATACTATGGTAGGGTGTCTAATAGGCTTGTTTCATTTTAGAATTGTTAACCTACATAAAAAAAAATTACATGAAATATAAATAATATCTATAATTTATAACTGATAACCTACTTTTAAAATCTACAAAAAAGACAAAACGTCAAATATTTCAATCATAGTACAACAACCCTAATGTGAGGGGTTTCAGTTTCTTCAACCATAATGAAACCCTTTCCTGTGTTCGTTGTGGTCTGGTCATTATCAAACTTGGAATGTTTAAATTCAACTTCGAAAATGAATATATGATCTGATTTGAATTTTTTTATATTTTAAATAAATTTTATTTTAATAAAAAATGATTTTAAATCAAGTTTTCTACACCGAATTTATATGATACACTGCTTCCATGATTTAGCCTACAAGAAACTGGCAATAACATGAGATCTTTTCGTCTAAGTCCTTCAAAATAGGTTGCTCCTCAAATTTGTTGTTCTCCTTAACTTTATTAATCGTTTTTACTGAAAAAAAAATTATTATTTTTGGTCTTGAAACTCAAAAAAATTAATAACTCCAGTTTGAATGGGAAGAAAAATCGGAAGGAAAGAAATTGAAGAGAAAAGAAAACTTTTGAGAAAATATTATCATCCATCTTGTTTGGATAGACAGGAAAAGCCAGGAGGAAAGAAAATGAGCAATTATCAGAATGACTAAAATGTCATTATTTTATAAAAAATTAAAATAAAAAATCAAACAATTTAGATTAGGAATTACAATATTAAAATTTATATTATGATTCATCTTAAAATATCATTCGAATTACAAAAAATTAAGGCTTTTGTAAATTTTAATATCGTGATTAGTAAAGGAAGAGGGTTGTGTTAGGTCCCGACAGCCAACGTAAAACCTTGTCGAATCTTTTATGAACATGGATCAACGAAGAAATTGTGCTAATGCTAGGTCGTTGCCTGTAAGTAACGCACTGTATGGCTTGAGTACAGTGAGAAGTGAGCGAGAGCCGCTGCATCATCGCCCGGATGTAGTGTTAAATGAGCAAGGACTACTGCTCTCTTCTGAACGAAGGCAATTAAAGAAGCTAGTTCATGAGAACAAGATCAGATTTGGCACTTGGAACATTGGGACTCTAAGCGGAAAATCTTGGGAGGTGGTGGGAGTAATGAAAGATCGAAAGATTAATATCTTATGTCTCCAGGAAACTAAATGGGCAGGAGAAAAGTCTCGGGAAATTAATGGGTGTAAGCCCTGGTACACAGGAAAGGTCAATGGAAGGAACGGTGTTGGTATCATCGCTGATAAGGAATGGAGGAAGAATGTGGTGGACGTTAAGAGGATTGATGATAGAATTATCTCCTTAAGAATGATTGTTGGGAAGGATACTATAAACATTATCAGTGCGTATGTACCTCAAGTAGAGGCAGCTGTACATCTTAAGGAAAAATTCTGGGAAGATTTGGAGGGATTAATTCAAAGTATCCCACTAACCGAAAAGATTTTTATTAGGGGAGATCTTAATGGACATGTTGGTAAGGAGGCAGGACCTCATGCAAGGGCTCATGGTGGTTTTGGATTTGGGATGCTCAATAATGAAGGTCAATCTATTATTGATTTCTCCCTTGCATATAACCTCAAGATTGTTAACACTTGCTTCAAGAAGAGAGATGAGCATTTAATAACATACAAGAGTAGAACCGTAAGGACACATATTGACTTCTTTTTTGTAAAGAATTCTGATAGACGTTTTTGTACTAATTGCAAAGTGATCCCGGGAGATGGCGTGACAACACAACATAGGATTTTGGTCCTTGATGTGAATATAAAGTTTGTAAAACAAAAGCGCCGGCAAATTTTTAACCCAATGGTCAGGTGGTGGCAACTGAAGGGAGAGAAAATGGAGATTTTTAAGAGAACTCTCCTGGAGGAAGGAGAGTGAGAGTTTCATAGTAATGCTAATGTTATGTGGGAAAATATGTCTAAAAAAGTCCAACAGGTTGCTAAAGCAACTTTGGGAGAATCAAAAGGTCTTGATCGACAAGACAAAGAGACTTGGTGGTGGGATGAAAGTGTTCAAGAGAAAACCAAATATAAGAAAGATTGTTTTAAAGCCATACACTTATGTAATAATGGTGAAAATTGGGAAATGTATCGTATGGCTAAAAAGGAGACTAAAAAGGCCGTGAGTGAGGCTCGTAATAAAGCATATGAGGAGTTTTATAAGGAGTTAGAAATAAAGGCGGGAGAGTGCAAGATTTACAAGATCGCAAAGAACAAGGAGAGAAAATCGAGAGACTTGGACTAAGTGAGGTGTATAAAGGATGAAGAAGGAAAAATTTTGGTTACTGATGGAGATATTAAGGATAGGTGGGAAGCCAACTTTTATAAGCTGTTCAATAATGGTGGGGAAGGGTCGCATTGTGACACAGAAGATTTGACGACTCGAGGAAGTGATCTCAATTTGTCATTTGACCGCAGGATTCGAATTGACGAGGTTAAGGAAGCTCTTAAGAAAATGGAAAATGGTAAAGCTGTCGGATCTGATGATATTCCTATTGAAGTTTGGAAATGTTTGGGCGAAGAGGGTGTGTTATGGCTCACAAAATTATTTAATGAAATCTTATGAACCAAGAAAATGCCGGATGAGTGGAGAAAAAGTACTTTGGTTCCTATTTATAAGAATAAATGGGATATTCAGAATTGTGCAAACTATAGAGGAATTAAGTTAATGAGTCATACAATTAAATTGGAAAAAGTGATTGAACACAGATTAAGGTTGGAGACGGATATCGCTGAAAACCAATTTGGATTCATGCCAGGAAGGTCTACAACAGAAACAATTTATTTATTAAGGGGGCTAATGGAAAAATATAGGAGCAAGAGAAGAGATTTGCATATGGTCTTCATTGATTTGGAAAAAGCATATGACCGGGTGCCAAGAGATGTACTTTGGAAAGCCTTGGAAAAGAAGGGGGTGAGGGTTGCTTATATCAAAGCCATTCAGGACATGTATGAGGGGGTTACAACCAATGTTAGAACTCCTGGAGGTGTTACAAAGAACTTTCCTATAAGGACTGGACTACATCAGGGATCAGTGTTGAGTCCTTATTTGTTCAACCTAGTGATAGATGTTCTAACTGAGACTATGAAGGAGGAGATCCCTACATGCATGCTTTTTTCAGATGATATAGTTCTGTTGGCTGAATCCAGAAAAGATATTAATTCTAAATTTGAGATATGGAGACGGACTTTGGAATTGAGGGGCTTTCATCTTAGTAGGAACAAAACTGAATATATGCATTGCAAGTTTGATAAAGGACAAAGCCAAATGGAAGTGGAAGTTAAATTGGGAGGGCAAGTCGTCCCACAAGTGACAAAAATTAGATATTTGGGATCAATTATACAACAAAATGGTGAAATTGATGGAGATGTCGATCACAGAATTCAGGCCGGATGGTATAAATGAAGAAAAGCTACTAGAGTTATCTGTTATCGTAAAGTACCTAATAAGGTAAAAGGAAAGTTCTATCGGACTGCTATAAGTCCAGCAATGCTATATGGTAGTGAATGTTGGGCTTTAAAAGGACAACATGAGCATAAAATGTGAGTTGCTGAAATGAGGATGTTGAGATGGATGAGTGGCCATACAAGAAAAGACAAGATTCGTAATACTCATATACATGAACGAGTGGGAGTGGCTCCTATTGAAGAAAAAATGGTAGAAAATCGTTTGAGGTGGTTTGTACATGTTCAGCGTAGGCCTTTGAATGCTCCGGTGAGAAGGGTGGATCAAGCAGGATAGAGTCCTATTAGACGAGGTCGAGGAAAGCCGGAACGAACGCTCAATAAGGTCATAGAGAGAGACCTTCTAATTAATAATGTATCGAAATCTATGGTTTTTGACAGAGCACAATGGCGTCGTGCGATCGATGTAGCCGACCCCACCTAGTGGGATAAATGCTTTGTTGTTGTTGTTGGTGTTGATTAGTAAATTTTAAGGTTTTTGTAATTTAAATGATATTTTAAGATGAATCATAATATAAATTTAAATTTATAAAATTTATATTGTATACTAAATTAGTAAAAAGATAAATACGTAATGTAATATAAATATGAGACTTTGAATTTTTGGTATTAACAATTTAAGTATAGGCAATGACAACTTAAGAGTAGCTGACAAAAAAAAAAAGACAACTTAAGAACAATAATTAGCAATTATGATATACACAGTAACAACTTAAGAAGCTCAAATAGTCAATCTTTATACCTAAATTGTTAATTCTTATATCTAAGTTGTCAGCACCCCAAACTTTAAAATCCTATATTTCTACCAAATTACCTATTTTTCCAAAAGAGAGAGGGAGAGGAGAGGAAGGGTTAGGTGAAGATAAAGTGATGAGGTGAAGATAAAGGGTTAGGTGGAAATTAATTTTCCTTACTCAGTCAACAGATTATTATTTTATATTGTTTCTTAATCATTCACATCATTCTTCATATCACCATATTTGTATCAGGCACACTTTTGAAAAAATTTCATATGTATTTTTACATCTTAACCCTTAAAAAATTCAAATAAATAGTTAACTAACTGTCAATGTATATTTTTACATCTATTTTAAAAGTTAATAGTTACTTTTGCCCCTTAAAAAAATATTTGATATTGGTCACACTTTTGGGAAAATCATATGTATTTTTGCACCTTAAGTCTTTATCTTTTTACTAATTTAGTATACATTTTAAATTTTTTTTAATTAAAATTATATTTTTCTGTCATTTTCCTAAATTTATATACAAAAGTAGACGTCAATGTCTAAATTTTTCTTAATAGAATATAGCTATGCATTTCAAAAGGATAAAACATAGTGTATCCAAATTCTAATTTTGATCACTAAACTTAATAAATTATATATCAGATTATGCGTCATAATGAGAGATTTAAAATTTGGTCAAATTACCTCCATATCTTTTAACTATTAAAACAACAAATTAAATTGAAAACATAATAAACCTATTGTTTGCTCTATAAATTAATTCCTTAGAAAATACTATAGCATATAGAGCACCGTTTGTTCTTTGACTTCTTTCCAAACATTAATTATATTCTTTTTATATATTCAGTTTTATAGGAAAATAAGAACAATTAATTACTTAGGAAGTACTATATGACGGAGCATCCCCTGTTCTCCAATTTCTTTCCAAACATTAATAGAGGTGAATATGTGTACTACAATGTTTCACAAACATCTTTATGTTAAAATTTCCCCTCTTTTTGTAAAAAAAAATAATAATGGATCATATATGACACACAACGCATGCCCATGCGCACACCTACACACTCACGCACACACAACACACGCACGCACACATAGACAAATGATTCAAAATTTAAACTTGGATCATAAAATTTTGAATAAAAATATAATCATCAATATATCCTTAAGAACAATAGGAGAATAAGCCGTTTGCTTCTTTCCATGCATATTGTCTCACGAGTTACTGTTAACAACAACAGTAACGGCTCATTTGCCAAGCTTTCTACTTAGCCGTTTCCAGCGTCCAACTCCAAACAAAAAATTAACAGCGTGTCCTTGTCTTTCAAATGTTGTGGGACCATGTCACGTGATTTCTACTTTTTCAGTTGTCAGCTAAGGTGAGTTCTACTCAACTGTGCGCATCTTCACTCCTACTTGCATTGTCACATCTTCACTCCTTCTTGCATTCTCAGCCTTTCAGAAGAGTGGGTGAACCATTTCCTCAACTGTGCGCATCGAGAAACTAAACCCAATCAATGACCAAAATCAGTCAGTGGGATGGAAGAACAAACACAGTCAGTCCGCGTTCATGAGCACTTCGAACACTTCCTTCCATTCGCTGGGATTACAGGTTCTAATTTTTGAAGATTAAATCAGTGTTTGTTTGGGTATATTGTATGTTGTTTGATCTTTGGAATCTGCTGTCAATTTTTTTTTGATCTGTGTTCCTTTTGGGAATATTGTATGTTTCAGATCTTTCAAATTCCATTTCTTTGGTTGTAGATACTCTTATTTTTTAGAAGCCTTCTTCGCTGATTGAAATTTTTGAGGTTCTGCATTTTGAGATCAGTTATTGTCATCGACGTCGTATTCTGACTCTGATTGGAGGACGGCGACGGGATAAAATCGGTCATATTAGTGAAGCAGTTGGGAACGATAGTGAAACCCTAGAAGTTGAGAGCAGTGGACATGACACGGAAGGGGCGAAAGGCATGATCGTTCCTGCAGCTGAAACGCGCCACTGCGCTTGCCTTTCTAACCGACTTTGCACTTTTAACTATTTCCATTTTCATCTTTGTTCATTTTTTATTCAAATTTTTCATCTTTATTCCTAATAAATTGAGGGAATATGGTCAAAGATAATTAAGATAAGTGTAATGAATATGTTCAGCGTTTGATATTAATTATTCAAATTTTTCACTTTAATGTACAATCAGTGTGATAGTTGATGTTTTGGGCTTCAAGTTTAAAAGATAAGTGTACAATATGCATATTTGACGTCTTTACCCAAAACATCATTTGGAATAATTAATATCAACTATTAAAATTTATTATGACTTTCTTTTCATTACATTTTATTTATTTTTAGTACTGTTTGATTATCTCCTCAGACAGAAGATTTGGCTCTTACAATTCTGAAGACGTCCTTTGGCTGTTTTCATCAGGATTGGGATGAATTTTGCGAAATACTACTCTCTTCAATGTGGCCACTGATTGATGAATTAACAGGATTGGGAGGTATGCTCCAATGATGAATTAAGAGTTGAGGAGTTAAAGCATGCTATTTTATTTTTCGGTGTCAGACATAGAAATTGAAAAGCATTCCATTTTAATTATCCCAATCATTTTTTTCTCACTTCTAATATTAGAAGTTAATGGAAGATGAAGAAGAAATAATTGACATAGAAGAATTAGGCTTCAGGTGTATTTCTTTCAATTTCCACCATCATATGATAATTCCTGATTTGTTTGTAGTTATAATTCTAATACTCTTTTTTTTTGTCTGCCATTTTCACTTCTAATATATTAAGTAGTTGTCATTTATGTTCTAATACTATTTGTCTCTCCTTCATTGATATGACAAATTTAATTCTGTAGATCAGTGACCTTATAGATGTGGCCACGCATTGATGAATTAACAGGATTAGGAGGTATGATGCAATGATGAATTAAGAGTTGAGGAGTTAAAGAGGTAAGAATTGTGTTCCTCATGCATATTACGTGTCATATAATTATTTATGAACCATTAGTGAGAACATGCAGAATTTTTATGCTTCTGGCATGCTTAACTACATATTGAACCCCTTCGTAGTTAGAGATGAAATAATGGATTGTACTCACAACATTGTTATGTATGTCATTTTAGACAAGATTAAGCTATTGTTGTTCTTAGCCATGTATGGTGTTTTTGCAAGTGATTCTGTATATAAAAAATTGATATACCCACACTAACAAATTTTGTTCCAAAAAATTTATTGTTAATGACCAAGCAGATAAAAAATTGATGTTATTGTGCTTATGTCAATGTGGTCTTTCTTCAAAATTAAGTTTTTTAACAACATTGTTATGTATGTCATTTTAGACAAGATTAAGCTATTGTTGTTCTTAGCCATGTATGGTGTTTTTGCAAGTGATTATGTATATAAAAAATTGATATACCCACACTAACAAATTTTGTTCCAAAAAGTTTATTGTTAATGACCAAGCAGATAAAAAATTGATTATATTGTGCTTATGTCAATGTGGTCTTTCTTCAAAATTAAGTTTTTTATATGGTGTTTTTGCAAGTGATTCTGTATATAAAAAATTGATATACCCACACTAACAAATTTTTTTCCAAAAAATTTATTGTTAATGACCAAGCAGATAAAAAATTGATCATATTGTGCTTATGTCAATGTGGTCTTTCTTCAAAATTAAGTTTTTTATATGGTGTTTTTGCAAGTGATTCTGTATATAAAAAATTGATATACCCACACTAACAAATTTTGTTCCAAAAAATTTATTGTTAATGACCAAGCAAATAAAAAATTGATGTTATTGTGCTTATGTCAATGTGGTCTTTCTTCAAAATTAAGTTTTTTAACAACATTGTTATGTATGTCATTTTAGACAAGATTAAGCTATTGTTGTTCTTAGCCATGTATGGTGTTTTTGCAAGTGATTCTGTATATAAAAAATTGATATACCCACACTAACAAATTTTGTTCCAAAAAATTTATTGTTAATGACGAAGTTGATTGAAGTCATCTCTGTTGTTTCAGCCGATTTCAAAGGTCTGGAAAGTCTTCAAAACTTTGTGAAGTAGGTGGTTTTTTCTCATCAAACTGACTACAACTTAAATGCCTGTCATTTCAGATGTCATCTTCAGTCTGTGTACTATATTAGGTATACATACTCCATACTGGGTACTGTGTAGTTGCTGACTTACATCTCATGCATGTCTAATCCCTAATGACTACTAACTCCTGCTTTTTGACTAAATACTACTCCCTAGAGTATATGTTATACAAGCTAGCACCATTGGGTGTACCTTCTGTCTATGATGCATAAGTAGGTATTACACATGCTACATACTTCAGTATGTATAAACAGTGACAATGACTATCACAGGTCCAACCTGCTGCATTTTTTTAATAATTTCTTAATTCTTAATTCTAATTCCCAAAACCTAATATTTACTATGTCATCTATGTTCAAAACATCCCACATTGTCCATGTACTGTATTGAAAGCCTGTAGCTTTTTTAAAAACCAAAATTTTTTTAATGAAAATACCATTTTACTGTCACATGCATTCATTATTTCATAAGGGATGTGACTGATTTTTCTATCCCCATTTTTCTGTCACATGTTTTTCTTATTTTTTAAATAGGGGGAAAATAGACATTGGGCATGTTTCTAGGGGCATGTCTGTGTTATGAAGTCGATGGCTGCATTGGAATGACTTCTTCTATATAAATCATATTAGTTTTTAAGGTTTCTCAGTTTTGAGCAATCTGGTATATATTGACGTTCTGAACAACTATAGCATCAATGGAAGGTAGGAAATGTTCAATGATCAAAGATATTGATCAAAGCACTGATATGTGGAGGATTGTTGTACGGGTATTGAGGAGGTGGAATAGTTATCAGAAGGACTCACCAACTCAGTTGTATGCTATCTGTTTACTTCTGATGGATCAAGAGGTCAGTACTTTATATTAACTATACTACATACCTTAGCTTTGATGAATATCCTTACACCATAGTTTCATATTTTGCATGTTTGTTTGCAGGGAAGTAAGATCCAAGCTTCAATCATGAACAAGTATCTCTTCAAGCAGTTTGAGAAAGACCCTGTTGAAGGTCGTTCTTATTTTATTGCAAATCTAGAGGTGATTCCTAATGGGAAGGACTACAAGGCTGCTAAGCACAAGTTTAAACTCCTTTTTAACTCAGCCACTTATGTGAAAGAAGAGGTTGCTCCAATTCCTCAAACTGTTTTCAGCTTCTTTCCTATTAAAGACATACTGTCTCAAACTGTTCAGAAGCATACCATGTACCTATTTGGTGAGTTCTTTGTTTGCTGCCATCTTCTTATTTCACTTTATTCGCCATTTAACTTATACTTCTGTTCTCAGATGTCATTAGTGAGTTGTTTTGTTTGCTGCCATTTGCTTATCTCACTTTATTTCTGATTGAACTTATAATTTTATTCTTAGATGTCATTGGCTTTGTCATAAGTATTTTCCCTTTGGAAGAATATCGTTCAGGATCAGAGGTTAAGAATAAGATACGGGTTACATTGTGTGATGAGAGGTACACGAACCATGTGGTTACTAATTTACCTATTAGATAGCAATGGTGTATTATATTGTATTTAAGTTGTATATACTATGTATGGCAGGGAGAATACTGTCCAGATGGTTTTGTATGATGAGTGTGCGTTAAATCTATGTATGAACGATTTCAATGGTATGCAGAAGCCTATAGTGTTGATTGCTCAGCTTGCAAGGGTTGGTTTTGATGACAGTGGTTAGTTTGCTCTTTCCTCTCATGTTGTCCGTTGTTTTCTTTAATGATGGGTATGCTTGCTGATTAAATATATATACATCATGCTGAAGGTGTACCAGAGGTGTGCAGCTCTTACCATGCAACCAAGATACACTTGAATGGGAAGTTCCCAGAGGTTAAACAATTTCTTGCAAGGTATGGGCTATTAATAATAGAATGTGTGTTTTTATGAGGATTCTTAGGTTAAGCGTTTCTTGAACATTTGGTCCTCACTCCCTATTTATCTGTACATAGTGCTCATAACTTGCCATCACCAATGTTGAATTCATTGAGTGAAAGTGTTGAGTCCCAGAGGTCTAATTCTGCTGTTGAAAGTATTTTGAAGAACACACCCAGAGTCAAAGTATCTGACATCTCTAATCAGGAATTGGTATGTTTCAGAATGAACTTTTCTTTTGATTACTTGTGGGCTTAATGAAAATAAATGAAATGCAATTTGTTGTAGGACAAGTATTTTGCTGTTTTATGTGAGTTTAAGAAATTTGAGACTCGTCATGGCTGGGTTTATGAGGGGTGTGCAAGGTGTGGCACTAAACCAAAAGTTCAGAATGGATCAGCTTCATGTGGCAGCAATTACTGCAAGGGGAAACCCTGTAGCATCCAATCAAAGTATGTTTTTTAAATTAGTTTGGATCAGTTATGGTTATTGTTTTTTCAAAAAGGATGTATGACGGAAAAATTGTTTTGTCTAGGCTAAGGCTTAATTACCTGATTGGTGATGATTCTGGAACTGCATCAGTTGTCCTTTTCGACAAGCATGCATCTGAGCTTATGAAGAAAAATGCAGCTGAACTGAAAGCAGATATTCCTAAGGTTTGTTACTCCTTTTGTTGCAATCAGTTCATTACTTCTTATGTCTTTACGCTTAACTCAATATGTCTAACACTAGGACGAAATTGAGTATGAGTTCCCGAGTGAAATAAACAGCTTGATTGGGAAGAAAATGATCTTAAAGATGAAGTTGAACAAGTACAACAAGGAACACTCAAATTCAAGTGTATCAGTTGCATCATATGCTGAGTGTGCTGACTTAATCGATGAGTTTAATGAAGCTGCTTCTCAGGTTTAGTGACACTGAATCCACGTTAGTTTGAGACTCAGCCTAACTTCATTGTAATCTAATAACTTTTGTATCCTTTCAATGCTTATTAGATTGGAGAGCCAAGTGAATTAGTCAATGATGAGGAGGACGATGTTATCTTCATGAGCAATGCCACTACTGAAGATAAGGGAACAACAGTTACTGACGAATGTGTTATGCTCTCTGAAAATTTCCCCCCTATGGAGTTAGATGGAGTTTCTCTTTCTGATGTCATCCCTCCAGCTCCTTCAAAGGGGAAGAGGAAGGTTATTTCAAAGAAACCTGCTGCCCAAGGTGCAAAGAGTGTCGGAATTGGACCTGATTCTCCAGCAAAATCATCTGCAAAACCAATGAAGGCAATTAAGCAGGAGAAGAATTGAGTAGATTACTCTGCTTCAGTATTTAAATTACGTTTTGCAAGTGTTGGTTGAAGTCAATAGTTTTTTGCTCTTAATGTTGCTGCAATGTCTTTATCTATGTCACTAGTGTAGAATGCACCTTTTTAAGAAGGCAGTGCCTTTTTGTTTTTGTACTGGAGGCTATAACAGCTATTGAATGGATGTTATGTTGATGTCTTTTTGTTTATGTACTGAAGGCTATAATAGATCTTCAATGTATGTCATGTTTTGTTAGTCTTTTTGTTATCAATGATATTAATATTCCACGGCTGTTGAACTTCTTAGAATTTTAATATCAAAAAGCCATGCCATTGATGTCTAATTCTTAAATTATGATGGCAAAAGTTCATTTAAGACAAAGTTAGTAGAATTGACAAGATTGCCACAATGTTATAAACACAATTATCAGTACTAAAACAATCTCAAATATGTTCAAAGTAAAGAGGTTAAGGTTATAGGGTGAAGAGGGTTCTGGAATATTTACTAACACTGCATGATTTCATATTTAGTGCCCATACGGTGATTATGATCTTTGTAGGGTCATCTCTAATATAAATGACATGCTATACTATGAATACACAAGAAATATTATGGTTTTTTAGTTGTTCTGTTATTGCAAGTAGACATATTCTTGCATTTTCAATTCACCATCTATGTGCAGTAAATGTCAAAATATGTCAGAAGGGGTCTGCAGTAGGTGTACCCAACATTTTTTATATCAGAAAGGGTCTTACCAGTTACCATTATGTGTTTGCGCAGGAAATGTCAAAATATGTCAGCATATCTGATTGATAATGGAACAATTTCCTTGGTTCTGTAGCCTCAATATGTTCTACATGTTATGATATGGTTAGACATAATCATGCATCTGGAAGTGGATTTATTCTTACTCTTTATGAGTTAATTAAAAGTCCCATTAATGGTAGTAAAATTTTTAGTATTCGTTGGATATTATTGTAGCTAACCCTTGATATATGGACTTTGGAAATTGGTGGCTATATTGACAATGGGACAGATCTGACCTAATGTGCCTTTTAGACTTCTATGTTTGCACTGTCCATGAAATTACCTTATGGAAGAAACTAGGTCTGCAATAGATGTGATGTTGTAGACATATTGTTTAAGAATTTTTTAAATATCTTCCAACCACACTTTGGCATTATTGGATCAAGTCTTATACTTCAGGATCTTCAAATGGGATATGAGGCAGCTGTTTTGATTGAGTTATTTCATGCTTTCTGGATATGAAAGTGTTCTGAAAAAAGTGGGCATGAGTTACAAGTTTTTGCCTTCCATATTAACCACTCAATTCTGACCCAGCTTGGTGCAACAGTTATGAAGTTCTTTACCATATCAGGTTTGTACTATACTAATTTAAAACATATATCTTGCTTTTTCACTGCTATATCTGTTTTATGTGTAGTATCCTTTCTATTGTGTCATTAAAGTTCCTTCATTTTTTTCCTTCTACTCATGGATAGAAAAAATCCAAATGCCTTTATCCTTTTACTTTCACCTATCATATATAAACTTTCGTCATTACCTAATACAGATTTTAATTAAATCATTTTATTCTTTATAACAAAAATAAATAGAGAGCTACACATTTTATTCTTCATAAAAAAATGTAGATACAAATTGGTGGATTCATGAAAAGCAACGAAATGAGAACAATGGATGCCACTTTACAACATTTAAAATTCAATTGCTTGGCGAGTTTTAAATACTTAAGTTTTAATGATTTAGTCTCTACTTAAATACAGCTCCAAAGATCCCCAGAAAGCATCAGCACAAAATGCTATGGTAGTTGGACCATATATGCCACCACCAATATCGTATGTACTCCCTCTGCTCCCACTGTTTCTTTCTGGGTACTTGTATTTCTAGTATGCATGTTGAAATCATTATGTTTTGCATAGCTTTGTAGTTTGATATACTATCTTATTGTATGTTATAATTATATTATTTATTCATGTCATCTTTGAAACAACACCCTTTCATAGCTGTTAAGAATGATTAGCTTTTGTATAGTTATATGATTACATATATAAACTGACTGTATATGAGATTCCAAAATAATTACAATCACATTTTTCAGATGTCACATGTCTATTGTATATTAATGTAATTATATTTTCTGACAATGCTTTTCCATTACTTATTTCTATCTGTGAACATACATGACATTTTGCATCTTAAAAACTCACTTTTATATGTACATTCCATTTCATAAACTTTTATAATGATTAGCTTTTGTATAGCTCTATCATTTGCTATGTAATCTGACCGCATATAAGATTACTAAATATCATGTTAAAAGGGCTGTTTGATTTTCATAAACTTTGACAAAGATATTATTTTAAATTTTTAAGCTAATGAGGTTTTTCAAAAGCAACTCCACTATAAAATAGCTTAACTATGACAATAAAGGTTGTAAATTTTATGTTCAAAACCTCAGAAAGATGCAGTTGCTTAGGAAATTAATTTCCCCAATTCAATTTTCCATATGCAGATAATGTTTTTCTTAACATTATTTCGTTCATTGCTAACAACCTACTATCTACTTTAACTACCTAACTTCTTCCATTTACTATAGGACATTTGTTTTGATAAACTGGCCAAATGGGGTTATACAATTATGAAAATCATGTATATACTTTAAAAATATATATTAGTTAAATCAAATTTCAGCATATGATGACTAAAAGAAATTTGAAACATTTTTACAATTGTTATTTTACTCAGCAATTTCAACAGAGAAGGAAGAGTGTTTTCTTCTTTTATTTATGAATTAGAAGGAATTGGTTGTATGTTTTGCTTTTAGGTTCATCACTTTTTGTGATCTATGAATCAAAAGCCTTTTAGAATGATTAGCTTTTGCATATGTCTATCATTTGCTATATAATCTGATCGTATATAAGAGTCCAAAATGTCATGTGAAAGGCCTGTTTGATTACATAAACTTCGACTAAGCTATTATTTTATATTTTTATGTTAATGAGGTTTTTGAAAAAGAAACTCAAAAGGATTTATAGCTTAACTATGACAATAAAGGTTACACATTTATAGTCATAAACCTCATACAGATACAATTGCTTTGGAATTTATTTTTCATCCTCACTTTTCCATATGTAGATAATGCTTTTACTTAATAATATGTCGTTTAATAAGGAGACAACATGTACTAATAAATTCCCGCCATTGGAATCCTGCTAACTTTTGCATCTGATTGTGATATATAAGGAAGGTTATTGTATTTTTTTTCTTGCATTTTTTATGTTTGACCATACATATTGTAACATGTATAGGTCAATGGCACACTGGAATTGTTCAATGATAAGGGAGATTCATGGCAGAACTGACATATGTGTATTTTTTAAATCGAATCATTCATTTTGTAAAACCTTTCTACTATAAATCATTATACAACAGCAAATATTGGTTTCTCAGCTAATAAGTTATTGCACATTATTTATGCTCCACCATGTAATATAGACATCTGCATATACTAATTCCATGCAACAATATATTTCAGGTTTGATTTATGATTATGAGACCTCCAATGGTTGCTTAGGTGTGTTGTTTCAAGTGCGTGGAGAAGCAATATGCCGCCAAAGAAAAGAGTGCACGCAAACAATGAGGGAAAAGTTGGGTTTAAAGAACAAGCTAGGAGGAGTGTCTTTGAGGATATTACAAATGTCGTCAATTCTGAGGATTCACCATTTCAATGTTTCAAAGCTCCAGGTATGACAATCTCCAAAACGTCCACTAACAGGTTCAATCCTTCAAATGTGGTTGATAATGGTTGCAACAGTTTTGTTATTGAAGAGAGACTTTTTTTCAGGAGAGTTTGACTTCAGGAATAGTACCATCAGACGCCGAACCAACAGATTTTGTTCTATGGAAATAGATTCTGGCCAGCACAGTGAAGTTCTAACAGCCTCATCAAGTAGTGGGAGAAAACTTTTTAATGCATTTCATGCAACCCGACGCTTGGATTTTAACTTTGATACATCAACTATAGGTAATAAAGTTGTCTTATACTCCAACCACATCGCACACATGAAATTTTTACGGATCAATTAGGCAAAACTTAATCATTGATGTGACATGTAAGAGTACCAATGTAGACATACCATATCTCTAACATGCCCTTTTTATGGTTTTATGAAGGAAAATTTATACTCTACTGAATAAGTTTTAATTATTCTATTATGTTATAAAGGTTCGAGTCCAAATGATATCCTTCAACAGAGTACTTCAACATCTGTATTAACAGAACAAAGATCATTTACGAATTCATCTGCATTAACACAACAATCATTGACCAACCATCGGCCTCTTCAAATGCAATCAGGTTCTCTTTATTTTGGACACAAATTAAGACATTATGTCTCCAACACTTTTATGGAAGAAATTCATTATGTTAGTAACATTTTATTTCATAATATATACTCCTTCTACTGTATTTTTTTCATTATTCATTGAAGCATTTATTTTCATGATTAGGACCTCAACAATATTACAAAGATATTGAGTTCGCATATAATGACCACTTGGGTTCTGATAATGAGGGAAGTGAGAATGAGGCAGAACCAGCTAAAGGTAGTACATCTTTATATCAGGATAAGTGTATGTGTATTTCCTATGGAATATTTACTCATATTACTGGATTCAGATTCAGATAATGATGATGGAGGGACTACAATTGATGTGATCATGGACAATTCAAAAAAGAAAAGAACAAGGAAGCGCCCGTTAATAATTGGTATTGAATGAATTAAGTATAAACTTAGTTGTAAAAGATTATTCATGTCAGTTATTTGCTTTAATTTCCTTTTGTTGTCTATTTTCAGTTCCTTACTTGACCCTTAATTTTCTTTTGTTGACACACATATCTAACGTTGTAGAGTATATGGACGAAGGAGATGCTACTTATATGTGCCAAATTTGTGATGCGAAGATGTGGTATAATGAAAGGGTCCTAAGTCAGAAGAATTCTAATGAACCAATTTTTACAATGTGTTGCCATGGAGGAAAAGTCAAGCTTCCAAAAAACAAAGAGCCTCCATCAGTGTTGTATGATATGTTCTTTGACAAAAACTCAGTTATGTCTAAGAATTTTCATTCAAACATTAGGTCGTACAACAACATGTTTGCATTTACATCAATGGGTGGGAAAATTGACCATGCTAAAAATAATGGTACTGGACCTTACACATTTGTACTGTCTGGACTTAATTACCATCACATAGGCAGCCTTTTACCTGAACATGGAGCGAAACCTGTGTACTCACAACTTTATATATATGACACCGACAATGAAGTCCAGAATAGGATATCTGCAGTGAGGTACGTATAGTATATAAATTAATGTTTCTTAATGACCTTGGGTATGCCGTGATAATTAATGTTCTGTACCTTCAACTGATTTATGTTCCTTCTTTCACAGCAAGCACTTGAACAACACAAGCATTGATCCTACAATTGTAGCTTTAATTATGAATGTGCTGGACGAATTTAATCCGTTTGTGAAACAATATCGAATGGCTGCTGCGATGGTCAATAGGCATAACTCTCATGGGTTGAAGTTACGTCTGATAAGCAGCAGGCAACATGATGGTCGAACACACAATTTGCCCTCTGCTTCAGAAGTTGCAGCGTTGATAGTTGGAGATATTGATATTAACTTTCAACGCAGAGATATTATTGTTGAGGAGTTGTCTGGTTCGCCACAAAGGTTAAATGAACTACATCCATCATATCTACCATTACAGTACCCTCTCCTATTTCCTAGAGGAGAGGATGGTTATAGAGACGATATTCCTCATTTTGAAGATGACCAGTCAGACCCTAATAAATCAAACAAGCGAGTTAGTATGAGGGAATATTTTGTGTACAAGTTGATGGATAGAGATGATGAAGTCTCCGTTGTTTTACATGCTGGGAGACTGTTTCAGCAATATGTGGTTGATGCATATACAATGATTGAGGCTCAAAGGTTGTTATGGGTTAGGACACATCAAAAAGAACTCCGTGCGGATATGTACCAAGGTTTGTCCGATGCTTTATTCAGTGGGGAGAGAAGTGCGTCAGCTACCGGGAAACGAATTGTTTTGCCTTCGTCATTTACAGGTGGAGCACGTTACATGATCCAGGCTTATCAAGATGCCATGACAATATGTAGGTTTGCTGGGTTTCCAGATTTGTTTATAACGTTTACGTGCAATCCGTCGTGGCCTGAGATATCAAGATACTGTCAAAGTGCTTCTATGTCTGCTGCAAATAGGGCTGATATATTATCCAGGATTTTCAGACTCAAACTAAGGGCTTTAATGAATGTCATTAAGAAAAAGAAAATATTTGGCAATATTCGTGCAGGTACATATTTGTTTAGAGATTCAATCTTTATGCTTCTATTTATATTATTGACATTTTGTTTCAAATACATAAGACTTTAATGAAATATTGTTTATTGAGGTTCAACTTTGTCATGCGTTTTTTATATACATTCAATCTTCAAGCTTTAATTTATGTCAACAAGTAACTGAGGTTTATTTTTTGTTGTGTTTGTTAATTACAGAAGTTTATACAATTGAATTCCAAAAAAGAGGTTTGCCCCATGCACACATCCTCATATGGCTTACAGAATGTGACAAAATTAAAGATCCTGTAGATGTAGACAAAATCATATCCGCTGAAATCCCAGATGTAGAGTCTAATCCACAGTTGTATGAGCTGGTACAGAAATTCATGATGCATTCTCCTTGTGGGCATCTAAATCCAAAAGCACAATGTATGATGGATAAGAAATGCAAGAAGTTCTTTCCTAAGAAATTTAATGAAGAAACAATTATTGATCAAGAAGGTTTTCCTACCTACAGAAGAAGAGATGATGGCAAGTCTGTTGAAGTTAAAGGCATTCTGTTGGATAACAGGTTTGTGGTCCCATATAATCCTACATTGTTGTCTATGTTTCATGCTCACATCAATGTTGAAAAATGTAATCAGTCTACTGCTATCAAGTACCTATTCAAGTATATTAGTAAAGGGAATGATCGTGTCGTAGCCTCAATTTATGATAGTGACCAAAATGGAAATTCTGATAGATCGTTCGATGAGATTCAACAATATTATAATTTTCGTTACATCTCTGCATGTGAGGCAGCTTGGCGTATATTTGGTTTTGATATCCATCATAGGTTCCCCCCAGTGGAAAGGTTAAGTTTTCATCTGCCAAACCAACAATGTGTCATCTATTCAAACACTGATGATGTTGCTGAGATTCTGGATAAGCCAAGAGTGTGCGAGTCTATGTTCCTTGCTTGGTTGAACCAAAACAAAGATGATGGTTTTGCAAACACACTTTATTATTATGAGTTCCCACAATATTATGTGTATCATCGTAGGCAACGAATCTGGAAAAAAAGGAAAAGAGGATTTGCAATTGGACGACTTACTCATACTTCACCTTCATCTGGAGAACTATATTACCTCAGGATCTTATTAACTAAAGTAAAAGGACCATCATCTTATGAGGCTATAAGGACAGTTGATGGTGTCGTACACCCAACATATCGTGCTGCATGTATTGCATTGAGATTGTTAGATGATGACACTGAGTTCATTTCTGCTTTGAAGGAAGCTTCGTTTTGGGCAACAGGTCGTTTATTGCGTAGGATGTTTGTGAGCATGTTACTATGTAGCTGCCTTAGTCGACCTGAGATAGTTTGGAAGGAGACTTCTCAAATTCTGTCTGAAGATTTATTATATATCCCACGTCAAGACCCTATGTCATCAGGTGTGTTCATATTCATTACAGTTTGTTTCAATTTACAATTTTTTTACATGTATTTTCTTCATTGTATGTTTCTACTTTTGTAGGCATTGAGATATCATCATCAGAGAAAGTGGAAGCTGCTCTTACTGAGATTGACAATTTGTTACAGCTAAATGGAAAAAGTAATTCGGATTTCCCTTCCCTCCCAGTGCCTTCATTAGTCAGGCATATTGATGTTGGTAATCATTTAATTCGTCAGGAATTAAATTATGACAAAGTTCAGCTAGCCAAGCAAGCAGTAGAGATAATCAAGGCGTTGAATTCGGAACAGAAAGCTATTTATGATTCAGTTATGTTAGCACTTAACTCAGGTGTTGCTGGGTTTTTCTTTGTATATGGTTATGGCGGAACTGGGAAAACCTTCCTGTGGAGTGCATTTACTTCACAACTTCGGTCAAAAGGTGAAATAGTGCTGACTGTTGCTTCAAGCGGTATAGCAGCCACATTGCTACAGTCTGGAAGGACAGCTCACTCGAGGTTTGCAATACCGATTGCAGTGAATGAAGATTCAATGTGCAATATCAAGCAAAATTCTAACTTAGCTGAGTTGATCAAGGCTACTAAATTGATTATATGGGATGAAGCACCAATGGTTCAACGTTTTTGTTTTGAAGCATTTGACAGAACTTTAAAGGATATTATGCGTTGCAACAAACCATTTGGTGGGAAGGCTATATTGATGGGTGGTGACTTTCGCCAGCTATTACCTGTTATTCCAAAGGGATCCAGAGCTACTATAGTGAATGCTTGCATTACTTCATCATATTTGTGGGATTCTTGTACAATTTTTCAACTCACAAAAAATATGAGACTATCATCTGTATTGAATCAAGATAATCAAAAATTAAAAGTCTTCTCGGAATGGCTTCTCGCTCTAGGTGATGGTAAATTAGGTTTTCCACATGATGGCATTGCAGAGGTTGAGATTCCTGATGAATTCCTTATTCAGAATTATGAGGATCCTTTGCATGCTATTGTATCAGTGACATATCCAGGCTTGCTGGAAAATTTTAGTTACTCAGATTACTTCAATAGCCGAGCCATTTTATGCCCCACGATTGAGAGTGTAAACCATGTAAATGAGTACATGTGCTCTTTATTACCTGGTGAATTGATGGAGTATCATAGTTGCGACACTATTTGTAAGTCATCTCAAGAGGTTGAAGGATTTGAAGATCTGTACACAACGGAGTTTCTGAATAAGATTAATTGCTCAGGTTTGCCTATGCATAGTCTTAATCTCAAGGTTGGAGTACCGGTGATGTTGTTAAGGAATATAGACCAATCTATTGGGTTATGCAATGGTACCAGGTTACGCATCACACTTCTTGGGAAAAATGTTATTGAAGCAATTACATTAAATGGGTCAAGCCGAAATCAAAAGGTCCTACTTCATAGAATGGATATGAATCCTTCAGATGGTAGTCTTCCTTTTCGGATGAAGAGAAGGCAGTTTCCTATTGCTTTATGTTTTGCAATGACAATTAACAAAAGTCAAGGGCAATCTTTGCAAAATGTTGGATTATATCTGTCAAAGCCAGTGTTTACACATGGCCAATTATATGTTGCTATATCAAGGGTTAAGGATATTGCAGGTTTGAAAATTCTTATTCATCATGGGAGTAATCAGGAAAAGCATACAACAACAAATGTCGTTTATAAGGAGATATTCAGAAAGATAGATCAGTATTCAATACATGATGTGAATACATCTAACCATTAGATTTTTTTTTTTGTTTTGGTGAAAACCTTTTGTTGTTTTATGTTTTTTTAGTTGATGCAATACTTGTAATATGTTGACGACGAGTCTGTTTTTGGTGGCCGATTGAACTATGCAGGGATTTCCCCCCTTTTTTGTGTACTTCATGTTTACTTTTTGTAGATGGCTATCTGAAATATGTAGACGGTGTGTTGTAATATAATGTCTTTCCTTGGCTGATGAAAGGATGTTTGATTTCGTGCTACTACTTTTGTTGGTAACATTCGATGAGTGGAAGGTCAGTATATGTTTATATGTGATGCGATTGATGAACCCGCGTAAAGCGCAGGGGGGAGTCTGTTGAAGTAGGGTATGAAAATTAATGTTGGATCAGTATGTTGCTCCAGCGCAACATGTGGTGCAATTGTTACTTTTTTACCTTTTTGCTACAATGTCAACTTTTGCCTATTTTAATTTCTTCTCACCTTTAATGCAATAATTGTAAAAGACATCATGTTCACATACTTTATTATATGTTGGCATGTTCTACTTTTTGCCAAGGTTTATCTGACTTATGTGGAGGATATTTTTTGCAATGCTATGTTGTGGTTTGCCAATGAGCGAATGTTAAGTTCCATTGCACTGTTTTTGTTTCTTTAAATTGTTAGAATTGCAGGTAAGTATAGGCTTTGTTGTTACGCGGTCCGTGCACCCGCGCAACGCGCGGGGGGAGTTTTTGCTTGTTATCTAAAGAAGGTAATAGATCTTCACATGGATATGTAGATATACCGTCACTATAGATTCCAATTTATTCTAATATATTATTTTATAAAACCAAATAGTGTATAAAATAAAATATTGTGCATAATTAATGTTTGTAAATAAGTTGGAGAACAAACGATGATCCGTGTATTTCTTAAAGAATTAATTGATAAATCAAATAATATGGTTATATTTTCAATTTTTCCCTTTTAATAATTAAAGGATATGTAGGTAATTTGACTTAAATTTTAAATTCTTAATTATGACACATAACCTGATATAATTTGTCAAGTTCAGTGACTCAAATTAAAATTTAGATAATTTAACCATCTTTTTATATGAGATTTTCGATGCAAAATATATGAGGAGAATACATATATCCTATAATAGAAGGTCATTGTGTAATTAGAAGCGTATCGAACATTTAAAATATCTGTTCATAACATTTATACTATTGAAAGCAGACAAAGTGATGAGAAGCAAATTGCTTTCAAACACTCAATTAATTATTTAATATTAAAATATATTTTTTTTTCTTAAATTTATAATTTTTTATTATCAAACTATCCCTTATGTTTTGCCGAAAAGATATACATTTCATTAAAGTATTAAAGATGTTCACATAATGTTACAAAATAAAAACATGACCCAAACAGCCAAACCCAAATACAAGCATAAAAGATTCAAATTAAAACAAGACACCTAAACGGCCTAAGCCCAAAACACTAAAACCTTAAGCTCAAAATAATACCACCAATACAAACTCTAACTCTAGCTCAAAGATAAAGAGCTATATGTGTCACTGCTGCCTGAAAAGTCAAGAGACACTGACAACAATGTCAAAAATAAGGGATGTATTATTAAAGAACCACTCTTTCAGTCTCATACTTGTTGATTTCCTATTTACTATTATCAAGAGAGTATAGACCTAATCTACACACAGTCGCTGCCACGTAGAAAGAAGAAGTAGCCCTGAAAAGTTTCAACCAGCACCACCAACCACCACACAACCCCGAGCCACAAGATTTATGAGGACCACCCAAAAACCGAACCCATCTAACATAGATCGAAGAGGAAGAGACAAGATACCATATTAGATCTGCTGTGAGAAAGAGAGAATCCTTAGTGCTGACAAATCAGCAGATGTTGATCTCCCAGTCATGGGTTCATCAGGGAAAAGCATAAAGAAATGCAAATCACCATCAAGCTTATGACTTCCTAGTCGCCCCAGCAGTAAACCCATCCCCTAGCCAGACGACCTTCCCTCTGGCGAGCCTCGGAGAGAGAGGTGCTGGCACCCCAGCATGAAGTGAATGAGAGGAAAGAAAAGCCTTTAAGGTGGAGAGAAAACGTGAGTGCCCCGTTGTTCTTGACTTTAAAGTTTAAAATTCAAACTATTCCTATTAATTGTATATATTATGGTAATTTCTATTAGTACTAGTTTCAATGTAAATTGCTAAAGAATATATTTCAGAAAAATCAACACAGTTTTTAAATAACTCAATCAACTAGTTTTTTTATAATTTTTTTATAAATTTGTTATCTTACTCATATATTAAAATTAATAGAGTGTCTGTTTGGATTAACGGTAAAAACTGCTTTTAAAACGTGATTTACGTTATACGAGGTAACTATACGAGATGAGTTTTATTTTGACCTACGTAAACGTGTTTTTTAAATACCAACTCAAAGAGACCCAAAATATTATTATTCTTGAAAGGTTGAAAGTATTATCCCTTTCCAAGTATAGGATGAAATGGCCAATAACCCATATAGTTGAGTGCCATCAAAGTTCTATAAATGTTGGTCGATTTTACTTATAAAATTCATGCCATCGTGACCTGCCCCATTAAATCTCAGGGGAAAAAGAGTAAGATGAAACAACGTGCCGTGTTAGATGACATTGGTGGATAGGCGGAAAAGATGGAATCAAAACAATCCAAACAGTGAAGCATAGGCTCCTTGTCCCGTTGGCTTCTTCCAATATCTAATTATTGAAATGTTTAGATAGTCTTTATAATTATTTTTCAATCGTAATTTATGGAATACGAGATAGTTTTACGGTATATGATGTAGTTTTTACGGTCTACGAGGTAGCTTTACGATCTACGAAGTAAATATGTGAATGAGTTTTATCTTGATTTACATGAATCAGATTTATATTAAGCTCGATTCAAACCAAACAAGCATAGCTTTTTAACCAAAATTGCATAAAGAATCTTAGGATACCAAGTATTATTAAAAATACAATAATTAATTTAGGATATTGAGTTTAGAAAAATACCTGAAAGTGTTAGATGTATTTTAACCTAATTATAAGTACAAGTGAATAATAAAAATGACATAAATTATTAAATAATAAATAATAGTATAAGAATTAATAATATTATTAATTTCTAACATTATTAAAGCAGTCCATTAGAATTATTTTGGTAAAAAAAAATCTATTAGAATCATTAGAAATATGTAAAGCCTTCACTTTTGCGGCATTCCAGACAAATCTTATCACGTCTTAACTAATCCTGCGTGGTTATCTTATCTCTTTAAAATATTTTATTTCATCCCTTTTTTAATTATAAGACATTTTTCTATTATTTATATATTTAAAAATATAAAGAATTTTGGTGTTTTCTATGAGTAATTTATTGAGCTTTTTTTTTGAAAAATATGTTTGATAAATATTTTAAATGAATGAAAGTTTTATATTTTTATGATTAAATTGCCCTATTAAATAAAGGTAGACATAGAAAGAGTATGCAATTTTTAATGATGTTAATTATTTTATTGAGATAAAAATTAGTTATAAATACCTTATATTTTTTTAAAAAAAAACGAGTATATGATATTAACTATTAACTATTAATCAAATTAAGTATGAGTTCAATGTAATATAATAATTACTTATAACTTTACGAATTGTATGATCTATTAAAATTTTTATATTTATAATTGATGATTATTAGAATAGCTGTTGTATTAAGGTCATAAAAACTGGGTATTTTTTTCCCAACGCTGTTGGATTGTATATAGAAATTAATTTAGTCCATCGAAAAAGGAAATTGATTTATAAAAGAGTTATTCCGAAAAAAATAAATAAATAGTGACATATATATTTTCGTGTTTATATGATGTGTCATCACGAAATTTAAATTCATTTGCTTATATTCATTAAATCCATTATTCCAATCAAATCTTTGCATATTTGATTTTTATTACTAATGATATTCTAACATAATTTTAAATTATATCCATATAAATATTTATTATTACAGTTATTAATAATATATATGTATAAATATAAAATTATATACTAAAATTTGCTTCTAAGAAAATATTCTGAATAATCCATTTGCTTCTTGCCTTCTACAAATATTCTGCAAAATGGGGACGTTTCCAGCTACGGACATCACACCTTCACCGGAAGGTGAAAACAGACCGCTTCGACGACACGACACATATTATCATTCAAGAAAGTTACTTACTGCAAATCCAAGATGAAGATAATGGTGGCGATCAAGAGAGTAGTAGATTACGCAGTTAAAATCAGAGTCAAACCCGATAAGGTGCGAACTAAAATTGCCTCAATGGCTTACAATCGATTTACATTTCAGGCTGTCGCAATGTTTTTAGTTGTAAAACGAAGCAATGTTGCAGACAGGTGTGGAGACGCAGAACGTGAAGATGTCGATGAACCCTTTCTGCGAGATCGCGCTCGAAGAGGCTCTTCGGATTAAGGAGGCTAAATTGGCGTCGGAGGTCGTGGCGGTGAGTATGGGGCCCTCCCAGTGTGTGGATACTCTGAGAACTGGTCTTGCGATGGGTGCAGATAGGGGTATTCATGTGGAGTTCAATCAAACTCTTTACCCACTCTCTGTGGCTAAGATCTTAAGGGCGCTTGTGGAGGTTGAAAAACCTGGACTTCTACTTCTTGGTAAACAGGTACTACATCTGTGTTTTGATATAATGAAATTCTTGAAAATTTTTGGGTAGTTTAGAAACTGTAGTTATATATGCATGACAAATAGTGGATTTGATACTGTTTAGGATTATGAATTGAAGGGAAAAGCACACTTCTATTCTACTATGTTTTATTTGATTATATATCATGTCGCAGTTTTCTAAAAAGTTTTAATATTGTCCTAATGACCAACTTTATAAATTATTAATCCCAAGTTATGATGTGACAAAACACAATCCTTTGCGGCCAAACATTGGGATAAAGTACTCTCTGTGCATCTTGTATGCTGGTGTTTTTCCTTCCTAGCAATCCTAGATTTTTCTTCTTCTGGGGAGTGGGTCTAAATAACGCAGTAGTGCTTTCATTGTCAAATACAAGGCCTTATAATATCCAAATACAACGAAGCAACAGCAGAAAATCAAACAACAGCAACAAACACACTAAATAAGACTAATAGAACACATAATGATGAAGACTAAAATCAAAACGCTACCAAACCAAAACAGCAGTTAATCAATTCCTTCAGGATCCTCCTCACAGGAAACTGATGAAGTATGGTCAAAAGGGGAGCTTGTTGGGATGTCAAGTATGAGTGGAATTGACTTGTTATGGGGAGATGAAGTTGGTTGGAGATAAGATATATAATTGAACAAAACCTTAAAGATTTAGGTTAATATTTGGTGTTGAGTTCACTTATACTCATCATCTTGTTGTTTAAAGATTTGATGCCACCAACTTTTGAAAGATGATACCTTCTATTCTATGCTGTCAAGTATAATTCTAACTGTCAAGTATACTTGAAAAATTATACCTTCGTTTCCATTAAATATATACCTTCTATGAAAGATGATACTTTAGTTTCCATTAAATGTGTTCTTGAAAAATTTATATATGGTTGGTGTTTGATACTTGATTCTATTAAGAATATTTGGATGATTATCTGACATCCTTTTTTCTTTTTCTTGTGCTGCTTACAGGCCATTGATGATGACTGCAATCAAACAGGGCAGATGATAGCAGGGCTTCTCAACTGGCCTCAAGGGACTTTTGCTTCAAATGTTAGTCCATCTTCCTGATTTTTGATTAAGTTGTTCCTTGTTCTCTCTCTCTAAGGCCAGAGTTCCATGTTCATTACTGACACTTTCATATGCTCTGATTTGCTTGAGTGACATAATTGTATTGGACAGTTCATATTTGTGTTCCATGTTCATTACTTCCTTTGTTTAACCCATGCAAGTATTTTATTTGAACACCGGTTGTGATAATGGATTTCCCTGAACCTCCAATCTGATTTCTTGAATTAGCAAATGTTTTCTCTATGTTCTCTATGTTTGTTTCCTACTTTGCATGTGAATATCCCTCCTTATTTTATTAGGAATAATGCTGCTGAAGCCTCCCAAAAATCATTAAACTTGCATCATTTGATTTTTTTTTAAACCCTAGATCAGGGAGCACAAGCATTAAGTTGGATATAAAACTAGGAAGTTGGATGAAAATTAATTGATATGAGAAGTTTCTTTCATATGGCATCGGTTGCAATGGCTCAGGAAAAATCTGCCCTTGTGAAAATATGCAGTCTCCATCTGACTAGATGGGTTTGTTGTTTTTTTGGTCTCTACATTATTGCTCTTGATAATTATTCGTCTTATATCTGTCCTTTTGTCAATATTTTTCATCATTTATTTCTCAAACTCTGAAGTATTTCAGAATACCTTTTGTCATAGTTGCATCTTTCTAGTCCAAAATTACCAGGCAACATGTTATCGACCAAGTAATGAGCTTAGTCTGAGCCATTGGAATGAATTCTGTGTTAGTCACTTTGCTTCTATGGTAAAATGTAGGTCAACCTTCTAGATTTTAGATTGGGAGATGGATATGGATTTTTTTTTCCTTAATGTATTCAGTATTCATTAAGTTGTGCTATTGATGGATAGCTAAGAGGGATGGCGAACCCTACCCTGTTGAGGTGGGAGAACCAACCCATTTAAATACCCCATTGAGCATCTCATTCTACTTGATGTGGGACTTGGTATCCCATACTACCAAGTCTCAATCAGCTATGCTTCAGCAATTTTGCTAGAGAACGTACACAACAAAAAGTTTAGTTCAAACACGTACTCAGTTGTCTGATTTACGCTAAAATATTTGATTCCTATACATCTTGTGTCGGAAAGAATTTAGCTGTGCCTCTCATGCAGATTTGTCTTCTGTGCCTTTATAATGATTTATTAAGTTATTTTTTGACATGTAATTGAACTATTTTGTTACTGGCTGCTTCCTCCCTGTAGGTTATCCTTGATAAGGAGAAACAGGTAGCTACAGTGGACAGAGAGGTAGATGATGGTATTGAGACCCTCTCTTTGAATTTACCAGCGGTAATCACGTAAGTATTAAACTTTCACGCTTTTTAAGCACTGTATGTTTTATCACAGTAATGCAGGTTCTTGAAATGCTTTGCCCTTTTTACCTTCCCTCCCTTTGGTGCATTTGTGTGTGCCTTGGTGACCTAAGACGCGTTTATTTTTATTTTCATCTTGTTTCTAAATTTATTTATTGGATAAAATTCAAATATACATTCAATCCTTGACAAAACTGAAATCTTGAAGGGCTTCTGAATCTTTTTTCCCCTGTATCATTCATTTCTCAAGTGATTTTTGATAGAGCACAATGGCGCCGTGCATCCATGTAGCCGATCCCCCTTAGTGGGATAAGGCTTTGTTGTTGCTGTATTCATTTCTCAAATGAGATGTAGTGCCTTACTGAACAGTAGTGAGTGCACGTGTGCATCTCTATATTTTAGGACGAAACTTAGGTCCTTTTACTCATATCTGTTAGGTCCAATACTCCAGGACAAAACTTAGGTCCTTTTACTCATATCTATTAGGTCCAATACTCCATTTAAATCTCAGCACACAGATCTATCCAGTAATCTGTGTCAATAAAATCCTTTCCACTCAACCTCAGCACAATACTAATTTTTAAACGGTATGAGAGTGATCAAAGTTTGCCGTGGCATAGTGTTTGTGTGTGGATCTATCCAGTAATCTGTGTCAATGTTGTTAGTGTCTGTGCCGCATAAGCTATTACTATTAATGTTATAATATAATAACAGAACAGTACTGAAGTTAATAAGTATGATTTAATTCTTGACATTCTTCTTGCTGCAGCACTGATCTGAGACTGAACCAGCCGAGATACGCGACGCTTCCCAATATAATGAAAGCAAAATCGAAGCCTATAAAGAAGTTCACTCCGCAGGAGTTGAATGTGGAAATTAAATCTGATTTGGAGGTTGTTCAAGTTACTGAACCCCCCAAGAGAAAAGCTGGGATACTTGTTTCTTCTGTGAATGAGCTCATTGACAAGCTCAAAAATGAAGCTAATGTCATCTGATCATTCTCTGCTTGTGTTAGCTCCAAGCTCAGTTACTGCTCGCTGTAGAGTTATTACTAATCCGCCATGCACAGACACTTTCAAGGAAAAACAAAAATTGTGCTTTTACCTGATATGTGGGATACCCTTATTAGATGTGACATTTGAAATTATATATGAATGCTTTAGATTTTATTGAGTTGCGGTTGTGAAGATGATGATGAAAACAGATTATTAGTTGTGAAAGCTGTCCTCTCTCTTTAAAATAAATGCTAGAAAGATACAAGTGTCTGAGTTTGATCCCAAAAAGGGTACTGTTGGGAGGGTTGTGTCGGGCAGTGATTTATCTTATGCAGATGATGATGAAAACAGATTATTAGTTGTTGGAGGATTGAACTAAGGTTCGAAAACCTGCTGAGAGAAGTTCCTATATCTACTACTTGACATTGTCTCGAATAAGGTTGTCTCTAATGGAAGGTTACAAGTGCTTAACAAAAAAAGAAAAACAAGGGCACGACATGATAAAGGCCCTTCTAAAGGAAAAAGACAAAAACAAATTAAAGGTATGCAAGTGCGTTGGATTTTACTCTCGTTTTTATGCTTACTACAATCCTTTTAAGTTGACTTTTTCCACTTTATCTTCCATCTTGAGTCCTCTAGTGAGCATACATAACAGTATGAACAAGGGAGATGAAGATTTGAACTTTGAACAAAGAGCACGAACGATAAAAAAGGAAATAGCAAAAATGAAAAAGAAAAAAGAAAAGAAAAGAAAAGAAAGGGACAAAGAGAATGAAGTGGGAAAGCATGACTTGTTGCTTGGTAATTCACTTAAGAGAGCACTAAAATTAAAAGTAAATAAAATTTGGTGGTGAAAATTAACAAATTGTTTCACTAAAAATATATAAAATAAGTAACGTAAGAAAATAAAACAATGTAGCAACAAAGGAAATAAATAAAAATGTAAAAATACAAATATTAAAATCCAATGACACTTGTGTTCATCCTCACTACTCACTAGCCTGCACTCCACCCACAAATCTACAAAATGATAGATGGAGGCCAATAAGGACAACAAATAAAAATGGGCGAGAGGGAAAGGCTTCACCTTGAACATGATTTTTGGTGACTTTTTGGCTAGAAGCTTATATATATAAAAGCTGCATTATAGAAAATGAGAGAAAATTTCCTTGCCGCCTACTGCAGTGAGTCTTGACGAGTGAACACCCCTGTTGCCCACTGCAGCGGAGGAGACAGAGAGTATAATCTATTTTGAGCAATGAGAGAGCGAGAGCGTGATAGAAGCAGGGAAAGGAACACTGAGCGAGGAAACATAGTGGAGTGCCATAGTTGTCGAGAAGAGGATAAACAACCACGACTTTTAAAGAAGATGCAGCTACTCCTGCCATGAAAAGTGTGCTTAAGGAAGATGCAACTACCCCAGTCTTTGAACGTGTGCTTAAGGAAGGCCCTTCCTCACCTCCATGGGAGCATCGCACCACGAAAAAGGTGAAGATAAATGATGATTTAGATGGTGCCACCTCCATGGAAGTTTATATTACATTCCCCACTCCCACTCCTAACACCCACATCTCAGAAACCCAAACCTCAACACCGGAACTTCTGCCTGAGACACAGATGATTCCACCCTCCATGGTTAATGAAGACGTCGGTATGAACAGAAACAACTGTTCCACTGTCAAAACTATACCCTCCTTTAAGGATAAACTATTAAATGCGGATAATAGTCTGGAAAAAGAGGATGATGATGAAGTGACACTTAAACAGGGGGATGTCACTATCGGCATGAATGGAAACGTCCCAACGATCAATTTTGCAAGTCACATTCTCTAGGTTTTGAACAAACGAATGGGGTTAGCCATCCTAGTTAAACTTCTAGGATGTAAGATAGGATACCGGCAGCTTCTTCCTAAACCCCAAAACTTCTGAAAGCCAAAAGGGAAGCTTCATGTTACAGATTTAGATGAAGATTGCTTAATTTAAAGATGATCTAGATTTCCAGAATGCACTCATTAATGGTCCTTGGGTGATCTACGGACATTACTTGATTGCACAGCCATAGTCTCCAACTTTTAAACCCCACGAACATGTTATCAATCATGTGATAGGTTGGGTTCGCTTACCAAGGTTGCCAACCAGATATTATCACAAGAACATCATTCGATCAATCGGTAGTGTCTTTGGGGAGGTCATTAAGGTGGATTATAATACTGAATCTGGTGATAGAGGTAAATTTGCAAGGTTGGTAGTGCTGATAGACCTCACAAAACCTCTTACATCTAAGATTTAAGTAGATGGTGAAACTATTTATGTTGAATATGAGGGGCTTCCCTCAATTTGCTTCTATTGTGATAGATATGGGCACTAGGAAGGAGCTTGTCTGGCGAAAAAACCAACAACTATCGGAGATGAAGTACAAAACGAAGGCCCTTTAGTGGCGCATGAGATGAAAGCAACAGAGGATGCGTATGAAACCCACCAATTTGGTGCTTGGATGTAGGTACAACATAGGAGGAGACCATATGAAAAAGCTGGCAAAAAGGATGAGAGCCAAGCACACAGAACCCTTCCAACCACATCGCGATACGATGTCCTCAATGAAGTAACAACCTGGGAAGAGAAGCACAACAAATTGTACGATAGTTTCAGCCCTTCCACTAATGTTGAGGCACCTGCAATTCGAAAAAAAGGGTAAGAGCAAAGGCCACAAACAAAGGCAGATCCTACTATTAGACAAAAATATATTCAAGGGGTGGTCCCCAATAGGGACAGCATTTTCCATTCATCCTACTATAGATTCTCGCAAGCCCAAACCACGTTGCTAGGAGGAAACCATATGGCAATCATAGTGCCAGATGATAGGGCCCCACTTCGCACCCAAGACACCTCCTTGATTCAACAAAAGGATCAAGCCCAAACTTCAAACCTAGGTCAGGCCCACTCCCATTACAAGCCACCAGATCCATAAGCTTGGAGCCCAACCAAATGACTTTGCAACTGGACCTTCAGTTAGAACCTTGAAAGAAATAGCACGTGGGATTAAAGATGACTAGCACCATACTGAATGATGACATTGCCATGCTTATAGAGGGATTTGATTTTGACTCTACCCCTTTAAATTTATTTTATCTCTATTATCACTTGGAATTGCCAAGGGTCTCTTGATAAGAGATTTCCCTATATTTTTAATTCTTCTGGAGATAATTATAAGCCTACCATTTTTGTTATAGTGGAAGCTCGTATCTTCAAAATCAAAGTCGATAAAGTCATTAAGGAGGAATATGGGTGCTATAGTCTGACCAAGTGGAGCTGCATGTAATCAGCAACCACCTTTAGTTTGTCCACATGGATCTCCACTTTACTACCTCCAACATCAGATTCTTGTTCATTGTTGTTTATTGTAGCCCACACTTCAGTATGCGAAAATTCCTATGGGAAGATCTATCCAATTTGGCCCTTTCACAACATACTCCTTGGCTGCTACTAGGGGATTTTAATGCCACCGTAAACCAAAATGAAAGAAAAGGCGGATCTGGGCGATTGACCAATGGCTGCAACTTCTTTAAATCCTTTATTCACCAATATGGATTATTAGATTTAGGGTTTAATGGACCGCAGTACACCTGGAGACGAGATACATTACTTGTAAGACTAGATTGAGCACTTGGTAATCTATCTTAGATGAATAATTTTGGCTCCTGTTGGGTAGATCATTTGCCCAAGATAATTTCTAATCACAGGCCTACCCAGATTCATTTGGGTTTTGGAAGCAAGAAAATTCAAACTGATAGGCCCTTAATATTTTTAGCATCATAGGTAACCCACTCTGATTTCACAAGTCTGGTCCAAAAGAATTGGAGTCCAAGCCATAATATTGTGGATAATATTAGGGCCTTCTCATCTGCGCCCCAAAATTGGAACTCTAAGGTCCTGTTTGGTATGAGGCATTGTGGGGAAGAGATTGAGATTGAATTAGGGATTACGTCAAAATATATCATTTGGTATGAGAGATTACAGATAACTAAGGATTAGGAGTCACACGAAAGTGGGATTGCTACAAAGCCACCTCCCCCTAGTATTGTGTTTTCAATCCCTAGACTGTAAAATTGTAGAGACAAAAATATCTTTGATTAAAATATTTTTTGGACAAAAATAATCCCTGATTTTAACCAAGAATCCATCATTCTCACATAATCACAAGGTTCTGAAACCCGGATCGGATTGGCCAATCGCCGTAAAACCGATCCGGTCCGGAAACCGGTCCAAACCACTACTTTTTTATAAAAAATTCAATTTTTTTTAATTTTTTTTAGAATTTCATATTAATAAACTTAAAATATTCAATTTTTCACTGGTTTGGCCTCGATTTAGCTCCGGTTTGACTTCAATCTGACCCATTGACCCTTAACCCAATACGTTAACCGATTCAATGACCGATCTAGGTTTCAAAACCTTATATAATCACTCTCTCTGTTTTTTTCTTGTTAATGATATACTTAGTGACTATTAATAAAATTATTTCCTCTAACTATTACTTCGTACCAAACATATTTTTAAAGCATCAATCTCAATCCTAATCCCAATCCCAATCCCAATCCTAATCCTAATCCTAATCTCAATCCCAATTCATCAGAATTAAGTGGCTAGGGTCTTTAGCTCAATCGGTGCGAGGAAAATAAGAGTCCTTTCTCGCCTTAAAGGGATCCAGAGCAAACTCGAAAATTCCATAGATCCCTCTTACCTTTACAACCTCGAACAGAGCTTGTGAGAGGAATTTGAGGAAATATGCCTCCAGGAGGAACTTAGGTGGATCCAAAAGTCAAATTCAGATAGATTATGCTTGGGAGATCGAAACACCACTTTCTATCACACCAGAGCTTTGATTAAAAGGCGACGACTTTGGATTATTCAACTCAATTCGAAGATGGAGCTTGGATTAATGATGAAAAACACCTCTTGGAGTTGGCTTGGAACTACTATATTTGCCTCTACTCCGTAGAGGATACTCACTCTGTCTCTTACGATCCCAAAGGTGCGTTCCCTCCTATGTCTCAGTTAGACCATGACTTGCTTAATCGCTCTATCAGTACTGAGGAAGTAAAGAACACCCTTTTTGCAATGAAGCCAGTAAAGGCTCTTAGGATAGATGGTTTACACGCTCTCTTCTTCTAGAACCAGTGGGACACAGTAGGTCATAGCCTCTCCTCTTTTGTCCAACACTTATGGCTTGGTGGAAACTTAGATCTGTATCTTAATCGAACTCTCATCTCTTTAATCCCCAAAATTCACAACCCAAGCTCCATCTCTGCATTTCGCCCAATAGGAGTATCATTGACAGCATTATAATTGCTCAGGAAATTGTTCATTCTATGAGGAAAAAGCAGGGCAAGAGTGTTTGGATGGCCGTAAAACTTGACCTCGAAAAAGCCTTCGATCGCCTTCATTGGGATTTTATAGAAGAACCTTAACAGACGCTTGCTTTCCGGAGGTATTAGTCAAAGTAATTATGCTTTGTATCACAACCCCAATGATGCAAGTAATGTGGAATGGTAAACCATCTACTCCCTTCCAACCCAAAAGAGGAATTCATCAAGGGTATCCTCTTTCTCCCTATATCTTTGTTCTCTGCATGGAAAGACTTTCCTAATCTATCTAGGCTGCGGTTGATGCCGGTGAATGGAAAATAATTAAAATAGGTCGTCATGGTGTTTCCCTCTCTTAGTTTTTGCTGATGACCTTATCATACTTGGTCGCTCTACAAGTGCTCAAGTACAAGTAATGAAGCGTGTTCTCACGGCCTTTTGCTTATCATCTGGACACAAAATTAGTGATTCTAAGACAATGGTTTATTTCTCCAAAAATATTAGTTCAAGCTGTAAGAGAGCAATTTGCAACCAGCTAGGTTATCAACAAACTGAAAGCTTGGGGAAGTACTTAGGTATGCCATTCATTAATGGGCGTGTTTCATCGTACACTTGTAAGTATATCCTAGATCGTATACAACAAAAATTATCAGGTTGGAAGAGTCATACTGTTTCTCTTGCAGGCTGTATTACCTTAACAAAGTCCATGCTATCATCTATCCCATTCTACACAATGCAGAGCACTATCATTCCTTCATCCTGTTGCAAGTCCATTAAAAAACTCATTAGGAAATTTATCTGGGGGAACTCTGAAGACCATCGTGCAATTAGCTTGGTTCGATGGAGCGAACTTTGCCAGCTAAAGGACCATGGTGGTTGTGGCCTCTTGCGACTTGAAGCCTAGAACAGAGCTTTTATGGTCAAGCTAGTCTACAACCTCTTCTCCCAACCTGAGTCCCTTTGCATTAAAGTGTTACGAGGGAAATACGGATATCACAGTGATTATGATTTGCCTAAACCTGCTACCTCGTGGTCATCCTCTTTCTGGAGGAACTTAGTTCGCTGTTCATGGGAGGGATACTCACATGTTAAATGAAAGGTGGGTAATGGTCAGGGTATAAGATTTTGGTCTGATTATTGGGTTGGAGATCAGGGACCCTTGAAACATCTCTCCTTTGCACCAATCTCAAAATATGATTTGATAAAGCCCATTGCTGATTACATTGATGAGAACGCAACTGGCAGTCTCATTTATTTCAACATTTATTGCCATCTATTGTAGTCCAGGAAATCTGCACCGTCATGGTGTAACATAACTGGGGTCCACCCTTCTGCTTCTGAATTAGAATGTTTATTTGGCTGCTTCTTAAAGGGAAATTACTGACAAACTTTGAAAGGCAACAAATAGGCATGTCTCACGACCCTAGTTGCTCACTTTGCACTAGCAACATGGAAAACATCAGCCATGTGTTCAAAGCTTGTCCCTTAGCCAACTCCGTTTGGAAGAAAATTCTTCCGCAAGACATCTGTGCAGACTTTTTTGGGAACGACATTTCATCATGGGTAACTGACCAGCTCTCAAACAACAATTTGGATACACCTGGCATATTGGATTTTGCATCACACTATGGAAACTTTGGGAAATTAGGATTTTTGTACATGAAACTTTCATTGTTGAGGACATATTAGTACAGATTAGATCCACAATAGCTCACATAGTTAGGAGTTTTTCTCTTCTTTCTTGATGTAAATCATAGAGTTACTTTGCCTCTATACATATTTTCTGAGTAATGAAATTTCCCTTTGTTAAGGAAAAATGATTTCTATTGTTTCACTGTATATTGCTGTACAGCTATACATTGTAATCTCATCATACACGTGTATGGTGCACATTGCACCTCTCTGATATAAATACAGATAGGATACACTGTTTGATGTATCCTGAATATTCATTACAATATTATATTTGTCTCTGTTTTCTTTCTTGGTACCAGAGCCAGGGAAATAACCCTAGCCGTCATGTCAGCTAGTAATGAATCATCTTCAGCCTCGTCATCAACCACTGGAGGTTCATCTTCCTCCTCAGCATCTTCTAAAACCTACTCCCTATTTAACTCATCGAGTCAAACAACTTCTATCAAGCTGGATAGAGGAAATTACCTGGTCTGGGAATCGGTGGTTCTCCCTTTGATTAAAGGAAACAATCTTGATTCTCACATTTTTGGAACAGTGGCAACTCCGTCGCGGTTTATCTCTGAAGGTGCAGAGAAGATCCCAAATCCAGCCTTTGCTGAATGGTTCTCCACAGATCGTCTTCTGGTAGGCTGGCTTAGAAACACGATGACTCAGGAGATTGGAGCTCAACTTCTTCACTGCAAGACAGCCTTCGATCTGTGGGCTGGAGCTCGTGATTTAACCTGTGCTTCTTTGCGATCTCGGATTCTGGTGTTCAAGTCGGAACTCCAGAATACTCGGAAGAACGGACTCAAAATGGAAGAATACCTATCTAAGATGAAAAGCATCGCAGATCAACTGGCTCTTGCTGGTGCTCCGGTCTCGAGTGAAGATCTCATACTTCAAACTTTGAATGGATTAGATGCTGAATACAACGCAATCGTTGTAAAACTCATTGATCAACCGAACATCACCTGGGTCTCAGCGCAATCAGCTCTTTTAGCTTTTGAAAGTCGATTAGAACAGCTAAATCAGCTTTCTACCCTGTCGCTGCAACCATCTGCTCACATTGCTCAACGAGAGAATGTCAACTCTCGTTTTACTGATTTCAATCGCAACTTTTCTGTTTCAGGACGTGGTCATTCTTGGCGTGGAAACCGTGGTGGTGGCGGTTCACGCGGACGTCGGACTCGAGGACGTCGAGGAGGCTATAATTTCAGAGGAAACAATGGTTCTTTTGCTGGTTCTCCTGAAACTCGTCCATACTGTTCTTTGTGTGAGAGATTTGGCCATATTGTTGCTGATTGCTTTCATCGATATGATCGCAATTTTCGTCCTCCATCTGAGTCAAGCTACCCGTCTGGAGGAAATTTCTCCCCACAAGCATATTACGCTAGCCCACAAACAGTGGCAAATCCCTCTTGGTATATGGATAGTGGAGCAAATTACCATGTCACGCCAAATTCAGATCAGCTTGACACTTATACTCCTATAGGTAAAACTCACATTTATACTTGTACTGGAGAAAAAACTCCTATAGCTGGTATTGGTTCTGCTTTGGTGTCTGTTGACAATCACAAACTGTATCTCAAAGATATTTTACATGTACCTACAGCAACAAAGAATCTGATGAGCATTCACAGGCTTATTAAAGATAATTCTGTAGATGTGCATTTTACTAATGCAACTTGTATTGTGAAGGACAAGAAGACAGGCAGATCACTAGCACGAAGGGAAGCAAAGAAGGGAATGTATCCAATAACTGACTATGTTTCTTCTCAGGATTCTGTTTTCTCTCGGGCGCAAGTTCATATGGCTACCACTTCTCCATCAGTATTCAATGATTTTGTCACTTGGCATCAGAAGTTAGGACATCCTAGTCTTAGAGTTTTAAAGCAAGTCTTGAATAGTTGTAATATTGTTCTGAATGACAATGTGGATTTTGTTTGTGAAGCATGTCAGTATGGTAAATCAAAATTGTTACCATTTCCTCAATCTATTTCTCATGCCTCCTCTCCTCTATCATTAATTCATACAGATGTTTGGGGACCTTCACCTATACAGTCTATACATGGTTACCGATACTACATACACTTTCTTGATGATTTTAGCAGATACACGTGGTTTTATCCATTGAAACATAAAGGAGAAGTCATTCAAGCCTTTAATCTGTTCAAGGCTAGAGTTGAAAATCAGTTTAATACCAAAATCAAAGCTATTCAATGTGATGGTACAGAGTTCAAGCCTATTATTTCCATAGAACATGCTGCAGGAATAGACATGAGATTTACGTGTCCATACACTTCATCTCAGAATGGTAGAGCAGAACGAAAACATAGACATATAGTTGAAATGGGTCTTACTCTCTTGGCTCAAGCACAATTGCCACTTCAGTACTGGGAAGATGCTTTTCAGATGTCAGTATATCTTATTAATCGGTTACCTACTCCAACATTAGAGGGATCAACGCCATTTTTCAAATTATTTGGAATTATCCCAGATTATAAAATCTTACAACCTTTTGGTTGTGCTTGTTATCCATGTCTAAAGCCCTACAACAAACATAAATTTCAGTATCATAGCCAAAAATGTGTGTATTTGGGACCAGCTTTACGACAAAAAGGACACAAATGCCTTAGTGCAACAGGTCGGGTTTACATTTCAAGGCATGTAATTTTTGATTCTAAACTATTCCCTTGCACAATTGGGTTCTTAAATCAACGGACTACTCTAACTCAGAATGATTGTATAATTCCTCTTATTATAACATCTGCTCAGGACACCTCTCATTCTCAAAGAGACTCTCATGTGATTCCTGATTTTTTATCTACAAGAGATGAGATTTTGGCCCAGAGAAACGAAACAAGCCCAATTTCAAGTGAACTCAATGATATTGCAGGCGGCCCATTTGCAAGCCCATTTCCTACTAATTCAAGAATTGGATCTGGATCTTCTTCACTTCCTGAGTCAGTTTCTCGGGTTCATCCATCACAACATTCCTCTTCTTCGAGCGCTGAACAAATTTTCTCTTCTTCCTCAGGTTCTGAGAACTCAAACTCACCGGGACCGAAGAATACACACCCGATGGTCACAAGAGCAAAAGATGGGATATCCAAACCGAAGCATCCCTTCATCGGATTGTTGCATCATGAAGATCTAGAATCTCTCACTCACATCGCAGAACCACGATCAATTTCTGAAGCACTAGCTTCTCCCTATTGGAAACGGGCTATGCTTGATGAATTTCTTGCTCTTCAACGAAACCGGACCTGGGTGCTGGTTCCCTACTCAAGAACACAACGGCTGATTGATTGCAAATGGGTTTTCAAGACCAAATTCAAAGCTGATGGATCAATTCTCAAACCTAAAGCAAGACTTGTTGCTAAAGGTTTTCAGCAAACCCCAGGTATTGATTATGGTGAAACATTTAGTCCGGTCATCAAACCTACTACAATTCGTGTTATTCTTACTCTAGCTACTACCTTCAACTGGGAAATTCGACAACTTGATGTGAACAATGCTTTCCTGAATGGCTATCTACAAGAAGAGGTGTATATGCGACAACCTGAGGGATTTCGAAATGCTTCTAAACCTAATCATGTATGCAAATTAGTCAAAGCCATTTATGGTCTCAAACAGGCACCGCGTGCCTGGTTTGATCGGCTAAGACTTACGTTGCTGAGAAATGGTTTCAAACATGCCAGATGTGATACGTCACTATTCTTTCTACAAGAGAAAAATCTCACCGTATTTATACTGATTTATGTTGATGACATACTGATCACTGGTAACAACTTTTCCTTTCTGAAAGGTTTAGTTCAACATTTAAATACTCTGTTTTCTCTTAAGGATCTAGGACCAGTGTATTACTTCCTTGGAATTGAAATTTACAGAAACAATTCTGGCTTGTTCCTTAATCAAGCTAAATACACTCTGGATATTCTGAAAAGATTCAATATGCTTGATTGTGCAATGGTTCGTACTCCAATGGTGACTGGTAGACAATTTTCCCTCCGTGATGGGAAGCCTATGTTGAATCCGTCACTTTATTGACAAGCTATTGGTTCCCTTCAATATCTCACAACTACAAGACCAGATATAACATTCTCAGTAAACAAACTCAGTCAATTTCTGTCAAATCCTACTGACATTCATTTCCAAGGAGTCAAGCGAATTCTACGATACCTTAAAGGCACCTATCATTATGGACTTCATCTCAAACCGGTCAATTCACTTCAACTTACTGCGTTCACTGATGCTGACTGGGCTACTGATGTTGATGATCGAAGGTCTACAGGTGGATTGTGTGTCTATCTTGGTGGAACATTGGTTTCATGGTCTTCCAGAAAGCAAAAGGTAGTCTCTCGTTCAAGTGCAGAATCCGAATATCGGTCACTTGCAGATGGTGGAGCAGAAATCAAATGGATATCATCACTACTTTCTGAGCTTGGCTTGTTTGTTAGAAAACCATCGATGATCTGGTGTGATAATTTGAGTGCTCGAGCACTTGCCATCAATCCTGTTCACCATGCTCGAAGTAAACACATTGAAATAGATATTCATTTCATTAGAGAGTTAATATCCTCTGGTCTCATAGATGTTCATTATATTCCTTCTACACATCAAGTGGCAGACTGCTTGACAAAAGTATTGACTTACTCTAATTTTATTCGTCACAGACACAAACTCGGTCTCTCAATAACACCCTCTCGTTTGAGGGGGAATGTTAAGGAAAAATGATTTCTATTGTTTCACTGTATATTGCTGTACAACTATACATTGTAATCTCATCATACACGTGTATGGTGCACATTGCACCTCTCTGATATAAATACAGATAGGATACACTGTTTGATGTATCCTGAATATTCATTACAATATTATATTTGTCTCTGTTTTCTTTCTCCCTTCCAACGAAAAAAAAAGAAAATCCATTTTTTACATTACAATCTTTTTTGACAGGATACACTTTCATCAATGGACGATTGCTCCTCATATCAGATTTGAAACTCTTTAACTATAGTTAATGGCACTTCGAGAGGCAATGACATTCATCCTCAGACAGCGCCAAGTGGATCGTCCAAATAGATTTCTTATCCATTACAAACTTGTCAAACAATCCCACATTAAAATCATTACTAAGACCAAGAATGTCCAATGGAATTTACAATATCTCCTCAGATATGTCTGTATATTACTAAGATAATTTGTACATTACGTTTTGTCATCATAAATGTATAGTTATATTTTGTAAAAAAAAAATCCATTTTTATAATAAATTATTAAAATCAAAGTGTGGGAAGTTATTGTTGATAATGTTGTATTAAAAATATACTAATTTGACATGGTGTTACTCCTCCGCTCCTTAATATAAGATATACTTACTAAAATTAATTAAATTAAGGAAGTTAGTTAAATTATTTAACATAATATGTATTTTTTAAAATACTTTAATTATTTTTTTTAATTTTCTCGTTCCTCCTCCTTCTTGATTATTGTTGAGTGAGTATTAATAGGAGTTTAGGAAAAAGATTGACAAATATTAAAAATATGTCTTATATTTAGGACCAAGATTAATTTTCTAAATATATCATATAATAAGGACAAGGAGGAGTTTAAATTATATGAAAAATACAAAAATTAATCTAACATATATACTAATTTGAAGTTGATTTACAAGAATATTCAATACTAGTATAACCTGAAGTAAGCTGTTGATGATGATTTGACTTTTTTAAAGTTTCTTCCTCTCTTGAATCATCAATACTCACTTATTCTTAATATAAGCTGTTGATGATGATTTGACTTTTTTAAAGTTTATTCCTCTCTTGAATCATCAATACTCACTTATTCTTAATATAAGATACTGGTGATTTTTTGTGGAGAGATTAAGAAAAATAAATAAGTTATTTAATCATATTATATGTTGTGTATTATTAGGTTACATATCAGTTTATAAGTTAGATAAATTAGTTTGAAAAAAAACGATGAGTATAAATATGTTGAAGTAACTTATTTTGTTTCCTTAATCTCTCTAAAACAGTTAATGGAGCTTATATTTAGAACTAGAGGAGTAATTCCTTTTTGCTGCAGCTGCTAAGAAGTAAGGTTGGCTATATTCTTCAATCACATAATCTTCACAAGTGTTGTGCAATTTGTTGTTTAGTGTTGTTGATATGATGAGTATGAGCGTGTTGGTCACTTTCCTTGCCCCACAACATCAAATACAAGCCAATGATGACAGTAACTGCTCCTATGATGCTGAAGAAAAAGGCTTATGTGAGTATAGAAATTTAATTACTATCTCAAAACTTACTCTTCCACTCTTGTTTAAATTTAATTTATGTTTGTTTTTGTAGTAGCACTTATTGGGCCATAAGGCCATATAGATCTCAATGTGATCTAGATGGTCCAAATCTATTGGTATCTACCTTTCAAGATATAGAAACTAATTCACACCTATTAAATGAGAGAATTCTAAAAAAATACCATTTAAACTTCAAAATCCTAAATAGGTGATTTAACAATAAAATGATTTGTTAATTGCATTATCATTCTTGTTAATCCCATTATCGAACTTGTTAACGGGATTTTGAAGTTTAAATGGTATTTTTTTGGCATTTTCCCTTAAATAAATTCCATAGGTTCATATATATATATATATATATATATATATATATATATATATATATATTGGTTTTCTTAAAATACATTGTCTAGGGATTTTCTCTCACTACCACAGGCATGACTTTCTACATTGGTCAAGGAGGACTTTTCACGTCGGTTAGTAGAGGATGGTATATGAGAGTGTGGTAGCCTGTCCTAAATTCACGTGGGGGAGACAAACAACGTAGAAAATGACTTTCTATGTTGCTTAGCTACCATGATTCTCTAATGTAACTTACCTAGAAACATTGTGTAATCAATAATGATAGTTTGAGAAGAAAAAAACTAATATAAGAGACAAAGGAGATTAATTAAAGTCTTACATTTAATACCAAAAATTAGGATTAGAGAGAGTATTAGTATGACTTAACATATTGATCCACTGCTTGCAAAAATGAAAAAGATGAGAGATAAATTATGACATACCTGCCCAAATAAAGTTTCTCACCAAAGACAAAGTATGCTAAAATGGCCACTAGTATTGTAGAGAGAGGGTTAAACATAGTGACAAAAACTGGTCCTTTTTGCTCATTGCACCAGAGTTGAATGAAGATTATCATCCCAGAGATGACAATGCCCTGCCATTAATCATTATACTGATTATTCATATCTCATCAAAACATTACATTTGGTTCCTTTCAATTCACATGCTTGTTGTGCACTAGAACAAAGTACTCCTTCTTATCTTAAATGCAGCAGTTAAATAACTAATTTACATATGTTAAGAAAATTAGTTATTTATAACTAATATATGTTGATTTCTCTAAAATACCTCATTTATTTATTATCGTCAATGATGAAAGCCTCCTTTACTCTATGCAATCAATACAAATAGTTTGAGAAAAAAATTATAATGGATTTAGGAGTCAAAATGGATTGAGTTTTTATAGTTAGGACTAAAACAAACCCTTTAGCTAACTCTTACTCTTTATATATATAAAAGGCCATTAACTTGCAACATTAGAAGATGGTGGACTATGATACTTACACCGTAAATGGTGGACCAAAGGTCAATATTGAAGCCTATGGCCCAAGCTGATGGCTTATGTTGTATTATCACTGTGAAAGCAGCTGATTGTACTGCTCCAACAAAACACATCCAAGCTGTTAGTGATAGTTGGGCAGGATATCTTTTCAAGGTCATAGCCTGCAATTTTCACACTTAATTGCATCATTATTCTTCTTCACTGCAACTGTCTTTTTTTTTGTTTGGAAAATATCATTAAGATCCCAACCATAAAAAATAATATAAAAAAGTTCTCATTGATAAGTGAAGAGTTATTATTGACAAGTGAAAAAGTTATAATTGATAAGTTATGGGACATGTCAATATATTATTTTCCTTGTTTAAAATTTAATGATATTCTCCCTTTTTTTTCCCACTTCACTGCAACTTTTAAATAAACTAGACATATATTATTGCATATAGCACAAAATATAACAAAATATGTGCACGTAAACATATTAAATGAATCATTTGGATTTAATTTGAAGGGCTCATCCACTAATATATGCATGTACCAATCTATACACACGCGCACATGTGCGTGTGGGAGAGAGAATGATATTTTAATTTAATTTTTTTTAAAAAATAAAAAATGTGAGGGGTTTTTAATTTGATTTGCAAAGTATAATAACATCCTAAAACTTCCTTAAATCAAGCATTTTGCCTCAGGGAAGAGTGCCCTTGCTGCGGCGAAAAGGCTTAAATTAAGAGTGTCTCTCACTTCGGCGAGTGTGTCTCTTTGTGTCACTTGCTTCGGCGAGGGATGTACCCACTGAAACGAGTGACACAAAGAGACCCTCTTAATTTAAACCATTTAATTGCGGTGAGAGTACTCTTTATGCAAAATTGAAACTTCTAAACAATAAATAATTCAAACCCTAAAAATCATATACATAGTAAGTTGATGGGAAAGGTGAAGATCAAAACCTGCATGATATACCAAATAGACCATGTTAAGCAGCTTGAGACAGTGAGAATTGAACCCTTTAACCAATCTTCATGAATAGGATTAGCAGATTTTGCATGAATCTGAATCAGAGGATGATCCCACAGATTCCTTATAACAGGACCTTTGAATAGTGTCATGGTCATTACACCACCTAATGATAACAAGGTTCCAATACCTTTTGCTATACCTCTAGGATGAAGAAAATCAACAACTTCCAACCTGAATCATTCAACACAAATATGGATCAAGGCTAAAAAGCAGTAAAAAATCTAAATAATTAGTGATTAGTGATTAACCCAAAAACAGGTATAGAAATTAAAGTAGTTTATTTATTCATTTTTTAACCAAAAAAAATATTTTAAATTTCTACCCCAATTGTCCATGTAACCTGTGTAGAAAGAATTAAATTTTTGAATAAATTAAATAATTTAAATGAGTGTGTACACTGGTTGTTATTTTCATCATAATAGAAAGGCAACAGTCTCACATTATTTATAAGAATACTACTAGTCATACTTTCTATATTGTCCCCGCAACAATCAGTATAAAAAACTCACTGTAGAAATGCATTTTGACTAGTGAAATATTCAAAAGAAAATCATATCTTCATTAGATCAGTAAATTGGTGGAATATAGAAGTCCCACATATAATTGTTATAAGACAAATTACATTAAAGATGTATATGATGGCGGTAAATGCTAATCAAATTGTTTAAACTATTTTAATAAAAAGGACAAGCCTTAAGTATAGTCTAAATGAGGCTTTAGGATTAGTTTTTAATTACTCTCATTTTGATCACCAAACAAAGAAAGAAAAGAAGAAATTAAAGCAAACCTGAGTATCACTGCAATGATGAAGGTAAGGGAAGCTATGGTGTTGACCATGGAAGCAACAAAGGTTGGAGAAGTATATCTCAGGCTTGCAAAATACATGTTCAGAGTTAAACTAACCCTAAAAAATCCATGAAAAAATTTGCCAAATCAAAATTAAATGCCTATACTCTCCCATATCATTAATATTGTTATGTAAAAATGTTTACTAATTTCTTTGTGCCTACCCCAGCAGAGAAAGCACAAAAATTTCCAGGAAAAGAGTCACTGTCATCTTTGGTCTTGTTTTTCTGCAAGAAGTCATATTGAAATTTTGACCGTCAAACTTCTGGTAATTATAAACCATGTGGAACTCTTCCATCGTAGTTATCTTCATTCATAAGATTTGAACTAAAGATTTAGATAAAGAACATCAATAAGTTATTTTCACTCAATCCAAACTCAACAACTGAAAGAGAAATACAAATTTATTACCTGTCTAGAAAGTAAGCAAAAGGGAACATGGCAATGGCAGCCACAATATGCCTGTAAGTTACATAAACATGAGGGTTCATGCCATGGTTGAAGGCAGCCTCAGTGATGAAATACAACAACGTATAGCCTATCTGTGTTGAAACCATGAGCATGTGAGCTTTGAACTTCATCATTCTCACAAGCTAGCTCCCAAAGAACAAGTACAATTAAGAACCTGCTTCAGTAATATATAGAAGAAGATGATGTTGGGATAAAAATAATACAAGAATATTATTCTTTATTTCTTAATTAACACATGCTGTTGCTGGTATCCTGTTTCTGATTTGATTCCCACTGTATATTATATATATGTGATACACTTTTCAGAGCAAGCAAGGAGGTTGTTTGCTCATAAATGCAGGTCCAAAATATAATAAGTTTTCTAAAAGAAAATTTTGGTAAAAAATATAAGATTTTGACATAGTAATTAATGATTGTTTTCATTTTTACTCCTGGCATTTTAGGAAAACTATCACACCATTTTTTATAAAAAATTAATTTTTTAATATATGTGAATTAGTTATCTAATTCATAAATTTAAGACCAAAGGAGTAGATGAAATGGTATAAATTATGGTCGAAAATCATTTAATAAAATCTAGGGATTTTAAATGCATGTTCTTCTATAGAATAAGGTGAAGTTAAAGAGACTCAATACCCTTTGAACAATGCTTTTACTTTTAACCTTTGGAACAGGGAAAAAAGGGTACATTAAAAAAGCTTATAATATGTGTGTGTGGCTTTCATTAGATGTGTTGATTGAAGATTGTGCTTATAATCATGAGCAGTTTATACTTTTTTAAGAACTGGAAGTGATAATTTATATTTTGTGGCTTATTAGGTTACAAAATGGTCTTATATTCCTAAATGAATGTGTGGTGTGTGGAGACAAATGGGTTATTTGATTTTGATTATCTCTGTCACCTTTACGTTGTATTTAGAGCACCTTTGAATAACTTTATAATTTTAAAAAATTCATTTGAAACGAAATGGTTTTAAAATAACATAAGCTCCTTTAGTATAAATATATTTAATTTAATTCACTAACTTTTTTTAATTAATACCATCGCTTTAACAAAACACTATCTTACTTTTTGAGGATATACCATTTGTCTACTACTGTGTGTTTGCTTTTATATTTGCAATTTGCATGTCTTATAATGCATCCACAAATTTACCAAAAAAGAAATAAAGAAATAAAAAGCTTGACTCTAGGATTGTTGAAACAACACGTTTACTTTTTTTTTTTGGCCCCTGCAACAAATGCAAACTAATGTACTACCTAGGATCTTATAGAAAAAAATTCAAGTGAATTGCACATACTAAATAAATAGGTGCAGTAAATTTATGCATATTTAAAAATTGTTGTAACATTTCAAAAGGTTTGCCTCTACATGAATTTAAGTGATTTAATTTAGGTCTTTATAATATATCTCAAGCATAGGAGATGGTTGGGGGATTTATTTAACCAGAAATACAATATCTCAATCTATTTTATTTCTCAAATTTATAATTTTTTAAACTCTCTGTTAAGTATTAATTGCATATATTAAGAGGTTTTAATCAAGGAATAGTTGTAATATAAATTATTAAAGAGTGTATTTTAGGAAAATCAATATATATTTTTTTTACAAATAAATAATTAAGCTAATTTTTATAAATTAGTTAGCTATTTCCTATATTTAGCAGAGAATAGATTTGTAATATTTTTTTTACAGTAACAAAAGACAAGCACTATAACTTTTTTTTTTTTTTTAAACCGTCAAGCACTATAAGTCTATAACTTTTACCAACCACCTCCACGCATCGTTAATTTGTAGTTATGCCTTGATTCATGAATATCATCCAAAATAAAAGTATGATTCATTAAACAGAACTAATGGATTTTATTTTGGGGCACGGGAACAGAACTAATGTTTTATTATTATGAAGTTTTGACCAATAATAACTCTTGTGGGCTAATTAGCTTTTTTGCTTTAAGATGGATCCAATTTAAATACTATATGTATTATAATGGTGTTGGTATGTGGATGCTGACTTCCATTTCCACAAAAAACTTTGTAATTTTAATACATTCCACCAAATTAATAAATAATATTTAGATAATGGAGCCATGGAATCCCATCTAGAAAGGGTAAAGAAAATTATAAAGGACAAGAAGAAAAGTATTTTATAAATGGGCAAAAACGTAATTCTAGTTTGACTTAAAAACAAATTTCTGGACTTGGATTGATAATTTCATTTGTGACAAGATTCTGAAAACAAGTCTAGAGATGTCAATAAAAGTCAGCGAAGGACTGGCCCTTAAGAATCTAGGTGTGATAATATGATCTTCTTAATAAAACTCGGCCATGTGATAAATAGGTTTAGAGTCGGCTTGCGGGCTTTCATGTCATTTTATTAAGTTAGTTATAACTTTTTTTTAACTATTTTGAAATATAAAAAATAACACAATTTATATTTTTAAATTCCTAATTTAAATCAGAAATATCAATAAAATAAAGTATATAATTATTTTCCAAACTCTCAAAACTAATAAAAATCAAACCACACACACTTATAGTGTATGAACATAACAACTTCAAACACTAGTATGGTATTATATAATTATTGTAGGCAAAGAAAAAAGGATAGGTTATCCCTGTAGTTGCATAGCGCCACAATCAGCGAGCATGATTAGTGATACTGAATAATAATAATGAAATAGTTATAGGTTATTATTGTAGGAAAAAAAAGGTGATAGGTTATTATTATTTTAATAATTCATTAAATTTTAATAATAAAAAAATATACAGGCTTAAACAGGCTAACCCTTGATTCCAATAGGCCCTTTCATTTTTGAACCCTTTATGCTTCGCCTTTTCAAGCCTAATTTTAGTTTGAACCCTCTAAATTACAAGTCCAACCCTCCACTTAAACGACTTGGCCTGACGGTTCAACCTGTTTTGACCGCTCTAGAAAGTTCCAAATCACATTCATATGCATCTTGATAAGTAAAATATTTGCATATTTTTTCCTTATATGATGATTGTTTTGATGATATTTGAGCTTAATTTAATTAATTTGGGTGTAATTGATAAATAAATAATGATTTTGGCATAAAATAGAATTTATTCAAAAAAATACTAAATTTTAACCCTGTTTCAGTTTTCAGGAAATATCTAGAGCTCTAGATGTCGGATTGAGATGTTCTTTATATGGATAAAAAGCTAAGAAAAATTCCTATAACTTTCTTGTTGAGACTAAAACCCAGTTCTGCCTTCAATAGTTTCCAAATTGAGAACGTGTACACTAGGTACTTAGTGAATTAAGATTACCAACTAAATAGAATTAAGATTACCAATTTTGGTACTTAGTGATCAATTTTCATAGAAACGATACTTTACTCACTTATATATTACTTGTTTATGATAGTGTACACTTGCACTTGTTAATAAACCATTTACATGCGTAACAAGTATTTGGTGCCGTTGCCGGGGATTGTTGTCATTAATATCAATATCAAGTAATTTTAATACTAATTTGGTCTTTATATTACATTTGTTTTTCTTTTTGGTGTCTTGTGTTTCTTTCATGCTTTTGCTTAGTGCATGACCAGATCGAAAGAGACTGAATGACAGCCTTTTAATTCTGAGATCGAGAGAACTTGTCAAAGAAATCGAAGAGTTTGAAAGCAATCTACTTTAATCCTAATCAATGCAATGGAAAATCTGGGAGAAGAAGCAACATATACCAAAACACTCCGTGACTATGCAACACCAACAGTTATAGAGATAATTTATGGAATCAGAAAACCGCTAATAGCAACCAATAATTCTAAAATCAAGCCTGCAATTATCTAGATGGTGGAAGCGGATCAATTTAGTGGTTTATCAACAGAAGATCCTAACACACATATAGCCAGCTTCTTAGAAATCTATGACACATTCAAGCATAATGGTGTTACTGATAATGCCATTACACTTAGACTTTTTCCTTTTTCACTCAGGGATAAGGCTAAGAGCTTGTTACACTCTCTACCAGTAGGAAGCATAACTACATAGGATATCTTGGCGCATAAATTTTTGACAAAATACTTTCCTTCTGGAAAAACTGCTAAATTGAGGAATGAAATTGCCTCATTTACCCAAGCATGAACTAGAGATCCTCTATGAAGCCTGTGAAAGATACAAGGAGTTGCTAAGGAGATGTCTTCATCATGGGTTACTAGATTGGTGGCAATTACAAACTTTCTATAATGGGATGACACATACCTTCAGAATTCTTGTAGATGTTGCACCTGGAGGATCTTTAATGAGAAAAATTCTAGATGATACCTACAGTCTACTTGAGGAGATGGCGGCCAATGCATACTAATGGCCTTCTGAACGTAACATTTCAAAGAAAGTACTTGGAGTGCATGAGCTAGATATCCTTACAACTGTGTCTTCTCAAGTTGCATCTATATCCAAGCAAGTGAGCTCATTGATAAACCAAGAAAATGTAATTAGCATTCCTATTGAAACCTGTGATCGATATGGAGGACCTCATGTGAGCACGCAATGTCAAGAAGGATACCCATTCATGCCTTCTTAGTCAGAGCAAGCTCATTACATTGAAAATCAAAGAAATGACTCATTCTTAAACACTTATAATCCAGGTTGGCTAAATCATCTAAACTTGGGTTGGAGGAATAATCAAAATGTGTTCAAGCCGCAAGGGAACTACTAGCAACAAGCTCTTCAACCACCAAATCCATCATAAGAGAAAGTGAATGCGGAAGATGCATTGGCTTAACTAACCATGAATACATCTCAATTCATGGTTAGGACTGATACAACACTTAAAAGCCAAGAAGCCTCAATAAAGAACTTGGAGATCCAAATGGGCCAAATTGAAAATATGCTAAATTCTTGACAACCAGGTACTCTACCAAGTGACACCGAAAGAAACCTAAAAGAGCATATGAAGGCTGTTGCATTAAAGAGTGGAAAAGAATTGAAAAATCCTATAATTAAAAAGAAGAATGACAAATAAAAGAAAGAAAGAGAAGAAGACCGAAAGAGGAAGTACAAAAACCTAAAGAGGATGATGTGCTACCAAGAAGAATCAGATTCTAGATAACCCTCCTCTATATGTACCACCAGTTCCATACCCTCAGAGACTTGTAAATACAAAGCTAGACAAACAGTTTGGAAAGTTTTTGGAGGTTTTTAAAAGGTTACATATCAACATCACTTTCGCAGAAGCTCTTGTCTAAATGCCCAGTTATGCAAAATTCATGAAGGATATTCTCTCAAATAAGCGTAAACTTGAGGAATTTGAGATAATTACACTTATTGAGGAGTGCATTGCTATTCTACAAAAGAAATTACTACCAAATTTGAAAGATCCAGGAAGCTTTTACATACCTTGGACTATAGGTCAATGTAACTTTGAAAGATCACTTTGTGGCCTAGGAGCAAGTGTAAATCTCATGCCTCTATCTATCTATAGAAAACTCAGTCTTGGAGAGGTGAAGCCTACCACAGTTTCACTACTTCTAGCTGACCGATCAATAAAACATTTGAGGGGTGTCTTAGAAGATGTTCTGGTGAAGGTGGATAAACTCATATTTCCAGCTGATTTCATAATACTCGACATGGAAGAAAACCAATAAATTCCTATCATTCTTGGGAGGCCATTCCTAGAAATTGGGAGAGCTTTAATAGATGTGCAACAGGGAAAGTTAACCTTGTGAGTTCCAATGATCAAGTATCTTTCAATATTTTTAAGGCTTTGTCTTTTCCAAATAAAGGTGACACCTGTTACAGAGTAGATACATTGAACAGCTGCACAAAAGACATGGTGAACGAAATCTACATGGATCAACCATTAGCAATGAGAATGGTAGATGTATCAAAATCTATTAATCCTGAAGTCTTGGAACATATTTAGTACCTTGAAGCAAATTCCCTAATCTTTATCAAGAAACCATTTGAAGATTTGGGAGAAAGGCCGAGTAAGCTGGTACCATCAATAGAAAAGCCACCAGTTATGGAGTTGAAAACACTACCATCCCACTTAAAGTATGCTTATCTGGGAGGAAATTCAACATTACCAGTGATCGTCTTTACAGCTCTTACTCTCGATAAAGAAGAAAAGTTATTAAGAGTTCTAAGGGAGTATAAAACAACATTTGGATGGTTAATAGCTTATATAAGAGGAATTAGTCCATTCAATTTGTATGCATAAGATCCTAATGGAAGATAACTATAAGCCATTAGTCGAACACTAGAAAAGACTCAATCTAAATATGAAGGAGGTGGTGAGAAAGAAAGTAATAAAGTGGCTGGATGCTGGTATAATCTACCCAATCTTTGATAGTTCATGGGTAAGTCTAGTTCAAGTTGTGCCAAAGAAAGTTGGAATGATAGTGGTGCCTAATAAGAAAAATGAACTGATTCCACAACGAATGGTGGCTGGATGGAGAGTGTGCATTGACTATAAAAAACTCAATAAAGCTACTAGAAAAGATCACTTTCCTCTACCATTTATAGACTAAATGCTTGACAGACTAGCTGGAAAAGCCTATTATTGTTTTCTGGATGGGTAAACAGGATATAATCAAATTACAATTGCACCGAAGGATCAATAGAAAACAACTTTTACATGTCCATATGGTACATTTTCCTTCAGAAAGATGCCATTTGGTGTATGTAATGCACCAGCAACATTTCAAAGGAGTATGATTGTGGTTTTTTCAGATATGGTAGAAAAGTTCATTGAGGTGTTTATGGATGGTTTCTCAATTTAGAGAATCATATGATCATTGTCTTTCAAATCTAGCAAAAGTTTTACAATGTTGTGTAGAGACAAATTTGGTTCTAAATTGGGAGAAATGTCATTTCATGGTGAAAGAAGGAATCGTGCTGGGTCATAAGGTATCTGATTGAGGCATTGAAGTGGACCGAGCCAAGATTGAAACAATTGAAAAGCTATCACTTCCCTCTTCAATCAAGGGCATTTAGAGTTTTTTAGGACATGCGAGCTTCTATAGAAGATTCATCAAGGACTTCTCAAAAATTATAAAGCCACTTTGCATGCTGTTGAAAAAAGACACTTCTTTTATGTTTAATGAGGAATGTTTATTAGCCTTCCCAACTATAAAAAGTGCCTTGACTTCTATACCAGTTATCGTAGCTCTAGATTGGAACCTTCTATTCGAAATGATGTGTGATACAAGTGATTATGCAGTTAGAGCTGTTTTAAGCCAAATAAGAGACAAGGTTTTTCATGCCATCTATTATGCTAGCAGGATACTCTCAGACACACAGCTAAATTATGCAACAACAAAAAAGGAGCTTTTAACAGTAGTGTTTGCATTCGACAAATTCAAAGCTTACTTGATCAGGTCAAAAGTCATTGTCTGGATGGACTACTTAGTAATCAAATGCTTGATTAAGAAGAAAGATGCTAAGCCTAGATTGATCAGATGGGTGCGTCTGCTACAAGAATTTGACTTAGAAATCAAAGACAAAAAAGGGACCGAGAATCTCATTGCAGATCATTTTTCTTGGTTAGAGCCATCTGAACAAAAGAAAGAATCACCAATCAAGGAGAATTTCCTAGATGAGCAACTTTTTTTTATGTAATCACAACCCATCCCTTGGTACGTTGATTTTTTAAATTATTTGGCAAGCGGAGTAATGCCTTATGAACTTTCTAAAGTGTAAAAGAAGAAGTTTCAAGCTGATGTAAGGCATTACCTTTGGGAGGATCATTTCTTATATAAACAATGCCCAGATCGAATTATCAAGTGATATGTTCTTGAAGAAGAAATGGTCAGCATCTTAAATCACTGCCATTTATCCCCATATAGTGGTCATTTTAGAGCAAATAGAATAACTACTAAAGTCCTTCAATCTGAGTTTTACTGGCTACACTCTTCAAGGACGCCCATAGAATTGTGACAACCTGTGGCATATGTCAAAGAACGGGAAATATCTCAAAGAGACATGAAACCCTTTTAACTAACATCTTAGAAGTTGAGCTTTTTGATATATGGGGGATCGATTTTATGGGGGCATTTTTTATCCTCATTTAGCAATTAGTTTATTTTAGTAGCTGTTGATTATATCTCCAAGTAGGTTGAAATAGTTGCCTTCCCTATAAATGATTCTCGAGTGGTTGTGAAGTTTTTGAGGAAAAATATTTTTACAAAATTTGGAGTGCCTAGAGCTATTATTAGTAATGGAAGAAGGCATTTTTGTTGTTAACAACTTCAATAAGTGTTAGCTAAATATAGAGTAACTCATAAGGTTGCAACTCCATATCATCTACAAACTAGTGGGCAAGTGGAAATCTCAAATAGAGAATTGAAATGGATCTTAGAGAAGACGGTAAATTCCAATCAGAAGGACTGGACAAGGAAATTAGATGATGCACTTTAGGCTTATAGAATTTCCTTCAAGATACTACTTGGTACATCCCTATATCAATTGGTCTACAGAAAAGTATGTCATCTTCCAGTAGAAATGGAGCACAAAGCATATTGGGCAATAAAAGCCTTAAATTTTGACTTAAAGGCTGCTAGTGAGAAGAGACTTCTCTAACTCAATGAGCTTGGAGAATTCAGACAACAAGCTTATGAGAATGCCAAGTTATATAAGGAGAAGAAAAAAATGTGGCATGACAGAAGAATTTTGAGAAGAGAGTTCACACCGGGACAAAAAATGCTTTTATATAACTCAAGGTTAAAGCTCTTTCTAGGAAAGCTGAGATCAAGGTGGTTAGGACCTTTTACTGTAGTTCAAGTATGGCTATATGGAACCGTGGAGATTCAAGATGGTGATAAAAAATTCAAAGTGAATGTGTAAAGGCTAAAAGAGTATAATGACGGTGCACTCAACACTTTGAAAAATGTTATCACGTTTGAGGAACCAATAGGTAAGTTCTAAAAAAAGAAAAAAAATAACAAAAGTTAATTGGTTTGGTTTTTGTCTAGTTAAAGACGTTAAAGAAGGACGGCTATTTGGGAGGAAACCCACAACTTCTTTTCCTTACTCATTCATTTTTCTTTCCTACTCACTGAAGCATACTTCTCTGTGTTAAAAATTTTAGTTTTCATCATTTTCATTTTAAGTTAACTTGGAGGAATCTCTTGCAAAGATTAAGAACAGGTTCCCCATTCTTCCCAAAGATGTGCTCAGGAAGATCTATGTTGTTGACTTGGAAGAATGAAGATATTCAAGTGTTTGGGCTTTCCTGAGAATATACACCGGATCATTGAAGCTAATGTACGTTTAGCAGATGAGATTCATGAGTCATTTATTGAACCTATACCAGGAATGAGAAAAAGCTCTTACTCCAAAAAGAGAAGAGCTAAAAGAATGAAGGTTTGCCATATATGTGCAAGGTAGATATGTGATAAGCGCTGTAGGATCAAAGGAATGATTTCTATAAATCGAGAAGATAAGATTCAATTAATAAATGATGGACTGAGTAAGGAGTCATTAGATAATATTATTCAAACTCTTGAGACGCATCCTAGTGGTGATATTCATGGTATTCTTATTGATTTAATAAACTTATTTAACAAAGAAAAAGAGCGCTACTGTCTTGGAAATCTGACATTAAAAGACCCTGTTTGCCAATTTATAAGAAAACTAGATGGGAAACAAATACTCGATTCATAGAAAGCGTTTAAGCCGTTACTGGACATAAAACAAGAGGAAGATGTGAGCCATAATCACAACTGTTGTTCATAATCATGCTTTTGTTTAATCTGTCTTATCTTTTCAGTAACTTTTGACCTTCTTTACTCATTTTGTGTAATTTCTTCACGCAACATTATACCGGTTATTCGTGTTGGAAATCTTTTCAAACTTCTTTGAAAAATGCATGATTTTCATGATCTTGTCGCTATTTAAGTAGTATAAATCTGCACTCTTCCATTTGTAAACACAAATTGTCCAAGAGCAAATAAGAGAAAAAGGGTATCACACTAAAATGTAGATTTAAATCTATCTGTATTTTTGGTGAAACTGATTTGGGAAATGATGAAGAGTTTCTAACTATAGCAAAAGAACTTGGAGATGTATTAGTTGCTAGAAAGATCATCTTTGTATACGGGGGAGGCATCCAGGGCCTAAGAGGAAGTGTGACCATTTTTGCAAGCATTAAAGGAAGTAAGGGTTTGAGTGTTCGTGTGAAGGAGTTTGATGGTCACATCTTTTCTGTAGACAAGAGTTATAGGTTTTAAGATTGCTTGAATGGATGAGATATATGTTCTACCATGCTGAAGCTTTTATCACTCTACCTGGTGGTTTGAAATTGTTGGATGGGATTTCTAGCGTTTCATATTAGGCTAAACTAAACTTTCACAAAAAGATATTAGGATTGTTAAATGTTAATGGTTTTTATGATGATATGTTATCTTTTTTTGATCATGCTATGGAAATAGGATTCATACCCTAAGCGACTTGCCATATCATAATTTTTGCACTAACTGCTGATCATTTGATTGATCAACTGCAAATCTATGAATCTAAACCAGATCTATTAGTCAAGCAAATATATGGACAATATTTAGATAGCAGTCAGAAGCAGAATCCAGATACCACTCTTCGGTTGTAAATTTCCTTAATCTTATGGTTTTACTCTTTGCATTTTGATTTACTTTATTGTGTGTTTAGATTTTTAAATAAAACTTTTTTAATCTCTAGAAGACATTGAGGACAATGTCTGATTTAGGTTGGGGCACGAGTATTAAAAAAACGTAATTTCTCCATTAGATAGTTAGTTAGTAAAACCATTAGATTCATAGAATGTGCAAAGATGGCAGAGTAAAGAGTTATTCTTAACTCTTGAGACACATTTTATTAGTTCTATATTTTTGTTTCATCTTATAAAAAAAATCCTGTTTAGGTGCTTTTCAATGATTTTAAGAAGTATATAAGTTTTAAACATGGATCAATTGAATTTAGAGATTTCATAGCATGATTGAACAATTTATTGTTGGGATTGGTGATGAATTTTGAGATTAGATGAGCTAATTTTGAATGTCCTGACTGTGAGTTTTTGAGCCTATTTGATCAATAATGATTATCTTTTGTAATATTCCTAATTTTAATGACAAAAATTCCTTGTATATTTGATTATATTCAATGAAATAAAATGGTGAATTTTGGTACATTTGAAGTACCCAAAATATGGGAAATAATGATTATGTGAAATTTTAGCCAAGCAAGACATAAAACACAATTTTTGTCTTAAAAAAGGCCTAATATGGAAGCCTAAATTTAAGTATGGAAGAGCACAATTTTTGGCCTAATTTATGATGAAAATTTCGGCCAAAAAGAAAAGGGAAGAAGGAAGAAAACAACTTGTACAAAAATTGAAGAAATTGTAAGAGTAAAATGGTCATTTGGCTAATAAAAGTAAGATGCCAGTATTTTCTCTTAATTATTAGAGAAAATCAGCCAAAAAGGGATGAGAGGAAAGGAGAAATAATATTGAGCCACCTTACATGCCATGTGGAAGAATAGGAAGCCATATGGAAAAATAAAGCATAAAGAAATGCTAATAAAATATTATATAATTATAAGGAGGTGGAAGATGATTTTATTTGTGAACATATCAGCTCTTTTAGGCCACATTTTGGCCAAACCTTGAGAGAGAGAGAGAGAGAGAGAGAGAGAGAGTTTAGAGGAATAAGAGCAAGAAGGAAGAGCTCAGAGATTCAAGAAGGCAAAACTAGGTAAGTAGTATTTGAAATTGCTTGTTCTTGCCTTTAATCACTTGTACACCTTCTCTAATCTTCATATCCTTCTTGAAATCATGCAAGACAAGAAGAAAATCAAAGGAAAAAAATGGAGGAAGGTGGCAGTTTTAGTGAGAGAAAGAGGAAGAATTAAGGTAAGTTTGAAAACTTGATTTCTCTTGTTGTTTTATGATTGTTGTTGATGTTTTGGTTGCTTATTAGCTTGTTTTAACTTGAATTTGTGATTTGGGATGCATGAACCCTAAGGGAAGATGCTGTATAATTTGTGATTAATCATGTTCAAGAGGTGTTTATGTGATTAAACAAGTAATTAGAAGTGGAAAGAAGATGTTTGGTTGAATGGAAATTGAAAATCTTTCATTTTGTCAAAAATTTCAGAATTTCTTCCAAGGCTATTTTGGGGTGTTTGAGCTGGATATTGTTGGATTTGATGATTCCATTATGTTTAGAATGGAAAATTGTGTAGGAAACATGTGAAAAATGGAGTTTGGAGGCTTTAGGGTGTGAAATGACAATTTTGCCCATAAAACCCTAACTTTGTGGCTGTCAAGGGTAATTCTAGGAATGTAGTGTGAATTTGTTAAAACTGAGGTAAAAAAATGGATTATATATGAGAAATTGTGTAGAATTATCCCGAGTCATAATTTTTGGAAAAGTACAATTATACTGGGTATTAAGGGAATTAGACTGGATTTACTAGGGGCATTTTGGTAATTAAGCGTTCTGGGTAGAGATAACCAACTTTATGAGTCTTGGAACAAGGTATGAATGAGGAATAACTCATTTGTTATTCACATAGAATTTTAGGATTTGATATTTGCCCGAACTGGATGAAAAGTTAAAGGATTGATATTAGCTAGGCTTTGGAAATGATTCCAGATAGTAACTCTATCTCTCATATTTTATGTGATTGTTAATATGCTTTGTTTTCCTTGTTTGTACAATGATATGTGAATGGCAGTATTTCCTAGAGCTAGGTGTGGGAAAAAGCAAAAGTTCCACCTCGAGGGAAAAGCAAAAGTACCTCTAAGGCCAGCAGGTACCCAGTCTAGGTAAGCCAATGTGAAGCTTTTGTGGCATAATTCCTCGCCGAGTGTGGGAAAAGCACAAGTACCATCCCATGGGAAAAGCATAAGTACCATGAGGCCAGTGGGACCTAACTGAGGCAATGTGGCAAGTACGGACAGAACAACATCTGCTCCGGAATATTATAGCAAGTATGGGTCATACAAGCATATGATCCTGAATAGAGTATGCAGTAAGGCCAATAGGGGACAAACAATAATTTATACCTGAACGCCGAACAGAAGAGCATTTTGATCACTGATTGGCAAGTAGGGACAAACAACTATTTTGATCCGAACAAAATTGTCATTTGATCCTTAATGTTGTTTGACAGACATGTGTACAACATTATTATTTGTTGCATTGCATGTTTACCTTTCTCATTTTATATAATTGATAGTGTGTTACTACTGGGATTTGTTAGAATCTCACCCTTTCCATAATTAAAAATTTATTCAACTAGAGGTAGCGGCTCGAAGGGTAAAGAGGTGGATACCGACAACTGAGGGTTTCAGTTCTGATTAAGAATTTTTCTATTGGTTATTTGCTAGCCTTACTTTGTATTTTGGGATTTGTAACTGATATGTACAAACCCTGTAGGGAAATGCAATCAAGTATTCTATATAAGTATAAATTTTCTATTTCTGTGTGCTCATTGAACTGCACGCTAATACTATGATAAATGTGAAAATATTGAGGGGTTTGACATCTTTCTTATGTGTGATATTTACATTAAGTTATCATTCTAGAACTTAATTTAAATCTGGGTGAGATTACATTTCACATACATATTCAAAAATGATAAAGGCATTCAGTTTCTTTCTTTAGTTAGAGCCAAATAATCAACTTTACAATTATATTGTTGATAAGCCCTTTTGAGCCTAATTGATTGTTTCTTTGTTATCAACCCATTATCATGTGTTTTAATTATATATCAAGTGCTTTTACCTAATTTAGAAGATTAGCAGAGCATTTGAATTAGAGTTGCAGAAGTATGAAAAAAAAGAAAAAAAGAAAATATATTGAGTATCTGAATTAAAATTGTGAGTTGTTGTGATGAGATAAATTTATTCATAAGTTAGCCCATTTTTCAATTGCCCTATTAATTTCTTAAATGTAGCCCTTCATATCGCGTTTTACATTCCTTTTACCTTAACCCTATTACAACCCTCAATAAGTCCTTTTGATTTGAATTATGCATGTGAATTATGTAAGACCTCGCTTCATTATTGATATTACTCAGAGTAGCATTTGTGTAGCTCAGTGGGCACATAGAAATAACATAAATATACTGATATATTGAAACAATATTGCTTGATTATATACAGAATTCCCCATAGGGGTGTACAAAATAATTACAGACCTTAACAAATAGATAGGTCTTCAGATAACCAACGCCTCCTCTCGCACTGTCCTGGAACCTCCAGTTTCTAGAAATTATCGTTTTGCCCTTCGAGCCGCTACCTGCTGCTGGAAACTTTGTACATTTATGGAAAGGGTGAGATTCAGAGAATCTCAGTAGTAACATACTTTCAAACATATAGAATGAGAAAATAGATATGATATTCCATGTCATGTAAGATGATCGAAACTATGTGTACACTTGCCCAAGGCTAAACGACAAGTTTGCACCTTGGTCTACTTGGCACCCCTGTTGGGTCCCTTACCACAATACGGAAAATTGGTATGTCTAGGATACTAGCTCATGTTACAATGAATGACATATACAAACATAATAGGAATCACATAGTATATGTAAGAAGAAGTTACTACCTGGAACGTGCTATTTCCTTGTCTGTCAATCAGTCCAGCTCCTTCTACAGCTCGGGCTATCGGTATATCCTAAAATTAAAAACTTAGGATAAATGAGTTATTATTTATTCATAACTCATGATAAACTCAATGTTTTGGTTATCATGACTCAAAAATACAAAATTACCAAAATACCTCTAAGGATCCGGTTTATGCCCCTTTGTACCCGGTCAAATTGTATTATTTCAAAAATCATGACCTAGGCTATTCTTATACAATTTTGCATTTAAAATCCATTTTTGACCTCAGATTAGTCATAATCAGGCCTCAATTATAAAAATACCCTTGACAGCCCCTAACTTAGGGTTTTAAGGGTAGTTTGGTCATTTCACATTCTAGGGCTTTTCTCATTTTGCAGTCTACATGAAACCTACACAATTTTCCATTCTAAACTCAATAGAACCATAAAATTAATGAAATTCTAGACCAAAAAGGATGAAAATGCCCCTGGTCGAAAATCAACATATTATGAAAGAAAATGTGTTTTCTTGTTTTCAATCCATACAACTCATTCTTTTCACCTCTAATCACATATTCAGCCCATTAAAAACTTCTTAATTATGTTTAATATGAATTTGGGCAGCACCTCCCCTTAGGGTTTGGCATCCCAAAATCACAAACCAAGCCAAAACAACCACAACAACAACAACCATCAAGAACCCACAATAATCAACAAAAGAAGCTAGGTTCTTGAGTTTACCTTGGATTCCTCTTCCTCTCCTCTCTTGACCATGGCCTCCTCCTCTCTCTTTTCCCTTGATTTTACTTGCTAATCATGGTATACAAGGTGGAGAAGAGATTAGAAGAGGTGTTACAAGAGTTAGAAGGCAAGAACACGTGAAACCTACCTTGATCTTGCTTCTTAATCCTTGCTCTTTCTTCTTGTTCTTCATGTTTTTGGTTCATCTTTCTCTCTCTCTCTTGAGTGTATATTTTTTCCTAAAATGAAGATGGAATGAAGAGAAGGTAATAGCTTTTGTTAAATATATCAAGTTGCTTCATTATGTGTTAGCTTGTGATTGGTCATTATTTTCTTTTTCTCTTCTTCTTGCTTTAATATTCACTAAATGAATATTTCTCTTGCTTGCCCCATTTTTCTGACCTAAATGTCAAGGGAAATAGGAAATAATTGAATGCCACTTGCATAATCTATTCTTCCTTTTTAGATAGTAACATGTGTTTAGTTCTAATTTGCTCTTGCTTTTCTTTTGCTTAAATTAAATATAGGTGACATAAATTATTTCCCTTTCTTGCTCCCTACTTCAGCCAATATTTATCTCAATTAAAGGAAAAAATAAATGGCTACTGCCTTTATTGGTCAAATAACCATTTTACCCATACATTTTTCCCATTTTCACACTTGCTGGAAAACTAGACATAATTTTCACCAAACTTTGAAAATTCATAACTAATTGTATAGATGTCAAATTAGGGTGGGTTTAAAGGATATGTATATTTTTAAGGAAAAATATAACCTTTAGCCGATTGGAAGCTCAACATTGTCAGAGTTATTGTTTTTGGACGCTGCTACTGAAAATTGCTTGTTTAACTAGGCTAAATTAAAAAATACATATCTTCTTGTGTACAATTCCAAATGACTTATATGACCTATAAAATTAAATCTTGATAAGTATAATTTTATTATAAAAATTTTCATAATTTTTGGACATCATTTACCTATTTAAAAATGTCTTACAATTATGACTGCTACATGGAGAAACACACTGGCAGCAAATTTCATTTGTGTTCCCAACATAGTCTTGTTGTGTGACCACTCATTGCCTTGTTTTGTCACTTAATGCACTCTTTAATGCACCATTTTATTTCCTTTTGATGCCACCAAAGGTGTAAAGAATTGTTGGGAATAAAATTATACTTCCCAAAGACACTTGCTAAACCGGGGCTTAGCAGTCCACTTGTTTCAAGCTTATTCTCAAGCCTCTATTCCAAAATTTGGGATGTTACAAATTAGGTAGTGGAGATTGAGAATTTTAGCAAGTTTATGGTAGTGCAATTCTTTTGATTGAATTTGAGCGAAATACTTACCTTTAAACACTTGAGAGATTGAGAGAATGAGTCACAATTACGAATTCGGTTCATTCATTTTCAAATAAAGTTACCAGTTTATATTTTTGTTGATTCATGAATGTTATGATCTCTTTATTCTTCAATTGTGTTCTTACTTATGATTTTGTTAGAAGTGTAGTAAGAACTTATTAGTTACTCTTTTTTGTCTGAAGACGTTCAAAAGCTAAGTGTGGGGGAATTTGATAAGTAAAATATTTCTATTATATGATGATTTTTTAGATGATGTTTGAGCTTAATTTAATGAATTTGGGTGTGATTGATAAACAAATAATGATTTTGGCATAAAATAGAATTTATCAAAAAATACTAAATTTTAACCCTGTTTTAGTTTTTAGGCAATATCTGAAGCTCTAGATGTCAGATTGAGATGTTCTTTATATGGATAAAAATTTAAGAAAAATTCCCACAACTTTCATATTGAGGCCAAAACCCTGTTTTGCCTTCAATAGTTTCAAATTTTGCTTAGTTGGGAACGTGGATTTGTCTAAGTCTAACCTTTGCCCACTAATTTGACTATAACTTGAGCTGCAAATGTTGAAATGAGGAGCTCTTCTCACTTGAGTTTTCAAGCTAAGATCTAGATCTACAACTTTCATGAAGACAAAAAATATGAGAATCCACTGTTTTAACTATATTAAGAGGTTTTAATCAAGGAATAGTTGTAATGTAAATTATTAAAGAGGGTACTTTAGGAAAACCAATACATATTTTTTTACAAATAAATAATTAAGCTAATTTTTATAAATTAGTTAGCTATTTCCTATATTTAGGAGAGAATAGATTTGTAATATTTTTTTTACAGTAACAAAAGACAAGCACTATAACTTTTTTTTTTTTTAAACCGTCAAGCACTATAAGTCTATAACTTTTACCAACCACCTCCACGCATCGTTAATTTGTAGTTATGCCTTGATTCATGAATATCATCCAAAATAAAAGTATGATTCATTAAACAGAACTAATGGATTTTATTTTGGGGCACGGGAACAGAACTAATGTTTTATTATTATGAAGTTTTGACCAATAATAACTCTTGTGGGCTAATTAGCTTTTTTGCTTTAAGATGGATCCAATTTAAATACTATATGTATTATAATGGTGTTGGTATGTGGATGCTGACTTCCATTTCCACAAAAAACTTTGTAATTTTAATACATTCCACCAAATTAATAAATAATATTTAGATAATGGAGCCATGGAATCCCATCTAGAAAGGGTAAAGAAAATTATAAAGGACAAGAAGAAAAGTATTTTATAAATGGGCAAAAACATAATTCTAGTTTGACTTAAAAACAAATTTCTGGATTTGGATTGATAATTTCATTTGTGACAAGATTCTGAAAACAAGTCTAGAGATGTCAATAAAAGTCACCGAATGACTGGCTCTTAAGAATCTATATGTGATAATATGATATTCATAATAAAACTCGGCCTTGTGATAAACAGGTTTATAGTTGGCTTGCGGGCTTTCATGTCATTTTATTAAGTTAGTTATAACTTTTTTTTAACTATTTTGAAATATAAAAAATAACACAATTTATATTTTTAAATTCCTAATTTAAATCAGAAATATCAATTCATAAATTCCTAATTTAACTATCACACCATTTTTTTTATAAAAAATTAATTTTTTAATATATATGAATTAATTATCTAATTCATAAATTTAAGACCAAAGGAGTAGATGAAATAGTATAAATTATGGTCGAAAATCATTTAATAAAATCTAGGGATTTTAAATGCATGTTCTTCGATAGAATAAGGTGAAGTTAAAGAGACTCAATACCCTTTGAACAATGCTTTTACTTTTAACCTTTGGAACAGGGAAAAAAGGGTACATTAAAAAAGCTTATAATATGTGTGTGTGGCTTTCATTAGATGTGTTGATTGAAGATTGTGCTTATAATCATGAGCAGTTTATACTTTTTTAAGATCTGGAAGTGATAATTTATATTTTGTGGCTTATTAGGTTACAAAATGGTCTTATATTCCTAAATGAATGTGTGGTGTGTGGAGACAAATGGGTTATTTGATTTTGATTATCTCTGTCACCTTTACGTTGTATTTAGAGCACCTTTGAATAACTTTATAATTTTAAAAAATTCATTTGAAACGAAATATAATGGTTTTAAAATAACATAAGCTCCTTTAGTATAAATATATTTAATTTAATTCACTAACTTTTTTTAATTAATACCATCGCTTTAACAAAACACTATCTTACTTTTTGAGGATATACCATTTGTCTACTACTGTGTGTTTGCTTTTATATTTGCAATTTGCATGTCTTATAATGCATCCACAAATTTACCAAAAAAGAAATAAAGAAATAAAAAGCTTGACTCTAGGATTGTTGAAACAACACGTTTACTTTTTTTTTTGGCCCCTGCAACAAATGCAAACTAATGTACTACCTTGGATCTTATAGAAAAAAATTCAAGTGAATTGCACATACTAAATAAATAGGTGCAGTAAATTTATGCATATTTAAAAATTGTTGTAACATTTCAAAAGGTTTGCCTCTACGTGAATTTAAGTGATTTAATTTAGGTCTTTATAATATATCTCAAGCATAGGAGATGGTTGGGGGATTTATTTCACCAGAAATACAATTTCTCAATTTATTTTATCTCTCAAATTTATAATTTTTTAAACTCTCTGTTAAGTATTAATTGCATATATTAAGAGGTTTTAATCAAGGAATAGTTGTAATGTAAATTATTAAAGAGTGTACTTTAGGAAAATCAATATATATTTGTTTTACAAATAAATAATTAAGCTAATTTTTATAAATTAGTTAGCTATTTCCTATATTTAGGAGAGAATAGATTTGTAATATTTTTTTTACAGTAACAAAAGACAAGCACTATAACTTTTTTTTTTTTTAAACCGTCAAGCACTATAAGTCTATAACTTTTACCAACCACCTCCACGCATCGTTAATTTGTAGTTATGCCTTGATTCATGAATATCATCCAAAATAAAAGTATGATTCATTAAACAGAACTAATGGATTTTATTTTGGGGCACGGGAACAGAACTAATGTTTTATTATTATGAAGTTTTGACCAATAATAACTCTTGTGGGCTAATTAGCTTTTTTGCTTTAAGATGGATCCAATTTAAATACTATATGTATTATAATGGTGTTGGTATGTGGATGCTGACTTCCATTTCCACAAAAAACTTTGTAATTTTAATACATTCCACCAAATTAATAAATAATATTTAGATAATGGAGCCATGGAATCCCATCTAGAAAGGGTAAAGAAAATTATAAAGGACAAGAAGAAAAGTATTTTATAAATGGGCAAAAACGTAATTCTAGTTTGACTTAAAAACAAATTTCTGGATTTGGATTGATAATTTCATTTGTGACAAGATTCTGAAAACAAGTTTAGAGATGTCAATAAAAGTCAGCGAAGGACTGGCCCTTAAGAATCTAGGTGTGATAATATGATCTTCTTAATAAAACTCGGCCATGTGATAAATAGGTTTAGAGTCGGCTTGTGGGCTTTCATGTCATTTTATTAAGTTAGTTATAACTTTTTTTTAACTATTTTGAAATATAAAAAATAACACAATTTATATTTTTAAATTCCTAATTTAAATCAGAAATATCAATAAAATAAAGTATATAATTATTTTCCAAACTCTCAAAACTAATAAAAATCAAACCACACACACTTATAGTGTATGAACATAACAACTTCAAACACTAGTATGGTATTATATAATTATTGTAGGCAAAGAAAAAAGGATAGGTTATCCCTGTAGTTGCATAGCGCCACAATCAGCGAGCATGATTAGTGATACTGAATAATAATAATGAAATAGTTATAGGTTATTATTGTAGGAAAAAAAAGGTGATAGGTTATTATTATTTTAATAATTCATTAAATTTTAATAATAAAAAAATATACAGGCTTAAACAGGTTAACCCTTGATTCCAATAGGCCCTTTCATTTTTGAACCCTTTATGCTTCGCCTTTTCAAGCCTAATTTTAGTTTGAACCCTCTAAATTACAAGTCCAACCCTCCACTTAAACGACTTGGCCTGACGGTTCAACCTGTTTTGACCGCTCTAGAAAGTTCCAAATCACGTTCATATGCATCTTGATAAGTAAAATATTTGCATATTTTATTCCTTATATGATGATTGTTTTGATGATATTTGAGCTTAATTTAATGAATTTGGGTGTAATTGATAAATAAATAATGATTTTGGCATAAAATAGAATTTATTGAAAAAATACTAAATTTTAACCCTGTTTCAGTTTTCAGGAAATATATAGAGTTCTAGATGTCGGATTGAGATGTTCTTTATATGGATAAAAAGCTAAGAAAAATTCTTATAACTTTCATGTTGAGACTAAAACCCATTTCTGCCTTCAATAGTTTCCAAACTCTCAAAACTAATAAAAATCAAACCATAGTCACTTATAGTGTAGGAACATAAAAACTTCAAACACTAATATGGTATTAGATAATTATTGTAGGCAAGGAAAAAAAGATAGGTTATCCTCGTAGTTGCGTAGCGCCAAAATCAGCGTGTATGATTAGTGATAGTGAATAATAATAAGAATTAGTTATAGGTTATTATTGAAGGAAAAAAAAAGGTGATAGGTTATTATTATTTTAATAATTCATTAAATTTTAATAATAAAAAATATACGGACTTAAACAGGCTGATCTTTGATTCAAATAGACCCTTTTGTTTTTGAACCCTTTATGATTCTCCCTTTTAAGCCCAATTTTATTTTGAACCACCTAAAATACGAGCCCAATCCTCTACTTAAACGGCTTGGCCCGACGGTTCAACCTGTTTTGACCGCTCTAGAAAATTCCAAATCACATTCTCAAGCATCTTGATAAGTAAAATATTTACATATTTATTTTCTCTTATATGATGATTTTTTGAATAATATTTGAGTTTAATTTATTGAATTTGGATGTAATTGATAAATAAATAATGATTTTGACATAAAATAGAATTTATCAAAAAATACTAAATTTTAACCCTGTTTCAGTTTTCAGGAAATATGTGGAGTTCTAGATGTCAGATTGAGATGTTCTTTATATGGATAAAAAGCTAAGAAAAATTCCTACAACTTTCATGTTGAGGCCAAAACCCAATTCTGCCTTCAAAAGTTTTGAATTTTGCTTAGAAATTGAGAACATGGATTTGTCCAAGTCTAACTTTTGTCCACTAATTTGACCATAACTTGAGCTGCAAATGTTGAAATGAGGAGCTCTTACATGAGTTTTCAAGCTAAGATCTATATCTACAACTTTCATGAAGTCAAAAAAAATGTGAGAATCCACCGTTTTTACTATCAAAATTTGGCTGCAATTATGAAGCATGGTTGCTACAAGGTCAACATTGGTGGCTTAAAGTCAATATTTATATCTAACAAGTGAAAAACTTTACACCTAATTCATCTATAAATAGAGGAGTGGAAGACACAAGGAGAGACACAATCTTAAATTTTAATTTCATGCATTGTATTGTTTCTTGCTTGCCTCTTTCTTGGAAGGCTTAGGTAGACCACCTTAATGGATAATATAGGTTACCACCTACATGGAAGATTTTACCTCCTATAAGGAATGCTAGATTTTTCCATTTTCATGCATCTTGTAGTTATATTTCTATGTTTTAGAATTTAATAATTAAGTTTTATGCAATGTTTATGAAGTTTTCAATTTATTTTGTTTTTTTAAATTTCATCATGAGCTAATTTTTCATTTTCATAGGGTGATGATGTAGTTTACTAATGACGAATTGAATCTTAACTTATTAAATCTAGTTTTAATTTTTCCTTCATGATTGAGTCTTAATTATTGTTCTTAATGCTTTCAATTGATTGACCATCTTTTAAATGATTTCAATATGTATGTTGAGACCGGAATGTGATGTATGTGTGTCGATCTTATAATTAAAACCATAACTTACATATGAAATAGGAATATATTCATATGAGTTGTGTAGTCTTAATGAGTTCTATAAATCTTAATGCATGATTAATTGTTTTAATTTATATAGGGATATATTGGATTAACAATTAATTATATAATTGCTTGACCTTGGAAGAGGCTAGTAATTAAATTAGGACAACTCGGCTATCAATCATGTGAAATAAATTGGACTAGAATAGATAGGTGATTCAATTTGAAATTTGCTAAGTGAAATTTGATCCCTAGGGCTTTTTCTCATATTTGTTTTCATATCAATTGGATTCATATTTAATCATTTTTATTTTTTAATCTCAATCACCAACTAATCGATCGACTAAATAGAATTAAGATTACCAATTTTGGTATTTAGTGATCAATCATCGTGGGAACAATACTCTACTCACTTCTATATTACTTTTTTACGACAATGTACACTTGCACTTTTTAATAAACCATTTACATGAGTAACACATCTCATGTAACATTTATAGAAATTAGAAAAATTCCCCTATAGAGGTCATTTTTTCCAAGGTAAAATAGAGGAATCAAAATGTATACACATGGCTCCAAAAATAAAAGGATTGAGTAGGTGGAGTGACGATATCAACAAACTGGGCCAATAATTTTTTCTGGGATTCTTCATCAGTAGAGAAGATTATCATCAATGTAAATTAATGTATTTTGTAAGATAGACTCAAAGATCTTGACTATGGTTTTTTTGGAATCGAGAAGGGGTTGTCTTTAGCCCAAATGGCATGACAATCCATTTGTATTGGGTGTCAGGGATACAAAATGCCGTTTTGTATTTGTCATTTGGATGAATACTTATCTACCAAAATTCAGCTTTAAGATCAAACTTAGAGAACATTGTGGCTCTTGATAATCGAGAAGCCAAGGTGTTGATCTTTGGTAAATGAAACTTATCATCTTGCAAAAACATGTTTAGAGGCTTACTTAAATAGATGATACACCAAGGAATTTCTTTCAACATAAAATGCCTAGCAAGCCCAATTGCATTCTGTTGGTTCAATCAATCGTTGTGCTAATAGGGAGGCACATTCCTGTCTAGCCAGAGAAAGAGCATCTGAATTCATACCATAATGAATGGCTTTAGTAGGATTGATGTCCTCATTCTTTTTGAATGGAGGTCTAATGTAAAATGATTTGTTTTTCCAAAGAGGAGATGGATATTGAAACTTATTATGACCATCTGCGCATAGCTTAAGAAGTTTCTCTTTAATATCAGTATAAGCTGGTAGAGCTTGATTGATTTCAAGGATGTTGGGTGTCTGAATGTAGGGACTAAAAAACTTCTTGAACCTTAATCCTTGTGGAGTGATAGAGAGTCCTTTAGTTCAATAGAAAGCATTCAACCGAAAAAGAACATCTAGATCAAGAAGATAGCTTCCAAGGACTTTAATCCAAACTGTGCATCCAGGGAAGAACTATATGCCAATCCTGTGTTTGGAAATTAGTTTGATTTGGAAAACCATTCCATTGAATGTTGTGAATGACTGATTGAGTGGAGCCTATGAATAATCTAGTAAGATATGGGGTTTGACAATAGTGGCACAAGAGCCAGTCTCAATAAGAGCTATGGCATCAATGGGTTTGTCATATTTAGAGAGGAGGATTTTCGCTTCAATATTAGGCCTTGGTATATCATCTATTTGGGACATTCCTAAGGATCTAAATGATCTTAGGAGTTGGGCAGGTTCTTCTCTGTTAAGGCTGTAAATAGGCTTTTGAAGATAAAATTGACTATCATCATTAGAAGAAGAATCTTCTAAATTTGTTTCAGATACAAGGAGGATTCTGAAGAGGTTTTGGGTGAACATAAGAGAAGGCTAGACTAGTATATATGGGAGTGGTGAATGAAGAAGTATAGGTGGATTGGTACCCAGAGGTAGTAATTGTGTGAGATTTCTTTTTTGAAGGCCTTTTTAGAGGGTTAAGTTGTCAGACTAATTGATAAGTAGATTTGAAGACACTATCATAATTGGTTGGACCAGAGGAGGGTTGGGAATGAGGGTAGGTTGAGGAATAAGCTGGTGGATATGGTGATAAAGGGTTCATGGAAGAAGAGGATGGTATATATTATGGCTTTGCAATATCAGCTTCTATCTGCCTTATTTATTCTTTGATCTTTGAGAGCTCTTGTTATTTGCGGTGAAATTTTAGACCAAAATAGCATTAATAAATATAACACCTTATATCAGAATCTAGTTGTTGAGCTTAAGAGGATAGTCGCAAATGAAGTTTTTTAATTTCTTCTGAAATGACATCAGCTTGAGCAGATAAATCTTCAGTCTTGCCAGCATGATTGTCTAGCTTAGAGTTTATTATGTGAAGAATTTTTTTTGGCTAATAGCATTATCAGTGTGCCAATTAAGGACTTTATCAGCAGGAGATGTTACCTTTGGTCTATGTGGAGTAACTTCTGAGGCTACGACATAAGGTTGTCTGGTTACTTTGGTGTTGTCATTAGTTTTCAACTCAAGTGCTGGAAATTGTTCAAAAGCACTGGATCTTAACATAGAAATGGAAGGAAAAGCTTATGTTGAATGTAAGGTTGTAGTAATGAGGTATGGAATGAAAATAGTGGAAGAAAAGGTACTAGAGTCTGTGTAAGGAAATATTCTAGCTGCTTGATCAGAATGGCCTAATTCTTTGAGTAGTTCCGACATAGTAAGATCTTTACTGGGTACATCAAGCACTGGCATCCTAATATGTATTTTAGGAGCTCGATCATTGTCATCTTCTTGTGGTGACGAGGCTGAGAACACGATGTTTGCAGTTTTTTCTTCTTTTCTTTCTTGTTGAGCTAAAATCTACAAGCTCACTATCAGAATTATACCAAAAATCAGGGTATACATTCACAATATGGTTCATACATGCTTGGCTTGAAATCCCAAATGAAGTGTCTATTGACATGGGACACAAAGACAAACTGACCATTTTTGTCAAAATGGTGGACTAGAGGTTTTTCTTTGCTCTTATAAATAGGAGCAATTGTAGCTATTCAACAAACAAGGAAAGAATAGCCTTCAGTACCTGGTCGTTGAAAAAAAAGGTCATAATTGTTCCATCAGGCATTCGATCAATAATTGGTGGAATTATAGTATGGATATCACCTTGAGTAGAGTTAAACTCCTAATAATTAGTGATCAATTCGAGAGGAATAATTTGAACGAGCTCCTCATTGGTTATCTATCTAGGAATATTGACTATAACAGGGCCATGGTCTCTATCAGTAAACATAAACAAAGCATCTTTGGTAGAATTTAGAAAATGAAGATCTAGAGAATATTTTGAACCTTATATATCAACTGGGATGAAGGGTTGCCATAACAGCCTTAGAATCTTGTTTTGCATAAATGATCTATACTTGGATTTTTAATCTTTGAGAAAGAGTTTCACCAGAGAGTTTCATGTTGAAATTTGGAGCAATGGTTAAGATAAAACTTCTATTGCTGAGGGTAGTTGCAAGAGCTCCAACTAGGGCATATGGTAGGATTTGTAGGTAGTATCAAGAAGAGCAATCTTGGCGAAAATAGGAAGACATTTCCGTCCATAGAGAGTGAGGACAAGATGCACAGTTCTAAGGTGTGTATATCATTTCACAAGATAAGAATTTATTAAGGGCTATGGAATTTTAAGTGTAACATATTGTTTTGCATAGGTAGCAGGAAGATCACACTGGTCTAAACAGGAGCTTTAGACAATTTCCTTTACATGAGGTGTAGATCTAGTTATTAAGGTAGAGATGGTACAAATAGTAAAGAGTTGTCAGTGATAAAGAGAGTAAGGATTAAGAAGAGGAAGTTCAGTTTCTTGAATACAAGCTTAATCAGGTGGATGGGTAAGTTCAACAAGATTTTTGATCTGGTTAGAAAGAGAGAAGCGAAGAGAAGAAGGTATTTTATCTATAGACAAAGTAGAGGAAAGTCTTACAGGTTATGAGAGGATGATCCACTCGTGTTTATGAAACCTTCTTACTCGCTGTCACTAACAATATAATTTCTCTATCTCTTGATAGATACAAAGCTCTAATACAAAGGGGGTAAGTCTCCATGTGGATCCTGAGACTTAGTTCAGGATTGTTGGGATTGGTAAGCACAATGAAAAATTAAAATTCAAAATTTTTTCCAATCCTTACTACGGATATGTCAACGGCGTTTAAATCGAGAAGTAGAGAATGTACCTTTCTTATGTTATAATAATATATGATAATATTATTATATTGTGTTAGTTTTAAATTTAGTTTTATCTAATAAATTAAATACATACATACATACATACATACATACATACATACATAGATATATATATACACACACACACACACACACACACACATATACATATACAGATATAGGCCCGTTCCAAACACAAGTTCATAGAACTCTCATATTCCCTTTGTAACATCCCCAATTTTTTTAAACAATAATTAAATGTTCTTAGGATGTGATTTATTAAGTAATCTGAGGTTTAGAGAAGATTTAGAAGTGTTTTTGTATATATAAATCAATTTATACAATATATATATATAATAAAATAATGTGGGACCCATTATTATTTATATCCTACCTTCCCTTCCTATCTTCGTAAAAAGATATATATTATATTATAATAATATATTATATTATTATAATATAATAATAATATAGTATATTATATAATTTAATAATATATATATATATATATAAAAAGTGGAGGCAACAGCACGTGGGCTGCTGCCCACCTATTTTGAAAATGGGGAGGGGTGTATAATCTCCACCTCTCCCTTCTATTTAAATGCACAAGGTGCGTATTCAGGAAGAGCAAGAAGAGAGAGAGGCATGAGCGAGAAGAGAGAAAAAGAAGGAGAGTCTTGAAGTTGAATTATTTGGTGTTAGTAAACTGGAAGCATTCAAATATTGGTAAAAATAGGCTTGGAATAGAGGTAACCTTGGTTATTTTCTTATATACTTGTCAATTATATATTTATATATGTATATATTAAACTGTTTTGGGATTTGTTGTGCCTATAGAGAGTTTGATTTGGAATTGTATATTAGACTAAAATTATATTGATGAGTTTAGATATTCTTAGAGCCTTTGGTATCACCTTTCTTTTAACCGGGTTAAGGGACAATGACACCTCCTTGTTTGTGTTCTTAAAAGGAGGGAAGCCATATTCTAATCATGACAAGCTAGGGACCTTGATAAGGGTGACGCCTCATGATTTGAAAATTATGTGTAATTGATGTATTTCTGTTGGATTATGTGTTAGATATGGCTCAAGTCAACGGTTATAAGATGGTGGACAGGGTAATAAGAATGATCTGTGTTAGAACTAGCTGACACCCAAGAGGGGGTGAACTGGGTGTACGATAGTAAAGTCTGATTGTTTAAAATCTTTTCGCAGCTTATCAAATCAATACATATGGAACTATAAATTCATACGCAGATATATAGATCATATATGCTGGAAATGTAAAAGCTTAGGGAAGAGAAGATGAAAACTGTAATTTATCCTGGTTCGGTCCAATCCACAATGACCTACGTCCAGTCCCCAGGCTCCTCCTGAGATTTCCAATCCACTATCTTCTTGTTTAACTGGGCACAAGATAAGCCTCTACAAATCTTTTACAAAGTACTCCCCCTTACACATTGTAAGGTTACTCCCTCCTACGGCAAGTCGAGCAAAGCAATCCCGAAGACTTTTCTCTCCTGCTTAACTATGCAAGTCTTACGAACAATAACGTTCTCTCCTGCTTACACCACTGTAAGTCTTACGAGTAGCAACGTTCTCTACTGCTTGTACCTTATAAGTCTTACGAGCAGAAAGTCTTACTGGCGATTCTCTCTACAGCTTCCCCGTAAGGTAATCAACCCTCTCAAGGTCCCTCTACCTTGAGAACACTTCTGAAATACAGATGAAGTGTTTACAAACTCTCTCACAGAGTAGATATGATACTCACTGAAGTACAATACGAAATATTCTCACTCTCAAGTATACATGATATATAAACAGATAAGAATAGAGAGTATATGAGGCGGACGACTTATAATATCAGCATATTGACATAGTTGGGTTCTGGTCGCTCGTGTGTCTGTTCGCTGTCGTATATCTCTATATTTCTTATTTGAATACATTGGTTTATATAGAAGATGGTTGAGATTTTTTGGAAGCATTCAAACATTCTGCCTGTTGGAATCTGATTGTGCTTCTGACAGATAACTCATACCGTTGCTTTTTGTTTGCACGTTCTTGGTTGTTCATTTAATTTTGTTGCTGCCCATGATTCGTTGTCAAATAGGTCTTTAAACATTGATCTGTTGATAGCATCTCAACATACCCGTTGGAGTCGTACTGCTTGTTCTGACAGATTTCCACTTTAGAAAACTAGCCGTTATCAGTGGACGCTTGGCTTCTCGTGAAGTGGTTTTTCAGCTCTTCTCATGATTTCTTCATTGTTAATCTGAAGAAACACTTCAACCACTAATACAATAGAATATTAGTTATGATTAAATTTGATCAATAATCAAAGACAGGATTTCTGCACTCTAGGACTTCATCATTTTCAGTGACAATATTCTCCATGAGTGACCTTCGTATATGAAGATGTAATCCAAATGTTTGATCTCCTGTTTCATACTTGAAATAAATGTTAAATGATGTTTAAGTATACCAACAAATGTAAACATACTGATTAGAGATTGAACTCTAAAATTCACTCTGATTCAGTCAGCTTCTGAAGGTGTTTCTGATAGGAATTGAATCACTCGAGTGATTATACAATCCACTGGAAGTGATTTTCCTTAAACATTGGATATTATCTTGCAGGAAGTGATCTTGGTTCTTAGAGGTGATTCTAATTCTCTGGTAGTGATTTTGATTTACTGTTATTGGAACTATGAAGAGTGCACTGAGTAATCACTGACTGGAAGTGATATGAGGTAACTGATATTCACTGGGAGTGATCAAGAATGGTGCTAGAGGTGATCAGCTGAAATGGACGATCACTCGAGTGAAATTCATGTCACCGGAAGTGATTTTCAAAACAGTAAAATATTCTTGAAGTGATTTCGCCTTGCACTGGAAGTGATCTGCAGAAATGAATAATCACTCGAGTGAATTCAACTGCACTGGGAGTGAAATTGAGAACAGTGAATTTTTCTTGCAGTGATTCTGGCGCCATTGGAAGTGATCTGCGGAATAAGCCATATCACTCGAGTGAATTCTGGAATCACTCGAGTGATCTGTAATTTTTGGCATATCACTCGAGTGATTACTAAAAATCACTCGAGTGATCTGTTGTTCAGATTACTTTAGCTCTTTATTATGTTTCCAATTCTTCAGCAAACAGGGGTAAATTTCTAGATGACATAACTCTTTGAATATGACTCCAAAATTTCTACATTATATATCAATGGAAATCTCTTGAAGTCTAGTTTCATATGGCACCGGTTTTACCTCAATTGGATATGTGGTTTGAGAGTTATAGCCAAAATACCAAATCTATTCTAGAAGGTAACGCTGATATGAAGGCCAAATTAGAACACTTATATCTCATTCTTTTGAGCTCCTTTGATTTTTCTTCTAGTGTCAAAATGACGCATTGTGAGTCTATTTTCATATGCAACTGGTTTGATCTCAATCGGAGTTGTATTTTGAGAGATATGATCGAATAACCAGACCTCACTCAACTGGACAGAAAACAGAGCATGAAAAACTGTAAATCACTTGAGTGAACAGTGAATCACTGCAAGTGATTTTCACTGTTTTCAGAATCACTCGAGTGATTATTAAAATCACTCGGTTGCTACAGTGCTACAATGCCAAGTATATAATTTACAGCGCTACAGTGCCAATCGCTACAGTGACTTCTGAATTCCCTTCTGATCAGTATTTCTTCTAGGAACTTGAATCTTAATATTCTCATTAGTTCCTTGAAGCTCTTCTTTCTCCAATCTCTTTGACTAATCTATAACATATACAACATTAAATATAGTAGTTAGTCAATATAAAGAGATAAATATATTAAGCAAACTTTTTGCTCTTAATATCTTATATCTATATTTGACATCATCAAAACTAATCATATCTAACATTCTGTACATCAATATTTGTTTGACATGTTATACATGTGATATCTCTTATGAAGAATATTTTGAAAATGAAATAATGTTCAATTGTTTTGAAATTCTTTTTGGGAGGAGGTTTTGGTAACCAAATCGAGAACTAGTTTGTGAAAGGTTTTATATATAAAAGAAAATATATATATTGTGAGTTTGAACTGTATGTTCTCGATCTTGGTTTACATGTATATTTCTAAATAACAAATGGTTACAGAGATCTTTGGATCTTATGGTTATTATTTTTATTTTTTTCCAGGTGATTATTTCAATAGGGAGAAAGGGAATGCATATATGGAGTGAGTCTTGAAGGATCTTTTGTACTCATAGAGCTCATGTTATGTCTTTGTATTTACCATGACTATAAGGCTTCCGCATTTTTATTAATTTTAAAATATTTTGGGGAATTAATTTGACCTTGTAAAATTGGGTTTTTGTTTATTATTGGCCATATTACAAATATGTATTTAGTTGTCGGATTGGGATTTTACACCCTCTCTTCCAAATTTTCTCGCATCCTATTTGACATCTTCAGATCTCGGATAACTGTGTCAAGACCTACATCTACACGAAAGCGAGAAAATTTGGAAGAGAGGGAATATCAGAGTTTTGTGAACTTGTTTTTCTTAGTTCTTATATCTGTTTGTGTGTGTGTGTTTGTGTATTTAATTTATAAGATAAAATTAAATTTAAAACTAACATAATATAATAATATTATCATATATAATGTATATACATACATATGTATGTATGTTTATGTGTGTGTGTGTGTGTGTGTGGGTGTATATGTATATCTACATACATACATACATACATGTATATTGTCAGATCCTCTCCTTAATTCTATAATATTAAATATTATTTCTCAAAGACTAATCATAATAGAGATAAAATCACACAACTATTAAATATTATAATATCCAATCTATGATACGATAATACAAAGTATGTAGTCAAAGCAGGGTTTATAGGATGTAGGTCCTATGAGTGACAATATACATCAATTCAACACATAATAAACCACAAGAGGCCATAGAGATATATCTATGCCTCAGGAGCTCCTCCCGACATTCCAGCACAGAAACTATCACCTGAAAAAATGTTAAATCGACGGGGTGAGACAAAAGCCTCAGTAACCAGCTTTCTAACTCATTACACATGCTGACATGTTTTCATGAGGTGCCAAGTGGAACAGTTTATATAATAAAATATTAAAAATCTAATATCATTGTTTTGTACACAAATATCATATCAGAAATTATAATATTATATCTCAAATCTCATATCAAAATTCCCAAATGCTTCCCATCAATCCAACCGAACCGCCTTATTTCCGCCGACTAGACCCATAGTCTAAGTTAATATCCATGTTACTGGCCACTCAAAGAGCTCTCCGGTCACATGATGAGGATTGGCCAAAATCCACAGAGCATGTTTCCAGACCATGGGTCTTTCCCCTCATTGAACTAGTGGGGTGTCGCAGTCCCTCATTGAACTAGTAGAACGGTCCCTCATTGAACTGGTGGGACAATAGAAAGCCAACCATCGTGCACCAATGGAGACTATACCACGTGGTAAAAATAACTTTCTCCATCTCAACCCAAACCAAACAACCCAATATGTATCAATAAATAGCTTAATAGGAATTTTCTCAAGATTTCCATACACATATGAGGATATTCAAAATATACAAATACATCTTATAATTTAAATTACATGGTTCCACAAAGCAAGTGTATAACAAAATACTCCTCAATATTACTCATTGAAATAATCTATAATATCCATATATGATTTTCAAGCTCATAATCATTTTACAAAATACTCACAAACACACACCAACACACATAATAAGTGGAAAGTGGTTACCTCTGCCAAAGCTAATTATTATCACACTGTTCCAAATCCAAGAGCTCAAACACACGCCAAAATCAATCTATCACAATCAATTTACTACCCGTTAATAATTTTCCAAAAGTCAAAATTATAACTTATTTACAAATTCTAATAATAATAATATACTATAAAAACTGAAAATAACAATTTAGGGTTTAAATTATAAAATAACGGTTTAGTCCTTCGAATCTCATAAATGATAGTTTAGTCCTTTGAATTTCATAAATGACAATTTAGTCCTCCGAATTTCATAAATGACAGTTTAGTCCTACGAATTTCATAAATGATAGTTTAGTCCTTCAGATTTTAAAACTATACCAACTAAAATTTCAATAATATCTCCATTAACCCAAATAAATTATTTAATCTAAATTTAATCGGTTTAAAAGTCCAAAATAACATTATTTATAAGTTGATTATATAGAAAATTCATTATAAAATCTTATATAAACTAAATGACAAAAATAAACCGATTAAAATTAACTATTAGTTATCATCTATATTTTTTTAGTCATAAATCAGTACAAAATTAATATAATAAGAAAGAGAAAATTATTTAGAAAATATTTCATAAAAGAAGTTTTATAATTAGAAGAGATTTTGATTACCTTATTGATCCCCGAAGAAATGAAAATACTCATAACAGAGCCTTACCCGTCACCTTATTACACAACACTTCACGCAGATTTGCTGCGTAAAGTGTGTGAGGGGAGGAGGTATTTATAATACCTCCTCATGCCTCTCTTTAATATTATTATATATATATTTTTATTATTTTATGTTTAATCTTGTGGCACCTTACGGTGCCACATTCAGTTTTTCAAACATGGGGGCGCCACCCCCACGTTTTATATATATATATATATATATATATATATATATATATATATAATATTTTAATATTATATTATATTATATTATTATATTATATTATATTATTATATTATATTATTTTTTTAATTAACTTTTTTATTATTATTATTTTTAGTCCTAAAAAAAATTACTTACTAAAAATAATAATTATTTTTAAATTATAATTATATCCTAAAAATAAAAATGAGGATGTTACAATTCTCCCCACCTAAATAGAATTTTGTCCCCAAAATTCGATTTAAGTGGGAAATAAAAATACAATAATTCAATCAAGACAACAACAATCACAACTTAGGCAAATAAATAAGGGAAATCTTGACGCATTCTTTCCTATGTCTCCCAAGTCACATCTCCAGGTGTCATACCCTTCCAGAAGACTTTTACTAGTCGTATGATCTTTCTCCGCAGTTGTTTGTCTTGGACATCCAAAATTTTCTCTGGTTCTGCTATATAAGTTAAGTTTTCTCTCAACTCAACTTCCTCAGGTTCAATGGCGTGGGACGGATCTGGATGATATTTCTTCAACTGTGACACATGGAACACATCATGCACGTTAGACAAGTGCGGAGGTAAAGCAATTCGATAAGCAACCAGCCCAAACTGCTCCAAAATCTCATATGGCCCAATAAACCGGGGAGTTAACTTTTTTTCCTTAATTGATCTTCCAATACCCGTAACAGGTGAAACCTTTAAGAAAACATGATCTCCCACACTAAATTCCAATATTCTCCTTCGACGATCCGCATAACTCTTTTGTCGGCTTTGAGTGGTCAATAATTTTTGTCGTATCATTTCAATCTTCCGTGATGTTTGATCTACCAGATTTGGTCCAATAATGGTTCTTTCACTTAATTCGGTCCAACACAATGGCGATCTGCACTTTCGCCCATATAAAGCTTCAAAAGGTGCCATCTGAATACTGGAGTGGTAGCTATTATTGTATGCAAATTCTGCCAATGGTAAGTGCTTGTCCCAACTACCTGGGAGCTCGATAGCGTAGGCTCTCAACATGTCCTCGAGTGTTTGTTTAGTCCTCTCTGTTTGACCGTCTTTCTGAGGATGATAAGCGGTACTATACTTTAACTTCGTACCCATGGCCTCCTGTAGGGACTTCCAAAAGTTCGAAGTGAACCTTGGATCATGATCTGATATGATACTTTCTGGCACTCTATGCATACGAACAATCTCTTTAATGTATAACTCGGCTAATTTCTCTAAAGAATAGTCCGCTTTAATCGGTAAAAAGTGTGCTGACTTGGTTAATCGGTCTACAATCACCCAAATAGCATCATAATTGGCCCGGATTAGTGGTAAACCCATGATGAAGTCCATAGAAATGCTATCCCATTTCTATTTAGGAATATCCAAATTTTGAAGTAGTCCTGGTGGTTTTTGATGCTCGATCTTGACCTTCTGACACGTCAAACATTTTAAAACAAAGTCAGTCATATCTCTCTTCATCTTCGGCCACCAATACTGTTGCTTCAAATCATTATACATCTTGGTGATTCCTGGATGCATGGCGTATCTGCTCTGATGAGCTTCTTCCAAAATGGTTTTCTTGATCTTGTCATTGTTGGGAACACAAATTCTTTTCTTGTATCTCAAAATTTCCGCATTCCCAATGTCATAATCTGAAACTTCACCATGTTCTAATTCCTCTCGAGTTCTACTTAACTGATCATCTTTCATCTGGGCGTCTCTTAGGTTCTGATAAAACCCATATTCACCAAGAACTGAATTTAAAGTAGCTCTTCTTTGATCTGGAACTGTGATAAGTAAAATATTTGCATATTTATTTTCCCTTATATGATGATTTTGTAGACTATATTTGAGCTGAATATAATCAATTTGGGTGTAATAAATAAATAAATAATAATTTTCTTGTAGCCATGGATAGTACCGGATTAAGAAGAATGAAAGAAGGCATTTAAGGGGAAGTACTATTCATGTGGTACTATTCACTGTGCACTGTTCATGCGGTACTGTTCACTGTGCACTGTAGCGGACCATTGCGTTGTACTGTAGCGGTCGGTGTGTGTGGAAGTGGGGTGGTTCAGTGCGGTTCCTGTAGCAGTCGATGCACTGTAGCAAATCACTGTAGCAGTCCGAAAATGAAGCCTATAAATAGAGCTTCTTAGCACCCTAAAATGAGGAGGAAGGAAGAGAGAGAGAGAGTTTCTATTTTAGAGAGAGAGTTGTTATTTTTAGAATTTATTTCTTGCATTTTTTTTATTTCTTGCATGCCTCCTACATGGATGGTTTTACCTCCTATATGGAAGACCTAGGTAGTCCTCCTTTATGGATGCTATAGGTTGCCACCTACATGGATAGTTTTACCTCCTATATGGTAGGCTAGATTTTCCATTTTCATGCATCTTGTAGTAGTATTTTTATGTTTTTGTAATTAATTTTTATGCAATATTTATGATGTTTTGAATATATTTTGGTTTTGTTTTTAATTTTATCATGAGCTAAATTTTCCTTTTCCTAGGGTGATGATGTAGCTTACTAATGACGGATTGAATCTTCACTTATTAAATCTAGTTTTAATTTTTCCTTCATGATTGAGTTTTAATTATTGCTCTTAATGCTTACAATTGATTGGCTACCTTTTGGATGATTTTAATATGCATGTTGAGACCGGAAGGAGATACATGTGTGTGGATCCTATAATTAAAACCATAATTTGCATATGAAATAGGAATATATTCATATGGGTTGTGTAGTCTTAATTGAGTTCCATAAATCTTAATGCATGATTGGTTGCTTAAATTCATATAGGAATATATTGGGTTAGCAATTAATTATAGAATTACTTGACCTTGGAAAAGGCTAGTAATTAAAATAGGGAAACTCGACTATCAATCATGTGGAATAAATTGGACTAGAATAGATAAGTGATTCAATCCGGAATTTATTAAGTGAAATCTAATCCCTAGGGCTTTTTCTCATATTTGTCTTTATATCACTTGTATTCATATTTCATCATTTCTATCTTGCAATCTCAATCACAACTAATCAACCGACTAAATATAATTAAAATTACCAATTTTGGTACTTAGTGATCAATCCTCGTGGGAACGATACTCTACTCACTTCTATATTACTTGATTACGACAGTGTACACTTGCACTTATAAATACAACATCCTGCACTCGTAACAAACTGCATGGATGTCTCTTAATCCATTTAGCCAACTTTGCTCTTCTAAGCTCATACGGAACAAGTGTATCGACTTTCGACTCAAAGCGTCTGCAACAACGTTAGCCTTACCAATATACAACACCCCTTACCAATATACAACGTTAGCCTTACCAATATGCAACAGCGTCTGCTTATGGGAACTTAGTCCTATAACCGGTTACAAATATCCTACCTTAATACTAATAAAAGGAGAATCATCAAGGAGCATCTGGGAAATATTGCGCCTTTCCTCAATATACAACGCCTAATTGAAGATAGGCATGTTTAGAAATTAATGAGTCTCCAACAGCAACTTCTTGATCTCCATTACAGAGCACCCCCTGATGGAAGGTACAGAGTTGACCAGGACGTTACTAGCTGGGTAAACACAGAAGGAGTATTTGTATATACTGGCCTCCTCAAATTAGTGATCGATCTGGATAGACCTACACATGTCAAAATATGGAAGAATATCAGATTGATTACATGGAGTTTCTGGCATACGGAATGGTTGCAGCCTTCTGTATATCAAAAGATTAACGAGATTTTCCTTTCAGTGAAAAGTTAAATGAAGAAGTAAGGAAATAGTAGAGCTTTGGCACAACCTATGTTAAAGTTCAGTCACAAATTCCTTATTACAAAGATAGTGAGTTTCGACAGAATTTCCATCACTTCCTTGTAACACTAGTCCTCGAACATACTGAAGAAGGGTATATAGAACCCCAATGAGACAGATACCTTAGAAATCCTCACCTATATGAAATTTTAGGCAACAAATTAGTAGATGACTATAGTTCTTTAACTTATGACGTAGTTGTAAAGTGTACACAATACTATGTATGGATCGCAAAGGATTCAGATGCATTAAGCTGATTTATCAGAATCAGCTGGGTCCCCCCAACATGGATCTAGATGATTATGGCAATACAAATATGTTCGATGAAGAATACATGGTAGACATTGATTAAAATCCTTTGTTGGCCATACAGTTAAAAGAGGAAAGATGACACTTGTTCAGTTCATAATAAAAGAACTGACGCAATAATGGATTTGCTTTTGCAAAAGGGAAGATTCCATTTTAATTATTGTACTATCACTTTAATAAAGTGGATGTCAGCTTGCATGCTGGAGCATTTATCTTTACTTTACAGACTTCAACAAGTTTCAAGTCCGCGGATTTAAGTGTGTTTTAATTCCATATTTGTGTATATAAGGATCATGGATTCACAGTCTATGAAAACCATGACCACTAGGAACTAAGAAAAAAAAGTTCATAGAACTCTGATATTCCCTCTCTTCCAATTTTTCTTGCTTCCCATATGACATCTTCAGATCTCGGATAACTGTTTCAAGACCTACCTCTATACAATTTAAGTAGGCATGGACGTCGGAAGAGTGGAGGCCCCGTACCCTTCTGGTATCAAAAGTGGATATATATGTATGTCTACACACACACACACATGTATGTATGTATATATATACATATATACACACACACACACACACACATAAATACATACACATACACATATATGTATGTATGTATGTATGTACACACACACACACACATATATATGTTTGTATGTATCTATATATATGTATGTACATACATACTTATATATGTATATCTAAATATATATGTATGTATACACACACACACACACACACACATAAATATTTAACTAAATATTCACACAACAAGTGTTGTGTGTGTATGTTATGTGTTTGTGTATATAAAATTCTTTCACCCTAGATTAACCATCACATTAACTAAATCTAGACATATCTTAGATTTAATGAATATGGACAATATAGCTCGTGTTGGGTTATTTTTGTGTGCGACCCTTTAGGCCCATATTGTTAGACCTGGCTGACACCCAAGAGGGGGGTGAATTGGGTGTACGATAATAAAGTATGATATTCTTAAAATCTTTTCGCAGCTTATCAAATTAATATATATGGAAGTATAAAATCATAAGTAGTTATGTAAATCTTATATGCTGGAAATGTAAAAGCTTAAGAAAGAGAATATGAAAATTGTGATTTATCCTGGTTCGGTCCAATCCACGATGACCTACGTCCAGTCCCCAGGCTCCTCCTGAGATTTCTAATCTACTATCTTCTTGTTTAATCGGGCACAAGAACAGCCGCTACAAATCTCTTACAAAGTTACTCCCCCTTACACCATGTAAGGTTTACACTCTCTTACGGTAAATTGAGTAAAGCAATCTCAAAGACCTTTCTCTCCTGCTTACCCGTGCAAGTCTTATGAGCAGCAACGTTCTCTCCTGCTTACACCACTGTAAGTCTTACAAGCAGCAACGTTCTCTACTGCTTGCACTTTGTAAGTCTTACGAGCAGAAAGTCTAACCGACAATAGCTTTCCCGTAAGGAATTCAACCCTCTCAAGGTCCCTCTACCTCGAGATCAATACAGACATATAGATGAAATGTTTATAGGCTCTCTCACAGAGTAGATAAATTCTCACTGTAGTACAATACAAGTATTCACTCTCAAATGTACATGATATTATAAAATGATAAGAACAGAGAGTATATGAGGCGGACGACTTATGATATTAGCATATTGGCAGTTGGGTTCTCATCGCTTGTGTGTTTGGTCACTGTCGTACCGTCTCATCTTCTTCTTTGAATGCTTCGATTTATATAGGAGATGCGTTGAGAACCGTTGGTAGCATTTGTCCGTTAGAGTGCATTGCTTCTTTTAACCGTTGAGTGTATTTGGATATTTGCTTGTTGAAACCCATTGTGTGCTCTGACAGATACTGCAGTGTTTTCCGTTGATCATGCTCTGATAAATATATCAACGTTGCTTTCATTCTGTTTTGTTGAACCGGTTTGTTGAATATTGTTTCTACCCATGATTCTTTGATAGTATCTCAACATACCCGTTGGAGTTGCACTGCTTGTTCTGACAGATTTCCACTTTAGAAAACTAGCCGTTATTAGTGGACGCTCGGCTTCTCGTGAAACAGCTTTTCACCACTTCCCATGATTTTTTCATTGTTGATCTGGAGAAGCACTTCAATCATTGATACAATGAAGTATAAGACATGAATACACTGAATGAAATAATTGAGAAAAGATTTATGCGTTCTGGGACTAATCACTTCCTATGTCGACATTTGCTGTGAGTGACCTCCAAACGTGAAGATGTAATCCAGATGCTTAATCTTCTGTTTCAAACTTGAAATAAATGTTAGTTGATGTTTAATCATAGTAACAAGTGAAGACGTAATGATTAAATGATGTTTAACCATATCCTGATTGATCTCTGAAGTTCATTTAACTTCAGTTATTGGCGAACTCGAGTTCTCACGATGAAACTCGAGTGTATGATGATGTTTCATTGCATTCAGGTGGTCTCGGCCATAAACTTGCAAGAGTGCACTTCTGGAACTCGAGTGCACTTTGCTTCAGAACTCGAGTACTGAACTACGAACTCGAGTGTACTTCCTTTTCTTCACGGTTCCAAATCTTTTGGGTTCAAACTCTTTCAACAAAACTTGCAGGACTTGAGTGCATCTTGGTTTAGAACTCGAGTGCACTACTTGTTATTCTCATCACAAGACTCTCTGGCATAAACTCTTATGGCCACACTCTCACAACTAGAGTGCAAACCGTACGAAACTCGAGTGCACTTCATATTAACTCATTCTTGTTGAGTCTCAGGAAAAAAATCTCATTCCAAAACTTCCATCACTCGAGTGCATATCTTCTGAGGACTCGAGTGTGTCAGTTCAAACTCGAGTGTGGTGATTAACTTCAGCTTCTACGTCAAAGCTTACGGGAGTGTGAACAGTGGACTCAAAATATGATCCATTCATTTTAGACTTTAAATATGGTAAATGGTTGATCATTAGATAGCTCTTATCATTTACATTCCAATGCAAAAGGAATCAGCTCCAAACTCAATGTAGTCTTCAAGTTATGATCCGAACAGTGTAGATAGCGTATCAATTTTCATGCATCAACTTCCAGAAGCAATAATGCATTGCATATGACTCCAAATTTGACATATTATATATGCATGAAAAGATCTTTGAGTCTACTTTCATATGGAACCAGTCTCAGCTCAATTGGACGTGTAGTTTGGGAGATATGTCCAAAATATGAAAATCGTTCTGGAATATGATAATGATTTAAAGTTCCACTTCAAACATTTATAATCTGAGCTCTTTTCATGTTGGTTCTGGTTTCAAAATGACGCATTAGGAGTCTCGTTTCATATGCCACTGGTTTCATCTCAATCAGAGTTGTGTTTTGGGAGATATGATTGAATTACTGAAGCTTGCCCATGCTGAACGTAAAACAGGGATGAACATAGTATACTTTTATTCATACTGAACTCGAGTTCTAGCCCATTTTTGCAGTTGTGAACAGTTCCAGCTCGAGTTTATCAAGACCAACTCAAGTGCTCAACTTGGGATACATCCGAAGATCGTTTCTGACCAAAACTCGCATGCAAAACTCCTTGAACTCGAGTGCTACATTGCAGAACTCGAGTTCTACTATTCAAACTCGAGTGCTATAGTCTTTCAGATACTACAATGCCTGCGTGCTACAGTATCTTACTGCTACAGTGAAATGCTATAGTACCAAACATTATATCTGCTACAGTACTTCTGAATTCCCTTTTGATCGTAGAAATGTACGTTGTTTCTCCTAATAGTTTGAATCTTGATATTCCCATTAATTCCTTGAAGCTCTTCTTTCTCTAATCTCTTTGACTAATCTATAAGATATACAACATTAAATATAGTAGTTAGTCAATATAAATAGATAAATATATTAAGCAAACTTTTTGCTCTTAATATCTTATATCTATATTTGAAATCATCAAAACTAATCATATCTAACACATATTAAGTTGGAAGTGGGCCAACGACTATACTAACCCATAAGTCGTAAGCGGCCTTTAGCAAGACATTACGATTACTCAATTCATATGAGAATCGATGAACCGATACTACTTGTCATACAACCATATCAAGTCCCTTTTGTCACACGATATCTTAGTCAAGGATGAGGCATGGAGAATGTTATCCTCCTATTCCTAATCATTACTTTCTCGATCCCAGAGTAGTCTGACTATAGAAATAGAAACTCTTTTCTATCATAGTATGACCATACATTTCTTAGACTCACTTATCGAGGGGCCTAGTAATATCTATATACTAATGTGAGGGATAAATTCCATCTTGATAATTTATATTTCTCTGCATGAAAACCACTAAGCCAGAACATAGCTGTTATCATCACCCTATCAAAGGTGACTTTTGACTAGGTCAAAGCTGAGCGACTCTCATATAGGAATCCATGATGATCTTAGGTCAAAGGGCATGTGGTTATACATGAGACAAGCTTATGACTTGATCCATACAGCTTTCTTATAGCTGGTCGGTCCAACATCTTGTACTCTTACAAGTGTCTAGGACTTTGATTCATATCTCCATATCTCTTCAAAGTCATACTGGTCTTATTTCATCTTTGCTCTCGCATAGATGACCGACCAGGGATATGTAGGACAATTATTATGATTTAATAAGGATATAGTTATCACAGTGAACATGCAAACAATATGATAAAAAATGGAGAAATTCATTAAATAGCAATGTTCAAAGTATAATGATTGGCCCCTAGGGCATAATTTCCAACATTCTCCCAATTACACTATATAGAATCATTAATTTTCCTAATTCCTATTGTCCTAGCATGACGCTTATGCTTTGCCTATGCAAGCGGCTTAGTTAGAGGATTAGCAACATTGTCTTCTCTTGCTACTTTACTATTTTTATATCACCTCTATCATTGATTTCTCTAATGAGATGAAATCGCCTAAGTATATGCTTGGTCCTTTGATGTGACTTAGGCTCCTTAGCCTGTACAATAGCACCGCTATTGTCACAGAACAAATCTATTGGATTTGAGATGGTAAGCACCACTCCTAGTTCAGTAATGAACTCTCTTATCCAAACGGCTTCTTTAGCTGCATTTGATGCTGCTATATACTCAGCTTCTGTTGTAGAATCTGCTATAGTACTTTGCTTGGAGCTCTTCCAACTTACTACTCCACCATTCAAGAGGAATGTGTATTGAGATTGTGATTTAAGGTCATCTTGGTCAGTTTGGAAACTTACATCTGTGTAACCAGTTACACAGAGCTTATCATCTAATCCACCATATACCAAGAATTAGTCCTTAGTCCTTCTTAAGTACATTAGGATATTCTTGATAGCAGTCCAATAAACCTCACCAAGATGTTGTTGATATCTGCTGGTCATACTTAAGGCAAATGAGATATCCAGTCGAGTACAAAACATGGCATACATGATGGATCCAATGGTTGAGGCATATGGAATCTTGCTCACGCGATCTCGCTGATCAGGTTTACTAGGACACAAATCCTTGCTAAAATGGATACCATGAGACATGGGCGTGTAACCCCTTTTTGAATCCTGTATATTGAACCTATGCAGTATCTTGTCTATGTATGTGCTCTGATTTAGGCCTATTAGTTTCTTGAATCTATCTTTATAGATCCTAATCCTTAGGATGTAGGTGGCTTCACCTAAGTCTTTTATCAAGAAAGACTTTCCTAACCAAGATTTCACACTCTGCAAGGTATGAATGTCATTCCTAATGAGTAGGATGTCATCTACATAAAGTACTAGAAATATAACTGTGCTCCCACTAACATTCTTGTAAACACAAGGTTCATCGATGTTTTGAATGAATCCAAACTCTTTGACTACTTTATCAAAATGATGATTCCAGCTCCGAGATGCTTGCTTTAATCCATAAATGGATCTTTCAAGCTTACACACTTTACCAGAGTCCTCTGAATACATAAAGCCTTTAGGTTGTGTCATGTACATATCCTCAAGCAGCTTTCCATTAAGGAAGGTTGTTTTGACGTCCATCTGTCATATTTCATAGTTATAATATGTTGCAATGGTAAGAAGGATTCTGATTGATTTGGCTATTGCAACTGGGGAAAAGGTTTCATCATAGTCTATACTATGAGTTTGAGTGAATCCTTTTGCAACTAGTCATTCATTGAAGACATTTATATTGCCATCGATGTCAGTTTTCTCCTTAAAAACCCATTTGCACCTGATGGTTTTTACACCTTAGGTGGATTGACTAAGGTCTATACCTAATTTTCATACATGGATTACATTTTAGACTTCATGGCATTTAGCCATTTCTCAGAGTTTGGTCCCACTATAGCTTCTCTATAGGTGGTTAGCTCATTTTGTGTAATGAACAACACATCACGACTTTTAATAATTAGAAATCCATATCTCTGAGGCTGATGTCATGTCCTATTAGATCTACATGGGCCTCGTGTTACTTGAGGAGGCTCAGCAACTTGTTGTAAGTCTTCTCTATTTTTCATTTGTAGTTCTGTGCTATCTTGTGACTCTCAAACTTCTTGAAGATATACCTTTCTCCCACTGGTTATTTTAAAGATAAATTCTCTTTCTAGAAACATACCTTTTCAAATAACAAAGTTATCGGTGGGATTGTAGACATAATATCCTTTCGTTTTGTTAGAATATCCCACGAAAAGGTACTTTAAGGATTTGGACGCTAATTTATTTGAGGTTGTTGCTTAACATATACCTCACATCCCCAAATTTTAAGAAAAGATAAAATAGGTTTCTTTCTAGTCCATATCTTATATGGTGTCTCTTCAATTGCCTTAGATGGAAAACAATTTAGTGTGAACGCAGCTGTCTCTAGGGCATGGCCCTAAAAGGACGATGGAAGATTTGTTTGACTCATTATAGATTGAACCATATCTAATAGTGTTCAATTCCTCCGTTCAGAAATGCTATTCCATTGTGGTGTTCCTGGAGGAGTTAATTGTGAGATTATCCCACAACTCCTAAGATGGTTAATGAACTCTTGACTCAAATATTCTCTACCTCAATCATATCGAAGTACTTTAATTGTTTTGCCAAGTTGGTTTTGGTACTTCATTTTAGAATATTTTGAACATTTCAAAAGATTTAGATTTATGTTTTATTAGATAGATATATCTATATCTACTAAAGTCATCTATAAATGTAATGAAGTACATATAACCTCTTGTGGTAGCTGTATTCAGTAGTCTATATACATCTATATGTATGAGGCTCAATAAATCAGTGGCCCTCTCACTATGTCTAGTAAAATATGCCTTTGTCATCTTTTCTAATAAGCAAGATTCACATGTATCATATGATTCAAAATCAAATGAGTTAAGAAATTCATCTTGATGGAGTTTTAGAAATGTGTTTCTCATTTATGTGGCCCAGACAACAATGCCATAGGTATGTCATATTCAAATCATTTGACTTGATCTTTTTGATAGTTACGTTATAGATATTTTCACTATTAGGATGTTCCAAATTTAATATATAATTATCAACATGCAAATCACCATTAGCATAGAAAACGTCATTATAATAAATAGAACATTTACCATTCCTAGTAATGGAAGTATAACCTTCCTTATCCAAATAAGAAAGAGAAACAATGTTGCTACTCAAAGCAGGAACATAATAGCAATTGTTCAAAATTAACAAAAGCTCATTGGGCAGAACTAATTCATAAGTTCCTATAGCTAAAGCAGCAACTCTTGCTCTATTTCTAACTTGTAGATCGACTTCACCCTTCTTCAGCTTTCTACTATCCTTAAGACCCTACACATTTGTACAAATGTGAGAACCACATACAGTATCTAATACCTATATAGAGGAAGAAGAAAAATGAATGTCTATAACATAAATACCTGAAGAGTTAGCCCTACTATCCTTCTTGTTCTTTTTCAGATCTTTAAGGTAGAGTTTGTAATTCCCTTTCCAATGACCTGGTTCATTGCAGAAGAAGCATACTCCTTCCTTTAGAGGCTTTGCCTTATTGGCTACAGGCTTGGTTTCAGGCTTATTTGAATCTTTAGTCTTACCACCTGAGCCATTACCCTTCCCCTTGCCCTTACCTTTCCTTTTTACACCCTTTCCTTTCTTAACTATTAAAACAATGCTGGGCTTTTTCTTAATGTTATGGTTAGCATTTTTAAGCATCCCATGCAGTTTAGAAATTGTTTTCTCCAAATTGTTCATGTTGTAGTTTATAGCAAACTGGTCATAACTTTCCGAGAGTGAGTTCAAGATCAAATCTGTAGCTAACTCCTGACTCATGCGAAATCCAAGCCTCTCAAGGTGATCAATATAGCCTTTCATCTTTAACACGTAAGCATTAACTGATGCACCTTCAGCCATCTTATAGGAATGTAAGGCCTTTATGGTCTCATACCTTTCTTGCATTTCCTGTTGCTGGAACATTTCCTTGAGATGCATAATCATTTCATGAGCCTCTATAAGTTCCAGATCTCTTTAGAGCTCTGGAACCATGGTGGCAAGCATCAAGCAACCTACATTCATAGAGTCTTTTTTATGCTTTGTGTAAGCATCTTTCTGAGCTCTTGGAGTATTGGCTGCAAGCTCCTCAGGAATGGGTTGATTTAGGACATATGCTTTTCTTTCCTGCTTGAGAACAATTCTCAAATTCCTGAACCAGTCAAAATTTTTTTCCCATTGAATTTATCCTTCTCAAGTACTGATCTTAATGATAGTATAGCAATATTACTAGTCAACATGCTTTTACAATAAAATATGAAAAGTTGGTTAATAATCTCCTACTTACTAAAAAATGTATTAGGCTTAAAATCTCACTAGATCTATTTGATTGCTAGCCTAAATCTACTAAAGTCAAATTCATTGCCACTTAGTCTCTTAACTCAAAACAAGATCAATCACTTTTCAAATCAAGAATGCATCAAGCTAAAGTTACTTAGAACTTGCAATTTTCACATTTAAAACAGTTGATCCCTCCACCACACTTAAATAGTACATTGTCCTTAGTGTAAAACAGTCATAGTAGATCACAAAGACAAGTAATACATAGCAATACTCAACTTACTAATCTGACAATGAGTAATATAACAATGCAAAATAAGAAAGAGAAGGAAGGAATACAACCGGGGTCTATGTGGTGTCACGTAGTGTAGCAACCTCCACTGCCTTAGTGGAGAATCCATCAAAGAACGGCTTCAAGCAGTGTCCATTAATGATAAAGAATTTTCCATTTTGCTCTCTTTTGATCCTCACAATTCCATAGGGAAAAACATCAATGACAATGAAAGGCCCCTCCCATCTAGAGCAAAGTTTTCGAGGCATGAGTTTCAATCAGGAAACATAGAGTAGAAATTTTTGGCCCACTTGAAATTCTCTCTTCATAATAAGTTTATCATGGACTGCTTTAGTTCTTTCCTTATAAATCCTAACATTCTCATAAGCTTCTCTTCTTAACTCTTCAAGCTCTTGCAGTTGCAACTTCCTTTCAATACCGACACTAGCAAATTCGAGTTTACACCTTTTTATTGCCCAGTATGCCTTGTGCTCCACCTCTACTGGCAAATGACATGCTTTTTTTATAGACAATCCTGTATGGAGACATGCTAATAGGACTCTTATATGCTGTGCGATACACCCAAAGTGCATCATCAAGGTTTTTACACCAATCTTTCCGGTTGGGTTGCACCATCTTTTCTAAAATGAGCTTGATTTCTTTATTGGAAAGTTCTGCTTGACCATTCATCTGAGGGTGGTATGGGGTGTCCACCTTATGCATCACACCATACTTGCTAAGCAAGCTTTACAAACTCCAATTATAAACATGAGTTCCTTGATCGCTAATAATAGATGTAGGAATGCCAACTCTGCAAAGAATGTGAGACCAAACAAAGGAAACTACTACAGAAGAGTCATTAGTACAAGTGTGGATTGACTCAACCCACTTTGACACATAATCCATGGCCAGAAGGATGCATAGATAACCAAATAAAGTGGGAAAAATTCCCATGAAGTCAATTCCCCAAACATCAAAGACTTCACAGAATAATAAGGGTTGTTGGGGTATCTCATGCTTCCTAGAAATATTATCCATAAATTGACACCTAGAACATTACTTACAAAATTCATAGGCATCATGAAACAGACTAGGACAGAACAATCCACTTTCCAAAACTTTCCTAGTAGTATGCTTAGCACTAAAATGTTCCCCACATGCAAGAGTATGGCAAAAAGTTAAGACAGACTCAAATTCATCATCAGGAATGCATCACCGAATAATTTGTTCACTACAAATGTGCCACAAGTAAGGATCATCCCATATATAGAATTTAGTGTCACTCTTAAACTTATTCAATTGATGTTTATTCATTTCACCTAGTAAAACATAAGCAACTAGATAATTAACAATATCAGTATATAAAGGGATAGAAAAAACAACCTCACAGAACTTTTGATCAAGAAAATCATTTAAGGGTAAAGATATTATTGCAAGTGACTCAATCCTACTCAAGTGATCAGCTACCATATTCTCTGCATCACTCTTATCATGAATCTCTACATCAAACTCTTGTATCAGTATCACCCACCTAATAAGGTAGGGTTTGGAGTCCGGTTTCTTAAATAAGTACTTGATAGCTAAGCGATCTGTAAAGGCAGTCACCTACGTGTGAAGGATGTAGGATCAAAATTTCTCTAGCCTAACGATGATTGCAAATAGCTCTTTCTCTGTGGTAATATAGTTAGCCTTGATAGCATCTAACGTTTTAGATGCATATGCTATGATATGTTATCTCTTTTCTACTCTCTAGGCAAGAATTACACCTAATGCATAGTCTGAAGCATCACACAAGAGCTCAAATGAAAGGCTACAGTTAGGTGGCTGAATGATGAGGGTGTAGTGAGTCTATTCTTTAACTCTTCCCATGTATACCTGCAAGCATCATCTAAAAAAACCCCACATCTTTCTACAATAAAAGAGACAATGACAATGCTATCTTACTAAAATCCTGGATGAATCTTCTAGAAAATATAGCATGCCAAATAAAAAAGCGTACAACTTTCATACAAGAAGGATATGGAAGAGATGAAATAATATCAACCTTAGCTTTATCAACCTCAATACCATCATGTGAAACAACATGGCCTAAAAAGAGTTCCTTTCTTAACCATGAAATGACATTTTTCAAAATTCAACATAAGATTATATTGAATGCATCTTTCCAAAATCTCATCCAAACTAGCTAAGTATGCATTAAAAGAATCACTATAAACAGTGAAATTATCCATGAAACTTCCAGTAATGCTCAAGAAAATCAGAGAGTATGGAAACCATGCAACGCCAAAAAGTGCCTGGTACATTACATAAGCCAAATGGCATGCGTCTATATGCAAAGGTTCCAAATGGACATATGAATGTGGTCTTATCTTGGTCTTTAAGTGCAATAGAAAGTTGGAAATATCCAGAAAAACCATCCAAAAAGCAGTAATGTGATCTACCAGTTAGTCTTTCTAATATTTGATCTATGAAGGGAAATAGGTAGTGATCCTTTATAGTAACATAATTCAATTTCCTATAGTCAATACATACTCTCCAATTGTTCTGGACTCGAGTCAAAATTAGTTCACCTTCATCATTATGAACAACAGTAATACTAGTTTTCTTAGGCATTACCTGAATTGGACTTAGCCACTGGCTATCAGAAATAGGTAGATTATACCTACAAAAAGAAGTTTAGAGACCTCTTTCTTTACCACATCAAGGATCAATGGATTGAGTCGTCTCTGTGGCTGTTGTACGATTTTGGCACCTTCTTCTAGTATGATCTAGTGCATGTATACATCTGGGCTGATTCCAATGATATCAGTAAGAATCCATCTAATAGCTTTCATCTGTCACCTAAGTACCTCTAGGAGGCGGGTCTCCTCATCAGCAGCTATGTCACTAGCTACAATCACAGGAAGTATCTCGTCCTTCCCCAAATAGGCATACTTCAATGAGTCAAAAAGTGACTTTAACTTTAAGGATGGAGCTTGCTCAATTGAAGGTATGAGCGGCTTCAAATCAAAATCAATCAAACTAGAAACCTACATAAAAAATTCACAGACAGAAGAGAAAAATTTCCCACCTTAGGGAGTATCATTAGAGATTACAAAAGCAGAAGAATCAACAAACACATCATAGTCAATATCAATAGTGCTATCAGTAGCAATCATGTCAGAGATAGAATTAGAATCAGAAATATCCTCATCTGAAATATGATCAATGTTAATAAATAACTCAGAATAAGGTAGTGAAGATAAATCAATTTTAACTATAACATCAATCACACTAAGTAACTGGGAAAGTCTATAAGAATCAATAGAAGTAGTGGATACATTGATCACTAGAATCACTAATGCTACTAATAGGCATAAAAGCATCATGTCTAGAATGTCTTATAATCTCAATAACATCGATGAAAATATCAATATCAGCAATATCAAGATCATCACATGTATCACAACTACCAATTTTAGCACATGAAGAAGAGATAGTATCATCTAAACCGGTAATATCACAGGATCTACTAAGCATGCTATCTTTAAGATGAATAAAAAAATCATCCACAATAATATCAATAACATTAACATCTATCTCCGCATAAATCATTAGGGGATATCTCATAGATTCAAGCACATCAAATCTAATAGTTTCACTAGAAAATTCCAAAGTAAGGCTACCATCATGCACATCTGCCATAGCTCTAGCAGTTTTAAGGAAGGGCCTGCCTAAAATTAAAGATGAGTATCCTTTCTATCTAAACCTACCATAATCCATATCAAGAATATAGAAGTCTGCAGGGAATATGAAATCTTTTACCTTAACCAAAATGTCCTCCAGACGTCTTCTGGAATTATGTAACGTATATCAGCAAGGGATGCAATAAGATTTGTGGGCTTAAGCTCTACACCCTTGAGTTGATTGAAGACTGATTTTGGCATAACATTGATAGATGATCCTAAATCTGCTAAGGCATATGAGAATTCAATGTCACTAATAGTGCAAGGTATAAGAAAGCTGCTAGGATCCTTACACTTCACTGGCATTGGCATTTGATAAAGAGAAGAGACAATTGCCCCTAAGTTAACCTTGCCTTCGTGCTTAAAATTTCTCTTTGTAGTATACAATTCCTTCAAGAACTTTACATATTTAGGCACTTTTGTGACTAAGTCAAGTAATAGAACATTGATCACCACCTTCTTGAATATATCATAGACTTCATCAAACATCTCAGCTTCATTGTTTCTCCTTTCAACCTTAGCTACCACAATAGGAAAGGGAAAGGCTTGTTTGATCATTTGCTTTCCTTTATCATCCTTTTTTTTATTCTTTATAAGGTACTACTTGTGTTTTTGATAAAGTGGACTGATCCTGTAATATGGAAGTAGAAGAAGAGTCATCAATAACTTCTTTGTCTTTTGAAGTATTTGTGGTAATAGGATCTATAGAAGGGATTATCTTTCTATGTCGGAGAGATATAGTATTAACTTCACCAATATTAGGATTCTGCTGAGTTCCAAAGTTTGGATTGGTTACCACTTGAGATGGAAGCTTTCCAGAACTTTGACTCTGTACATTTCTGAGTACAATAGACAATTGACCAATCTGAGTCTGAAGAGTTTGAATTTTCTACCTTTGTTGCAAATCCTTTTGTTGTTGTTCCTTATCTTTTTGGTTAAACTTGTCTATTAGGATTTTCATCATAGCCTCTATCTTGGTTTCTAACTTTGACCCTTCATCTTGTATTGGTAGTGATTGTCTAATTTGTTGAAACATATTATCACTATAATTTCTACTTTGATTGAACTATACTTACTAAGGTTGGCCATTTCCATATCGAATATTTGGATGGTCACGCCATCCAGGATTATATGTATTAGAGTAAGGATCATATTTTTGGCCACCTTGAGTCATAGGCTTAAAATGGTATATTGCATTACAAGATTCATCTCCATGATTTAGGTAAGGTCAAGAGTCAGTACCATGAGTGGCTAAAGAACAAATAGAACAAAGTAGTCCTATTAGAGCAGAAGAGTTAGGCTATGGGGTAAAAGAAGTAGAGGGCCTTATAGGATTGACCATATTAGAAGAATTCTGCATATAGGACATAGCCATTTTTTCCACGACAGATGCAAGCCTGCCAATTTTACTCTCTAGGCGAGATTCAAAATTGGAAGAAAGTAATCTCACTTCATTAACTCTTACTTGTTGTCTAGAACCAAATTGTTGCCTATTCTCAGCTTTCTTTTTAGTTAATTCCTAAGCATTATCAACAGTCAAGTGAAGAAGAGCACTACTGGTAGCCTAATCTAACAAATCTCTCTCTAGAGGTAAGAGCCCTTCATGGAAGTATCGGATTGGTAATGTATCCAAAATTTGATGGTGGGGACAGCAAGAACACAACATTTTAAAACTCTCCAAATATTCATATAAGGATTCCCCAACCATTTTTTGATATCCACATATGTCCTTCCTAATAGACGAAGTGTGAGAGGTTGGGAAATACTTTTCCAAGAACAATTTCTTCAATTGGTTCTACAAAGTAATGAATCCGGGAGGCAATCGAAACAACCAATTTTTAGCAGATCCTTTTAAAGAGAAGGGGAAGGCACGTATCTTAATTTGATCTTCAGTCACACCAACAAGTTTCATAGCAGTGCAAATCATGTGAAACATCTTCAAGTGAGTGTATCCTTCCTAACCTAAAAGGCCATTAAATTTTAAGAGTAAGTGTATCAATCCAGATTTCAACCCAAAATTTGAATTAATATCAGGATAATTGATGCACCAATTTTAAAAATGCAGATAAGGTGAAACTAATTCTTTAATGGTCATAGAAGGATCAACAATATGAGCATTTACATTTACATTTGCATCTGTATTCCCATAATCATCAATAACAATATTATTATCATCCATATTGACCTTAGAATCAAAAGAATTTACAATGGGCTTAACAAAGGAACTACTGCCTACAATAGTACTACCTCTAGTTCTTCTTCGTTGGTGAAATGTCTTCTCCATCTCGAGATCAAGTTCAAACAATTTTTCAGAAGAGGATTGGGTTATGCAATAAACAACTACCTAAGAAGTCACCCAAAAACTTAAACCTAAAGCCTAACTGTTTCTCCTCGGTAACGGTGCCAAAATTGATGTCACTTTTGTCACTAAAGTAATCAATTAAACTAGGCCCCAATTAATTATACAATTTAGGGTCAACCTAGGTCATTCTCCCAATGAGTAAGCTGTGGGTTTTCTCTAGAATTAATTTTTAAGTAATGAAAGATACAATGGAATGAACCTAAACTATAATGCAAGACACTATTATCTAAATGCACTAATGCAATTGACTCTAAAACCTATATGAGAATGAGACTAATCTATATGAATTTGAATGCAATTGGGGGGATTTATGAAAGAGAAAGTAAATCCTAATCAAAATATTGATTAAAAGCAAGACAAAAACAAAGATTTAGTTTAGTTATGATGATGAAGGGGACAACTTATGATTCACATTGATTTAGCTTTCTTATCCTATATTAATTTATTAGACCAAAGGAAGATTGATAAAAGATTGGAATTAATAATTTTAATCACCTAATTGAAACATAGAAAACCCTCAAGCTCAATAACACTTACTCCTCTAAAAAACTCATAATGAAATAAGCGGTGGCTAATTAAACTCATTAAAAACCAATCACAATTAATTTCAAAATAATTTTGGAAATCTTGTTCTCAATTGTCTAATTGAATAACTAGACAATTTACTAATTCAATTAAACAATCAAAAGGATAAACCAAATTGACAATTAGATTAATAATAAAAAGTCAATTAATAATTTAATTGACAATCCAAAGGTTTACAAACAAAAATTCTAGCTAATGTCTTAAGAACAAAATATTCCAAAATATCTATCAAATCCAAAATAAATAAGTCTACAATCTAAAACTAGATTGTTCTCAAGCAATATAACTCAAAATTATTTGAAACTAAATAATCTCAATATTTGAATCAAAATAATAATTGGAAAGACACTCCCTTGTGGTCTTCAAGTGTAAGTCCTAAACTTAGCTTCTCCATGCTACTCCTAAGTTGCCTCCCAAGAAGCTTAAGCTTCCATGAATTTCTCCGCTCCCCGCCAATCCTTGTTAAAAATCACCATTGCTGGAATTAATTTTCAAAAGGGAATAATGGACGAAAAACTAAATTGGGAATCAATTCCTGCACAAATCTATGCGTAGCAGTTGGAAGGTTACAAGGGAATATATATAATGATATATGTGTAGTTGTGAATTGAGGAAGAAGGAGAGAGAAATTATTGATGTGATGATTAACTCTGAATAACCTCCTTAATTTCCTTTCTTTCGTCCCGTCCAGCCTGCGTATCCCCTAAAAGAGATAAATTACAGAGCAATTTTTTTGAGTGACGGCATCTAGGTTAATTAATGGGAGGAAGAAAGAGCTTTTGGGGTCTAAATTTGAGCCTATTAAAATTCAAGTAGCCTAATAAAATCTAACCATTAGATTCTCTTTTAACTTCTAAGAAAAATTATGCATCGTAGGATCTTCTAATATGCTTTTTCTTACCCTGTAAGAATAAAATAAAACCATGATCTATCATATATTTGAAAATATTATCTAATCACAAGATATCAATCAAAATATTAACAATTTAAGCCCAATAATCTCATAATCAATTCATATTTATATTATTTCCTAAAATTAGCTAACAATCCAAATATTATCTAATAAATCTAAATTAGCTTAAAATAGTCCCCAAAATAAATGAATAAGGTGGAATACAATATATTAAATTTGGGATTTATCAAGGTTCATTACTAGGAAAACTTCTGTAGTAGATGTTTGAAATCTCTATCTTAGAGAAAAGGAAAAGTTGAAACAACTAATTGCAAAATGTCCTAGTAGAGTATGCTTAACTACTGACTTATGGACTTCAATAACTGATTAGGGATATATTTGCTTGACTGCTCATTTTGTCGATGACAAAAGGAACCTTAATAGCAAAATACTTGCATTCACACATATGGAACCTCTACACTCAGGAGTTGAATTGTCTAAAAAGGTGAATAATCTAATGGTTGATTGAGGGATTGAAAAGAAAGTGTTTTCTATTACTTTGGATAATGCGTCAGCAAATGATAGTATGCAAAAGATATTGAAAGATAGGTTGAATTTGAGTAGAAGTTTGATATGTAATAGTGAGTTTTTTCATGTGAGATGTTGTGCCCATATCTTGAATCTTATAGTTCAGGAGGGGTTGAAGGTAACAAGTGAAGCTATGCAAAAGATTCAGGATGTCATTAGATATCTAGGGGCATCAGAGGTAAGGGCTATCAATTTCAAGAAATGTGTTGAACAAGTTGGTATTATAACTTCTATGGGTTTGAGGTTCAATGTTGCAACTAAATGGAATTCAACACATATAATGGTAGAAAGTGCAATTACATATCGAGATGGTTTTGTTACTTTAGCTTTCCATGATACCAATTATAATCATTCTTTAAAAAATGAAGAGTAGTCTAGAGGAGTGGAGATGTGTAACTTCTTGGCTCTATTTGCAGTGATAACTGAGTTGATTTTTAGGTCATCATATCCAATAGCTAACATGTATTTTATGCAAATATCAACCATTGAGTTATTGCTAAAAGAACATGTGCATAATGATGACCCCGTGATTCGACAAATGGCTTTTAACATGATTGAAAAGTTTAACAAATATTGGAGTGACTGTAGCGTCATTCTTGCAATTACAATTTGTAATATCCTGAATTTTTGGCCTAAAGACTTCAGGATGAGCATGTATCAAGCATACGACTAAGCCCAATTCGAGAAGAGTTCTCAAGATTGATTACAGTTAGAAAGACTCTAAGGGACTATATGATCCGACCCTACTGGGTAGAAGGCCCAATATGCATAGACAGTAGCATTAAAGTATTAGTGCAGATATGCATAGGACACATATACTGTGCCATTAGGTTGATAGAAAGATACCACCTAGCTAAGTCATGAGGTATGGTGTTAGATTGAGTTTCACCTAAGAGGGGGGTGAATTGGGTGAAGCTTTAAAAAATTAAGTAACAGACTGAAATAATAAGAGATAAGGTAGAAGATAACACCGAAGTATACTGGTTTGGTCCAACTATGACCTATGTCCAATTCTCTCAGAGTGACTCTGAGTTTCCACTATGCTTCCAAGAGTTATCAGGTTCTTGGAAAACCAATTACAATCGTATCAAGCAGCGGGTGATCCTAACCTGGACTCACTCCCCCTTATACGATGTAATCCGACACCCACACTCAAGGTCCCACTACCTTGAGATATTTCTTAATTGAGAATGAATAATGAACTCTCTCACAGAGTGTATTAATTATCACTGAAGCACAAAGAATTATCAAATGCAGAGAGTTAAGTAATAAATGATGTTATTGTGCAAAATAGCTTCGTTAATCTTTTCAAATTGAATGCTAGAGTATTTGTAGATAAAGCTCTTTAATGACCGTAGAAAGTGTTTGAGCTAGCCGTTAGATTGATCTTCTAGTCATTGGAGGATTTTGGCGTTTAGATCATTTCTACATTCTGAAGCATTAAATTCGTCAGACACTTTAGGTATAACCTTCCTTTTGTCTGTCTGTTTTCCTTCTGACCATTGAAAGTATAGCCTTCCTTCTTTCTATCTGGTTTGAGCATTTAATGCTTCTGACATCCAACGAGAATTTGAATTTGCCACAATAAAAGATATCTTTATTTTTCTGAAACTTATACATATATATCATTAGCAATATTGAAACAATGTAAGGAGTATAAGAAAGTAAGAATCAGTTGATATTGGAAGAATCAGAGGTGATAAGATTGATTTTACTGGAATCGCTAAAACTTCACTTGGGTGATTGTTGTATCACTTGAGTGGAACATCACTCACTTAAGTGACTCTTGGTTCACTTGAGTGGAAATGCTGGAGCACTCTCTAAAACCGGAGAAGGTGACTTTCAGAGTTTTCAAGTTACAACTTATCACTTGGGTAATTGTATTTAACTCGAGTGAAGTTGCTGATGTAACTCTCTGAACTGATGCAGGTGACTTACTGAATCTGAGAATGAGAGCATTTCACTTGAGTAATAAAAGTGTCACTCGAGTAAGACTCCTTCATAACCTTTAAGAAAACCAGCGAGTGACTTTTGAAAATGGCGAGTAGTCATAGTCACTCGAGTGATTACTTATTCACTCGAGTGGCTCCTCAACACAACTCTTAAAAATACCGTGAGTGACTTGCTAGAGGTTGCAAGTCATCTTATGTCACTCGAGTGAAGTCTCGTCTCACCTTCTGCAGAACTCACGAGTGACTTTTAATCTGATGCAAGTAATACATGGTCACTCAAGTGGTCACTTATCACTCGAGTGAAGTCATTCCAACCTTCAGAGTTCTGGCAAGTGACTTGTTGATTTAACGCAGGTGGGACTATGTCACTCGAGTGATTACTTATTCACTCGAGTGATCTTTTTCATAACTTTCTGAATTTTAGCAAGTGACTCGCAGAAACCTTGAAAGTTGAAATCCTTTACTCGAGTAACTCTCAATCACTCGAGTGATCTTTTGTGATCAAAGTAAGATAAATGCCTTCTGATCCAAGTTTTCACTCTCACTTCTTCAAACAATCTTAATTACTCAAATCCTTTCTGAATCTACTTGAATAACAAGATATTTATTGCTTAATCAAGATTTGTTATCATCAAAACATATTAAGACACCGGTATATAACACCATGTGGGGCTAGACACATACTCCGACCTGGTGTCATTTGGCAGGCCTGGGTATACCTGAAGCAATCCCAAGTAAAACCTGAGTAAACACCGATAAAGTAACTTTATTAAAGTAGCTTTAATAAAGTAAGCAATGATAACTCATGATGGCATAACTTTTGTATTGGACTAATAAGAAAGTGACACATGTCCATAATGATTACACTCACTATTCCTACATTTGTGTTGGCTCATCTATGAGATGCCACATGTCCACTAATGATTAGGGTTAATTTTTGCCTTTTGAGGTAGCACTCCCTAAATGTGCAACCCAGCCACTAAGTTTAGGGAATCCTCCATGTTCGACCCGGACATGTACTTGACTTTTCTGAATACCGAACCCGGGAGTTAGGAAAATTTTTCAGGCCTCTCCTTCCCCTGGCAAAAGTGGCACCTAGGAGAGAGAAAGGTGGACACTTGGCATCTTGTGAGCTAATCACAAGACACTATTCATACCTTGGCACCATTGGATTAAAGTAATAGACACTTGGCAAAAATCCAACATCTCCCATCCTTTATTAAACTTTTGGCTAGACCATGAGAGAGGCAGGAAAAATAGAAAAAAAATCATACAAAATTGGTAGAGGAAAGAGGAAGGATAAATAGTAAAAGTTCTTGAGATCCGGAGCCAATTCCAGCCCCGAATTGTTATCTACAAACCGATAAGCCCTTCACAAACGTTGTTCTACTTATTGATAGCTTCCTTTCTATGGCCTCATTTTTCTAATCCGAGGTGTTTTTTTCCATCTAGTTATCCAGAGTTCTACCGGAGTTCTGAACTAGTAGTAGAAACTCGAAGAGGTAAGCATAGGCTTCTGTTTGAATCGAACACTGTGATTTCGTTGAGTTTTTTGGGACTCTTGGACCACTCAAAGTTTTTGTCCAAGAGGTGTTCTTGAGGTTTAATGTTGGTTTAAGCTTCAATATGTTGAAATCACATGTTTAATGACAATATAAGACTAGTTTGGTGGCTAAAATACAAACTTGGTTTTTATTGTTTTAGGTATAAGTTTCGGTCAGAAGCATCTCCTAGAAAAAGGAGTTTGATTTTAGTATTTTTAAGGTTTCTATTGGATTCTACATGAAAAATGTATAGGGATAGGCCCTAATTATGATTTTAGGCAGATTGGTTTAAAAGATCAAAGATTGGAAATTTAGATTGTTTGTGTGATAAAGCTACCAGTATTGCAGTTTTGACTGGCAGATATATTGTGAAAAAAATTTCATTGTCTAGATTTGTTTGATGATGGTGATAACTTCTATATTTAAACTAGATATAATGAGCTTTAAACTGATATGTAATATGAAGGATTTGGATTAGTACACTAAGAGTTATGAGTATTTGAAGTTAGACCACTAAAGTTGAAAAGATTTTCTGGCAGTAGGGGTAAAATTGGAAACTCGGAATGGTGAGTGGATAGGTGGTAGTAGAAAATAATTTTCCCTTAAAATAAACTTAATAAGTGACACGTAGAATTTTAAACCACCTTAATTGGATATTCCTAGGTCAAGATATGAATTTTCAAAGTTTGTTGAAAATTCTGCCAACTTTTTAATTGTGTGAAAATGAGAAAGTAATGGCATTTAAGGTAATTTGGGAGAAGTATGGACCCAAAGAATAGAGACAAGTCCTAGAGGCTAAAGTAGCCACATAGGGTATTCATTTGTCATGACTAATAATGTAATCATATGCCTAGAGTCATGAGATGACAAGGAAGAGGGAATTAAAGGGTGTCGATTAACTTCAGTGGTTGGAAGAAAATGTACAAAAGGAGGACACAAAGACAAAAAGTAGTGAACTTACCTATCCTGCATGTACTTGATATTTATGTGTCATACCCATCTGACATACCCCTTAATATTGATATTAACCAAAGTAGCAATGCGCAGTTCAGCGGTAACATAAGAATAGTATAAATATACTAATAATAAATACATGATTATATTGCAGAAATTCCCACAGGGATGTACACAATATGTACAAAAATGCACATGAATATATAGGTAGTGTAGCCATGCATGACTACCAAAGTGTCTAAGTCTAATCCAAGAACAGTAGGCACATCCATGTCTTTGTTCCACTACTGCATTCCTCTTTGTGCAGTCCTCTTCTCTGTTCTCAGCACACCTCCTGTGTTCACCTGCCTTAATTGGTCGGTTGGGGAGGGTAGATTCAGGAAATCTTAGTAGTAAAAAAATTAACCATAATGTATGCATGATATATGCTAAGTGCATGACATGTTAGCCTTAACTAGATGCATGCCACATAATGACATTTCTGCGTGTTCCATGTTTCATGTAACACACTCATGGCTATAGCATAAACAGAAGAAGAGATTCATCATTCAAATATGCTCTACACAATCAAGTAAATCAATCACATACATCACTACACAAACATAAATATCAAATACATGCAAGTAGGGTAAGTTCACTACCATAATTGCTTTTCCCAGATCCACTGCTTGTTCTATTGTCTATTCAATATCCTGTGTCCGGCTCGAGCTACTGCCAAGTCCTAAAATTCCAAATTTACAATTTATGATTTTTCACTCATTCATGTATTATTTTAGACTCATTTTATTGGTTATCTTTGCTTAAAAACGCAGTATGACCAAAATACTCATAGGGACCCAGTCTAAGCCTTCTGTACCCGGTTTAACAAAAAATTATGACCCAGGCTAATCCTACACAATTTTATATGTAAAATCCATTTTTGACCTCAGATTTGTCAAAATCATGATCAAATTATAAAAATACCCCTAGCAGCCACTATGTTAGGGTTTTAGGGGTAAAATTGTCATTTCACACCCTAAAGCCTTTATACTTCATATTATACATGTTCCCTACACAATTTTCCATTCTAAACCCAATGGAATCATTAAAAACACCAAAGTCTAGTCCAAACATAGTGAAAACAGATAATGGACAAAAATCACAATAAATTGATAAAATTGGGGTTTATTGATTCCATTCCATTAATCACCTTCCTTTCACATCTAATCACATGTTTAACCACTTAATCACACTTCATTAATGTGAATTTAGGAAGTACCTCCCTTTAGGGTTTGAGCTTCCCAAATACAAAATCAACCAATACAAAGCCACAAATCAACCAAAACAACAACAACAACCTTGAATCCAACAAGATAACAAGGTTTTATGGCTTTACCTTTGATTTCCTTCTTTCTCTCTCTAAAACTGTGGCCTTTTTTGCTTGCTTCAAGTGTATTTCAAGAAAGAATAGAGATTAGAGAGAGTTGTTCATGAGTTAGGAGGCATAAACAAGTGAAAATCACTTGAAACCTACCTTGTTTAGCTCTTAAATACTTGAGCTCTCTTGTTCACTATATTTTTGTTCAGCTCCCTCTCTCTCTTGTTTCTTCATGTTTGGTGGAAAATATGGCCAAGGAAAGAGATAAAGAGCTTATAAAAATATCATCATCCACCTCCTTGAAATATAGTATTTTATTACAATTAACACATGCCATTTTAATTGATGTCATCATCTTTTCTCTTTCTCCATTTACTTGGCTAAAAATGTGTCTTAGAGGAGCTAAGAGAAAGCTTCTTGAATTATCATGATTTACCTCCTCAAATATTACTTTTAATTTTAAGTTTTTACCTACAATTTCTTACTTTTCAACCACACTTTTTACTTGGTTGAAAATGCTATCCTTTGCTTTAATTTTGAGCCAAGTAATTATTTTCCCTTGCTTTAATTCATGTTGGACGTCCTACACACAAGAAAAAGGGAGAAAAATATGGGCTTTGGATTAAATCTAACCAAATGACTATTTTTCCCATACATTTTTGCCATTACCTTTTTAATTTTGCACATAGACTAAAAACTGATAGAATTTTCATCAAACTTTGAAAATTCATATCTTTATTTATAGATGTTCAATTGTTATGGTTCTAGAGGCTATGTGACCCTTATTAAGTCTATTTTTTAGGAAAAATATTTTTCTTAGCCAACTAGATGCTTAGGATTCCCAGAATATCATTTATTGGATACTGCCACATAAACTTGCCAATTTTACTTGGTTGACTTCAAAAATACATAACTCTTAGTGTACAGCTCCAAATGACCTATATAAAGTGTATAGCTCTAAATGACCTATATGACCTATCAAATTAAAGCTTGATAAGTATACTTTCATTTTGGAAAATCTCACATTCATTGAACTTTATTTGCTTATTTAAAAACATCACACAGTTAGACTGCCACATAGGAAATCACACTGGCAGCAAATCTAAATTTTTATAATTTGTGTTCCAAATATAATCATGTTGTGTGTGACCACTAATTAACTTGTTTTTTTATTTCCTGTACTTTTTAATTTACCATTTTATTCCCTTAAATGCCATAAAGTGTGAGGAATCTTGGTGAATAAAATTTAGGATGTTATATTATGCTTGTGCAATGATATGTCTAATTGCTTTGCTTGATTATGTAAAACATGTATGAATTATTAAAGCTTTGTTTCTATCTTTGCTATGGCCATATATATGTATGTGAAACATTGAGCATGTAGGTATGTCATTATGTTAGCATGAGGCTATGTAAGGCAAGCATGTCATGCATTAAGCATTTATCTTACATGCATATCTGGTACTATTTTCTACTGAGATTCCTCCGAATCTTACCCTTCCCCAACCAAACATCTAGACAGGTGAGCACAAGAAAGGAGTGCAGGATGATGTACCAAGAGAAGAAGTTGCAGATGAAGAGTTGAAGAATTATTACGTGTTATTCCTGATATATTAATATTTGATGTAGTTAACTGTATAATCCGCATGATGAATGGATTAATTATCCGAGCATGTTAAATGAACTAAGAATGAGTAATCGCACAATACGAGCCCATTAGTTAAGTAAGAAGAAGAATTGATAAGATCAAAAAAACTTTGATAATAATGAATGGAAGAATTGAAAAGTTAAAGTGAATTGTAACCCTATGAATAAAGTTAATTAATCTGGTAAATATAGTTTTACTGAATGAACAGTGCCCCAAGAATAAGAGTGTAAGTTTTTTGCTGGGAGCTTTATTTATTGATTCTCCTGAGCCGTAATAATAAAGCTAACGCTTTCGATGCGTAATAAAGGGGAATAAGTAACGGGCATTACATTTGGTAGTATTAGAGAAGAGATTCTAACATTTGGCTAGTATTCTCTGATGATGTGAATAGTATCCATGAGTAATACTTGAATAATCATGAGTGATACTAGGATTAAAAGATAAGGGTGATAGACAAACCCAGAATGATAGATCTTCCCCTGTCAGGTAGTTAGCCTGCCAAAGGAAGAGGTAGAGCTGTATATAAAGAATGAAACGGAGCAGCAGTAATACATATCCTGAGGAAGAGGGTTCAAGCTTCAGTGAATTGAGACTCTAGAGATAAATGAGATAGCACAGGATACATATTTTGTTGCTAACTATAGGGCTCTTGATATTGAGTTAGAGTATGATTTAGATCCCTACCCTGCGTTATGGGAATACATAGGGAGTTGTATTAAGAAGCTATCACTGTTTATATTTCCCTTTGGGGACAATACTTAGCATTTCTGGGAAGGCAGAAATATTGTACTGGGATCAAGACATATATGAGCTGCCAGTACCCAGTGATATGTGGATCTGTATCAGCGCTAATGCCCCAGATCCTATTGGAACTTTGAGGTTAAGTGTGCTCGGGTGAGAGCAATTTCGGGATGGATGACCCCTTGGGAAGTTAAGTTGGTAAGGTCATGGAGATTTGAGGAATAGTGATTATCTCAAGGTTTCTTCATGACTAATGATCATCTTAGTTAGATGAATCATATTTAAAGGCATATAGGTATGATAGAAAGTATTGAACTGGAGGAGGCCAGAAACTGTTATAGAGGTATGCAATTTTCTGGGTCTTGCCAGATATTGTCAGGGAGATATCCTAGCTTCTGAATCGCTTTGCCATTGTTAGATCTCATATGAATGAAAGAATTGTGTTTAAGGGGAATGGTAACTGTGAGAGTAAGCTTCCAAAAGCTGAGGGAGAGATTGATATTTGTACCAGTAATGACTATCCTAAATCCTAGTGTAGCTAGTGTGGTCTGCAGAGAAGCAACTTGAGTGGTCTATAAATGAAGCGTCTGGTATGGGTTACAGTGAAATAAGTATATGGGATTAGGATGTGCCAGTATAGCAGGGCAGAATTATGGCGGATGCCTCTCAACAGTTGAAGTCTCACGAGATAGAATACCCACTCATGATATAGAGCTGGCAGCGATTGTCTTTGAGGTGAAAGAATGATGATTAGAATATGCCTTTATAATATTAAGGATTGAGGTAGAATTAGAACCTCGGGAACAATGTTGATGCTATGAGAATATAATCCAAATGTTTTAAGGATTATAATAGGGGCTGTGAACCCTAATTCTAGTACACATGTATATTCGATATAGTTTGGGAACATGATTTCTCAGCTCAGCAGATGTTAAGATTCTAAGGTTCTAAGAGTTGAATTGTAACCTGAGAATCAAGCATAATAGTTGAATTGATTCTCTAGAAATTTGGAATAACTTGAGTGGCTTGAGGTACTAAAATGTAGTACAGAAATGTGTATGAGGTTTTTAGAAGTTGCTAGCTACTGATCTAGCATAGGGAAAGATCTTAATCTTTAGAATATTCACTTGGAAAGAATGATTGAGAGTTTATTCCTTAATGGAACCAAGTAGTAGATAGAACCAAGGTAGCCACGAGTTATGGTCTTATGACTGGGATAGATAACAACAGATATGCTAGTGGCTAATGGATTCCCTAAAAGACGTGGGTAGAGTAACTCGATGAGGGAAGTTGAATTTGTGACTATGCCTAAAGCTAGACCAATATCAAAAGTCCATACAGAATGACCCCAAATGAGATGACAGAATTATAGAAGAAGATTGCAGAACTTGTTCCCGTTACAATGGTGTATAGTAACGAATCCTACGACGAGAGATTTTCCTTAAAAGAAGGGTTTGTGTGACCCAGTGAAACGCTATGGGATGCTCTAGTTCTTTTTGTAGAAAAAAAAGATGAGGAAGGAAATTAAGGTAGAACAGGCTCGATGGTATAAAGGAAAGAAACTATTACTCTCATATCTTATGTAATGGTTTTGCATGTATGTATTTACCATCAAATATATTCGTGTTATGAATATACGGTGGGTAGTAAGACCTATTGGACCAGTGTGTCCTTAGGCCATAAGACCTAATGGGCAGTGTGCCCTAAGGCAGTAAGACCTATTGGGCCAGTGTGTCCTTAGGCTGTAAGACCAAGTATGCATTCATAGCAAGGTTGTAAGACTTGTTGAGCAATTCGAACTTGAGATTTCAGGCAGTAACTTGACACATGAGATTCTGGGAGTAAACTGATGCATGAGATTCTGAGAACTATCCTGAAATGGTTGTAAAGCCTGAGAATGACGGAACAATTAGTCCCAAGGTAATAAGACTTGTAAGTACAAGTTGCACCGGGAGTTATCCAGAGCATCTTGAGCCAGGTAGGCTCAAGGCAGAAAGCCAGTAAGTGTACCTTGTATGGGGAGTTACATTGGGTGTCTTAAGCCAAGTAGGCTTAAGGTAGAAAGCACATAAGTACACATTGTATAGGGAGTTACCTTAGGCTATAAGACCTAATGAATATTCGGTGGCAAATGGGCAGAGACCTGAGGCCATAAGTCCGAATGGGCCTATGACATAAGGCTGATTTCCTAGGCTATAAGACCTCATAGGCTACCTAGATAGTTGATGATGGATAGTGTGTCCTATGATTTTTGAATGCCGAATGATTAATTGTTGTTAGATGGTTTGTTTTGCGTGCTTCGAAAACATTACATAAGTATACGAAGAGTTTGAGAAGCAAGAGGTGGAGCCTGTAATGAATTCAAAATACCTAGTGGATTGTGTGTCCTAGGTAGCTAGACTCGATATGTATTCAGTAAAGATGATGGAAGGCATGTCTTAAGGCCATAAAACCTGATGGACTAGTATGTCCTTAAGTCAGCAACATGTTATATATTTGAGAATTGTGACAAACAGAGGCTAGAGGTGGCAAGACGTGTTTTCTGGATATAAGAGATTAAGACTCTAGAGAAACAAAACTGTGAGGGCGGAGGCTATGGCTAGCCACCAAAGCAGTGTGCAAGTTGCATAGGGTAGAGGCCCTAGGTCACCGGACAGTAGTAAGACCTGTGAACCTAGCACTGTGGTTGTTTCCTAGTGTGGTGACATTGAACCAGTGTGTCTAGAGTATATCTTGAGTATGACAAAATATTTAGATTGTAATAGGTTATAGCTAAGGTAGTAAGCCCTGAGATGCCTATGGCATGGGATGATTCATTGGGCTGTAAGACCGCAATATCCAGCTCTGTGGGAGTAGAAGAGACGTAAGGCTTGATATGCATACAGTGTGATCTGGGAGAGGCCTGAAGAGGCTGGAAGGCTTGGTATGCATACATTATGATCCAGAAGAGTCCCGAAGAGGTAGTGAGGCCTAAAAAACCAAGCACTGTAAGAATGGACCAGTGGGTCATGTGTTTGAATGCAACACACTTTGTACAAAATGAATGAGAATGTTGTATGATGATTGATGAATACTATATGAGATCTTTGTTGAGAATATGATGATTATGTTGCGTGCTTAGTAAGCATGCATAGGAAAGGGATATACTGAGTATCTAGGATAATTCCCCAAGATATAGATGTTTAAAATTTTGAGGATGAAATTTATTGAATGGGGGGAGAATTGTAATATTTTGAATTTTTGGCCTGGAGACTTGAGGATAAGCCTTTATCAAGAAGACGGCTAAGCCCAGTTCGAGAAGAGTTCTCAAGATTGATGAGAGTTAGAAAGACTTTAAGGAACTGTGTAATCCGGCTTTACTGGGAAAATAGCTCAGTATGCATAAGCAGTAGGATTAAAGTGTTAGTGCAAATGTGCAAAGGACACATATACTGTGCCATTAGGTTAGTAGAAAGATACCACATTGCTATGTCATAAGGTATGGGACTGATTGGTTGGGTAAAATATGCCGATATAGATAGGCACATGGCCTTTTCAAGGCATGCATGTATACCCTGCATTTTTGGAAAAGACACCGGTATGTGACACCATATGGGGCTACACACATACTCCAACCTGGTGTCATTTGGCTGGCCTGGGTAAACCTGAAGCAATCCCGAGTAAAACCTGAGTAAACACCGTTAAAGTAACTTTATTAAAGTAGCTTTAATAAAGTAAATAATGATGACTCATGATGGTATAACTTTTGTGTTAGACAAATAAGAAAGTGACACATGTCCATAATGATTACACTCACTATTCCTACTTTTATGTTGGCTCATCCATGAGATGCCACATGTCCACTAATGATGAGGGTTATTTTTTGCTTTTTGAGGTGGCACTCCCTAAATGTGCCACCCAGCCATTGAGTTTGGGGAATCCACTGGTCTCTGGCCCAGACATATACTTGAATTTTCTAAACACCAAACCCAGGAATCAGTAGAATTTTTCAGGCCTCTCCTTCCCCTGAGAAAAGTGGCACCTAGGAGAGAGAAAGGAGGGACACTTGGTATCTTGTGAGCTAATCACAAGACACTTGTCACATCTTGGCACCATTGGATTAAAGTAAAGGACACTTGGAAAAAATCCAACATCTCCCCTTCCTTATTAAACTTTCGGCCAGACCATGAGAGAGGGAGGAAAAATAGAAAAAAAATAATACAAAATTGGTAGAGGAAAGAGAAAGGATGAATAGGGGAAGTTATTGAGCTCCGGAGCTGATTCCAACACCGAATCGCCGTTTATGACCGGTAAGCCCTTCACAAAAGTTGTTTTACTTACTCAGAGCTTCCTTTCTATGATCTCAGTTTTGTAATCCGAGGTGTTTTTTTCCGTCTAGTTATCCAGAGTTCTGAACCAGTAGTAGAAACGCGAAGAGGTAAGCGTACGCTTCTCTTTGAACTGAACACTTTATGATTTCGTTAAGTTTTCTAGGACTCTTGGACCACTCAAAGTTTTCATCCAAGAGGTGTTCTTGAGGTTTAATGTTGGTTTAAGCTTGAATATTTTGAAATCACATGTTTAACGACAATATAAGACCGGTTCGGTGGCTAAAATACAAACTTGGTTTTTGTTGTTTTGAGTATAAGTTTCGGTCAGAAGCATCTCCTAGAGAAGGAGTGTGACTTTGGTATTTTTGAGGTTTCCATTGGATTGTACATGAAAAACTATGTAGGGATAGGCCCTGATTATGATTTTAGGCAGAATGGTCAAAAAGTTCAAAGTTGGAAATTTAGACTGTCTGTGTGATAAAGCTACCAGTATTGCGTTTTTGACTAGCAGATTTATTGTAACCAAAATTTCACTATCCAACTTTGTTTGATGATAGTGATAATTTCCATATTTAAACTAGACATAATGAGCTTTAAATTGATATGTAGTATGAAGGATTTGGATTAGTACACTAAGAGTTATGAGTGTTTGAAGTTAGACCATTAAAGCTGAAAAGATTTTCTAGCAGTAAGGGTAAAATTGGAAACTGGGAATGGTGCATGGATAGGTAGCAGTAGGAAGCATTTTTCCCTTAAAATAGACTTAATAAGTGACACATAGATTTTTGAACCACCTTAATTGGATATTCATATGTCAAGATATGAATTTTCAAAGTTTGTTGAAAATTCTGCCAACTTTTGAAAATTGTGTGAAAATAAGAAAGTAATGGCATTTAAGGTAATTTGGGACAAGTATGGGCCCAAAGAATAGAGACAAGTCCTAGAGGCTAAAGTAGCCACGTAGGGTATTCATTTGTCATGACTCTAATAATGTAATCATATGCTTAAGATCATGTGATGATAGGGAAGAGGGAATTAAAGGGTGTCGAGCAACTTCAGTAGTTCAAAGGAAAGGTATAAGAGGAGGACACAAAGACAAAAGGTAGTGAACTTACCTATCGTGCATGTACTTGATATTTATGCTTGTGCATTGATATGTCTAATTGTTTTGCTTGATTATGTGAAGCATATATGAACGATTAAAGCTTTGTTTCTGTCTTTGCTATGGTCATATGCATGTATGTAAAACATTGAGCATGCAGGTATGTCATTATGTTAGCCTGAGCCTATATAAAGCGAGCATGTCATGCATTAAGAATTTATCTTACATGCATATCAGGTATTGTTTGCTACTGAGATTCCCCTGAATCTCACCCTCTCCCAACCAACCATATAGGCAGGTAAGCACAAGAAAGGAGTACAGGAGGATGCACCGAGAGAAGAAGTTATGGATGAAGAGTTGAGGAATTATTAGTTGTTCCGTGATGTATTAATATTTGATGTGTTTAACTATATAACCCGCATGCAAAAGGATTAATTATCCATTAAATGAACTAGGAATAGGTAATCGTACAATACGCGCCTTTTAGTTAAATAAGCAGAGGAATTGATAAGCCAAGAAAAACCTTGAAAATAATGAATGGAAGAATTGAAAAGTTAAAGTGAATAGTAACTTTGTGAATAAAGTTAATTAATCTGGTAAATATGGTTCTACCGAATGAACAATGCCTCAAGTTCTCCTTAGCCATAATAATAAAGTTAACGCTTCCGATGCATAATAAAGGGGTATAAGCGGGCGTTACATAATCATTCTTGATCCACGGATGAAGTTTGATATAATAAGGTATACTTATTCTCAACTCGATCCCATAAATTACAATGAGAAGATTAAATATATTAAGAGGCATGTATTGTGTTCAGTGAATACAAAAGTTTGAGTGTGATAGGAGTGGGATCATCATCATCTTTATCTTGATATTGTTGCATCAGCTGGTTCAAGTTCTACTTCTAATGTCAATAAAAATGTGCCAACAAGAATATATGGCCAACCTCTTCTTCATCCGATTGCAAGCAATGTAAAAAAAGGTCCATTTATCCAATGTAGCTTTTTAGATAAGTTTTCAATTCTTTAATAATTAAATTCTTAATGTTATTTTGATTGATAGCTTACTAATACTTTATTTATATGTTGTAGACTTATCTTAAATGCAAGAGCAAAGACATTACATCAGTGGAAAAGTATGAACTAGACTATTATTTAGAAGAAGTAACACTTGATCCTAACTTATTTGGAGATATGGAAGTTTTAGGTTATTGGAAGACTAACTTAGCTCGTTTTCCTTGTCTTTCAAAGATGACGTCTAATATTTTAAGCATTTCAATAATTACAGTGGCTAGTAAATTAGCTTTCAGTATTGGTTCATGAGTTCTCGCAAAGTATAGAAGTTCTCTTCTTCCTGATAATGTTCAAGCCCTTATCTGTACGCGTAATTATATGCTTGGTTTCCTAGTAGAAGATGATATTGATTATGGTAATATAATTATATTTACTCATTTATCTCATTGTCATTTACTCATTTATTTAAAATTAGCATAATATTATCTTTCACTTTATTTTATTATTTGTGGCAGATTTACCTGTGAAAAAGCAAAGTGCTCGAGCTCAAGAAAATTTTACAGCTTCACATCATACTTCAAATTTGAACACCATTAATATCAACTAATTATTGATTATATTGAATGTTAAAGATGCCTTTTGGATTTATATTTATTTTGTCATGTGTGGACTTAAGATGAATGCTTAATTTGTTATGTATTTTTAATTTCTTGATGGTGTAGGTTTGCAGAAAAAACAATTTCAGTATATTGGTTAAGAAAAAGTTTGAAAATTGAATAATAAAAAAATTTTAAAAAAGGAAAATAATATGGGTTAGGCAGGCTAAGCCATCAACCTAATGATTATGAGTTAGGTTAGCTAAATGTTAACCCATATTGATGCGATTATTTTTTATCCAAACATATATGATTCCAACCCGTTGCAAGTTAGCCCTAACCCCATGGTCCATCCCATATTACCACCCCTAGTATGTATATATCTATAATAAATGCACAATTTTTTACGTTGTAACTCAACTTATACAAAAAGAAATATCTATTTGCATGCTTTTAGCTAATGATACATTCCCTACGATCCTATTTGTAAGCAATATTCTTTCGTATAGAGTAAGTGTTATATAAAGAGGTGGACTAATGCACTTTAGCCTTGTCTAAAAATTTAATACACCTTTTTCCCCCAATTACTAACATGTCTCTAATCTATTCTCACTCGTTCTCTCTCACACTTATCATCTTCACAAATAAGTGTATACTTGACAAAAAATTACATCTCACACACATTTATTACTTTTAGATTATTATAACCAACAATTCATTTTGCTTAATTTGGATAGTTTTGTTTACAGAAGGACCAAAAATAGTAGTTCGACTGCATCTAAAGAAGAGATTAGCTTTAAACTTAAATTATAGAGAATGACTTTGGAGTCGATGTATCTAAAGAGAGCCCTAAATGAAGTCATTAAACAAGACATTTTTACTAACAATATATTTAATTGTTGATAGAGTATAATAACATTATGAAATTCATATATTTGGCCTCTCCTAATCTAACAAGATTTGTTATTGTTATTGTTGTATATTGATTAGACAAGATTTAATAAAATTACTATATATTACTATCAGAACCTACTCATGTTAAATATATAACATCAACTAACATGCGTTGGTTTTAACGAAAAGAATCAAGACCATTTAAACACGAGCCTTCATATTCAAGCTGGGTAAATCAAAAAGATGTCTGTGAAAAAATAACACTTCATTTAAAACCCAACCTAACTCAAACATGGATGAGCCTGGCTTTGGATAATGGATAGTTTGTCCTTACTCTTTACCTTGTCCTACTATTATTGAAGGGAATCCAAGCTCCTTCCTTCCATTTATAATAAATTACTAACTAAACATGCCTCAAGTTTACACTCATATTCATGTGTGTACTTGTATGTGTCTAGATGGTGAATAGGCACCAATATGGCTTTCTAACATAGTGGCATTTAAACTCCCTTGTAAGTAGGAGGTTACAGATTCAATCATACTTGTAACCTCATGTCATTAGTACATGCCCCTTTAATTAAAAATATAGGTGAATGGTAAAATGTGCATGCGGGCCCACATGTGTGATAGAAGAGAAACTAATTACAAACATAACTGAGAATGGGGACAAAACTAACCATAAAACCTGTACAAGCATCTAACAGAACTCATAAGCAAAGAAGGCGCCAGAAGAAGGCATGAAAATAAGAACTTCTATCAGCAAACCAATTGCAACCTCTGCCTTCGTAAATCACCATGAAACTTTTGTACTTCATGAAAACACCTATACATTTTACCTTTTCCTCACAAACTTGCGTGCAGAGTGCAATGATCTATTTGCTTTGGTTTTGATATGATCAGAGAAAAAAATTTAAAAAGGATTTCAATTTCTGTTTTTTAGATGAGAGAATTCCGGTATAATATAGAGCCTACTAGCTACCCGGCAGCCAATAGACAAAGCATAATTAAAGATGATATAAAAATTGTAATCCAGCTCAAGAAAGCAAAAGCAACAGAAATCTGGTACTTTTGGCATTCCTCTCCAAAATTGCAGTGTCCCAAATCATTGAAGTACAAAACTGTAATGCCTGCTGAGGAAGAAGCTGCAGCTAGACATAATGTTGATGTTACCTGTGGACAATGGTTGAGAAGTAGACTTGTCAAATGTTGGAAGCCATAAGCACACAACTCTTAATACATGTTACGAGCAAGACGGGCCGTTTGGTACAGGGAACAGAAAGGAATGAAGAAGAAAAACAATGAAAAAAAGGTAATTTATAGGTAGAAAATATCCCAGGATAAACAAAAAATTAATACTCCCTCTGGTCCTTAATATAGGACATATTTTGGGAGTAGATTTTAGTTCTAAATATGAGACATAGTTTTTATATTTGTCAATCTTTCCTTAATTTACCCCTATTGATGATTCCTCAACAATAATTAGAATGAGAAGGAATGGGGGAAATAAGAAATATGATTAAGATGTTTTAAAAAATACATGTCATATTAAGTAACTTAACTAATTTCCTTAATCTAATCAAATTAGATAAATATGTCTTATATTAAGGATAAGAAGAGTAACAAGATAGCAATTATTGAGTAAAGATAAGGAAGGGAAACTATTTCTCGTAAGGCGTTACATAAAAAGAATTGGAAAAGCATTTATTGTCCATTGCATAATATATATATATATATATATATAATATCTATAATATCAATGTTAATTATTACGTAATTGTGACTATCATTTTTGTTCAAGGGAGCACAGATAATATTTCCATAGGACAAAATCACTTCTTTGTTTTTTTTTTTTAAATTCAATTTTCAATTTCATTTCATTATATTTTGTGTGCCAAACGACCCCTTAGAATCATACAAGCCCTAAGAACAGCGAAGTTAAGTTGAGCAAGGGATTACCCAATCTCCAACTACAAAGAGGCTAACCAGTACGGCATTGTGGAGGACCTTCTTTCTTATCCAAGCATATGCATCCAACAAGGCGAGCACAAAACTCCATATGACTAGCAAACCCATTGAAGCTATCAAGTAACTGTAACACCAAAAGAGTTTTTACAATAAATTTGTTCCTCATCTAACATCCAAAAACTTAATTGATATAACAACAACAAAATTTTTACCAATCAATGATGGTGAATCAGTTTTGGAGAAACATGAATCATATTTCTTGAAAAATATGGAACATATACAAGAAAGGAATGAATGAAAACTTATAATATGGGCATACATCTTACTACAATGAGGTTTTACTAACAATCTCCGTCCTTAGTCAACTCCCTTTCCATCTCCCTTAAAATCCTAGTTTCTTACTTATATGCATTCATTATAATTGGAAGTTCACTGTGCATTGGACCTCCATGTACGCGAAGAACCAAAACACCTATGCTATTTGAAACTCATTTTTTAATTTATTACCATCAAAGCATATGAAGCTTAAGAGAAAAGCTTAGAAATATGACGGCAACATGATTAAACAGATAAATTCACAGGGGAAAACAATGATCTCAATCAAATTCTTTTGGGAACAATTGGGAGGGAGGAGAGGACTCAAGCAGAAATGCAGTATACTGGGAATACACCAAGAAAACCTCTAAAAATCCAAGAATAGTGCATCTTGCTTCTTGAACTCTGTAATGCATGGAGCCTAAACTAGTTAATTGAATGGTGACACTAAAAGCCAATATGCCATCTGTTGAAACAGAATCACCTTGATATATATTTGTCCAGTGCATAGGTTTAAATTCTATAGGGTTGGCAGATGATTTTTTGCCAAAAGGCAAAGCCAAATCACTAAGCTTTTTTAGTCGCTTAATTTAGGAAGGTGCAGTCAAAACCAATTAGCCTGGGCTTGCATATAGTGTTTGGGCAGTTATCATGCCGAACTGAGGCATGCAGGAATATGGTCAATTGGGAGATATATTAGTCAGACATTAAAGCATCTAGTCCAGGAAATGCATAAATCAGAAAGGAGTTACATGAAACATTTTAAATAGAAATCTCCATGGCATCGGTTAGCAGGTTTCATAGCAATAGTAAAGAATCAAGATCATTATTTTTATGAGCATGAACAACAGTAAACATAGCAATTAAATGGGGAAAAAAAAATCCCACTTCTAGTTCACAGATGCTCGCCTAACAAATAATCTTCTTGGTGGAAGATTCTGCTTCAAGGACTTTGCGTACATGAAAGGAAGAGAATTGTGTTCCATAATATTAGAAAAGAGATTGAAGGTATCTCAGAAATCAGAAGTTATTATTTCAAATAGGCAAATAGCCAAGGTAATCATCCTCACACAATAGACATCATTTTACTCTTCTTGAAATCTAAGAACAGTAGCTGATTCAGCTACTCCAATAAACACAGTTATTTTGTTACTACTAGGTGATCCTAAACCTTATCTTAGTCATGAATAATCAGAGTGCATTATTCTAGTTAAGGGAAATATTTAGTCAACTGCCCATTGCCATCCATACTTTGACAAGCAAGCAACCATTTCGTAATATTTAGATCAGCTCAATCATAATTCAAACTACATAACATGGCAATTGACAACAAGTAAAAGAAGCAGTACAAATGTTCTGTAGTACTAATAGCAACATGTAAAGAAGCAGTACTACTAGATTACTGAAACTGAGCTCGTTGAGATAGTTGTATAAAAACCCGATCTGTGCAAGATAATCTGAGTGATTTCCGTACATCTAAAATTCAAGTTGCTACTTTAAATGGAATCAGATGAATCAATGAATAACAAGTGAGAAATATGAACAATGAGTTTGGAGAAAACTACGGTCCATCAACATAATCACTTCAAAAGAAAATTTTATAATTGAAGAGAGGATACTCACCAAAAAGCCGTGAAATTAAAGAAGCTTGATGTGGTAGCCATTGATGCAATTGACCCTACAGCAAAAATGCACTGTGAAATCCTCAGAACCAACCCAGTGAGAGTTCCAGGCGTCCCAGGGAAATCCTTCATTTTCCTCTCCAAAATTCTAAATTCAAATCTTTAGATTCTCACAACAAAACACCCATCTGAAGATTTAAACCAAATGCAGAACAAACCACGCGTCTAAAACATCCGATACCCACTTCCCTCTCCATATACACACGAAACAAAGATGAAAACGAAGAAATTGACAAAAGTCGAAATTCCAATCCGTACAACCAGTAAAAAAAGAATGGTCTCAATGAGGGAAAAGGAGAACCAGACAAGATGATTTTGAAAAGGGAAGTGAAATAAAAAGACGATTTGACTACTGAAGAAGTGAATCAGATAACGATTTGTTTGCGAATTGCAAACACCACCAGAGAAAATCACAAACAGTCAAGAGCGTGACTCAGCAGCGACCTTATCGCCATTGTTGTCTGCTTGCGTGTTCGTTCTGCTACAGTGAAAGGGAAAGGGAAGGCCCACGCACCCCATGCTTTCATCATGAAAGTGGAAGGTCCCACATAAAGTTTGATAGGATTGGTCCCACTGGGTTCCAGCTCAGTGAGGTCCTCCCATTCACCAAGAGCCCGAACTGAAGTTTACTATTGGGTTTGATCCAACGGCTATGAGAATATCTTCACTATTTTATAAAATTTTTAATTGAAATTTTCAAAAGCTCTAATTCCTGGTATGAAAAAGAGGGTAATTTTTAGGGAGAATTCTAAAAAAATACTATTTAAATTTCAAAATCCTAAATAGGTGATTTAACAATAAAATGATTTGTTAATTGTATTATCATTCTTGTTAATCCCATTACCGAACTTGTTAACGGGATTTTGAAGTTTAAATGATAGTTTTTTGGCATTCTCCCTAATTTTTGTGTGAAAGAAATACAAGGACCCATACAATCCGCGTACCAAAAATAAATGTCGTAAAATTTCTTTATTGATCACTCTTTTTATTTTTTTTTATTCAGTGTTTCTAATGTTATATCAAATTTTAATAATTATGAATAGTATTAAATCTTAATCATTAAAATTTGATCTAACAATAAAACACTAAAAAAAGAGAAAATAGAAAGAGTGATCAACAAAGACACCTTTATCTCCTTATTTTTCCTTCCTCCTTATTTTCATTATAGTGTTTGAGACTTGTTCGGAATTAAGTTTTCTTTTAATAACTATATTATACTTGTATTTAAAAAAAATCTCTCGTTATAAAAAAAAAAAAAAAAAGAAAGAAAGAACAACTCTCTTCATGTTTGGATCTGATTGGAACCTCCGAGTCTAAACTAGAGCAGTCTAAACTACGTGGATGAGTAGGTGCATCCCACAAGGGAAAAGGAGAGAGAATCAATAAAGGATAGGACAAAAAACAAGTGAGGGAGTCATCCCTATGAAATTTATAAGGCCAGGCTACCCACTAATTAGAAAGGGGTTATATCCAGTGGAGAAAAAAAAAACATGAGAGAGAGAGAGAGGGGATATAGCTTCCATTTATTACAAGACGATTCTTTTCTTATTCTTCAATTGACAATTAGGAAATTAAATGCTGATTAATTTGTTTTTTCCCTAAATTCCCAAAAAAATTAATGATAATTTATTTCTTATTTAGTTATGTTTCGTATATTTCAAATAGTGCTAATTAGGGGGGATCTAGTCCTAAATCTAACAAGAAATATATACAATTCCATACTAAGAAAATTAATTATCTAAAACCCTTACCACCTGTAAATATAAAACTTTCACCTACAAATATAAAAATTTGATATATAAACAAGATTGATGAAATAATTAATTTTTTTATTTGAGATTTATTTATAATTCTCCCTTACATATGATGTAAGAAGCCTAAATCTGAATAAGTTTCCCTACTAATTAAGGTTTTTGCTTAGTAGAAAAATCGTTCCAGTGTTTTAGATAACACGATGCATGAATTTGAATTGATTGGCGGTCCATTTATTTAGGTATGACATTACTTCCTTTTTTTTTTCCCCAAAGAAATATGACAATGTTCTTGAATATGGATTGTGTACCATCAAAAGCAATGTGAGTTGTGAATGAGGCATTGATTATGCATGTGTTTGTTTCAACGTTCAAATGACTTATAAGTGTTTATGCACGTAAGTCGAGACAACACTCATCTCACATACTTATCTCGTATATCGTAAATCACGATTGAAAAACTGCTTTTGAAGACTTTAATCGCTATTCCAAACACACCCGATGTTTATTTAATCTGAAGACGATTGATGCTTTTGTGAGAAATAAACCCGGGGATGCATGTTGCCTACTCCCTACTGCCCTCATGCTATCCCTAAAGGCAGGGGTTTAAGTGTTTTTTTTTTCTTTTTTATTATTAGATTCTATATAAAATAAATGATATTTTGATCTCTTATAAATAAAATAAAAAATTGTACCATTTTGTCTGATGAATCTTTAAAAAATTGAAAAAAAACTTTATTTTTTTTTCATAAGATATCAAAATATCACTTATTTTATATTAAATCTAATAATAATAAAAAACCTAAAAAAACACTTGGCAAACCACTTTTTTTAGAGGTAGCAACACATTCATTACCCCCATCTTTTCATTACAGTTCTCCTTTCTTCTTTTTAATGATTTTGCTTTACTGAAACAAAATCATTATCTATGTCTTATAATTTTTAAACCTTAAAAAAAATTAAACAAAAAGCTGTTTATCAATTTGGTTTGTTTAAAGTGAAACCTATAGTATTTAATTTTTATCCTAAAAGTTATTCTTTTTCATTATGTTAGAAAATAAATAAGAATTGGAGAGAGACATGCCGGATTCAGGTTCATAACAATCTATCGGATGCACTGACACTAGTAATTTACTACTAGAATATATTCTGCCTAGTGTATACACCTCAAAAGAGAGAAAATGATATTTTACTCGTTATGTTTCGACTTATGACGGTCACATTTATTTATAGTGTAGGTGGATGAGATATTTTACAAATTCATATAAGTTGTATTAAAAAAACGAACAAACTAAAAATTTCATTTCCAATTAAAAGTAAACTTATCTACTAGCTCTTACATTTCAGATCATCTGGTAGAGGGAGAGTATTGTACGTGCATATTAGATTTAGATGCGTGTGTGTGTGAAAGAGAGAGATCATGTTAAGCATTCACACATACATTCTTGGGTTTTGCATTCTATACTTATCATAGCAATGAGCAATCTATTACTTATTAATGTGATGAGATCTAAATATTTAAATTTAATCTAAATAGTTTAAATTTCAAATTTTTTATTTGTAATTTTCAAATAATAAATTTATTTTTATGAGAAGTGATAGTTATTAGTTTTCTTTATTTTAAATTTTACATATATTAAAATAAAAATTTATTTAAAATGAAAAATTAAATTAAATCTAAACTATATAAAATCAATTTAACAATATAGATATTGGTGATGGGCCGATTTATACCCTTTAAAGTGACGAGCACAAAATGTGTTTCGTACATCTTTTCACACATGTTTATCACAACCATTAATTCTTCCAATACATGATCCCATAATTATAAAAGGATAATGAAGAAAGAGTTATAACTTGAAGTGGTCTAAAGCAGAAAAGCCATCAAGTCCCTTGTTATCATAGTAAGCGATGAAGTCTTGGAGTGAAGTATGCCTGTAGAGAGGAGGGTTATGTGGTGACAATAGTTCCTTGACGGGGCCATAAGTCCTTCTTGTTGGATATGTATGAAGAGTGAAAAAGCAAGCAACTGACACTCATGGCCCTTCATTATTTGCTACAACTCTATGCTCTACACTCTTCAATCGGTCATTCGACATAAGCTACAACATAAAGCTCTTGATTAATACCTATATTGCATATGGTAATCACATTTAATATGTAATATCTCAAATTTTATTTATCAAAATTCCTTCTACATTTATTACATTAAATGGAATAAAATAGAATTTTGGTATACTTGAAATGACAATATTAGAAGTAGATGTTATATGAAATTTGGCCAAATTAAGACACAAAAGTTCAATTTTTGTTTTCTTAAAGGCCTAATTTTGTAACTCAAAATGAAGAAGGGAAAAGCACAATTCTTGACCCAATTTATTATGCAAAAGTTAGCCAAGAATAAAAAGAGAAGAAGGAAGACAAAGTTTAATTCAAAAATTGAATAAATGTAAGGACAAAATAATCATTTAGCAAATAAATCAAGAAGCCACTTATTTTCTTCATAATTAAAGGCTAAAGTCGGCCAAAAAGGAAGAAGGGAAGAGAAAATAAATATTTGGACACAAATCATGCCATGTGGAAGCAATTGAGACCAAATGGGGGGGGAAAGAAGCAAAAAGTAAAGACATGTGCAAAATTTTCATTAAATTATTATTATTTTAAGGAGGTGGAACATGAGATTATAAGAGGCCATTTAGCTCTTCCAAATGGCCAAAATTTCAGCCAAATAGAGAGAGAAGAGAGAGCACAACATTTGAAGATGACAAAACGCAAAAGAGACAAGAATTCAAGAAGTAGAGTTAGGTAAGTTTGTAATTGATACGTAAAATATTTTCATATTTATTTTTCCTTATATGATATTTTTGTGGACGATATTTGAGCTTAATTTAATGAATTTGGGTGTAATTTATAAATAAATAATGATTTTCTTCAATACCGTAGCAATTCACTATTCATATGGATTTAATGTTCATACGGCACTGTAGCAATTCACTGTTTATACGGAACTGTAGCAGGTCGCTTTTAGCGCTATTGGTGAAGTGTGGTTGGTGAAGTACGGTTGGTGAGAAGCGGTCACTGTAGCAGTCACTGTAGCACCCGAATTGAAGTCTATAAATACAGGTTCTTGGCAGCCTAAAGTGGGAGGAAGGAAAAAGAAGAAGGGAGAGAGAGAGAGAGAGTTGTTATTTTTAGAATTTATTTATTGCATTTTTTTACTTCTTGCATGCCTCCTACATGGATGATTTTACCTCCTATATGGAAGGCCAGATAGTCATTTCTTACATTGTATTACTTTTTGTATGCCTCCTGCATGGATGGTTTTACCTCCTATATGGAAGGCTAGATAGTCATTTCATGCATTGTATTACTTTTTATATGCCTCCTACATGGAAGGTTTTACCTCCTATATGGAAGGCTAGATTTTACATTTTCATGGATCTTATAGTTGTATTTTTATGTTTTTGTAATTAATTTTTATGTAATGTTTATGATGTTTTTATTTTATGTTTGTTTTGTTTTTAATTTCATTATGAGCTAATTTTCCTTTTCTTAGGGTGATGTCATAGCTTACTAATGACGGATTGAATCTAACTTATTAAATCTAGTTGTAATTTTTCCTTCATGATTGAGTTTTAATTATTGTTCTTAATACTTTCAATTGATTAACCACTTTTTGAATGATTTCAATATATATGTTGAGACCGAAAGGAGATGCATGTGTGTGGATCTTATAATTGAAACCATAATTTACATATGAAATAGGAATATATTCATATGGGTTGTGTAGTCTTAATGAGTTCCATAAATCTTAATGCATGATTAATTGCTTAAATTCATATAGGAATATATTGGGTTAACAATTAATTATAGAATTACTTGACCTTGGAAGAGGCTAGTAATTAAATTAGGGATACTCGACTATCAATCATGTGGAATAAATTGTACTAGAATAGATAAGTGATTCAATCCGGAACTTATTAAGTGAAATCTAATCCTAGGGCTTTTTCTCATATTTATCTTCATATCATTTGCATTTATATGTAATCATTTTTATTTTGTATTCTCAACCACCAACTAATCGATTGACCAAATAGAATTAAAATTATCAATTTTGGTACTTAGTGATCAATCATCGTGGGAACGATACTCAACTCACTTCTATATTACTTGCTTACGACAGTGTACACTTGCACTTTTAAATACATCATCCTACACCCGTAACAGTAATCAAAATTCATTTGTTCTTATCTCTAAATCCTTAGAAACTTCTTCTAATCCTCATATCCCTCTTGAAATCACATGAAAAAAAGCATAAAATCAAAGAGAAACAAGAAGGAGAGGGGACGGTTTCAAAGGAAAGAAAAGAAGATAAAGAGATAATTCAAAAAACTTTGTTTTACTTGTTGATTTATGGTTGTTATTGATGATTTTGTTGAATATTTGGTTTGATTGTCATGATTTTGTGATTTGGGAGGCATAAACCCTAAGAGGATGTGATGTCCAAATTTTGATTAATCATGTGGGAAGTATAATTAAAGGGTTCAAAAAGTGAATTAGGGTGAAAATGAAGTGTTTTGTTGAATGAAAACATAAACTCCCATTTTTCCAAATTTTCTTGAATTTCGGCAGGGGTATTTCTCTATGTTTGTGCTGGAATTTGATGGATTTGATGTTCTCATTGTGTTTATAATGAAAAATTGTGTAAGGAACATGTGAAAAATAAAGTATAAAGGTTTTAGGGTGTGAAATGACAATTTTACCCCTAAAACCCTAATATATGTGGTTGCAAGGGTATTTTGGGAAATTGAGTGTGATTTTGGCCAAAATGAGGTCAAAAATAGATTTTACATGCAAAATTGTGTAGGAATAGCCCATATCATAATTTTTGGTAAAGTATAGTTATACCGAGTATAAAAGGAATTAGACCGAATTCCTAACGGCATTTTGGTAATTATGCATTTTTAGTATACATAACTAACTATATGAATTTAGGAATAAGACGTGAATGAGTAATAACTCATTTATTATAAATTTAGAATTTTAGGATTTGATATTTGCCCAAGCCGGACAAAGAATTAATGGACTAAATAACTTGACACTAGAAAGAATTTCAGGTAGTAACTCTATCTTTTATATATTATGTTATTGTTTATATATTTTGTGTTGCCATGTTATGTGATATGAATTATTTGTTACAAAACCTAGCTGTGGTATGAGAAAAGTAAAAGTATCACCTAATGGGAAAATCACAAGTATTATCATGCCAAGTGGGACCCAGCTGAGGTAGTGAAATAGGTACGGACAAACAGTTATCTGCTCCCGAACATTATAACAAGTAAGGGTCAAACAATCATTTGACCCTGAATAATGTACACAGTGTGGTCAATAGAGACAAACAATTATTTGATCTCGAATACCGAACAGACAGACATGTTTGCAGTATATTTGTTATTTTACATTATATGATGCATTGCATGTTTATTTATCACATTTTATATGATTGCTTGGGTGTTACTATTGAGATTCATATAATCTCACCCATTTCCATAAATTTAAAAAATTATTCAGCTAGAGGAAGCGGCTCTAAGGGCAATGAGGTGGATACTAGCAACTAAGAGTTCCAGTCTTATTCAAGCTTTAGTGTTGGATATCTGTAGTTTTATTTCATACTTTGGGATTTGTAAATATTACCTACAAACCTTGTGGAAATTCCTGTAATAGAATCAAATACTTTATATTAATATGTTTATGCTATTTCTGTTATCCCACTGTAATATCCTGAATTTGGGGACAAGAGGCTTGAGACTAAGTCTGGATTAAGAGGACTGTTAGACCACAGTTTAGTAAATGTCTTAGTGAGATATGATATTATTTCTCAAAATTCCTTTATATATTTGGATATTAAAAGAATATTATGGTGAGCTAAAGAGCTCGGGGAAAATAATGCAAGGGACAAAATGGTCATTTGACCAACGAAAGGCTAACAACCATTATTTCCCTATTATTGATGTCTAAACTAGTTAAATGTGAAGAGAAATACTGAAAAGGGGTAAGAAATGACTAATTGTGATAAATCATAAAAAAGTGAGGGCAGAATGGTAATTTTGTCAAAAGATGAGAAATGATGGTTTTTCCCTAATGTTCCTAATGATTTGAGTTGAATGGGAATTTAAAATAGGGAAAATGACTACTTGGTAATTAATGAGCCTTATTTGGTGAATTATTATCAAGGAAAGTCAATGAGTGGAAAAGCTTAAAGTTTTAGTCGACTACTTAAGGTGGTATAATGGGATAGTTTAAGAGTGAATTATACTCTCTTATTTCTCATTAATATTAGTGGAATGATGAAAGAAAAGAGAAATGAAACTTGTTATGCAAGTAATGAGATAGTTGGACCAATTGGTGGTGAGCCACTTTGATGACTCATTAAAAGTCATCATCTTTCATCATTTATTCTCATTCTTTCCTGCGTGTAAATCAGAATAGAAAAGAGAAAGAGAGAGAATGAGAAGGGTGGTGGAGAGAGAGAAGAGAGAGAAAACTTGTGATCGCTGGAACTTGACCGAAATGGTGTTTTCTCTTAAAGTTCCATGTACAAACATTCTTCTACTCATCTCGAGCTTCATTTGTGGTTTCATATTCTCGTTTGGAGGTGGTTGGTGCCATCTCGCCGGCCAGAGTGTCGCCAAAATTCTAAACTGAATTCAGAAGCATGTAGAGATAAGCGTAAGCTTCCTTCTAAACATTTTGGTTTGTTGTTTAGATGAGTATGGTGGGAGTTGGGTAATGTTCACTCTTCGTTCAATCAGTGCTTTGGATGCCGTAACGATGTCCAAATGATGTCTAAACGGCTAATCATGTAATTAGAAGTAAAAAGGAGGGTATTAAGCCTAAGAAAGGGAGAAACCGACACAACTCTTCTGAGAACTCTGAATTGGCTGCCTTGTGTGTGGTATGAGGCAAGAGTTGGAATTTTATCCATTGGATGATTCCATTGAGTTCAGAAGGCCAAATTGTGTAGGGTTCATGTTGATGATGAAGTGAGAAAAGGCCTAGAGGGTGAAATGACCAAATTGCCCTTGTAGCTCTAATGAGGGGCTGTCAAGGGGTATTTTCGTTATTTGAGGCCTGAATTTGACTAATCAGAGGTCATTAATAAATTCTACACGTGGGATTGTGTAGGATTGGCCTAGGTCATAATCTCTGAGAAAGTACAGTTGGGCCGGGCTTCCAAGGGCATTTTGGTAATTTAACATAATTGAGTTAAGTTATCCATTAGAATGAGTCTAGAACGATACATGGATGAGTAGTGACTCATTTATTATATGCTTGGAATTCAGGACTCGACGGATGGTGTTCGAGCCAAAACAAGGACGATGGTTTGAGGACGGACGCGAAGTCTGAGAGGTAGTGAACTTACCTTATATGCATGTAGTTGATATGTATGTATTGCATTGACTATGTGACTGCTTTGCCTATTTTTGTGGAACATGAGTGATTTGTTAAAGTTCTATTATATTTGTGCAATGGTCATATGTATGTCATAACATTAAGCACGCAACATGTCATTATGTTGGCATGAAATAGTTTAAGCAAGCATGTTATACATTCATATATATCTTACATGCATAGTAGTAATGTTTACTACTGAGATTCTCTCGAATCTCACTCTTCCCAACCAACCATTTAGATAGGTTAAGAGTGTAGGGAGATATGCACGGAAGAGGATTACAGAGGTAAGGTAAAGACCGTAATGCGAGGCACTACCATTTGTATTTGATGTAAGGTTATTTGTGGTTATACATTTGATGTATACGTATATGAATGTATGAATGAATGGATAAGCAGAGAATCTCTCTAGTTTAAGTAGAGAATGAATTTTAGTTTGATTTAAAGTAAATTGCTCGCATACTCTGATTTAAGGGAACTAAGAGCCAATGAGTCATTAGTAACGTAATGAATCTTGTGGAAATGTATTTAAAGTGTTATACCCTTTTGAAAACCCTCTTAATCTTATGTTCAAATCCTGAGTTGAGAGTGAGGATTTATAAATGTTATTGAACACTGGGTAGTCCGGGGTTAAATCCTGATTCCAAAATCGATTTCACTAGTCATTTATACTCATTTGGAGCATTAGAAATAGGGTATTGTAATACCCCGAATTTTAGGATAAGAGGCTTGAGATTAAGCCTGAATTTAGTAGACTGCTAGACCCCGGTTTAGCAAATGTCCAAGTGAGGACATGGTTTATATCCCAAAATTCCTTAATATTGTTGGGTATTAAAAAGGAAATAAAAGGTAAGGGTAAAATGGTAATTTTGTCATAAGTTGAGAAATGATTGTTTTCCCTACTATTCCCGATGATTTGAGTTGGATGGGAATTAAAAGGAGGGAAATGACTACTTGATAATTAATAAGTCATGCGGGTAAATTATTATCAAGTAAAGTCAATAAGAGGAGAAGCTTAAGGCTTTGGTTGACCGCTTGAGGTGGTGTAATGAGATAATTTGAGAGTGAATTATACTCTCATAATTCTCATTAATATTAATGGAATGATAAAGGAGAAGAGAAAGGAAACTTGTTATGCAAGAAATGTAATAGGTGGACTAATTGAGTAAAGGCTACCGATGATTTTAATTAATCAATTCTCATTGTTTCCTGCTGTCAGATTAAAAGGGAAAAGAAAGAGAAACAGATCAGAACGGATGAGAATGAGAAAGAAGGAAAGAAGAACGAGAACGCGACGGAGAACGAGAGGAGAGAGAGAAAGTGTTGACTCGCCAGAACTCGTCCGAAACGGCGTTTTCTCTCGAAATGTCCAGTACAAACATTCTTTTACTCATCCTGAGCTTCGATTCTATGGTTTTGGATTCTTGTTTGGAGGCCATTGGTGTCATCTTGCCTGTCGGAGCGTCGCCGGAATTCCGAACCGAATTCAGAAGCGGGTAGAGGTAAGCGTGTGCTAAAGTTTATCATTTGGATGAGTATTTTGGAAGTAGTGTACTGTTCATCTCTCGTTCTATTCATGTTTTGGGGGTCGAAATGATGTCCAATAGATGTTTAAACGGCTAATCATGTAATAAGGAGTAGAAATGATGATATTAAGTCAAAGAAAGGGAGAAACCGACACAACTCTTCTGAGAACTCTAAAATGGCTGCCTAAGGTGTGGCATGAGTCAAGAGTTGGAATTTCATCGATTAGATGATTCCATTGAGTTCAGAAGAGCAAATTGTGTAGGATTCATGTTGATGAAGAAATGAGAAAAGGCCTAGAGGGTGAAATGACCGAATTTCCCTTAAAGGCTCTAAGTTAGGGCTATCAAGGCTATTTTCATCATTTAGGCATGAATTTGACTGATATGAAGTCATAAATGGATTCTACACATGAAATTGTGTAGGATTTGCCCATATTGTGATTTCTGTAAAAGTACAGTTGGGCCGGGCTTCCGGGGTAATTGGGCTAAGTTATCAACTTAGAACGAGTCTAGAATGTTATGGGGATGAGTGATGACTCATTTATCGTGTTTGGACTTCTAGGACTCGATGGATGGTTGTGTCCGAACAAGAGCAAGGACGAAGGATTGAGGACGGACGTGAAATCCGACAGGTAGTGGACTTACCTTTCCTGCATGGGTGTGATATGTATGTTATATGCATTGATTGTGTGACTGCTATGCCTATTTGTGTTGAGCATATTTGATTGGTTGAAACTCTGTTATATTTGTGCGATGGCCATTGGTATGTCATAACATTGAGCATGCAGCATGTCATTATGTTGGCATGAAATAGGGTAGGCAAGCATGTCATGCATTCATATATATTTGTCATGCATAGTGGTACTGTTCACTACTGAGATTCTCTTGAATCTCACTCCTCCCAAACAACCATAGTGACAGGTGAAGATGCATGAAGATGCACGGAGGAGATATAGAGACGTGAAGTGAAGAGGAGGCCGTAGTGCGAGGCACTAGATTTGTATTTCATGTATGTGTATGTATGAATGTTGTATAAGCAGAGAATCACTCTAATGTATTTAAGAAATTTTCTAGCATGAATAAGAGAACGACTTTTAGTTTAATAATTTATTCGCTCGCTTACTCTGATTTAATGGAACGAAGAGCCGGTAAGGTAATGTAAGGAAGGGTGTCACATTTGGTGATATTAGAGCATAAGACGGATTTATGCTCATATGTGACGATCCTTACAGTTTTGGTATCACACCCACTAAATTGTGCATTAGTACTCTGATAATTAACCTTTAATTCATATAATTTTGACTTGATTATAACTCAATCCTTAAAATGAACATATTTTTTTGCTTATCATTTGTTCAACATAGCATGCCCATCACCAATTTGGATGGTCTAAATTGATTTTGGACGATCCATTCAATTTTTATATTTTGAGTAAATTTTTATTTTAATATATGTAAGATTTAAAATAGAGACAATCTTCTAACTACTACTTCTTAGAAAATGAATTTATTATTTAAAAAATCACACATTAAAAATTTAAAATTTGGATCCTTCAGGTTAGATATAAACTTTCTAGATCCCATTACAGCGATGAACACTTGGTGCTCACTATTGTTTATTTAATCCCTCTAGTTTTGATGTGCTTACAACTCAGTAGTCTTTAAAATTTAATTTGATACAACTCAGTTCTTATAGTTTCAACTATTTAAAACATTGGTCTTTATGTTTTAGAAAATAAAATTATATATTTCATGAAGATTAAATGGACTAAAGTTTTTAAGTTATTGAAAAATATATGGAATGGGTTGTAGTGAGTTAAAATTTAGAAACCAAGTTTTAATTGAGTTAAAACTAGAATGACTGAGTTGCACTAAGTCAAATTAAAATTTTAAAATTGAGTTACAATTGAATCAAAATTATATGGACTAAAAAACTATTTCCCCCATATTTCAATATAACTCAAGAATTGTCTAAACACACACATATATATGAAACTAACCTGTAAGAGTCCTCCAATATTCACAACTAGAGCTCCTGTAAGAGGAGGAACATCAATCCACTGATTGTGGCACAAAACTTGAAGTCCACCAATATGGTCTTGAAGAAGAATGGTGAGGAAGTCAGAATCTGAGTGTTTAGTGGTGCCCATGGGGAGTTCAGGTTTCGGACATGGTGGATAATAATAGCTCAGAAGACAATGCTCTTTTGCACAATCCATGCTCTTAAGATGGTCAGCCTTGAGCCCAAGTGACTTTGATAATAATTCAAACAAAATGTTCCCCAATGCCTCAATTTTCTTTGAGTACTCCATTTTTACATCCCTACAAATTGGAAATTAGTTTCCCTCATATTCATTAAGATCCTCTCTTTATCATGTGGCACATGTGTTTTGACTCAAGTTTCAAAATGATGCTATTTCAATGTTAGGCTTAGGGGTGTTCACAACGTCACAGGTCGAGACGGCATGGACAACCTTGTTCTAATCTGGTCCTAATGAATTGTGCAATACGGCTTTTATGTCATGTGTCTTATCTTAGCACCAATGGCATCTCGTTCCAATTAGAACAGGATCGGCATCCCATCTAAATTATGATTTTTTAAAAAAAATTTAGACAACGCCCAATATGATGAAATAAAAACCCCAACTCTACAATATATAAGTGTACAAAATTTAAGTGCCAAAAATAAATACATGCAAGAAAATAAAGTGGACATTTGTATAATCATACATAAATAAGAAATAGTGAAGCAAGCTTGCCTAGAATTTTCTTTCATAGGACTTGAATATCTGTGAGATAAAAATTACCTGCAGACCAAAGGCAATTCTTGAGGATCAAGAGGTTCAGGAGCCAAAACACAAAACAAAGTGTCCCTCCAATTAGCAAACTTGGACTGATACAAATCGAACTTGCTTCTGAAGTTCACTTTACTCTTCTCCTCCCTGCTATAGTACTCCGCCTTCACCTCTTTTGGCAGCTCGTGGAACTCACGCGCCGCCGTCAGCATCTCCTCCAACAACTTCATGGGTATCCCATGATTCACCACCTGGAAAAACCCCACCGTTTCGGAAGCACGCCGGACTTCGCCAACCACATTACCATCAGTACGATCCCCTCCACTGGCGGCTATGTCTTTGAGGTCTATCACCGGAATCTTGAACTGGGTCTAACCCCTTTGACTCCCGAGACCTTCGTTGGCAGCGATCTCCTCCGGCGGCAGTATGAAAATTCGAGGGAGCTTCGTGATCCTAGCATCAACGAGGCCTTTAACGCCAGATTTAGATTCATCAGAGGCCTTCAGTTCTCGCAAACGATCGTGAGTGTCGGAGCTTTCCATTGTTTAATTGATGATTAAAAGATTTCTTCGAGATTATACTAGCATTTGCAGTTTCCAATACGTTCACGTTTTCTTCTGTTATTATATGGGAAAATCACACCAAATTCCCAATTAAAAGAAATAATATCAAAATAATCTCATAACTTATTAATAATAGTTTTTTCATTTACTATTAAAGGAAAAATACATTAAGGTCCCAAGTAAAAAAAAAAAATGAAGAAATTGTACCTTAAAATCACAAAATGAAAAAATAGTCCTAAAGAGTTGTCAATAACGCCTCTTAAGTTATCAATGACCAGTACCTGAAGTTATCAATAGAACCATTTTTTTCATTTTGCAATTTCGAGAGGCCATTTCTTCATTTCTTTTTTTATTTAGAACATTAATGTATTTTTTCCTATCATTAATAATTTATGAGACTTTATTAATATTATTATTTTTATTTAGAACCTTACTGTCATTTCCACATATAATTTAACTTAATTGGATGATTCATTTGATGTTGTAATGCATTAACTTGACAGTGTTCCACGTTTTGGAAGTGAGCATTGAGCACCGTGAGCACATCTATAAATATACTAAGAAAACTAAATATACTTCTTAATTATAGAATATTATATATTAATTTTTAAGTTAAATAAATTAATTTAAAAATAATATTTTATATCATTATCTTCAAAATGACTCATCCTATTTATTCTTGGTAGAAAAAAAAGGACTCATCTTATTTATTTAATTTGAGGATATTAAAAAAATTAAAAAAATTACTTAATTATAAGATGTGATATAATCTCTTATTTGGAAAAAAAATGGTAAGTATAGGATATAAAATGAAAAATATTTTATATTTAGGATTAAAATCTATTATTAAACTAGGTCTTACATTTAGGAAGAGAGGAGTATAATACAATATTTTAAATATTATATTAAAAAAATATATAACGCATTTTTTTTTTGTTTCAATATATAATGGTTTTTGGGTTAGATTGACTCCATGAAATGAAAGTGATTACTTATATAGTCCTCATTCCCACCTTATAATCCATAATTGTTCTCATTTGCCTCTCTCCCTCTTTATCCCAAGCTTCCACTGTCTCTCATCCAACACTGGCGAAGCATCTTCTTCAACTAACTTTGGCAACCATCTTCCCCACCAACTAGTGAATAACTCCATACTGACTCTGGCAAACACGACCAGATGTTTGCCGGCATATCTATCTAGCTATGTTGAATTTACTGCTTTCAAATTGTGTTTGAGAATGGTGACTAGGAAAAATGGCACAAATAAATGAGGGATTTGTAGTTTAATTAAATATCAAAATAAATTTTACTTCTTTACTATTAATAGTATCGTATAGTTGTGACTATTACATTTCATTGCATTCCCATTGATTCTACCAACCAAACGCTTTAAGATAAACATAAAAAAAGAATGTATAATTTTAAATGTCATTAACTTACTTATTGAGAAATATAAATCAATTAAAATTGATTTATAATTTCAAACAGAGTAAGTATTGAAGGAAAAATATGAATTGATAGATTGAAGAAATGCGTAGCAGGTCAAGTTAAATCTGAGTAATAAATGCTCACTCAAGTATTTGACTATTATGTTAGATATGATTAGTTTTGATGATGTCAAATATTAAGAGAAATTTTTTTGTATAATATACTTATCTTCTACATTGACTAACTATTATATTTAATGTTGCATATCTTGTAGATTAGTCAAGTAAAGAAAGAGGAAGATTGAAGATAGTCAAGAAAGTAAAGAAGATATCTAATTGGGTTATGGAGAATGAAGAAAAAATAACTAATAAGAATATTAAGATTCAAGCTCATAGAAGTAATACTGGAAGTTTCTATGGTCAAAAAGGAATTCAAGTTGGCATTATAGCAGTTTAGGCACTGTAGCGGCTAGTACTGTTTGACTTTGTAGCACTTGAGGCACTGTAGCAATCAAGGTACTGTAGCACTTCAAGATTGCACTATAGAACTCGAGTTTGGGACTGTAGTATCGAGTTTGGCATTGAAGAACTCGAGTTGTACTGTAGTACTTCTGCCAGTTTTTGGCAGAAACCAACCTTCTAACGTTGCAGATGTTGAGAACTTGAGTTTGCTAAGGAAAACTCAAGTTGGCATTGTTCAAAACTGCAAAAACTGTAGAGAACTCGAGTTTAGACTATGAACCGAGTTCAGTTGGGAGCCAAAACTCGAGTTTGCATGCACTCTGTTATGCTCTGTTTTACGTTCAGTATGACAGAGCTTTGGTATTTTGGACACATCTCTCCAACCACATGTCTAATTGAGCTGAAACTAGTTGCATATGAAACTAGACTTCCAATTCATCAAATTGACACCAAAATCAACATCAAATAAGTTCAAATGAAAGAGATATTAAATTCAGAAGTTGACACTGAAACTTCTCAAGCTAGTTCAAAACAGGTTCAGTAATTTAGATGTATCTTACAAAATACATATCCAATTGAGTTGAAATTGATGACATTTGAAACTAGACTTAAAGAGATTTCTGTGGATGGTCATGTTTCAAATTTTGATTTATATTCAAATCAGTATGGCTTCTGGAAGTTGATGCTTGAAAATTCAAACATTATCTAAAACAGTAGGCACTCTTTGGATCATAACTTGCAAAATACAATAAGTTTGGAACTGATCCTTTTTGCATTGGAAAAAAGACTTGAAGAGATTTTTGGGGATAAGCTATTTGTCAAATTTAGAGTTATATTCAAAAAGTTATGCCCACTGGAAGTTGTTGCCAAACTACCTACGTTCTGAAAGACACTCGTTAATATTCTGAAGCTGCACAAGATCACTTGAGTGATTGGATAAGCACTCGAGTGATTCATCTTTACTCGCAGGAATTTTCAAGTGAATTGCATTATTTTTGGAAGTTGGAGAAAATCACTCAAGTGATGGTTTATGTACTGCGACACCCGTGGGAATTTTACTAGTGATTTACAAAGATTTTGAGAGTTGAAGCAAATCACTCGAGTGATGGTTTTGAGCACTCGAGTGATATGCTCAAGATCACTCAAGTGAATTGGTGATCACTAGAGTGATGGTGCAAAGTTTCGGCGAGGCATTTCAGAGGAACCAAGAGTGATGTGATCTTAACATACAATCACTCGAGTGATCCTTAGAATCAATTGAGTGATCCGAGGTTACTTGCAAACGTGTGCAAGTGATCCATAAAATTACTCGAGTCACACTGAAACATTTTCCACCAAAACAGAAGATTACTCGAGTTTTATTTCATGCACTCGTGTGATATTGATTATAGATTTTCTTAATCACCTTCTCGGATTTCTGTATAATCTTGAAAATTCATTTAAACCTTGATTATATTGCTTCTAATCATCACTAATCAAGTTTTCATGAGGATTACGGGTGATTGAACATGGATTAGAGCTCAATGGCAAAAAAGAAATTTATGTCAGAATCTCCAATGGTCATATTTCTATAAAGCGACAAAATCACAACGAGAATATTAACTTGTCTAACAGATACTTCAACATCTCCAACGGTCAGCATGGCTATATCAATTATAAATAAAAGTATTTAAAGCCAATGATATGAACTTGCACCTTCATTGTCAAAAAGCCAACGCTCTGATGTTTATCTCATTTTCTCTCTGTTTTCTCAGTAATCATATAATTTACCATAGAGAGTGAGAATATTTGTAATGTACTTCAGTGTTCATCTTATTCACTTCTGAGAAAGAAGATTGATTATAATCTTTCATTATAAAGGTTGTATCCTTATAGTGAGTAAGGGAGAGTATCTCGGTAAGAGATTTATAAATGGCTTCACAAGCGCCCGGATAAACTTGTGGTATTTAGAGGCTTCTCTTATGCCCAGATTAAACAAGAAGATAGTAGATTGAAAATCTCAAGTAGAGTTTGGGGACTGGACCTAGGTCATCAAGGATTGGACCAAACCAATATAAATCAAAATTTTCATATTCTCTTCTCTTATCTCTTATATTTCCAGCATACTTGATTTGTTTAATCGATTGTCTCTTGACTCATTATCTTCATACTTATTATTTGCTCTCTGTTTTCTCAGTGATCATATAATTTACCATAAAGAGTGAGAATATTTGTAATGTACTTCAGTATTCATCTTATTCATTTTTGAGAAATAAGATTGATTATAATCTTTCATCAACAAGGTTGTATCCTTATAGTGAATAAGGGGGAGTATCTCGGTGAGAGATTTATAAATGACTTCGTAAGTGCCCGACTAAACACTTTACTACAAATGATATTAAAGAAGAAACAAATTCTAATCAAAATGTGTTGAAGATCATATTCAACAATACCTCAAATAGCAATTGAGAGTAGTTGTTGCATTAAGACATGACAATCATGTGACTTTAGCCCTACTAAGTTCACGTCTTTCATCGACACAAGCTTCTTAAAATTTGAAGAATACCCTGAGGGAACTTTGATGCCATGTAAACACTCACAAAAACTTTTTTTCTCATCCTCAGATAAAGTATGAGAAGCTAGAAGACAAAAAGTTCTCTTACCATATGACCTTGGATGTAAGTCTTCTCGTATTCCCATTTCTTGCAAATCTAATCTTACCTTCATACAATCCTTAGAACTACCATGTATGTTGAGTAGTATCCCGACAATACTATCATATACATTTTTCTTTACATGCATGAAATCATTACACTGTCTTACATCATGATTGCGCTAATATAGAAGATCGAAGAGACATACCTCTTTTTCCATATATATCTTTTCATTTCTACTCTTTATGGTCTTACCAAAGATAACATTGATATTTTTCACCTTTTCATAAACTTGCTCCTTAGTCAATACCTCCGGAGCATCTTCAAACTCTTGGCCACCAAAAAAAACTTTCTTTAATCTACGATAGAGGTGGCCCCATCTAGGCAATCTCCTATAACCAAGATAATTCGTCTTTCTTCCATGTTGAAGTTGATGGTAGCATGTTCCTCCTTCATAAATGAGACATGCTTTATGGCCTTTAACACTATATCTTGACAAGTTTCTATATGCAGGGAAGTCATTTATAGCACAAAAGATCATGGCTCATATTTTAAAAATCTTTTTCTTTTTTGTGTCACAAACATTGACACTTTTGTCCTACAACTCTTTCAAGTCTTCGATTAAGAGTTATAGGTAAACATCTATGTCATTTTTAGGTTGTTTTGGTTCCGAAATCAACATAGAAAACATGATGTACTTTTGTTTCATGCATAACAGAGGAGATAAGTTGTAAATAACCAATAGAAAATGCCATGAACTATGTATACTGCTTAGGTTACCATAAGGATTCATGTCATTCGTGCTAAGCCCAAGCCTAAGGTTCCTAAGTTCTTTGCTAAAGCTAGAAAATAATTCATCGATTTTCTTCCGTTGAGAAGAATCAGCAGAATGTCAAAGTTTTCTATCAGAAATCCTTTCATCCTTATGCCATCTCAATTTTTTGCATCATTTTCATTAGTAGACAAGAGCTTGAACCTTATTATGATTGAAATATACCACAAGACTTTTGAAAGGGCCTTATTTGATTTGTACATCGGGGTTTCACATATTGCCATATCAGACACTTCTGCTTCTCTTCATGCTCTTTTCTATACAATATGCAATCATTAAGGCATGCATTGATCTTTTTATGCTTCATCCCTAGTGAAAACATTATCACTTGGAAGCTTGTCCTTAAAAGCCTCAAGCGTTTCTGAAAAACTCTTGTTGCTCCATCTATGTCGTGCTTTTAAGCTTACCAATTTCAATACTGTTTTCAACAATTGATATTTTTTCCACCCCGGGTACAGCAACTTCTCAGCATCACTGCGCATTACCATATACATGTGATTGCTCAAAATCCTCTTCTCCTACATCATGGATAATATCCTCTATTCGATCATCCATATCCGTGTCATTATCATTAAATGTCACTCCCCCTTGTTGAGATACACTTGGCATTTCTAATTCTTCACCATGCCATACCCATACTATATAACTCTTACAAAATCATTCACAAATTAAATGTTTATATATATCTGCAGCACTTACTCACTTCTCATTCAAACATTCTATACAGGGGAAGTAAAACATCTCACTATCATTATTGGCATTTCTTCTAGCAAAGTTTAAAAAATCCCTCACCCCATTATCATATCCAACACTCGTCCGTTTAGCTTTTATCTAACTACGATTCATATATTTCAACATATTTTTTTCTCTCTTTTCTATTTTCCCCCTAAAAAAGGTAGGAGTATGATGAGAGCATGCAATTATTACAATAAAGTACCTAGTTTAATTACTACATAAATGAACAAGTACATAAAAAATTTTCTATTATAATGGATTATATATAGCAAAGATCAATTTGGTAGGCATCACTTCAATTAACTTATGGCAAAGGCTAATTAACTTATCCGTCAATCACTCGAAGAAAGGCTTTGAAGATTAGAAACACACAGCAAAGATTAGTTTGGTATGATGGGATGGATTGCATACTGAAAGAAAGGCTTTAAAGATAGAAAACTACACAGCAATAACCAAATGCAAAATAAGCCTCAGCAGCAATAATAGAAAAGCTGAACTTTAGCAATAATAAAACTCTGATTCGCAGACAATCATGATTGATTGAAGAGAAAGGATAGTACATGTCTCATTAAATAGTTGTAAAAATAATGTTTCAAGTTTGAGTTGAAACAAGCAATGTTTTTTATAAGAAATGTAATAGACGTCGCTAAAGATAGTATAAAACTAATAATATCCTAACAAAAGTAAGGAAAATCAAAGTTTTTTGGAGCTACATAAAGTAAAAGTAAATGAGCTTTGCTTTAAGATTATAATATATGAACAAATAATCACTACAATGTACATTTCAAAATCTTGTGCTCTATTGAAAACAAATAATCACTATAGTTACATTTTAAGTGGAAATTATAATATTTGAACAAGCAAGTTGTTTGATTCTATCACTTCAATAGGCCTGCAAAGAGAGGTAAGGTGGGAGGCGGTAAAAACAAGATTAAGTAAAACTTTTCAACTATAAGCTAAACCTACCAAGAGAAAAGACCAGACAAAAGGAACCAAGGGATAAGACCAAGGTTTTAACCACTATTCCTGCTTTCCGAAAGTTCCACATAAACTAATGTAAGAAACTAGAATCAAACCTTTGAAACATCCAAGCAAACATGAACTAGAGTAGATAAGCTCTAAAAGCTTAAGGTTGCTCAGCTATCAAACATCATCTTAGGACTAATTTATTGCCTGCAAACTAAGGTTATACTATGTTGGTAATTTGAACTCAAATTGAGCAAAATAAGCCTCTTTTCCCTTTAACTAGTCAAAACAGAAACATAAGGGCCTTATTATCCAAAAATTACATTTTGATTTTTAATGCTTCCAAATTTTCTTTCTCACTTGTACCCTACATAATTTTTCACTTTGACCTCATTGAAAGCATCAAAATAATAAAATTCCAACTCTAAATCTATGCCCTGTTTAGACTAGAATGCATTAGTAAGGTTATGTTTAATTATATATATATATATATATATATATATATATATATATATATATATTGATTCCAAAGATACCAGCATATAATATTCTACATTTATGCTTACAAATTAAGATAATTCAAAAAGGAGAACAATGCCTCAGAGCAAGCAATAGAAAAAGTCAATTGTATCTTATAATTACCTGGAGTCCGAGATTCAAGAAGAAACTGAGCAGAGGCAAGCAACAACGATGTGGGAAGGAGCGAGTGGGAATGCAATCCACTGTACCCCTATGCCACCAGCGGTGTTGGTTAAGAATGGAGGAGCGACATGGTAAAGAGGAGCTTGAGAAAGAAACCGATGGGAGGCAAGAAACCAAACTTGAGGAAGAAACCAATCGGAGGGAAGAAACGTCGAACCATACGGTAATGCATTCTATCGTACCTTTACGTCCACTGTGGTGATGGTTAAGGACGAAGAAGCGACGTAGGAAAGAGGACTAGCCATCGCTGGAGGGAGGGGTTTAGAAGAAGCTCTCAAGTTTTAGATTTGAGAGTTGAAATTAGGCACGAGGCCACGAGCGACGATCTGAAATATTATGGCAGGATTTTTAAGACCGATTATTTGAAAAAACCAGTCTTAAAAAATAATCTTTTAGACCATTTTTTCAAATAACCGATCTTAAAAGCAAGAAATTTTTAATTTTTTTGCGCAACTTTTTAGACCGGTTTCTAAGGACAACCGATCTAAAAAGTAATAAACATATTATTTTTTAATTACCTTTAATTCAAAAAATATATTAGACCTGTATAGGTAGAACTAGTCTAGAATATATATATATATATATATATATATATATATATATATATATATAATCTTTTTAGACCGATTCTTTAGAAAACTAGTCTAAATAATATATTTTAGACCTTATATCAAGGGAACCGGTCTTAAAAGTTGTTCATAATTACAAAAAATGCATCGGTCATATCTTTTAGCACTTATCCGCTATAACCGGTCTAAATGTGCTGGTTTAAAATGCCTTTTTTGTACTAATGTGTTGTACCACATGGGCATCAAATCAAACAATTATACTAGTAGACAGAAGAGTAGTAATACGATTCACAGTCATAAATAAACAAATTACTCACCTTAGAAATGTAGCAAGCATGTCTATAAAACTGCAAAGAAGAATGTCTCTATTGATCATTCTCTCCATTTTCTCTCCATTGAATATGTTCATCATTGAATTAAGTTTCAATGGTTGGGATTTAATGCTATATAAAAATATGAATATAACATTAAAGCAAAATCATAGAAACTTGATCCAATGGTGGAGACATTCAATGGAGAGGAAATTGAGAGAGAAATTAATAAAGACATCCTTTTTTCATAAAACTATTATTCTGCATGATTCAAAATTGAAGCAATGCGTTAGAAAACTAGAAGAAAGCGACCAAAGGACTGCTATGACTACATAGAAAACTAGAAGAAGGCGATCAAATTTACAATTTCATGATAATATAGAAATATTGAAATAATGCACATATACGTAAATCTTGCTTCACTTTCATTTCTTGCTTAGGAAATTGATCAAATTAATTTTAAAATGAAGAACTAGATGTCTAATTCTATAGCATGGTAAGGCAAAAACAAAAAACAAAGAAGAAGAAAGAAAGAGATCAAAGGGCGCATGCAAGAAGGTGATCGAAGGGATACAGTTTCTTCATAGTCTAGAAATATAAAAATGCATATAGTTATCAGTATTAACTACTATGGATCTAAACAAAATTGAAAATTTGACTTCACTTCCGTCTCTTGCTCAGGAAGTTGGTCAAACTATTTTTAAACTGAAGAACTAGAACACTACAAAAAAAACATGAAATCCAACGTATTATGATCAAAAATTATGTTGGTAAATTTAGCGATTGAATTTCCCATGAAATGCTGTTTGTAATTATATTTATCGATAGAATTTTTGACAAAATTTTTTGTATCAATAATTTCCAACAGATCACTGACGGAATCCCATCCTTAATTTGTTAGCGAGACAGATTTTCTAATGGATTACAGATGGAATTTCCAATAGAACAATTCTATCACTAATTTCGTTGGTAAATACAATTTCCCACGGAATTAGCAATAGAATTTACAGATGAATTTTCCATCAGTCACTACTTTTTAAAAATTTTATTATATTAAAATTATTTATATAATATAAAAATTTCTTAAAATAAAAAATTGTGGTAAATATGTAATTATCTTGTTAATAATTATATTAGATAATTATTTGATTAATGAATTGATTATTAGGCTATTATTATGGAATATCACTGGTCACAAAATCCCACCTATTATCACGATAAATCTCCTATTATCATCTCTTGTAATTTTCAATTTTGTGCGTGTAAATCTTGTGTAGGGGATATGCGATCCTCTCTGTATCATTCTAATTTTATCATATGTCCCTGAAGGACCTTATAATATAAATTGAATTATAAGATCAATATATAATTTTTTTATTAAAATAACAACATAAAATAGAATATTTGCATTATTAAATATTATATTATATAAATAAAATATACAAAAATTTTAAATTCAAATAAAAATTAGAATACATAATATAAATATTATTATTTTAATTTTTAAATATAGAATATAAATATTATTAATAAATATTTACATGAAATTAGAAATTTAAAAAGAATTATCTAATGATATATTGAATTATATATATTATATAAATATTACACACACACACATATATGTTTGTATAGTATAATTATAATGTAGTATTTGTTTTTGTGAGTTGAAATATTATATATATCATTTCGCAAATAAAGACTGCAAGTTCATTTCACCTCAATTGGTTAAGGATGTGTACATGAGTGAGGTTGTGGAGTTCAAATCAATCTTGAACATATGGTGAAGTGACACGTGGCTAAAATGACGCCATGACATATATCTCTTAGCTAAAGTAACACCATGACAAATGTCTCTTCTTCTGGCAATTTGCTTTCTAGTATCAGAAGCATCAAACAATCAGATAAAAGTAAAAGAACATCAAATTGCTCACCTATAGGAGAATCTGGCGAAGAAGATCAATTTGCTCATGTGATATAAATAAGCAAATACACTCTATACTCAGCAGATACACTCTATACTCTTTAACTCATTAAATAATACAAATTTAGTATCAGACTTCTCTCTCTTTCTCTTCTTTTTTTTCATTTATTTTATGATATGATACTCTTGGCTAAAACCATGACAAATCTCTCTTCTTCTGGCAACTTGCAATTTAGTATGAGACTTCTCTCTTTCTCTCTTCTTCTGGCAACTTGCCGATTAGACTTCTCTTTTTTTCTCTTCTTTCGGTAACTTGTTGTTCAGTATCAGACTTCTCTCTCTTTCTCTCTTCTTTCAATAACTTGTTCATTATCAAACTTCTCTCTTTTTCTCTTTATCTTCTGATCTAATACCCTAAACATTATTATGGTATCAGAGCCTCCGATACCATGACAAATGTCTCTTCTTCTAGCAACTTGTTTTTATTTTGTAGTGGAAGATGTATAATGATCTAAGGCAGAAGAAAATCAAAGAAGATCAAATTGCTCGCCTATGAGAGAATCTGGCAAAGAAGATCAATTTACTCGTGCTATAAATAAATATATGTACTTTATATTCTTTAACTCATTGAATAATATAAATTTAGTATCATACTTCTCTCTCTTTCTCTTTCTTCTTTTTGTTTATCTTCTCATATGATATTATGAACATTAATATAGTATGTCAGAGACTCCGATATCATGACAGATGTCTCTTCTTCCAACACCGTGACCGATGTCTCTTCTTCCGGTAACTTACTGCTGTTTAGTATCAGACTTCTGTCTCTTTCTCTTATTTCTTCTTTTCATGTTTCTTCATGCTTTCAATTGTTTAGCTGCAATTGAGATTCAACAGAAGTTAGAGAGATCAACTATATAAAATGCGTACATTGAAAACTAGAAATAAAAATAATAATAGTTGTGTATAAACTATCTTTATGAGACATTCGATGTAAATGTTCTGCTATAAATAAGCATATGTACTTCATATTCTTTAACTCATTGAATAATAAAAATTTAGTATTAGACTTCCCTATCTTTCTCTTCTTTCTTCTTTTCATTTATCTTATCATCTGATACTCTAAACATTAATAGGGTATCAGAGCCTCTGATCCAAATACCATGGTGGATGTCTCTTCTTTCAATATCTTAAAAGTTGTCGATATCAAAAGGATGGAGAAGTGTGTTGTAAGTAGTATGGAACCATTTACAGAGTAGGGGTTTGACCTCCTCGGTTAGCACTGGGATCTTTTTCAAAGATCCTATCTTTTAGAATACTCTTTTTTTTAAGGAAGAGCTTTATATTTGTTATTTATTTTTTAACAGTAAGATATTGCTTTTTTTCCTTTCCAGTTTAGCTTTTGGTTTCCTTACTTTATTTTCTTTGACCCTTAAGTCCAGTTCCTACCACAGCAATGCAAATCCTGCATTTCTCACAATCTCAAAATCCAGGTGACTTTGGTTTGTGGATGTTCAAGATCTGGAAGGCATGAAATTCTAATAGATTAATGAGAAGCATTAGTCAAATGTGAAATCCAAAAACACATAATTATTCTTCACCTTTACCTATAAAACTTCAGAATATAATTAAGGAAAGTTTGATGGCTACTAATCACTAACTTTAAGGGAGGCTCTGATACCAATTCTTAGGAAAAAAGCCCCAACCAATCACCTGGCCAAACCCAATCCACAACCCCAAACCTAGGACATATTATTCCCTCTCTCTTAAAGGAGGTTTGTCTTATTTTTTAGGGAAGTGTGATTCAAACCTGTGCAGGCTCTGATACCAAATCTTAAAAATGAATTGCTACATATCTCACTTCACTTCCATTTCTTACTTATGAAGTTGATTGACCAAACTAATTTTAAACTAACTAAATGTCTAATGATCAGGCTATTTCCATAATGAACAAAAAAAAGAAAGAATGAAAGAGATTAAACCATACGTGCATGCAAGAATCTAGCAAGATGGAGCAAATCTCAACTGCAAATAGGAATGAAGATTAGAGAAATTGGCAATAAAAAATTTCAAGATTTGAAAGTAAAGATGATGAAAAGGAATAACAGTATTGTAGCTATTTGGTTTAATTACTAAGAGAAGAAAAATAGGGAAAGTACTAAACAAATCAAGTAAATGAGCAATACAACTATGGGCTCTAGATGAAATAAGATGAAAACCTTTATGACAAAAGCGAATATTTTCTATTTCTTCTTCGCGTGGCGGGAACTTTCATGAATAATAGAAGAAACTAATAACGTATTGGTATATAATATTACTAGATAATTTTTTTGACCTGGATAATTTATAGTTTATCATTTTTATAACTTCTATAATTATCTATCATGCTGTGAAAAATATTCAATATGGAGGATGAATTCACTTCATACTATCACAGTGTTTAATCTTAAAAAAGTGAAAAAAATCAATCAATAGTCCTTTTTCTACAAATAATATTCGGGAATTGTATTACTAGTTTTAAAAGTCTTCCCAATATATATCCTTCATGTATGAAAGCCTTTTTCTGAACTAATATTTTTTTTCTTCAAAAAATGATTGTTTGCCTTATTGATTTGTTTGTGTTTCTATACTCATAAAATATAAGGAAATCGATATAATATTAATAATCCAAAATATAAAGTATATATAGATCCACATCAAAACGATTATTAAAAACAAAAGATATACACGTCTAGACCAAAAATCATGAAGTTCCTGCCTACAAAAATTGAACCAACAATGAATCTATACTCGCATTAGTTTGATTATTGTTTGATGAAATTAATTTTTACAACCAATAACTAAAGTTGGATATATTATGGGAAAAACTAATAAATAAAGCTCACGTAATGAAAGAGATCATTAAACTCTTAATTCCGCTTATTAGTCGATATAGCCCACCACTTATAGATATTGCTTCTCTTCATTTCACGCCTACGCTACCTTTCCTTTCTTCCTTGTCTTCCTTACACCTATCATAAAATCTCAAATTACGCACATATAGTAAAATTGTAGCAGATAATAAGGTAGTCAAAATTGAATAGTTCATTAAACTAGTGAAGCAATATGGTTGAAGAGTCACTCATCTAACTATATTGGGTTGAAGCACCATATATTTTTTTAGGTACAAAAATATCCAAAAAATTTTAAAATGAGAGCAAAAATATCTTTACTATTAAATCTCTATTGTGTTGACTGTTGTATTGAAAAAAAGCTTACATGGAGCTTATGATACCTAAACAAAAAAGATCCTACCCAAACCCTAAGATCACCCGGATCTTTAGGGATGTCCCAGATAGATGATATACTAAGACCAAACATTGAAACAAAAATTCTCCTCTCCAAATATGACAGACCCATTGATGCTATAGCTCTCATTGATACTGGATCATGTGCTACTAATGTAAAGCCTCACATCTAGCCAGATGATTCTTGGGCTTCTCTCAACCATTCATTCACAACAATTAATGGAAAGGTCTTTCAAATCGAACTAATTTCCAAACTTAAGATTGGAATGTAGTTCTTCCCTTGGATAAACAATTTGGATCAAGGTCCTTGGAAGTTATCTTCAACATCCAGATGTTCTTTTTGGGTTTGATGCCTTCTATTAAATCAAAGGACTTTTTATCACTCCACATAGATTAAGGTTTAAGAAGTTTTTTAGCCAATGCATTCATACACCCAGTATTCTTAAGATCAGTAAAGCTCCACCAGCTTATGCTTATATTAAGGAAAATCTTCTCAAGCTATGTGCAAAAGGTCATAATGAGTTTCAACATTTATCCCCTCTTTGGAAAAATAAAGGATTCTACATCAGACTCCCATTTAAAAAGAATGAGGATATCAATCCTACTAAAGCTACTCACTCTAGTATGAATCTAAATGACCTTGCTCTAGCTAGACAAGAATGTGCTTCTTTACTAGCACAATGGGGTATTGAACCAACAAAATCTAATTGGGCTTGCCAAGTTTATATTGAAAAAAGATCTGAACAGATCAGGGGGGAAACAGTGGCTAGTGATTGATTATAAGCCTCTAAACATGTTCTTGCAAGAGCTCCAACCAAGGTATGTTGGTAGGACTTATAGATAATGTCAAGAAGAGCAATTTTGGTGGAAAAAAAATAAAATTTTCTGCCATGGAGCGTGAGGACAAGACACACAGCTCTAAGATAGAGGTGTGTATATCCTTTCTCAAGATAAGAATTTATCAAAGGCTAAGGGATTTCAAGGGTGACATATTATTTTGTAGAGTTAGCAATAAGACCACACCTATCTAAATGGGAGCTTTGGACAATTTATTTTACAGGGGGAGTGGATCTAGGTATTAAGGTGTGTATGGTATGAATAGTAGAATGTTGTCAGTGATAAAGAGAATAAGGATTGAGAAGAGGAAGTTTGGTTTCTTGGATATGGGCTTCATCAGGTAAATGGGGTTCCTGGAGGAGAATGAATCTTTAAGGAGTTTGAAGGTAGTCTTTGAGGAGGCCTAGGGCAGACATAAAAAAAGGTTGGACCAGTATATGAAGGAGTAGTGAAAGAAGAGGTGTAAGTAGGGGTGGATTGGTATCCAGAGCTAGTAATTGTGTGAGGTTTCTTCTTTGATGGCTTTTTAGGAGGGTTAAGTTATCAGGCTAAATGATAAGTAGATTTAAAGAAACTATCATAATTGGTTGGATCAGAGGAGGATAGAGAACAAGGTAAGATAAGATGTCGGATATGGTGATAAAGTATTCATGGAAGAGGAGGATTGTGTGTATTATGGTTTTGCAATATTAGCTTCTATTTGCCTTATTTCTTCTTTGATCTTTAAAAGCTCTTGTTCTTTGTGATGAAATTTTGGACCAAAATAGCATTCATCAATATAACACTTTAGATAAGAATCTAGCTACTAATCTTGAGATGCAGCTTCTTAATTTCTTCTTCAATAATATAACTTATGTAAATAGAACTTTAGTTTTTCCAGTGAGATTATCCAGTTTAGAGTCTATTCTATCAAGGAATTTTTTTTAGTTGACAGCATTATCTGTGTGCAATTGAGAACTTCATCAGCATGAGACACTAATGTTGGTCCTTACAGAGTGACTTTAGAAGCCACGACGTAAGGTCGTCTAGTCACTTTGGTGTTCTCATTGGTTTTCAACTCAAGTAATGGAAATTCTTCTTCATAAGTACCAGATCTCAGCATGGTGATGTAGGGTAAAGCTTGTGTTGGATGTGAAGTTGTAGTAACAAGGTGTAAAATGCAAACAGTGGAGGAGAAGGTTTTGAAGATTGTTTGAGGAAAGAGTTTAGCTGCTTGGTTAAAATGGCCTAATTCTTTGAGTAGTTCCCACGTGGTGAGATCTTTAGTGGGTGTAACTGGGATTGGTCGTTTAACACTCGTCTTAGGGGCTTGGTCGTTGTCATCATTCTTAGGATGATAAGGTTGAGAACATGATGTTGGCAGTTTCTTTTTCTTCTTTTTCTTTGAGCTAAAGTCTATAAACTCATCGTTAGAGTTAGACAAAAAATTAGGGTATTGACCACAGTCTGATTCATACATACTTGGGTCAAAGTCCCTAATGAAGCGTTCATTAACATGAGACACAAAGACAGGTTGACCATTTTTGTCAAAATGGTAGATTGGAGGTTTTTCTTTGCTCTTGTAAATAGAACGATTGTAGCTATTCAGCAGAGTGGGAAAGAAGAGCCTTCAGTTCCTGGCCATTAAAAAATAGTCCTGACAATTCCATCATACATTCGACCAAGGAGTGGCAGAGCAGTAGTGTGGACATCAGCTGCAGTGGAGTTAAACATCTTCTCATAATTAGTTATCCATTCCAAAGGAATAATATGGATGAGCTCCTTATTAGTTATCTGCCTGAGAATATTGACTATAGCAGGGTCATGGTCTCTGTCAGTAAACATGAACAGAGCATCTTTAGTGGAACTTGAGAAATGGAGATCCAGAGAATATTTTGGACTCTATATGTCAACTAATAATGGAAGGTGTCCTTAATAGCCTTGGAATCTTGTTTTGCACCAACGATTTGAACTTAGATTTTTAATCTCAAAGAAAGAGTTTTATCAGAGAGAGTTTCATATTGAAGTCTGAAGCAATGGTTAAGATAACACTTCCATTACTAAGGGTCATTGAAAGAGCTCCAACTAGGGCATGTTCGTATGACTTATAAGTAGTGTCATGAAGAGAAACTTTAGCGGAAAGAGGAAGACCTTTTCTGCCATAGATCATGAGGACAAGACGTACAACTCGAAGATGAAGGTGTGTATATCCTATCTTAAGATAAGAATTTATTAAAGGTTGGGGGATTTTAAGGGTAACATATTGTTCCGCATAGGTAGCAAGAAGACCACACTGATCTAAATGGGAGCTTTGGACAATTTCCTTTACAGGAAGAGTAGATCTAGATATTAAGGTATAGATGGTACATATAGTAGAATGTTTTCTGTGATAAAGAGAATAAGGATTGATAAAAGAAAGTTCTGTTTCTTGGATATGGGCTTCATTATATAGATGGGTAAATTCAACAAGATTTTTTATCCTGTTGGAAAGAAAGCATCGAGGAGAAGAATTGATTCTATCTATAGATAAGGTAGAGGAAAGTCTTACAAGTTTTGAAGAGGATGATGGAGGTGTCTTCGCGCTCCATGGTAGAAAAGGTCTTCCTATCTTCATTCAAATTAATCTTCTTGATACTACCTATAAGTCTTACCAGCATGGCCTTGTTGGAGCTCTTGCAACAACCCTCAACAATGGAAGTATTATCTTAACTATTGCTCCAAACATCAACATGAAGCTCTATGATGAAACTCTTTCTTAGAGATTAAAGATCCAAGTTTAGATCGTTGGTGCATAATAAGGTTCCAAGGCTATTATGGCCACTCTCCATCATGAGTTGATATATAGAGTCCAAAATCATTCTCTGGATCTCCATTTCCTAAATTCTACTAAAGATGCTCTGTTCATGTTTACTGATAGAGATCATGGCCCTGCTATAGTCAATATTCCCAGATAGATAACTAATGAGGATCTCACCTAAATTATTCCTTTAGAATGGATAACTAATTATAAGAAGGAGTTTAACTCCACTTCAGCTGATGTCCATACTACTGCTTTACTACTCCTTAATCGAATATTTGGTGGAACTGTTAGGACTATTTTTCAATAGCTAGGAACTGAAGGCTCTTCTTTCCCTGTTCACGGAATAGCTACAATCGCTCCTATTTACAAGAGCAAAGAAAAACCTCCAGTCCACCATTTTGCAAAATGGTTAGCCTATTTTGTGTCTCTTGTTAATGGACACTTCATTTGGGACTTTGACCCAAATATGTGTGAACCAAACTATGAATGGAAATACCCTAATTTTTGATATAATTTGATGATGAGTTTGTAGACTTTAGCTCAAACAAAAAGAAGAAGAAAAAGAAACTGCCAACATTATGTTATGATCTTCATCAATGGGAAATGCATTTTAGAATGACTACAACATCTTCAGCTCTCGTTGCTTTTTCTTCTTGGGGAAATATTTTGCATAATACCCTTTATTTCCATAAAGAAAACATCTTTCAAACTTTTGAGATTTAGGTGAGCGCCTCTTGAAGTATTTATGATAAGGCCTTTTTGCGCTTCATGTGTTTCTTTGAAGATTTGTATATGTGAAAATGAGACTTTTTCTTTGTAGGGCAATGACATGCTTGCTTATCTTTACACTTTATCTTTACATAAGATTTGTTACAGGCTAGCTAAAATTTAGAACTGCCATTGAGCATCGACTTGAAAAGCTTTTGCTGTTCAAGTAACTTATCAAGCGTAGTTAATGCTAGTCGATAAATCTCTCCTAAAGTAAGTTAGGAAACGTCCCTTTAGAGAGAAGTAATCATTCTTTGGAGTTCAGGTTGTAGTTCATCTGGCAATGAGGCAATGAAAATATGCCTAAGGTTTAGATCTTGAGATCTACCTAGTGCATATAACTTCTCAGACAAACGAGTGTAGTGTTTTTGGAGGTCCCATTTATCAAGTGAACAACATTTCAGCTCGAAGTATTCTTGATACTGCCTTTTTCATATGACACTAAAGTCTCCCAAGAATTCACGATGAATTTGGCTAAGAAATGAGCCTGGAGTATCTAATCACAAGAGTTGAAGTTTATGATATTCATTGAAATAAGAAAACATTCTCATAAGCTGCTTGTCATTCTGGTGACAAATTCTAAAAGAACTTGTTACAGTGTAACATGTGGCCTATTCATTTGGAGATCTATCAATGCATCATATTTATGTAACCGATCTTGCCATCGATGAGGGGGAATATCATCGAAAGTAAACCAAGAATCAAAAAAAGGTTTACTATCTTTGTTTCCTGTAATTGGTTGGAATGTTTAACCAGTTTCTTCGTCTAATGAGGAAGGATCTTCTACTATAGGCTATACTTTGTTGGAACTTTCTATCTGTTATGGATTTACCATAAAAATTGTAGAGATATCAACATAATAGTTATCATCATTAAAAATTTCCTAGCCATTAGTGGACATTGAGTTACCATAAGTAGAAATACTAGTAAAAGAGCTAGAGTCTGAATTAGACTCTGAAAGATCATTATGTTGATATTTTCCCACAACACCAACTGTTCTGGGATCAGTTGATGGGGGATAAGGGTCATAGGTATTCAGCTCCAGTAGACACCCTCAAATACCTCAAAGTACATTTTATGCATCAGCCTCTTGACCGTGACACCCTCAAATACCGCCTTGGTCATGTCAAGGTAAAAGCCAGCACTTCATCCATACTCTCATGTAGTGAGAACCCCCTATCATGATTCTAACTGTTTATAGCCTTCTCAAATGGGCTTTGATACCAGGGGTAAGGGTTGTAGGTATCCAGCTTCGATGGACACCCTTAAATATCTCAAACTACATTTTACGTATAAGTCTCTTAACTGTGCAACCGCCAATAGTAGCTAGCCGTTCTTGCCATGTTAGGATAAGAGCCATTACTTTATCTGCACTATCATGCAATCAGAACCCCCAACATGATTCCAACTATTTATAGCCCTCTTGTCAAATAGGCTTTGATACCAGGGGTCAGAGGTATCCAGCTCTTGTGGACACCCTCAAATACCTCAGAGTATATTTTACACATAAACCTCTCGACTGCGCACCCGGCAATGGTGACAGCCATCCTGATCATGTTGAGGTAAGAGTCAACACTTCATCTACACTCTCATACAATGAGAACCCCCGTTCATGATTCTAACTGTTTATAGCCTTCTTGTCAGAGAAAATATGCATTGCTGAAAGCCCATCCCAAACCCTCACGCAAGAAGTCGACAAACCCTTCCTCCTCTCCAACCGTCTTGTCATTGTATCCCCCAGTTGCACCTTGTCTCTTTCCTCTCTTCCAGTTACTACCTCCTCCTCCCTTCACCACTCCTCTGTTACATGGCAGCAATTAGTTGTCATCCTTTGTCCCCTCCCTCCTATCTTCTCTAAAAAATTACACCCCAGACCTTGACCTTTATAAACAAGAAAAATAGAGACAAATTAAAGTGAGAATGAAAGAACCTAAGAAAAGAAATTTAGGGAAAACATATTTATATAGATTTTGAAATCTATAGCTTATTATTGTCCCTTAAGGATCTGTAATTTTTAAAACTCGATGAAAACAATGTCATCGAAAGAAACATTAACCTTAAAGAAGAAGAGAAGATGATGATGAGTAAGTCACCTCATGCCCATGACTTCAACCCACCATTGTGATGGAGCATCTTCATCCACCTTAAAGAAGAGGCACCAGTGAATGTTTAGTATGAGAAACTGAGAGAGAAAGAAATTGATTTGGAGGAAGAGGGAGGGTCTAAAATATAAATCTGTTGAAACAATTTATAACAATGATAATCTCCATTCTTTTCATTCTATAGCTCCAAATCAACTAGCTTCCTTAAGAAATCTCTGGCACCATCGGAGGGCACCAAATTGCTAGTTTGATGACGAGGAGAATTTTTTAGCATCCCTTCCCTCTGTTGTCACTAGCGAAACACAAAGGCTTTTCAAGCTAAAATACAAGGAAAGAAGACTCCAACAATGATATAATTGACTTATACAAGAGATTTTGGTTTTCAAAGAACTCATCATTCAAGGGCAAGCTTAAGGACTTGAGGTTAGGGAAGAAGTAGGAAGAGGGCATTTTCACATCCTCGCCACATGTCTATTAGTCAATGAGAAATTCTTAGGTACACCCAGTGCACTACCTCATCCATGGTCTATCGAGTCAAATGGCACCAACTTAATCTTTCATGGCATCTCTGTCAGACAAATAATAAGTCGTGGGTCCCATAATTTTAACTTTTACCTTTTCTCTCTCTTCCTCTCACATTTACTCCCAATTCCCTCTCTCTTTCATATGCACATACAACACAGCTCTCCACCGTAAAACAAACCACCTTCACTTCTTCCCTCTCTAACTCACTCCTCTCTCCCTCTCAGGTACGCAGGTTAAGTAGAAATGGGTGTATGGCTTAACACTTAAAGCATTACAAACCACCAGTCCTTGTTCTCTTACTTTTATCATCATTGTTTGGCAGAAGTTGGAGGCTAGTCTCCCTCTTTCTCTCCCACTGCTTCTCTGACCTCTACTCTAGCTCTGCCCCACTGCCACTAGTCCCTAAGTTGCTCCTCTTACGATTCAACGATCTTCTCTCTATTGGTAATATCTTTACCACCTGCACCCCTTCCTCAGCCCACTCCACCATCGGTATCCCCTCCTCTCACTACCCTCTATGGGTTCTCCTTCACCGGCCAATTCTCCCTTCTAGATCTGTAATTTTTGAAATTCTGACGATCACAACAACAAAAATGGCAAGTTTGTGACAATATTGTGAGTTCTACAGTGGAGCTTCTAACTTCCAAGTTCATTCAAAGGTTGTGTTGTAAGTGTGGATAAAAGAGAGAGGGAATTGGGAGTGAAGGTGGGAGGAAGAAAGAGAAAAGGTAAAAGATAAAAATTTAGGGACCCACAGCCTATTATTTATGTAACAGAGATGCCATGTAAGGCTAAGCTAGTGCCATTTAATTGGACAGACCATAGATGAAATGGTGCACTGGGTGCACTTAAGAATTTCTCTTAGCACCTATTTGGTTGGAGGGGATGGCATGGAAGGGGAATAAAAATTATCCCCTCCCTTTGTTTGGTTTGAAATTTTGAAGTGGAAAGGAGCCAAAATTTGGCCCTCTCTCCCTTTCCCTCCCTTATTTTGGGGTTCCCTTCAAATTGGGGTTCTTTTGGAGGGGATAAAAATATCTTCACTAATTTATCCCCATGATATTTTTCATATCCCACCAATGCCCATTCTCGAAGCTCTCGCATCTTTCGTCCACAACTCCCTCTGTTTTCTGCCATGAATGTTGTTGCAGCTTTCTTGGAGAGATGAAGTCTTGCTTGAGAGAATAGAGTTTTGTGCTAGTTAGACAGGGATAGAGCCATGCCATCTCTGCTTTAAGGTTTTGTTGTAACTTGCTTGGAGAAATGAAGTCACGCCTAAAGATACATAGAGGATGAAGCTGATTGGATCTCAACTCTTCAACACACCCTGTCAATTAGTTCGTTCTTTTCCTTTTTTTGGCCATACATTCTTCCTCTTCCTTTTTTTTATGAAGTTTTTTTCCCAATGAAGTACGTTCTTCCTTTCCCATATGCTATCTTTTTTTTTCTTTGCCCATGTTTTCTATATGCTATCTAACACCATATATTATATCACTTTTGTATATTTTTTTATCTTCAAAGTAAAATTGTTAATTTAATTTTTAAAATATAGTATTTTAATAATTAAAAATATCATTATAGTAGTATTTTTATATCTCCTATTAAAATAGAAATAAACATATTTTTACCAACAACTATAAATTAAAATATAAAATTAAGATGAAGGGTGAAACAGTAAATTGATTAATATCACCCTTTTATCCTCTTAATCCAAACAATGGATCATTAATAGCCCATTCCATCCCCTCCCCTCTAACCAAATCAAACAAGGTAATCCCTTACTAAATAAAGGGCATCTTCATAGCTAAGTGAAGCTGAGGTGATTCCTACCTATGGGCCAGATAAAAAAGGGCATGCTTATCGTGCTCCTGTGCCTATAGGGACAGGCCCCAGTGGATCATGAATTAGGAGCCCTGCCCTTGGATTGTGGGTGAACCCGACCCCTTTTCTAAAACTTTTGTAACAAAAAAAACCCTTACTCTTACCCTTTCCCTCTATCCCCTCTTTTCAAACCAAACACACCCTTAGTCAACTGTCAAATCAATTATATACGCCACATAGATACCATTTGGAAAACATTTAACTGAGGTTATCTAATTTTGCTCTCATTTTACAAGTTTATGGGTATTTTTGCACCACATAAAAGAATATGGCACTGGATGTACTTTTGGTAAGAGCTCATGGGTATTTTTTCACTTTAACCCAACCGTATTTGAATTGAGGTTAACCCAATTAATATTGAAATAATTCATTCCTATAAAAATTATAAGATGAATGCCAAACAATAAATCAAATTGAAGAGTTAGTGGTCGATCCGTATATGAATTGGGTTCAACAACAAAAAAGCATTATCTCACTATTTGAATTGGGTTCAACCTAATTATTTTTTAAGTAATATAATATAATTAAAATATATATATAAAAATGTACATATGACCCTCCTCTCGTAGTAGCATTGTGCACTGGATCGCCCTTATTATACAAATATATATAGCCCTAGAAATAGTAATATTTAAATTGAAAAGAGAAAAATACATCAACATCCCCTCTATTTACCCTAAATTACAAAGATCTTCCTTTTATTTTAAAAACCTATATAGACCTCCCTTAAAATCAAACTATATGTTGCATAAACCTTTCTTCTAGTTTTGAAATTCAACTTCTATCCATCCAACCGCTAGTTGACCATTAAATTAAACCTTTTACCCTTCATTTTGACAAAAATACACCTACTAAATTAACATAAATATTACTTAATAATCATTTAATCACATATCTTAATTTAAATTTAAAAATAATTAAATATATATTTTCAAATTTTTTGTCATACTGATTACCATATTAAAAGTTAGTTAATTTAATAATTATAAATTTTTGTTTTTCAATGAATTTAAATATTTAATCTCATTTATTAATTAAAATTTATTTATAATGTAATCTTTTAAATACAACTAAAATGTTTTGCAATAATATATATGTATTTTCAATGACTTTATAAAATGATATAATTTTGAGATCCTTATAGTAATATATTATAATTCAAAATTTTTAAACATGCTTCATTGAACATATGTTTGTTAAGAAAAGTACATAAATTTTTTAGGACATAACTTATATCAAGTTATTTAGGTCAAGTAAGACCATAAAGCCAATTATAAGGTGCCATGTGTATTAGTTTTTCCATACGAGCACTCTACCCAAAACATTACTTAACACTGTTGATCCTAAAAATTGTTGGAAAAGAGCTTTCTTAAATAAAAGAAGAAAAAAAAACATAGATGGACCGAGTGTGATCCGTAATCATGAAAATTGAAAACTACAGAGAGGAAGCGGCGCCGATCGTCGGTATATGCAAATAATTTTTTCCCTTTGATTTCGTGTTTCTTTTCAATTGCCTGTTTTGCATATTTCAATCCTCTTACAAAATGATTTGGAAGATGTAAATAGCTTTTGAAAGGTGAGATTTATCTACCTTATCAATACCAAATAATAAAATCCATTGAATATAGAAGTCTCCCATTGAAGATTAAAAAAAGAGAATATCTAAGATTTATTGAGTTACAAATTCCAGATAATGCTACTGATCTATAACAGAATATGCTACCAACAAGAACTACCCAATTGGTGTATAAAAAAAGAACTTTATGAAAGTAAGGACAACAGAGAAGAAGGAAATAATATCACTCTTTTTGGCTGCTGTAATACCCCATTTTTCACCAATACACTTATGTGTATATTTGATGTATATTTAATGGAATAAAATGGAGAAAAAATGATGTGAATGAATTTATGTGAATTTATAGAAAATATTTCAATCACTGGTTACGCATAAATTAGCCAAATAAGGGTATAAGAGACCGGTAAAGGCCCAATATGGTAACCAAAATTCACAAAATTTAATGATATAATTAATGGCCTCATTTAAGTGTTAAAATGGGGTTTAGCCGAAGGAATGGGCAGAAAATGATTTATTTCGGTAAATCATTAAATGTAAGGGCAAAACGGTAATTTTGCCGAAAAATGAAAAATAATTATTTTCCTCAAATTCCCAATGATTTGAGCTAAATGGGAATTAAAAAAAATTAAAATGACTAATTGATCATCAATGGACTAATTTTAGTGAATTATGGTCAAATAGTTAAAAAGTCAATGACTTGGTCAACAAGTTACATGTTGACATAATGGGATAATTGAAGAATCATATTTTCCCTATGTTTCCCATGTATATTTCGGCTATCAAGAGTGAAGAAATAGAAAGTTGGAATTAATTAATGGAATTTAGCATTTTTGGTCCAATGACAAGGTGCCAAGTGTCCAATTGGATTTAATCATCCATTATATTATCTAATTCTCCTTCCATCAGTTGCTCATTCATGATCAGACTTGAAATAGCAAGAGTGAGGGCTGAAAGCGAGAACTTGACGAAAGAGAAGGAGAGAAGCTAGGGATTTGCATAAGATTAAGGTAAGGTGCTTGAACCTTATGATTAAAGGTTCCTAATTCCTTTATGGTCTCTTCTCTTCATCTTCCCTACCATTCAATCTCATGATGTGCAGCTGAATCAAACACTTGAAGGAGGAGTGAAAAATCGACCTAGAGAGAGAAAGTGAAGAAAATCAAGAGGTAACTTCCTAAACTTGTTCCTCTTGCTTGATTAACGTTAGTAGAGTTGTTTTGGGCTTGATTATGGTTCATTTGGTACAAGATAATTCAAGAAAGCCAAAGAGACCATAATATGTAAGTGTCTCCAAATCAAGTCCAATGAATGTCTAACTAGTTAATATATTGGTTATAAGTAGAAAGGAGATGATTAAGCCAAAGAAAATAAGAATCCGACACAATTTTTCTGGAAATTTATTTTCCCTTCCCTGTGTTGGACATGATGAATGAATGGGAATTTGACCAATTCGATGCTTCCATTGGATTTAAGAGGCCGAATTGTGTAGGGTCTATGTTGACCCCGAAGTGAGAAAAGGCCCGGAGAGCGAAATGACAGAATTGCCCTTTATAAGCCTTATTTGAGGGCTGTCAAGGGTATTTTTATCATTTGAAAGTGATTTTGGCCAATTCGAGGTCAGAAATGAATTCTACACGTGAAAATGTGTAGGAATTGCCTAAATCATGATTTTGAGAAAATACTAATAATAAGGACCTAAGGGGTATTTTGGTAATTTGGCACCAATAGGCTAAATTTACCAATGAAATGAGTTTGTAAAGGTATACGGATGAGTAATAACTCATTTGTAATGTTTGGCAATTTCAGAACTTGACAACCGATTTGGCCTCAGTAGTTGCACGAGCTTGTACCAAACGGGAAAGTTGCGTAGAGAAGCAACCGGTAGTAACTGTCTTCATATAATATGACATGCATATGTATTATTTGTTATCATCATCAAAATATCTAACATGTTTAGATTGAGCGGAGGGATCACCCGGGGCCTATCGCAGGTCGGGTTGACACTCACGTGAAATGTTCATAATTGCACGAGCGGGACCCGGGGCCTATCTTTGCACGGGTACCCCTCGGGAATAAGAGAACCTGTCAAGCGTAATGGCGGTCATAAGGTTGTATTGTATGCGTTGTGCACAGGCACCCTTCGAGGTTGAGAACCCGTCTAGCGCGAAGTCAGTTTATGAATTGCATGTTTGCACTAAATAATGTTTGATGATTTTGTTGATGATTTTATATGAGTGAAGCATGCTTGTGTGTGTTATCTTATATGTTTAATGACGTTACTACTGAGATTCCTGTGAATCTCATTCTTTTCCCAAAACAAATCTCCAGTACAAGGAGGAATCTCGCGGGGCAAAGAGAAGGTAAATGACGATGAGATGAGGCCGAGCGGTGGGAGAGCTTAGTTTAGGTTGTCAAGTTTCTGTTATGTATTTTGAGAATATTGTAAAGTTGTGGTTTGTATATGAAATGAAGTGAAGAATGAATATGAGGTTTGTAAGATGAATTGTGTATGAATGTGTTTATATGTGAATATTTATATCCAGCAGAGGAATTGTATAAAGTTTCTAGCATTTTGTGCCACTCTGATGTTTATAGTCGGTGAGTATTAGTTAATTAGTACTCTACCGTAGTGTTGGGAAATAAGGTATCACAACTGCCAATTCTCTTCTTTAATCACTGTCGTCATTCTACTTCGAGAGAATTACTTAAGCACTAGAATTAAAGAAGCCCAAAAATTATAACAAAATAATCGAGCAACAATAATATCACCATCTTTGGTAGTGGCACCTCTCTTTCAAGATCGCTACTTGCCTACCTTTGTTGGTTTTGGGTACAGGTACCCTTTTGTTGAAGGTCATTCAAGCTTTTTCCTGGAGTATGGTATGGGTTACTTTAGCACCGTAGCGCCTGGTACTGCTCATGATCGCCATCATCCTATCTCCAGTTCTCCTCAACCTTCACGATTAGGGATTGTCCTAGGGTATGTCTTTGATTTATTTTTCTTAAAAAAATGTTCCAATAATTTTTAGGGTAAAGGTAGAGATGTCTTTGATATATAGGGTGGAGAGAGGATTATATATGTAGCGACTATTCGATAATCCACATAATTCTCATATAATTATTTTTTAGGGTAAATATGTCACTACAAAAAAACATGGATTTAGTTGCAGTTAAAAATGTGTATTTATAATGGTTTCAACCACTACAAACAAAATTGGTAGCGGTTAAGTAAACTGCTACAAAAACCATTGTTGCAAGCAATTTTATAGCGGTTAAATATAATCGTTACTCAGGAGAAGCAAACCGCTACTAATGCAGTAGCGGTTAGAACTAACCACTACAATAGTCGGATGATGGGTAAACCATTTTGTGACAATTTAGTAGTGGTTAAATAACCGCTACAAATTTATACCAAATTTTGGTAGCGGTTATTATATAACAGCTACCAATTTCAAAACCAAGATATTTAAGAATGGCGCCAAAAAATTTGTAGCGGTTCAAATACCACTACTAATATTTGGTTATGGCGGAAATTGAAAATTTTTGAATCTGTTTGGTAGCAGTTATATAACCACTACTAAATAAAATTATAAAAGAGGCACCAAATAATTTAAATAATTTTTAAATTTCACTGTTAACATTGTAGTGGTGTAAATAACCGCTACAAATTATCATAAAAAATTAAAAAATATATCCGATAATATAGTTTAATTGTTATAGTAATTTTAACATGTTCATTAGTTATATAAATGAATTAAATGTAATTATTATTTAAAAAATTAATTAAACTGAATTACTGTTTAAAGAAAAAGATTAAATTGAGTTATATAAATATAAAATTTATATGCATAATAATGAGAAAGTATAAGTGATATTATGAATTTGTAGGTAATATGTACTTATTTTGTTATCCCGTACATATAGATCGTTTTGAAAGGAACTTTTTAGCGGAATAGTCCCTTAGGGTCTATTTGGCAGGAAGGAAATGAAGGGGAAGGGAGGGGAGGGGAAATTTTTATGAGTTAGATTTTAAAAAATTGGAGAAGTGGGGTTATAAAATTTTAATAAAGATAAGATGTAAAATAAAAAAAAGAAAAATTAACTAAAAACTTCCAACTTCACTGCTTCAGTTTTTTTAAATCCAAGTTATAAAAATTTTCCCTCCCCTCCAAATCCCTCATACCAAACAATCCCTTAATATCTGAAGAAAATAGTATGAATATTATAAGAAGGAAAAAAAAGAAGAGATTAAAGAATTGATAAAAAAATTACCATGTATGATGATCACATTACTTAGATCTTGAGCTCTTGAAAAAAAAATTCCTAGATGCGAAAAAACGAGAGAGAAGAAGAGAGTAAAGAAATGGAGATGTGTATGAGAAGAGTTGGTGTGGAGGTAATTATAGGGATATGCATGACTCTTATAGCAGTTAATATCACGGTATTTGTAGCGGTTTTAGTTTATTTTGTAGCCATTATATAACCACTACAACTATGATTAAATTTTTTTTATATAATACATATCAAAATTTAGAAAAACAAAAATCATGGTTCCACTTAATCATTCTTCTTCACCATCCCTACAAAAATTTTGTGAAAGAAATATTAGTATGGTATTGTTGTGGAAAAAATAGTAAATTTAAATGATGTGAACTTATAAAAACTCACCTAACTATAGGTAAATTACCATAGCCTTCAGGGAATAAGTTTTCGAAATTGGCGGGATGAAATGGCTTACTCTCGTAGGTGATGTTGTCACCATTACCCATGTCGTAAAGGTCTTGAGGCTTTAAGTGAACCACCATGTTCTAATCCTTGTACCTCTCGTCCTGGACATAATAAATTTGGTATGCCTCTAAGGCAAGAATATATGGCTTATCATCTTCAGATTGACCAGTTTGAATTTGATGAGAGAAATTTACAGATGTGATGCCTAAATCATCTGTTGTGACTCCCCGGGAAGTGGTCGTATTTGCCCACAAACACTTGAAAAGCGTAACAGTGAAATGGCCTTGGTAATTTAGTTCGATGACATCAATAAGCTTTCCATAGTAAGGGACACCTCCAAACTGCATGTTACCATCACTGCTGCTCGCATAACTCCTTATCCCAAAGGTACCAAAAACACCCGAATTTTGAGTTTGAAATCCTTGATCTCATGATACCGTGTAAAAATTAAAACCATTAACATTGTATGCTCTAAACCTTTTTGCATGGTCAAGCTGGCCAATTGCGAGTGCTCTGAACTCTAGTGAGTGTGGATTTTGGTCATTTAATATTCTACGAGCAAACCAGGTCGAGAATTCTCTGTGGACCTTTTTGTAAACTTCGAAGGATGTTTGTGTTCAAATCCTTAGTTGACACTTTACATGACTTCTGAGTTCCCTGCAATTAATCATGGGAAGATGATCATGAAATGTAAATAAAAAATATAAGGATAGTTGTAGAATAATATATGAGTGTACAATTTTTACTGAAGGAAGGGTTCAACTTGAGTGTAATTAATCAAGACATGTCTATGTGCCTGCAACTTCTCAGTTGTTATTAGTTTGAAGTTCTCACTTCCTCCAACTGCTTTACCAACACGAGGGATTAACAATTATGTTGATGTTGTTGGCTCAGGTTCAGGATAATTGTCAACACGAAGCGTTCAGTTGAAAGACATCTCAATGTCATCAAAGTACCTTGAGCAGAAATACAAGACTTCATCCCTTATATAAGCTTCAGCTATAGAACCTTCTGGCCACGCTTTATTCCTTATGTAAGATTTCAATTTACTAAGAAACCTGTAAAGTAAAGAGTGAAATATGATACTAAATGGTGAAATGGGCGAGTAGCAAATTTAAAAAGTAATGATGACACGCATATTTAAATACAGTACCTCTCAATAGGATACATCTATCAATATTGAACTGAGCCAGCAAGCTTTCTTTCATGAACAAGGTGGACTGCCAGGTGAACCATCACAGTAAAAAAGGATGGAGGAAAGATCATCTCCAAATGACAAAGCATAAGAATTATTTTGGATTGCAGCTGATTGAGCTCCTCAACGATCAAAACCTTATAACACAACTTCTGAAAGAAGGAGCACAGCTCCACCAAAACAACGTACACATCGATAGGAAGTGCATTCTTTATAACTAGCGGAAGTAACTGTTGTATAAGAATATGTGAGTTATGACTCTTCAGGCCAACAACCTTTAATGCCTGCATGTCAATACATCGTGAAATATTGCTTGAATAGCCATCAAGAACTTTTATTTTCTTCAACGTAGCAAGGAAGACTTCCTTGTTCAGTTTTATGAGGGTGAAATTTTCCGGTTGAAATTTTTCATGCTCATCAGGCCACGCATCTTCACAAACTCCCATGGCCCGTAAATCTTTCCTCGCTTAAAGATGATCTTTTAACTTGTAGGGTTCGTTAAGCAGCGTGTATAGCACATTGTCACTTACATTTTTTTCAATGTGCATGACATTAAGACTGTGGTGAAGTAAATTAATTTTCCAATATGGAAGAGTGAAGAAGATACTTATCTTCCGCCATTGCTGAGGTGCAGAAGATGAAGTAGTCCTCCTACTATTTTTCCCTGCTGCTGCGGAATCATTGCTTTTTCCAAACTTGAATTCAACATCCTGAAGCTACTATAAGATGTCTACACTGTTTAAAGTCTGAGGAGGTCCTCTTTTTTCTATTTTCCCATTTAAATGATTCCATTGCAATCTAAACATGTGCTTTCCATCAAGAAACCTCCGATGACCCTTGAAGCACCACTTTTGACTGTGGGGAAGGCACACTCTTTCAAAGTTAAAATTATAAACTGGACACGCCGTCCCAATATGCACATTCCACCAGGATAACGTTCCAAGCCTAGCAAAGTCACTTATGGTCCACATCAAATCTACACGCAAGTGGAATAATGACTTCTCGATCCCGACCTGCCACAGGTCCAGCAATTCTGCAATAAGCAGTTGGAGATAGAAATCGATGTCATTACCCAATGCTTTTTTTCCTGAGATTATCATAGACAAGATAAAGGAGATTTGTTTCATACACATCCAAGGGGCAAGTTGTAGGGAACTAAGACTACTGGCCAAATACTATAAGTTGTACTAAGATTCCCAAAGGGATTAAAACCATCAGTCGCTAAAGCAAGTCGAACATTTCTAGGGTTAGCCGTGAAAGATGGAAATTCAGCGTCAAAAGCTTTCCAGGCTTCTGCATCCCATGGATGTCTTAATTTACCATCTTCATACTTATCAACATCATGCCACCTCATGTGCTCAACTGTTTTAGACGACATAAACAATTTTTGTAACCTAGGATTTAAAGGAAATTGTAAAATTATTAATTGAAATTGAAATTGATAATTATTAATATTAATTTAAAATGAATTGAAATTGTAAAAATATACCAATTCGTTGTAGGTCACAACAAATGTCTTCGATCCAGCCGTGTGGTTGATCGACTGCTAAGCGTGGCTCGTCATGTTTCTCTGAGAAAGAGCCTACAGACATTACTCAAATACTAATTATTAGAAAACATTAAAATAAAAAAAATGGTCAAATAATAGTTATTAAAAAAAATTATCTGCCCCTCTTGACTCCTCCTGTACTGAACAAAACCTGCCAAGTCATTTAGTGGGACGCCGTTCAAGACGTCCTCGATCAGCTGCTCCAGAGGAATCATCCCATCCCTGTCCTTAATGTGGTAGAGATGATTCCTCCTATTCTTCTAACTGTCTCCTAACTTCATCAGCATGTACCTCTTATAGCTCTCCTATACAGCAAACATATCCTGAAATACAATTAAATAAAAAAATTTAAATAAGATTATTCCGAAAATATAAAATTTAAAAATAATAATTAAAAATATTTAATTACAAATCATTTAATATAATTAAATGAAATTATTAATTACCTTAACTGCCTCTTCCCACATGCGATCCTTTAGGCCCTTCGGAACTTACTTCCAGTTTCTGAAATGAATGGGGAACCGCATCCAATTCGAGCCCAGGTTGTTCAGGTAGTAGTTGAATAGGTGACCCCCATTGTTGATGGGCTAGTTCGTAGGCTCATTCTACAGAACCAAAACTCGTAATCTCTGGTCCATGCTTTTCAGACCAGTCATATCCAGCCTCCTCGTGAAAATGTTCCCCTACTTATGTACACAATTACCATATATGTTACTTAAATTTAAATTCAAATTTCACTGAACTATATTTTAAAAAAATTAAATAACAAAATTACATTTACCTCTCAGTTGCACCTCAAACCCAATCGACCGGGAAGATGACCATCGTAGGTGGTCCTAGCCCGGCGCGACCTCCTCATCTAGGAACTGCTCCAAGTCGCTGAGAGGAATTTGGTCGAAGTTGAACATATACTCATTCTCGTCCTCATAATCGCATACACTAATCTCACCTCCCTCTCCCTCATGATGGACCTGTGGTGTGATCCCCTCTTGTGGGGCCATCAGCTGTGAATGTAGTGGGGCCCCCTCCTTTAGGGTTGTCTGCTGTAGCTGTGATGGGGCCCCCTCCTGTGGCTACTATGAGCCTATTTGTGTCATGTGATCCTACTCCCTCTGCATTGACCCCTGCCATAACCCCCTCCTCCTCTACTACCGCTACCACGTAGAAATGATCTTAGGGGTGGTATAACCTCCTTCCCCTATCTTCTGAAGCCATATGTAGAAATGTAAAATTTTGAGGAAACCTTGTCAGAAAGAAAAATGGCAAAATGAGAGAAAAGAAGGAGGCGGCGGTTTTTATAGAGCTAAAATTTATACCAGTTTTATAACCAACTGCTACAAAAATTGAAACATTTGTAGCGGTTATTAGAAAAAACCGCTACAACAACCGCTAAACTCTCGCATCGTGAATTGTGGTTAATAAATGCAGTCAAATATTTATTGCAGTTACAAGATAAACCGCTACAATAACCATTAAACTCTCACTTCTTGAATTGTGGTTAATAAATGCAATTCAATATTGGTAGCAGTTATAGTACTATAACCACTACAAATATGTAACCAACCGCTACTAAGTGATGCAAGTCAAACATTTTTTATTACTGCTTTAACCATCTGTAGCAGTTTATCTAATAACCGCTATTAAATGTCAGGCAAGAGAAAAGAAATTGCAGTAAGAAACAAACAATTGGTTTGAAAGCAGTTGTCACCCACCTGAAAAAATGCAAATGGCATGTGCTTGGTATCATGTTAAGTAACATGATGCCAATTACAAGCCATTTCCCTTCTTTCAGGGGTTGGCAGCTCCTTTGAAACCAATTGTTAGATTCGTGCTGCAAATTCTTTTCTTGATGTCTCTAATTCCGTACAGGGTATTTATAGGCATACAATTGGTAGTGGTTCTTGATATAACCGCGACAAAGCTTCCCATTTGTAGCGGTTTACTATTTAATCGCCACAAAGAAAATTCTATTTGAATTATGTAGCAGTTAATTTGATAATAACTGCTACCAATTAACCGCCACAAAATGCGCGCCGAATCTGTAGCGGTTTGTTGATAAGTGACTGCTACTACGTGATGGCCAAAGTATGCATGGCAGCTTCGAGCCATTTGGCGTCACTCTGGCGCCATATTTGTAGCTGTTATGTCAATAATAACCGCTACAAAGTACCCATAACAATAGGCGTGCCACATTCACGCCATTTGGCGCAACACTTGTGCCATATTTGTCACGGTTATTGTAGACATAACCGCTACAAAATACCCGCGACAATAGGCGTGCCACCTTCGTGCCATTTGGTGCGAAGCTAGCACCATATTTGTCACTCATAAAATTATTAACATTGTGCAATCTCATCAATCCCTAACAAAAAATAATCTTAGTTGGCAAGGTTTTTCTTTTTTTAACAATCTTAATATATTTCCTCCATTGCCGCTTACTCTTCCTCCTTCGCCCCACATGCAGAGGACGATTGATTGAACAGCAGTGAAGCACATGCAATTCATTCATTCTTAACAATTTATCATAACAATTTCAGCTCAATTTGCAGCTTTTTCCCAGCGTTAAACAACATTACCCATTCTTCACATACAATTTATGCGATGATGTGTCCATTGATGATTCTTGTATAATAAATTGGGAAGCCAACCATCTAATCTCAATTACAATCCATAACTAGAGTAAAAAAATTCGTCAAATGAAAGAGGAATGTCTCCATTAATTATTCTATCAATTTTCTCTTCATTTAGTGTATCGGCCAGTTTTAATGGAGAGAAAATGGAAAGAGTGATCAATAAAGCCATTAAAGAAAGTGCTTAAAGCCTCGTTGGTTGCTTAGATATGGTAATAGGATAAAAGAAAAAAAGCGAAGCTTCACAGTCTGTGAACAAGATAAGATTTACATTGTTTCCATCTTTTATATTTATCTTTATTCAGTTCAACGCACTGAACGCAAATTCTGAATAATAAAGAGCAGTAGCTACCAAAAAAAGGTTGGTTGCAATAAATTTTGGTAACTTTATTTTCTAAAAAATAAAATTCAAAACATGCAAAAAAATTTATGCAAGATAATATAATATATGTATTTAAGAAATAACAGTTAATATATAATATAAATAGATAATAGTTAATTTCACGTATCAAAACCGTACATGATTCAAATATATTGTTACCATAAAAAAATTTTAAAATAAATATTTTTATTTAAATTTTGAAGCCACAGACTCATCAATTTTATAGCAATCTCTACACATGCCTATTATTTTTTAATTAAAGTAGTTCAAATAATATTACTTTAAATATGATTTTGCTCATTACTTAACATGAATTTTTAAATTATTTTAAATAAAAATAATATAATAAAAATAATATTTAAATATTCATATCATTTATTAAATCAAATTTAATCATAATTATTAAATATTTAATTATAATTATTATTAAATATAATCATGAAAATTTAAATAACTTTATTGAAGGAATGAACTTATTATATATTTAGGTGTAATCCTAATAAAATAATTAGCTGTCATATTTATCCATTTATTTTTATATTTAGATATTAAATCTTATGATAATGATAGATCCCGTAATATGCTCTTTGAAATATATTCCATCATGTATAATTTTTCTTTTGGTTATATATACACCTTGTCATGAAGTTTTATGCCCTTTTTACTTTCAATTTCATTTATTTCTATAGTTAAATATAACTTTATAAAATTCATACCTTTTTTTGATAATTATACACTCATAAGTGCTTCTAGTAAATAAAATAAAAAAAATCACAATTCTTAAAGTCACTTGTAAAAAAAGTATCCAAACAGAAATTACAATTGACCATATTGACCAACGACACTTTTAACCAATGTTACTTATGCAAATTACGATCATGACTGTCCATCACTAATTCAAACACATTGATTTAGTGGAAATGCTAATGGTTTAATCTTGGGTTCAGGTTTGCCCTTAGGTCGAACTATTTGATCGGAAAAAAAAAAAACTTCCCAATTAAGTAACCAAAATAACTATGCATACATACATAATGTGTGTGTGGGCGTGCACGCTATATCAAATTTTAGAATCGGAAATTACTTGGCTAATTACTTAATGAGGTTAACTAACTAATTAAATACTAGTAATAATATAATATAAATTAAATAAGTGATTTAATTTATATTATCTAAATAATCCGATATTGTAAATATATGATGAAGATTTAAATAAATTTAAATTAAAAATCATATATTGTCTTAGTGATTAGGATAACGGAAACATTGAGATTATATATCTTAGTAAGAAGCCATCAATTTTCTCTTTTCTTGATGCGTGTTTGGCCAACAAGAGGGGAGGCAAAGAAAAATAAATACTTGGCTCAAATTTAATCAAGAGGCACCAATATTGGCCAAGTAAAAGAAGGTTGAAAAGTCAAAAAGAAACAACATGTGATAATTCATAATTAAATACTAATTTTAAGGAGATGGAAGGAGATAATTGAAGAGTCATTTATTATAATATCCCGAATTTTGGAACAAAAGACTTGAGATTAAGTCTGGATTAAGTGGATTGCTAAGCCCCGGTTTAGCAAATGTCCCTATGAGGTATGTTTAAATTCTCTAAAAATTTCTTTATATCCTTGGGGGTATTAAAGTGCTCAGGGAATAACAAAATAAAGCGATTAGAAGTCACATATAATATAGTAAAGTGGAATACAAAGTAATTTTGCCACCGGTGAAATTTCAGGTGTGGCAATGGTGATTGTGTGACATTTTTAGATAGGTAAATGATGGTGAAAAATTATGAAAATTTTTAGAGTAAAAGTAGACTTATCAATCTTTAATTTTATAGTTATATAAGTCATTTGGAGCTATACACAAAGAGAAATGAATTTTTGAAATTAGCCCAGCGAAATTAACTATTTTCTGGGGCAGCGTCTAAAGATTAAAATTCTGGGAAGAGTAATCTTCTAATTGGCCAAATTTTATATTTTTTTCTTAAAACTATACTCAATAAAGGTCACATAGCCTTTAGAACCATCCCAATTGAACTTTTTGCAATTAGATATGAATTTTCAAAATTTAATAAAAATTCTGCCATATTTGATATTCTTTGCAAAAATTCAATTTTGAGCCAACCAGGTGCTGACACGTGGCAGATGAGTTAGGTGATTCATTTATCCATTAAATCCATCATCTTCCTTCTCTATTTCAAGCAGAAAATCAGAATTAGAGTGAGAGAGAGAGAAGATCAGAACAAAAATGGAGAAAGGAGGAGAGAGAAATTCCAGTCCGCCGAAACACTACCGAATCGACGTCCTCTCTCAAAGTACCCTTCAAAAAACTTCTTCTACTCATTGCAAGCTTCATTTCTAGGGTTTTGGATTCTATTTTGGAGGTGGTTGGCACTGTTTGACCAGCCGGAGTATTACCGGAATTCCAAACCGTTTGCAGAAACGATTAGAGGTAAGCGTAAGCTTTCTGTTTAACCGATTGGTTTGTCGATTGGATGAGTATAGAGGAAGTTGGGTACTATTCATAGCTGGTTTTAAATAATGTTTTAATGGCTAAATGATTTCAAATGGATGTCTAAATAGCTAATTATTTGATTAAAAGTAGAAAGGAAGTGATTAAGCCAAAGAAAACAAGTAAACAACATGTTACACCTAAGAATTTGATTTTCTGTCATGTACTGTTTTGCATAGGAGGAGTGGTAATTTGATAATTTTAATGCTTCCATTGGATTTAGGAGACAAAATTGTGTAGGTATGCAAGTATTCATGAATTTTGGATACTTGTATATGAATTTGGGAAATTATGAAACATATGTGTGCATGTTGTGAAATCTGTCTGGAGGCAGTGATCTTGTCATTTGTTTCTAAATAGATGAATTTTTTCCAATGATAATGAAACTTTGTAGACTTAAAATATACTTAATGGTCATGTGGGACTTGGAACCACCTTAATTGAATTTTTTTGGATTTAGAAATGAATTTTTGAAGTATTGGCCTTGTTTCTGGGAAGGAATCTAGAATAGGGTGACTTCTTGAAATACTGGGAATGTTTTTGCTCTGATAGCTAACATTGAGTATTTTTATGTGAAACTATATTGAAATAAATTTACATAGAATTTAGAACCACTCAATTTAAAATTTCCTAGTATTAATGGTGAATTTTAAAGTTTAGCCCTATTTCTGGAACTAAATATGGAACATTGGTCTTTAACAAAATTCTAGGAAATAATTTGTCTATATTAGGGAAACCTATTTATTTTTCCTTAAATTTACATTGAAATATCTTCATTTAGGCTTTAGAATCAATACAATTGGAGTTCTATATAATTAATTATGATTTTTCAAAGTTAAGTAAAAAATCTGTCAACTTTATGTTTTATGTGAATTTAAGACTTAATGGCACAAATGCAATTGGTATGAACTCCAAGAGTGAAAGTAAGCCTTTACGGCTAATGTGGCCCATTGGACATTTACTTTTCATGGCCCTGATGATGTTATTACTTATCTAGGGTCATAAAGTGATGTTGGAAGATCAAATGACAAGAAGAAGAGGACACAAAGTCCAACAGGCAGTGAACTTACCTTTTCTGCATGTATGTGACATGTATGTCTTGCATTGATTATGTGACTGCTTTGCCTATTTATGTGGAACATGTATGATTGGTTAAAGCTCTGTTATATTTGTATAATGACCATATGTATGTCATAACATCGAGCATGCAACATGTCATTATGTTGGCATGAAATAGTGTAGGCAAGCATGTCATGCATTCATATATATCTGGCATGCACAGTGGTAATGTTTGCTACTGAGATTCTCTCGAATCTCACTCCTCCCAACCAACCATTTAGACAGGTGAAGATGCAGGAGGATGTATGGAGGAGATATGAAGTTGAAGTGAAAAACGTAAGGCAAGGCACTACCTTGTGTTTGGTGTAAATGATTTGATATGTTGCCTTTGTGTATATGTGTATGGATATGCATGTATGTGGATGTATCTATATAAATGAATGGAGTTTAAGCAGAGAACCAAACCGCTCTAATGTAATGAAGAGAATAGCTCTAATTCTAGTATAAAGGAAAGTGATTCACGTGTGTATACTCTGATATAGTGAAATTAAGAGCCAATGATGTTTTAGCGACGTAGTGAATCTTATGGAAATACGTTTTAAGTATTCTACCCTTTAAAAAACCCATCTCAGCCTAGGTTCAAGTCCTTAGTTGAGTTTAGGAGTTTTATGAACTATTGTGAGAGTTGGGTAGTCCGGGTTCAAATCCTGATTCCACAACGGATTTCACTAGTCACTTATACTCATTTATGAGTATTGGAGATAAGGTGTCACATTTATCTCTTCCAAAGCCTCACACTTTTGTCTAACAAGAGAAAGGAAAGAGAAAATATTTGCTTGGCTATAAATAATGACTTTTAGAAGTCATAAAAGCCATCTAGAAAAGGAAGAAGGAAAAGCAAGTTACATGTATTAATTTGCAATAAAATATAATATTTTTAGGAGGTAGATACATGATATTTTAATAGCTCTTTCCTTTCCTCCAGGGCCATATTTTTGGCCAACACAAAAGAAATAGAGAAAGAGAGAGCTTCAAGAACATATAGAACAAGAGACAAGGAGTAAGGTGCAAGGAGCAAGATCAAGGTGAGTTTGGTTGTAAAAAATTCATTTGTTCTTGTCTTCGATCTCTTGTACACCTCTTCTAATCTTTACATCCTCCTTGGAAACACATATAGCAAGAAAAAAATCAAAGGAAAGAGGAGGAGGGAGTCCAAAGTGTTGAGATAGGTAAAGAGGAACCCAAGGTAAAGCCATCAACCTTGGTTATCTTGATTGATTAAAAGTGTATATTGAGGTTGTGGTTGATTAGTGGCTTTGTCTTGGTTTATTTTGTAATTTGGGAAGCTCAAACCCTAAGGAGAGGTGCTACCCAAATTCACACTAATCATATGAAAAGTGTAATTAAGTGATTAAACATGGGATTACAATTGAAAAGAAGGTGGTTTATGGATTAAAATCAAGAAACAATATTTTCCTTTAATTTTTTATAACTTTTGACCAAACCTATTTAGGAGGGTTAGAGCTGGAATTTCATGGTTTTGATGATTCCATTGGGTTTAGAATGAAAAATTGTGTAAGGAACATGTAGAATGAGGTATAAAGGCTTTAGAGTGTGAAATGACAATTTTACCCCTAAAACTCTAACATAATGGTTGCCAGAGGTAATTCTGTAATTTGAGCATGAATTTGTCAAATTTGATGTCAAAAATTGATTCTACAACATAAAATTGTATAGAATTAACCTAGGTCATAAGTTAAACCAGATACATAGGGGTTTAGACCGGGTCCCCAGGGGCATTTTGGTCATCCTGTATTTTTAAGCAAAGATAAGCAACAAAATTAGTCTATAATAATATATAAATGAGTAATAACTCATTTATTGTAAATTTAGAATTTTAGGACTTGGAAGTAGCCTGAGCTGGATACAAGATATTAAACAGACAATGGAACAAATAGTGGATCTGGGAAGGGCAATTAAGGTAGTGAACTTACCCTATGTGCATGTATTAGATATTTATGCTTATGTAGTGATGTATATGATTGCTTTACTTGATTGTGTGGAGTATATTTGAATGATGAAGCTCTGCTTCTATTTATTTCATGGCCATGAGTATGGTACATGAAACATTAAGCACGTAAAAATGTCATTATGCGACATGCATCTAGTTAAGGCTAACATGTTATGCACTTAGCATATATCATGCATGCATTTCGGTAATTGTTTACTACTGAGATTCCCCTGAATCTCACCCTCCCCAACCAACCATTTAGACAGGTGAACATAGGAGGTGTACTAAGAACAGAGAAGATGACTGCACACAGAGGAATGCAGTTGTGGAACAAAGACAGGGATGTGTCTACTGTTCTTGGATTAGACTTAGACACTTTGATAGTCCTACGTGGCTACACTGCATGTATATTCATGTGCATTTTTGTACATATTATGTATAAACCCTGTGGAAATTCCTATAATATAATCATGCACTTATTATCAATATATTTATGATATTCCTATGTGCCTGCTAAATTGTGCATTGCTACTCTAGTTAATATCAATATTAAGGGGTATGTCAGATGGGTATGATATTATTTCTAGACTTTTGTGTTGGACCTTATTTATATTGTTTAATTTTTTTACTTTATTTTCTTATATGTCATTAGAGCTAAACAAATATTATTTCTCGAGCAAATATTCTAATTTATTTAGTATTATGATTGTTTAGGCAATCTCTATCATGTAATATTGCTTAAATTTTATTCTTTTAAGAATTATTGTCTGAATGTTGATATTGTTGATTTTGGATATTTATACAATTATTGGATTTTTGCTGGATATTCTATTGAAATTATTTCAAACAATAGTGGGAGAATTTCAATTGCCTAATTACAACTGCTGATTCGACTAATTGGTTTAAGATAAAATTCTCATTAGGTTTTGGTGCATATTTATGTATTTTTTTAATGCACATAATATTTGTGATTAGTATGCCCTTTTTCCTTGAGAATAGCAATAGCATCCTCATTTTTACTGTATATACGTTCTAATCACATATAGAATTATAGAATATCAATTGTAATTATATGTGAGATTATAACTTATCTTTGCCCACAGTTGGATATTTATGATTGCATATTTAGTTAGGATAAAATAAAATAGCATTATATTTTCTAAGTAGCCCACAAGAATTAGAAAATATAATTGTGTTTTAGTTTCATCAAATTTAAGACAAATACATTTTATTTTAGTATTCTTTGCCCATAGGTTGATGCTAGTGATACGTATTTGTAATTACATACTTTATATGAGATTAAAGCATATGCATGGCACAATGTTTTGTGTTAGTTTCGAAAATTTATATATGAGTAAATTCATAATTTTGCAGCTGTTGACCACTAGGATTGTCACTTATATGATTAACAAAATAATCTTGGATGGTACTAATTATCCCGATTGGAAAGATATTTATTATACCTCAGCTGTATGGATCCGAATCTTGCTTTGAGGGTTGACGAACCCCAAAAACCATCTGATGACTTAATGGAACAAGATGCAAAAGACCATTATAATTAGTGAGAACAGTCTAACCACCTATCTCATATGCTCATTCAACAGAGGATTCAAAGAAGTATTCGAGGTGCTATCTCGGAATGCAAAACTTTCAAACAATACCTGGAAGCTTTGGACAAGCAATTCAAACTGTCAGATAAACAGATGAGTGGAACTATCATGTTTGAATTATGTGCTTTAAGGCTTACAAGTATTGGGGGCATAAGACAACATATCATGAAGATGTGGGATCTCTCCTATCAGCTGAAACCCTTCAATATGGAACCTACTGAGCAATTTTTTGTGCAGCTGATATTGAATTATCTTCCTCCTTTATATGACGCTTTTAAGGTCTTGTATAACACACATAAAGAAAAATGGTCAGTGGATGAACTACTGATTATATGTGTTCAAGAAAAGGCTAGACTGTTGTTGAATAGGAAGCCTATATATAAGGATGCTCATTTTGCTAAAAGTTCTAAGGCTGGTGCTAGAAGGGGTAGGAAGGATAATATAGATAAGAATAAAAATAAGATTCCTCCTGTTAAGGAAGCAAGAAAGAAAGATTCCAAGTGCTTCTTATGTAAAAAGAAGGGGCACATGAAGGCTGAGTGTCACAAGTATAATGCTTGGCTAGAAAAGAGATGTATGTTTTCATCCTTTACTATATTTGAATCTCATTTTATTTTTGTTAGTGATGACACTTGGTACATTGATACCGGTTCTATGATCCACATATCGAATACTATGCAGGGCTTCCTAAACAGCAAACCTCCGCACCCTAATAAGTAAAAAGTATTTTCAAGCAGTGGGAGAGGAGATGCTGTGAAGGCAGTTGGAACATTTAGGATATTTCTTTCTAATAATTATATTTTAGATCTTTTTGAGACATTGTTTATTCCCTCTTATAAGAGGAATTTGATTCTATGTTTAAGTTAATTCCTTTCGATTATGGATTAAACCTTTCAAAAGATTATGAGTTTTAGTAAAGACTCAATTCTAATTTCAGATATTGTTATGGTTAATGGTTTATTTAAAATTGTTTCTAATTTACCTCAATCTTTATATGTTATGTGTGGTATTAAATTAAGTGTCATCAATGAGAATTCAACTAGCCTGTGGCATAGGAGATTGGTACATATCTCTGCTAAGAGAATCAAAAGGTTAACTAAGGATGGAGTTATTCCATCCTTAAACCATTCGAATCTTAGTTCTTGTGTAGACTGCATCAAGGGAAATCAGACCAACAAGTCACATAAAGGGGCTAGGAGAAGTTCTTAATTACTTGAGATTATACACAGAGATATATGTTATCCCGATTTAACTGTGCAAGGTCAAAAATATTTCATTACTTTTATTGACGATTACTCACGTTTTATGTATGTTTACATGCTTCATTGTAAAAGTGAGGCACTATATGCCTTTAAGGAATACAAGGCTGAAGAAGAAAAACACATTAGGAAACAATTAAAATCATGAGATCAAAAAGTGGTGGTGAGTATTTTGGTAGATACACCAGTGAAGGACAAGTGTCTAGTCCTTTTACGAATTTCCTTCGAGAGTAAGGTATAGTTGCTCAATTTACCATGCCTGGCTCACCAGATATGAATGGTGTAGCTAAAAGAAGAAATAGGACCTTACTGGATATAGTTAAAAGCATGTTGAGTAGTGCCAAACTGTCGATTTCCTTATGGAAAGAAGCACTTATAATAGCCGTATACATACTTAATAGGGTTCCAACAAAAGCAGTACCTAAGACACCCTTTGAAATATGGAAAGGATGGAAACCCAATCTAAATCATGTTAAAGTATAGGGGTGTCCTACGAAAGTAAGAGTGTACAACCCACAAGAGAAGAAATTAGACCCTAAGACCATTAGAGCCTATTTTGTTGGCTATGCTAAAAGGCCTCAAGGTTTTTTTTTTTTTTTTGCCCTTCACCTTTTAAGAGGTTTGTGAAATCTAGGAATATAAGATTTCTTGAGAACGATGTGATTAGTGGGAGTAATCTTTAAGATAATCACATAGAGGGACCACTAACACAAATGGTAAGGAAGCATCAATGAATGAAGACATCTCTTTAACAAGAGTTGTCGTATAACATGATGTGATTTAAATGGATCAAGTTGACGAAGCTGGACATGAGGAACATATTCAAAATGATCAAGCTATCACACAACCACAAAATGTGACAGAGAATGTTCCAAATGAGCAACCCGAAACAACCAAAGAGGTTGTATTAAGAAGGTCAATAAGAGAAAGGAAATATATATTACCTAGTGATTACATAGTGTATCTTAAGGAGTTTGACTGTGAGGTAGTTGTTGAGAATGACCCATTAATGTTTACTTAGGCTATGCAAAGTGTAAACTATAACACTCGGTACTTAGACCCCTTTACTGTGCATCGAAGAAGCACTACGGCTTTGGGGAATGTCAAACTACTTAATATTTTGACATTTATTAGAGTATTAACGCGCAGTTCAATAGGCATACAAAAATAGCAAAATTATACTGATATAAAATTATTGATTACATTACAGAAAATCCCCACAGGGTTTGTACATTTGTCATTTTAACGTGTAGTTCAATACTTTGTTATGATGAGAGAACATTTGTTATTTTCTTCTGGTGCCAACTAAAAAGTGGTGTCATCATTAGTCATCATTACTTACTTTATTAAAGCTACTTTAATAAAATTACTTTATCGGTGTTTACTCGAGATCTTGCTCGGGTCTTACTCGGGTTTCACTAAGGATTGCTTCACGTATACCGAGGCCCGTCAAATAACGCCAAGTTGGAGTGTGTGTGGGGGCCCTAGATGACACCACATACCAGTGTATTTTCCAAAAACGCAGGGTGCACATATCCACCCTGAAAATGTCATGTGTACACTTATACTGGCATATTTTGCTCAACTAGTCAGTATCATACCTCATGACATAGCTGGGTACCATCTTTCTATCAACCTAATAGCGCCGTATATGTGTCCAGTGCACATCTACGTTAACACTTAATCCTCCTATCTACACATATTAAGCCTTCCACCTGATAGGCCCAAATCACATAGTCCCCCAGAGTCTTTCTATCTCTCCTCATTCTTAGGACCCTTCCATAACTGGGCTTAGTAGTCTGCCTGATATAGGCGTATATTTAAATCTCTAGGCCCAAAATTCAGGATATTACATAAATCCATAGCAAACAATCATATTTGGGAAATTGTAGAGTCACCTAAAGGGGCCAAAACTATTGGCTGCAAGTGGGTTTTCAAAACCAAAAGAGACTCATAAGGTAACATTGACGATACAAGGCTAGGCTAGTTGCTAAAGGTTTTACTTAAGTGGAAGGAGTCGATTACAAAGAAACCTTTTTCTCCTGTGTCTATGAAAGACTCTCTTTACATCATCATAGTATTAGTTTCACACTTTGATCTAGAGTTACATCAAATGGATGTTACACTACAAAAAAAAAGGATGATTCATAACGGTAAATTTGTAGCGGTTAAAGTCTAAACCACTACCAATTTGTAACGGTAAGATCCCGCCACATAGCGGATCAAATAGAAGGAACTTTGTAGCTGTTCCCAAAATCATTTGTAGCGGTTATTTTACCACTTACTACTAAAATTTGACTCTAGCTTGGCCCCAGATGGCATGAAGCTAGCGCGCCTATTATGGAGGTTTTATTTGTAGCGGTTACAGCTGAATAAACTGCTACAAATTAGGCGCAAGCTTAGTGCCACATAGCGTAAAGATAACGCGTATTTTTGCAGCAGTTAATGTTACCATAACCGCTATAGAATTCAAAAAGTCGTTTATTTATATTGGTCAAGGGATTTACCGCTACAAAATTCAAACAATCTGCACCTTTGTAGTGGTTATGACTTCAACCGCTACAAAAGTGAAGCCTATAAATAGGCTTGTACTGAGTCAGAGATATGAATTAAAAAAATTTGCAGCATGAAGCTAAGAATTTGTTTCCAAGTGGTTGCCAACACATGAAAGAATGAAAATGGCCTGTGATTTGTATCATGTTATAATGTTACGTAATATGATACCAAGCACATGACATTTGCATTGTTTCATGTGATTGGCAACTACTTTCAAACCAATTGTTAGATTCATGTTGCAAATTTTTTTTAGATAACTGACATTTAGTAGCAGTTAAAGGTATAAATTGTTATAGAATGCATCCATTTGTAGTGGCTACTTAATAACTGCTATAAATCTTTATATTTGTAGTGGTTTTAGTTTGAAACTACTACAGGATGTCAACGGACATTACATTTGTAGCGGTTAATAAATAATCGATACAAATGGTGTGAACAAAGAATCTAAACGATCTTAATATTTGTATCAGTTTTGGTGTAAAACTGCTACAGGATGTCAATAGACATTACATTTATAACGGTGTTTTTCTTTAACCACTATAAATATTTAAAAGTATTAAATGAATACGGTTTCCCTAGGCAATTTTGTAGCGGTTTAGGCAGCAATTTTTTGCGTTAACCACTACAAATATTTAAATGCATTAAATAAATACGGTTTCCCTAGGCGCTTTTGTAGCGGTTTTGTGAAGAACCGCTACAAAGTTCACTAGTATTTAAACCCCTGGCATGCTCCTTTCTCTTATTTTGTCATTTTGTTTTCTGACACTTCTCTTAGAGGTTTCCTTTGAATTTTACATTTTTATATAGCTTCAAGAGATAGGGAAAGAGGAAGGGGAAGGAGGTTGTCACCCCCCCCATATCGCTTCTGCGTGGTAGTGGCAGTAGAGGAGCAATTCGTGGTAGGTGTCAACGTGGAGTGAAAGGGACCGTGCCACAACAACCACAAGAGGGGGCCCTATCACAGCCTATAAAGGTGGCCCCACCACAACCACAGCACACGGCCCCACAGGAAGGGACCGCACCACAGGTCGAGGGAGATGAGATTAATCTGGACAACTTAAACGAGAATGATGAGATGTTTACCTTCGATGACATTCCTATCAGCGAGTTGGAGCGGTTGATAGATCAGGAGGACGCGTGGTAGCAGAACCACCCACAACGGTCATCTTCCCGGTCGACTGGGTTTGACGTGCAAGTGCAAAGTAAATGTAATTTTTTATTTAACTTTTCTTCAATTACAGTTCTGTTAAATGTGAATTTAAATTTAAATAACGTATATGGTAATTGTGCAGATGAACAAGGGAACATTTCCACTAGGAGGCTGGACATGACCGGTCTGAACAGTATAGACCAGAGATTACGAGTTCTTGTTCCATGGAATGAGCCAACGGACCAGCCCATCGACAATAGGGGTCACATGTTCAACCGTTACTTGAACGAGCTATGCTCAAATTGGACGCGGTTCTCCATTCACTTCAGAACGTAGAAGCATGTTCACAAGGGGCCGAAGGATCTGCCGTGGGAGTAGGCGGTTACGGTAATTAATAATTACATTTAATTATATTAAATGATTTGTAATTAATTATTTTTAATTATTATTTTTAAATTTTATATTTTTGAAATACTCTCATTTAAATATTTTTTATTCAATTGTATTACAGGATAGGTTCGCCATCGGAGACATCAGTAAGAGGTACGCGCTGATGAAGATGGGCAACGACTAGAAGAACAGGAGGAATCGTCTCTACCACATGAAGAATAGGGATGGGATGATTCCTCTAGATCAGCTGATCGAGGACGTCCCGGACGGCGTCCCACCAAATGACTGGGCATGTTTTGTCCAGTACAAGAGGAGTTAAGAGGGGTAGGTATTTTTTAATAACTATTATTTGACCAATTTTAATTATTTAAATGTTTTTTAAAAATTATTATTTGAGAAAATTTTGTAGGATCTTTCTTAGAGAAACACGAGTAGCCGAGAGCATCAGACGATCCACCACACGACTAGATCGAAGACATTTGCTGTGACTTACAACGAATAGGTAATTTTTTACAATTTCAGCTAATTTTTCATTAATAGTGTTAATTTAATTTCAATTAAATATTTATAATTTTAATTTAATATTTTTATTGTTTCAAGAGCGGAAGGCTCAGGAGGAAAACCGCCAAACAAATTATGGAGAGTTATTGTGATGTATAAATACTGGGACGGGACTATGACGTCTCAGTAGTCAAATGAGGCCATTTTAAGTATAATAATTACAATTATTATTAATAAAATGTTTAAAACAACTAATTTATTATTGATAATAATTATTATTATAATAACTTGTTGCTAAAAATTGCAGGCGCGGATTCCACAGTCCCAGGATGAGCTGAGAGAGACACAGACCCAAGAGTTTCAAGAGTCTATGGACCACACTACACCATTGAAAGCTGGTTTGGGACCAATCGAGCACCCTGGGCGCATGAGAGGGATGGGGTTAGGCGCCAGACCAAGCATGGTGTATAGGAGGAGCGGTAGCTCTGAGGCGGGGGACCTTCTCGAGCACAAACGTCCGAGAGCATACATCCTAGAGAAGAGATTGTTGAGGAGATTCAGTCGAAGGTTGCAAGGGCATCTGTCGTGATAGTGCAGCAGATGCAAAAGTAGGTCGATTACTATTAGCATATCATATGCAGTGGCGAGATATCATGAACACCGTGCTCGACAAGGTGTGGAGTCGCCTGTTCCCTGATGAGGCGTTCCCAGAGGTCCCCCCATCCCAAGGTTCGTTGTGCGGCCGCTTCATCCTCCATTTGATGATGATGTTGTTAACTCTTCCCAGGCCCGTCATTTGCCGCCCCTAAGACAGAACCTGATGGCCAAACTAGTGACGGTGCCTTCTTGAGATAGAACCTGCTAATCAGGCTCTTGATAGTTAGTTTAGTTTATTTAGAATTTTTTTCTTTTTTTTTAACAATTATAAAAAATTCTACACATTATCCACTGAGTATTCTTAAACCACTTTTAAAGTATGACTGAGCATCTAACACCCTTCTGCTAACAGAACTACAGAAGCAGAAGAATTGTCAAATCCCACTGATCTTGCCAAGCTCAAAAATGAAAAGCATTACCAACAAAAGAATTATCAAATCCCACTAACCATGAACATTATGGAAAAAAGCTCATGAAGAGTTGTATCCAGAACTCGATCAAATTGGTAAAAGCCCCACCATCCTTAGAGAAGCCACCATCGCCACCATTTGGCACTCCATTAGCCTCATTCTTCACACTCTTTTTTTCGCACCTCACTTACTTAGATTCATCAAGTTAGTGCCTATTTGTTAACCCAAAAAAAATGCTTTTGAACCATAAAACATTTACTGAAAAAAAAAAGGACACAAACACTCAAAAAAATGACAAAAACACTTTTTGCTCCCAAACCATGATTTTGAAAAAGCAAATTTTTTCTCCTTTTTAAAGGTGGTTGAATCATAATTATGATCTCATAATTTCTACAAGCCCATGATGCCCTTTTTCTCTTTCCTTCTTTCTCTTTCTTTTTTGGGAAAATTTCAGAAAAATGAAGCCAAAAATGAGAAATGACAAATCAGTATAGCGAAATTACGAAATTCTAAATCAGTCAGGTGTCAATATGGTCAAAGAATCTGGGATTTTGAAATTTTGGCAAAAAAAACACTTTTTCCCTTCAGCTCTCTCTCCCTTTCAGTTCAGAATAACAGCACTGAGTTTTTTATTAACAACAACATATTCTACAATAACAACACCGTAATCTAAAATATGGTGGTGTTAGTATAGAGACCGGTGTTGTTATTGGCCTCTTAAACTTGTGAATTTTAAATTTATCCCTGAAGATGTTAATAGAAAATACGTTATTATTAATCAATGAATACTTGTTATTCCAAGCTGAGAGAGAGGGAAAGCTAAAGGGTAGAATTGTCTTTTTACTGAAATTTCAAAATCTCACATTCATTGACCGTACTAACACCTGACTGATTTGATATTTTATAATTTTGTTGTACTGATTTGTCCTTTTCTATTTTTGACTTCATTTTTTTGTAATTTTCCCTTCTTTTTTTCTCTTTTCTTTGCCATTTCTCAACTCTCGCCCTCTTTTGCCGATCACAGAAGGTGGTGGCTGCTGGTGGGTTTTTACTGATCTGAGAAGGTGATTGGTGGCTTTAAGAACAAAAAACACATATGTCTATAAAGAACTTAGTTAAATTTTATAAGCTTTGTTACAAAAACATCACTCTTAGTTTTTAAGGTTTCATTTTTTAGCCCTCAAGCATTTAGCCATAGGATAAATTACATATTTCAATATAAAATATTTTTTTTACATAATTACTATTTAAAAATGATTTTAGTCTATATATATATATATATATATATATATATATATATATGAGTTATTTCTTACCATCTTATAAAATTGACTAATGTTATAATTTTAATTTTATAGAAAAATTTATTTAAATTTTGGCATTTATTATGAAATTTAATGTTAAGAAGCTTTAAATGGAATCGTATACCCTCTATATGCAATTATCACATTAACTAATATCTTTTTTAGTAATTTGAACATGAAAAAAATTATTCTAATAACAATTATCCAAACATTATCATTTTATTAAACTAATTTTTTTCACAGAATCTATTTTCTAAAATCACTTTAATCATTCTTTTTTTTAAAATTTATTTTTCAAAAGTTAATCCAAATATGCTTTTAGTACTTGTTTGAGAAACCCGAAAAATAATATTTTTTAAGAAATTTTCATAAATCGAGTTAAAACTCCCTTCACTTGGTTTTTAAATGATAAAAGTACTTCTAAAAAATTAAAACAAACGGCAACTTAAAAGCTTGTTTGGGATAGTTTTTATTTTGAAAGGTTTATAAGTGTTTTTCACATAAATAAAGATAAAACTCTTCGCACATACTTATCTTATATACTATAAATCACAATTATAAAAATTACTTTTTAAAAATTTCAATCATTATTCAAAATAAATACTAAAATCTTATACAAAGAGAAGCGATACTCATATATGTGTGGATACCAATAAGAAGAAAGGAGGTACGCTGCAACCTGAGTGAGTCAGAAGTCAGAAGTTGAGGAGCCACACTTGTGACTCTGCTCAAGTCATCTCTCAGCATTTTGCAATTTCAATAAAATGGCTTTCGTCATAGCTGATTTTTTTTCTTTTTTTGCCCTAACGATCACTATTCTCTACCGAGGCTTTGGTGTGGAAATTAATTTAAAAGAAGCAGAGAGGTAAATCATGATGAGGTAGTCTAATTTGGATTAATTTTTAAAAAATAGTTTTAATAATTTATGAAATAAATATGTAAAAAAAATTTTATCTCAATTTATGAAAAAATGTTTCTGAAACCACAATTTTAATGTTAACAAACACTCACTAAAACACCTCTTTTTAAATCAATAATGGGCTTTTATTTTTTTTTGTTACAACATGACACGGGTTCGAACCCATGCGGGGGCAATGACCCTAAGGGCTTTTTACATATCACTCATCAATTTTTAAATCTATCTATATGCATTTAATTAAGCGCGCCTTAGCTTTTGATAACTTTTTGTTAAGAAGATGAGGTATCTAATGCAATCTGGGCTCAGTTTTTGGGATTAAAGTTCTTGGGATATCCCTTACATAAGGGATTGCATTGGAGATATCAATATCATAATCATAATTATGTGTAAGTTTGTTTGAAATAACGATTGAAATCTTTAAAAACTTCAATTGTGATTTACGGTATACAAGGTAAGCATGCGAGAGGAGTGTTGCCTCGACTTACATGCATAAACACTTATAATTTTTTTAAAAACTCAACCAAACAAGGTAACAAGTAGTTTTCATCTTTAACCATAGTGCTTCTCATGAGAAATTTAGAAACATTTTATGAGTGGGTTCTTCAGTTCAGTTACTATTTTTCTATTTCTTTTGACATTTATTGTTCAAACTTATACATCAAATGATTTTTGTTATGGTTTTTGCTTGATATGTTTGGATAACCTGCATATGTGATTTTCAATCGTGATTTATGGAATACGAAGTAGCTTTTACAGTTTACGAAGCAGCTTTTACGGTCTACGAAATAAATATGTGAATAAGTTTTATCTCAATTTATATAAATCAGGCTTATAAAATAAATTAAACTTAACCGAACAAGACAGTGTCTCTTTATCATTAACCAATTCTGGCGTCTCATTACCAATTTCTTCTACTTCCGTAGAATGGGTAATAATTGCAATTTACCTTTTAAAGCATTGTTATTGATTGACATTGGCTCGTTAGTTCATATCGACTTCATTTTTCTGCTCTGCTTTAGCAGCACTGTAATGTTTTTGTATCAAATATTAAAAAAAAATTTGCTTTTGATGCTATATTGAAATAGGAGTGTTTAAAAACCAGGCCGGGACTGGGATCCCCCAATCCCAGTTCCATGTTTTTAGCTGAGATGCATATTGCATCCCGGTCCCGGTAATCCTGAGACCGAGAATTCCCAGTTTTTTTTAAAAAAAATAATTTAGAATATATTATTATATTAGTTAAATTTTTCATAATCTAATGTTTAAAATGATAATTTAAAACTTAACAATGCCATAATAATCACACAAATTGATTTAGAATTGAAGAATATCATTTTTTTTATTATTATTATCACATTCACCATCTTCATTATTATCTTTATACATTATATAGTTAGGATTAGTATCACGATATATACGGTTTAGCTCCAATTAAAGATGTGATACATATCTTATCAAATAATAACTTAATTTATAGAGTAAAAAATACAAAAATAAAAGGATATATAACTTAATTTATAAGGTAAAACATTTTTTTAAAAAAACCAGGACCGGGACGGGAACCAGGATCATAAGGGTGATCATGGTCCTAGTCCCGACCAAGACAAAAAATTTATGAGATCAAAATATCCGGGATCGGGATACTTTAACCAGCCTTGCATTATAATATGACGCAGCATATGTTATACTACCTATTTTAAATTTAGACTCACAAAGAAAACAACATCGTACATATATTTTAAATCTTTGAACAAAATTACGTATAAGTTAGGAGAATGTCTAGTAATTAACTAAAAAAACCTAAAAGTAATCTTTGAACAAAGTTATGCTTGATGTTACATGTTTCCTTTGCGCTTTTTTACTTGTTTGATGTTACAAAATGCATCAGAAATCTTACTTCACTTCCTTTGACTCTTGCTCAAGAAGTTAATCGATCAAAGTAATTAAGGAAGAAAGAGTGAGAACATTACTCTCATGTTTAAGAATCGGAAGAACACCTTCAAAAACTAGAAGACGGCAATTATAAGGATATTGGATGAGAATCCATACATACATACATATATATATATATATATCTTTTTTTTTTTGGTGTGATCTTGTTTAGATCGTAGCTATATAATGCACATATACTTATCACCGGTTCAGTTTCTTCCCTGCATTATTAACTGCTACGATCTAAACAAGATCACAAATCTCTCTTTGAAGTTGATGGATCAAACTAATTTCAAACTAACTAGACATCTAATGATCACGCTATTTTCATAAGTAACGAAGAAAAAGAAAGAATGAAAGAGATTTGGTATTGAACCAAGATTAGAGAAATCGGAATATAAAATCTCAAGATTCAAGTAAACGAGCGAGGGGAATATACAGATATGGAAAAGACTTTTAAAAGGATTTTTCCAATAATTTATAGTTTATCGTTTTTATAAATTTTATAATTATCTACTATGCCAAGAAAATAATAAATGCGGAGGATTAATTCACTTCATAGTGTTTAATCTCAAAAAAGTTAAAAATAGTCCATCAGCAGTCCTTTTTCTACCAATGATATTCCAAAATTAAATCGTGACTAAAAATTTTAGAAAATTTAAATATTTAGAGAAATTATTTTGGGTAAATTCCAGAAAAATACAGTAAAAAATGGAAAATCCTAAATCAATACAGCAAATTTGAAAAATTTCAAATCAGTCAGGTGTTAGTTAGTACGGATGAGAAATTTAGAATTTTGAAATTTCGGCGAAAAGACAATTTTCCCCTTCAGCTCTCCCTCCCTTAGTTCGGAATAACAACATCAAGCTCTTGATTAACAATAATGTCTTCTCTATTAACAACTCCATATATAAATTTAAAATTCACAAGTTTCAGGACCAATAACAACATTGAGCTTTTGATTAACAACACTATATTTTAGATTACGGTGTTGTTAATCAAGAGTCTGATGTTATTAATCAAGAACTTGATGTTGTTATTCTGAGTTGAGCGGAGGGAGAACTGAAGGGCAAAATTTTTTTCTCTCCCAAATTTCAAAATCTCATATTCCCCGTCTGTACTGACACCTGACTGATTTATGATTTCTCAAATTCTCTGTACTGATATATGATTTTCCATTTTCTGCTACATTTTTTTTTAAGTTTGCCCAATTATTTTAGGATTTTCATATTTTGAGCGCGAAAAAAAAAAATCCTTTTTGAAAGGTCATAGGCTAGGATTACGTGAGAATGAGAGGAATAATTTGGTACGACAAATGTCCAACTCAACTATTTTCCGAAGGAAAAATAAATTAATTCAACTCAATCAAATCAACGTGCCAATGGGGGAAAACTTGTACTTGGTGGTGGTAAGCAAGTGGCATCAAAAAATTATAAAACCATGCCATATAACTCTCTCTGGCGTAAATTTAAATAATGCTACAGATGTGATAGCGTTGTTAGTATAGGCTATCTATAAATATTTTTGAATTGGAGGTATGCCTTGGTGAATTCTTATGATTTTTTTTAAAAAAATAAGTTATAAAATTCTTATCTTTTAAAAAAGAAAAAATTATAAATTTGTTAAATATGCAAATATTATTTTTATTTTGGAATATTAAGATCTGCTAGACCTGCTAGCTTTATAGCGGGTTGGTGGTGGGTATCCCATGTTGTCTTGTTAGCTCTGCTCTTTAATTTGATTTCCAGGTTTAATTTATTGTCACCTTAACTTGAGTATTTACATCACCAGCGAATATCCTATCTATCTTTTTTTTTTTTTTTATGTATACTCAGACACAAAAACATCAACTAACTTGCACTCGGTAGTCCTGGTGCCTCGAGGTTTAATTTGATTTCCAAGTTTAATTCAGCAGACAAGGCATCACCATCAATCAAAATATCCTGTCTATCTTGCTTAGAGTTTCATGGTTCTGCTGAACCTATTAATCATTTATCAATGAATTGGAAACCTGCCTTGATAATGCATATGCATGCATGTATATATAAAGCTCGTTATTAGTTGCTATCCTATCTACCATGTGAAATGAATAATTTGACCTTTTGATTTTTCATGGCCAGCGAGAAACATGTATGTATATGTTAATGCTATCAATCAGAAAACAACCATCACATATATTTATAGTAAAGGGGCACACACTATTCTGATCCCTTGAATTACACACCAAGTAAGATTAGAATCAATAATACAAAAACGTAATTAAAGTGGGGAGGTGGAAAGCATGGGTAAAGAAAAAGGGAGAATTTCAGTTAAGTCTCATATAATTAAATTTATTTTAGTCAATCATATAACATTTTGAAATTTCACTGCATATCCAAAGACCGAAATGAAAATAAGTTTTGTGAGTGAAAAGATAATAATACCCTTTACTTTATTTATTTTTTTAAGAAAAAATGTTTGACCGTCGCTAGAGCTCCAGTGATCGATCACTAGCAGCCTCCAAGCTGGAGCGGCTACCCCCAGTTAGCCATTGAAGCTCCGACGCTGGCCAACTAGAGCTCCAGCCACCGGAAATAATATGTTGTTCATATATTTATTCCACTTGTTTATAAGGAGTAGAATACTTGCAAATGATGAGACTTGTTCAATTTTTGTTATTCATATGTATAATCCATTTGTTTATGAAGAGTTGGACGCTTGCAAATAGGACTTGTTCATGATCTTATTTTTCTTATTAACTTATTAATTTGTGTTATTCATATGCCTCTTTCACTTGTTCATGAACAGCTTGACACTTGTAAATGAATAACATAAATTCAACAAATTCTATTTGCAAGTATGCAACTCTTCATAAACAAGTGGAATCCCCATATGAACAACGCAAATTAATTTTTGATGATCGAAGCTCCGATTGAGGCCAGAACTTTAATGGTCGGCTGCCGAAGGCAGCTCCAGTCTAGCGACTGTAGGTAACCGGTCGCCGAAGCTCCAACAACAACCAATCATTTTAAAAAAAAATAAAATAAAGCAGGGGCAATATTGTCTTTTTATCCACAAAATTTATTTTTATTTTAGTCCTTAGATGTGCAGTGAAATTTCAAAAAATTATGAGAGTTGATTGAAATAAATCTAGTCCTATGGGATTTAATTGAAATTCTCCCAAGAAAACACTTACTCTGCAAACCCTGGAACGTCACTTTACTACTATAAATTTGGGCATTTATAATGCCTAATACATAACCATTATAGCTAACAAAACGTAATGTATGTCCAGACAGATGTCGCATAAGGATACATAATGCTTAAAAGTAATGGTTAATTATGCACACAATTATGTATTAAGAGACAGAATTCATGAAAACAATAACATAACGGATGAAGTTAATAGTCGTTATTTATTTAATGACAAAAGTTATGGTTCTTTTGAAACAATTGTCATGTGACACTTATATATTTTAAGGAGAGAAAAACAACATACATTTTTTGATTGAATAGACAGTGCCTATTGCTCCGATGGTTATCTGCTTTTGAAAGGTAACTAGAAAGAAAGACTCGATGCAAAACTGCAATGATTTGTCTTCCAACCTTACATCAGTGAAAACACATACATAACGGTTATGTCAACTGACTGTAAAGTATGAACAACAAAAATGATATTTCATAATAAATAACCATAATGTAAAGTACAAATCTAAAAAGCACATTTTCAAAACTTCGTTTTGTTCAACATCAAGTATCAGTTCTCCTAAAGTTAAACATTTTAGAATAAAGTACTCATTTTGTTCATAATACATTTTTAAAAAACATATTTATTTAACATCATCCTTCTCTCCATCATCATTGTTAGACGCCAAAAGAGCTCTTTTCACTCACCCTCCTCATCCTCACTCTCCTCGTCAACAAGCCCCTTCTCCTCCTCCACCACCACCACCACCTCCTCCACAAGCTCCTCCCTTTCCTCCACCTCTTTTGTCTCTTCCTCAAATGGAGGTTCTGCTGCAAATGTTGACCAGTCTTAACCGCTCCTCAAGGCATCTTGTTAAACACATCCACAGTCTAAATATGAAGTTGGACCTCATCCTTATCGCAATCAGGTTGTATATGATCACTTCCAGTCAAACTTTCATCTCCTTCCTCAGACGTAGATTATGTGTCGAGTAGGGGGGAGTAGGAGGAGGCGAAGGACAACAATAGTGGTGATAACTGAAAACCATTACTTCTTTTTTATTTTAGAATATTAAAAAAATTAATCGTTAGGGTAATTTAGTGCAAAAATATTTTTAAAAATACAATTGTATCTTCATGGTTATTAGTAAACAATCGTTAATAAGTTACGTTTTTTTTGTTAGTTTATTCAAACTCTCATTTTCTTTTTTTTTTTAATTTTTTATTTGTTCCATAGGGTTAAATAATCAACTTTAAAAATTATTTTAAAAAATCAAACAAGTAATGATTATTACATATAACTCTTGAATATCATGTCAAATACCTAATATTTATTAAGAAATCACTGTAACCGTTTGCAAAACCTAACGACTGTGATATTAAAATCATAAACTTTTATTCAAAGGTTCATTACAGTTGTTAATTAATTTCCCAACATTTCAAAATTTTAAATCAATCCATTGGAATTGGTTTATGACTATTGAAATTTAACACTCTCATTTGTATTTTTTCTATTTCCAAAGTATTTTCTGTCTTTTTCTCAAGATATAAATTATTTCTAAGGTATTTTTCTATCATTAAATACTTATTTTGGAAATTAATAGTAAAGAGAACGAACATATATTAATTAGTAAGGATAAATTTTTTGGTTTAAAACCAATTTGAAAAAGATTTTCTTAATATGTTATTTATATTTGAAATTATAATATTTTAAAGGAAAAATCATATTTAAATCCAGCTATAATACTAAAATCTAAATTTAGGATTACACTTTTAATAAATTCATAATTAGACCAAGAGGCTTAATTTATAATTTCAGAATTTGGTGATTTTACCTATACACATTTTTATGGCTGTGGTTTGTCCATGACTTATGTGTGATACACCCTATGGTCATATTTATAGGAGTCGATAACTGAATTATAGTGTTTAAGAAAGTAGTTAAAATTAATTAAAAATAATAAAAATGTCTGAAATAATTTTTTTTTAAGTATACCCTATTTATAAAGAGACAAAAAAAAAAAGAAATAGAGTAAAATATATATATCTACCAATAAGGGGTGTCTCCGTTTGAGCACTGTCTCCATTTCTCTCCATTTAGATTAAATAGCACCATTTTTTGTCTCTTAGCCATCGACCTCTTATTTTCCCCTGGAGTGACGACGTTTCGCTACAGAGCAAAGGGAGGGTGTTATATATTTAAAAAAAAAAAAAAATCAGCCATCAAGACCTCAGTCTGATAGCTATGAACTAAGAAGGACGTTTTCAATTGAACTCTAGGAAAGTAAATATATAATGCAAATGCACCTTTAGGAAAAGAAGCTTCTTTTTAATGGTCATGAAATAAGCACAGCAACAGGTACTGAGGCTGCATCTAATTTCTTTTTAGAGAATGAGACTGAAAACACAAATCCTTTGAACCAGGAGAGGGTAAACTTAATTTGTGAAGTAAAGGGGTAAAATTAAACCATTCTAAGGAATAAGAAATCGGTTTGTATGGAAGAATCCAACTTTAATTCTATTCTCCAGATGATGATGCAAATCAGCGACGGGGAAGATGACCACGAGGACTAACGGCGAGGAAGTCTTAGCGCCCGTTTGGATTTGTAGAGGTAGAAGTGGTTTTTTTGTAATTTGACTTTTGTAAAAGTAAAATATGATAAAAGTCAGATTGTAAATATGATTTGTGTTTGGATTGACAGTGGTAGAAGTTACTTTTTTTCTAACTTTAAACATGTTTAGATTATTATTTGAAAAGCTAGTTTATATGAGAAATGATTGAAAAAGACATAAATCTTATTATATATATATATATATATTATGATAAATAAAGTGAAAGCAGATTACTTTGAGGCCAAAATGAAGGGGGAAAAACCAGAAAATCCATTGTACAATGCCCAAAAATATCCTATATTTCGAGTATATAGAAAAAAATTGCATAGTTCTGTGGAGGGAAAAAAATTCTCCGGAAAAGCATATTGCTTCATAGAAAAATTAAAGCGTATAAACCAAAAAAAAATAAAAAACGGTACCCAGCAAGAAATACTCAGACTTTAAGATGAAAGTAGTATCCAACTATTGAAGAAAAAGGTACCTAGCAAGTATATCTCTCTCTGACTCACCGCGCGGGAAGGAAAAAAGAAAAAAGAAAAAAGCAGCTTTGTTGGGCTTATTGAAGAAGCCACGTTTAGACAAAAGGTTCCATGGGGCCAAACGTTTTCCCAAACACCTAAAATTTGCCCACTAAGCAAGTTCCTAAACAAGTTTGGACCTTAGGCCGCTTTCCCAAACAAGTTCCTAAACACTCGGATGCCCTGAGGTAGTGAATGCTGAGAAGAATTTGTCTAAGTTTATATATATAGGTCATGTTTGGTATAGCCTAAACTTAAAAAATAAGTGTTTTTTATATAAATCGAGATAAAAATCCTCTCACATGCTTACCTCGTATACCGTAAATTACAATTAAAAAATATTTTTGGAAGTTCCAATTGTTATTCCACACACGCGCACATGTAGGTATATATGTATAAAATCATCTCCCTATGAGCAAAACGGCATCACTCTAGGGTAAAACAAGAGGAGGATGGGTAAGAGACCAAAAAAAAAGGGTGCTGATTAATCTAAATGGAGAGACCCTTTGTGGGGTGTCGGGTATCACTAACATACAATTTATATATAATTAATTAGATGTAAGAATGGGGAAAAAACTCATTAAATGTTTAGACAATTCTTATCAGACTCTTATAAAAATAATCAAAAGCAATTTAAATTTTGGACTCTTATAAAAAAATCAAAGGGAGTATATCTTTTGATTGCTTCTCTAGTTCTTCAGCACCTTCTTCCAAGTAAACATAATTGTAGCAAGAAACATTAGTTAGGTTCGCTTTTGTGCTTTTTGCTCTAACTACAAATGTTAAAGTGTAAATTTATTCTAAAAGTTTTTGTTGAGCAGTAATATTACTTTAAAAGTTTTTTAAGGTTTGATGTCACCCCGAAAGTTTCAAAACGTAGCAATGTTACCCCATACTATTAAAAAACTAACATTGACCATTAAAAAATTTACGTTAACCATTAACTTTTCAACGGGAAAGGGCAACATTGCTCAGTTTTAATACTTTCATGGTAATATTGAATTTAAAAAAAATTCTAGGAAAATATTGCTCCTCAGTTAAAACTTTTAAGATAAATTTACACTTTAACCTTAACTTTAATTAGTGGAGTCGAAATTTTGATAGGTTCCTTAATCTTTTCATCCTCTTTAGTTTATAATGTTTATAACTTATTATTTCGGATGCTTTTATTGAAACATTAGTCGGGTGATTCATGTTTCGATTAAGTTCTTGTTTGGAACAGCGATTAGAATTTTTAAAAGCAGCTTTTCAATCATGATTTACGGTATACGAGATAAGTATGTGAGAAGAGTGTTATCTCAACTTACTATATAGACACTTATAAACATTTTATATTGATAACAAGCATGCCCTAATTTGCCTTCGCCAAAATAATTGTTTCTCCTTTACATGATAGGATTTTGCAATTTTTATCGTTAAAATATTTTCTTAGTAGGAGTTTGGGGGTCCTCGCCATTACCCATTAAGTCTTTTTTTTCTATTACTGCCCAGTGCCCATTAGATCATTTTGCTTCATTCTCTTCACCCAAAACTTAATTTACGACAATTTTTTTTTAATTTATGCTTTAATTTACAACAATTTAAAATTAAATCCAGTTGAAATTAGGCTTGCACCTACCCTTAATTTTATTTCTTAACTACAAAAAGAGTCATTACAATTTTTTAACAACATTAAAAAATAATCTCTAATTAGACCTCTAAGCCTTATTAAAAATTGTTAAAAATATAGGTTTAAATTTAGATTTTAATATTTCGTTTAAATTTAAATATGATTTTCTCTATTTTAAAATTTTATATTTTAATAAAAACTTTATTTTTGGGTGCCACAGTTGATTATCGAAAAAGACACCTCAGCATAAGAAAGTGACTCTTCACTCTGTGGACTCTGCGACTTGGTCATATGCTTCCCTGTATTAATTTCTCTACCTCGAGTTGCTTGCTCTTCTTCTCTCTCGCTGAGGTGGTGAACCCCTACGAGCTCCGATCCAGCTCTCACCATCTCTGATTCGAAGCGAGAGAAAGAAAGAAATGGGGTTCGCTTCCTTTATGGGTCGGGTCCTCTTTGCCTCCGTCTTCATCCTCTCTGCCTGGCAGATGTATGTCCCCATTTCAGATCTGTTTACTTTTCTCAATTTTATTACGATTGGTACCCGACGACTTCGTTAATCAGTGTTTTTTTCTTTCATTTTAACCGATTTGGAATATGTTTTTGTATCTTTTTAGTTTCATATATTGTACTGATTTGTTTGTGGGTGTTATGACCTGATGTCTATTTCGCAAATAGTTGAAATATGTTTGGCTAGGTTTTTAAATTTTTTTTTATTCGGTTCTTTTTCCAAAAGTCAATCTGAAAGCCATTGGCAACTGCTTCGATTGCGTTGTGAAGTTCGATGCATCTTCTTCTATAGTTTGTTCTGGTGGTTGATTGTGTTAATGATACATTATTATTATAGTTTGACACTTTTTCACAAATTTGTGAGCGTGTGGAGATTCTCAAGTGGCCTTACTGGATTTTTTTTTTACTGAGGCTTTCTCCAATGTTTGGAAAAATGTTATAAACTTATACAGTAAGAATTAAGAAATGGTGTGAGCCTCTGAAGAGCTTGACTTGGTTGATTTTCCCACTGTTAGATGTAACTCGATATTTTAGGTCTTGATTTTTTTTTTTGTTAATGGCTTCAATTATATGAGAATATTGAGGTTTCATTACGCACTACAAATTTGATATCAAGTTCTATACAGCCACATGTCGAGAGATCTAATTTTGAGATTAGTTGTATGTGTCTAAAACCAGCTTCTACACAGTTAATATAGAGATTAGAGAATAGAGAATTCACTTTCTCATTTCCTTCTGGAAAAGGAATATGAGACATTACGTCATGTTAACTTGTATATATACATATGAATTCTGAATGTTATTGATTATTATTTTTTCCACCTCAACCTGAGAATATAGCAAGGTGGGTAAATTTCTCATTAAATCCAAGTCCTCTTATCAGTCTTGTGAGGTAATGATATTGTTAGTTTATTTTTGTCTAACATGGTTTATTTGCAAGTTTCTAACTGACATAATACTAAAGAAAACCTAACTGTGATAATTGGATAAACTGTTCTCTTTGGCTGAATTTATGCAAATGAAGATTTGAGTGTGATAATATTATCATAGCAAAATACAGCATTTTGCATTGATACAGCCTGTATGTTTCTGGGTTTAATGAATTTGATGCCATTGGTGGACCTTTTGCCAAGGACATGATGGTCCTATCTCTTTCTTGGGGATAGTGCTGTGTCTTAAATTTGAGAAGAAGCCTATATAAGTTTGGAGCTCAAGCAGTAAAGAAAAAAGTATCTCTGGCCTTTTCTGCTTTACTAGGCTTTATTATTCTGGATTTGATTTTTATGGATACTTGTTCCTTGGGGTGGTCTTTTAGCAACTTTTTCTGCAATTCAAAGTCGTTTTGCCCCTACTTCACTACTTAATGTTGGATTACTCGATTAAAGCTTATGTAGGTGCAAATTGACCCACATTCCAGGCCCTAAATGTTGGATAACTTGCTTAATCTAGGTTCGCCAATGCTTTCACTTTGTGTAGCTGCCTGTCACCTGTATAGTTTGATTGCTTACAAATGAAGATGTCAGAGTGTAATTGTATTATCATAGCAATACGCAGTATTTTGCATTGATATAGCCTGTTTGTTTCTAGGTTTAATGAATTTGATGCCAGTGGTGGACCTTTTGCAAAGGAGTTGATTCCCAAGCTCAATGTTTTGAGAAAAAATTTGTCCTCCAAATTGGGGATTGAGATACCAAATATTGATGTAAGGCTTTGTTTTTATCAATTATTGTTTGTAGAGATTGGATTTCATTCTTTGTAACTTCATTTTCCTTTCTAATTGAGGTGCCAACTACAGGTTCAGCATTTTGTTGCTATTATAATAGTACTGAAGGGGCTTGGAGGGATCCTTTTTGTGTTTGGCAGCGCATTTGGAGCTTTCCTACTGGTAAAACCTTACTCTTTTGCATTAGAATGCAAATAACTTGATGTTAATTAACTTTCTATACATCCATGTAGTTTCAAAGCACTGTAATCAGGATTGAAAAGTTTGTGTTTGCCTTGTAGCTTCTGCATCAGGCAATTACCGTTCCACTTCTATATGATTTCTACAACTATAAACCTAATGGGCCCGAATATAGTCTGCTGCTGAATGATTTCGTACAGGTTTGTGCAAACTCATGCTATTCCCTGTGTTTTCCAGCTGACGATGTCTAAAGTTTGAATGACGTTTTTTTTTTTTTTTAATGCCGGGTTTATTTTCCATTGCAGAACACAGCACTCCTTGGTGCGCTACTGTTCTTTATAGGGATGAAGAACTCAATTCTCAGGAGGCAACTGAAGAAGAAGGTTCCAAAAACAAAGACAACTTAGAGCAGAGATGCATTAATGCATTCTTAAGGAACACTTTTTTGACAGCCTGCTCAGTGGCAGCATGAGATTTCTTTAAGCTTTCTTTATATTGTTTTGCCTCTTGTTCCCCTTTTTTTAGCCTCTTCAGTTTGGATTAGATGCTTTGATTTGTTTGAATGGTACTTTATTTATATAAACAGTGGGCATATAATTAGTTCCTGGATATGCTTTAGCTCCCACGTATCATTTTATTCTAATATTAAGCTGAACTGAGATTTGGTATTAAGCAAGGCTTCTGTGTGGTAGGCATTGCTTCTTCTTCTTCTAGAATTGAGGGAATGGATAAACACCAAATGTGAACACTGTTACTGATCACACAAATGGCTTAAGCCACGCCTATCTTCTTCAAAAAAGGGCCTGAACCATGTTACTTGTGCAGAATTTTTCATCACCAGATGATGTGGGCTGTTCACCTAGATTGTTTTTTGACCCACTTATGTGGATATGACTGAAAAGATTGATGTTATTACTTTTAAAAATAAACAAGAAATACAGACAGAATTTGAGGAGTTGTGATGGAGAGCACGATGAAGTGAAACAGGCAGGTTGGGTTGCAAGTTGGAAATGAAGGAATGAGGTGGTTGGAATTGAAAGTGGAGCCAACCAACAAAGGTGGTCTCAAGAATCACAAGCCCAAAGAAAAAAAGCAAAAAGAAAAGAAATGATCAACGGGATTATTTGGGACTTCAGCAAACAAATGTGTGTGAGAGAGAGGCATAAATGTGCAAAGCCCTCAGCGTAGAAGTGGAGTTCCAATGTACGTATGGATAGTGATATAATAGGGATGAAGTGTTGTGAATTGGGGACAGGTTGAGTCCCACACCGATAAAACGAGGAATAAGAAAGGAAGGACTGGGTTATAAATAGGAGGCGTGGGCAATGAGTTTAATTCAAAAAGGGTCGGTTGGCTAAATATGCCACGCTCGCCCTTGATCGGTGAGTGCTGTATGGATATCAAGACATATGGCCGACATAATTTGTGGGACCTCATAGGGTTGGCTCGTTTGGCCGACCCTCCTTTGCCAGTTTCGAATTTTTGCTTGGTATTATAGTAATTTTTTCTTGTACTATACGTTTGATAGTTGTGCCCAAGGGTTCGATCATCATCAGTCACCCGCACATGGTTTTGCTAAATGTGAACTTGCATTAGCATGGTAAATAAACTATACGGGGCGTTAAAAAAGCAAGTAAACCATAAGGAGCATCAAACTAAGTGTAAATAAATAAACCGTAAATCCATAAGAAGCGTAAAAAAGAAATACACTATAAACCATACGAAGCGTAAAAAAGGCTTAGTGGAACGACGCATGAATTTTTAGAATATTCTCAACAACATAAGGATGATGTAATGATTTTTAATAAAAAGAATCATCCAGTATAAGATCGACCACTTGGTTAAAATCAGAGATGAAGCTATGTAAGTATGGTCCAATTGTCATAATCCCTTGTGATTTTTCTCTCTTTAATAAATAATTAATAAAATAAATTAGTGGTGTAAGTAATAGTCTCTTCGCTCGAAGAGACTTTTACTTCACATAGACGATATATATAGAGATATTAATCTTGCGAAGAAAATAATTATACTCAATAAATAAAGCATAATATTGGAATTTGGAAGTTGTTTTGCCCATATGGAGTAACCTCAAAATGAAATTCACATTGTTCCCACATTATTGGATTCCAGTATTTATGAGTAATAGCAGTATTATTTATTGTATTAAAAAAAAGTAATAGCAGTATTTAATTAAAAAGATAAATCCCAATCAGATCTTCGATACAATAGCTTTCTGAGTCAATCCCAGGACGCCACACATTTCTGGATACAAACTCTTCCTTAACTCAGCATACACTTCACCGATCCATTTCCTGTTTGCTAACTCCTCCCCAAGGCGCACCGAAGCCTCCATCACGCTCTCTGCGCTATCGTGCGCCGAATGCACAATCCCCATCTTCACCGCCTCCGCCGCCTTCAACTTCACGCCCCTCAACAAGACATCGCGCAAGGCGGCCGACGACCGGATCTTCGATCTCAATCCAACGGCGAAATAATCAGGAATCGTCATCCCAAGGTCCACCTCCTTCATGATCAGAAACCCTTTATCGCTCCTCATCAGAACATAATCATGGCTCATCGCGAGCATGAGACCGGCGGCGACGGCGTGGCCGGGGAGGGAGGCGATTGTGGGCATTGGGAGGGAGATAAGTGCAGCGACGACGGGCTTGAAGGAATCGACCATGTGGTGGAGCCGTTCGCGGGCGGCGGACTGAGACCCAGCGGCTTGGGCCCAGGTGAGATCGAATCCGGTGGAGAAGAATCGGCCGTGGGCGGTGGTGATGAGAACAGAGCCGGGGGTGGCCTGAGAGCGGATTTGGGAGAGGGTGGAGAGGAGGGAGGCGATGAGGGTGGGAATAAGGCGGTGCTGGTCGTCGCCGGTGAGGGTAAGAATGAAGAGAGAACCTCGCTTCTCGAGAGAGCACATCTTTGTTGTGGATTGAAGAAAGAGTGAGCTCTGAATCTGAATATCGAACACCAAATTTTTGTTGTATGGTTTTGACTTTTGATAACCATATCATCTCATGTTACTAAAATCCTATCCGTCCATATGATCAAAAGCTAGCAATACGCCACAGTGAATTTTTGGATCATCTGAATGCACATGATTTTACAATAATAATCACAAACTTAAGCTTGCCTATGTAACTAAAAAAAAAAAAAAAGATTTTAACTACATTTTGTTAATTTAGGAGAGTTAGGGTAAAGCATACATTTTGCAAAAAAGAGCGAGTACAAAAAAAATTGAAGCAAAAAGTTGATATCTTTTGCCAAGATAGCACTACACTCTTTTTGCAGTAAGAGTCATTGACTACTGCAGAAATTGTAATATATGATAATTATTAACTGTCATATTTTATGGTTTCGAACCGTCATATATATGAGCGCTATAGAAGCCCGACGCAGATACATCATGGTTTGGAACTTTTATTTATTCTAGACCTATTATAACGGTTATAATATAACACTTATTATGTATTGATGCATGATGATGCCTTGATATGCTCATTGATTTGATAATAATTAAAGGGCATACGTCAACAACTGTTATAATATATGGTTATGCTTACATCATACATAATGGTTCTACTTTAACAACCGTGATATATGGTTGACATAAATAATGGTTATTATATAACAATCGTGATTTATAGTGTCATGCATAATGGTTTTGCTTTAACAACTGTTATATATAGTTGACATAAATAACGGTTGTTATCAATTTTTTTTTAAAAAAATAGGGGGTTCTGCTTTCGGTATCCCCTTTGCATATCCAAAACAAATAAAAAATATAGTTACATTTATTCATATACAGAATAATATAACAAATGAGAATATATTTACAATCATTTATGTACATGTATACACTATTAAAACCAAAATTTTAAAACAAATAAATCATCAGTATCTAGAAATTTACAGTCATTTTATATGTATTTCCTCTCCCATTAATGTTGCACAGATGTCACCAACTCTTCTGCAACTTCTTCCACTTATGAGTTGTTAAACATTGTGCAGGAGGCGTCAAAATACGGTGTGCAAAAGGAAATAAGATGGAAGAAAGCTATTGTAATATATAGCTGATAGAATATATATATGAATGAATTGAGCATATAATATGCCTTAGTTGTATCAATATATTTAGGGTCGTTAGTGATAATGTCCTTCATGTATTGCATTAATGTAGTACCCACAATCAATGCCCTTGTCCGGTTGCTTTAGATACTAGAAAGAAATGAGAAGAAAAGTTTGTCACTTATATATATATATATATATATATATATATAAACTATATTGTTTGCTTCATCATTTATTAATATTATAATTATTGGTGAATAATATATATACTTTCAGACATAGCCACTAGAAGAAGCATATGTAGCTGCCATCAATGAGCTTATTTTTGTTGCACTCAAGACCATTTTGAGTGCGAAAAGTGTAGATAGCTTTGAGAAGATACAATATAAATTTGTATATACTGAAATATGTAAGATGAACTAGATTATAAGAGATCATGATTGAATAACTTACTGGTTAAAAGTCTCTACATGTATGGTCTTGTGTCTAGAACCCCGCTCATAGATTCATAGTACCAAATCCTTTTGCGCATTGGATTTACAACTATAAGCATCCAATAGTTTCTAAGTACAATAATAGATCACACCATCAAGACAATTACAAAATAAATAAAAACTAATTCAATAATAGTTAATGATGTTCTCACTCTTGAATGTAAGGCGTCAAGAAGTAAATGTCAATTTTGTTTAGTGCCCTCTTAAGGAATTCATCCCTCAGATACCTTATGTGTCGTTGCTTGGCATCTTCCTTCATGTCGTCACCCTGGTTATTGATTAAGTCTGGACGCATGAACTTGATCTTATCTTGGAGGCCATAGAGGACGAGGTGATTATGGTACAAGTGCCTAAAATGTCGAAACTAACATATCAAAATATAATAAAAGTTCTGAGTAGCCAACTATTCAATCATAATTGAAGGAATGCTCATAAAGAAGTTAACAGACATTGAACTTCTTATGTCCTTCCTTAGGATCTCAGAAACAAGGTCTTCAGTTATAACTTTCGCCTAGTTTGGAAGGTCAAAGATCTCATTCTCAAATGTGATCATTGGACATAGGACTGAAGCAAAGCACTTGCCATCGAACTCCGAAATGGAATTTTAGGAAAATTGACCAACACTCTTATTCTATTAGGACGACTTCTTCCCGAATTAATCATTAGGGGGGTGTGATGCTTCCTCTTCTTGGACTAACTAGAGGTCTTGAAAGTGGGAGGCTTGGATTGATCAGTGAGGCGCTTGGACTGATTAGGAAGCTTGGATTGATTAGGAAGCTTGGATTTATTGGTACGAAATTTCTTTTGAGTGGGGGGCTTCCATACTCTAAGTAGACAATGAGACGCAACAAAGCTGGCTGTAGTCGCTCCCATCGTATCTGTGTCTTTGGTGGGCACATGGAGCAGATAGCTAGGGTCAATGTTGTTGTTGATTTGTGCATTCACATGCTCAGAAAGGATAGTCTCGTTTTAAAGTGTGTTATCCTCTGGACAGTTTAACATACGGCCCATTACAACTATATGGTGTCTAAGGCTATCAACAAAATACTCAACATCCGTTAAACCCTCAGGTAGATCATGGGGACAAATGTGCAGCTGCCTCTAGTATTTGGGTTACTATTTCCCTCTTAATGCTTCGTAGTACACTCATTCATCAACTCTTGTGTGAGAAAACGTATTTGTTCCCGCATTTCATTACACTATTTCTGGAGCTTTTCATACTTTTCATCTCAGTTATTTATTCAAGGTTGTCGGCAACCATAATATTTTATCATGGTCAATCCATATCCAACACCTCTAAGAAGACCAGGATGGTCAGATCCCAATGTCTTTGCCAATACTTCCTCATCCGCAGAAAGGCAGCCCCCTGTATTGTAACTTCTTAGGACACAACTTGCTGCACATTTAACAATAATGTAAATATTGATGGTTAATTGAAGACATTACTTCCATGAATTGAGGACTAGTATTAATACTTATTATTTTATTAATGATCTCCTTTACCAAAGGATTGTTATAAGAGCCATATTTATTTTACCTTGTCATTTACCAAAGTTCATGATGGGGAGGTCCACTACCATCACCACTCTCAACAGCCAACATTTTAGCAATCCGAGCATACGCCTTTTGCCTTCCCTTATAGGGATACTTATTGTTCTTCACCCTCCTTCTATTCATTCGGCTTAATTCCTATGAAAACACATATCACTCAAGTTAATATTAAACAAATACATATAGGTCTTTTAAATTGCATATAATAATTACCTGGAATGCCAGGTCGTGTTGTGAGATGACGAAATTTCTCTAATCATCCGGTTTGATAGTGGACACAAGATCCATAAGAACAACTGTCTCATAAAGCCTCTTTAGGATTTTGCAAATATACCTTTATCAATGCATGACAGAATGTGTGCAATGAATTGCCAGCCTTCTTGATGACAAATTTTCAGATGTAATCTCCATCAACATGATATGTAGACTGCAAAGTACATAATTCAAATTAACATTTTTTACAAGTACATAGCAAGTAATTAACAAGCATATAAACCTTAACATGATATTTTCTGAAATAACGCCTGCGTAATCTCTCTATACCCTTTGCCAATTACCCGTTGTGATAGGAACATTGGTCCTTGCCGTTAAGCTAATATAGTTGTTGAAGTGTGACGGCTCAAGAGGTTGACCGTCATTGTTCCATGTCACGTGAATTTTTTTTCCAAAGACTTTGCTTTATTCACAAAAGTCAAGGCGCAGTGGCCCCTCCTTAACATATCTCACACTCATTCTAACAACTCTTATAGGGTCTTATTTCTAGTTTGTATAGGGACAACATCAGTACGAAGGGAAATATTAGCACTAGGGGCATTCTCAGAACTAGGGCATTATTTGTGCCGGAGGGAGTAGTACTAAAAATTTTAACTTAAAAACAAAACTTATTCATTCAGTCACATACAACAGAGAAATGTGTTTTCCATAAAAACATGATGTACGACTAAAGTCAAAACCTAACTAGGTAAGATAAAGTGAAAAATGAGGAGAATGTGGAATGCAGAAGAGAAATTATACCTTAAAATAAGGAGAACATAACACCTTAAGAAATGCAACCTAGCTAGGGCTCCAAAACGGAAAAGTAAGTTAAAGCACTTGATAAAACTCACGCAGCTGTCGGACTGAAGTTCAAAGAAAGCAATGAATGATGTGGTTCGCTAGAAAGCGATTGTTGATGACCATAATATAGTATTCAATCAAAAGCTCAAATATAAAACTTATTTTTTAGTATTGTTCTTTCTCAAACATTTACGAAATGTCAAAAGTCAACTATTCATCAACCGAACATTTAAAATCTATCATGGTTCATAAAACTCTTCTCATCGTTTCACAAACTAAACCATAATTAATTAGCATACTTGACCCTTAGACTTCACGAAGTCAAGAATATAATCATTCGACCATAAGCCCAATATCAAACTCAATTATCAAAATATTTAAACAATAATTTTCTCAAATATCCCCTTGAGTTATATCCACGTTAGAAAACAGTATAATTCAAAACATAATATGACATCAGAGTATGCAATATGAGCCCTACATTGACAATACATAATAATTCATCACATAAATAAAAAGAAAGAGGCTTTAGAGAGATTATCACAATAATCAAGCCTCCGGAGCCTTCCCTAATTAACTAGCATAAGAATCATAACCTGAAAAATGTTAAATTAATTAGGTGAGACAAAAGCCTCAATAACAATCTATCCAACTCGTTACACATGCTAATATGTGCTCGTAAGGTGATAAATAAAATAATTTATATAATAAAGTATTAGAGATATAATTCACAAAATTCCATATCACACATTCCATTTCGCAAATTTGATATCACAAATTCCATACCACCATTTCCATATTACAAATTTTGTATCACAAATTTTGTTTCACAATTTCCATATCACAAATTGTGTATCACAATTTTCATATCACAAATTCTCGTATCACAATTTCCCAAGTTTCCTCCCATCAATCCAACCGAATTGTCTTATTTCCGCCGACTAGATCCATAGGCTAAGTTATTATCCATGTTACTGGCCAATCAAAAGCTCACTGGTCATGTGATGAGGATCAGCCAAATTTCACAGAGCACATGTCCAGACTATGGGGTTTTCCCCTTGTTGAACTAGTGGGTTATCACAGCCCCTCGTTGAACTAGTGGGGCAATCTCTCATTGAATTTGTGGGACAATAGAAAGCCAACGATTGTGTACAATGCAAGCTATACCACGTGGTAGAAAAAATTACTCCATCCCATCCTAATCCAATCATCACAATAATTATCAATAAATAGTTGAATAAGAATTTCTCAAAATTTTCACATTCATACAATGCTATTCAAATAATCTTCATATACATACCATAATATATCAATTCTCAACTCATATGTGTGTGTGTGTGTACCACAATTTAAATCATAAGGTTTGACAAAGCGATTTCTATCAAAATACTCATTAACGTTATGATAACCTTCTCAATATTAATAAACATTTCAAAGTATTCATTGAAATATCTAATCAATATCAATATACTATTTTCATTCTCTTAATCATTTTACAAAATACTCACAAACAACATACCAACACACATGATAAGTGAAAAATGGTTATCTCTCGCCAAAGCTAATTTTACCATAAGAATCCAAGCTCTAAGCTCAACCACAATTCACAAATCAATCTATAATAATCAATTGGAACCACAATTTAGTATTCAAACTAATTGAGTGGTTAACAAAGGAAAAACAATTTAGAGACTTAAAGTCTATCTAGAAGTCCCAACTATTAACTTTGACCATTCGCAATCAGCCCAATCATCAAACCTTATTTTTATTAATCACATTATCAATACTAACTCAAAATGTATCTCACAAATCAAACTCTATTTTAAATCTTTATATAAATTTCAAATTGTTCACTCTAATATAAATTCCCAAAATTCTCAATTCACCATCATAATTCAATTTCTCCAGGCCAAACATCTTTCTATCAACAAACAACTCTATTCCCCTCATTACAATTAATGACAATAATAATTCTATTAAATCATCATAAAATCCCCAAAATTTTGCTCACTTTAATCCTATTGAAAAACACTTATAAATCAACTATTTTTCAAATCATCATCACAATCCCATTTCTTTCTCCCATTAGTTCTTACTCACTTCTTAGAGTTATCAATTAATCACAAACTCCTCAATTTATTCAAAAACACCTAAGTTCCTGCACTTTAAAGTCAACTAAAAATCCTCCATATTTATAACCACACACATAGTTCTCAGAACTAAACCATAAATCTTCAACATAACTCCAAATAAATTTAACTAACTCATAAGAATTTGAATTTAATGACCTCATTATCAAAAATCATAACTTCCCAACTAAACTATAACTTAGTTTCCTCAAATTAACCACTCAAGCAAAAATCTAAACCATACAACTTTTATTCAAACCCACTCATCCAATAAATAGTAAAATCATCAACTAGAGACCTCAAAATTTCAATATCAATCAAGCCCTAGATTTTTTCCCTCTATGAAAAACTAAAAATAAACGAGGAGAGGCTAATAAGATAAAAGAGATGGAATGCTTACAAAACACCATCGGAGAGACCCAACAAAATCACCCATCTCTCTCACTTTCACTCACTACGCTGCACAAGTTAAAGAAGCAAGAGGAGGTGTAGGATTAAGATGAAAGAAAACGAACGAATCAAAGGGATATTTGTAGAGCTAGGAATCAGGGCTGGCCCTTGACAGGTTTAGGTTCTAAAAAGGCCGGCCCTTTTAGGCCTGAGGTAAGAAAAATTTTTTTTTTCAAGGCCAGGTTTGAGGGCATGTGGGCCAGGGCTGGCTTGCAAGGCCGAAAGCCCTTTTCACAAGATTTAACTACACGTCTCATGCAATAAAAAAATATAGTTACTTATTGATAATCAAAGGTAAGATAGTGTCCACAAATAACTCACACAAAGCACAAGAAGTTAAGAAGCTAAACACTCTAAACAATATGAGTATGATGACTATCATTTTCATCTTCTTCGCCACTATCATCAATTTTAAGGACATTTGATTGTGCTTCACTTCAAGTAGTAGGCTCTGCTTGATGGGTAAAAATATCAAAAATTACTTCTCTCGCATTATGAATACATCCATAATCTTTATTTGCAACAAATGATAAACTAAAATGATAAATAACTCTATAACAAATACAAAATACATATAAATTAGTAAATTGTCATCATACGTGAATCCATGCATCCAGTTGTGAGTACAAATAAGAGCTTGGATGTTAGATAGAAGAATGAAACTTCTATATTTTGTTAGAACACGTGAACCAATATTGAAAGTTGATTCACTTGCTACTGTAGTGATTGGAATACTCAGAATATCAACTGCCATCTTTGAAAGAACCATAAATCTTTGTTGATTGGTCTTCCACCAATTCAAGACATCCAATTCTTTCCAATTATCAGGCTTTAGTATTGGTTCTTCCAAATAAGCTTCCAACTCAGACTTGTTCATGGAAGAATGATCCATACTCACATAAATATCTTGATAATCCTGCATCATTGCAAAACATTCAAGTAAATACTAGTTGGATACCCAACAATTGCAGTTGACACTAAAATTAAAACATACATTAATGCATCATCAAAGGAGGTTACTGAATTACTTGGAAACTGAGAAGAATGATGGGTCGTCAGTGTTGAAGATCTAGTGATCGATGCACCTTCAACTCTATGAGTTAGAAGAGATGTCCCCACATTGGAATATTCATTAAAAATGAAATTTATCTTACTCCTTATATTGGCAACCTTATCATCATAAGTCACATGGTCAATCTTTCTGTAGAAATATTGTAAAATATTGAACTTTCATCGAGGATCAAGAACCACTGCAACTGCAAGAATGACGCTATAATTATGTCAATATTTGTCAAACTTCTCTTTCATTTTCATGGACATCTCTTGAATCACTGGGTCAGGGCTTGCCATATTTGTAGTAAGCAACATCTCAATTTTCAATATTTGCATAAAATAAGAATTGGAAGTTGGATATGATGACTCATAAATCAACCTTGTAATATTCTCAAATGACCTCAAGAAATTGCACATTACCTTTGCTCTATTCCACTCATCTTGTACTAGAACAAACTTGTAGTTTGTATCATCTAAAGCCATCTTTGCAAAAGCACGATAATATTTAAGACCACTCTTAAGCATTGAATAAGTGGAGTTTCATCTAGTGGCTACGTCTAATCGCAAGTCTATTGAAGTGTCAATACCACTAAATTGTTGAACACATTGCTTGAGAAGATTCATCCTTGCTTCATATGCCTTCACATATTTAATACTCTCTACAATATTATGTAAAGCAGAACTTGTTACTTTTAAGCCCTCTTAAACTATCAGATTGAGGATGTGGGCACAACACCTCACATGAAAATATTCCATATTACAAACCAAACTAAAGTTGTTTTGCATGAGTAGCCTATCTTTCAACAAGTTTTGCAAATTATCATTTGCAGATGCATTGTCTATAGTAATTGAGAATATTTTATTATCAATCCCCCATTGTTGCAAGCAATCATACACTTTCCTAGACATTTGATATCCGGAATGTGGTGGCCCCATCCTGCAAAAAGAAAATATCTTACTATTTAATGTCCACATCTCATCTACAAAATGACCTGTCAAACATATATATCCTTCAGAAGTCACAGAAGTCCAACAATCAGATGTCAAACATATTCTACCCATATTGTTCTTCAATTTTTGTTTCAAAATATCCCTTTGTTAGGTGAATAATTTCTACACATAAGCCATTATTGTTATTCTACTCATGAGCCTTACATCAGGGTTTAATGTCCTTAGTAGTTCTTTGACCCATTTATATTCAACGAATGAATAAGGAAGATTATGTTCAATTATGCATAAAGCGATAATGTCCCTAATACGCTGATGGTCAATTTTCCTACACCTCATTTTTCCTTCTGTATCCAACATCATCACCCCAATATCATGAAATTTTTCTAAACCTTTACAAGCTATGGTGCCTTTATCCCCACCCCTTGCACATAAACCTTGACAACCATTACAACGTGCCTTAGCTACCCCATTAACATCAACCCTACTAAAATACCTCCAAACATCAGAATTCAAATTTCAAGTATTCTTAGGCTTTGATTCATCAGTCTCTTGAAGGGAAGATGCTTGACCTTTATCCGTTATAGCTAAGATGCCTGACCTCTACGTCTAGTCCTCAGATTCCCTCTGAGCTTTTCACTATCACTTCTAAGATTTAGTGGGTTCTTGGCACCACAGTACAAAGTAAGTTCCTATTCCAGACACTCACTCCCCTTACACAATGTAAGATTATACTCAACTTAAGGTCCCACCACCTTAAGTTATCTCTCAATAAAGTGTATTGAGTTTGCAATACAAAGAGTGAATAATATAATCACGGAAATACAATAATATAGAATGAACAATGGAAAACAAAGCACTTAATGCAAAATGAAAATTTGTCAGTTCGGTAGTTGCTCTATTTTGAATGCGCTCATATTTATAGTTGAAGTGAATTTAATAACCATTGTGAGCATTCCATTTGTCTGTTACTCACTAAATGTTTCTTTGGACATTCTTTATGATATTTGGATATAGCCGTTTTAGCAAAGAGAATGTATTGGTTGGAGTTCAGCTTAGCATTTAATGCTTCTGACACAATATCTACTTTTCTTGGAATTCAAATATCTGATGAATAAATTCCCTGAAACTTTCTTAAACATATGTTAATCATGAAAGAGAATAATAATAAGCAAGATTATCACTAACAAAAAAAGTTCCATTAATTTCACAAATCTTGGTTTCATGCTTTGTTTTCTGGAAATATAAAGTATTCAAATATAAGCATTACTATCAGGATAAAATGCTTCTTTTCTAGTTAGGTAACTATTCGAATAGTATTTTACATTTTGAACTTATACTATTCGTATATTCTGAACTACTATTTGAAAAGTTCCTTCGGAAAAACAAATAAGTTTATCATGATACAATTATTAACTATTCGAATACTCTTATGGAATTTGATTAAATTTTTTTTTTTCAAATTTTAATACTATTCCTTACTATTTGAATAGTCTCCTTACTATTCGAATTGTCTTTCACTTGGATTTTAAATTTTTATTCTGATACAATTTATGACTAATCGAATAACTTTGTGAAATTGGATTTGGAAGAAGTTGGTTTTAAGTAGAGATACTATTTGAATAGTTGACTTACTATTCGAATAATCTCAAAATATCCTAATAATATTCACAGTATTTGAATAATCCTGAAGTCTTGGTTTTGAAATGTTATTCGGATAACCCTTATACTATTCGAATAACTTTGAGAAATTGATTGGAAAGTTTATTAGGATAATCAGTTTACAATTTGAATAGTACTCTTACTATTTAAATAGTTATCCTATGATCCGGATAACATTTTTATAAACTGAACTTGAAAACACAATGACTATTCGGATAGTGCCTTGGCTATTCGAATACTTTTTCACTTCAATTAGTTTCAGAAAACTTTGTTAGTCATATTATTTGAATAGTGAAATGACTATTCAAATACTATAGACTTTTATCAGTATTTCTCTGTTCAAATAGCATATACACTATCATGATAATATACTCTGTCTATTCGAATAGTGTGATAGTTATTAGGATAGTTGCTAACTAAAAATAAACTTTACTATTCGAATAGTAATCTGACTATTTGAATAGTTCACAATATGCAATCTCATGAATCAAAAACGCAAATCCTTATTCAAATAATCCTAAGTTTGTTATCATGAAAACTCTGAATTTAATATCTTACCCCTCCCCCTCACTTAGCATATCATTGACATCTGAGGAAGGAATGAAGGGTTTGACTAGAAATGATCATATATAACCTAATTGCGATGAAGGAAGATATCCAACTTCCTGTTCAGACTGTGGGTCTACCGGGACACAATATGGAGCAATCAAGGCTGGCCAACGTCTGCAGTAGAGCCTTCATTTGAGAATGAGGCGGAAGAGGAGGAGGAGGTGGTGGTGGTGGTGAAGGAGGAGATTGTGGAGGGTTTATGGTGGTGGTGGTGGTGGTGGTAGAGGAGGGCTTATGGAGGAGGAAGATAAGGATGACAAGGAAGAGGAAGAGGGTGAGCATGTGGAGGAGGAGGATGGTATATGGAAAGAGCTATTTGAAGTCTAACCATGATTGGGGAGAGAAGGATGAGGTTATGAAAAGGTGCTTTTAGAAAAGCACTAAGAATGAAAGGAATATGTCAGTATAAATAAAGTAGAATTCTTCACTCTAAAGTATTTAACTTAGGAAAGCTAGTACTTGGTGTTGGAACGAACGAGATTTTTAAATGGTGTTTTTTAGATTTGTTCTTTACATGACAGTTGTTTATTTTGAATTGTCATTTTTGTCATTCATACTTTACGGTCAATATATATAACTGTTATATTTGTATTTTCGCTGATATAAGATTAGAAGATGAATCGTTTGTAAATGTTAAATAATTGTTGTGTTTTAAGAACCATCATTTTTCTAACCAAATAAATTACGGTTATTAACTACAACCGTTAATTTTTTGTTTTCGCAAATTCCGCCTTATAATACATGACAGTGCGTATGAATAACTGTTTCTTTTAAGTGTTACTTATCCTTGCGCGACCTTCATCTTGACATACATGACGTTTATTCGATTTAACTGTTATTTATTAAGTGTTATATATATTTGAATATGTAGTAGTGTTTTTCTTACATATTGTATTATAATTTTTTTTTACATTTAATATAAATTGTATTTTTATTAAAAAAAATAGTACTCTCTCTTATATTAATATAGAAAGTATTTAGAGAGTTGATTATGACCCTATTTATAAGGCATATTTTACATATTTATCAATATTTTCCTAATTTACCTTAATTAGTGCTCTCTCAACAATAATCAAAGAGGAAAGAAAGAGAGGGAATCAAAAAAGATGGCTAGAGTGTTTTAAAAAATACATGTCTTATTAATTAGCTTAATTATTTTTCTTAATATAATCAAATTAGATAAATATGTCTTATACTTCTTCCATCCTAAATATAAGATCTAGTTGACTTTTTTTTAGAGATTAAGGGAGTTAAATAAGTTACTTAATCATATCATATGTTTTGTATTATTAAATTATATAGTTGTACCAATTTATAAGAGAGGCAAAATAGTTTTAAGGAAAAAATGATAAATATAAATACTTTAAAGTAATTTAATTAGCTTTTTTAATATCTCCAAAAAATATAAACTGGGTTTTATATTTTAGACCGGATTAGTATTAAGGACTGAAGGGAGTATAATTTTGGGAAAATTAATTTTTTTATTCCTATAGTTTTGACTGGGTTGTAACTTAGTCGCTACACTTTGACTAAGTATAACTCAATCCCTATAGTTTTGACTCAGTTATAACTCAATCCCAGAACTTTGACTCACTGCAACTCAGTTCCTATAGTTTTAACCATTTTATAATTTAGTCCTTATGTTCTAGAATAAAGGTGTGGGGGATTATATTATAAAATGGTTAAAACTATAGAGATTGATTTACAAAAAGTCAAAATATAAAGATTAAGTTATAACTCAGTCAAAACTACAAGGATTAAAAGATTAATTTTTTATACTGGACTCAAGACCATTGGTCATCGAAATGAAGTGGTGTTTATGGCTGACCAGCTTCACAGTTCAAATTAACCGTGAGACTGGGCTAAGCTGGATATAAAAAGAAGAGCTTCTTTGAAACAACCGATAAAAAAACTGGACCGAACCGGCTGGTCAGACCAGAAAACTGGTCGACCGGCCATCAGCCCGGTCCGGTTCATGAAAAAAATGGTTAGCGAGTCAACCCGGTCAAAACCGGGTTGACTCATGAAAAACGGTTCCGACTCGGCCAACATGGCGAGTCGCGCGGGTTGGCCGAGTCGGGTATGTTTTTTAAGCCCCAAAACGACACCGTTTTTGGGCTTTTGGGTTGGGTATTTAATCCTTGACCCGAGATCGTACCCGACCCTGATCCCCATCGCTGCATTTTTCCCTCATCTCGCGAATCACTCAGCGTCAGCGATCATCCGACTTCGAAACCTAAAGCTCACCGAATCCCTAAGCTAGCGAATCAGAAACCTTAAGCTTGCGGTTCTGATCCCTGACATTGCGAATCAACACCAGAACAATTTCAGCACTCGATTCCGATTCCTAAGCTCCCTGAGTTTCACTGTTTCAGCGTGCGAACCAGAACCAGAACCAGGCTTTCAGCGTTCGGCGTTTGGGGATCGGGTGCCTCCATGTGTTTCATCGTCTTCCTTCTACTTTCGGTATGAACTATGAAGTATTTCATTGTTGTTTAACTTTGCTTGCTCGTATTGGTTGATTTGGTTCCATGCTTTCTGTTTTCGTTCTTGTATGTGGCTCTGTGCGTATTGAAATATAAGTTAGTTAAATTAGTAATGGTAATACGAAAATAGAAAGTTACAGGAGATGAATTGAATATTGTCAAGTTGGAACAGAGTTGTTAGCAAACAGAGGAGAATTCAAAAACAACGAAGAGGATGATAATAGATGGACTTCGCTCAATAAACCAAATGAAAAAGTTTGATTTTCATGCTTCATTAATCATTATAAATCATATCAATTATGCATCAGTTCCTTCTTTAAAAATGGAAATCTTTCACACACACACACACAGAGTGAAGCATGAGAGAGAGAGAGAGAGAGAACCCGCAGGAGAAAGCGATCGAACGAAGGAGGGGCGAGAGAGAGAGACCATAACTGTGGTCTAGTCGCATGTTTAACTTAGTCCAATTGATGAATTGTCAACATGTTGACAATTCAACAATGTGACTAGTTGTCTCTTGTTTTAATATATGTGTAATTGGAAGGATTGTTTTGTGTAATGGAAGAGTATTTGAAATTTGAAAGTATTCATGTCTGGTTCATGTTGTTTAAGCTCCATGAATTTATCTCCTCATGAGGCAGAACTCCATGAATTCAATTTCAGTGTGAAGCATCTTCTTCCTTCAATAATTCAAACCAGAGTCCTTCTTCACACTTTGCTTTTGGTTATTTATTTGAATTGATTTATTTGTTGCTATTTACTTTCTCCAAGGATGGATCTGTCGAGTTCCGGAAATGAGAATGTCACCCCTCCTACTCCCTCTTCCAATGTCAATTCCAATCCTATTGATAATCCTACTTCCACTACCTCATTACGTGGCAAAACTGACCTAGCATGGGCACATGTTGCTTACAAGAGAGAAGGGACACAAAATGTATACACATGTCTTCATTGTGGTAATAGCTATAGAGGAGGTGGCATAAACAGGCTGAAGCAACATCTGTCTGGTGTTGTAGGTCAAATTGCTACTTGTAAAAAAGTTCCAGCTGATGTGCGTCATCGAATGGCAGAGTCTTTGAAAGAACATGCAAAAAAAAAGGAAATTGAGGATATAAGAGAAGAGGGAGTTGAAGAAGAGGAGGTTAATAGTGAAATTAAGAAGAGGAAACATCCTAGTGTAGTAGATAAATATTTTCCTCCTAGGACAGCTCTTGGAGCTCAACCAACCATAAAGAGTGTCTTAGCATCGAAAGAAGCACAACACAATGTGAAGATGCTTATTGCTGAATGGGCCATAGTGAACTGCATTCCATTTAAAGCATTAGAGTGCCCTTTATTTCAAAAAGTTGTGGATGGAATGTGTTCTATAGGGCCTGGGTTTAAAGCCCCTAGTTCTTATGACTTTAAAACCAACTTGTTGAGAGAATGGAAAAAGGAATGTCAGTTACTCGTTGACTGTCATAGAGAGATATGGCAGAACAAAGGTTGCACACTTATAGCGGATGGATGGACTGATGTGAGGCAACGGACTTTGATAAAATTTTTAGTTTATTCTACCCATGGAATGGTGCTTGTTAAGTCTGTTGATGCATCAGATTTAGTCAAAGATGCAAAGACTTTATTCACTTTATTTTCTGAAGTGATTGAGTAGGTCGGTTCCAACAATATTGTTCATGTGGTGACTGACGATGCTACCAATTACGTGGCATGTGGAAGGTTAATCAAGGAGAAATATAAAAATATTTATTAGTCTCCTTGTGCTACTCATTGTTTAAATCTTGTATTGAAAGACATTTCAAGCATGCCTCATGTGTCAGACATTGCAGCAAAGGCATCAAGGATAACAATATTTGCTTACAATCACATGATATTCTTGTCTTGGCTGAATAAAAGGCCGGGTTGGAAAGAAATTGTGTGTCCTGGTGCTACAAGATTTGCCACTACCTTTATTACATTGCACAGCATATATATGCACAAGCATGACTTGCAAGCCCTTGTTGTTGATAAACACTTTGTGGACCATAAGCTATCTAGGACTACTCTTGGAAAAATTTTTAGTGCAATCATATTAGATAGCCGGTTTTGGAATGAATGCTACCAAATTGTGAAGATTGTAACTCCTCCAATAAAATTGTTGAGAATTGTTGACTCAGATGAGAAGCCTTCACTGCTATATGTTTATGAAGGCATGCAAAGGGAAAAAAGTAGAATTAAGGAGATGTTCAAGAGGAATAAAGATCTCTACAAGCCTTACACAGGTATCATTAAAACGAGATGGGATAAACATTTAAAGACTGATCTCTATGCAGCTTCCTATTTGTTGAACCCAGCATTTGTATATGGTCCAAACTTTGTTCATAAGGGAGGGTTAATGCAAGCTTTGATTGATGTGGTAGAGGCTAACTCAGATGAAAATGTGATTGCTTCAAGATAATGAAGCAAGTCACATTGTATCTTGAAGGAAAAGAATCTTTCAGCTGAGAGACATGTAAAAAGGGAGCTCAAAAACTAGATCATTGTAAGTAACTAAGTATTTATCTTTATTGTTTAGGGGTTTAATTAACATATTAATTGATTGCAACTAATATTTTGTACATGTTTTATTTTGTAGATGAGTGGTGGATGTATTATGGTTATTCAGTACCAGAATTGCAACATGTTGCAATTCGTATTCTCAGCCAAACATTTGCTTCTTCTGGTTGCGAGAGAACTTGGAGTTTATTTGAGCGCATCCATACAAAAAGAAGAAATAGATTGGAGCATCAAATGCTGAATGATTTAGTTTACACTAATTATAACTTGTGATTAAAGCATAGGTAACTTTAGATATTATGAAAAATGTTGTTCTTCATGATAAAATGGATATATTTAAAAGTTTTAATTGAAATTATATGTCATTGAAATTTGAAGGACTGATTTGAAGAAAAAGCAAACAAGTTATGATTCTATTGACTATGAGTCTATTGATGAGGTAGATTTTTGGGTGACTGAAGAAGATCTCATTCCAAAATTTAATAATGAAGATGTAGAAAATCTTGAAGGACTTATTGGTAGTGAAGGCATTGCACATTCATCTAATATGGATAGGGTTAATGAAGGTTTATATGTGCTGTTAATATTCTCTTACTAATTTATTATTCATCCATATAATTATATGTTACATATAATTATTGATATTATTGTCTTGTATATGCGTAGGTGACGAAGATATGGACGTTCCTGATCCCCCAGCTTTGCCTGATGATATTGTTACCTCTTACCCTTTACCCAATCCACCTCCTAATGACTCATCTCCAATAGATTCCCTTGATGAGTTGTAGAGCTTGATGATTTAAATCGGTATCTTTTGACTATTCTGATGTTGGTTCTTGCCTCTTGGTTGTTTGATGAATGATAATTGACATTGTCATGTTTTAACTATATTTTAATGTTAGTTATGGATTTTGATTGAACTTTGAAGAACTAACATGTTGTTAGTAATAACTTTTGAATTATGAATTATGGTTATTTTGTTATTGTCAATTAAATTAAATTATTTTAATATGACCGGTTCGACCACCGGTCCAATCCCGGTTGAACCACTGACCCTTGAACCAATGTTGTGACCGATTCATTGACCGATCCGGTTTTTTGTTCCTTGGAAACAACCTTGCTAAAAGTGCGATATGTAAGTTTATGTAACATCCAAAATTTTTCAATTAAGATATTTGAAATTGATGATGGAGGATTAATCCTTAGTAATCAGAGTTCATTTCTTTGATGGATTTTTTTTTTGGTCGAGATTTCTTTGATGGATTAACTGAAGGACAAAATGAAAATATTTTGAAAGAAAACATTTCAAGTTTTATTTCCATACCGTCATAATTCATAATTTTCATTGGTCTGTAAAACAAGTTAGGGATAATAGATGAAATGTCCTTATTTAATAATTTTATGGGAAAATTCTAAGAAAATGCATTGGAAAGTGGGAAATCCCAAATCAGTACAATGAATTTGAGAAATCTCATGTCAGTCGGCTGTCAGTACCGACAAGGAATCTGAAATTTTAGATTTTGGCGAAAAGACAATTTTGCCCTTCAATTCTCCCTCTCTTGACTTAGAATAACAACATCGGGCTCTTGATTAACAATATTGGGCTCTTGATTAACAACACCATAATTTAAAAGACGGTGGTGTTAATCAAGAGCCCGATATTGTTATTCTAAACTAAGGGAGGGAGAACTGAAGGGAAAAATTATCTTTTCGCTGAAATCTAAAATTCCATATTCCTCGTCCGTATTCACAGCCGACTGATATGAGATTTCTCAAATTCATTGTACTGATTTGAAATTTCCCATTTTCCAACCCATTTTTCTAAAATTTTCCCTAATTTTATTTGTCAGGATGATTTGATATACTTTTATATACAGAAAGTAAGGATAATCTACCGAATTTCATTTACAGAAAAGTACTAGTATTAAGTTCAGCTCATTTTAATCAATAATTTTGGGAAAATTGAATTTAGATCTTGAAAAAGAGAAAATATAATAAAATAGTTCTTTAAAATCTTAAAATTGTATTTTAGTCCGTAGAACTTTTTTATAATAAATTCTAATTGTCAAATGCCCATGAATTTATTAAAAGACGTCTATGGACTTATCAGTATAAGCGCTTGTGAATTTGTCAATGGACGCCCTTAAACCTATTAAAGGACACCTATGGATTTGTCAGTAGAATTTAAATTTATTATAAAAAAGTCTCAGCTGGAACTTTTTTACAAGAAGCAATTTGACCTACAACACCAGACAGATGTTGCTTCAGCCTGTTTATGCCACCTCCTCTATAGCTATTACCACAGTGAAGACATGTGTATACATTTTGTGTCCCTTCTTTCTTGTAGGAAAAATGTGCCCATGCTGGGTCAGTTTTGCCACGTAATGAGGTAGTGGAAGTAGGATTATCAATAGGATTGGAATTGACATTGGAAGAGGGAGTAGGAGGGGTGACATTCTCATTTCCGGAACTCGACAGATCCATCCTTGGAGAAAGTAAATAGCAACAAATAAATCAATTCAAATAAATAACCAAAAGCAAAGTGTGAAGAAGGACTCTGGTTTGAATTATTGAAGGAAGAAGATGCTTCACACTGAAATTGAATTCATGGAGTTCTGCCTCATGAGGAGATAAATTCATGGAGCTTAAACAACATGAACCAGACATGAATACTTTCAAATTTCAAATACTCTTCCATTACACAAAACAATCCTTCCAATTACACATATATTAAAACAAGAGACAACTAGTCACATTGTTGAATTGTCAACATGTTGACAATTCATCAATTGGACTAAGTTAAACATGCGACTAGACCACAGTTATGGTCTCTCTCTCTCGCCCCTCCTTCGTTCGATCGCTTTCTCCTGCGGGTTCTCTCTCTCTCTCTCTCTCTCTCATGCTTCACTCTGTGTGTGTGTGTGAAAGATTTCCATTTTTAAAGAAGGAACTGATGCATAATTGATATGATTTATAATGATTAATGAAGCATGAAAATCAAACTTTTTCATTTGGTTTATTGAGCGAAGTCCATCTATTATCATCCTCTTCGTTGTTTTTGAATTCTCCTCTGTTTGCTAACAACTCTGTTCCAACTTGACAATATTCAATTCATCTCCTGTAACTTTCTATTTTCGTATTACCATTACTAATTTAACTAACTTATATTTCAATACGCACAGAGCCACATACAAGAACGAAAACAGAAAGCATGGAACCAAATCAACCAATACGAGCAAGCAAAGTTAAACAACAATGAAATACTTCATAGTTCATACCGAAAGTAGAAGGAAGACGATGAAACACATGGAGGCACCCGATCCCCAAACGCCGAACGCTGAAAGCCTGGTTCTGGTTCTGGTTCGCACGCTGAAACAGTGAAACTCAGGGAGCTTAGGAATCGGAATCGAGTGCTGAAATTGTTCTGGTGTTGATTCGCAATGTCAGGGATCAGAACCGCAAGCTTAAGGTTTCTGATTCGCTGGCTTAGGGATTCGGTGAGCTTTAGGTTTCGAAGTCGGATGATCGCTGACGCTGAGTGATTCGCGAGATGAGGGAAAAATGCAGCGATGGGGATCAGGGTCGGGTACGATCTCGGGTCGGAGATGAAACACCCGACCCAAAAGCCCCAAAACGACGCTTAAAAAAATACCCGACTCGGCCAACTTGCGCGACCCGCTGGATTGGCTGAGTCAGGACCGGTTTTCATGAGTCAACCCGGTTTTGACCGGGTTGACTCGCTAACTGGTTTTTTCGTGAACCGGACCGGGCTGATGGCCAGCTGGTCCGGTCTGATTTTTTTTTTATTGGTGAAAATGTTCTCTTCCCTTGGCGCCAAAACTGATTCTAATAATGACATTAGACGCCAATGTAAGATTGGTTTCGCGCCACTTTGAATCCCTTTCAGATTCCATAATAAATTTCAACAGTTTCTTGAGGCCGCCATCATTTTCTTTCAGTCATCGTCTTCTTCCGCAGTTTTCTGCTTCTTCGTTTTCGATTTTCCCCCTCAGTGTTTCATTCTCATCATCGTTTCTCTAGTATCTGTATCATCCTATCTTTAACATTCGATTTTTTTGCTGAATGCTATTCTCTGTATCTGCATGATGGATTTCTTGCGCGAGTCGATCAAGAAGGTACGGTCACGATTCGATTTCGAGGTTCCTGAACCGGCAGTTCGCCTAGCCCTAACGGAGTGTCGGTTCGACGAGGACGCTGCGGTAGAGTTTCTCAACAACAATCCCGGGTTTCTGGCCCGGCCCGTCACGGTGGTTCGGGCTGTCACTAGCACTGGCTCGAGGGTTTTGGCACCGACGCCGGTAAAGCAAGAGGGGTTTGACGACTCGCAAATGTCCGATGAAATTAGTCTGAAGAGCAATGTGAAAGAGGAACCCGTTGATTTGGCGATTGAGGATCGAAGCCCAGCGAATGCGAAAAATGGTTCCGATAATTCTCATGAGGTGGCACAACCGATCGAGGAGTTGAATGTGAGGAAGGAATCGGAGGAAGATGATGTTTCTAAGTCATTGCCGTCCCAAACCCAGACGCAAGAGTCTACTGATAATCGGAAATCTTCATGGGAAGCTGGATATGAAGAGTTCCTTAAGGCTTCAAATACAAAAGTTATTTCAAAGGAAGAATATCTTAAGTCCACTGTGGAACAACAGCAATCAGTTCAGGCTTCTGTGAATAAGATCTCGGAGAAGAAACAGGTGACTACTCCTGATAGCGATGAAGTAAAAATCGTCAATGAAGTTGGTTTCTTTCAATGTTTTCAGAAATCTTCCCAGGTTAAAAAGAAAAACGTTGAACTTGAACTTCCTAGACCTCCAAACGTGGAGGATGGGGAATTTCCAGAATATCCAGACTGGTTTTTAGCGGGAAGGACAATAATCACTGCACTTTCAACTACTAAAGGGAGGAAATTAGTGGACAATGAGATTGTACATTTCGATTTTCGGTCTGCATTTGCCAAACGCGACTCGAAATGGATTCTTCGCATTTCAACCAAGCGTTCTGGAGAGGTTGGTCTATTTTTTTAATTTTTTGACTAATCTATTTTGTTCTTTCCTTTGAATTTGATTAGCTTTTAATTATAATTATTGTTTTATTATAAATAGTGGTGATGGTGATTTTTCTACATACGGAATAAAACGAAGACATAAGAATTGACAGTGTTGAGTTTGTGATTCAACTTAGGTTGGACGGGTTAATATGGAATGGGCTAATGAGGTTGTCCCACTTGTTCGTTCTGCAAAGGTCAAGATTATAGGCCGATGCGTAGCTGCACCACCTGTCTTAACAATGATGCAAGATGTCATGTTGTGTGTAAGGTAAATTTCTGACTCTTCTACGGCTTATAGAAGAATTCCTTAATCCACTGTACAAGTTACTTATAAAATAATTATTTATCAATTTTACCCTTCAATTAATATTTAAATGTAACTTCTTATTTTTCTTTTTCCCTTAAAACCTCATTTAACACCAGTAAAGTTGGAATTTTTTTTTAATTTAAGACAGGTCTAATGAGTCAACTACTATCTCTTGATTATGGAGAATTAGTTGAAATAATTTATATTGTGGACTAAAGGGAGTACTTGGTAATCTCTTAGCCAGTAGAAGTTTTCTAGTTCCATTTGGCTATTTCAGCATGAATTGTTTTTACTTTTTAGCACAAATTTAAAATCATTTGTAATAATTTGAACATGTAACTAGATTTGAGACAAAATACACACAATGACACAATAAGATTTATAAAATTTAGATGCATATTTTGAGTACTGTTGTACTATCTAACAACTGCTGAAAAGGGGAAAAAACTTTGTAGTCATTTTTGTGATTCCATCTTGATAAAAATTTAATTGATGACTTCTGCAGCTTTTACATCCACCACAGCGTATTCACTTCAGAAGTCAATACTTCATGGAGGCTTGATGGCTCTACTTACATTGATCCTGCTGTTTATCCTCTTCCCACATTGTTCAAATTGATAGAAATGAAGCCATATCAGAATGTAATAAACCTTCTCTACATATTCATGTTTCTTTTTTGTTCCCCCTGTGATGGATTGTTAATGTGTTTTTATAATGTTAAATCAGGCTGCTTTTACGCCAGAGGAACTTAATTCTAGGAAACGTTTGTTCAGTATCACGGTATGTATAATTATTAACTGTAACCCTCTCATTTGATTTGATATTTTCATAAATTGTTTTAATGTTTGAATATGGTCAAGCTTGTGATTCTCTAAGTCATTTACTGAAGTATCATTGTGGTCAACGTATGTATGAATTATCATGCTTGCTTGCATTTAGGGTATAACAAAGCAATGAAGTTTGATAAAATTTTCTACGTAGTCTTTCCTTTATGCATTTTTATTGAATACACTTCTTGTCCAACATTTGTGTGTATCCTATCACTGGTTTTTAAGTTCTCCAACATGTCAAGTTATCTTAGCTTAAGATACAAGACACCCATTCTATAAGCAATGTCTGATTACAAGAAGCCTGATAATGTGATGCTGAAGGGTAATAAAGATGAAGCTGCGTCAGATTTGCCTGTCTTGAAACGGAGAAAGGGTTGTTCTTCTGATCAAGATGATGAACAGGCTGTGTCACAGTCATCTTTGGATAAGCTTGTTGGAGCAGCTGAAGTCTACAACTTGGAGGTATGGAACTTTGAATTGGTAGGCTAATCAACTATCATTTCATATTCTGACTGATCGCTCTTTCTTGCTTTATCACCAACCTTCGTGTAATTCATGTTTGTAGGAGATGGAAGGGCCATGCACACTGATGTGTGTTCTAAAGCCTTACCAGAAACAAGCGCTGTATTGGATGTCAGAACTAGAAAAAGGAACTAATGCTCAGAACGCTGAAAATACTGTTCATCCTTGCTGGGCAGCCTATTGTATAAATGATGAGTAAGTAGAGAATAATAAGATATTGAGGGAGATGAGAGAATAGAAAAATGGGAAATCAAATATTCTTGTTTGCTGTGTTTGGTCAATTATACATGTGCAACTTGACCTCTAATGCTTTCTTACAGGAGGGTTCCCACTATTTATGTAAACAACTTCACTGGGGAAGCAACAACAAAGCTTCCACCTGCATTTCGATTGCCAAGAGGAGGGGTGAGATTGTCTTGCCTTTAAATACACTACAATTTACATTCATTTATAACAATTTATCTGACTGCAAAATTGTTGCTCTGTAGATTCTTGCAGATGCTATGGGACTTGGGAAGACTGTCATGACTATTGCACTAATCCTTGCAAGACAAGGGAGAGGGGATAATGTTGGTCTTTCAAAGAAGAGGAACCAAGTTTCTCATACTGACCCCACATTCAGAGTCGATGGCGGCACTCTTGTTGTCTGTCCCATGGCATTGCTAGGTCAATGGAAGGTAAGTTTTCATTGTGTTTTAATATTAAATAAGAATGTGTCAAACGTCAAAACCATTGGTGTTGTACTACAGAATTTTCAAGTTTCAATTATACTGGATTCTCCATTTGTATCTTTCTCCCAATCCTGGAAGGGTGACATTTTATTTTCTGATAAGATAGCTTACCAAGAGTCTCATTGAATTCCACAGGACGAGCTTGAAAGCCATTCCAAGCCAGGAAGCTTATCCATTTTTGTTCACTACGGTGGGGATAGAACCAATGATCTTCGGGTGATCTCAGGGCATGATGTTGTTTTAACAACTTATCGTGTCCTTGGAGATGCATATAAAACTGTAAATATGATTTTGCTTTATCCTTATTTCAATTTCTATCATTTGCATAGAAAAGTTTCCTCATAAATGGCTTTTGATACAGTATAAAGAGAACAGCATCTACCATAAGGTCAACTGGCATAGGGTGGTCCTAGACGAAGCTCACTCCATTAAAGCCTATAAATCACATGCTGCACTAGCTGCTTTTACACTGACCTCACACTGCCGTTGGTGTCTTACTGGAACCCCTCTACAGGTTCACCTTGTTTGTTATGTTATACGTATTATGTATGCTAGCACATCATAATTGCAACAGTTTAGTGCTTTGTGCAATCATTAATTAATCATCATGAAGAGGTTCTGTTTTACTTGGCAAAATAGTCCACCTCGATATGCCTTACTTATGCAAGTACATGTTATGTATTTCAGAATAGCTTGGAAGACCTATTCAGCCTCTTGTGCTTCTTGCATGTTGAACCATGGGGCAATTTTGCATGGTATGATGAGATGTTATTGCTAAATTGTAGCATTACATTAAAGAAAACTGTAGCGTATGTAGCTTGTACTCTATTTTGTCTCTTTTTTTTTTGATAAAAAGTTATTTTGTATCTCTGTAGGTTTAATAAATTGGTTCAACGACCTTATGAGAATGGTGATCCTCGAGGCTTGAAATTAGTCAAGGCCATTTTGAAGCCGTTGATGTTAAGAAGAACAAAGGAAACAAAGGATAAGTGCGGAAGGTGATCATTCTCACTTAAAATAAACTGGGCGTTTCTCCTCTGCAACAAGTTTAAATTTTTTATCATGTTGATGTTCAATATGTGGTGGTATCCAGGCCCATACTTGTTCTTCCACCGATTGACATTCAATTGATTGAGTGTGAACAGTCAGCAGCTGAAGCTGAATTGTACAACGCTCTCTTTAGGAAATCTAAAGTAAGTTTTCCATCACTATCCCTGATATCTTTTTTTTCCACTTTCGTTTTTCTCATAATGTGATGAAAATAAACCTGGAATCAGAACCAAAATTTTAAATTAGACCCGCCTTAAAATTTCCCATGCCATATGAACAGCATCAATTCGACCAGTATGTTGGACAAGGAAAAGTTCTCAGCAACTATGCTAACATTCTTGAGTTATTATTGCGGCTGAGACAATGTTGTAACCATCCGTTTCTGATCACAAGGTACGTAACTATTGCTCAAAGAAGGTCTTGGTGCAACATAAGGTGTCATGTTGTGTCTGATAGATGTATAATGTCATAATTCTGTTTTTCTCTTTATGATGAAAACTGGCTTTAAATATGCAGCCGAAGTGACTCAAAGAAACCTGTGGACTTTGACATACTCGCGAAAAGACTACTCGAGTTCAATGCTAATTCTACGAGTCAGTGTGCATATGTTACAGAGGCCATAGAGGCTCTTCGCAAGGGTGAAAAACTAGAATGCCCAATATGCTTAGAATCTGCAGATGATCCTGTGCTCACTCCATGTGCACACAGAATGTGTAGGGAGTGCTTGCTTTCTAGCTGGAGTACCCAAATCAGTGGTCCTTGCCCTCTCTGCCGTCATAAGATAAACATAACCGATCTAATCAATTGTCCATTTCAGAATCAGTTTGTGGTTTCTGATGTTGAGAAGGACTGGAAGGAGTCTACCAAGGTTTCAAAGCTTCTGGAAACCTTGGAGCACATTGAGAGATATCGCCCCGCTGAAAAAAGCATTGTGTTCAGCCAGTGGACGACCTTTTTGGACCTCCTGGAGATTGCTTTGAAGAAGAAAGGAATTGGGTATTTTAGATTTGATGGGAAACTGCAACAGAAGAATAGGGAAAGAGTTTTGAAGGAGTTTAATGAATCCAGAGGGGAAAGGGTAAAAAGAACATAAAATGAAATCCAAACCCTTCTCATTCTTTCTAATTGTAATGATAGGTACTGGATTTTTTTTAATAAAACCCAATTTTCAGGTTTTGTTGATGTCACTTAAAGCTGGTGGTGTAGGCTTGAACTTAACTGCAGCCTCGAATGTTTTCATGATGGTAAGTTTAATGTTTGTTCAACAACCTGTGGAGCTTCGTTTGACTCATCTTGTTAATGTTTTCGGTTCATGAATATCTAGGATCCATGGTGGAATCCTGCGGTTGAAGAGCAAGCAATTATGAGAATCCATCGTATAGGACAAAAGCGAACAGTTCAGGTTAGAAGATTCATTGTCAAGGTGAGCTAAATGTTACTTTTATCTGACAATGTCAATCCAACATGTGTACAACTGGAATAGAATTTTCTAATTTGGCTCTATGGAGGTTTCTTGAATTGACCAGAAAGTTCTATTACTGTGACTTATTTCTCCCTCATCTAGTCTAAAAAAGTGCCATAGTCATTCATGCTTAGATTAACAATGATTTAGAATATCATTTAAAGTTCTTGAACCTGCTATCACTTAATTTGGATTTGGATTTGGTCTCTAATTCTCCTGTTTTGTAGGATCATACTGGCCAAGTTTTTTCTTTTGCATTATATATATATATATATATGAGAGAGAGAATTACTAAGGTTCCAAGAAAGGGATTTAATTACTAAAAAGTTTCAATGACAAGTGAGCAGTATAAACCTGTTGTCATTTCCTATACTAGAATTGTCATTGCATCTCAATGGTTAATAGGACTTTTGGGAGATTAAATCCCTTCTTTGGGACCTTTTAGTAATTTCCCCAATCCTTACATCTTGTTGGTTCAGTTGCACAGAAACATTTTAATTTTTTTTCTCCGGTGTCTGATTTGCCATTGACTGAACTAACTGGATTGACAATGATGGATCATATTGGTCAAGTTTTTCTTTACAGTTAGTCAGACATCGTCCTTTTATCATTCCCTTTTATACAATTGATTCCTTCCTAGTTTTTGGTTGGTTCAGTTGTCTGGAAACATAACCTTTTTCTTCTGTCTTAGTTCTGATTGAATGAACTAACCGGAAAATTTGCATTGTTGAAACTAAACAATAGGATACGGTGGAAGAGGGGTTGCAACAAGTGCAGGCCAAGAAGCAGAAGATGATATCTGGAGCCCTCACAGAGGATGAGGTTCGGTCAGGTAGGCTTGAAGACCTCATGATGCTGTTCAGTTGAAAGACTTGGATGAAATCTTAAATTATAACCAAGACTTAGGAAAGAGAAGACGGTAGAAATCTCTGGTTTTGTTAGAAAACATTGTGTTATGATATTTAAGTCTCTTGAAACACATTTTTGTACATATAGAGGCAGGTTTTGATCATTGTGGAGGAGGCTTTAGTTTTTATTTGTAAGTAAGCCCCCGGGTTGTCATTTGTAAATCCTTAGGCTTTAGAAGTATCTATTTTGAGAATCATTATTCTGAGTTTCAAGTGCATTATCTTTTATGTTGCAGTTATTATTACACTTATGTTAAGGGTAAATTACTGATATCATTATGTAGCACTCATTCTTCATTCCTATGTGGTTTGAACATTTTCATTTAGTCGACTTCTGATGTAAAAAATTAAATGTTTTGGATTGTTATTTGTAATTTTTTTCATTGGGAGTCATTAGAAATTTAAAATCAAGGACAAGTAGAATTCTGTTTCATTTGATTTAGAATCATGTTTCACCGGGATTAAAAAGGATTTTTCTTTTGGGAGAATATAATATTAATATCCAATGAGATCGTTTGGGGCTCGTTTTAAAAATAATGGTTTTAATAAAATGGAATTGAGGGATACATTTGCTCGTAAGGTGGGAATATGGGCTAAGTATGTACGGGGCCAGCTGATTCATTTTTCAAACGGGCTTGGCATGTTTTCCACTAGGTTATTAAATCTGGATTGGTCGGGTTGGGATATTGGGTCAAGGGTCAGTGGTTTAGATCAGAGTCAAACTGGAGTTAAATCGGGGCCAAACCGGTAAGAAATTGAACATGTTAGGTTTACCAATATGAAATTTAAAAAAAAAAATAAAAAAATTGACTTTTGGAAAAAAGAAATAAATAAATAAATCCTGAATCGGATCGGTTTCCCGACCGGTTCGTCGGTTACCGGTCTAATCCGGGTTTAATAACAATGGTTTCCCAACTCTATAATTGTATAAAAAAAATCTATAAGTAATTAGTGCTCCTTAATTGCATGTAGCTTACCAATTGACGATGATTCTAATGGGAGGTGTTTTGCATGCTTAAACATAAGGTTTCACATTTGAGTCTATCGAGTCTGAATGTAGAAAATGCTTTTGCAAAACTACTTTCTATATTAGATCTAATAATACTCAAATCTTATTCAGTTAGGATAACTATGCAGTTTTGAATGCAAGGAACTCAACAACCAATCATTGAATCAAACTTCACTTATTGCGCCATTTAGTTAGATACAACAAGGAAATCCTTTTTTTTTTTATACATTAATTTTTGGAAGGGGGCCGGGCTCGCCCACGATCCAAGGGCAGGGCGGAGTCTCCATTCCTCCTAGGTCATACCAATGTTGGGCAGGGCGAGCCGTCAATTACTCTCAGGCGTTTACCTAGGCACCCTGAAGCTAGGATGCCTTTTGTGAGAATGTCCGACCCCTTTGCCAGCTGAACCCAAGAACGAGGGGTTACAACAAGGAAATCCTAAAGAAACATGAATGGCTTGTGAAATTATGCTACTAAATCCAAAAAAATTTGACACACTCAACAAGAGAAACTTGAGCCTAATACATCAAACAAATTATAGAATACACACCAAACCAGCGGCATCAGTTTGAATGTGTATGGCAATGATGAGCTCCATAGTATTCATCATTGAAATGAGATTTACATTGTTTAAATACGGTCACAACAACCCAAATTTAAAAATAGTAATTAATGATTTTTAAATTAAAAATTTATTTCTTTTAAAACATGATAGTTAAAATATTATCTTTATTTTGGATTCTCCACACATCAAAATAATTTTTTATAACTCACTTTTATTTTGCCCATCATCGTCCGGCGGATTTGAAGGTGGTTTTACTTTTGAGTTTTGAGAGAAGATCGTGGAGACTGGAAAGTAGGTGAGCTGCATACGTAGGGTTGAGCGGGAAGAATTTTTGCCCCATAGAGCTCAGTTGGAAACAATTTTTTTGTCATAGATGACTCAACAATGACAAGGATAATAATATAAAAAAAACAAAAGATAAGATACTGCGTTATAAGTGACTCAAAAGTTCAGAGACTGTGTCATAAATGAGTTAAAAATTTAAAGACTGAGTTATACCGAGTCATAATTAAAAGATTGAGTTATAAGTGAGTTAAAAATTAAAAAAATAAAAGATTAATTTTCTAAAAAAAAATTCATATGATTCATCTAAATTAAATCTAAAACGCAACGGTATGAGCGCTTAGAACTTGTTATTTTGATTAATGCTTGAACTCTCCCCAAAGCAGCCAGCATCCTTGCTTTGTGGTATGGCTTGGCCCACAGATACTAAATAATTCAAAAGAAGCAATAAAAATAGAGCCTCTTTGGGAACTCATTTCCTCTCTAAAAAAGCTCATTAAATATGTAAAAGCTCATTTGCATTTAAAACAAGTGTTTGGCAAGTCATTGAGGAGTAATGGGCTTTACATGTAGAAGCTCTTTTTTTCACAAACTCAAACTTGTAGCTTTTTGAAAGAGCTTCTCATCAATTCTCATTAAGTGGGACCTATAGAATTGGTATTTTTACTTTGTTAGAAAGTTTACATGGGACACATATTTTGATCTAATATATAAAGTAATATTTCAATTAATTATTAAAATAAATACACTAAATTATAATTTAATCAAAATTATAGAATTGAAATATATCACATTCTGATCCAATTCATGTATCACAGATTGAAATATATATTTATCTTTTTTTAATTAAGTGTTTTAATGTATTTTTCTTCTTTTTCAATAATTATTAAACTTTTTTCATTTTTAAAAATTTTATTTACATTTTTTAATATCAATTATAACAATATGTACACAAACAATATATATGTAGTATTCAACAATGTTCATGCCCTTTTCAGTCATTTTTCATCCAAATGGGCTTTTCAAAAGCTAATCCAAACATGTTTTACTTTGAAAAAAGTCACTTCTCCCACCGCCAATCCAAACACAAATCATATTTACAATCTAACTTTTTTTCAAACGGACTTCTATAAAAACTCCATTAAAAAAAAATCACTTTTTCACCGGATTTTCAAACAGACACATAGTCGTCCAAGGAATGAATAAAGTGTTATCACTTTTGAAAAGTTTTGTACTAAAAAGCGTGTGGCATTCGATAGCCGCTTTTGGACAAAAATAGTTAGACTTAACAATGAGTTCTCCAATCCAATAAGTTTGATCACCCCATCTTCTTCCATTCTTATCTTTGTTGTCTCCTTTGGAAATGGATTGATGCTGAGTCTCAATTCTAATCTCATACCCTATCAAGTAACTAAATATTTGGGCCCCATGCTATACTTTATATGTATATGTCCCTATCAGCAATTTATTATGAAACCAATTTTGATAGGATGAATTCATTAGAGAATAGAGGTAGGTTGCAAAATTTCTTTACTAGTTTAGTTGAGTTCAAAGATAAAAAAAGAGTATTCTAGTCATTTCATGCAACAAAGTCCCTAATAACAACAATACTAGGACATTCTAGCTACCTTCTTGCATTCATCAATTTAACATGGAAAATTTAAACATTTGGTTCTTAAAGTTTTAATTTGGTTATAACTCAATTCATGAACTTCAACTCATTTTAACCCAATCTTTTTATTGTTAGCCATTTAAAATGTTGGTTCCTACATTTTTTAGGAAAAAAAATTATAAGAAAAAAATTTAGAAACTAAATTACAATTGAGGCAAAAATAAGGGATTAAATAATTAATTTTTTCTTTTTTTGTAATAAATACTAGAATCACTATCTCAATAGAGACATTACATCAAACCTCATAAAGGAATCCTGACCTTAATCAACATCCGCTTCTTGGATATAAAAGGAGGAGGTTGATCAAGGAGGAAAAAATCTCATCTATGCTATGAGAGTATTTAGCTAAATGATCAATAATAGTTATGATCTCTCTGTATTTGTGAGTGACCACAACTTGCCGATCTCCATGAAGAAGCATCTTAATATCATCCACAATGTTCTTGAAAGGATGATCTCCATTGCATTCTGTTAACATATAATTAATAGCCTCTACGCAATCAATGAACAAACTAATCTTCCTATACCCTTTAGACCAACACAATTGTAAGCCTTAAATACAACCAAGTATTTTTGCAAAAACCAGAGGAACATTTACTAGTTTGTAGCTGAAGTGTCATTCTGGTCCCGAAGGTAACCTCTGCACCTGCTCCTTCCATCCTCTAAGACTGAGCCATCGACTGCTAATTTGATAAAGTTCTCTTCTAGTTGATTTTGACTAGTATGAGAAAGACTAATCCTCTTCTCTGTAGCACTTGTTTTGAGAATGTCCTTGTCTGGATATACTCTAAAGAACTATGATGTGCATTCGGTCTCACATTAGTCACCTTACTATCAAAAAGCTTGTTAAAACGTGAGGCCCATGCATCCCAACAAAGATACCTTAATGGGGTTTGCCACAAGACCTTCTTCATATAGTCCTTGCCAATCTCATGAGTCAGATTCCATTTGATCCAATCCACACCCTATAAAAAAGAGAACATATTACATTTTTCCTATTTGACCACTGATATCCAGCACTCCCTAACATTCAAGCAGTCTCGCAACATATGCATAAAGTCTCCTTCCATCTCGCATTCAAAAGGGCAAGCAGTAGATGTTTCCAGTCCTCTTTGCATCCTCAACTTTGATGTATGAGTTCTTCCATAAGCATCTAACCAAATGGAGGCTTTAATCTTCTCTAGAACAAACCATCTCCATAGGATTTTCCATATGTTATTCGCAACCCGTCAAGTACGTGAAAAAATAAAATGATATGCCGATTTTATAGAGAAACAACCATTAGTAGATGATTTTTGGTATATTTTGTCCTCTCCTCTCTTCTCACATGGGGGTGCACACAAACAATTCATTCAAATACATGGAGAGGAAATCGGTACTCTATCTTCCTTCTATTCCACTCACCCCGTTCCAAAACATACTTAGCCACACCCTCATTCCGATCATGGAGATGTTCATATCCTTGAATCATATCAATGAGAGGCATGTATATTTTAGACTAATTGTCAATCTAGAAAGATGAAGATAAACCATTTCCAATTTTTTTCTCAATACTATTCTAGAACTTTCCCCAAACAATTTTGATTCCTCTCCAAATTAGAGAAGAGCTCCTTTGCCTTTTAACATCTGGTATCTTATTATCACTACAGTTATATTTAGGCCGAAGCAATTTCACCCACAAAGCCTCTCTATTACATGTAAGCCCCCAACAAAGTTTCATGGTAAATGCTTTATTATGTTTCTGTAAATTCCTAATTCCTAGCCTTCCTACATTCTTTTCTTGTAGAACCTGATCCATGAGACTAAGTGTAACTTTCGGCTGTCTTCAATATCCCCATGGGAAACCTCTACTGATTTATTCCAATTCCTTGACTAATAGTATATTATATAACACAGTTAGTCATGAAAAGTGTGGCTCACTGTAAGCTATAAATAAGATATGAAAAAAACAATCTTCTTTTTTTTTTAATTTAGAAGCATGCATACACAAACAATTGAATGAAATAATTTAATTATAACAAAGATTTTAGTTGTAACCTAGGTTTCATGCCACCAATCTTTCTATATTTATAACCTACAATTTGTAACTCATCTCTCATATTCACAATTGAACTATGTTCAATTGCATAAAGACATTTTCATCCATTTTTTTTTTGGTAAATGCTATTTTCATCCATTTATTTGCTCTTTTCTCAAACCTTAATCATCCTTTTTTTTTTTTTGTAATTTCAAGAATATATGGTCCCTTGAATGAAACAAATTTCCTTCCATGATCTTGATATCTCATTTTCCCATTTTCCTTTAATTAAAAGAGGACTGAGATTATGGTTAAGGTCAAAGTGGTCAGACCTGGACTGGACTGGAAACCGGCCGGTAAACCGGTCCGGTCCTGTGACTCGGTCTAGGTCATCTTTTTAATTTTTTTAAAATCGATTTTTTTAATTTTTTATTTAGAATTTCATATTAATAAGCCTAAAATCTTTAATTTCTCATCGGTTTTCCCTCGGGTCAGCTCCGATTTGACTCCGATCTGATCCACTAACCCTTGACCTAATACCTCGACCGGTTTAATAACTGATTCGAGTTTAATTACGTTAAGGTACATCTCTTATCATATTGTTGTAGAAGCTATAAACAACATACTAAAAAAACCTATATCCCAAATGAGATAATATTGAGATAAGGGGGGTGTTTGGACTAAGTTATTTTAAATAATTTTGTGTTATATGAGATAAATATATGAAAGTAATTTTATTTAATAAAAAATAAAAATATTCTTGACGGTTTTTCCAAGTACATGGGTCCTCCCCTAAGACCAAAGGGTGAGGTGGTTTATCCAACTTGTGGCGGTTGAAACATGAAAATGTTTGTTAGAAGCAAAAACCATCAGCAAATGGACAACTTGAGGTTGGCCATCAGATTTTGACGCAACGTGGCTGCGACAGTGACCCAACAAAACATTATTTAACATCATGATATATATTTTTTTATCTTTATTATAAGGTATCAATAAATATCTTTTTTATAAGGTATTTATAAATTTTCAAGATACATTTAATTTATCTTTCCTTATTTGCTCATATTTAATAAGAGTAGTAGAAAAATAATAATTTATATGATATATTAGTTTATGGTAGTTAGTAAAGATAATATTAAAAATCACTTCAATTTTAGGATAACTATAATGCTTTTAACTAATTTTATTGGTTTATAAGAATTGGTAGTTGGTGCATTATAATAAGAACCAGAGAGAGTAAATCCAAATCCAATAACATTAATTATAATTTTTTTAAAAAAAAAACTCTTCTAATAATTTGACCATTAAAACCACGATAGAGATAACCTGCAATACGGGAGAGACACGTGTCATGATAAGCATTGGTCAGCAAATGGACCACGTAGCCGACCCAAGAGCCGTCGGATGCAGGAGGAATCTGACCGTTGAATGAGTTATAGTCCAATCCAATTGGTTAGGTTTTTGTGATAATGGTGAAGACGAACGTGGGGATGATGCCGACGTTATCTTTTAACTCGTTTGGATTAGCTTATAGAAGTTTCATAAGTGTTTATAAATCGTGATTTACGGTTTACGAGGTTACTTTTATGATCTACAAGGTAAATATGTCGAAAAAATTTATCTCGATTTATGTAAATCGGGCTTATAAAATAAACCCGATTATCCATTAAATTTTCAAACATGCCTATGAAGAGCTCACAATCACAAGATTGACGGTCAAAGGGCCGGTGGTTTTGCTGATTTCAATCACTTGTTTGAAACATTAACCTTAGCTTCATCCTAAAAGACAACCAACTATTATTATTATTATTATTATTACTACTATTCTTCTTATTATTGGTATTATTATTATTAGCTATTCCTGACTTTTGACTGATGATGATATCTGATTTTTTAAATTTTTTTTATTAATTTAAGAAAACCATTGTAATCCGGGGTGCTATAATCAGTTTGATCTTCATTTAAACTTATTAGCAGCTCTGTTTGAACCAGAAAACTATTCTCATGGTTGAGTTGGATTGAACAGGAGTTGGACTGCCATTGAGTCACAACTCAAAATTAGATTGGAATCTGGAAGACTGGAACAAATTTTAAAAATTAGAATGAGTTTGGGCCTAGAAAAAGGCTGAAAAAAATAAAAAAACATATAAAAAAATTAATCCTTTAAAAAAATTCAATATAATTTAAGACCATTTATAGTCATATAACGTTATTTCATTGAAGATTTCATATATTGTAATGTTTATATGTGTGTATATGTATAAAAGTATTCTTATTAAATTTTTAATTAATTATTACATCATCATTTCAATAAATCATAAAAATCCACATCCACTTAACTTTATTACCCTGTATTTCAATATTAATTTGTGATCAACTAAATTATTCTCTCCGGTTATAACTTTATTACAGTTATGTTATTTTCCAGTACCAGTATCACGTAGAGGAAATGTTGGCCAAATATATATATATATATATATATATATATATATATATATATATATATATACACGTAGAGGAAATGTCCAGATTTTTATTGCATTTTTCTTTTTTGGTAGCCTTTCTCTAAATTCATTTATAAGTTTAAAATAACATATTGTTATATATAGACTTATACTTTCATATCACGCAATGTGAGATTTTCTTTTTTAACACACTCACATATATTTATATATTTAAGTCCCGACGGTACCCAGCAAATGACCTAATTATCTACCAGTGCCGAGCAAATAGACCTACATGTGCCAAGCAAATAGTAATACTATTGCTAAAATACCTATCCTGATTAATCTGATAAATTTGAGAATCTTCTAGATGAGAGGAGAACGTGTACTGCATTATTATTCTTAGACAATTTATATTCACTTTTTTTTTGCCGCCAATTTAGATTTACAATAACAATCCTATAATTTCATATCAAAATAATAAAGTCCCCTCAAAATAATCATTTTTTAGACAATGTAATACTTTTATAAATCCAAAATTTTATTTATCATATTTCTCTAAAGATATCCATCTATATTAATGGAAATAGTACAATACAACTAAAGAAACTAATTTAAATGAGACCAGCCCGGTCAATTAATATTAATAAATATTAATATACACGATAACGTATATATAAATTTACAGTATTTTTAAGTTTTAATAATAATACACTGAAATATTTGAATTGTTTTTTTTAAAAAATATATTTTAAACTTTAAAATCTTGTTGACAAAATCATGAGATTAATAAGAATAATAAATACAATTAATAAAATATTTTATTGTTAAATTACTTATTTAAGATTTTAAAGTTTAAATAGTATTTTTTAAAAAAATTTTCAACATTTGGATAGAACTAAATTAGTGGAACGTTGAGAAAAAATAATTATTCATCATTGAATCTGGTAAAAAATAATTATTTATTACAGAAAAAAATTTTCTTTGAGACATAGTTCTGACACGCGCATGTGCACGTCGCTCTCACACTCACACATGTGAGTCTACTTCTCACACTTATATACCTCACCGAACGCATTTTATTTTTTATATCTCAAAACAGAATCTCTTTCTTCTTTCAATTTTCCCTTTTCGCCGTCGTCTCTGAATCTCTGTTTACTCTTCAGATCCGTTTTTCGTGAGCCGATCCGACCCGTTCCTGGAGGACCTAAAGGATTATCTTCTCTTCTATTCTGTTAATCTGATCGATTGATACTCGCCAGGATGGCAGATGCTCAGATTAGTAAACTTAGCGACGGAAGCCGGCGACAGCCGAGCCGGTTGCAGCGGCGTGCACCATCATCTTTGTTGGTAAAGCGGTCGTGCGAGTGGAACGTTGCAATTCCACTTTTGTCGCCGACGATGGAGGAAGTACCACCGGTGGTGACTTCGACGGAAGGAGCGCCACCGCATGAGCATCCGAAGCAACAGAAAAGGCTTCCTAGTGCGGAGCCGGAGAATGTGATTTTCCAGAAGTGGCAGCATCCGGCAGCGCCATTCTGCTACGATACGCCGCCGTCTACGGTGGTGACTCCGTTTGTTCCGGTGGAGTTGTGAAGAAGGAGCACGAGGGAGGATGATCGGACGGTTGAGAATAAATCAGGAGAAGATCTGACGGTGTATGTTTGGTGGAAAAGCTTTTTCTGATTTTGCTTACGTAGGATATAAATATGAATATGATTTTACTAGAAATGTGTATACATGATTAGTCCATAGAAGTTTAACCTTTGAACAAGAAACTTTTCAACTTCTCTTTTTGACTTTTCTAGATGATTGATGATGGATTTACGAATAACTTTTTCAATCTTTCTTTTTTTTTTTTTAACTACAAAAGTTAAAAAGTTATCACAAATATAAACTCAATGTTTTACACTATTTTTTTTCTCGACCTTACGCTGCACTCAGATTTAGATCTAATTTTTTGAGTTCAAATCTCGTCTCGTGAAATGATGTTAAATATATAGCTGGTCTCCAACAAGCAGGGATTAGTTGTTTCACATAAAATTTTAGCAAAAGTTTTTCTTTTGGGTAAAAAATTTTTTAGCAAAAGTTAACAACACTAAAGTTTAGTATAATGTATGATTGTTAAGTATTTACAATACCTTGCATTAATTGTCGGCAGAAAAATGAAAAAGAATGAAGTATTTGCAAGTTTATTGAGTACTCTTGATCTTGGGGTCATATGATTTTTTTTAGACCAATTATACTTTTGATTAATTAAATTAATCGTAGAAAAGAGATGAGTAAATAAATTAGTTTTTTTAAATTCGTTCTTATTAGGCCAGCTTGTGGCTCAATATGGCTGGACTTGTTGGGTATTGGTCGTCTCGAGTCTAACCACATGTTGCTTTTTCCACTTCGGGTGATCCTGAACCAATCTAAGCATGTAATACTATAATTAATGTTAAAAGATTATAATTTATGATATTAAATAAGATATATTCATATGAATGATATTTACAAAGTTGCCTATACTTTAACGAAGATGAGGATCACTAAATCTTCTATGTTGAATATATGCATCAAGATTTTATGGAATGAAGTTTCCCTTGAATTTAATTTATTTAAATTTTATGGTGTTTTGCCTTCCCTACGTAACAGAGAGGGGCAATGGTAAACTAGCTCTCAGGTATTGACAGTTTTAAGGTTAACGTGCTAAAATAATTTTTATTTTTATTTATTAAAAGTATAGTAGTAATTATAAATTATTTTTTTAGAGTAAAAGTAATTATGAATTTTTAAAATTGAGGTAAAATCGTTAAATTCAATTAATTTTTATATATTACAATAGGAAAAATAAAGTTTTTTTTGTCTTATAGTTTAAACTCATTTATAACTCACTCATTGAACTTTTGAATGATAAATGATGAATTGCACTTAAAAGAGGATGAGATTAGAAATATTTGAAGCACATCTATTGTCATGGATGCCACGGATGCCGAGCAAGGTTTATTAAAAATAAAAGCGGAAGGGGATGCAAGTTGGTGGGGACATGGACGCTTTTTTCTTTTTGAATTTATGTAAAATCCACTTAAACGATTTTTAATAGCATTTGAATCCACTTGCCTTTTTGGAACCCAAACAAATTTATTTCTCACATTAGAATTTCTTTTAATATAGCATGTGTGAGAAATGTGACCCAATTTATCACAATAATTGCATATAACATGATGATATAAAAATTTTAAAAATCTTTTCGCTCTTAATGAAAAAAATAAGTATAAAAAGTAATTAGGTATAAATCAACAACCAGTCATTTAAATAATGTATGCTGGAAAATATAAGAGCTTAGGGAAGAGAAGATGCAAACAATAATTTATCCTGATTTGATCCAATCCACGATGACCTACATCAAATCCCTAGGCTCCTCCTAAGATTTTCAATCCACTATCTTCTTGTTTAACCGAGCACAAGAAAAGCCTCTACAATCCCACAAGTTTAGCCGAGCATTTGTGAAGCTGTTTACATATCTCTCACTGAGATACTCCCCCTTACTCACCGTAAGGATAAAACTTTTACAATGAAGGATTACAATTTATCTTCTCTCTTAGAAATGAATAAGATGAATATTGAAGTACATTACAAATAGTCTCACTCTCTATTGTAAATTATATGATAACTGAGAAAACAGAGAGCAAATGAGATGACCGTCAGAATATTAGCATTTTGACAGTGTAGATGCAAGCTCTTATCTTTAACTATGAATGCTTTTCAGTTTATAGTTGATGTAGCTCAGATGACCGTTGGAGATGTTAAAGTATTCATTAGGCACGTTGGTCTTCCCATTGTGAGTTTGTCGCTTTATAGAAATATGACCGTTAGAGATTCTGACACAAATTGCTTTTTGACCGTTGAGCTCTAATCCATCTTTAATAACTTATAATCCTCATGTAAATTTAATTAGTGATGATTAGGAATGATTAGAAGCAATACAATTAAGGTTTAAATGAGTTTGCAAGATTATGGAGAAATCCGAGACGTTGATTTTCAAAGAGACAATTAACTTGCACTTGATCGAATTCTTGCTTACTTGAGTAAGTATCCATCAGTTGAGTGATCTTATAGCTTAACTCGAGTGCTTGATAGATCTCTGAGTTTTGGTAGTGAAGTATTGAAGAAATATATGAGTTGTTGAATTTAGCGAATCACTCAAGTACACAACACATTCACTAGAAGTGATTAAGACTCACTCAAGTGCAATAAGGATTCACTAGAAGTAATCTATCTAAAATGGTATATCACTCGAGTGTAAAGGCCATTCATTGGAAGTGATTTCTCAAAAACAGAAGATCACTCGAGTACAGAGCATTTCATTGGAAGTGATCTGAGATTCACTGGAAGTGCAGTGAGTGTTCACTGGAAGTGACATCCCAGTATTAATATTCACTCGAGTGCATTGAGGCTTTACTGGAAGTGATATGAGAAAACTAACATTCACTGAAAGTTCACTGCCCAACACTGGAAATGATTAGCATTTTACTACTAATCACTCGATTGAATATGATGATTACTCGAGTGGTCTGCTTTTTGACCCATATCACTCGAGTGATCTTAACTGATCACTCTAGTGATTTGACTTATCACTTGAGTGATCTGTGTTTAGATCATTGTAAGTCGTAATTTCACTTACAATCCATCTGTAGATACAAAGGTCAACTTTCAGATGTCATAACTCTTTGAATATAACTCAAAATTTAGAAAATAACCTATCCATGGAAAGCTCTTTAAGTCTAGTTTCATATGCCATTAGTTTTAGCTCTATTGGATTTGTTGTTTGAGAGATATATCCAAAATACTGAACATGTTCTAAAATAAAATGCTGATAATGAGTGTCATATTTCAAAATTTATATCTCTTTTATCTGAGCTCCATTTAGCTTGATCTTGGTTTCAAAATGACGAATTAGGAGTCTAGTTTTATATGCAATTAGTTTCAGCTCAATCGGAGTTGTGGTTTGGGATATATGACTGAATTACCGAACCTCACTCATACTGAACGAAGAACAGAGCTTAACAGAGTAGTTGGAACAGTGAATTCACTCGAGTTACTCATGTTCCACTCGAGTTAACAATGTTATCACTCGCAAAGCTTACTCAAATGATGTTCTTGTAGCTCGAGAGTGATGTTAATATAGCGTAATGTAGCTTAAAAAATCACTATTCATCGTGAAGCTTGAAATAACTTATTTTAACTCTGAATTTAAACGTTCCAACTTCCATTTGATCATATAAACTTCTAATATCAAATCTAAGAGCTTGAATATTGATATTTCAATTATATTTTGCAAGTTCTTCTTTCTTTAATATCTTCCTGGTTGGTCTCCAAAATCATTTGATAACTTCTTGCTTTCTTGACTAATGTCTTCAATCTCTTTCTTCTTCTTCCTCTTAAACAATCCAACTCAATAACTTCTTTCTTAATCTTCTTCTTGATCATTCTCCATAATTCAACTTGATATATTCTAATCTACATTAAATAGCAGTTAGTAAATTTAGCAGATAAATATATTATACAAAATTTTTGCTCTTAATATTTGACATTATCAAAACTAATTATATCTAACAATTTCAACTATGTTTATCCCCTCCCACCTATTCTCTCCATCGTCTCTATAAAGGATGGTACAGTGCACAAGACTCTCATTATCGTCTCTGTAGTTATTTTTTTAAAAAAAATTAAAGCAAAAAGTAGGTCCAACCTGCCATGATGGGCTTGGGTTGGCTAAATACAAACTAGATCAACATAAAATATCAACTTCTTACCAACTAGATTAACCTTTATTAATAGGTTATAAGTCAATTATTTACTAATTAGATCAACTTTTATCGGTGGACTACATATGTTATACTTATAACTATCTATTCTCCCCTATCAACAAAAAAAAGCTAAAATATCTCTCTTTTTCATTCAAACCAAAAATAAGAATCATCAAAATATCTTCATTCTCCTCGATCCGATTAACCAAACAGAGGGTTAAGGAATAAGCAAAGGGACTTTCTCAATTTTAAAGGCTTGGTATACTTTTTTTATTCGTTCTTTCTATATCTTTTCATACACTTTGTTGTGCTCCATACAATTTCTTATCTTGTCTCTTCACACTACAAAAAAATCTGGATTTAGTAGCGATTAAAAATGTGTATTTGTAACGGTTTCAACTGCTGCAAATAACATTGGTAGCGATTAAGTAAATCATTACAAAAACAACTGTTGCAAGCAATTTTGTAGCCATTAAATGTAACTATTACTTAGGAGAAAAAAATGCTACTAATACAATAGCGGTTACAACTAACCGCTACAATAGTCAGATGATGACTAAACCATTTTGTGACAATTTAGTAGTGGTTAAATAACCACTACAAATTTATACCAAATATTAGTAGCGGTTATTCTATAATCGCTACCAATTTCAAAATGCGGATATTTAAGAATGGCGCCCAAAAATTTGTAGCGGTTCAGCAACCACTACTAATATTTGGTTATGGAGGGAATTGAAAATTTTTGAATCTATTTGGTAGCGGTTATATAACCGTTACTAATGTAACCACTACTAAATAAAATTCTAAAAGAGGGGCCAAACAATTTAAACAATTTTCCAATTTCATCGTTAACATTATAGTGGTGTAAATAACCGCTACAAATTGTCATGAAAAATTAAAAAAATTATCCAATAATATAATTTAATTGTTAGAGTATCATTTTATCATGGTCATTAGTTATATAACTAAATTAAATGTAGTTATTATTTAAAAAAATTAATTAAACTGAATTACTGGGTAAAGAAAAAGATTAAATTGACTTACATAAATATAAAATTTATATGCATAATAATGAGAAAGTGTAGGTAATGTTATGAATTTGTAGGTAATATGTATTTATTTTATTATCGCCATAGATGTGGATCGTTTTGTAAGGAACATTTTTGAGGAATAGTCCCTTAAAGTGCAGAAAAAAAATTAGTATGAATATTATAAGAAGGAAAAAAGAGATGAAAGAATTGATAAAAAAATTACCATGTATGATGATCACATTACTTAGATCTTGAGCTCTTGGAAAAAAAATTCCTGGATGTGAAAAAACGAGAGAGAAGAAGAGAGTAAAGAAATGGAGATGTGTATGAAAAGAGTTGGTATGGAGGTATTTATAGGGATATGCGTGACTCTTGTAGCGGTTAATATTACGGTATTTGTAGTGGTTAATATGTCATGTTTGTAGCGGTTATTATTTGTAGCAGGTTTTATTTTATTTTGTAGACGTTATGTAACCGCGACAACAGTGATTCAATTTTTTTTATATAATACATATAAAAATTTAGAAAAACAAAATCATAGTTCCACTTAATCATTCTTCTTCACCATTACTAAAAAAATTGTAAAAGAAATATTAGTATGGTATTGTTGTGTAGAAAATAGTAAATTTAAATGATGTGAACATATAAAAACTCACCTAACTATAGGTAAATTATCATCACCTTCAGGGAATAAGTTTTCAAAATTCGTAGGATGGAATGGCTCACTCTCATAGGTGATGTTGTCATCATCACCCATGTCGTAAAGGTCTCGAGGCTTTAAGTGAACCACCATGTTCCAATGCCTGTACCTCTCGTCCTGGACATAATAAATTTAATGTGCCTCTGAGGCAAGAATATAGGGCTTATCATCTTTAGATTGATCAGTGTGAATTTGATGAGAGAAATTTACTGATGTGATGCCTAAATCGTTTATTTTGAGTCCTGGGAAGTGGTCGTATTTGCCTACAAACACTTGAAAAGCGTAACAGTGAAATGACTTTGGTAATTTAGTTCAACGACATCAACAAGCTTTCCATAGTAAGGGACACCTCCGAAATGCATGTTACCATAACTGCTACTCGCATAACTCCTTGTCCCAAAGGTGCTAAAAACACCCAAATTTTGAGTTTGCAATCCTTGATCTCGTGATACCGTGCAAAACTTGAAACCATTAACATTGTATGTTGTAAACCTTTTTACATGGTCAAGCGGGTTGATTGCAAGTGCTATGAACTCTGGTGAGTGCGGGTTGTGGTCATTTAATATTCTGCACGCAAACCAGGCCGAGAATTCTCTATGGACCTTTTTGTCAACTTCAGAGGATGTTTGTGTTTGAATCCTTAGTTGACGCTTTACATGACTTCTGAATTCCCTACAATTAATCATGGGAAGATGATCATGAAATGTAAATAAAAAAAATAAGGATAGTTGTAGAATAATATATGAGTGTATGATTCTTACTCAAGGAAGGGTTCAACTTGAGTGCAATTAATCAAGACATGTCTATGTGCCTGCAACTTCTCAGTTTTGAAGTTCTCACTTCCTCCAACTATTTTACCAATACGAGGGATTAACAACTCTGTTGATGTTGTTGGCTCAAGTTTAAGACAATCATTGACACGAGGCGGTCGGTTGAAAGACGTCTCAATATCATCAAAGTACCTTGAGTAAAAATACAGGATTTCATCCCCTATATAACCTTCAGCTATAGAACCTTCTGGCCACGCCTAATTCCTTACTTAAGATTTCAATTTACTAAGAAACATGTAAAGTAAAGAGGGAAATATGATACTAAATGGTGAAATGAGAAAGTAACAAATTTAGTAAGTAATGATGATGCACATATGTAAATACAGTACCTCTCAATAGGATAAATACATCGATATTGAACTGGGCCAGCGAGCTTTGTTTCATGAACAAGGTGGACTGTCAGGTAAACCATCACAGTAAAAAAGGAGGGAGAAAAAATCATCTCTAAATGACAAAGCGTGAGAATGATTTTGGACTGCAGCTGATCGAGCTCTTCAACGATCAAAACCTTATAACATAACTTCCAAAAGAAGGAGCACATCTCCACCAAAATGATGGACATATCGGGAGGAAGTGCATTCTTAATAGCCAGCGGAAGTAACTGTTGCATAAAAACATGTGAGTCATGAATTTTTAGGCCATCAACCTTTCGTGTCTGGATGTCAATACATCGTGAATTGTTGCTTGAATAGCCATCAGGAACTTTTATTTTCTTCAACGTAGCGAGGAAGACTTCCTTGTTCGGTTTTGTGAGAGTGAGCTTTGACAGTTGAAATTTGTCATGCTTATCAGGCCACGCATCTTCACAAACTCCTATGGCCCATAAATATTTCCTCACTTGAAGATGATATTTTGACTTGTCGAGTTCGTTAAGCAGTGTGTATTGCACATTGTCGCATACATTTTTTTCAATTTTCATGACATCAAGATTGTGGTGAAGTAAATTAGTTTTCCAATATGGAAGAGTAAAGAAGATACTTATCTTCTGCCATTACTGAGGTGCAGAAGCCGAAGTAGTCCTCATACTCTTTCGCGCTACTGTTGTTAAATCGTCGCTTTTGCAAAATAGAATTCAACGTCCCGAAGCTGCTACAAGATGTCTACATCGGTTAAAGTCTGAGGAGGTCCTCTTTTTTCCGTTTTCCCATTGAAACAATTCTGTTGCAATCTAAATATGTGCTTACCATCGAAAAAATTCCGATGACCCATGAAGCAAAACTTTTGACTGTGGGGAAGGCGCACTGCTTCAGAGTCACAATTACAAACTGGACACGTTGTCCCAATATGCACATTCCATCCGGATAACGTTACAAGTCCAGGAAAGTCACTTATGGTCCACATTAAAGTTGCAAGTAAGTTGAAAATTGACTTCTCGTACGCGTCATATGTCTCGATCCCGATTTGCCACAGGTCTAGCAATTCTGTAATAAGCAGTTGGATATAGACATCGATGTCATTACCCAGTGCTTTTTTTCTTGGGATTATCATAGACAAGATGAAAGAGCTTTGTTTCATACACATCCAGGGGGTAAGTTATAAGGAACTAAGACTACCGACCAAATACTATATGTTGTACTAAGATTCCCAAAGGGATTAAAACCGTCGATCGCTAAAGCAAGCTGAACATTTCTAGGGTCAGTCGTGAAAGATAGAAATTCAGCGTCAAACGCTTTCCAGGCTTCTGCATCCTGTCGGTGTCTTAATTTACCATCTTCATTCTTATCAACATCATGCCACTTCATGTGCTCAGTTGTTTTAGAGGACATAAACAATCTTTGTAACCTAGGTTTTAAAGGAAAGTACCTTAGAATCTTTGCAGGTTTCTTCTTCTGCCTTTTCCCCTTCCGAATTGTCTTGTACCTCGATGTGTGACATCGCTTGCAAATGTCTTCGATCCAGCCATGTGGTGTATCAATTGCTGAGCGCAGCTCGTCGTGTTTCTTTGAGAAAGAGCCTACAGACATTGTTGAAATAATAATTATTAGAAAACATTAAAATAACAAAAAATGGTCAAATAATAGTTATTAAAAAAAATTACCTACCCCTCCTGACTCCTCTTGTACTGGATAAAACTCGCCCAGTCATTTGGTAAGACACCGTCTGGGATGTCCTTGATCAGTTGCTCTAGAAGAATCATCCCATCCCAGTCCTTGATATGGTAGAGATGATTCCTCCTATTCTTTCAGTTGTCTCCCAACTTCATTAGCGCGTACCTCTTATAGCTCTCCTGTACGGAAAACCTACCTTGAAATACAATTAAATACAAAAATTTAAATATGATTATTGCAAAAATATAAAAATTAAAAATAGTTAATTAAAAATCATTTAATATAATTAAATGCAATCATTAATTACCTTAACCTCCTCTTCCCACGAGAGATCCTTCAGGCCCTTCAGAACTTGCTTCCACGTCCTGAAGTGAATGGGGAACCGCATCCACTCCGAGCCTTAGTTATTCAGGTAGCGGTTGAACAAGTCACCCCCATTCTCGACAGGCTGATCCATGGGTTCATTCCTTGGAACCACAACTCATAATCTCCGGTCCATACTTTTCAGACCGGTCACGTCCAGCCTCCTCGTGGAAATGTTCTCCTCCTCATCTGCACAATTACCATATAAGTTACTTAAATTTAAATTCACATTTCACTGAACTGTATTTAAAGAAAAATTAAATAACAAAATTACATTTACCTCTCACTTGCACCTCAAGCCCAGTCGACTGGGAAGATGACCGTCGTGGGTAGTCCTGGTCTAGCGCGACCTCCTCATCTAGGAACCACTCCAAGTTGCTGAGAAGAATTTGGTCGAAGTTGAACATCTCCTCATTCTCGTCCTCATAATCACTGACACTGATCTCACCTCCCTCTCCCTCATGATGGACCTGTGGTGCGATCCCCTCCAGTAGGGCCATCAACTGCGACTGTGGTGGGCCCCTCTTGTGGGACCGTTTGCTGTGGCTGTGATGGTGCCCCCTCCTGTGGCTGCTCTAGGCCTAACTGTAGTGGTGCGATCTAATTCCCTCCTCGTTAACCCCTACCACGACCCCTTCCTCCTCTGCTACCGCTACCACACATAAATGATCTTGGGGGTGGTATAACATCCTTCCCCCTTCCTCTATCTCTTGAAGCCTTATGTAGAAATGTAAAGTTTTGAGGAAACCTTGTAAGAAAGAGAAATGGCAACATGAGAGAAAGTAAGGAGGCGACGGTTTATATAGAGCTCAAATTTGTAGCGGTTTTATAACAAACCGCTACATAAAGTGAAACATTTATAGCAGTTTTTTTATCTAACCGCTATAATAACCACTGAACTCTCACATCGTGAATTGTGGTTAACAAATGCAGTCAAATATTTGTAGCGGTTATTAGAGAAACCGCTACAATCACTGCAAAACTCTCACTTCGTGAATTGTGGTTAATAAATGCAGTCCAATATTTGTAGTGGTTACAAGATAAACCGCTGCAATAACCGTTAAATTCTAACTTTGTGAATTATGGATAATAAATGCAGAAAATATTGGTAGTGGTTATAGTAATATAACAGCTACAAATGTATCCGTTCATATTTTGTAGCGGTTAAAATAAGTAACCGCTACTAAGTGTTGCAAGTCAAACATTTTAAATTATTACTCTAACCATTTGTAGCGGTTTATCTAATAACCACTACTAAATGTCAGGAAAGAGAAAAGAAATTGCAGCATAAAGCAAACAATTGGTTTGAAAGTAGTTGCCATCCACTTGAAAAAATGCAAATGGCATGTGCTTGGTATCATGTTATGTAACATGATGCCAATCAAATGCCATTTCCCTTCTTTCAGGGGTTGACAGCTCCTTTGAAACCAATTGTTGGCTTCGTGCTGCAAATTCTTTTCTTGACTTCTCTGATTCCGTACGTGGCTATTTATAGGCATACAATTGGTAGCGGTTCTTGATATAACCACAACAAAGCTTCCATTTGTAGCGGTTTACTATTTAACCATCACAGAGTAATGTCTATTTGAATTCTCTAGCAGTTAATTTAATAATAACTGCTACCAATTAACCATCACAAAATGCGCACTGAATCTGTAGCGGTTTGTTGATAAGTGACCACTGCTATATGATGGCCAAAGTATGTGTGCCAGCTTCGCGCCATTTGGCGCCATCTTTGTAGCGATTATGTCAACAATAACCGCTACAAAGTACCTGCGACAATAAGCGCACCACCTTCGCGCATTTAGCGCGACGCTGGTGCCATATTTGTCGCGGTTATTGTAGACATAATCGCTACAAAATACTCGTGAGAATAAGTGCGCCACCTTTGTGCCATTTGGCGTGAAGCTGGCGCCATATTTGTCGCAGTTATTGTAGCCTTAACCGCTACAAAATACCCGCGACAATAGGCGCGCCACCTTTGCGCCATTTGAGGCGAAGCTGGAGCCATATTTGTTGTGATTATTGTAGACGTAACCGCTATAAAGTGTACATAATAGGACTACAAATTTCATTCTATGATGGGCGGATGCTTACTATTGCAAATTGGTAGCTGTTTTGCCTTTAGCTGCTATAAATTCTTATATTTGTAGTGGTTTATTTCAACCGTTTCAAATTAATCGCTACTAATCGTCACTTTTTTTGTAGTGTCATAGCTGACTGGTCAAAGAAAGCAACGGCTAGCTATATTATTGGAGTGGAAAATGAAATTTGAAAATAACATACTGTTATTGTTTTTGTTGCTTTCGTTGTTGTGTGACTCTTCATATCTGCGAATAGGCGACTCAATCCAACTTTTCTTTCAAGTATTCAATATATGCAACTTATAATAAGTGATTTTATTTACGAAATCTCAACATCAATACTCATTTAATGTACAAGAATTTATTTATATGAAATATAAATGTTTTGTTGGCTGTATTTTTTATGATTTTAAACAAAAGTTGATACTTAGATACCTGAAAATGAATTTAATAATAGTTGGGTGAGTTGTAAATATTATTTTGAACTCTTAAATTTATCTTTTACAACAAAAATATCAGTCTATTAATTTGAATAAAGTTAGGAAAAGTATCCTATTAATATTTTTAACAGTGAGAATGACCTTAATATGAATATTTATATTCTATGTACAAAATTTACAAAGTACTGATATTTTTTGTATAAAAAAAATTTATCAGATTCTTCTCACAAATAAAATTTTCAGCAAATATTTTTTTTTCAATTTTCCTTGATAATAATGCCACACATTACAATTTTTAAATATTTAATCTTCATTTGGTGACATAATTCTATGACTGGTTTGAAATGACAATTGGATCTTTTAAAAACATTTTTCTTAGTATAATTCATGGTTTACAAGTAAGTATATGAAAAAAAATTATTTTGACTTATATGAACTGTATGAATCATGATTGCAAACAAGAACTTGAAGGAGGAAAATAAATCAATATAACATAAAAATTAATTTTTTATAATAAAGAAGTGACAAATAATGTATTAAAAATCAAACTGGTCAATAACCGGCCGAGACAGTGGTTCAAGGGTTAGTGGGTCAAAGTCAACTCAGGGTCAGATTGGTAATAATGAACTAGCTGAGGCAGTGATTCAAGAAAATTTTCATATAAAATTAAAGGACCAAAATGCCTTAGAAGTTTCCACAAATGGGCACTTGACATTTAGAAGTTTCGAAGGGGCAATATTGTCCGGAAGTTTAAAGAATGAGGCAATTTCGCCCTTTAGTTAAAGATCCAAATGATCAATTGTTTGTTAACTTATTATGTTGAGTTGGCACGCATCCATCTCATCTTTTTTTTTTCCAAATCAAATTTTTGAGTAGGAGAAAATAAAAAAATTGCTTATCTTTAAGCTTTCTCCGGCAACCACACCCCTCTTTGTCCTCTAGCTACCAAACCTAGAATTATTGAAAAACATCATATCCTTTAAAGTTAGTAAATCAAACCCAGAATTTACAATCCTGAAAAAACCCTTAATATTTTCAATTAGTGAATTCATCAAGATTTGTAAGAATATTTGGGCGTACCTGGAGTACGACCGTTAAACTTTTGTACCCACGCTTAATCGGATCACAGTGACGGAAGCGATTATGACGCATAATAAATACACCACAAGACAGGAAGAAGAGAGAAATATAGTAGGAGGATAATGGATCAATATACTAGAAATTTATATATTCCAGATTACTCGTTTCAATTGAACCCTTTACGCTTATTTATAGCGTTCTTCGTGTCCCATCCTCTCTACTGACGTGTTCTTTCTTCAAGGAAACAATATATCTTTCTGATGGAGAGACATAACATATCGGTGAAACATTATCTCCCGAAGAGTTATAATCTATCGGTTAAAAATATGACTATTAGTAATTGAGGAATATTACATGTATTAACCCAAAATTTATATTATTGCCCCAACATCTTGGGCTTAGGACTAATCCATCAAGGGTGGACCAACCTATTTTCCAACATCTCCCACTCACACTTGGTGGATTAGTTACGTCTCTTCTTCTTTCTTCTTTCATACTTAGTGCTTTGCCGTGACCGCGTAGGCATGACATCTGCATATAGGTGTTTGTACTAGAAATCTCTTATGCAAAGACCAGTATAAGATAACCTTCTTCGTGTAGCTTGATTTTAAAATTGTGCCTCAAATATCCTATATTTACTTATATACACTTTTACATGGCTAATATAATCTTTTTTGAGTCAGCATAAAACTCAGATTGCCTTTCTTATATACTTAGTGTCCACACTTATGAAATTAATAATAATAATAATATCATAAAGGACATGTCTCAGACACTAACATATTTGTGTATATTCCAAGTAATCTTTCTTTTTCTCAGGTAACACTCCAATATACATCAACCGCTTTCCTAACATAATACCATAGATCATATCTATCATGATCATAAGACATGCTAAAGTAACAGTCGCTGAAGCATACTTTCGTGATACTATCAAAGTCAAAAGGATATCATGGAAGGATTAGAAACTTCCTAGGACTTACACAACAATTAAGCTAGGATCTCCTTACTTGTTTCCTATTTACGGTTCTCCAACACATACAGTATGAATCGCATGCTACAATGTTACTCTTACATCATAAAAGCATACGTCGTTTTGTATTCTGTTATTAACACTGTACAAACTTAAGTCTAGACACTCCTAATATCTAAACCCAAATTCTTCGACCCTAATTAGATGTCAATGTTTGAAGAATTTGATGTCTGGCTACAGGCATCATGGAAGTGGATGTCCATGATTTGATCTATACTTATATTATCTTTTATGGATCTCATCTCGGCATGCTACACTTTTGTCGAGGCAACATAGTTTCTCCTATATCATATTAGCGCATTCTAGCGCTTTACTGGTGAACAAAATTATCTCATCTTTGCACACTCTTCCCAAGTGTCAAAGGCGATTGCTCGTGTGTGAGAGCCAACCTCACAAGCCTGTACGACGTACTAGACATTGTATACAAACATAAAAAATCAATAATGATAATTAAATACTTCAATTAATCACAAATCTATTTCATGAAGTTTGCAATTTTACATTTTGCGTAGACCAAGTGCTTTTACATGTTTTCCAAATGTCTCCTTGGCAATTGGTTTGGTTAGGGGATCAGCGACCATACTTTTGGTCGAAATATGTTGTAAAGTAACAATTTTTTGTGCTATATAATCTTTTATAAAATTATACTTAATATCTATATGCTTTGTTTTACTATGATACTTGGGACCTTTAGTATAGGCTATAGCTGCGATATTATCACAGTGCACTAATATTGGATTAGTACTCTCATTGCAAAAACCAAGGTGTTCAATAAACCTTTTCAACCATAAAGCCTCTTGTACTGCTGTGGTACATGCTACGAACTCTGCTTCAATCAAATGTAAAGCAATGCATGTCTACTTCTTGCTGCTCCAACATATTGCGTCATTGTTCAACAAGAAAGCATAACCTGAAGTCTATCTTCGCTCTTCCTCATATCCACCTAGATCAGCATTGGAGTACCCAACTAGGCGTAAATCGCTTCCTTCGTAGCATAATGCATAGTTGGATGTACCTTTTAAGTATCTCAAGATCCTCTTTACTGCTTTCTAGTGATGTTCACCCGGATTGGATTGGAACCTACTTACCAATCCTACTGCAAAGCAGATATCTAGCCTTGTACACATCATTGCATATATTAGACTACCAACAACACTAGCATAGGGAACTTTCATCATTTTCTTTTGATCTGACTCAATTTTGGGACACATATCATGGCTTAAGGTTACTCCAGAAGCCACTGGGGTATCCAAGGGATTACAATTACTTATATTGAATCGTTCAAGAATCTTTTTAATGTAATTTTCTTGTAAAAGAGATATGATTCTTTTTGAACGATCTCTTCGGATCTTAACTCCAAGCATATACTCTGCTTCACCCATGTCTTTCATATCAAAATTTGACGAAAGCCATTCTTTAATGGCTATAACTGAATTCAGATTATTTCCAACTAATAGTATATCGTCTACATATAGGGATAATATCACAAAATTACCCTCAAAATGCTCAATTAGACACAGTGGTCCTCTTCAATCATTTGGAAATCATATGAGGTTATCACTTTATGAAACCTCAAATACCACTGTCTAGATGATTGTTTTAGTCTATAAATAGACCTTTTGAGTTTACAAACCTTGTTCTCTTTTCCTTTTTCAATGAAACCTAATGGTTGCTCCATATAGATTTCTTCATCTAGATCACCGTTTAGAAATGCAATTTTAACATCCATATAATGTAACTCCAAGTCTAAACTATTTACTATTGCTAAAATAATTCTTATAGAATTAAAGCGTACCACGAGTGAGAAGGTATCTTCATAATCTATACCTTCCTGCTGTGTATATCCCTTTACAACTAATCGTGCCTTATACTTATCAATTGAATTATCCACTTTTCTTTTAATTTTGAGAACCCACTTATTCCCAATGGCTTTTCGCCCTTTTGGTAGGTCAATCAATTCCCAAACTTGATTCTTTCTCATTAAGTTCATTTCTTCTTCCATTGCCTTTTTCCATTCATCCTTAGCAGAACTTGATAAGGCTTCTTGTACTGAACGTGGTTTATCATCCTCGTTAAGAGTAAAAATAAGTGCTTCACTTTCTATTTGGAAGTGTCTCTTAGGTATACTTTCCCTATTACTCTTTCTTATGGGAGTTTAATGTCTTTGTCTTTTCTTTTGTCTAGGTCTTTGTGTTGACTTTTCTGAGCTCCCACTTATATTGACATTCTGGGATGATTCCTGCTTATCAATATGTTCTATACTTGTATGTTCCTGTGTCTCATAAAGAGATACAGTACGGTCAATTTCTCCCCTGCTAGGGAATTCATTTTCAAGAAATGTAGCATCTCTAGATTCAATTTGAGTCATTGTTCCATCTTCATTTTCACCTATGAAGACGTATCCTTTGAATTGTTCAAAGTACCTTATAAAGATACACTTTTTACCTCTAGGACCTAATTTCCCATATTTATGAGAATCATTATGGATGTATGCAGCCGACCCCCATGGTCTAAGGATACTTAAATCTAGCTTGCGTTTTGTCCATAACTCATAAGGTGTTGAAGTGACTGATTTTGAGGGCACACAGTTAAGTATGAAGGTAGCTGTCATTAAAGTATCACCCCAATTTGAAATTGGTAGGTTTGCTTATGCCATCATTGACCTAACCATGTCTAGAAGTGTTATATTCCTTCTTTCAGCAACCCCGTTCTGTTGTGGAGTGCCAGGGATAGTTAGCTGCCTAATTATCCCCTTTTCTTCACAGAGCTCTTTAAATTGATCAGACAAATACTCACGACCTCGATTAGTACGTAATACTTTAATTTTATTATCCATTTGATTTTTTACTTCATTTATGTATCGTCTAAAGCACTCAAGAGCCTCAGACTTATGTGAAATCAAATAGACATAACCGTATCGTGAATAATCATCAATAAAAGTAATAAAATACCAAGCTTCGTGCCTTTCCCTTACGCTTATAAGACCGCATATGTCATAATGGATTAATTGCAATGGCTGTTCTAATCTTGTTCCCTTACCGAAAGGTTTTCTAGTTTCCTTGCCTGCTAGACATTTTTCACATAAAGACATTTTCATATTGGATATGGAACCTAAAAAACCTTCTTTTACTAGTTTAATCATTCTATTTTGATTAATATGTCCTAGTCTAGCATGCCAAATAGTCATGTCAACAGTTATATCACAAGAAGTAGCGAAACAATCATATATATATTATAATCATCAATTATATCCATTACAAATAAATTTTCTGTAAGGAAAGTTAAGCCATAAAATACAGAATTATGAAATATGTCTACTATTTTATCATGAAAGGTTACATTAAACTCATAATTTACAAGACATTTAACAGAAACTAAATTCCATCGAATTTCAGGATCATAAAGCATTTCATGAAGGAATAATGTCTTTCCATTTCACAAAGTTAATTTGCAAGTTCCAATTCCTTTAACTTCGATATTTGCATTATTGCCTACATAAAGCCACTTACATCTATCTGCCAACCGACGATATTCTACATAGAATCATCGATCCCTAGTCACGTGGTCTGTTGAACCTGAGTCCAAAATCCAAGAAGAACAAACATTATATGTTAAAAAAACAGTACTTGAAATATAAGAAACATGTGAGTTCACAAAATTCACTAGTACCTTCTCATCCTCATTTTACTCAGGGCAATCTCGTGCAAAATGACCTATCTTTTGGCAGGCAAAACATTTGACTTTCTTTAAGTCATTTTTCTTCTTCTTCCTGCCCTTTTTTCCTTCCTTCTTGAATTCCTTGTTGCCTTTTATAAATTTGGTCCATTCTTTCTTTCCATTCTTTTTGTATTTCTTTCCCTTCTTAAAATCATGTTTTGTATTAGAAGGACCTGCGCCCTCAGTGTAATAGGCATGACTAGAGGACTTATATGCCTCCAAGCATTCATCCTCAAGTTCCAGGTGTTTAGCCACATCACTGAAATTCTTGATGTTTTCATTATGAGTTAGATTGACCTTCATGTGCTCCCAATTGGATGGCAATGATCTTTTCACTGCCTGAACTTGTTGTTCATCAGACAAGGTATGTCCAACTTCCTTTAATTCTCTAATCATATTTTCCATCTCTCTTAGATGTTGTTTCATGGAAGTGTTTGGCTTAAGTTTAGATGTGTCAAACTTAATAGTTAATCATCTAAGCTTAGTGGTGGACGTGCCACCAAACCTATCTTTTAATGCTGCCCATATGGCTTACGCTGTGTTATTTTTTTCATATTGACACATGAGGTCATAGGCCATTGTGCTTAGCAATGTAATTCTTGCAATACTATTCTTCTTTTTCCAAGCCTCATAGACCTCTTGGTCTCTCCTGTGTTGGGTCGTATTCTCGGCAGTAAGTTGGACTACAACTATTGTCATAGGCTCAATTGCCTCTTGTTCTTCCAAAATATATTGCACCTTTCTATTCCAAATATCCCAATTATCACCATTTAATTTGTCCCCTTTATTTAACTCAGCAATGATATTCTTAGTTGCCATATTCAATTTTGTGACAAATCCATTTCACATTTCTAAACAAATCGAACTATAGTATATCTCATATATAACACAACATAGTATACAATGTCTTGCATTTATATTATTCTTAACAAAAAAAAATAATACTATTAAATTTATGATCAGGAGTATATGCTTGTATCTCCCATCACACAAATATTAATAACATTACTAAATTCTATTAAGAATTATATAAATACTTTTACAATTCTAATTTCTTAAAAATATCATTTTCTAAAAGACTCTCACTTATCAAAAACGTATAATTATTGAGTAATCAACAAAAATATTAACTACAACATGCTTCATCTCAAGATCAAGGTAAGATAAAATATCCATCTATAAGAAGATATGTTTGTAACACATGAAAAGAAGCAAATTGGAACCAGCAAATAAATTTTAGAAGTTGTAAAATGATTTAAAACACTAATAAAAACATTTAAAACATCATAAACATATATCCATTGATCTCCAAAATACTCATATAGTATATCATATTAAAGAACATGAATTTTTTTTAGAAACAAATTCGTTTCAATTGGAATTTAAATGTTCTTTCAATCTCCCCTAAAAAAATTATGGGTTGGGCGTTGTTATGGCTTGAATTATTATTAATAGAAGAAAAAGGAAAAACAAAAAAAAACAAAAGGAGGACAGTGCGTTCAAGTGGCGTGTTCTAATCTAAATTACGCGCACCATATTGCGGTTTGATCACAGTGAAGAAATATGACTCTGTCTTCTTCATTAGAGAATCTGCTATTGCTAACAGACATGCTCCTCCTTCATCAAAACGTTGCAAACACCATCCCTTTCTCTGATCAAACATGCATACCTGTTTTTAAAAAAAATGTTTGCAATGACGCCCTCAAAATCTTTTTACTATAGAGATTAAAATAGTTCAGTTGAAGGAGAAATTGGGTTACCCGCCTCCTTAAGCATAAACTTAGTTTAATATACTTTCACTGCTAGATATATAAATACTCAATTCTTACTCCCTCCATTCTTATACCATCAGACCAACATATTTTTTTTTTCTTTGAGACAGCCATCGTTTGCTTCGCTTATCATGAAGTACCCCACGGTTGCAAAAGCAAAATATATAAGCAATAGAAAAAATATTTGTATATATGCATACCACAACCAGATGAAGAACAAAAAAATATCTAAGAACATTTGTGTGTATATGTATATATTAAAAGCATATCAAAGAAAATATCCACTGATTTATACGGAAGCATGAAAGAAAAGTCTTGGAAGCCATAAACTTATTCACATAATAAATTAAAGGCCTCATAAAATATTATATTTAGAAAAAAAACATATGTATATCATAATATTGAGATTATAGTATTATAGGAAGATCATATTCTCATATAGATCACAGATAACCAGGCTCTGATACCATGTAAGAATATTTGGGCGTACCTGGAGTGCGATCGTTAAACTTTTGTACCCACACTTATTCGGATCACAGTGATGGAAACAATTATGACGCACAACAAATACACCACAAGACAGGAAGAAGAGATAAATATAGTAGGAGAATAAGGGATCAATATACTAGAAATTTATGTATTCCAAATTATTCGTTTCAACTAAACCCTTTACACTTATTTATAGCATTCTTCGTGTCCCATCCTCTCTACTGACGTGTCCTTTCTTCAAGGAAATAATATATCTTTTCGATGGAGAGACATAACATATCAGCGAAACATTATGATAAGTAAAATATTTGCATATTTATTTTTCCTTATATGATGATTTTGTGGACTATATTTGAGCTGAATGTAATCAATTTGGGTGTAATTAATAAATAAATAATGATTTTCTTGCAGCCATTGACAATACCGCATTAAGAAGAATTAAAGAAGGCATTTAAGGGGAAGTTACTATTCATGCGACTATTCACTATGCATTGTTCATGTCTGGTACTGTTTGGAATCACTGTAGCGTACTATAGCAGGGGTACTGTAGCGGACATTGTATTTCATTGTAGCATGCGGTTGGTGAAGTGTGTTAGGTGAAACGCGGCATTGTAGCAGCCGGCTTTCACTGTAGCAGATACTGTAGCACCCGAAATGAAGCCTATAAATAGAGCTTCTTGGCATGAAAAGAAGAGAGGAGGAAGGAAGAGAGAGAGAGAGAGAGCTTCTATTTTAGAGAGAGTTGTTATTTTAGAATTTATTTCTTGCATTTTCTTACTTCTTGCATGCCTCCTGGATGGATGGTTTTACCTCCTATATGGAAGGCTAGATAGTCATTTCTTGCATTGTATTACTTTTTGCATGCCTCCTGGATGGATGGTTTTACCTCCTATATGGAAGGCTAGACAGTCATTTCTTACATTGTATTACTTTTTGTATGCCTCATGCATGGAAGGTTTTACCTCCTACATAGTAGGCTATATTTTCCATTTTCATGCATCTTGTAGTTGTATTTTTATGTTTTTGTAATTAATTTTTATGCAATATTTATGATGTTTATAATTTATTTTGGTTTTGTTTTTAATTTTATCATGAGCTAAATTTTCCTTTTCCTAGGGTGATGACGTAGCTTACTAATGACGGATTGAATCTTAATTTATTAAATCTAGTTTTAATTTTTCCTTCATGATTGAGTTTTAATTATTGCTCTTAATGCATACAATTGATTGACCACCTTTTGGATGATTTTAATATGCATGTTGAGACCGGAAGGAGATACATGTGTGTGGATCCTATAATTAAAACCATAATTTGCATATGAAATAGGAATATATTCATATGAGTTGTGTAGTCTTAATTGAGTTCCATAAATCTTAATGTATGATTGATTGCTTAAATTCATATAGGAATATATTGGGTTAGCAATTATTATAGAATTACTTGACCTTGGAAGAGGCTAGTAATTAAAATAGGGAAACTCGACTATCAATCATGTGGAATAAATTAGACTAGAATAGATAAGTGTTTCAATCCGGAATTTGTTAAGTGAAATCTAATCCCTAGGGCTTTTTCTCATATTTGTCTTTATATCACTTGTATTCATATTTCATCATTTTTATCTTGCAATCTCAATCATAACTAATCGACCGACTAAATAGAATTAAAATTACCAATTTTGGTACTTAGTGATCAATCCTCGTGGGAGCGATACTCTACTCACTTCTATATTACTTGTTTACGACAGTGTACACTTGCACTTCTAAATACACCATCCTACACTCGTAACACATTATCTCCCGAAGAGTTATAATCTATCGGTTTAAAATATGACTTGGTAATTAGGGAATATTACATGTATTAACCCAAAATTTATATTATTCATATTATTGCCCCAACATCTTGAGCTTGAGCCTAATCCATCAAGGGTGGACCAACCCATTTTCCAACAAGATTCATAGGCACGCAAATGCAAATTCAGTCACCAAACCAATTGGAAGAATACTATATACAATTGTCGGGAAAAACATGAGCTTTATAAAGAGAAGGCAAAGAAGAAGCTGTGAGATCTGAACAACCCATATCTGGAAGGTCAAGAAACTAATGTAATCTCTTCAATTTCCCAAAAAATTCACTGAAAGGTTACAATGAATCACCCCTTCAACATCATAATAAGCTTAAACCCATGAAATCCTTTAGCATGATTCTTGGATATTTTCGAGTTTCCACAACAGTAGCAACAACAAAAGAGGAAGAAGAAGATTTACCTTTACCGGCGACGTCCTACACCACCTCAACCCCACCATCTTCATTCAGATATAGCCACCAAGATAGAAGAAGATTGAAGAGATTGTGGGGTTAAAGAGGAGAAGCCTTATCAATTTGGCTTCACCATCTACACCAAATTAGCCTGTCACTCGTGATCGGCTCCACCACATGGCTGCGTCACCGCCACCACTGCCGGTCTCATGCTTGTGATTGCTAGAACCTAACTCTCCTTGAATGGAAACCTCTCCTAATCCTGAAGTTGGTCATAGATTCTGATGACACTGTGAACGGAAAGGGTCTTACGAGGAGGAAAGATGGAGGCTTTCATGGAGGAGGAAAGATAGAGGCTATCGAAAAAGGGAAGAGAGGGAGGAGATCAAGGGTTAGAGAGAGAGAGAGAGAGAGAGTTGGATGATGAGGTGGTTGGTGTTGGGTGTCACATGTATACTTCAGTTAACGTTAGCAGTCAAATTTAACATTTTTAATGGAAGGATAAAATTACCTTATTTTTAAAATTTTCAAAACCTTTAGGGTAATATTGCCCTTTAAAAACTTCCAAGTGATTAGTCCCCATTGATGAAAATTTTCAGGGCATTTTTACCCCTTAATCCTTTTTTATATTATCAATATATGTCATTATCTCTTTTTATTTCATTCTCTTCTTTCTTACTCACTCGAATCGAACAAGGGACTAGATAATTAGTTTTTGGGTCAATCCGACCAGTCCAGATTTTAATACTATGGTGACAGCTAACATGTGCTTATCACTTATTAACTTATTATCACATTGAATTTTTTATTTCTTTTTTATTTTATTTCAGACATCACAATAATTCATTAGAGTTGGATAAAAATCAATAATTCATTTGTGTAATGCAATAATGCATGTCTAACAAGGCTCCATGTCCCTTGTCATGTTTTCACATAATTGAATCCAATCAACACCGCACTTCTGGTTAAATTGACCCACCAATAATAACTATAATAAATATTTTTCCGTCATATTTATTACTTGCATTTTATTATCATTAATTTATTATAACTTCGCAATTAATAGAGGCTACAATGTTAAATAATATATAAAATCTCAAATTAACAGACCGTTTGCCCACATTAACGGTTTTTTTTTATTTTTGGCCTATTTTAAAATGTTCATGTGTATTCTTATTTCCAAGAAAATTTTTTGGTGTATGGTATAATTTTGAAAAAACATTATGTGTAGATTTGCACCTTAAACTTAATAATTATAATAATATCATATAAAAAGTTAGAGTAAGGCCTACTTCAAAATTAATGGATCAAATGCACATTGTCCCTCTATTTTTATGGTTTTTTTTAATTGTTTTTAAAAATTAATGTTAAGTTATCCTGGGACGTAAAGAGTTGTGGATTGGTACATGTTGGAAACATCAATTGAGAGAGGCCTCTCATCTATTGGATGGAAACTTCTTCATGTGCGCTCGTGTGGATGGACCCCTCATGTGGAGTCCCTCTTCAGTCTTCACCATCAATATATTATGGGTTAAGTGGTATTTACAACCATCTTACTATAAGTTTTTATTAGCAATCACTATTTTAAATTAATTTTTTAATACATCTAGTACCGTGAATTTTTTTAATAACACCTAATATGTTAAAGTAATTTTTGATATATTCAGGGTTGTAAAATATTTTTTTCATAGCACTGAATATCTAAAATTTAGGATGTTCGTTGATACTTAGAAAAATATTTTATAGATAAAATTACACTAAAAATTATTTTAGGATATTAGGTATTATTGAAAAAAATACTTTGAGATACTAAATGCAACTTAACCTATATATTAATATATAATATTAATTTTATTATACATCACATTATTGATTATTCATAAATCAACATTGAGCTTACATGATATTATATATGATAATGAGAATGAGGTACGGTGTAGATAGACTCTTTTTACGTCTAAATATGCTTTTTTTTTTTCAAAAGTTTCTTATGATGTATAGACTTCATATAATATTTTTTAAAAATAATCATTTGTTAGTTATAGTCACAAATTGATTGTAGCTAATGAAAAAGAAGTTTGATGAATTGATGCACTAAGAGAAATAAAAAAAAATTTAAATTACACATAATTTATTTTTTAGTTATAGATGTATAACTCATTCAACCGTCAAATTTTGACTATGAATTATAAATTTTCATATTTGCACTGATAACTTGTCTATCTCTGGATTAATCGCTACTTTCACTAACAATTTGATAAAGTTATTCATACATATCTCAACATTTAAGAGTTATTTACATAATGTATACTTAGGTACTAAAATGATATTCTCCACTGTATTGATAAATATAGGAATTAGATAACTAATTTATATAAATTAATAAAATTAATTATTTGTGAAAATATAGGCTGGTGTTTCTAAAATATTCTCCTTTTAAAAAATATTTATTATGTTTAAACATTAAAGATATTTTCTACTTTATCCCTATTAAATGCCTCCCTTAAAGTGTTTCCTACTTTCCTCCTTCATTGTTGAATAGGATAAAAGGAAAAACTTGTATTGTATGTAGTATCATCTTTTATTTCAGCTGTTGTGCTGTTGTGCTGTTTTCTTGCCTGTATTTTCTTAAGCCCAATGACTCTTCCCCTCTTGTCTCTTTTCTTACATGTTTAATCTTGGGCCCCAATTGCATATATCCTGCAAAGGGGCTTTCTTTTTTCTTTCTTTCTTTTTTAAGTGTGCTTTTTATCGTTTTATTAATAAAATTGTCTTTTGATTTAAAAAAACAGAGATAGAAGTTGTGCTCCGTTCGTTTGTAAGGCCGAAAGAAGATTTTTTACCCTATCATTAAATTTTATATACAAATGTATAAGTTTACCTTTCATTTATATTGCGTAGACTTTGTTGATATATATATTTTATGTTTTTTTTAAATAGAGTATAAGTTGGAATTTTGTTGAGCTTTCCAGAAAAGTTAATGAGATTTAAGATTTTTTTGACTCAATGATATATGTTAAGAGTGACTTATAAATGAAATATATGGGTAATAAATAATCAATGAAATACTTTATAAAAAAGGGAAAATTAATTTCAAAGTCGTTATAGCTATCCTCAATTTTCTTTTTCAGTAAGTATAGACATCCTCCTACTGGAAACAATTTTGTTCAAGACACTGTTAGGCATTAAATATGAGCACCTCTCTCAACGGGGGTTCAAATCTTTGTTCGCCACATTGCGATATACTAGTCCCTTCCATTAAACCTAATCTCCATTGATAGCTCTCTTCAATTTTAAATCAGGTCTCTATACCTTTTTTATTGGCCCACTTAAGTTTTTTTCCCTGTTAGATCGGTTAGTTCCTCATCATTAGAAGTGTCAATGTGCTTGTTTGAGATCACTTTTGGTATCCCAAAAAGCGCTTATTCACATAAATCGAGATAAAACTCTTCTCATATACTTATCTTGTATACCATAAATCATGATTAAAAAATTATTTTTAAAGGCTCTAATCGCTATTCCAAATAATCATATGCTAAAGTTCTATCACTGTGGACAGACAAGTGGAATAAAATTTGATTGTTAACTTGAGCTTCACCATCTTTATCTTCTATTCATGGATTCAACAATACACTCTTCACCCTACCCTAGAAGCCTCATCCATGACACCTCCTATGGAATCCCCGGCACCGCTCTCACTCCTCATCATCGGCAATTGTTCAACGGTTTCTTGGAGGAGTTTCTGATTGTTGTGTCTTCCAGAAATGACGCTTCGCGACAACGATGTAGCAAGATTTATTCCTATAAGAACCCAATTAATAAAAAGGAGGGACAATGTACATGGATCTTATTCAAAATTGGGAAAAACTATGAGGACCTCCAAATTAGTTGCAACTATAATTGTAATAACAATGGGAAGTTAGTTACGTGTGTTTAGACATAAGTAAGTAGGATGACTAGGAAAGAATGTTTGAGATTTATCTAGCTTGTAATTTTAGAATTTTCACTTGTTTTGTTAGAGAGTTTTGTTGTTTAACATCCTTACACTTGGATTATTTTTAAAGGTTTTGGTAGTAATTAAGGATGGTAAAAATTTGTTTTTTTTAAATTTATATTATTAGTGTCTTTAGCTGCTTTGGTCTTTAAGAAACCATCACTGTTCTCTTTAGTATTCAACAAATGATTTCTTTCATAACGTTTCTTTAGTAAGATTTGTAAAAACACAAGTGCTTGTTTATTTTAACTTTTTTGAAATGTTTTTACAATTCATGAGATAAGTATGAGAGATGTGTTTTGTTTCGACTTGCAAAAAAGAGTTTTTGAATTTATGGTTTGGTTATTTGGGAATCAAACAAAACCTTAATTTCATAAACCCTTTTTTACAAATTGATCTAAAACAAATAGGGACCTAGTTTTATGGCATTGCTTTTGTTTTTCCAATTCAAAGATGATGTTTATATATTTCTTCTCTTTTAATAGTTCTTTCCATACAAATAAATATTTTTGTTCTTAAGAAGATGAATCAACCCACATATATCTGCTAGTTGTGCAGGGTTGCCCTCCTCCATATGTACATGATAAATCTGAAACCATTGAACTTGAACTTAGATTTCAAAATGTTGAACAATGATTAAAAAAAAAACCAAATTAATATAATTTTCACTTGGGACATTGAAAGTGTAAAACAACAACAAAATGACTTATTATTATACTGAGGTTAAATACATGAATTGCATGATGGATTGTGTTTTTACTAACAATCAACTCTTTAGATTTATAATTTATAGATATATAGATCTTATTTGATAACTCCGCTAGCATTTTATAATCGGTCTCGAGTTTGGATAAAGGACGAAAGTTGTATTGAGCCTTTAATGGTCAATATAAAAGCTTCATCTAATCTCAAGTGACATAGTTATGGACGTATTAGCTATAATAAAAAATATTTTTCAGCCAATGGTCTTTTTTTAGAGTATGTCTCTTCTGGACTTGTGAAGGGATTGTAAATCTCTTTTTATGCTAACGAGTCTTTAATTTCTTCTTTTTTTTTTCTCGGAAGGACTTATTGTCCTTTTTGTAGTTTTTTATAATTAATATTGCACTTCTCTTCTCTATTCTTCAGTACATCCTTTCTTCCGTACCAAAAAAAAAAAGAAGGGAAAATTCATGAGCAGAACTAATTAACAATTCCTTATGAGGATCATTTATTAATTATCATGTACTTTTATCAGCGAGCTGATTCTTTTAATAGTATTATTCAAATCCAAAAGAATACAATCTCTATCATTTACTCTAGGAACTTTATTCTCAAATCAAGTCCTCACTCCGGTTCTAAATATAAGATAATGTTGACCTTTTTTTAAGAGACTAAGAAAATTAAATAAGTTACTTAATCATATCATATATTATGCATCCTTAGATTATATATCAATTCATAATTAGTAAGGCAAAATAGTTAGGAGAAAAAAATGACAAATATAAATATTTTAAAGAAATTTAATTAGTTTTCTTAATATCTCCAAAAAAAATCAATTATATCTTATATTTAAGACAGGAGGGAGTATATAATACCAAGATATATATAAATAAGAAATAACAAATAGTGTTGTGTGTGTATTGAAATATACATGTGAAAATATCAGCAACAGAGAGAAACTAGCCAAAGGCAACAAAGGTATTGTTGACGGATTAGAAAATTTAAGGAATTTTGTTATGAATAATATATTAAAGTATATTATTATGAATGTCCATCTCCTATTATTTCTCCCATCTTTCTATTATCTCTCTCTCATTATTTTCCTACGATTATGTAATTTCATTTATTCTAAGTTGTAAAGTTATGTCTATAAATAGGAGACATATATTATGTATTATACAGACATTGAATAATGAATAATAATTACTCTTCTCCTCATTCTCTTATCATATTCTTTCTTATCTTTCTTTTTTTTATAACACATTATCAGCACGAAGCTCTAGTCAGACTATGATATTTTTAATATCTCTTTATTTAGATTCTACTCCACTATTTCTTTTTTTTTTCCTTCTACTCCCATGTGACCTGAAGTTACTATTTTCAATGGAATTTGAAGTTCCAATTGATATCTCTTTTTTGATAACCTGATGTCACCATATTTGACTAAACTTGAAGTTTCAATCTATATTTGCGGTCTATTTGAAGGATTATCTCATATCTATACCTTATATTTCTTTTATTTATTTGCATTATTGTACTATTAGGTTAAGGGATAGAAGGAGAATACATTTTTTTCCCTCCAATGACCTATCACCGACTTCATTTAGATTTGAAGAACCCAAAAATTATAGCTTTTGTTTGTGTTGAAATATTTGAATTTTATTCTTAATTGACTCATTTTCTTTTCTTTTTGTACGCTTTTATTTTATATTTTGAGATTATATGGCTAGAAGCCATATAATCTTTAATTCTTATTTTGATATTATATGGTCAAAAGCCATATAACATATATCCTTTATTTTATTAAATGGCCAGAAGCCATATAATTTTAATTTTAGATTTTGAATTATTTGGCCAGAAGCCATATTATTTTTATTGCTTATTTTATATGGCCAGAAGCCATATACTTTTTATTTATTTTATCTTATTTAATGACCATAAGCCATATTATTTTTATTTCTTATTTTGATATTATATGGCCAAAAGCCATATAACTTTTATTTTTTATCTTATTCAATGGCCAGAAGCTATAGTTTCAAGTTTTGTTTTATCAGAATCTATATTTCTTTTATTTATATTTTAAGATTATATGACTAGAAGTCATATCACTTTGATTTTTGTTCTTTTGTATAAAAGGCTAGAAGCTATATAATTTTATTTATCCTGAAGATAAAAATTCATATAATTTTAATTTCTCATTTTGAGATTAATTGGCTTGAAGTCATAAGTACTAAATGGCACGAAGCCATACATTTTTAATTTTATTGTAAGATTTTACTTTATGAATTATTTCTTATCTTTACAAATTTATTCTTATTATCATTTGTATTATTATATTACGGTTTTACATTTCATATTTTAAGAATTTTCTTTTATTGTGTTAGTCTGAATTATGTTAAATCTTACAAAATTTGAATTCGAGGCTCTTGTCATTACTAGAAAGAGCTATTTATCTTGCTTGATTCATGATTTTTCTATGTCACTATTTGCATGAAGGTCTCAAAACTAAATGTATGACCATAAAGACCCATTTATTATTTGTAACAATTTTAAAGAAATGTATGACCACTACAAGATGACTATCCTTATAGAGGCTCACTATGAATAAACTCATCTAATTTGCTCCTGCAATAGCAATACCGTAAATAAAGTTTAAGAAATATGTTGAATTAATTTTTTGCCTCTATGTTGCAAAAATAAATAAATAAACAAACAAACTTTTGTTGAAAAATCATGAATTCCGTCTAACAGGATCGACGACATTTCTTGAAGTGAATGTAGTGATGAACGAATCTAATTGTGGCCGTAGATGTGGACGTAGACATGGCTATAGTCGTGGGTGTAGCCTTGGTCATAATCGCGGCGGTTCAGGTTCTCACCCGAAGACGGGAAATATTGAAACAAATTATGTTGATAAAGCTGAAAATTGTGAATATGGTGACATGGACACTACCCATTTATGTGTTGCTGATTTCTTAGCTTAAATTATCTTCATCTATTTTAACTACTATAATTTAGTGTGTTTAAAGTTGTTACTATAATGTGTATTTCCCTTTTTAATTATATTTTCTTTTACTTTCATGTTTCTTTAAATGAAGAATGAGTATTGTTGACATAAGTCTTGAAGATTTATGTCTCACTGATAATGCAACATCCCATACCATACTTAAAAATGATAATGCAATGTTCAGACTATATCTGACGATATAAATTTAATTAAAGGCTCCAGAAGAGCTAATATTTTGTTACACGAAGGAACAAAATTATGCATTGATAATGCATTTTATTCTACCAAGTCTAAAAGAAACTTATTGAGTTTAAAGATATTAATGGATATCATATCATATAGAAACAAGAACTAAAAATAATTAGGAATGTCTCAATATTACGAATTTAGTTTCTAATAGAAAATGCATATTACAAATGTTTCTTGCTTTTTTTCATTCCCGCTTGTACTATACATTTTGTAAGCACAATTTAAACACACGTCGATGTAAACCAGAAGTTTACCAATCCAAATCAGAAGTTTGCCAACATAAACCAGTAGTTAGTCAATGTAAACCAGAAGTTTACTAATGAATTTAATGTTTGACATGACTAGTTAGGCCATCCCGGGTCAATAATGATGCGAAAAATAATTGAGAATTCATGTGAGCATACTGTGAAGTGTAAACAAATACTATAATCCCATGATTTCTTATGTCCTGCATGTTCCAAAGGAAATTTGATTATTCGGCCTTCACCAAATAAAATAGAAAGTGAGTCTCTCACTTTTCTAGAATAGATACAAGAAGATATTTGTGGGCTAATAAACCCACCATGCAGACCATTTAGTTACCATATGGTTTTAATTGATGCATAAACTAAATGGTCGTATGTTTGCTTATTATCTTCTCGAAGCCTAGAGTTTGCAAGATTACTTGCTCAATTGACTAGATTAAGGGAACATTACCCTAATTATCCTATCAAGAAAATATATCTTGATAATGTTGATGAATTTACTTCACAAGCTTTTAATGAATATTGTATGTCCCTTGGAATTGATGTGGAACATCCTATCGCTCATGTTCATACGCAAAACGGATTTACAGCATCATTGATTAAATGGCTGCAACTAATTACAAGACCATTACTTAGGAGATCAAATCTCCTAGTTTCTACTTGGGGACATGCAATTTTGCATGCAGCAACATTAATTTGTATTAGGCTAACAAGTTATTTAAAAGTCTCCCCTTTACAAATGGTTTTTGGTCATGAACCTAATATTTTCAATCTAAGGATTTTTGGATTGCTGTATATACTCCAATTACTCTACCACAACATACCAAGGTGGGTCCTCAAAGAAGGATGAAAATATATGTTGGGTATGAATCTCCTTTAATAATAAAATATCTAGAACTATCTATCGGAGATCTATTTACGGCTTGATTTGTTGATTGTCATTTTGATGAATTATCTTTTCCAACATTAAGGGGAGAAAATAAGCCATAAGGAAAAGAAATTAGCTAGAATAAATTATCATTATCTCACATTGATCCTCGTACAAAAGAATGTGAACTAGAAGTTCAAAAGATAGTTCATTTACTGACCCAAAGAAAGAGATAAGGTCCAACGTCCTAGCTGCTAATGCTCCTATCAAAATAGATGTCCCTATTGGAAAACCTATTTTAAATGAATCTAAAGCATGCATGAAGCATGTCAGGCCCATTGGTTCCAAAGATAAAAATCCTCGAAAGAAAAAAGGGGCTAAAAGTATAAATGGTCAAGTTAAGGAGAATCAAGAAAGATTAGTTGCTCCAGAAGAGCCATTGGACAACACTAATGTCCTAAAATACTCAGGTACCTGAAATACATGAAAATAATTAGATCTCAATAAATTATGTTATGAATGGAATACGATGGGACTGAAATGAACTCATCGTTAATGATATTTTGCTTACAATGTAGCGCTTGATGTGATAAATGATAATAAGGATCACTAGCCAAAGTCAATTAGCAAGTTCAAATAAAGAAATGATTGGCCAAGATGGAAAGACGCAATTGAGGCAAAGTTAAAATCATTGGAAAAATAAAAAGTTTTTAGACCCGTAGTTCTTACACCTAAAGATATAAAACCAGTTGAATATAAATAAGTTTTTGTGAGAAAGACAATTGGAAAAGGTGAAATCACAAGATATAAGGCATGCCTTGTTACCCAAGGTTTACACAAAGGCCTAGTATTGATTTTGAAAAAACATACTCACCGGTAGTGGATGCAACTACATTTAGATATTTGGTTAGCCTTGCAGTAAGTAAAGGGCTTAATCTGTGTCTAGTGGATGTTGTTATAGCCTATTTGTACGGCTCACTTGATAATGACATTTATATAAAACCATGTAAAGGACTTAAATTGCCATATGCATACGATTCAAGTTCTTGAGAATGATACTCAATAAAGTTAAATAAGCCCTTGTATGGATTGAAGTAATCTGGGCGTATGTGGTAAAATCAACTTAGTGAATATTTATTAAATGAATGATATAAAAATGATCCAATATGCCCATGTATCTTTACTAAAAGATCTAAAAATGAGTTTGCTATAATTTTCGTTTATATTGATGATATAAATATCATTGAAACTCCTAAAGAGCTTGAAAAGGAAATTAATTGCTTGAAAAAAGAATTTGAAATGAAGGACTTAGGAAGAACAAAATTTTTTCTTGGATTGCAAATTGAATATTTGAAAAATGAAATCTTTGTATATCAAGAAACTTATACAAGAAAAGTCCTAGAGCATTTTTACATAGATAAATCACATCCACTATGTACTCTGATGGTAGTAAGATGTTGGAAAGTTGATAAGGACTCTTTTAGACCTCAAGAAATTAGTAAAGAAGGTGATGAAGAACTGCTTGATCTAAAAGTAACATATCTTAATGTAATTAGAGCACTAATATATCTTGCTAATCACACTCAACCCGACATACTTATTAGCAAGATATGGTTCTTTACCAACACGAAGACTTTAGAATGCGGTTAAACACATTCTTTGTTATCTTAGAGGCACAATGGATATGGGGTTATTCTACTCAAAAGTACTTAAGCATGAATTTTTTGGCTATGCAGATGCTGGTTTTTTGTTTGATCCATATGATTGTAAATCACAAACATGGTATTTATTCACCAGTAGTGGCATAACCATTTCATGAAGATTTATGAAACAAACTATATCAACCATATCATCTAATCATGCAAAAATTCTAGTAATGCATGAAGCAATTTAAGAATGTATATGGTTAAGATCAATAATATGTTAAATAAGAACCACTTGTGGTTTATCTTCTAGTAAAATGATCCCAACAATCATATATGAGGAGAATGTTGTATGTATTTTCCAACTAAAGGAAGGGTACATCAAGGGGATAGAATAAAACATATTTCACCAAAATTCTTCTTCACTCGTGACCTTCAAAAGGGTGGTAAAATTGATATCCAGAAAATCTGTTCTAGTGAAAATATAACAGATTTATTTACCAAGTCACTTCTTGGTATAACCTTTGAAAAGCTTGTTTATGGCATCAGACTTCACAGATTCAGAGATACCAACTGATTTTGTCAAGAGGAGGAGTTGAAACAAGATGTACTTTTTTCCCTTTGTCTATGGTTTTTCCACTGGGTTTTCCTAACAAGATTTTTAATGAGGCAGTTAGGCTTGTGCTTTGGATGGGACGGGACGAGATCAGGAAATCCCATTCTTGATCCTGATCCCAAGAATTTCCTGAGATCGGGATCGAGAATTTCCCGAGATCTCAGATTTATGCAACATATACCTACACAGTTCCTAAATCTTCCTAGACTTACAACATACATTTGTAACAGAAGTTAAAGCCATGTTTTTAAATTTCCTAGGCCATTTCCCTCTGGTAATGTGCCTTCAGGGTGCTTTAGGATAATTAGATAAGGTTACTACTGTAATATCCCGAATTTTAAGACTAGAGGCTTAAGATTTAGCCTGGATTAAAGGGAACTACTAGACCCCTGTTTGGTAAATGTCATAGTGAGACATAGTATTATTTCCCAAAATTCCTTTATATCCTTGGATATTAAAAGGAATTATATTAGTGAGCTAAAGAGCTCGGGGAATAACAAAACGAAGTGATTGGAAGTCACACACTATAGTAAAGTGGAACACAAAGTAATTTTGCTACCGGTGAAATTTATGGTATGACAGTGATGATTGTGTGACATGTTTTGATCGGTAAATGATGGTGAAAAATTATGAAATTTTTCAGAATGAAAGTAGACTTATCAAGTTTTAATTTGATAGTATGTAACGGCATGACGTCTCCCACCGGGGTCCCTAGGCCCATGGCCATCTCCCACCGGGGTCCCTAAAGGTGCCGGACTTGAGTCACCCCACTGAAGAGGTCTTTTCCCAAACCAGGATATCTTCCATTCCCCAAGGAATTCCTTTTACCTCCCCAGTGGATCGAACCCTCGCCCTGGGAGCAAGGCATATGGTCTTTCCCATGACCACACTGGTAACCACTTGTGCCAAGGTGTAAGTGGCTACCAGTGTGGTCATGGGAAAGACCCTATGCCTTGCTCCCAGGGCGAGGGTTCGATTCACTGGGGAGGCGAAAGGAATTCCTTGGGGAATGGAAGATATCTTGGTTTGAGAAAAGACCTCTTCAGTAGGGTGACTCAAGTCTGACACCGCTAGGGACCCCGGTGGGAGACGGGCATGGGCCTAGGGATCCCAAGAGAGACGCCATGCCATTATGAGTCATTTGGATCTGTACACAAAGAGAAATGAATTTTTGAAGTTAGCCCAGCGAAATTAACTATTTTCTGAGGCAGCATCCAAAGATTAAAATTCTGGGAAGAGTGAGCTTCCAATTGGCTAAAGTTTATATTTTTCCTTAAAACTAGACTCAATAAGGGTTGCATAGCCTTTAGAACCACCCCAATTGGACATTTTTATAATTAGATATGAATTTTCAAAGTTTAATGAAAATTTTGCCAGATTAAGCATTTTGTGCGAAAATTAGAACTTTGGACCAATGAGGAAGTGCCACGTGTCAAGCCACTTGCTGATTCATTTAATCAGCCATTCTTCATCTCCTTCCTCATTCTCACGCGCAGAAACACAAAAAAGAGAGAGAGAGAGAGAGCTGCTGAAAAATGGAAGAGGTAGAGAGAGAAACTTCTTGCCTCTGAAACACTGTCGAATCGGCGTCTTCTCTCAAAGTGACCTTCAGGAAACTTTTTCTACTCATCATAAGCTTCATTTCTACGGTTTCATATTCTCATTTGGAGGTGGTTGGTGACATCTCACTGGCCGGAGTATTGCCAGAATTCTGAACCGTTTGCGGAAACGGGTAGAGGTAATTGTAAGCTTCCTTTTTAACCGATTGATTTGTTGTTTGGATGAGTATATTGGAAGTTGGGTACTATTCATTATCATAAGAAAATGGTGTTTTCAATGGCTAAATCATGTCTAATGAGTGTTTAAATAGCTAATCTTTTGATTAGAATTAGAAAGGAAGTGATTAAGCCAAAGAAAATGAGAAACCGACAAACTCTTTCCGGGAACTCTAAATTATTATTTCTGTTCTGGATTTTTTGTGGATAAGGAGTGGAAATTTGGTAATTTTGATCTTCCATTGGCTTTAGGAGGAAAAATTATGTAAGTATGCAAGTGTTCATGATTTTTGGATGCTTGTATATGAATTTGGGAAATTATGAAACATATATGTGCATGTTGCTTAAATATGTCCTCTGTGGCAGTAAGTGTTGTACTTGATGTTTGAAGGTCTAAACCTTATCCAAAAATTTTCCAAACTTAAAGTAGAAATAATGAGCTTTAACATGATAGGTATAATGAAGGATTTGGACAAGTATGATATGAGATATGAATTTGTGAAGTTCTGTCCTGTTTTCTGGAAACAAATCTAGAACATTGATGTTTTCTGAAATTCTGGGAATTTTTTGTTAGTATTTTCCAGAAAATGATATTTTTCCTTGAAAGTATACTTAGAGAGGATCAAATGGAGATTTGAACCACCTCAATTGGAGTTCTATAGAATTAATTGTGATTTTTTAAAGTTTGGTGAAAAATCTATCAACTTTATGTCTTATGTGAATTTAAGACTTAATGGCACAAATATAATTGGAATGAACTCCAAGGGTGAAAGTAAGCCTATAGGGCTAATGTGGGCCATTGGGTATTCACTTTTCATGGCTCTAATGATGTTATCACTTGCATAGGGCCATGAAGTGACAAAGAAAAAGCAATGGTTGGCGGATCAAGGGACAAGAAGAGAAGGACATAAAGTCCGAGAGGTAGTGAACTTACCTTTTTTGCATGTATGTGATATATATATCTTGCATTGATTATGTGACTGCTTTGCCTATTTGTGTGGAACATGTATGATTGGTTGAAGCTCTGTTATATTTGTGCAATGACCATATGTATGTCATAACATCGAGCATGCAGGATGTCATTATGTTGGCATGAAATAGTATAGGCAAGCATGTCATACATTCATATATATCTAGCATGCATAGTGGTAATGTTCGCTACTGAGATTTTCTCGAATCTCACTCCTCCCAACCAATAATAGTGACAGGTGGAGATGTATGAAGATGCATGAAGGAGATATGAAGTTGAAGTAAAGCTTGAAGCGCAAGGCGCTAGCTTGTATTTAGTTTTATTTATTGGGTGATTGTATTTATAAGAAGTGATACATGTATATGTGTATGTATGAGAATATATGAATGAATGTGTTTAGCAGAGAACGGCTCTAATGGATAGCTCTTAGTTTATTTTACGTAATCGTTGCATACTCTGATATGTGGTAACTAAGAGCCGATGAGGTAATGGCGACGTAGTGAATCTTGTGGGAATGATTATGAAGTTTGCTACCCTTTTGAAAAACCCTCTCGACCTTAGGATCAAATCCTGAGTTGAGAGTGGAACATTGTGAAAGATTTTAGATTTTGGGTAGTCCGGGTTCAAATCCTGCTTCTACAACGGATTTCACTAGTCACTAATCATCATTTATGAGTATTGGAAATAAGGTGTCACAACTATTACAACAAGAAGTATTGAAATTACTTAAATAGAAGTTCAATATATGACAAATCATTATAATAGTATGTGCTATTCAGATTTAAACTTGCAGACTTTTTTGTTGCGCAGTTACAAGTTGGAAACCTTAGAAATCAATACATTGAGCAGAAAATACAACAAACACAAATTCAATACGGTCGCTTCCTCAGGGTCTAATAGATCACCGATCACTTTCAAAAATGGTGGAGTAGAATTCAATTCATATAGACAAAAGCCCAGAACCCAAAACCAACAAGTAGCAACTGCCAAGAAATGCAAAGGAACAAGCTTGATAGGCAAGAAATTCCAAATCAGCATCAAATTGTAGTAACCATCTATTCATTGGACATATCTGATAACAAATTGTAGCAACTAAATGAAACAAGAAGAAAACTAGCCATTGATTAGTTGTCTAGTACTTCCTCTTCATGTGATATGCTTGAAATTACCGATTCAGCTGCAAAAATCACAAGCAAAAGAACCAACAATTACAAATAATTAATAAATAATAAATGAAATGAACTAAATAAACAAAAAGAATAGAAATTACCTTGTACTACAACAATAGTGTTATTGAAGTTATCAAGATGAAGTCCTTTTAGTTGATCACACAAAGCAGAAGTAGATGAAGATAACCAATTTTGCGTACAAATGAGTGCCTCAACTGTCTTTGGTGAGAGAGAACTTTTGTATTCATAAATGACATGACCCTGTATTAAATATAGATTCAGAAGAGACGGTGGAGACAAGTATGGCTAACACATCATGTGCAATCAATGAAAGGACTCTATTTACAACCATTTTCTTTCCACTATGCCAAAACATCAAACTCTTCATCTTTTAATGCAATCAACTCATTTTTAAGATACTTATCCACTTGTCCATACTTATCTAGCTGATTATCAGCCTAAGATCCAACCATAAACCGCCTCATTATAGGTAGTCTTTTACGCAAAGAAGATATGCGAGACTCAGTTGAAGAAGTACTGCTAGTAGTACTTTGACTTTCACTCAATGCTTGTGCCTGAGTTTGGCTTAGAGTCTGAGATTGAGATGTGTCTAGCCTAATTGCATAGTGATCATACAAATGATACAAAACATTTAAGACTATTTGGATCATTGTCTAACATCATGCAGCTTCCTAAAAGATAGCCTCAAAAGCATACTGCAAATACTTTGTTTTATAACTAGGGTCAAGTAAAATCCCTATTATCAACAAAGGATTAATGTCACCAATATTTCCCTAATACTTTTCATACTTGGACAACATATTTTTAGCCATCTTGGATAACAAACTCATATAACATTGGCTGCATCTTTGAGGATAATATAAACTTAAGTTATTTGTTGGAAGCATTCATTTGAGGTAACATGAAGTGACCCTGAAAATTGCAAAGTCATGTCACATAATACTTTCAAAAACTCAACAAATTCAGTAGCTTTTTTTAAAATTCACTTTTGAAGGAGGACCGGTTATCTTTTTCTCTGCAAAGAATGGTTTGTAATCTTTATCATCATTGATCATCTTTTCCAAAACAGGGCTGAATTTAATGGCATTATCCAACATGAGGTAAATAGAATTCCACCTAGTTGGACAATCCACTGTTAGTAGGCTTTTTGAGTTAATTTTTATCTTCTCAACAAACTCTTTGAACTGTTGAAGCCTTAAAGGAGAAGATCTTACATATTTTGATGGCATTTCTAAAGCCTTATACACTGCTATGTAACTCCTTCACACCATCAGAAACAATTAAATTTAAAATGTGCACATAACACCTCAAGTGTAAGAATTCTCCATCACAAACCAGACCATTCTAATGCCTTAAAACTTCTTTTAATCTTGCCACTGAATTGTCATTTGAAGCAGCATTATCAACCGTGATTGTATAAACATTATCAATGTTCCAAGCTAATAAACATCTTTCCAAAGTTTCTGTAATTGTCTCACACTTATGGTTTTCTATGACACAGAAGTTTAAGATTTGCTTCTGGTATGTCCAATTCTCATCAATCTAGTGAGCATTCAAGCATATATAGTTAGCATTTTGATAAGAAGTCTAAGTATCTATTGTGAGGGAAACAAAAACTTTTGTTCTTTTAAAATACCTCTTCAACTTGATTGATTCTTGCATATACAACCTCAAGCAATCCCTTGTTACTGTTGTTCTCGAAGGGATTTAAAAGCGAGGTTCAACTTGTATCATCATCTATTTAAACCCTTCACCTTCTACCACTCGAAATGGCATTTCATCCAGTATAACAAACTTTGCAACTGACAATCTGCATTATTCTTAATTGAACACGTGATGAGTCAACTTTCTGCTACTTCCTTCTAGAGTGAATGCCAACAAAGATTGTTTAGCCTTGTTCTGTCTATTTGGATTTTTGACACAAGTTTGTAAATGTTTCAACAATCCACTTGTCCCTTGATGTACAGGGTTGTATTTAAGTGGCTTGTTGCAATGCTTACACTTGGCCTGAAGTTCTCCATCTTTAAATTGTTCTATGAGTAGCTTCTCAAAAGCATCCCAAACTGAAGATTTGTGTTTCTTCCTTGAACCTTCAACTTCTTCGTCTCCCTTTTCATCATTTATATCACTTGTGACATTTCCCTCTTCATTTGTATGAGTAGCTTGTGTAGGAGGATCTTGAGGTTCTGCATGACTTACTTCAATATATCCTTCAGCAGCCATTTATTACTTAAACAACTTGGGTTAAGGGGAGGGAAAAGAAAAAAAATGCAACCATTACTTAAACTGTTAAACATTCATTAGCACTCAGCAGCATGCACCTAAAACTAGGAACTAGTAGATAACTATTTACTTAAACATAACCATTTATTATGTCGAACATACATGAATATCATCTAAACATATATAGTACCATATGCAGATAACCATTTACCCATGAAATCAAGTACCATTAAAACTAGGAACTAGTATATCACTAATTTTACAACATTTTTTTCTTTTTGGCCAAAACTAGTATTAGAATTTAATAGAGTTACATAAAAAAATCAACAAAAAATTGAGAAAAATTATGTTTTAGGCTTTCAGCATACAAAACAGTTTTTAAGTTTCTGCTCAAGTCAACAATAAAAGTCGAAACCAGTAAAGAAAAATAGAGAACCCAATGGCAAGATTACACACCTTAGCTCTAGTATCCTTAAGCTCAGAAGCAAAACAGAGTGATTTGGAGAAGAAAAATCTACTACAGAGCTTGACGATCAACACAGGCAAGCACTGACAGGCAGAGAGACCAAAGAAGAAAAATCCAAGAGTACCGAAAATTGCACCGACAAGCAAGCACCGACAGGAAGAGAGACCAAAGAAGAAAAAGCCAGGAGCACCGAAAAATTGCACCGACAAGCAAGCACCAACAGGAAGAGGGGATGAATGATCGCAAATGGCACGTCCATCTCTGTCACTGACTAAAGCTAGGAATTAGCATATACCTACGTGAATTAGCACCGACTCAGGCCATGAAGAAAAAACAAGGGTTTAAAGCTTTGGAATACATAAATTACCTGCTAAACGAAGGGAATAAATGTTGAGGCAGCATTGTTGTTGAGGCATTTCGAAGTGAAGAAAGCCTTATTGATTTAACTGTGGAATTCAGGAAGGACACTGCGGCGATTCTGATCAGACGACGAGAGCAGAGCAATTCGAATCAGAAGAGAGCAACTTCCTTTTGGGCTAATGGCAGAGAGAGCAAGGAACTGAACGAAGGGAAATTAGGGCTCAGAGTCAGAAGAGAAGACTGTGTCGAACTCGAATGGCTGCTTAATGCTTGGCTAGTTGCTCCTTCTTGAGTTTTAGTTAGAAAATTAATATATATATATATTATTTCAGAATCGGGAATCCTATTCCCGACCCTAATCCTGACTTCAGTATTCCTGATCTCGATTTTTTTCCTTCCCGATATTTTCGGGATGGGAAGGTCAAGACAGGAAATTGGTGCACACCCCTAGAGGAAGCACTATTAAATGTATCACTAAATAATGTACTCTTTTTCTTCTACTAAGTTTTTGTCCTATTGTGTTTTTCGTAGTTGAATTTTTTTAAGCACATGTTTAGTCATGGACATCCAAAAGGAAGTGTTATGAATAATATATTAAAATATATTATTATGGATGTCCATCTCCCTATTATTTCTCTCATTTTCCTATTATCTCTCCCCATTATTTTCCTACGACTATGTAATCTCATTTATTTTAGGTTATAGAGTTATGCCTATAAATAAGATATATATATTAAGTATTGTGCATGTCTTAAATAGTGAATAAAAATTACTCTCCTCCTCCTCCTCTTCTCATATTCTCTCTTATCTTTCTTTTTATTTACAACATATTTGATTATATGTTGATCTTTTCCCCTATTTGGCGGGGTCAACAAATAAAGACAGGTTGCATTCAATATCAATAGTTACAATAAATTATGGGATTATTTTTAGTCTGAGGAAATTGGAGACAATGGCGCAGAGACCAAACTAAAAACTGTTAAAATGCAATAAAGTTAAAATAAAGTTTTCTTACTTGTTAATTTATTACTGCCGAGAGAAGACTCAATTAAAGAATAATGGGAACTGCGTGATGAGCACCTAAACCAAATTTCATCAAATTAGGATAGTTCAGATTTAATTTTTTATCTTTATTTTTTTAAATATTGGTTTAATGTGTATATAATTAAAATAAAAGATAATCCCTTAATTATAAATTTTTTCAAAAAATTATTTTTTATTGAAAATTTATTAGTTGAAATCATTAAATTTGGATGATTAAATCTGATGAGATTTGAGTGCTCATCACTAGGGCTGTTCATATTGTCCCTATCCTGGCCGGCCCTATTAGATAGGATTTGGCCTTATCCTCAGAGTCTCGGTCGTGTAAATTAAATAATCCTTTTATTTGTTTACCTCTTTTTATTTTTATAATGGTTGGGTTATCAAGGCGAATATTGTATTGTTTTCACTCACATTAAATGAGAAGTCTTTCCATGTAAATTGTTGTGTCTATTATATATTTTTTTAAATATTTTATAGAAAGATTTAAAATGTGGCGTTTTTCCTACAAGTAGTATGACCTTATTAATTGTTATATTGTTATGAATCATCACTTTAAACAATGAAATAAAGTGCATTCCGCTGATATCATAGCATTCTTCTGTTTCTTTTTTTAAAAAAAGAAACATAAGGGTGAGACGGAATTGGGGTCCGTCCCGATCCTTGTGCATCTCTACTCATTATTTTGATGTTTAATGAGCATCCAAATTGGTTTTGAGAAGAATTAAAGGAAGTTTCCTAGTTATTAATTATATTTAAAAATTAAGTTTTCTACTTTATCCATATTTAATATTAAGAGTTTCCTACTTCCCTACTTTTTTTCCCTCAATATTGAACAAGTGTAAAAGAGAAAATTTGTAGTTTTTAATAGTGATAAAACCAGATTGGACAGTATAGAGATTTCCTCAGTATGTTGGGTGCTTTGGTATATTTGAAAGAAACTTTGTAATGAAATGATCTTTAATAATATGATGGAGAGTTGTCATAGAAGCTGCGAAAAGATCGAACATGGAGTTTAAAAAGGTATCGAGACCTTAATAATGGAGTATATTCTGATAATTCATTGCTCTCAGAATAAGATAATACAATGTAGAATTTATAGAGAAATATAAGGCGGTGTTTTGTGATACATGTGCAGTAGAATGAATATTCAAGAAGAAGGACACGTAGCCCTAGACTAAACACAAATAAATGGGCTTTATATTTACAATCAGATGGGCCCTATTATATTAAGTTGCAGAACTAGACTTGAGCTTGTGTTTCTTTTTTGATGCTCTAACTGAGCCCTGAAGTTGAAGGGCATCTTGATGACTATGAGACTTGATCTAAAGTTTGAAAACGTGGTGCATCTAGTGGCTTTGTAAATATGTCAATGAGTTGATATTTCGATGAAAAAATTGAAATTTGCAAGGTCTTAGCTACTACCTTTTCTCTAACAAAGTGATAATCCAATTCAATATACTTAAAAGTGAGAATCAAGAGGATTATGTAAGAATTGACAAACCTTCACAGCAAAAGAGATGTATGGTCTAGTGAATAATAAATATTGTAAACTGCCAACCACACTTCTAAATAATTATCCATCATGAAAAGCAAAACCAACATGGGTAGAAAGTAGAGATCAGAGTTTGATCTTGGTAGACATGGGAGTATTTTCAGTATTACATAAAAGCAATATTAGTCTTGGCAAGCAAGTCAAAGCTATATTTTTGTTGAGACATGTACAAGGCTTTATCAGTAAAATGACATTCAATCCCTAAGAAATAACTCAACCTACCCAAATCCTTAGCTGGAAAATATGTGTTCAATTTTGCAATTAAGTTCTACATTTCTATTGCATCAGATCCAAGAAGCAAAATATCATCCACATAGACCAAAACATAGAGTAGAAGAAGCTGTGCACTTAGTAAATAATTAAGTATCAAATTTAATTGGAATAAAACCTAACTGAGCCAAGCAAGAACTCAATTTTGAGAACTAGGCTTGTGTGGTCTACTTGAGACCATAAATTGATCTCTAAAGTTTGCACACATAGTTAGAAAAATCAACATTTTTAAAACTAGGAGGTTGATACACATAAACATCTCTTAGATTATCATGAAGGAAAAATTCTGAATGTCAATTTGTTTAATTGCCCACCCAAAAGAAAAAGCGAGAGACAAAAGCAGACAAATGGTGGCTAGTTTAACAACTGGGGAAAATGTCTTATGATAATCGATACGGGGTCTGATGAAAATCCTTAGCAATGAGTCACGCCTTATATCGATCCAAAGAGCTATATGATTTGTATTTCTTCTGAAGCACCCATTTGCAGCCAAGAACATTTTGAGATGGAGAAGGAGGAACAAACTTCCACGTATGATTCTGCTTGTTTTTTGCTCAAAACATAGGTAACTGTGGTGATCAGTTGCATACCCAAAAAAATGCCAAAGTTGACCTTGGTTCCAACTTATTCTTAGTATAAGCTTATAAATGTGGCCAACATACACATCCAAATACTTTCATGAATGAATAATCATGATTATAATTAAAAAGAAGCTGAAAATGGGATTTATGATGAAGAGAGGCAGATGATAAGTACTTAATAAGATAGATTACAGTAGAGAAAGCATGATTCAAAAAGTTTTGAGGTAAAGAGGCATGATTTAACAAGGCAAGACCTGATTCAACTATATGACAGTGTTTGCGCTTTACAAAACCATTTTGTTGATGGACAGGATATGTGATAATTCATTCCATTGGCTTGTTAAATATGATGAAACGCTTGAAATTCTCCACCCCCATTCGTTTGTAAGAATTTTATTTTGGTATTAAATAAATTTTCTACTTGGTTTTGAAAGGCTAAAAAAGGCAGTAGAGACATCTGATTTTTCTTTAAGAGGATAAAACAAGTGTATTTGGTAAAATCATCAATAAAGGAAACATAATATCAATAACCAGTTAAAGATAAATCAGGAGCAGGGCCCCAAACATCACTAAATAAAATGAATAAAGGATGAGGGAGTACATGAAATTTGGACTTATTACAAGCACAACAAGAAGATGATTGTTGAGGAAGATTAGGAAGAGAGTATTTGGATAAAACATGTATGATCAACCGATGTTCTGAATCCAAACCAAGCAGCTGGTGAAGAAGTTGGTGATGTGTAGAGAAAATTCTTAGTTGGTCCTTGAAGTAGAACCTGCTTTGTGTGAAGATCCTTCATAATAAAATGAGAAGAACAAAATTCAAAATAAACAGAATTATCATGACAAAATCTTGCAACAGAAAAAAGATTTTTGGATGTTAGGAACACGGAAAACATCTGAAAGAAAGAATTTATGAGTAGTGGTAGAGAATTGACCTGAACCTTGATTTGAAATAGGCATGGGAGAACCATCACTTATATGCACTTGTTCATGTCCCTTGTATGGCTTTACTCTCAAATTCAGATCTGACAATTCAGATGTCATATGATTGGTAGCACCCATATGACAAAATACCATGCATTATCAGGAACAGAAGAATAAGTTGAGTAGTGAGCCTGAATCAAGGAAGCATGTGGAGGTGATAAATAATAAATATGAATGATTGAATCTCTGATAACAGTTATGAACAATATGATCGAATTTTTCACAGATATGATGACATTTTTTGGCACGTCTGGCTCATCACTCTGTCCTGACTGAGCAAAATAAGCTCGTCCTCAACCAAAACGGCCTCTTGAGCCTCTATATGATCCAAAACGACCTAAAGGACCTCGTGAAACTGACTCTGATGGAGTAAGAGTAATTTTAGCATTTAAATTCCTAGATTTTACAGTAGAAGCAGTGGAATGAATTTGAGTGAGTCTTGCTTCATGAATTATTAAATAGCTCAAAACTTCCTCTGAAGACAGAGGTGTTGAGCTTGTAGTGAGGGAAGCAATGATTTACTCATAATCTATGCCTAAATCATTTAAAAGATATCTATTAAAATTACTATCCTCAAGAGGTTTTCCAGCAGGACTTGGGGCTTCAGCAATTAATACAGGCTTTCTGTAATATTCAGAAATAGTTTCTGATCCCTTTCTAAGATTCGTAATATGATTTTGCAAGAGGTAACAACTTAGCTTCAGATTTTTTGGTGAACATATTCTCAAGAGCCAGCCACATAGTTCTGGCTATCTTGTTCCTCATCACCTGCCCAATGATTTAGAAAGAGAAGACATTAAAATAGAGAGAACATCTTGTTGAAACCATTTTAGATGTTCATGATTTAAAGAACCATCAGCAGGATGGGTAGGAGGTTTAATAAAGGAACCATCAATATGAGAAAATAAATTCTTCCCATATAAATATGGTTTTATTTGAGCTCCCTAAATTGAGTAGTTCTTATTCTTCAATTTGATGGAAATAAAATGTGAAGGTGAAAATGATGATAGTGTTGCTGAAATATTAGGAGTAGAAAGAGTATTGAGAGAAGGACTTGAGGCAAAACATGAAGAGTTGACGGCTCTATTACCATAAAGAGGTATCAAGACCTTAATAATGGAGTATGTTCTGATAATTCATTGCTCACAGAATAAGATGATACAGTGCAGAATTTATAGATGTGATCCACGTGCTGTAGAATATTCAAGAAGAAGGACACGACTAAACACAAATAATTGGGCTTTATATTTAGAATAAGATGGGCCCTATTATATTAAGTTACATAGTTAGACTTGGACCTCTGTTTCTTATTTCATGCTCTAAGAGAGTTTTATTCTGCTAATGATGGGAATAAAAATTCTCAAGCAAATGCTTCTAAGCCCAGAAACGTAATAACATAGCAGTGTGCTGGCACCAACCTTCAAAGGGGTTTCTTAAAATTAATGTCGAAGGAGCTTTTAATACCAGGCAAGAGAATAATCTGCAGAGATGAGTTTGGCTAATTTATTTGGGGTTTTGTAGACAAAGTCAAATCCATCTCTGCTTTTTTGACTCAAGCCTTGGCACTATTGAAACTGACTGCCCACTACTTCTGCAGATTTGTGTAATGTCTTAGCAACCAGACTTCTATGATTGACAGTGCACAAGTATGTATTATCCAAGACATATTATCAGTATTGCTTATGTTTATCCCTATGTTTGGACGAAGATAAAACTAAGGGAAAATTCTCAAAAACATTAAATATTTTAACTATTTATGAATTTTTTCCTTCGTTGTATTCTTTCTCCTATTTCCCCCTCACTTTTATCTCCATCCAAATATCCAAAGATATGGTAAAAGTGTTAAATAGATATAAATGGTGTCAAACTTGACTGACTCTTCCCAGCGGCAATTGTTCACACTAGTTCGTCCTTACCTCTCAATTTCCATTTTTTTTTATCGAACCTTGCCTCTCAATTTCTAATTATTGTGTCTTTGAAAATGTATTCTAATAAGGACCCAATAACAATAAAAAAGGAAAAAAAGTTCAGGGACTTGATTATCTTGACTCTATATCAATTTGTTTAATTACAAAGGTTTCAATTTTCCTATAAGTAGTGTGACCTTGTTAATTAGTAGTTTTATTATTATTATTATTTTCAAATAATGCTAGACAGAATGGAGGATCCTTGAACACCCATACTCATCATTTTAATGTTTGATGAGTACCCAAGCTGGTTTCGAGAAGAAAGGGTAACTTGTATAATGTGCCGACCCAGTTTTCCTACTAAGCTTTTAGCTTAGTAGAAAGAGTTTATTAGATCTGAGTTCACTAGATCTAATTTTGAATGGTTCATATATGATTTTTTTTTTAAAATGATAATTTTTTAAATAAAAAAAATCATTTTTTTAAACATAGTAGTTAAGAGATTATCTTATTTTAGATTTTATACTTATTAAAATAATTTTTTTAAAAAAATATAGATTTTTTAAAACTCAAATTTGAACATTCCAAATCAAATCTGATAGTCCAGATATAATGAGCTCTACCTACTAAGCAAAAATGCTTAGCAGAGAAACCAATTTCAATCATCTAGAAATACTACCTCATAATAAGCTTTCACATTAATTAATGAGAAAATGCAAACAGAACATATATAAGCAGAAAACTTTTAATATATAAGATGAAATAAAAAAGAGGTAGACAAGAGATAAAATATATATATAAGAAACTAAGCCTAGTAAACTTTAACAAACACTATTTGCAAAAATGACTTTTTAGACCGTTAAAAATGACTTTTTAGACCGGTTCTGTATGAGGTATTGATGCAGTTGGTCTAAAAATAACAACATTAAAACATGTTGTTGAAACAAGAGGTCTAAAATATAAGACTTTCACAACCGTTTTAAAAAGTATGACTCTTTAGATCGGTTGTTGGAACAACCAGTCTAAAATGATACTTTTTAGACCGGTTGTATCAACAACCGGTCTAAAAGGTATCCATTTTTTTAAATATTCCTTTTAAAAATTAGTTTTACTCAAGTCTGCAAGTCATTCAACGACATCATTCTTCCAACAACACACATTCCATAGAAGCAACAAACAATAAATCATTGAAAATTAACACATTATCACACACAATCAGAAGCAACAATTTCATTTGTCAACAATTATCATCATTCTTCCTACACCTCACATTCTTAATAACAATCAGAAGCAACAATATCAACACATTATCATCAACACAACAAAATCTCAACTTTGTGTACTTTCAATTCCACAAGTTTTGAAGAAAAGAAGAGGGAAGACAAATTCCTCAGTTTTACAGAAAAGCAAAGGAAAGAAAAAGTACAGAGGTCAATCTTTCAAATCCCATGACTGTATTAGCATCAAACATGTATCACCTATATCCCAGAAATTATCCTATGCATAGACATAAACTCAGTTAGATATGAAAACCGCAAGTATTATAACAACATTGGATTAAAAAAAGTCATTTTTCTTGTAAAAGGTCATAGATGAATTCAATACAATAGTTGCGGATGAAATCATTATCTTCTACAGGAAAGGGATCGGCAAGATCAAAAATTTGTAACACCAAAGCCAGACAAAATATTAAATTGCTAACTTAAAAACAATAAAGTAATACAAAATTTTTCAAATATACATTTACCTCTTCAATAAAATCAGTTATGCCTAGGGTGATAGTATTATAAATGTGCCTTAAAACATACAAACTACATAAGTTGAACCCCGGTGGTTTTCTACGGCTCTGAAAAAGAACATGATATCATTAAAACAAGTATAAAAACATAGCTTATAGAACACATTCTTAAAGAAAACAAATATGTACTAACCTTTAGGATGATCCATGTAGGGTCTTTTAACTCACGAACATGCTTACCACAAGTAGCGTGTAGGAATGTCCGCATAGTCCTATCATCAAAATCACAAAAGGTTACTAATTTTGCACAAATTTCATAAACTTCCAACAAAAGGTAATGCAAGAAAAATTACAAGTTCATGGTCTTCTTCAATTCATTCCCTAGTTTGAAGTGGAGGGAGCATAAGAGGATGACAATATAACTATTCTTGCATAGAAGAACCAATTTCCAATGATCACTGAAAAAAGAGATGAATATTAAGAAAATATAAAGAATTATATATATTATGAAATATAAATTTGTTTCTTACCCATGCACATATTAAGCCAAGAAACACTCAGTTGCGGTTTCACTAAGCCTCTCTGATAAATATATATGTATGATAGCAGCAGTACTCCCTTTCTCTTGGATTTGAACTAGGCATACGAATCCAAGTTTATCACTTTTGCTAGAGGAAACCAACCTACGATTCATGTACCTATAATAATGCAAGCACACAAATCAAAGTTAAAATGACGTAATTTTTAAAATATTTACTTCCAATTGAAGAAGATACTTACATTAAAAAAGTTGGACAATCGCAACTGTAAGATGTTGTCTAAGAGCTACCAGGGACATTAAATCATCCCTCTCAAGAAAGCATGTCACCCTTAACTTGCAAACAGCTGAATCCGTAGTCTAATCTCTTGTTTGAAAGGATGTATAATATGCTATCATAATATGCCATCATAATCACTTGTTGCATGACATGCAATGAAGGCTATGAAACTTCTTGATTGAAGGGAGCTGCAGTTGGGCCTGTGATCGGGGTTTCCTCAACTCAAACATAAACAAGGTTCTTTGGCCACAAGATGAAAGTACTTAGGACAACCCTCACAACCTTCAAATCATTAGAAGGGATAAGGACAGGTGCATCTGGGATGATCACCTCTTCAATTGACACTCTAACTTGATTATCTTTCATTTGTTAGTGGTAGACAGTTGATCCCAAGTTGTGCACACTCTCCTCGTGCAACTAATCGTCTCAGAGGATCCTCGATAAAAATGTCACAAGGCTCATCAATTTCTTTTCCAGGACCCTCTGATGACTGCCCAATATTGCAACAACTCGTTTTAGTGCTTTGCTTATTAGGTGCAAGAGATTGTGCCTGGAGAGCAGTGGTATCTTGTCTTGTGCTCACAATCATAATCATTTCCTCTTTCATCTTGTTCAACCAGGCTTCTAATTGTGTATCAAATGATGCTTTTGCCTCGACTCTTGCTTCCGTCCTTGTAGTGGCTAACATATGCTCTATTTCCTTCCTAGTCACCACACTAGAGGAATAGTGTGAGGGTGCTACAAAGTAATCCCTTATGCATATCCCTCTTCCAACTCCCTTGATACAGTCTGGATGCTCATGTTTTCCAGTACCAACCGTCAGGATATCATTCGTCCCCTTCGACCTAAAAGATCCCTTAGCTTATTTTTTTTAAGTTCCTCATGTAAGATACAGATAAGAAACATAAGTAATGAAACATATCTACTAAATAATTAATAACAACAATGATACTTACAATTTTTTCACCTACTATATTAGATTGTTCACTCGTATAAGACCTACTCCTCTATTAGTGAGCAAACAACCATTTTTCTTCGCGACGTATCGAAGATGATGGAGAAAAAAGAACAAATGGATCGAATTGACCTGCTTCTTCCAATCTCTTCCGTTTGGCTACCACCAAGTTTTTTTCAGCTATTGCATAACCCCCACAAGACATTGTATAAGAACAATCATTCTTTCTACCACTCTCTTGTGTTGTTTTCCTTTTTGCTTGCGAATAAGAAATTAAAAAAAAAGGTTACAATCAATAATGACAATTGATAAGTAAATAAAATACAAAATAAGTCAATTCACCAAAGCTTCTATAGTAGTTTGAAGCCTGAAAAATTCTTGTCAAGTCGCTTCATCAATATATGAATACTTGCTGCACAGATAAGGATAAGGCTTACCATCTTTCACCTTGATATGCATGTAATTATTGGTTAGATTTGTCTTAAAATTCCTTCAACGCTCACAACAATATGTCATTATCTTCTTGTATAAGATATCACTCTGAGGAACATCGTAGATGAGCTGTAATGCATGCATTAAAGGAGTTAGTGACAAATTTGTGACAAATTTGATAATCATTACATTGAAAAGAGAATTTTATACCTAGCTAGTGTTCCAACTATGTTACTTCACACATTTATCGATATTTCTTCACTCCTCTATCAAGATGTTAGGCTTATTACCGCAAAAAGGCCTATAAAAATCCTATATCGGATTGCATTAGGCCCGATTGGTTTCCAATATCTATCAAACTCAATCAATATCTTTTTCCCGGCACTCCAACTTAAGGCAATGTCTCTCAATCGCGTGCTAGTTCTACCCCTCCGTATAGACTGGTTACTGGGCTCACTTTGATTATGGCTCGGAGCATTGTTAGGCTTATCTGATTAACACTAGCTAGCTTGCTTTAATGAGCACTAGGTAGCTCCGGAGCCTTTACATTAGGACGCCTCAGATCCTTCATTTTCCTGTTGAGACAATAAAAAAAGATAAATCCTTAAATTATAACATGAAAAGACTATATCTGTAAAATAACTATATACATAATTTGGATATGTTAGAATCTATGTTTTGATGATAACCAAAAGGTAATGAATTGTTTTGCAAACGATTGACAAAGTTTAATCAAGAACATTGAGCCAAATTCATTGATAAATGCAGTTCTCAAATTGACAACCTTATATTTTGCAGATTATCTGATGCACTCAAGTTTTGGAGAAGAACTCGAGTTCAAGTTCATAAAGAACTCGAGTTTAGGTGAAAAACTCGAGTTTAGTGTGTAAGTTTCAATGTAGCTCTTGCAAGTTTTAGCTAACACTCGAGTTTGCCATGAGAACTCGAATTCTATGTGTTGATGAACTCGAGTTGGCTAGTTAACTCCCACATGTTTAATCTAGAAACTTAGCATGAAACCTCTATTGATTGAGGAACTCGAGTTATGGTATGAAGAAAACTCGAGTTGGAAGTTGTACTCTCACGAGTTTTATTTAGAGACTTGTTCAGAATCTTACAACACCTAGAGAACGTAAGTTTGAGAGAAAAACTCAAGTTCTAGTAAGAAAGAAGCTTGAGTATACTTTTGAACTTCTACAAGTTTTCATCCAGATATTTAGTTAGAAACTTGAAGTTCTTGGAGAACACAAACTCGAGTTCTCGTCAGAGACAAACTTGAGTTTGCATTTTAACTTCCACAAGTTTTATCTAGAGAAACATTCAGAAGCAGAAAATACAAGAAGAACTCGAGTTTAGATAAAGAACTCGAGTTCTAAACAGATGGAAACTCGAGTTTACTAATGAACTCTTGCGAGTTCCTAGCAGAGACAACCTGAAGAAATGCTGACAATACTGAGAACTAAGTTTCTAATGAGAACTCGATTTGGAATCTTTGAACATCATATGACGAACTTGAGTCTTGTGTATGAACTCAAGTTTTTGACTGAATGAAGCAGAATGAATTACAGAGATCAATGCGAATATGGTTAAATGTCATTTATTCATTATGTTTACATTTGTTGCTATATTTAAACATCAACTAACACAGTATAATTATAAATTTATTACATCACCTAATTCACTCCCTCTTAGGTGATAATTAATTTAATTAGCTAACTTATAAAGTAGTTTTATAAAAGGGATATCCTCCCATATCCCTTCATGATGATCATGTCTTGTGCCGTGTTCATTATCTTTCTTCGTTTAATTCTAGTAAACCGCTAGAAAAAGAAGAAGTCTCAAGAAGATCATAATTTGAATGACTTTCCTCATCAATATCAACGACCATTTTTCCTTAGAGAGCTATAAACCACATTTTATTTTCTTGATCGGTAATATAGAACACTTGTTTCGCTTGATCTGCCATAATAAAATGTTCATATCCAAAACTTCTACTATTCAGATATACTAATGTAAATACTAACTGATCGATCTTCACACCATATTGACATCAACCCAGTTGCATTTGAAAATGAGAAATTTAATTTTAACATAGTCAACCACTCAAATCTCTTCAATAACCCCATAATAAGGTATGACTACCAATTTAGGGTTCTTATCTTTCAAACTAGAGAAGTACATAGATTCAACCACTAACATAACACTACTGTCCTAGCCGGTGCTCCTATCATCTAGGGACTTCGTGTAAAAGGTATAACCATTGATCATAAATGAAATCCAACTTATGACATCAACCTCAGGACCACATGCTAACCATTTAATTGTATCATAAACACATTTTTCTCCGTCAACCTTTTGTTTGAACTAATATGCAAAAGTTCTGTTATACTCCCTAATTAACATTTGTTCAGTCATTTGACTATTTTCTTTCCGTACAATTTATTTATGAGCATTAATGTAATATTAAACTTCATCAACATTATTCAAGATGTATAAGTGGACTTGTTGCAATTCATCAAGATCCACACTCTTTACTGTAGCCCTGTATCTATCCCCTTCTTCATCATGATGTTTAGGAAGCTCAATATGCCCTATATTTGATAAATAATATTGACAAAATTCAATGGCTTCTTCAAAAACATATTTTTGAACAATAGATGCTTCGACCGATTAGGGTTCTTCACATACCCTTTTAAGATTTTCATAGTTCTTTCAATTGGATATATCCATCAAAAATAAATAGGGCCACACAACTTTATCTCCCTTGTTAGATGAATAATTAGATGTACCATGATGTCAAAAAAGGAAGGAAGAAAAAGCTTCTCAAGCTAGCACAAGATCAGATATCCTTCATTTTCCAATTCATCAAATCTTCCTGTCTCAATAACTTTACTACAAATAGAATTGAAGAAGAAACAAAGTCTAGTCAATATATGTTGAAGATAATATTTGACAATGCCTCAAATACCTAATGGGAGTAGTTGTTGCATTAAGACATAACAATCATAAGACTTTAGCCCTACTAACTTCAAATCTTTTGTTGACACAAGCTTCTTAAAATTTGAAGAATACATTGAGGGAACTTTGATACCATGTAAACACTCACAAAAACTTCTTTTCTCATCCTTAGACAAAGTATGAGAAGCTGGAGGATAAAAAGTTCTCTTACCATATAACATTGGATGTAAGTCTTATCGTATTCGCATTTCTTGCAAATCTAATATTGCCTTCACGCCATCCGTAGAACTACCTTATATATTGATCAGTGTCCCAACAATACTATCACATATATTTTTCTCCACATGTATGAAATAAATACAGTGTCTCACATCAAGATTGCGCCAATATGAAAGATTGAAGAAGACAGACCTCTTTTTCCATATATTTTTTACATTTATACTCTTTGTAGTCTTACCAAAGATAACATTGATATTTTTTACCTTTACATAAACTTTCTCCTCAGTCAATGGCTCCAGAGAATCTTCAAACTCTTGGCCACCAAAAAACGCTTTCTTTAATCTACGATATGGGTGGCCCCATCTAAAAAATTTCCTATAGCCAAGATAAACCGTCTTTCTTCGATGTTGAAGTTTATGGTAGCATGTGCCTTCTTCACAAATTAGACATGCTTTATAGCATTTAACATTATATCCTGACAAGTTTCTATATGTACGAAAGTCCTTTATAGTACAAAAGAGCATGGCTCGTATTTTTAAAATCTCCTTATTGTTCGTGTAAAAAACATCGACACCTTTATCCCACAACTCTTTCAAGTCTTCGATCAAGGGTTCTAGGTAAACATCAGTCATTTCTGGGTTGTTTTGGTCTCGAAATTAACATAGACAACATGATGTACTTTTGTTTCATGCAAAACAAAGGAAATAAGTTGTAAATTACCAACAGAATAGGCCAAGAACTATGTATACTACTTAGACTATCATAAGGATTCATGCCATTCGTGCTAAGCTCAAGCCTAAGGTTCCTAAGTTCTTCATTGAATCTAGGAAATAATTGATCAATTTTCTTCCATTGAGAAGAATCATTCAGATGTCAAAGCTTTCCATCAGAAATCCTCTCATCCGCATGCCATCTCAAATTGTTTTGCATCATTTTCATTAGCAAACAAGTGCTTGAACCATAGTATGATTAGAAGATATCACAACACTTTTGCAGAGGCCTTATTTGATTTGTACCTTAGGGTTTCACATATCGAACACTGCTGTTTCTCTTTATGCTCTTTTCTATATAATATGCAATCATTAGGGCATGCATGGATCATTTTATACTTCATTACTAGTGGACACATTATTTTCTTAGCATCATAATATCGACAAGGCAATACATCATCATCTAGAAGCATGTCCTTAAAGATCTCAAGCGTTTTTGAAAAACTCTTGTTGCTCTATCCATACCGTGCTTTCAAGCTTACCAATTTCAATATTGCTTTCAACAATTGGTATTTTTTACACTCTAGGTACAACAGCTTCTCAGCATCATTGCACATATTACCATATGCATGTGATTGCTTAAAAGCATCTTCTCCTACATCTTGAATAATATCATCTATCCGATCATCCAAATCTGTGTCTTTATCATTAAAGGCCACTCCCCCTATTAAGATGCACTTGGCATTTCTAATTCTTTACCATGCCATACCTATACTGTATAACTCTTACAAAATTCTTCACAAATTAAATATGTATATATATATCTGCAACACTTAGTAGCTTCTCATTCAAACATTCTATATAAGGGCAATAAAACATCTCACTGTCATCATTGGCATTTCTTCTAGCAAAGTCTAAAAAACCCCTTATCCCATTATCATATTCAACACTCGTCTATTTAGATTTTATCCAACTACGATTCATATATTTCAACATCTTTTTCTTTTATCTTTTCTATTTTTTCCCCTGAAAAAGGCAGGAGCATGATGAGAGCATGCAATCATTACACTCATCAACTACCTAGCTTAACTACTAAATAATAATGAACAAGTACATAGAAAATTGTATATTATAATACATTTATATAGCAAAGATCAGTTTGCTAGGAATCACTTCAATTAATTAATAGGAAAGACTAATTATATATTCAAACAAAGTCGTAATCATAAAAACCTTCTACCTAGTATGTAAATAAAAATATATTATGTATTCCACAATTGCATTCTTATGGTATGCAGTTATTTGATAATAAGCAGTAGCCTCTAGAGTATGATAGAGAGCAACATTGGACATATTCAAACAAAGCCGTAATCATAAAAACCTTCTACCTAGTATGTAAATAAAAATATATTATGTATTCCACAATTGCATTCTTATGGTATGCAGTTATTTGATAATAAGCAGTAGCCTCTAGAGTATGATAGAGAGCAACATTGGGCATATTCAAACAAAGCCGTAATCATAAAAACCTTCTACCTAGTATGTAAATAAATAAATATTCTACATTTCACAATTGCATTCTTATAGTATGCAGTTATTTGATAGTGAGCAGTAGCTTCTACAGTATACAAAGGAAGGATCAAGTTGATACAAAGGAGAGAAGCCAAAGTTCTCAAGAACCCATTGTGGAAGTTATAACCCCTGACGTGTACAAAAACTATGGTGCATATGGTTCAAAGGACCCCTTTTCAAGGATCTAGTCTTGGACTCTGAGAATCAAAATAACAGGAAGAGATAGATTTGAGAAACTTGATCTAAGGATTCCTGTAAGTCACCTTGTGCTGCCAGAGATAGATTTGCAATGGATAAATTTTATAATTTCATTACGTTGTCACAACTTATATTTAAGTCTGTAATTGATGCATTATGAATCCTGATTATTGGAATTGTTGTAATTCTTACCCATTTACCCACTCACTTAAGAAGCTAATATGTAGCTCGTTATTTCTAATTGAATATATATTACCCTATCGATTACTTATATCTTGTTATGTTTGGTTCCCTGAAAAATCTTTCTTTCCCCTTTTTATTAACCACTTTTTTTCCTTTATCTGCATCATACATTTTATTATATACAGGAGAGATTCTTGGAGGGAATCACAAATATAGTTCCAGGTACTTTTTAGGATTTCTTCTGTGAAGTTACGGTATAAATTGATATATACTCTTGGTTTGCAACCTAAGTTGAGAACTTATGTCTTAACTTTCCATAGCTCTAGGGGGCGTAAACCTCAAAGAACTGCTGGATGATGTAGCAAAGGAAGTTGGGGACAAACAATTGTTAGATTCTAATGACACTATAATGCCGCTTTACCTGACAATTCATATCATAAAAACCATCTACCTAGTATCTGAAGTTATCATCACTGATTAGTTCAATGGCAAGAGCAACATTGGGCATATTCAAACAAAGCATTAATCATAAAACAGAACAAACCTGGAAAGTTGCTTCACGAGTCAGAGTCGCTCTTTGTGCTCCCATTTAGAAGAAGAACGATCAGCGAGGCTTTATTTAAGGGAGGAGGAGTAGAAGCTGGAATGTTGTCTCTGACAGAGAAATTAAGGTCGACTGCCGGCAAGGTATGGATAGTGACTATTATGAATCTTCCTCGGTGAATACAAACCCAGCCTAATGTCACCCCTAAGCTTGTCAACAAGAACACCGTCGATCAGATTGTGATACTAGGTTCAGAGAGAAAGATTGCTTCAAATTCAGAGAGAAAAAGGATGGCGGAGTTGTACACAATAACACCGTCGGAGAAATTTTAGGGAAAAGTGAGTTCAAAGAGAAAGCTAACATTTGGTGGGAGGAAGGAGAATAGTGAAATTTTAATTACGGTGCCCTATTTAAGACCGGTTGTTCAAAACAACCGGTCTTAAATATATATTTTAGACTGATTCTAAGAATAACTAGTCTAAAATGTTTCACCTTGTATATCGGTTATAATGTAGAATCGGTCTAAAGAGTAAAAAAGATATTTTTGAATGCTGGTCATTTATTTAAATTAGTTATATAGATAACTGTTCTAAAAAATATATTTATTTTTAATTAGTTTTATCCTTTTTAGACCGATTGCTCCTAAATGGGGTCTAAATAATTTCTTTTAGACCTTATATTCATGGAATCGGTCTCAGAAGTTCTGTATAATTATGAAAATGACATTGGTCATACCTTTTAGATCTTATCCGCCTATAACCAGTCTAAATTACAAAATTTGTACTAATGAAATAGCTAGCAGTAGTCTCGACTCTTCCATTATTTTTTCGCCAGCAGCATTAAAGGTGACTGCGATGGCTTCGACAGCGGATGCTCCAGCTTCGGAGAGGGCGTAGCAATCATCGAGTATTAACAAAATGGTCTCAAAATCTTCTCATAACTCCATCATCTTCTATAGGTTATGAAGAAAGTCTAATTAAGTATAAAACAAAAGAATAAATAACAAATATGAAGAAAATAGACACACACACACACATACACGTGTGTGTGTGTGGGGTAGAGAGAGAGAGAGGAAAAGGAAGGCAATGACTGTACATAAGGTAATTTTCTATTTTATCTAATGTAAGTTTCGATTTGTCATGGCCGGAAGCCATTATTGATGGATGGAGGAGGAAGAAGGAAGAGTGCGAAAATTGAGAATAGGGTGTGATTATATATATTAATAAAAAATACGCCATTATTATTATTATTATTATTATTATTATTAAATTCTATTAATAATAAAAAACAACTAAATTTTATTCAATACATTCATATATTCTCTTTTTTTTTGTTCAAATATTTGAAACACAAAAAACGCATATCATAATAATTACATTTTATCAAACCACCTATTCCTTTTTTTTAATCAGGATACCCCTCTATAAATAAAAAAAGGAAATTTGAAGATAGGCATAGATTTGATTTTAATTTGATTATTTCAGTTGGATTTCATGGTAAATGAAATTCCATTTAAATTAAATTCATTAAATATTTTATAATGCACCAAATCATATTTATTAAATAATTGTTTAACCAAAAAATAAATGATAATTCCTATAAGTAAAAGAAGATATCATTGTCGTGTCATAAATGATAATCTCAATAAGAGCATGGTTCAAATTGCTCACCATGTTCAAGTCAGCATGACTCTGATTGTTATAGGTTGATACAATACGATTCTTTTTTGTAATATAATCGGGACACCTCAGGTAGCACCTATGAGATTATTACACCCATTGCAATCTTGACAAAGAATCATCTATAAGTCTTCAGAAGGCTGATAAATTTCATGAAATCTCCATCTTGACTCAAGACCTCTTTTTGCTAGGTAATCCGCCACGAAATTATAAAGTCTTGGCACGTAAGTAACCTTCATCACCCAATCCATATGAAGCATCTTTTTAACTTCAGTAACGATGCCAGAATCATGATGATTAATGCTCTGTTCATGCGTAATCAACTCAAGACACTTAGTAGAATCTGTTTCTAACCATACTCTTCTGAACCCCATCGCCCATGCTGTTTTAAGCCCTAAAAGGCAAGCCCAGATTTCTGCAGACAGCTCATCCCTATGTTCAATAAGATGTATGAACCCTTTAAGGAACGTTCCACAAGCATTACGAATAATCTCCCCATAAGCATACTTATTCTCAGCTCTAGAGTAAGCACCATCAACATTCACCTTCACCCACCCCTCCTCTGGTGGACGCCAAATCTCTCGTTTAGACGCCAAAGTAACACCTTTAAGTTTTGTCCATGCTAGGTGATCGTTATTCGAATTAAAGCATTCCATTATGGCACTTGTACTGGAAAGAATACTGTCGTTTAGGGTACAACTCTTTTCGAACACAAACAGATTCCTTCGTCTCCATATCCACCAACACATAATAACAAACCTGGTTGCCCACTCCTTACTCGCTTCTTGTTGACCTCTAACATTCCACCAAAATCAGTTCGACGGGGTCATACTACAAAATAGGCGCCACTTGTCTGGGGGCACCACTTTCCTCCATAATGATCTTGAGTGTGCACAATCCCGAAAGACATGAAAGGTATCCTCAGAACCTACTCCACATAGGGGGTAACTCGGATCAATTGTTAGGCCCCGTCTCAATCGATTTACATTTGTGAGTAGACATTGATGAGCAACTAGCCAAATGAACATCTTGCACCTTTGTGGCGCTCGAACCTTCCACAAACAAGCCCAGTCCCTCCCCTACTCCATTACATTCCCTGAAAGCACTCTATATGCATATTTCACTGAGAATTCTCCATGCCTCTCTCACTTCCATTTAACGTTATTAGCTTCATTCTCAATTTTGATCCCCCCAAAGACTTTATCCCATGTTTTCTTAATTCCCATCCAAACATTAGAACCAAGCCTTTTCTGCTCAATACAAGGAAGAAGATCCTCCCTGCATTTTGTACTTATCCTGTACAACCTTGACCCAAAGGTCATCTCTATGCGTCACGAGCCTCCAACCCAATTTCATGAGGAAAGCTTGGTTCTGGTAGTTAGCATGCCTCACCCCAGGCCACCCTTTCGTTTATCCTTACACACCTCATCCCAAGCTACTAGTGGCATTCTACGACTACTCATTGTGCTCCCCCACAAGAACGATTTGTTTTGCTTATCCAGAGTTTCACAAACAGAACTAGGTAGGTGAGATGTTTGCATTGTGTATGACAGGATGGCTGAAGACACCAAGGAAATAAGTGTTGCCCTGCCAGCTAAAGAGAATGAGCTAGCTTTCCACCTATTCAACCTTTCCTTCACCTTATCAATTACCACCTGAAATGACTCCTTCCCAACCCTCTTGTGATGAAGTTGTACCCCAAGATACTTCCCAAGATCATCCGTTTGAGTATACCCAAGGAACGTACTAAGCTCCGTGCACCTGTTGTGATTTATGTTCTTAGAAAAGAAAACCCGGGTCTTAGAAGCATTTACCTTGAGACCTGAACATTCACAGAAATGTGACATACAATCCCACACCATCTCTGCTTGTTGAAGAGAAGCTTAGTAAACAAAATAATGTCATCTGCAAAGAACAAATGGGATATCGACTGTCCCTTCTTCGTGAGACAAATAGGCTTCCATTCTCGTGACTCTATTCGTTCTTGAATCATGTGAGCTAACTTTTCAATACAGATAACAAATAAGTAGGGAAAAAGAGGATCTCCCTATCGTACTCCACGCGATGCATTGAAACACTTTTCCTTAGTTCCATTCCATAAGAGTTGGATACTCACAGTACTAACAAATTGCTCCACGACCCGAATAAGATTAATAGGAAGATTAAGTTCTTGTAAACACTTAAGAAGGAACTTCCAATTAACCCTATCATACGCCTTTTCCAAATCTATTTTAATCGCCATATATCCCTTCTTCCCTCCCATTGTTCTCATAGAATGAATCACCTCCTGGGCCACAATAATATTATTTGAACTATGTCGGCCAGACATAAAGCTACACTGATTCGGAGATATGACATGAACCATAAAGCATTTCATTCTATTGGCCACTAATTTTGTAACTAGCTTATATATGACATTACATAAGCTAATTGGTCTAAGATTTCAAAACGTTGTAGGGTGATCCATTTTTGGGATTAAGACTATTAGTGTCCCATTAACCTCACAAATCCTCTTAGGGTAAAGGAATACCTGCTTAACAAAGTGAACAACAGATTCCTTAACAGTCTCCCATTGGTGTTGGAAGAACATAGCATGGAACCCGTCCGGCCCTGGTGATTTGAGAGCCCCCATACTAAACAAAGCTTCACGAATCTCTGCTTCTTCAACTACCCTTTTACACACACGTTCATGTACCTCCGTGAGCCCTGGGTAAGAAATGCAACAGTTAAGGTTCGAACGCTCCCCTACCTCCTCCTGGAATAGATTTGAAAAGTACTCTGTAGCGTGAGTTTTTATACATTCCTCCTCAAAGCACCATTCTCCCTCATTAATACAAATGGCATCAATTCTATTACGCTTCCTTCGACTGTTAGCTTGAGCATGGAACAACCTAATGTTTCGATCACCATCAATCGACCAATTAATCCTAGCTTTTTGGGCCCATGGCAAAGCTTCATGTGTTAACATTTCATCCAGATCTAACTAAAGGTTCTTCTGTAGCTTTTCAAGGAAGTGGATATTTCCGCCTCTGGTGATTACACGATTAATTCCATCCAACCTACGAATCAGTTGGTTCTTCCGCCTCTGGATATGGCCGAAGACATCCCTATTCCAACATCGGCAAGCCTGGGTGAAGCTTTCAATGTTTACGCCCCAATCTTCTGAACAACTCCACTCCTCCTTAACCAGATCATTGAATGTCTCATGAAGGACCCATGAAGCAATAAAACGAAACGGCTTCTGAGCTGGCTCTTTTGTTGGAACCCCTCCATTCTCAACAGTAAAGGTCTATGATCAGATTTATATTGTGGCAAATGCAGTAACTTGGCATCCATGAATCGAGCACACCAATCATCATTTGCAATTATCCTATCCAACCAAGCTTCTGTATCGCCTCTCTTCCAAGCAAAGGCCGGTCCATCAAACCCCAAGTCCACCAAGTTCATGTCCTTAGCCCATCTACAAAACTCCTGATCTGAAGATAGCTTTGAAACTGCATATGACCTCTTTTCTGTTGCAAGAAGCTTCGCGTTAAAATCTCCTCCAATACACCACGGCCCCTGGACAGAGTCTTTGATCTGAAAAATATCCGTCCATAGTTTATGATGGTACAAACGGTTTGGACTCGCATACATTGATAAATATGTAAAATTATATAAGTGCCCTTACATTTTTATTTTTTTTAAAAAAATCCCTTGCCTGCCTTAGGAACTCTGACACCGGCGACCAGTGACTGGAGTTCTAGTAGCCTAATATATATATAATTTCTCAAGAAAAAATTATCAATATAGATATTTGACTTGTTAAAAGTGATACTAAAGTTGTAACAACAAATACCCCATTTACAATTTTAGTATCGCTATTTATAACTCATGCATTTATATTGACAACTTTTGCTTAAGAAATAAAAAAAATATTAGCCCGCCGAAGCTTCGGTGAAATTTATTAGAAAATACTCAACAAATACCTCGTTTACAATTTTAGTATAATTATTAATAACTCAAGTATCAATGTTGACTACTTTTGCTTGAGAAATGAAAAAAAAAGACCACCAGAGATCTGGTGAAAGTTATTAGGAAATATTCAACAAATACCCTATTTACAACTTTAGTATTGTTATTAACAACTTAGATATCTATATTGACAACTTTTGCCAGAGAAATTTAAAAAAAAAAGACCGTCAAAGCTCCGACGAAATTTATTAGGAAATATTTAAAAAAATATCTCGTTTGCAACTTTAATATCACTATAAACAACACACAATCTATATTAACAATTCTTGACTGAGAAATATATATATTGGGTCGCCATTTATAATTTTAGTATCATTATTAACAATTCAAGTATATGTCTATATTGACAACTTTTACATGAGAAATTAAAAAAATATTAGGCCGCTTGAGCTTCGGCGGCCAACAAGGGGTTTTAGGGATTTTTTTTTAAAAAAAGTAAAAAGTAAGGGCACTTATAAAATTTAACATATTTGTCAGCATTTCAAAATTTCAAGTCAGGAAATTTGAAATTATTTAAATTCATCACCCTTATTATCTTTTATATATTTTGACAGTATTTTTATGTTATTTTCCTTACATAAAAATATGTTTAGAAATATAAAATTATTAATGCACATATTTAACTTTGATACATGCATATTTTATTATATTTTTTATTTATATTATCACTTTCCAATTTCAATAGAAATATAAAAATTAATTATTTAACTTTTCGGTTAAAAAAATATGACAATTTTAATTACTTAATTCCATTATTTTTTGGGTTTTTGTGGTGGATCGTGGATTCTCTTAAATGTAAGGCGAACATGTAGTGGCCCACAAGAGAAAAGAAGAAATAACCCCAATGAGATTTAATTGAGCTTACAATTAAAAAAACTTTAATCCTGTGCTTAAGGATATTTGTCTCCCCATCGTGGATTCTCTTAAATGTAAGGCGAACATGTAGTGGCCCACAAGAGAAAAGAAAAAATAACCCCAATGAGATTTAATTGAGCTTACAATTAAAAAATCTTTAATTCTGGGCTTAAGGCCCCATATCCCCCAAAGAGTCTTAATTTTGAAAAAAAACATCATTATAAGGTTTTAAGTATTGAATGTAATAACTTAAAAATCATATAACGTTAGCCCTTGGTGGTATAAGTGGGCATAGTTAGTGGCATTTGTGACACTTTGTCTCAGGTTTGATCCCATCCTCCAGCACTAGCGTGCCCAACCAAAAAAAAAAAAAAAAAAAAAATCACATGACATATCTCACCATGTGAGTGGGTAAAACTTAACGTGGACGGAACCAACCATGACTACTTCATCCTTAAGGATCTGTTTGGTATAAAGGGATGGGAGTGGAGGGGAGGAAAATGGGGGGATTTTACTCCCCTCCCCTTATTTGGATAATTAAAAATTTTAGGAGGGGATGGAAAATTTTCTAAAATTCTCCCTCCCCTCCAAAAGTGGGGGAATTTGGAGATAAAAGTTAATATTTGAACTCAAATTGACTAATATGTCCATGTCATTTTAAAATATTTTTACAATACCCTTCTCATTATTTAATTACAAAATTATAATTTTATATAGTAAATGTCATTTATAATTATATTTATTTAATTTTTATAATTATAAAATTATAATTTTATGTATTAAATTCCTTATATAATTATATTTTATTAAATATGTTAGAAAGTTATTAATTACAAATTAAATGAAATAAGAGCAAAATTGTCCATATAAAAATATTTCCCCTCCCCTTCCCTCCTATACTAAACATGATACTATTTAAATCCTTCCCCTCCCCTCTCTTTTTATCAACCCAAACAAGATAAAACAAAATCCCTCTCAAACCCTCTCCTCCCCTCCCCTCCTCTCCATCGAGCCAAACATAGCCTAAGGGTCTGTTTGGTTTGAGGGGAGGGGAGGGGAATGGAGGGGAGGGGAAATTTTTTGAAATTTTCCCCTCCCTCCCCTCAAAACCTCTCCCCCCCCCCCCAACTAAATTGGGGGGATTTGGAGGGGAAGTTAAACTTTTTTTTTATTGGACAAAAATGGCCTTAGCCATTTGTATATATATGATAAGTAAAATCATGTAATATAATTTTTTATATTTATTAGTATATTATAGTTATATTTATTCAATTTTTATAATTATTAAATTATAATTTTATATTTATAATATATTTTATTAAATATTGTACATAATTTTTAAAACATTAAATAAAATGGTAAAATTGTCTAAATTAAAATATTTTCCTTCCCCTCCCCTCCCAAACCAAACAAGTTAACATTAAAATCCCTCATTTCCCCTCCCCTCTTATCACTCCAAACGAGGTCATATAAAAATCCCTCCCTTCCGTCGAACCAAACATACCCTAAAAGTTGGTTGTGATGGTGTTTAAAGAGATTCACAGGAGAATTGGATAGCTGCTTTCACACTGGTTCTTGGAACATATCAAGCTATGGAAGTGGAAGAATGGGCTATATGGAAAGGTTTAAGATTGGCTTGGGATATATGATACAAGAAGATCATTCGAGTCCGATTCTAAAAATCTTTATTTATTGCGAGACACTTTTTTATGCTTACACAATAACAATTGTATTTTTTTTATATGGTTTTTTGATCGCGGGTCATTATTCACCACCCAATTATATTTGCATAGTAGACAAATTTCTAATAGCTGCTATCTCATAACATAACAAATATGTTTAAGATGATAACGATTTTGGCAGACATATAATATACGAAATTAAAAATAGAAAAATGTAAAATATTAAATTATGCATATGGATTATATCTAATCAAAACTTTAAGTCTGTATAAATAATATTTTGATATTTAAAATTTGACAAGAAATTTTACTAAACTTTCAAGCATGTGTTTCACGTTTTTTCCAACGTCAAAGCACAAGCTTCTTACTTTGCTTTTGAAATTACGCGTTAAGGAATTATTTGCATATTCCTCATAAATCATTTCTCACTTAATTCACACCAAGCAATAAAAATAGCCGAAAACATTAAATTTATTATAAAATTTAAGTAATCTCTATTATTATCCTTATTAACTATAATAATATCATATTAAATTTTAAATCTTCCACTAAATTTATTAAATATGAATATATAAAATAATATTTAATAGCACTCATTAAAACTAACAAATGTCTTATAAAAAGAACAAGGATTAAAGGTTATTTTTGTCCTGGAAGTATTCATTGGGGGTTAATTTTTTCCTAGAAGTATTTTTGGAAGTAATTTTTCCCCAAAAGTTTCAATTTTAGAGTAATTTTACCCTGACCGTTAACTCCGTTAAGTTTGACCGTTAATTGACTAAATCAAGGGCAAATTTGCTCCCAAGTGAAAACTTTCAGGATAAATTTGCAGCTTAACAAAAGTGACATAGACGACAAAATTACCATGAAAGTTTTCACTTTGAAGTAAATTTGCCCTTAGTTTGATCAACTAACGGTTCAACTTAACGGGATTAACGATCAGGGAAAAATTGCTCCAAAGTTGAAACTTCTGAGGTAAAATTGTTCCCAAAAATACTTCCGGAGCAAAATTGGCCCTATGTGTATACTTTTGAGGCAAAATTGGCCTTTAACCCAAAAAACAAAGAACACTTTTTATATAAGGCATAGAATTACTTAAAAAAGTTTCATGATTGTTCAGATTAACTTATTTTAAATGATTTTATAATGTAGGAGGTAAGTATGTTATTGGAATTAATTTGTCTCGTAAAACATAAAAACACTTGCTCTCTTTAGTTCACAATACAAGACACTTCAAGAAGAATGACTTAGTGCACAGTATAAATCACTCAGAAAGCAACTAATACTTATTTGTCAATTTTACCTATGTAATTGATGTTTAAATATGACTCCTTATATTTTTCTCCCTCCTTTAATACTTTATTTAATATGGGTAAAGTTGAAAATTTTTCTTTTTCCAATTTAGGACAAATTTAACAAGTTAACTATTATTTTTTATATCTAGTAAATTAGTTAAAGTCATTTATATTGTGAAATAGAGAAGGATGTAAATCCAACACTCTCAAACAAACAAGGGATAATTGTGCAAACTTAATAGTTTATTAGATGTTTGTATGACTAACACAATACAGCTTCTGGGAGAGGGGGGGGGGGACTAACACATAATACAGTATCTAAAACATCTAAACACCTAGATCGCGTATAAAAGGTTGACATGGATATAAAACTCCTAATTGTGATTAGCCAATTAAATTGAACTCTTCAAAAAGTAATTAATAGACTTTTAGAACGATTGACCAATTAGATAGTGTGAATATATAGTGGGTTCAAATGCTTGCTCACAACGCACACAACACATGTTGGGACCAGAGAAAACGACCGGCCACGCGCACGTTACCCCACAAAAACCCTAATTTCCAAGACCCTCTAAAAGAAGAGTTTGTTGTTGCTATATTATGATCTCTTCGCATTGATTTATTTACAATATTCTTAAGCAACAAACAGTTTGTAAAAATTGTAAAAGGGAAATGTGTTTTATTGGTAGTGAGATTTTAATATTCCCCCATTGATCTATAATATAAGAAGTCTTCTACCTAGAATAAAAGTGTGGTTCAAAATATAAAAAGATGATTTGGTAATTAATTATTATTTTTTACGTTTTTCTTAAAGGAGAAAGGAGTGACAAATAACAAATGCTTATTTGAATCACATTCTTTAATAAGATAAAATAGGTGAATGTAATTGATTTAAGACACATTAAATAATTTAACTAATATTTTTTAAGTCGTATGAATTAGTAATGTCTTTTAGAACAGAGAGAGTATGTTTTTTTTTTTTGTTGGAAGAAAGAGAGCATATTCTTTCAATAAATAAATCACATCCTTATCAACTCGAACTTATGTTTGGTTTAATCCAAGTATCAAGATTACCTATCTTTCAGATTTAAAAAAAAAACCTATTTTGATATCTTTTGTGTTGATTTAGAGTGTTTGGTTGGCATAATAAAATAATATGATATAATCTTAATTACAATATATTACAAAAAAACAAAGTAATTCTCATTATATAATTTTGGTTGTATAATTTGGATTCAAACTTAAAATGAATCAACACATGGACATTTATGCCTTCCATGAGTCAATGTTTAGGCATTTATACCCTTTATTGTTGGTCTTGATAGAGTTAAAAATATCATTTTATATTTATTTTTCAATTTTTTCAAGGTAAAATATAATTTTATTATATGATTACTTAATGTCATACTACCAAAAAAAAAAAACTATTTTATGGTAATTTCATTGCATTATATTTCCTACGATTTTTTGAACCAAATGGACACGAGATGAATTAACGTTGATACAGAGCGTACTACTTCATCTCCATGTACGACCATATAATTAAATTCTTTTCAACTACTAATAATTATGAAGTAGGGTTAAACAATCATTTAAAAACTTAATTTCTCTCATTTTTAAAATTTGAATAAATAACACTCTTTTTGTTAATATGACATATATTTTTTAAAGCACTATAATTATCTTCCTTAATTTTCACATTCCCTCTTCTAGCTTCTTGATTATTGTTGAAGAAGAATCAATAGGGATAAATTAGAAAATAATTGATAAATTTTTAAAAAAATATGTCTTATATTTAAGCCTAAGATGAACTCTCCAAATATATCCTATATTAATACTAATTAAATATTAGATAACTACTAGAGAGATATCTTTTTATGGTGAAGCCTGAAGAGAGACATGTATATGAATAGCTTCCCCCCCCCCTTTGTAATCCATGTATATATACATAATTCAATGTTTCAAATCAAGCACATGAAAATTTTAGAGACAATATTAAATCAAAAAAAACTTCCGATTACCTAACCTTTATGAAAAAAAAAATTTAAAACAAATTTACAACTTAATCCTTATTTATATATAATTAACTTATAAATTGATGAATGTAAGCTTTATATTATTATTATAACCAAACTAACTTACACACCAATAACCAAGTCCCCCACACATTAACTTTCTGTGCGGTGCTTTTTAATTACTGTGTGCTATTTTTTTTAGCGTGTCAAATATATTGTAGTTCAAGTTTCAGATGGTGAACTTTTTTTGGGTAAAATTCAGACGGTGAACTTTGGTTTGATTATATATTAATTAATTAATTCTCTTTGTTGTTGTTTTTTTTTTTCCTCAACACTTTCTTTTTCGATGGCTTCTTACTTGTTGTCCCAAGTTATGCTTTGATTCTGTGAATGGGGTTTCGCATCTGTTCCATGTTGTGCCCACTGAGATCATCACTTAGTAGAATTAAGAAGATAGACAGAAAAAATAATTAATTAATAAAGGGAACAAACAACACACTTGTTATTGTTAATTGTCTCCCATCTCTCTCTCTCTCTCTCTCATCATCCTTCTCACTTCCTCACTATGGTTTCATTAATTTGATTCCCTTTCAGCAAACAATTGAATCTAATTCTGTCTTCTCTCTCTCTCTCTCTCTCTCTCTCTCTCTGGGGGGTTAGGTTACACAAAGAGAGAAGAAGAGCCCTAGATAGGTCACTCATCTCTATCTCTTTGACTTTCCGTTCCGTCCGATAATTTTTGTGAGAATTATATATATACACCAAGACCAAAAGCAAACTTATTCAATTTAGATCCGTCGACTAGTTCCATCACCATTTGAGATCGATCACTTCCTTTTTCTTGGTCGATCTTAATTTTTCTGGGCTGATCCATCTTTCTTCTTTTGTTGTTTCTTTCAATTGTTGTCTTAACCTCTCTCTTCTTCAAATAGCAATTCTGGCTAATCCTTGGTGGAGCACTCAGGTGGGGTTGCCGGGGGTTGACCTGGCGGCCAATTCACCGACGGTGCACAAACGGCACGGCACCACCACCACCACCGACCTCTCTATCAACGAAAGCAGCGGGAAAAATAGTGGCGGCGAAGACGATGAGCCCAAAGAAGGTGCAGTTGAGGTCGGAACTCGCAGACCTCGGGGCCGGCCATCCGGTTCGAAGAACAAGCCGAAGCCGCCGATCATCGTGACGCGGGACAGCCCCAATGCCCTCCGAAGCCACGTCATGGAGGTTGCCGGCGGAGCCGATGTAGCCGAAAGCGTAGCTCAGTTCGCTCGGCGCCGTCAACGTGGGGTTTGTGTCCTTAGTGGAAGCGGTTCCGTCGCTAACGTCACTCTCCGCCAACCTGCAGCTCCGGGAGCTCTTGTAGCACTCCATGGAAGGTTTGAGATTCTATCCCTAACCGGAGCCTTCTTGCCGGGGCCGGCGCCACCTGGATCCACGGGACTTACCGTTTACCTCGCCGGAGGTCAAGGGCAGGTCGTCGGTGGAAGCGTGGTGGGGTCACTAGTAGCAGCAGGACCAGTGATGGTCATTGCTGCAACTTTTGCTAATGCAACTTATGAGAGACTACCTCTTGATGATGAAGACGAAGGCATGCCCGCGGGGCAAGGCGGTGGCAGCGGTGGAGGTGGAGGAGGGTCTTCACCGCCGCCACAACCAGGGATCGGAAGCAGTGGGGGTCACTTGCAGCAGGGTGGGATTCCAGATCCTTCTTCACTTCCTTTGTATAATCTGCCACCAAATCTGCTTCCCAATGGTGGTGGTGGTGGTGGTGGAGGGCAGGTAGGTCATGAAGCTCTTGCTTGGGCAGCTCATGGTGGAAGACAACCTTATTAGAGAGAGTTTCAGTTTCAGATCTAATAATGAATTATATCTATCTATCTCATCATGCTTTTAATTATTATTTTGCTGTAGGAATTGCATATGGTTAAATAGAATTTGTGGAAAGAGCGAAGAGATTAATAAATTAGGTTAATAGAATATAGGTGTTGTGAAGATCTCAGAAGTTCGAGGAAAAAGCATGTGTTTATAATCCATCTTTTATGTCTATGGTGAATTGTGAACTACTATATCTTTCTCTTTTGCTTTGATCTCTCTGCGTTTGGAATAAATTAAAAAGAAAATTATGATCCCAGTCTTTATCTTTTGTTTTGTTTACTATGTTTCTGAATAATTTAATGATAACATGTATATATATATCCTCCTTGATCATATATATCTGTTTTTTCCCCTTATTATTACTTGAAATTTTATTTGTTTTCTCTAAGGGTTTTTTCTTTCCCTTTTCTTGGATCTGTTTGAATGACTTGGGTGGGGGGGGGGGCCATCATTACTTTAGATTAATCGATGAAGTGAATTAAGTAAAGGGAATAAGCATTATCTGGTAAATTTTAATTTCAAGCTAACTATTGTGAGATGCTTAATTTGATTACTGTTCATCACACACAGTCTCTATTTTGTCTTTCTTCCCTCCTTTCAATTTGTTTCTTCAGTTGATGATATATATAGCAATTTGATTCACTATTAGGGTTTTTCCGAACATGTATGAAAATGATTTTAGGGCTTCTCTCTTACAAAAATTTTGCAGTAACTTCAGAGAGAAAGAGAGAGAGATTGTGAATAAATTTGTGTATATATTAATAATCACTTAATTCAGCTCAAGTATACACAAATAATTTACAATAATGTTATTAGAGAGACATCCCTATATACACTCTAAGCCTTGGGGAATGGGAAAAAAATTTAACTCGAACACATACGAGAATGGGTTCTTTCACTGTATTTTTACAATATTATTTTAATTAAAAGAGACATTCGCTTTGTCGAATGGAGGATACCAAAGTAAGACTGATCAAATTAAACTAAAGTACTGTAACTCTGCTGAAGCATCCCACATATATACACTTTTTCTCTCCGCAAGTTCAATCTCTCTCTCTCTCTCTCTCTCTCTCTCTATTATATATATGTGTGTGTGTGTGGATGTGCTTATCTCTTCATTGGATTTGGATGTGATGTGATGAAAATGGCAGAAACGAGAGACTTCTGCGAGAGCAGAGACCCACGTGCTGTGGGGAAGAAATGAGTCCCAGGAAGACACACCCACATACATATGAATGTGCATTCAGAAAGCTTTGTGTGTGACAGAAATCGGAGGATTTTATTTCCATCTGTGTATATTTAAGCAAGTAACCTATATTTTATGACCAGGTCCCCAAAAAACAAAAAAAAACCTATATTTTATGACACAAAGGACGATGCTTGGTCCAACATTATATATATATATATATCCAAACATACACAAAAATAAACTTTGATTGAAAACTTTGGTGTTTCCAAGGGGGAGAGGGAGAGAGAGAGACAGAAGGTGTAATTGGCGGCATGTGCCTGGTTCAAAGTTTGTTCTCGTTCAATTAAATAATTGGATATGTATGACTCCAATAATGTGTCATGGCTCATATAATAATATTAGTAGTGTTGAGAATCTGGTTTGTGTCCACCATGTATGCCATCTTTTTGAGTTGATTGAAGGGCATTGCTTGATACAAGAAAATTAAGGATCTATTTAAAAATGATTATTAGAGCTTTTAAAAATAGTTTTTTAATTATGATTTACAATATATGATGGGGAAAAAATTTTCTGTCATCTTACTTATGATAAATATCTCCAAATAAACACTAAATGAACCATGCTGTTTTGCAAGTTCCTTCAACCAATGAAAGGGAATGTAGCAATAGATAAGAGTCACTCGTATGAGATTCTATGCTCTTCCGTGTATACTGGCTCTTATGTTTAATATAATGGGTTGTTTGGTATGAGGGATTTGAAGGATAAATGAGGGAGGGAAAATTTTTATTACTTGGATTTTAAAAACTTAGAGAAGTGTGGTTGAAAGTTTTTAGTTAATTTTTTTTACTCTTTTATTTTATATCTTAGCTTTGTTAAAATTTTACAACCCCACTTCTCCAATTTTTTAAATTCATAAAAATTTCCCTTCCATTTCCTTCCTACCAAACAGACCCTTAAGAGTTAAATAAGAGGTAGAGTTAGATAAGAGGTTTATCTTAATCTTAAATATAATATCTCAATATATTGTATCTCCCAAATTTATAATATTTTTCTAAAGTATCCATATAATTGATTGCACATATTAAAAAGTTTCCATTAATGGCAGATAATACCAATGTTACAATGTATATTATTAAAGAGATTATTTTAGGGAAATCATCATATATTTGTTACAAATAATTAATTTAACGAATTTTTTTGATTATTTAGCTCCTATATTAAAGATTGGGAGGAACACATATTAGAGGTTTTCATCAAATAATAGTTTTAATACACATTGTTAAAGAGGATGTTTTAAGAAAATAAGTACACATTTATTACAAATAACGAACTTAACTAATTCCTATAATATCACAAATTAGTTATCTAACTCTCCAATATAAAGAATTAGAGGAAGCACATGTTAAGAGATTTCATCAAGTAGTAGTTCTGATGACGCACATCATTCAAAAAGATATTTTAGAGAAATCAATATATATATATACTTAATATTAATTTTCCGTTATCAAACTCCTATACTAAGGATACAAGGGATTAGATTATATAAAACGATGATTAGGTTGAATGGGGAAGATTTAGGACATGTTTGTTTAAAAAAAAACAGTTTTTTCCTTTAAAAACAAATAAAAATAAAATTGTTTGGATCACTATTTTCAATAAGTTTTTTTTAAAAAAATAAAGATAAAGTTGTTTTGAAAACTAAAAAATCAAAATCATTTTTAGGTGTTTTCTTGTTCTTGTTTTTGCTTTTCTTATTTTTTTAGGCTGTCACTTGTTCGCTATAAATACCACACCACTGGCACCAACTACCATCATGTCACCGCCAATGATGGTTATCGCTGTTACTTCATTTCAAAAACATATTTTTTAAAAAACTTATCCCAATATATATATTTTTTTCAAAACTTGTTTTTAAAAACAATTTTATAAAATTGCGTTAATGAAAACAGAAAACAGAAATAAACATGCCCTTAATATTTTATAGAGGGGATAATAATAAAATATTTGGTCCTTCGAGTTTGTTTCAATTATCAATTATCCTTGAAATTTAATTTTTATCATCAGTAAAGCTTCATATGCAATTTTGCATTCCTAGTTGATCTCATCACACCAGCAACTTTTTCTACTGTCGATGAAGAGGTTGACTTCTTTTAAGTTAATAAAGATTATATGTTTTTAAACTATAAGACTACCTAATAATATATGTTTAAGAAATTTGAGAAGTTGATTGATAAAAATTAAACTTCAAATTAGAAACCGAATTGATAATTGAGGCTGTTAGAAAATTAAGAGGGAGAAAGCGTACTCGACAGATCCATGTTTGGATCCGAGTCATACCTCTGAAACTCCACTAGTCGATCGTCTAAGTAACCATGAAAAATATTAAGATAGTTCGGATCCAAACTGTGTGGCATAGTAGAGTACCACACAAGAAAGAAATAGAGAGGAAGTGAGAGAGTTAAAAAACTCAACGACTAGAGTGAATAGAAGTGATTGGGAGACTCTCTATTTATAGTAGTGGGCCTAGGGTATTTTGGAAACTCAAAATACCCATGACAACCAGTAGATGAGAGAATCTCTCAACTTCTCTCTTTTACTCAATCAAATGAATATAAAATAAATAATTTTTATTCATTTTATAACTGAAGTTGGATTATTTAAATATTATAAATTAAATTCTATATTTAATTTATATATTTAAATATATATGACTGATCTCATTCAGTCATTTAGCTGACTCACGATTTAGTTAAGAATCCACAATTTTCTCATCCAATTTATTAATCTCTTAATTATTTAACCAATTAATTAGGATTTACCGATTTACTCTACTTTCCTAATTAATTAATCCAGCCCATCAAGGGCGGATTGAGATCCAAAAATTCCAGCATCTTCTATTAGCGCTTGGTGGGCTAGCAATCACATGACTATCACATCTTTCATGCTTCATACTAGGTGTCTGCCGTGTCCGCGTGGGCATAATGTCCTCAAATCGCGTGCTTGTGTACTAGAAGTCCCTTATGTGGAATCAGCATGTAAGGACACCCTATATGCACCTGCAAATAGTATATATGTTGCCTCTGATACCTTAAATTTACCCACACACATTTCCCATAGCACGTCTAATCCCTCTCGAGTTAATTCTTGATTAACTTAGATAGCCTCCTCATATGCGTAGTCTTCATACTTACAAGTTATTCACAAATGACTTGGTAAGGGATCAGTCACAGAAACTAGCACAACTGTGTATTTCAGGGTCAGTATTCCTTCTCACTAGTCATCAATTAGGGCTGACCTAGTCACTTTTCCAGTGTTTGACCTATTAGATCGAATCACTCATGACCACAAGGTGCAAGATAAAATAGTTGTCACCAAGTCAGTCCTTCATGATGTCGTTAAAGTCTTAAGGGCATCATGGAAGGTTCAATTCCTTCGTAGTACTCACACTACAATGGAACAACAATCTTCCATCTACATCCCTTGTTGCGAATTCCTTATATCCGCACATGCACTATAAATTGCATGCTATGGTGTTCGTCTTAGCTTGTAAGAGTATATGTTAATTTTGGTCTCTTAACACCATACAGACTTAAGTTCTAAGTATGTATAGTATCTGAACCAGAACTTTTCAACTCATAACTCCTAATGTCATCTTTAGAGAAGAGTTATCTACTTGGCAACAAGTTTCATAGTTCATGCATATCCATGATTCAATCTACTTCACGTATAGATCTGATCTCAAATTTATTTGAGGCGATATTCATGCAATGATTCTTCTCAACCATCTCATAGTGCACACTTGGTGTCTTACCTTCCATGTCTCGTCTAAACATGGGAAGATGGTTGCTCGTGTGAGTAGGCTAACCTTAACCAGTATGATATACTAGTTATTGTATACCTCACACATATATGTAGGTATTCACACATAATATACATAATAGGAATGTATTTCTTTTATTATCTAAAGTTCAAGACCTTGTGGTGTATACATACCCAAGTCCTTAATTCGTCTCTCAAACGAATCTTTAACTATAGGCTCTGTAACTGGATCTGCAAACATTTTTGTAAGTAGGAAGGTGTTGAACTATAGCTTGCTACCTAGCAACCATGTCTCTCAAAAAGAGGCATTAAATTGTCTATGTATTTATTCTAGCTGTGCTGGTAAAGGTTCTTAGCATAAGTTATTGTTGCTTGTTCATTACAACATATCAGGTTGAACCCTTCTTTCTACTATTCATTCCACATGCCTTTTTGGACGATGGAAAAACACCTCATGTGTTATGATTCAATGAAAAATAAAGACACATAACACTCTACTATTCAGTATGAATGCCTTTCCTAAAACTGAATGTCACTCGTCCAATTCTCCAGCCTATTTGATGTTGAAGTATCTTTGCAAGTGTGAGTTGTTACTTGATGAAAACTTGTAATTCATGGTTCTTTTAAGCTATCTCATAACCATCTTCACAACATCCCAGTACTTCATATCTAGGTTTAAACAGAAAATAGTTTACAAGTCCGACTAATTACCATGTATTTGGCCTTGTATACAATAATGTGTACATCAAGCTACCAATCATGCTTGAGAATAAGGATTCCTTTGTAGGACACATGCTTTTACTTAGGTTGCATCCTTTTGTTGCAAGGGTATTTTGGTGTTAGAAATTGTGCCCTAGGAGCCAATCATTGTACTTTAGACATTATTGTTATTTAATGAATTTCTCCACTTTGTTATCATACCATTCGCATGTTTATTATGATAACTGTATCATTAGATGAATCGTAAGGATTATCCTAAATGTCCCTGGTCGGTTATCTATGTGGGAACAAAGATGAAATAAGACCAGTATGACTTTGATGAGGTATGAAGATACGAATCAAAGTCTTAGGCACTTGTAGGAGTACAAGGTGCTGGACCGACCCGCTATGAGAAAGTTGTATGGATTAAGTCATAAGCTTATCTTATGTATAACTGCATCACAATACCCTTTGACCTAAGATCATCATGGTTTCCTACATGAGAGTCGCTAATATTTGACCGAGTCAAAAGTCACCTTTGACCGGGTGATGATAAAGGCTTTGATCGGGCTTAGTGATTTTCATGCAGAAGAATGTAAATGGTTAGATGGGATTTGTCCCTCACATCAGTAGAGAGATATTACTGGACCCCTCGATGAGTGAGTTTGAGAAATGTATGGCCATACTGTGATGGAAATGAGTTTTCATTTCTATAGTCAGACTACTCAGGAATCGGAAAAGTGATAGTCAGGAACAGGAGGATGACATTATCCATACCTCATCCTTGACCAAAATATCGTGTGACAAAAGGGACGTGATATGGTTGTATAATAGGTTGCATCGTATCATCGATCCTCATGTGAATTGAGTAGTCGTAATGTCTTGCTAGAGGCCGCTTGCGACTTGTGGGCTAGAGCAGTGATTGGCCCACTACCAACTTCATGTGGGCGTATAGGGTCGCACATAAGAATAGCTAAATACGAGCTATAATGTTCATATTCATTAAATCTAAGATGTGTCTAAGATTCAGTGAATACAATATTTAATCTAAGGTGGACGAATTATATATATATATATATATATATATATATATATATATATATATATTATTTGAAAATAATAATAATATTATTATATATAAAAGATAATAATATTATTATGAGGTGTTAGTTTTATATTTAATTTATTTGATAAATTAAATAAAGCTAATACATATATCATATCTTAGATTTAATTTATAAAGATAAATTAAATTAGTTGACTCTTTATTCGAATTAAATAAATAGTTTAGATTAAATCTGTTGGACAGATTTAATTAAATCAAATTTATTTAATTTAATTCAAATTTCAAAATTAATTAAGATTAATTTTGAAAATCTAATACAGCCTACATAAGTTATAAGACCTAGGGTTAGAGAACCCTAGCTGTCGATAGAGTGAGACATATTAGAGAGCCGTAAGAGAAAACCCTAGAGAGGAATTTTTGGGAGGCGCTAGCACGCTGCCGGTGTTGGGGTCCTGTTCGTGTGGATACCGGTAGAGGGAGTTGGTTTGTACGGTTGACTCCTAAAGATCAAACAAGATGCAAAATGAAAAAGGTACGATTCTAACTACTCTGTTTAAACGCCTTTGATAGATCCGCATTTGGGATTCGAGAATTTTAAACGATTAATTTCTTATGCTGCGTGTATGAATCCCAACATTTGGGCCTCTAGACTTTCATGATAAGATGCTGAAGGATTATACTTGTGTAGATCCTTTTGTGACAAACATAGTATAATCTCCTTATGCAATCTCTATTTATCTTGTCTCTCAAAATATGTTATGTTATGCCCAATTCCTTTCAACCCAAAGTTCAAGGGTAACTAATCCCTAATTGTCTTAACCTCTTAAGGCTTATTATGGCTAACAATGTGTTGTTGATATGAGGAAAATATCATAATATCATCCCAAAACCGTATGACATATATGTAGTGGCATTCTTCAATCACTTTGAAGTTGATGAGGTTTCCATTCTATGAAACCTCACACACTACTACCTAGATGATTATTTCTACAAAGCCATTAGGTTGCTTCAGACAGAGATTCACATCTAGTGTTTCCAGTTTTAAAACATGGTCATTACATCCGTTTGATATAATTTCAAGCCTAAGCTTGTTCTTATAGCCAAAACTAGCCTTTCAGAGTTAAAACACACAATATTTCCTGTTATGTGTACCCTTTAGCCACTAAGCATGCATTGGGTTTATCAATTGATTTGTTTGCCTTTACATTTGAGAACCAAGTTGTTCCCAAATTGCTTTTCAGCCAGGTGACATATAAATGATTTCTCATTCTTAGTTGGTGTTAAAAGGAATCAATATCTTTTTGCGTTGATTTCTATCAATTTTCTCAGCAGATCCTGTTAGTGCTTCTCAAAAACTTTCAAGGTATCTATCTTCCTCTTTTAGACTAATGATGAGAGCATTTGATCTATTTAAGGGTTATAGCAATTATACTTTTCTGAAGTAGATTTCACAAGATTTTCTTCCTGTGATAGGGTCTTCTTCTTGTTTCATCTTCTCGTGTCTTTTTTATTTCTTTACCTTTTACCTGCTCCTTCTTGCATTTTCTTGTTGTGAAATGGCTTAAACCTCCTACTTGGATCAACAGATTGAGGAAAAATTAGATAATTCCTCATTACCATTATTCTCATAAAGAGATGTGGTGTGTTCAATGCTTCTCATGCTAGAGAATTTAGTTTCTATGAAAGTTCCATTCCTTTATTCTTTCCCAGTCTCTGAAACATCATCTTTTTCACTAATGGAGATATACCAACTCTAATGCTCAGGTTATCTCATAAAGACATACCTTTTACACGTTGGCCTTAATCTCTTGCACTTACAGGAAGGGTCATGAATACATGTTATGACCCTCATAGTCTTAGGACACTTAGGTTTGGTTTTTAGCATATCCATAACTTATAAGGCATGCAGTTATTTGTAACTGATTTAGAGGGAACTTGGTTAAATATGAAGACAACAGATGTCCATATGTCTCCCAATACGAGATTGATAGCTTTTATTGTACTATCACTTACTTAACCATGTTTAAGAGATTTCAATTTCTCTTTTTGGCAACCATGTTTGGAGTATCAGGGAATGTTGCTTGTTTAACGATCCCTTTCTTGCTTACACAGTGCATCGAACTAATTATGCAGGTATTTTTAGCCTTTGTTTGATCTCAAGACCTTGATTGTAACTAATTCTCAACTAGTTTAAGGTGTTATCTGAAAAATTTCAGAGCCTTTGATTGGTACGAGATTATACAAACATGGTCACATTGAGCGAAATCGCTAATAAAGGCAATACCAAGCTCCGTGTTTTACCCTTATTCATTTGGTTCGCAAAACGTCACACTACACCTATTACAATGGATATTTGTGATGTTTGCTTGAAAAAATGTTACTCATAATCCGCACCAAAATGAAGTTTGGCCAAAACAGTGTGCAGAGGTCATCCTTGACCTCTATTGGGTAGGGACCGACCTGGTTCGTACCTGATGGTGGACCCGGCTACCCTGAAACTTTCAACAACCATATCTTTCTCATCCGAGCTCCATTTGACATGTTTTTGGTATTGTCAAAATCGTCTTGGAGAGCTCTACTCATTGATGCCATTTTTTTAATGTAAAAGGCTCTATTCTCAAAGACCCAATTTTTGAGTTTATTTTTGGTCTTTGGTGTTTCGTCCAGAAACATGTTTAAATTCTCATATTCGAACCAAATTGAGTATATAAAAAAATCCCAGAAAGCCATAAACATATCTCAACATATATGATTAAACACTTTAACTCAAATAATGCAATCATGCTTAAAACTAAATAACACTTGCACAATGGAATAAAAATAACTTTGGTGAGACACAAACGTGCTTAGGCAAACAACACATTATCATAGCCTCAAGAACAACATGGCTTTGATACTAATGTTGGAAAATTAAGAGGGAGAAAGTGTACTCAACAGATCCATATTTAGATCCGAGTCAAACCTCCGAAGCTCCACCAGTCGATCCTTCGGGTAACCCAGACAAATTATTAAACTAGTTTGGACTGCTAAAGAACTAGAGTCCAAACAGTGTGTGGCATAGCATAGCACCACACAAGAAAGAAATAGAGAGGAAGTGAAAGAGTTAGAAAACTCAATGACTAGAGTAAGTAGAACTGATGGGGAGGCCCTCTATTATATAGTAGTAGGCCAGGGATATTTTGGGAACTCAAAATACTCATGACAACCATCAGATGAGAAATCTCTCAACTTCTCTCTTTTACTCGGTCAAATGAATATAAAATAAATAATTTTTATTCATTTCATAACTGAAGTTGGATTATTTAAATATTATAAATTAAATTCCATATTTAATTTATATATTTAAATATATATAACTGATCTCATTCAGTTATTTAGTTGACTTACTATTTAGTCAATAATCCACAATTTTCTAATATGATTAATTAATTAATTAATATCTTAATTAATTAACCAATTAATTAGGGTTTACTCTAATTTCCCAATTAATTAACCCGGCCCATCAAGGAAGGATTTGGATTCAAAATTCCAACAAAGGCAAACTTGAGGAATCAGAAGGTTGATTATCCCTTTCATAAATAAGCAAGTTAAGGATTTTAACCTCATGAATAACGAAAATCACGTTGTAATTGAGTTTATGTATAGTGAAAAATATTATTCTAACAACTTAATTATGTTGGTGTTGTGGTAGAGACTTTTATCACTTAAGTAATTGTAGCTGACTGTTTAATTCTTAACTCATGCAATGTGTAACAAATCTAGCTGGGGAGGAGTTTAACTTTTGCCTTTTATGCACCATGGGAAATTAGTACATTTTGTTAGCAAAGGATATTTCTAGTCTTACAATTTTTTTTCCTTTTAATCAGAGGAAAAAAATCTAGGGTTAAAATGCACCCAATACTCTGAAATATTTTTTTATAGTACCAAATATCTTAAACTAATTTTTAGTACATTCAATAGTCTTAAGTATTTTTTCAATAGCATCCAGTATCCTAAAGTAATTTTTTGTGGAACGTTGCCCCTAAGTTATTTTTCTTAGTAGTAATGAGTACTCTAGACTTAGGATAATAAGTGATACTAAAAAAATACTTTAGAGCGTTGGATATATCAAATAATACTTTAGAATATTAAGTGTTGCTAAAAAAATATTTTATAGTGATATACCAGAAATTAGTTTTGGATATTAAGTGTAACTAGAAAAAATACTTCAGTGTGTTATATGCAAATTAACCCAAAAATTTTGATCATTGATCTTTTTAATTGGAAACAAAGATTGGTTATATTAAAACTGAAAAGAACTTCACCCCCCCTTTAAGCCCTTCAAACTTGTGAGGGCTATTGAATATGATAATATTCAAATACGAGCCTAGTAAAAAGGTATTAATAATTTACTATAATATATTAGCCAGTTGCAGGAGGTTATATTTTAAAGGGAAAATGGTTGTGAGGTCCCAAGGGACCCAATTAATAGCAAAGAAGTCCCAAGAGAAATTGCTCTGGCAGAAAAGTCCCTAGATATGAATTCCCAAAGCCAAAAGACGATCATGCCCCTAACTAAAAAAAGAAAGGAAAACCCAGAGTTACTCCATAATGGATAAATTTAATAAACTCTTTTGGCCCTTTTGTTTGGCATGACACTGTTGAAACGCAGGAAAGGGAAGTAGTCTGGTCCTCCTCCGACTCCGAGCAGTCATCTCTTGGGTATATCCACTTTTTTTCATCAAGCATACCCGCTGGCTGGCCTCTTCCTTCAGCCTCGGCCATAACCTAACGACAAGACCCCAAATTGCAGCGCCCAATTACGTTCCCACTGAACCTTCTCTCTGCAACTCATGATACAGACGCAAGGACCACGTCTGACACTCCATCGTAGCCATCATTACTTTGACTATCAGGTGAACATTTCTGTTTTTTTTCCTGCTCCTTTTTTACCTTATATTTTCTATTCTTTTTCCTTTCAACCATTTGAATTCATGGGCCATCCTCGTCATGATTTCCCGTTTGAGTTTGGTGAGAAAATGATTCCATAGTACCACTATTACTGAAAATTTCATGGCTTCCCTGCAATTCTGATTAAGTTGGTGAAGTTGGGAGATAATTTTGGTTCCCTGATGTTGACTTGATGCCTTTGCTCTCTTTCTCTTCAAGATTGATTCTTATTCATGTCTATTATTACGGGATGCTTTTGCTATGGGTCAAGAAGATATGCAGAAGTTGTTGTAAAGAAGAAAACCATATTTTCTGATATGGTTGATGTCATGTCAACTGACGCCATGGGCCAAGAAGACGCATGATGTTGTGAATGTGACCAAAAATGTTATTAGACCAAACTGAACAAGTTGTAAAAAAATGGCAATGTCATTTCTGACTTGCTTCATCTCATCTTAATGTACTGAATAAGTTGTACATGTGACTTGGTTTATGTCATCTTACTGATTAGTTCATCTGACGTTAACCATGAAAAACTGAAAAATGTTGTTAATAAAGCTTTTGAAGTAGTTAGAACGGACTCACGAAGTTGTAAACATATCATAAGTCAATTCTGGATTAGTTCATCTGATGTTAACCATGGAAACTGAAGATGTTGTAAATAAAGCTTCCAAAGTTGTTAAAATGCACTCAGGCAGTTCTAAACACATAATAAGCCAACTCTAAATTAGTTCATCTGATGTTACAACATGGAAAGTGAAAAGGTTGTAAATGAAGCTTTACAAGTTGTTAAAACGTACAAATGACGTTGTAAACACAACATAAGGCAATTTTCGGTTTAGTTCATCTGACGTTAACCATGGAAAATGAAAAGGTTGTTAATAAAGCTTTCAAAGTAGTTATAACGGACTCATGAAGTTATAAGGTTGTAAATGAAGCTGTCGCAGTTGTCAAAACGCACTTAGAAAGTTGTAAACACAGCGTAAGCCAATTTCGGATTAACTCAACTAATGGTAAGCATAGATACTGAAAATGTTGTAAATGAAGCTTTACAAGTTGTTAACACGTACTCATAACGTTTTAAACCCATCATACACCGTTTCTTAGTTGGTCCATGTGATGTTAACAATTTAAACTTATAAGGTTGTAAATGAAGCTGTCGCAGATGTTAAAACACACTGAGGAAGTTGTAAATACAGCGTAAGCCAATTCCGGATTAACTCAACTGATGGTAAGCATGGACATTGAAAAGGTTGTAAATGAAGCTTTACAAGTTTTTAACACGTACTCATAACGTTTTAAACCCATCATACGCTGTTTCTCAGTTGGTCCATGTGATGTTAACAATCTAAACTTATAAGGTTGTAAATGAAGCTGTCGCAGATGTTAAAACGTACTGAGGAAGTTGTAAACACAGCGTAAGCCAATTCCGGATTAACTCAACTGATGGTAAGCATGGAAACTGAAAAGGTTGTAAATGAAGCTTTACAAGTTGTTAACACCTGAGCCCCCAGAAGCAATTGCTTCAATCATTTGCTAAAAATAAACCGAGTTGACTACATTAGGAGGTGCACCAATCTCATACAGAACATTGTAACGATTAGTGGCGACGAGAACCTGAACCAAAGGTCTCAAACCAGGCGCATGGATTCCATCATTGTTTGTAACGAGAATTGTAGGTTTGCTGATCTCTTCTATGGTCGTTGCCGGAGAAGTCCGTCTTAGAATGAAGCATGCGAGAAAGTTCAGGAAATGAATGAAGGAGACAAAGGAGTGTTGTACTAGAAATTGCGGTTTTGAGGCAAAAGACTGAGTTCGTTGAATGTTCTTTTTCACTCAGTTAATTTTTATCAGGGGCATAATGGTCTTTTTGCTTTGGGAATTCATATTTCTGCAAGAGCAATTTGCTTTGGGACTTTTTTGTTATTAATTGGGTCCCTTGGGACCTCAGAGTCATTTTTCCTATTTTAAATTTGGTCAAAAATAAAGGTTAGCAAGTGGTAAAAATGAGGTGACGAGAAGGGAATAATTAGAGTTCGTACATTCCTAACATAGAAAAAACATTTATAAAACCTTAGCTTTACCATTGAGAAAAAATATATTAATAAAGAAGACAAAGAACATTGGATACTTGAGATATTTCAGGGACAGAAATTAGAAGTTAGACATAATTAATAAATCAAAATGCTGACCTTCTTGTATGTGATCTACTAAACAAATCAAAATTCCCCCGTTGTCACGTAACATGAAGGATTACGAATATTTTTTAGTTGGAAGTTGGAACTGATCTGTAAGCCTTATATGAAGTCAGCTATAAGACAAGCCCTTAAAATCTTGTTGAATTTTATGCGGGTTCAATATTTAAGTGATTTGAAAAGTCTGTGTATAATTTTTTTATTTGAAATTTGGCATGTGGTAGATCCTGTTTATATAAGAAATTTGTGCATTATAAAATGTTTTGTCGAGTTTCGAAATATATTTTTTTAACTACTTAGCCATTCTTTGGATACAATGTTTGAGATGTTAAAAGTCCTTCTTAAATTATTTTAACACGTTTGTTTGTTTTTAAATTTGAAAAGTAAATTTAATGAGGTGCATTATAAATAGGATCAAAGCATTTATTCTCTACCCTATAAATAAAATCAGAAGAGTATTTATGTGTGTACGTGTAAAAAAAAATTAGTTTTGATTTTAAATGTTAAATTACTTAGAATTGATTAAAGACAAGAGCAACTTGGTCTCTTAATTGAGAAAACGAATAATTCAACATGTCCTCCCATGTATGAAACATTTTAAAGGAATGCCTTTTGCAAAGTTAACATTATATAGTTGATTGGATTTGACAAAGCCAAGTGATTAATTAAATTACTAGTTTAGAGAAAAATAAAGTATTTTCAGACATTATGATTAACTACTATTGACCCAAAAGGACAATTCAATGCATACATGATTTAACAAGCTACATGTAACGAGATGCTTTTATTTAGCAGCACAAATTTTAACTCCTGACCTGAGCATAAAAAAAGTCACTTTTAAAATTTAATTTACAGCCCTATTAGGCAACTTGATCGATCTGAGTTTTTATAGCCTTATTAGGAAAGTTGAAATTCGAGCATCATTATTGATCTTTTACCATCAATATTATTATTGGTTTATATAGCCAGATGAAAAGTCCTATTTTAACATGTTATTATTTTAAGGGTTTCATATATGAAAATAAATTTAATTTATGCTTGTTTGAACATGAATTCTGCCTTATTAACATTTAGCAAGTTTTAATTTAATTTCTTTGATTAATTTTGACTTGTTATAAATATTGTTATATTTAGGTGGATGTCTATAGCCTTAAAAAAGTGTCTTTTGAGGTTCGTCAATTAAAACAATATAACCTACAAATGAATAGCCTCTTAGGAGTTTCTTATGATTAATAGACATCATCTTATAATGTAACATATTTCACAATTATGTAGATTCATTCTCTTGTGTAACTCTTAAAATATAAGTTAAAGACTTGTGGCCTATTGATAGTAGATTCATTCTCTTGTGTAACTCTTAAAATATAAGTTAAAGACTTGTGGCCTATTGATAGTGGCCTTGTATCAAGTGATTACATATATCTAAATGTATAAGATATCACTCCTTCTTTCTCTCTAATTATCTCTTGTCTTTCTTCTTCTCTCTCATCTCAATCTCTTATATTTTCCTTATTTTTATAACATGACTTAAATTATATATATATATATATATATATATATATATATATATATATATATATATATATATATTAGTTGCAATTGAGTTGTACACTTGTACTTATGTGTTTAATCTTTCTCAATCGATTATAAATAGTAAGTAAATGAGTTCTACAAAAATATATACCATGGATTATCTGAGTATTGCAAATTTATAAAGCTTGCAATAATGTTGAGTTGATTGGTTTTTTTATTATTAATATTATATGGAGACTTGAACTCTTGATGTTTTAGACATCTCATTCTATTCTCATCAGTGTTAAGTTAACATTAAGAGACGTTGAGGGATAAGCTGATTCATTTATTTGTAAAATAAGTGAGTTTGTGCAAAGTATAGTATTTGAAAAATAAGTTGTCATAGAATATATATAAAAAAATAAGTTGTCATATTTTTTTGGTAATAAATAAGTTGACATTTTAATAATTGACAAAGAGTGTAGCTTATTAGAATTTTAATAATATATATGTTTTCTGGTATCATATAATCTCCTTAAAATTTATTCTTGACTAAGCATCTATTGTACGAGAAACAATAAATTTGTTAAAATCGTGTCTACAAGTAATTTTAAGATACAAGTATGCAAATTAGGTTCCTTCAGATAATTATAAATAATAATTAATAGTAAAAAATAGATTTTGTTTATACACACATATTACATATGGTATTCTAATTTTATTTATAAGTCAATTTTAACATGTTCATTGGAACTAATAAAAACCATAAATCTCATTAATCCTACCTTAGATTTAACAACTTTCTAACTCTATCCCTATTTAATATACACTATATCTTATTAGAATAAAGTCTGCATAATAATAAATAAATCATAAAATTGTATATTCATGTGATAGATTTAATGGATTGACTTATAGATAGGGGGAAAAAATCCACAAGATGAGTATATTGTACAAGAGCAAAGATGTAAATGCATAGCAAGTAGTACTTGCTGAGTTGCTGGTAAGTGAGAAGTTGATAGACAAACACATGCCCATTGTTTATCCTTCAGGTGATACCAATTCAATAATTAATAACATCAATCAATATAGTGTATCAAATCTTGGGAAGTTAGCACTAGTTGTTTATAATTTATAATAACGTGAGCATTTAATCCAATTCTGTACCCCAGGCTTTGTCTACTTTATTATAATATTTATTAGTAGTAGAAATAATAATAATAATAATAATAATAATAATAATAATAATAATAATTTTTTATTTCTCAAACTTATGCATTGAATAAAAATATTGTGTATGAATTTGAAAAAAATAATATGTTTACATCATTTTCTAAAACAAAAAAAAAACTGTGTACTTTATCGTGTAAATTAAGTGGCAAGAATATATGTAAATTCTCTAAGATCTATAGTATCTAACTATCTACCTGTAACACTGGGCAACAAAAACTATCGATCTATAAATATAATGATCTTAATTATGGGTATCGAATCAATAAACTCCCAAAACAAATCAATCATATAGACGGATTGCAATTATAAGTCATTTTTTAAAGAAATGCGTGGTCTTTATTATAAGTAGAGTATTTTTTTATCTTATTTATAAATCACTTTTTAGACTAAAAAAATCTAAATCTTATTAATTCTAACTATCTTAAAATTTAATAACTTTTTAACTATACCTTTATTTAATATACAATATATCCCATGAAAACAAAACTAAATTAACATAATAACAAATAAATGGTATAATTATATATTTATATGAAAATTATAGTAATGCGACATATAAATAAGACTAAGATAAATCTTTACCCTCTGTTCTATAAATAGGATAAGCAGAGTATTTATTATATTTTTTTCTTTTCAAAATTGATCCCATTTAAAGTGTCTGTCTCGTTTCCATACAGATTTTAAGTTTGTCTCATGTTCCTAGCTTAGACAACGTAATTTGGTGCTGAGTGGCTAGTAAAATCTAGTTGTAGGGGATGTCGCCTTTTGGATTGAATATTAATCCCCCTTCCCCTCTTTATTTTTTTACGTGCCGAGGATATTTCTGCTTGGAAAAACCGAAAAACGATATAGGCTGATTTGGCCTGATTCTAAATGCATATGGATTTTTTTCCCTCGAAAAAACAAGTTTGATGCAATTTTTTTTTTTTTTACTTTTCAAGATGTACTTGTACTTCATGGTTTTAAATTAGGGTGATTTTTTTTAATTTTTAGATAAATTTAATGACTTAGTCACTTCTTATTGATGATCCTGGTAAAATAGTTGAAGATGGCTTATAATAATTATCAAAGTGGTACACTCAGGGTTATCAGACCCGGACCAGACCGATCGGTTCGGATTGGGAACCGGCCGGTAAACCGGTCCGGGACTATTTTTTTATTTTAAAAAAATTAATTTTTTTTAATTTTTTTCTTTAGAATTTCATACTAATAAGCCTAAAATTTTTAATTTCTCACCGGTTTTGCCCCGATTTAGCTCCAGTTTGACTTCGATCTGACCCACTGACCTTTAACCCAATACCCTGACCAGTTTAATGACCGGTCCGGGTTTGATAACCTTAGATACGCTTTTATGAGTAAAATAAATAAATAAAAATTCCTGAAAATTTATGAATATAATAATTGCTATGTTCAATGTACCCCATCCACTCATTTCATCTTTAATTTGGACCATTAAAAAATGGACAATGGACACTGCCTTTCTTGTCTCCACTTATTCCAATAAGAAAGATTGAATTAAAAAGTAAAAAGCGTTATTTGACTTCTCAATTGGTTTAATTTGACGCCACCCTGTGGAGCTTTATAACTCTCCCATCATCTACAGAAATGGATTGTGAATCACTAGTAATTTTGTAGTGTAATTGGAAGCTAGGTTGTGTGTGTGTCTATATATATATATATATATATATATATATATATAATCAAACACAAACATGAGCTTGGATATTTTTAAGGAAAATTATACTTTTTTCTCTTGTATGCGAATACCATGTTAAACTCTAAATTATATACAAAAAATTCAAGGGCACTAACTTAAGAGAAATCAAAGTAACATATGAGTAATTAGAGAGAAATTAGTGACACTAATTTGGAAATGTAGACAAAATTCAAGGAAATTAAAATATGTACAATGCAACTTAAAACGCGCTCAACACGGTCATAGTTTGAAACTTAAAACGCAATTTAAGTGAGTAAAAAGTTCGTTGTTTAAAACTTTATTATTGGTAAGAAATTAATAAAACGAATTGTATAGAATGATGTCATTCCTTGAATATAAGGAAAAAGAAAAAGAATGATGCTCTTCTTTCTAACACTAATTTATGAGTTAGTAAAATGATTATCACAAGACGAAACTCACTAATTATTTAAATTATCTTCATTTGATCTTAGTACTAACCATCTTAATTTCCTGTTTTGATGACAAATAAGTTTTGGTGTTGGAAGAGTAACATGTTACAACTCCTTGAAGAGAATAAACTTAAATTGGCGTTTTAAACTATTCCTTATTTAGTTTTGTTGGAGAGGACAGGGTTATCTTGTTTAGTTTTATTGAAGGGGAGACACGGAGTTTTTAATAATCAATTGTTAAGAGAGGAGAGGAGAGATTACAACAATATACATCCTATCATGACATATTAGTTTATATTTTTTATTTATATGTTATATAAATTAATTGACGCTCTAATTCTAATTAATGTAATAATATTTTTCTTAATAAATAATATAATAATGTATTTTAAAAATGAAATAATATTTTTTATTTTGAATAATATATTTTTTACAATTAATTTTATAATAATATATTTTTTATAATAATACTATTTCGTTAATAACTATATAAATTTTTTAAAAATTAATTTTATAATAATATTTTTTTCATCACGGCATTAATGAAAATTATTAGATTAAAATTGTCCAAAATTTTGGCTCCCCTCCAAAATTATAAAGCAAATTGTTTTTAGTAACATTTATATTATATTTTTACCTCTATTAATTATTTGTTAGTATTAATGTATTAAATTAACTATTTGGTTATTCTCTCTCACACGGTCATACTCCCTTCATAAACTGGGACGTTTTTTAAAAGTAAGTTACACTTTTTATATATTTATTATTTTTAACTAATTTTAATCAAATATTTATCTATATAATTGTTATTTTTATATTATAAAAATAGCGACCAAGGCAGTATGATCCATATTTAGATGTGAAACATCAAAATCGGAATCATAATTAATCAAAAGCCACGCTATCTTAGAGCTAGGTTTTGATCCTAAAACATCAAAGTCACACTTCTGTTGCGCCACTATGATTTGTTGGCATAAAACGTAATAAAATTTATAAAACATGTAATTCACCTATTCTTTTTTCTTCTTTCACCGTACGTAATACTTATCATTAAGGTTGTAAACTCGTGAGTTTAAGTAAACTCGTGATATTGACGTAAACTCGTATCATAAACTTGAATTATAAACTTTTAAGAGTTTATTTTTTATTATTAAATAGATATTTATAGTGTATAATTAAACGATTAAAATATAAAATGGCAACAATTTGATTTAAACATGTTTTTAAATCTAAATAATTGAAATTAAATATAATAACATTCATAATTTGTCATAGTCAGCAAAAAAATTTATATATAAAGTCATTGAGTAAGATTAAATCAAAAAATTTAACACGGGTTTAAGAATGAGTTAACACGATTTTGTAACTCGAAAATATAAAAACGATAAAATCGGTATGTAAACTCGTGAGTTTGTTTGAGTTTACAATTGACATAAGTTTATTAGTGACTCTACTCGATTTTATAAGGTAGAAGCGTAAAAACGGTAAACTTAAAGAGTTAACTCGCGAGTTTGACAACAATTAATGATTATCACTATAGAGTAATCCATCATGTTTAAGATATAAACTTCAAATAACTTATTTGAATTTGTCAAAAATATCAGTTAAAAGTAATTAAAAGTAATAAATAAGCAAGATATATACTTTTTTTAAATATACCCTTATTTATAAAAATAGAGTAAGTGAGAGAGAAAATAAGTATAAAAAAAATCCGAAAGGGAATAAATGAGAAAAAGGAAATTAGAGAAAATGTGGCAAAATTGAAAAACAAATTAAATGATCAAACAAATTCAAATTATAACTTATAAAAAAGATCAAAAACCTTTATAAATTTAAAGCTTATATTTAATGGGTCAAAGTAGGGGTGAGCATGGTGCTCAATTTCCTGGTACGCTCGCTCGAGCCTGTCAAAAAATTGCCCAACCCGGCCTTAAAAAAGTGGCCTGAAAAAATTTTAGGCAGTTTTGGGCCGGGCTAAAATTCAGGCAGGGCCATGCATTGGGCAAAGGATTCTGCCATGCCCATTTAGCTTTGCCTGGTTAATTATTATTATTTCTTTCTTACTGTAATTAATTTAATTAGCTAGTGTTTATTACTTAATACATATATATGTGTTTATTACTTCATACATATATTATTTTAATAGTTTATCATTTAATTACATGTTAAATGAATGGTGCCTATTTGGGAACGCAGTTGAGAAGTGGCTTTTATAGAAGCCAAATTGAAAAAAAAAGTCAGATTGTAAATATGATTTGTATTTGGATTGACAGTGAGAGAAGTAGTTTTTCTTTTAATGAGCTTCTCTAAAAAAACTCTTTTTTTTTTTCAAAAGCTCATTGTTCCCAAATGAGTTTCCAAACACTCCTTAGACATATTAAATGGGCTTTTTACCCTATTAATGAGTTCCCAAGCAGGAAAAGACTCTAATTCATCGCCCTCCCCTAAAGGAATATCTAAAAGTGCTTCTGCAGAACCTATTCTAATACTAACTCTTACAGGATTTGTCTAAATACCAACTCCTAATTCCAATAGACCTAGTGAAACTCCTTCCCCTAGCCCTATTGCTGCTCCACCTACCACTCGATCTGCCCTCCCCCTTCCCCTCCCTCCCCTCACTCCTTCTTCTAATGGTCCTACACAGACATTGACAGAACCTACCACACAGATAACAGATGTTAAAGGCAGGGATACAAAGAGAAAAGAAAGAGAACTAAGCACACATCAGAGGTGTGGGAATACTTCATCAGGTTGCTAATTGAAGAAAATAATGGGGAGCACTTTGTAGCTTGCAAGTATTGTCATACCAAATATAAAGCTGATCCAAATCACCATGGAACATACTTCATGTTAAGGTATATCCCAAAGTGTCAGAAGAATCTACATAAGGCTACTAAAGATAAAAGCCAAGCTATGTTAAATCTTTTCTTTGGTGGGATGAGTGGGCAAGGAAGATCTTTAGCCACACATTTATATGATGAGAAGCGATGTAGGAGAGTTTTAGCAGAATTTATTGTATGTGTTGAGTAGCCATTTAGAATTGTGGAGAAACATATTTTTAAGAAATTTTTAAATGTGTTTGAACCTTGCTTTCCAATCCCTTCAAGAAGAACAATTGGAAGGGATGTGTGGCAGTTATATCTTGAAGAAGTTAATATATTGAAGAAATTCTTGAAGCAAAGTGCTAAACGCGTTTGTCTCACCACAGACTGTTGGACATTGAGCCAAAATTTCAACTACCTGTGTTTAATAGCACATTTTATAGATGATGAATGGAATTTGCACAAGAGGATTCTGAACTTTGTTATGATTGAAAATAATAAGGGAGATACTATTAGGAGGGCCATTGAGCAATGCTTGTTGGATTAGGGGATTGAGAAAGTGTTCACCCTGACCGTGGACAATGCCTCAGCCAATGACTCAGTTTTGGGATATCTTGAGAGGCGGTTGAGGAGTTGGAAGGGCTTAGTTTGTGAAGGTGATTATCTACAATTAAGGTGTTGCGCACATGTCCATAATCTAGTTGTCAATGAAGGTATTAGAGAAATGAAAGATAGTTTTGAAGCAATTCGAAGTGCTATTAGATATGTTCGTTCTTCTCCTTCACAGTTTCTGAAATTTAAAACTTGGGTAGAAGTTGAGAAAATAGACACCAAAAGCCTTGTTTGCCTTGATGTAACCACTGGATGGAATTCAACATACCTGATGTTGGAAGCTACTATGAAGTTTCAAAAAGTATTTGACCGTATGCGTGAAATTCAAAACTTGGGCAGAAGCTGAGAAAATAGACACCAAAAGCCTTGTTTGCCTTGATGTAACCACTCGATGGAATTCAACATACCTGATGTTGGAAGCTGTCATGAAGTTTCAAAAAGTATTTAACCGTATGCGTGATGAAGATGCTGATTATATTTCCTTCTTTAGCTCAACCTCTAGGCATGAGCATGATGCTTCTGGTGGTTCTAGGCGTGAGCGTGATGCTTCTGGTGGTGCTAGGGGTGAGCGTGATGCTTTTGGTAGTGCTAGGCGTGAGCGTGATGCTTCTGGTATGATTACTAGGCATGACCAAGATAACTTTTATGGTCCGATTGTTGATGATTGGGATAATGCTCGAGTCTTCATTAAATTCTTGAAGGTCTTTTATGACATTACATTGAAATTTTCAAGTTCCCTTTCTATAACATCAAATGAATGTTTCACCCAGATTGCTCGTGTTCAGAAAATGTTGTGGAAGAATATAGTGGATAATGCTAATAACTTCTTGGGAGACATGAGCACTAGCATGCAGGTGAAGTTTAACAAGTATTGGGGTCAAGCAACTAATATGAATCCATTGTTATTAGTGGCTGTAATTTTAGATCCTCGATATAAACTAGCTTATGTGAATCATATGTTTAATGTTCTTTACATTGACCCTGAATTTTCTTACTTATGAAAGAAAGGGTCAAAGATTGCTTGTATTGGTTGTTTGATGAGTACTCTATAGGGGTTTCTATTGAATCAAGGAATGTCTCCACAAATACAGTAGGTGGAACTTCATTGCCTTCTTTTGATGACGATGAAGAAGAGGATCCAGGTCATACGTAGTTAGAATTTATGAAAATTAGAATCTCCACAGATTCTCAAACTGAGTTAGATAGATATATTGCAACTGACTTAAGAGATGAAATCCCTTCTCAGTCTGAGTTTGACATACTGTCATGGTGTAAATCTAATTCTAAAAAATATAAAATTCTCTCCTACATGGCACGAGATGTATTGGCTATGCCGGTATCTACAGTGGCTTCTGAATATGCATTTAGCACAGGAGGATGTGTGGTTGATCATTATAGGAGCCCTTTGTCTCCTAAAATGACAAAAGCACTTATTTATAGCCAAAACTGGTTACAAGCTGGGCAATCTATCTCATAAATTATTGACAAGCTTCGCGAGTTTGATAATTTTGATGAGACAGAAAATGTCATTCATCTTGCAAGTAAAATTGTATTTTAATGCTCAAGAATTCATACACACATTACTTCATAATTTTTAATGTAATTTTTCTTTCATTGTTTTTCCTAGATGTTACTCTTAGAAGGGAGGATGTAATGACTAGTGGTGATTGAAGGTTCATTTTGAAGTATAGGTAAGTTTCAACCTTTAAAATTTATAAGTAGATTTCTTCCTTTTTTTTACTTCGTCATATATTAAATTATAGTTGCTTTTTTTTCCAAATGCTTCATCATTTGATCAACTTTAGGGGCATCGATGCAAACCACTTGGACTTCATGGCTTAAATTACAATTTTTTTGTTGCCTTATTTATAATGGATTATGGATGTTGTTGAATTCTTATAGTATACATATTTGCTAAGACGTAGTGGTTTTTAAATTTCAAGATTCAAGTTGTAGACTTATTTTGAAATATCTCAAGATGTGAAATCATCGAATGTATTTGAAGTTTATATTAGGGCAAAGTTAAGACATATGGTCAGTGTTATTAGAATCGGCTGAATCAAGATACGACTCGCACGAATCGATTCAATATTTGCCTCCAGTAATGTGAATCAGTTCAGCGTCTTGATTTCACATTGAATTAGCGGTGTATCACGCAATTCCTGTTGGAATCACATGAATCGCGATTCCCAGGGGAATTGCGCGACCTTGAAGATGATGGGTCGCGCTCAAATCCAACCCGGTTTCCCCAGCCCTTTTCTGTCGTTTTTCTCTGCCATCGGTTTTCCTGTTTCCTTTTCTTTCTGCCCAGTGCCTACTTCTTAGCGTTCTTGTGTCTTTCCTTTTTTTTAGTATTCCCCTTTTTCACTTTGATTTACTTTTTTTTAATATTTCCCTTTTTCATATTGAGAATAAAGTAACACATTAAAACACAATTGAAGAAATCCAATCAATTATAGGATTACTTTTTTTAAGAAAAAATATTATATATAAATTATTAATTTATTATATATAAAATATCTAAATCTAGTATTTATCATGAATTCATGATATTTGATATATTTCAACCAAATTTTATTTAGACTAAGTGATTTCCATAATTTATGGGATCTAGGTATATATTATTTTTTAATTTAATTAATCAATTAATCCTATTGTGTAGAAAAAAGATTATATGTATTTCCTTTTATCAAATCAAGATAATGTGCTCTATATATTTATTTTTATCCCATTATCATAACCCTATTTTTTATTCCTCTTTCTCCTTATCATTGCATTCTTTGTTGGATTGTTCCATTCCCCATACGGTGAAAAAGTGTTTTACTCCCATTCTCATCTTGGTAATACTTATTTCTTTTATCTTCCTCTTTCATTGCAATTCAACTAGTTATTTTTTTTCCTCTTAGCCTTTTATCATCCATCTATAGAACTCCTATAATTTTTTTGGTGTTGTTGTGTTATATTTGTGGTAGGAACTAGGAAGAATGACTCAATAAAAAAAGAAGGAACTTGATATTACATAGAGTCATTGTGAAAGTGTTCCTCCATATAGACTTTTGGTTAAGTGCAAATATTGTTCACGTGAATATTAGGGTAGTGTGGCTAGGATGAAACATCATTTGGCTAAAACTAGAGACAATGTGGCTCCTTGTACAAGTGTTCCTGATGATGTTAAGGATTTGTTTCTTAAAATGCTAGACAATAGAGAAAAAAGTAAAAATGCTAATAGTCTTGAAGTGTTTAAGGAGGCAACTTCCTAAGATGGTAATGCAAATAAGGGTATAATGGACTCTTTTGTTGCTAAGGGGAAGGATGAAACATTAAAATCTACGAAATAGAGAACAATGAATGAGATGTTAAAAGATAGAGATTTAGTAATTCAGGATATTTGTAAGTGCATATATGGTAATGCTCTACCATTTAATTTGGTGAGAAGTTCATTATTTATTCAAATGTTAAAATCCGTGAATACAGAAGAGGTTTGAGACCTCTTACTTTTCATGAGGTAAGAGTTTCATACATAAAAAAGGAAGTTGATGAAATTCAAGAAAGTTTAGACAAGTATAAGAGTGACTAAAAAAAATAGGGTTGCACCTTGATGTGTGATGGTTGGATTAATGGTAAAGGGAGGTCTCTTACTAATTTTTTGGTAAACAGTCCAAGAGGAACAATTTTCCTAAAATCTATGGACACAAGTAGTGTGAATAAAGATGCCAAACAAATGTTTGAATTACTAGACAACATGATTGAGCAAATTGGAGAGGATAATGTAGTGCAAGTTGTGATAGATGGTGCTGCAAATCTTGTGCCAGTAGGGAAGATGTTAGAAGAAAAGAGAAAAAAATTATTTTGGTCCCTTTGTGTAGCACACTGCCTTGATTTAATCCTTGAGCACATTAGGAAGCTTCCAGTTTTTTATAGTACCATTACAAGTGCAAAGAAAATAACAACCTTCATTTATAGGCATACATGGGTCCTTAACTTGTATAGAAAGTATTCCAAGGGAAGAGATTAGCTAGACCAGAAGTGACAAGATTTGCAATAGCTTATCTTACATTAAGTTTCATTTTGAAACAAAAAGAATGCTCTTCATACTATGTTTACTTCAAAAGATTGGACTTCTAGTTCTTATTCTAGTAAAAGTGAGGGTAAGAAAAAGTGGAGGACATGATTTTTAGTGATTCTAAATTTTGGAAGTTCATCATATATTGCTTGAAGTGTGTGGTTTCGCTTGTAAAATTTTTGAGTCTTGTAGATGGTGATTCTAGATCTTCCATGCCATTTATTTATGAAGCAATAGATAGAGTTAAAGAAGAAATCGTTAAAAATTTTCAAGATAAGAAATCAATGTATAAGAATATGTGGGTGATCATTGATATTTGTTGGGAACGATAGCTACATAGGCCCCTCCATGCAGCTGTATACTATCTCAATCCTAAGTAAGTTTTATCATGTACATTACATATTTATTGTTTAAGTGTATATTTGAAAAAAAAATTATCTTATTTATTGTTTTATAATTATTTTTAGGTTTCATTTGGCAAAGAATCTAATGCGGATAAAGAAGTAATGTTTGGTTTATATGAAACTATTGAGAGAATGGTTTCGGATATGAGGATAAGATTTGAAATTGATCAACAATTTGAAGCATTCAAGGCTGCTAGTGGGCTTTTTGGAAGGAGCATGACTATATATACTAAAGACAAAAAGCAGCCTGGTAGATTTTTGCCTTTCTATACTATTTTCAAAATTTAATTTTTAATCCTATATAAATCTATGTTTTCGAAAGCACTTCTAAATTATTACTGCATTTGTTTTGGTAGCTCTTTGGTGGGAAAGTTATTGAGGAGAAGGCAAGGAGTTACAAAAGCTAGCCATGAGAGTTTTGAGTCTCACATGTAGTGCTACTGAAAGTGAGAGAAATTGGAGCATATTTGACCAAGTGCATACTAAACGAAGAAATCGCTTAGAGCAACAAAGGTTAAATGCACTTGTGTTTGTCAAGTACAACCTTCAACTTGAGATGAGACAGAAGAAAAGAGAGGAGAAGGGAGAGACTTATGATCCAATATGTTTATCAGACATCTAGTATGATGATGAGTGGATTAATGAAAAAAAAGATCCTTGCTTGCCAATTGATGCATCATGGATGTATCCATGAAAATTTCACTCTTGATGAGGGACCTCCAAGCAAGAAAAGGAATATAGGTATAATATTTTATTTAAAACTGAACTTAGGTTGATTCTTATTTAAATTTTAAATATATACCATCATGCTTATTAAATGTTCATTTTTCTAGGTCCAAGGAACTTGAATGCCAAAGCTAATAGCAAAGGGAAATCTATAATAGGATAAGAGAATGTGAACGAAGAGAATGTTGAAGATGTTGGGGATGAGGATGAGGATGAAGAAGCGATATTATTAATGGAGGATGATGATGACTTGAGTGACATTGATCTTGGAGATAAATAATGATGAGTGATGAATAATATATTTAATTTTTTTAAAGTTAGGGCTTTGGTTTTAAAGTATGACAGTGACTTGAGTGATTTCAATTGATCTTTGGGACTATTTTTTATTTTAATTTTTTATGTTTACTCTTTAGATGTTAATTTTATGAAATTTGAAGTGTTATTTACCTTTAAATTGCTAATATCTTATCCACAAACTTATGATGTTTTCTTATGTGAACATTATATTTATATTATTCTAAATAATTGATCCTGAATTTTATGATTCACGATACGTTTCGATTCACAGTTCCAAAAATAGACTTTTCGATTCACGATTCGTATCCCGATTTGATAACCATGCATTTGGTAACTACAGTCTACAAAAATGCTTATAAAATTGAAATAGAATTATTTTTCAAGGTAGGGGATCACTACTTGGACAGGGAAGCCTGCTCTTATCCAACCCAAAATGGTTAGGGCTTTTACCAAGTAGGACTGGGTATCGGGCTGCAAAATGCAGCCCGTTCATCAATCGGACTAGGTATCAGGCAGGGGCCTCGCCGTGCCCAACCCTACCCATGCCCACCATTAGGTCAGAGTATAAAATAGAGAACAAGCAATCCTAACACAAATATGTGTATTTTTTTTTGTCAGATGTGTGTGTGTGGAGTAGGGACCCATTTTCACGTGGATTCACGTGTCATAGTCTGTAATCTTTGATTATTAAATTAAATTACAAACAAAAAATGTGATCAACTTGGAAACAACATTCCAAAGCTACAGTTGAAACAGTGATAAGGGACCACTTTTAAAGCCAATAATTACACGCTATATAATAAAATGCCTCCCCATGTACGGCTAATATTAAATTAATAATATATTCTCCTTTTCTTCAATTTTTTATAATCAATTGATTAATTAATGGGAAATCCACTCAGCTTGCATTAATGAAATGTCCACCACCCATTATCTATAACAACTCTTTTCTACCGAAAGTCAGTGAAAAATTGAATTAATGTTTGAGTAACAAGTGTCTTTATATGAAAATATAGACTAATATATACTTATTAATCTGATATCAAATATAAGTGACTTATAATTAATTTACTCATATAAATAAAAATAGTTAAAAGTATTGAATTAATCTATCAATTAAATTTATATATGAAATCTTATAATACTCGCTTAAAACTCTGTTTAACTAAAATCGGATTGGGTAATTATATTATTAAATTAATTCATGCGTAATTATATTAACATGTATTCAGTTAATATTCATTAAAGTAATTTCCCTTTTGAAAAAACCATTACAAATTATCCTCTAAGATACACAATTTCCTTTTATTTCAAAAAGTTTGACCTCTTTAATAATAATTGCAGGCTAAAATTATGCATTCTGTTTTCAAGTTATTCAAATTTATTGGGATATTATTCCCATATTATTCCAAGTTTTTATTATTAGGGTTTGAAGATAGGCTAATAAAATAAATTGAATTTGAACATTGACATTAAATCTTGAATTTAATTTGATTAAATTTGAAAGTAGACGTCAAATCATGAATCATAAATCATAATAAGCTAATAGACATTTAGAGGCTATAAACATAATTATGCGCAAGTATAAATATTTTCCCCTTCATATCTAAAAACAATTTCAAACATTTTTTTAGGGTTAAAATGAAAATTTAGCAACAAAGTATTACCTTATGGGTACCAAACACAATTAACTATTTTTTACTACAAAAATAGATATAATCAATTTTTTTGGTACCATATATAACAATGTTGTTAACCCTGATTAACTTCTATTACTTTTTATACTGTGAGTCACACGAGTCTTCTCACTCTTTATTATTTTAATATATTTTTAGAAATTTCAATTAACCCCCAAAAGATTAAGAAATTTCACTGCATCCCATTGGGTCAAAATAAAATTAAGTTTTGTCAGTACAAAAACAATAATGCTCTTACTTGTTTTTTTTTCATAAGAGCATTTACAAGACAAATAAGAGTACTTATAAGACAAATAAATATATTTAAAAGAATTTAGGGAGTTAAAACAATTTTTTACAAGATAAATATGTGAATGACCAATTTTTTTAACTCTCTGATTCTTTTAATCCCTTTACAAGACAAGTATGACCATTCACCAAAAAAAAAACCAAAAAAAAAGAGAATTTACATGATAAATATGGGCATTTATTAGAAAAAATGTTTATGTCTATTTTTAGATCCAACAAAAAATAATTGTATTGGGTGCTCATAACGAAATAATTTATTGCTAAATTTATACCTTTGTCCTTCTATAAATATGTTAAAATAAGGGTTAAGGTATAATTTTAGTAACAAAGTTTTGCCCAAGGGGCGTTTGACACAAATAAGTTTTGGAAGAAACAAAAATAACAATGAACAATTAAAAAATGATGCAAATTTAACAAAATAATTAAATTTGACCTAATGCCCTTAGGGATTTTCTTCTCTTATAATTTAACGCCGTTTGGTTAAATTTAATGGTTTTGTTAAATTTGCACAATTTTTAATTGTTCATTATTATTTTTACCCCTTTTAAAATTTATTTGTGTCAGACGTCCCTCGAGTAAAACTTTATTGTTAAAATTGCATCTTAACCTTTATGCCCCGTTTGGTACTATAGAATGGAAGAGTTTTTTATGAATGTGGAAGTGGAAATAGAATTGAAACTAGAAGTAAAAATGAGTTTGATATATCAATGGAAGTGAGATATAATTTTTAATCAATATGTGTATCTTTCCTATGAAAAGACCCAAATACCCTTATTGTTATTTTTAAAAAAAAAAAAAAACCCAAACCCTCCAACACTCCCAGACTCCCTTGTTTGCAGACCTCCACCTTTGTCAATGGCAACCATTAACTCTGGAGTCTGGATAATGGAGTGAACGGCTGTGAACGACGGCAAATGGGGTACGTACTACCTCTGGAAACAAATGAACCAAAATCGAAGAACATTCATACACCTCAAGCAAAAAATTGAATCGGAAACAATAATCGAAATCAAAGCTAATCTCTATCTTAAAAATCAGATACGTGATCAGCAATCGTCGATCTCCATTGAATCCGAATTTCTTGCCTCCATTTTCACTTTGAGGGCAAAAACAAAATCAAACAAGAGATCGAGGGTAGAAGTGAAAATGGCAAAAATGAAATCAAACCTTATCAAACTCGAGATCGAACGCCGCTGTTGAAAATGAAATGAAGGTAGAGAGTTGACCTTATCGTCACTCCATCGGATCTGAGTGAAGCACCGTCTACCTCGCCTCGGATCTTAAGTAGTAGAAGGATTGAAGAAAGAAGCGTCATCTACCTTCACTGTCCTTCATCACCTTCGTTGTCATCATCACACCGTACTCCATCATTGTCATCCGCGTTCACTGTTGTTTGCCTTCGCCGTCATCCTCTATCATCATCGTCAGCCCTTGTCTTTTGTCATCCTTCGTTTTTTTCTCAAAGAGGGTGATGGGCAAAATTGTCTTAGTTTACAACTCCATGGAAATGAACCCAGTTCCTAAGGATAGTTTATGGAAGTCATTTTCATTATTTTTTTATGGAACTCACTTTTCTAGGAAAGTGACTTCAGCCCTCCCAAACATACAAAAATTGAGTTTAACTTTTATTTCCACTTATAACTCCACCCCTTCCATGCTTCCAAACGTGCAACAAATGCTTATATGAAAAAAATGTATCTTGTATATTAAACTAGAGAGAGCAATTAACTACTCCCTCTCTTATCCATTTTAATTTTTATAGATAATAATTTTGTGAATAAGCATCTATTAATTAATTTATAAGTTACAATTTGAGAATGTCTAAAATTTTAATTTACCTTGTCCATTTTATCCATAATTAATTATATATCTCTCTTCATTAATTATAATTTTTGGCCACTTTGGGGATGTTTAAATTATTTTTTTAAAAAAATCACAATTATATTTTAGGGAAAATTCTTCAGAGCATGTTTAGATTAATATTAGTAAAAGTGATTTGTTTCAATTTATTTTTTTATAAATTGAAGTTGGTATGTGTTATGCTTTCCTTTTTTTTTATTTTGTCTCACTTGATAAAAATAAGTACATTTGTTTTACAAAAACTCACATTTAATATTTTATTTTGTATCATTAATATCAATTAATTGATTTTTTCAACTAAAATCATTTTTCTAGAAAAAAAATATTTAATTGATATCAATGATAATGTAATTGCCATTTGTTACACTTTCTTTTCTTTTTTTTTGGGCTGGAATTATTCTTGAAGATCCTTTCAGGGCACAAAAGATTTTTTTAATTACGAAAATCATATTTTATTATATATCAATGTTGATATATAGAATAATAAAACTATAAAGCAATAAAACTCTTTTAAGAGGAGAGAAAAAAGAAGAGATGACATTAAAATTATTTTATCCATATTTTAAAATTCTAAATTAGAAAAATGATTCAATTAAGGATTTACTGAATTTATCAATCTTATTTAGAATTTTTCTATTTTAGATGGCTTTATATGAGATTTTCCCTAACTAATTTTTGCTGACTTCTTAATCTTCATAATTTGGGTTTCATATTTCATTGTTTTCTTTTCTCACGAGAACTCATGATCCATAATTCCATATCATATATCATTGCTTTCTCCTCCTTTTCATGGCGTATTAACTTTCTCCCCATTTTCTCATGTTATTTTTTTGGATCATGTTTAATTTAATTTTAAGAGCTATCGTAATTAAAGGAGTGAATTAGTCAAGTCAAGAAAGCAAAAGAGATCTAGAAAAGGTTTAATCCTCAAGTAGGGTTAAGCCATTTTGCTTTTGCCTTTGGTAGACATATTCGACGTTTTGTTTATTCTATTGTCTGTAGGCTGTTGTCTGTATGATCAAATCAATCAATATCAATTTGTCTTCCTCTTTAAGATAAGATTGAAATAAAATGTACTTCCTCCCTTTCTAAATTAAAAGCAAGATAACTAATTATTTATGAAGATTAAAAAAATTGATTAAATTAATTATTTATAAAAAATGCATGTTAATTTTTTTTAAAATAATATCTCTTTTGATAATTTATATTAGGTATTACTCCCTTAATGAAAAATGTACCATTTTAATGTGTCCAATCAATATAAAGAATTTATAGGAAAGAATTATAAATTTAATAAATAAAATAGATTGATAATTAATTTATATTTATGATCAAAATAAATATCTTTATTAATCCGTACATATAGGATCAGAGGGCAAAAATTATAATGTCACGAGGATAAAATATGAAACTCATTGAAAAAATAACTTCACACAAGTTAACACACACTTATCTCTCATTTGACGTGAATATTATATATCAAAATAAACAAATCATAATCGACCGAACAAAGTTTACTGGCAAATGTCAATAAGATATAGTAATATAATATATGTGTTTTGTTGAAAATATGGGCTTTGTTAGGCATATATAAAATAAATGAAGTCCATAAGAGGCTGCCCTCAAATGTGGCCCTCTGCTCTGCCGTTTTTCTATAAGCACGCATCTCTTCTTATGGGATGCAGTCTTATTGGATGTAGTCTTATTTGGATCTGACTTCCCTCTTTTACTCTTACAATCTACTCCAATCTTTTGCCCCAAAATAATAAGTGAGGGTGGTGAGAACTTTTTTGTTTTAAAGAAAGAGTATCTAGTATTTTGAATATTATTTTAATAATATTAAATATTTTAAATTATTTTTTAGTGCACTCAGCTATTTAAAATAATTTTCTAATGGAACCCGTCAATTTGGAATGTTTTTTATTAGCTCTTTGTATCTTTTGAAGTAATTTTTAGTGCAATTCTGTCCTTAAAGTATTTTTCTTAGTCATTGAAAAACAATATTTTAGAGTGTTACATGTATTAAAAATTACTCTCCCGATCTTTAATATATAAGACCTAATTGTGGAATTGATATTAGTTCTAAATGTGAGATATATTTCTCATATTTGTCAATATGTTCCCAATTTACCTTATTAATGCTCCCTCAACTATACTCAAGTTAAAAAAAAAAGATGAAGGGAATTAAGGAAAATGATTAGAGTGTTTTAAAAAAAATGTTATATTACCTACCTTAACCACTTTTTTAATCTAATCAAATTAGGTAAATAAGTCTTACATTAAGAAAGAGAGTACGTTAGGAACTAGATGCAACTGAAAAAAATACTTCAAGGTACTATATACTGCTAAAAAATATTTTAAGGGCTAAGAATACTTAAAAGTAATTTAAGATACTATATGGTACTACAAAAAATACTTGAGAGTTCTGAATGCTCCTTTTTATAAAAAAGAAAAAAATGCTCACCTCACTTATTTTACCCTAAAATGGCATAATTTTGGGGCAAAAAATAGGGCTAGACACTTAAGGCTATGTTTGGTACGAAGCATTGAATTTTGAAAGATTGAGATTGGTATGGAGTAATATTGGGAGAGACAACTTAAAATAATTTTATTTCATAATTATGCATAAACTGTAAAATGACTATAATACCTCTAATCATAAAATCAAAAAAATATTATAGGAAAATTTATTTTGGCTTAGTAAGGGAAAGAGAGAGAAAGTTAGAGAGAAGCTTTGGTGTGTGTTTGATTTTCCATGAACCCTATTGAGCTCAATCCTCAAACCCACCCACTAGATTGTCTTTTGGATGAGGTGGGGGCAGGCATTGGGGATACTAACGGGGCTCCAAGCACAAATGAAAACGAGGAAGCAGGGGGATCTGAGTTAATGGCTTTTAAGAAGGGTGAACCTACAGGTAGCAAGATGCAAAGAAAGGAAGGAAACTTCACAAGGTAAATAACTCTCCAACCCCGAACTGATGATTGGATGGAGGTCATTGATGCTAACACTAAAGAAATTTCCAAAGCCACATTGTTGTACCGTGAGTCAATCAAGCCTAGATTAACCAAAAACAAGGAAGCTAAAGAAGAGGGTCAAGAGGAAGAGTTGTGGGATGGATGCCTACTTTTTCCATAAGATACATGTATTCAAAATGGAGTAACTGTGACCAATACATAGAAGGGACTAAATATCGAATTTACAGAGGAGGAGAGACAGACGCTTGAAAAATGCTGGAGAAAGTCTATAATAATCAAACTACTGGGTGGCTCTATCGTCTTTATGCCACTAAGAAGGAAGGTCTAGTTCATATGGGGAAGGTTAGGAAATATGGATTTATTTTTGATAGGAAATAGGTATGTAATTGCATCATTCCAAAGTATGGAAGATTATCATTTTGCTCTTGAAGGGGGGACCATGGTTGGTTCAACAATACTACTTGACGGTACAAACATGGTAAAGGAATTTTAATCCTTGGAATGATCATATCAGGAGAGTTGCTATATCGGTTAAGCTACCATGACTCCCAGGGGGACTATTATGAAAAGAAATTCTTTTATCACCTGGGAAATAAAATCGGGAAAGCTATCAAGGTTGATGATATGACCCTCACTAAAGCCAGAACGATGTATAACCGAATGTGTGTGGAGGTGAGCCTCAACCAACATCTATTTCCGTCTTACATGGTTAATGAGAATTGCTTGAAGATAAATATGAAGGATTGCATTTGATTTGCATCCATTGTGGTTGATTCGGGCATGATGAGGAGCATTGTCCCCTTAATAAACCCAGCCAGATGGTGTAAGGGAATAATACCTCAGAAAATAAAAAACAAGAAAATTCCATTACCGGAACGTTAAAAGCTTTGGCAAAGCCACCGAAAAATACTTATGGACAGTGGATGTTGGTGCAAGAACTGAAGCGAGAAGACGTCCCATCAACAAAGGGGCTAGAGCAAAAGGGAGTCAAAAAAAGGAGGTCAAAGATAACACAAAAGGGGGAGGGTTTGCGATTCACAATTTTAGAAGCAGAGGAAAGAGAACCTACAGAAAACAAAAAGGAAAAGGAGGAAAGGAGGCCTTTACAAAATAATTCAAATTTTCCTATTGGACAAAATGTCAAAAACGGAGAAACTAAAGGTGTGCAAAGAAAAAGTAGAAGAATTAAAGAGAAGACATTGATAGGACAAAAAGATGAATCATTAATGATGAAAGAAAAAAAGTAAGAGGAAAGTAAACAAGAAGTACCTAGGGAGAAGAAGTTGGAGGAAGTAACGGGAATAAACAAAGAGATACAAGGAGAGATAAAAAATGGTAGTGAAAAGAAGGAAGGGAAAAAAAGGTAAAGTGGGCCAGGAGGAGAGTAGTAGTGTTGGGCCTATAGAGATGTAAATTGAAGAAACCCAGAAGGTGGGAGTAGACAAAGAGGTGGGCTAAAGTTTTCTAGATCTAGCCAACAAGAAAACTAATAGACTTAATATAAGTGTTGAAGGAGAGTCTGATGAACTCAAGTCAGGAAATAATGAGAAAAATCATGAGACAAAAAGTGTTGACTCTATGCTCCTACAAAACATGGTACCTAATGATAATATTGCAGAACAATTTTTAGATAGTCTCCCAGAACCCTTTAATGATGGTACACAAATGGCTGAAAGTGAACCTCTAGATCCCCATATATCCAGTTGGATGGGATTATCTGAGGTGGAAGAACTGTTAGAGGAATTAAAGACGGAGAACTTTGATGAGAGGCTAGAACGTAAGAGAAGCATGGAGATGGATCGAGCCTTGATCAAGAGCACTTAATGAGTAAGAATTGTCTTATTTCTGTTCACATTTCGTTAATAATGATTTTAGTTTGGAATGCACGTGGGGCTACCAGAAAAGCTTTCTATAATGCCATCAAGGAATTTAAAAGGAGGTTTTCTCTAAAAATTGTTGTTCTTGTTGAGACTTGGTGCAGTGGAGATATGGCTCATAAGGTAATCAAAAGAATAGGTTTCCATCACCATTTAATGGTTGAAGCAAGGGGAATGTCAGGAGGTATATAGATCCTTTGAGAAGATGAAAGCATTAGAATAAGAAGGGTGGAGACATATCAACAATTTCTATACTATGAGGTTGAGGGCATTGGAAATATTAAATGGTTATTTTTAGCTATTTATGCAAGCCTAAGGGAGCAGGAAAGGCAAGAAATGTGGGAGGCGCTCTGGAACATCTCACAACAATCCTCAGTTCCCTAGCTTTTAGCAGGGGATTTTAATGACATTAAATAAGCCAGTGAACAAAGAAGGGGGACGTGTAGTAATGTTAGGAAGTGGCAGTGGTTGATATAGGATCGGAGGGCCCACCGTTAACCTGTAGAGGACCTATCACGAACACTGCTCGAAGGCTCTATAAGCGTCTTGATCGTGCTCTCTATAATGTTTCCTAGAGAAATACATTTGGAGAGGCCTTTGTAAGGGTGGGGCCGAAAGTGTAATCTGACCATCACCCTTTATTTGTCTTAGAAGCTAAGAAGGGGAACACAGGTGCAAGACCCTTCCGCTTTGAGGCAACATGGCTCATCCATAAGGATTTTAAAGCTATGTTAAGCTCAAATTGGTCAGGTGTAAAGGAAATTGGGATAGAATTAAAGGAGTTAGGAGGAAAGTTACAGTATTAGAATAAATACTCATTTGGGTACATTGCAAAAAAGAAAAAGAAATAAATGTGAAGGATTGAGGGAATGCAGAAGAAATTACAGGAGGGATATGATAAGAAACTTAAAGCTTGTGAACTACAACTCAACTCAGACCTAAATGAAATCCTCCATCAAGAAGAAATCTTGTGGTTTCAAAAGGCACGAACTATATGGCTGGTCTAAGGGGATAGAAATACCTCGTACTACCATATAAAAAGCAAGATCAGAAGAAGGAGGAACCAGATGACCATTCTAAAAAATGATGAAGGAGAATGGGTAGAAGGCAAAACGAAATTTAGTGAATTGGTTAATAGTTTCTTCTAAAACATGTTTTGTGAAGAATGATTTGATCGATAATGGTTATAAATAGTATATTCATGGCCTAACATCCAATTGGTAGAATGAGAAACAATTTTTCAGGACATAACTCAAGAAGAGATCATGGAAACATTATTCTCCATTGGTGGCATGAAAGCACCAAGGGAGAATGGATATCCTACTATTTTCTTCCAACGTAATTGGGAAATTGTGAGGTCAAGAGTACGCCAAGCAGTGAAAAACATGAGGTAGAACTCCAAAGCCATTAAAGAAATGAATCAAACCTTGATCACACTTATATCAAAGGTTGACAATCCTAATTGAGTCAATCAATTGAGGCCAATTTCTCTTTGCAATGTCATTTATAAATGCCTCTCTAAAGTTATTGTGAAAAGATTGAAAATGATTATGCTAAAGATAATGTCCCCATTCTAAGTAAACTTTGTTCCTGGGTGAAATATTCAAGACAATATTATTATTGCTAATGAGTTGATTCATTCAATGAGGAAGAAGAGAGGGAAGAAAGGTTTCATGGGCATCAAAATTGACCTAGAAAAGGCTTATGATAGAATTAGCTGGAAATATACGGAGAAGGTGTTAAGAAAGCTCCAATGTCCTGATGATATAATTACTAGGATTATGGGTTGCGTGACATCTACCACAACCAATATTCTTTGGCATAGAGAGAAACTAGAAGAGTTTTGTCCTTCTCGAGGTCTTCGACAAGGAGATCCCTTGTCACCTTATCTGTTTGTGTTTGGCATGGAAAAACTCACACATTATTCTTGATAGAAAGAGAGAGAAAAAATGGAAAGGAATGAGAGCGGGCCCAAATGAACCTATCATCACACATATGATGTTTGTTGATAATCTTGTTCTTTTTGTAGAGGTGAATATTTCTCATATTAATTTAATAATACGTTACTTACAGGAATTTAGAGACATGTCCGGCCATAAAGTAAGTAAAGAAAAAAATACAAATTCTCTTTTCTCCGAATGTATCACTTCAACAAAAAAGAGAAATATGCAGAATAAGTAACTTTAAAGAAGTTGAGGAGTTGGGGCAATACCTTGGGGTGAATATATCCTTTCCAATGGAAAGAAAAGAGAAGTTTGAAGCAATAATGGGAAAAGTGAAGAAAAGGCTGAATGGGTGGAAAGTAGAAAGTCTCTCACTTATAGGAAGAATGACATTGGTCAAATTAGTCACATGCTCAATGGCCCTGTACACCATACAAATTGAATTTATTCCAAAGGGAGTTATAGAGACTATAGAGAAGGAACAACGAAGATTTATCTGGGGGAGCAGGGAGAGAGTCGAAAATGGTATGCAATAGGGTGAGGGACAATGTGTAAACCTAAGTGAGCAAGAGGGGTGGGAGTGAAGTCTATGGAATCCATGAATGAAGCATTCCTAATGAAAACCCTTTGAAGAATGAAAAAGGAGCCAGAGAACTTGTGGGTGCAAGTCTTACAAGGAAAATACAGTAAAGGAGTGCTAAGAGGGGAGCCACCAAGTCTCAAAACTGGAGATTTCAAGTTGTGAAGGGAGCTTTGTCGTGTATGGGAAAACTTTTAAGATAACTCAAGGATGGAGCTTAGGAATGGAGATACAATAAATATTTGGCTTGATCGCTGGGTTGATGGTTTCCTGCCACTTAAATCCTTTGTTTTAGAGGAGGGGGAAGTTTACAAAAATCTCAAGGTTAGTGATTTAGCATCTATAGCACTTAGGATACTTAACAAGTGGCACATATCCTGCCACCCCAAATCCTCAATGCAATAGAAAACATCCCCGCCCCATGTACAGAGTTTGAGGAAGATACACTACTTTGGTTGCAAACTGGTAATGGACGGTTTACAACAGCGAGAGCGTATAAGTGGCTATAGGGAGAGTCAGATTGCACGGGGATATCCTTATGGCAGAGAATCTTGAAATTAAAGGTACCAGAAAGGGTGAGAGTCTTTATGTGGCAAGTGCACTATGGGCAGCTGGCTATAAGAGATCAAACAAGTAAATAGGGAATAGGGGATCAAAGTTGCATAATCTGTCATGATCGATGCGAGGATCTAATCCATGCTCTTTTAGAATGTCCTCAGGTACACACAACATGAAGGCAACTGGTACCGAGAGATAGATAGAGGATATTCTTTGAACTTGATGAAAACGTTTGGCTTGAATATAATCTAAAGAGTAGAGGCTCAGGAGTTGTTGACCAAATATGGCCAAAGATGTTTACAATTGGATGCTAGTTTAATTGGAGATGGAGAAACTAATCTATTCATGAGAGTGAATTCCAGATACCACGACTTCCTGGAGATATAATCAAGCAATACTTGCAAAACTATAAAAGAAAATGGGATGGGGGTGAATCACAGAGCCAGAAGAAGGAAGTTATATGGGTTTCTTGGAAAGCACCTAAAAATGGGTGGTGTAAACTAAATGTTGATCGAATTACATCCTCTCATCTGGCTATGAGCCGTAGTGAGAGGTGACTGTGGTGAATAGTTAAGAGGTTTCTCCTACCGAATTAACAAATGCAATAGTCATACCATAGAAACCTAGGGCATACTGGAAGGTATGAAAATATGCTGGGAGATGGATTTCCAGAATATTGAAGTTGAATGTGATGCTAAGCAACTAGTGATGTAATTTGACAGAGACCAGAGAATTGAAGGTTGCCATTTCATATCAAACCAGATATCGCATATGGTGCAAAAGGATTGGCAAGTCAAATTAAAACATATTTATAGAGAAAGCAACAGGTGTGCGCACAAACTTGCTATCATGTGTACTTGTTTGCTTGATCAAAGAACCCTCTAGAAATCACCCCTTGTGGAAGTAGAAGATATCCTTAAAGAGAACTTGGCTAGAATTGTGTTTCCTCATAGTGTAGTCGTGTAGTTTCATGGGTTATTCCCTTATTTCACCCAAAAAAAAATATATTTTGGGTTCTCTAGTCGTAAGCTTCTTCCCTGATCTTCCTCTCCATCGCTTCTTCCTCGACGCTCTTGCTAAACGTTTACTGCCCTACTGGTGGTGTCCATGATTCTCCACTAGCATAATCGGCAACGAATCTCCACCAGTGGCAGCAATGATTCTCGTCTCTCTCAGCATTTTTAAGATCTGATTGAGAACTCCTTCATCAATGGAACTTGGTTTTACCTTTTGATTTTGCTGGTTTAAAGGTCCTTGTTATTCTGCTTTTGTTTGATTAGAAATGTACCTCTATGGGTTAGTAGGTTAAATGTATATCCACCTTGATTTTTTTCTCAGCATCACTCAAATATGTTCAATTTTGCCAATGCCCCTGCACTCTTATGGGCTAGTGGGTCAACATCTTCATCTAAGTCGTTTATTAATTATTGATTGGTGGTAGTTAAAAATAAATATGACGGATTGAGTAGTGTTAGTATGTTAATGGAGAGTGATTATGTGGTAGGATGAGTTCTAGATTAAAATGTAAGGGTTATTTTTGTTAGTAAAATATTATAAACAAGGATATTTTTGTCTCTTAAATTTACAATCCCAAGATTGAAAATGAATACCAGGGGAGGTGACTTTGTTGCAATTTCACTTTCATGGTATTCCCAATTCTATGGTATTCTCAATCCTTCATATCAAACAATACAATTTGACCCAATTCCTGACTAAATCCCAGTCCATCCCCTAAGTGTTTCATACCAAACATAGCTAAGGGTAAACGAGAAAAGCCATGTCCACCTTGTTTGAGGTATAGTAGCACACTATATGTGGGAGATACTTATTTATTAGGCTCTCAACTTGTTCCCTCATCATGTATGTGTGATGCAACTAATATCTGATAGTACTCATTATTTTAAAATAATCAAGTATTATTGAGCGCCTAAATGCAACTCATTTAGGACATGTTTGGTATGAGGGGAGGAGAGAGAAAGTGAGCAGAGAAATAAAATTTTGAGTTGGATTTGGAAAAACAGAGAGAGAGAGAGAGAGAGAGAGAAGTGGGGTTAAAATTTCTTAATTAATTTTTTCTTACTCTTTTATCTTACATATTTTCTTTATTAAAATTTTATAATCTCATTTCTTCAATTTTCTTAAATCCAACTCATAAAAAAAATTTCCTCCCACCTCCTCCTCTCTAAATCCCTCATATCAAACCCACCCTTAATAGTTTTTAAATTTTTTTTAACTTACAAGTTTTAAACTATAAACCTTGTTGCTCAAGAAATTGTAAGAAACTTCATGGAGATACTTCACAACTCTCGTCTTCGGACAAACTATTACTATTTCATATAAATAGCAACATCTTATCTTATAAAAAAATATTTTTTTGAATTTTTTTGTGAAAGAATAACTTCTATACCATTATGATATATCCAAAAAGATTAAAAAAAACTAGGAAAAAAAGAAAAGTGTTATAAAAATAGAAAAATACAAGAGATAAATGAAAGAGATGAAGAGAGATAAAGAGAGAATTGGAGAAAAAGATGGAGTAATATCTTATTTATTTAGATGCAACTAAAGTATAGTACATAATACTCTATTTATAAGCCATCAACCTTAACCAAAAGTTACATAAAGTAAATCGCAAATTTAATCCTCATGAGTGTACAAATTGTAATATTTGAGTTATGGGTATAAAGACTCATAAAGACTATTCATTAGAGAGGTTATGAAGTGTAGAAGATGAAAGGCCAAGAGTTGAGAGTTTATGGACATTCACATCATCTATTATTTTTATAGCACTCCTATTGGGACAAAAACCTAGTGAGTGAAAAAGAGTACACAATGTTTACTCCCTTAACGACAACATCACTTTATGTCTTTGAGTCTACACATTCCAATACCATGCACTAACTTCTCAAATATTCTAGTTGGTAGTCTTGGTAAACAAATATGCAAGTTTGTCACATAACAAATTCGCTAAATATCTATGTCACCACTCTTCATAAGATCATGAGTGAAAAAGAATTTTGGAGAAATATGTTTTGTTCTATCTCCTTTTATGTATCCTCCTTTCAATTGAGGTATGCATGTTGTATTATCTTTATATAGAATTGTTGGGATCTTTTATTCAGAAAACAGACCACACATTGATTGGATATGTTGAGTCATTGACCTTAGCCAAACACATTCTCGACTTGCCTCATGCACTTCAATTTTTTTTGCATGACTTGATAAGGTAGCTACTAAAGTTTTTTTCGTTGAAAGCTAAGATACAGTTGTACTTCCAAAAGTAAATAAATATCTTGTTTGAGATATATCATTGTGTGGATCTGATAAAAATCTTGTATCTGCATAATCAATCAATTGTGATCCAAATTTGTTAGAATTAAACAATCCCATATCACTTGTTCCTTGAAGACATGAAAATATATGTTTAATTCTATTCAAATTCCTTCTTATTAGGAAAGAAATAAATCTTGCTAATAAATTTATAGAAAATGCAATAACATGTCGTGTTGAATTAGCAAGATACATTATTGCTCCTATACTGCTAAGATATGGTACTTGATAAGTATATATTTTATAATTAAATAGGTATAGATTTTGAGATATATCTAAATAAATTTATGAATATTTTATACCTATTTAATTATCTGTTATATTTTTTCCCTCTTCAATCAAATATAAGATAATAAGAGACTTTGATAGAAAATCTATTCATATCATATTTTAATATGCAGGAGATATTATATGAAGAAAAATAAAATAGCAAAAGGAGTTGAAGCTAATCATCAATAAAAGATATTATATATATATCTTGATGAAGAAGAAGAAATGGCATGGACCTGGCAGGAGTAATCAAAGGGAATTGATCATGAAAATCATGGACCCCACGTGATTAAAAAGTAAAAGGATAATGAATATATTATATAGATTATAATATATGGGATACAATGAAACGTACGTGGGGCCTGCGGAAAAGAAATATGACCTTAGTTTATATCTATTTAAAGGAAGTAAGAGCAGGGAGAGAGGCATCCGAATAGCGGCAGCAAGAACGCACAGATCAGCAGGACGCGAACACAGAAGGACTCATACACTTGTAGTAAATCTAGATAGTTAACAAGTTTTTGGCTCCGTTGTTGTGGACTTTGGAAAAAAGCTCATTGAACTAGTTATCTTAATTGTGTGATTAATCACGTTTAAGTATTTTCATTCTTATCTTGATTCTTCTATTTTATTTATTTATTTATTTAATATTTTTTTTATAAGTTTGATATTCTTCGGTTGTTGTTTGGATTTGTAGGTACCTCTCAAAGTATGAGTGGCGCATTGGTAATCCATCCTAACAACCTAGACGAAGAGCATCATTCTAAAAAGAGGAACTTAAGTCTGAATTAGAATCATCAGAAGAACCACGTTACCTAATCCAAAGAACATGGCACACCCTAATGATAAGGATATGGATCATACTTTGGATGAATATATGGAGCAAGAGAGTACTACCTATCAATCTAGCATTCAATTCCCAACAATTACTGCTAAAAATTTTAAAGTAAGGCCAATTATGCTTCAGATGCTTCAAATGATTGGCACATTCACGGGAAATAACAATGAAGATCCAATTTAGCATTTGACAAAATTTGTTCAAATGTGCGAAAATTTCAAATAGCAGGGAGTGTCTTTTGATGTACTAAGACTGAGACTCTTCCCTATGTCATTAGATAAAAAGGCAATAGCTTGGCTCACAGCTCTACCTCCCAATTCCATCTCTACAAGGCACATTCTAGCTTCTCTATTCAAAGCAAGATTCATTCCAAGAGGCCGACGAGTAGTGCAGAGAGCTAAGTTATTGGCTTTTATACAGGAATCAGGTGAACTTTTTTCATGAGGCATAAGAGAGATTTAAAGAGATGTGGCGCAACTGCCCTAATCATGAGAAAAAGACTTACGTGTTATCAGAAGCATTTTGGGCTGGATTGAATGGACCCACTTCCTCTGTGGTCGAGAATGCTTGTAATGGTGGGATTGGTAAGAAGAAAGTGTCTGAGTTATTAAAGCTATATGATGAAATTTCCTTTAGCACTATGCAACAGTCCGACAAAGCACATTTTGGTTACAAGACCTATAAAGAGCCAAATACTTACAATATGTCTAATGTATCTAAAGACATTGCCACTCAACTTGAAAATATGGCCAAAAGGTTTGATCAACTTGAAATGAAAATAGAGCAGACTACTTCTAGGGGAATTCATGATATACAAGCCTTAAGCCTCTCTTGTGAAATATGTGGAGAAGCACATTCTTATGAGGATTGCCCACATACTATGGAGACAGTACATTACTTGAACAACAATCAAAGATATCCTCGTGGCAACCCCTATTCTAACACCTATAACCAGGGTATGAGGGATCATCCAAATTTCTCTTTGAAGAATAGACTGAGTGAGAATCCACCTAATCACTATGCTTCTACTAGCAAGCCGATGGCACCACCGGGGTTTGATCAACAACACAAATCTAGAGAAAATGATTCAGAGGCAAACCAGCTTTTAAGGCAGCTTCTTAAGAGCTAAGAAGGTATGATAAACAAGGTTAATCTTCATGATACAGCCATCAGAAATCTTGAGATACAAGTGTGCCAAATAGCATCTCAAATGAACACATTCAACAGAAATAGTCTACCTAGTGACACCATTCCCAATCCTAGAAGGGATAGAAAGGAAGATTGTAAAGCAATGACTTTGAGAAGTGGAAAGAAACTAGATGACATTCCTAGCCCTAGTAGAGAGAAAAAGAAAGTAAGTAATGCAGTTACTTCTGGGAAAGAAGATGAAATACATTCAGATACTGATGAGGTGGTTAGGGAGAAATCTGTTGCTCTTGATAAAATTGATGAGAATAAGGAGAAGATTTATACTTCCCCTTCAAAATATATGCCTCCACCACCATTCCTTCAGTGACTTAAAAAACATCAAGAAGATTCACAGTTCAAGAAGCTCATTCAGATATTCAAGCAACTCTATATCAACATACCATTCACTGAAGCTTTAGAACATTTGCCTAAATATACCAAGTTTGTGAAGGATATTCTATCTAAGAAGCGATGATTCATTGAGTTTGAGACAGTTGCTGTGACCAATAGTTTTACTGATATTATTAAGCATATGCCTCTAAAGTTAAAAAATCCTGGGAGTTTTTTTGTTCCTTGCCATATTGGAGATAAATTCTTGGGAAATGGAACGTGTGACCTTAGAGCTAGTATTAACCTCATGCCTTTGTTTGTCTTTAACCATTTGGGATTGGGTGAAGTTCGACCAATGACGGTTACTCTACAATTTGTTGATAGAAGTTTATCTCAACCTTGTGGAATCATTGAAGATGTATTAGTGAAGGTTGACAAGTTTATCTTCCTAGCCGACTTCATTGTACTTGACTTTGAAGCAAATAAAGAATTACCCTTACTTTTAGGGAGACCATTTTTAGCAACTGCTAGAACGTTAATTGATGTAGAGAAAGGTGAGTTAACTCTGAGAGTAGCTGATGAGCAGGTCACCTTCAATATGAATCAGTTGATAAAATCTCCAAATATTTCAGAGGACTGTTTTTTCATTGACATGCTCGATCCTGTGGTATTAGAGGAATGTTAAAAAAGGTATGATTGATGGCCCATTTAAAGCTACGATACTTGGGATTGATTCAAAAAAATTTATAAAAGAGGAATGCAAAGCTATCATGAATGCTTCAATTACTTACCTTAAAGGATGAATGCAGTTTGAATCACTTGATTTGGGTTCTATTGACAGACCAAAGATGAAACCTTCTCTAGAAGAACCACTTTCACTTGAGCTAAAAGCTTTGCCATCTCACTTGCAGTATGTCTACTTGGGAACAAATAATACTCTTCCTATTATCAGTGCTTCTAACCTCACATTCAACAGGAGGAGCGATTGGTTCAATCTTGAAGGCTTATAAAAGAGCCATTGGTTGGACTATTACTGATATTAAGGGTATTAGCCCTTCTACTTGTATGCATAAAATCCTTTTTGAAGACAAACATAAGCCTTCAATTGAGCATCAAAGGAGGTTGAACCCAATCAAAAGGGAAGTTGTGATGAAGGAAATTCTTAAATAGCTTGATGCAGGCATAGTATATTCTATCTCTGATAGTTCTTGGGTGAGCCCAGTCCAATACGTCCTTAAAAAGGGCAGTATGACTATAGTGGCTAACACCCACAACGAGCTAATTCCTACTTGCACGGTTACTGGTTGGAGGGTTTGCATAGATTATCGTAAATTGAATGTAGCAACTCGAAAAGATCACTGTCCTCTCCCATTTATTGATCAGATGCTGGATAAACTTGCTGGAAAGGAATTCTTCTATTTTCTGGATGGATATTCAGGGTATAATCAAATTTCCATTTCCCTTGAATACCAAGAAAATACTAATTTTGCTTGTATATATGGGACCTTCGCTTTCAAACGCATGCCTTTTAGGTTATGCAATACACTAGCTACCTTTCAGCGATGCATGACGGCCATTTTTGCTGATATAATTGAGCAAATAATGGAAGTTTTTATAGATGACTTCACAGTTTTTGGACATTCTTATGATAAGTGCTTGATTAATTTGGCTGATGTATTGAGACGTTGTGAAGAAACCAACTTAGTGCTTAACTGGGAGAAATATCACTTATGGTGAAAGAAGGAATTATGCTAGGCCATAGAGTCTAAAAAAATTGCTTAGAAGTAGATAGAGCGAAAATTGCAATGATTAAACAACTTCCTCCTCCTGTGAATGTTAAGGGGGTGAGGAGCTTTCTTGGCCATACTGGTTTCTATCATTATTTCATTAAAGACTTCTCCAACATTACCAAGCCTCTTTGTGCTTTGCTTGAGAAAGACATAGAATTCAAGTTTGATGATGCTTGCCTTCGAGCATTTGAAGAACTCAAGAAAAACCTTGTGATTGCGCCTATAATGATAGCCCAAAATTGGAGTTTACCCTTCATAGTGATGTGTGACGCTAGTGATTTTTCTGTTGGAGCTGTTCTTGGCCAAAAGAGAGATAAAGTTTTTCACCCGATCTATTATGCCAGTCGTACACTTGATGATGCTCAAGAAAACTATTCAACTATGGAGAAAGAGCTTCTTGCTGTGGTATTTTCTTTTAGAAAGTTTCGTTCTTATCTGATGGGAGCCAAAGCTATTATATGTACAGATCATACAGCTCTTAAATACTTGTTCAACAAGAAAGAGTCAAAGGCAAGATTAATTCACTGGGTGCTTCTCCTACACGAATTTGATCTTGAAATTATTGATAGGAAGGGTACATAAAATCAAGTTGCTGATCATTTATCTAGGTTGAGTACTGATGCTCAATTAGAAGCTGACAAAGCCATTCATGAGACCTTCTTGGATGAGCAGTTGTTTGTTGTGAGCCACTCTGATGCCCTCTGGTATGCTGACTTTGTTAATTATCTGGTTTGTGACATTATTCCTCCTGACTTGAATTATCATCAATGAAGAAAGTTCTTGCATGATGTAAAGCTATATTATTGGGAGGAACCATTCTTGTTTCATCATTGTGCTGATCAATTGATAAGAAGATGCGTACCAGAAAAAGAGCAACAAGAAATATTAAAGTATTGTCATGCTTATGAGTATGGAGGTCACTTTGGAGGTAATAAAACTGCAGCAAAGGTCTTACAATGTGGCTTCTTATGGCCTACTTTGTTTAAAGATTCTTATGAGTTTACCTTGAAGTGTGATCGGTGTCAAAGATTGGGAAATATCTCTAAACGGAATGAGATGCTAATTAATAACATGATTGAAGTATAATTATTTGATGTTTAGGGAATAGATTTCATAGGACCCTTCCCTAAATCTTTCAACAACCAATATATTCTTGTTGCAGTAGATTATGTGTCCAAATGGGTTAAAGCAGCTACTTTTCCAACCAATGATGGTAAGGTTGTGGTCAAATTCTTGAAGAAGCATATTTTCACTCGATTTGGTGTACCACAAGCTATTATAAGTGATGGAGGCACCCATTTTTGTAACAACCAGTTCAAAACTCTCTTGAAGAAATATGGTGTTAAGCACAAGGTAGCCCTAGCCTATCATCCTCAAACTAATGGGCAAGCTAAAATTTATAATCGAGAGATTAAGAAGATTCTTGAAAAAATAGTGGGTATCACAAGAAAAGATTGGTCCATGAAACTCGATGATGCATTATGGGCCTATCATACTACTTACAAGACACCAATCAGTATATCTCCTTATCGGTTGGTATTTGGGAAAGCTTGACATCTTCTGGAAGAATTAGAACATAATGCTTATTGGGCTATCAAAAAGCTCAACTTTGATGTTATGGCTATAGGAGAAAAGTGACTCTTGCAATTGAATGAGCTAGAGGAATTTTGATTTCACGCTTATGAAAGCTCTAAGTTGTATAAAGAGAAGACTAAGAAGTGACATGATAAGAAGATTATGTTTATAACCTTTGAACCAGGACAACAGGTGCTCTTATATAATTCCAGGCTGAGGTTGTTTCCAGGAAAGCTAAAATCTCGTTGGTTAAAACCATTCACTGTGGTTCAATTGTTTGATCATGGTGCAGTGGAGTTAGAAGGAAAAAGTGGAGGAAAATTCAAAGTCAATGGGCAAAAATTGAAGCACTATTGGGGTGGTGAAGTAGACTGTTAGAACATTACATTACCCTTAATAGTTGATTCTTGAGATGCTACCATGGTCAAGCTGAGGACCATAAACCAAACGCTTGTTGGGAGGCAACCCAATGATTTAGTTTTCATTTATTATTATTATTTTTTTTTTCTTTCCTATTTTTATGCAGATCCAGAGATGATTTTCTCCTCTCGTGGCTGCAAGTTCTTGCTCAAGCACTCTTTCCTCCTTAAAAAATTTTGAATATCGTTAAAGTCATTAAAGGAATAACTCCATATCAGAATCAAAGACTTAAACCAAGGGAGTACTAGTTCCATTCCCTCTTTATTTATTTTTACAACATTGAGGACAATGTTTGATTTAAGTGTGGGGGAGGGACATGATTTTTTTGGTTGTGCTTGTCCTTAGGCAATTGAAAAGAATTTATTTTTGGCAAAATTTTTGCATTGCTTAGGATTGACCTTAACTTTAAACCTTTTCCATCTTAGAGAGTGTTATAAAAAAATTTTAAAATAGAAAAGAATGTTTCATTTAAGCCTCTAAACTTGAATTTTTGTTTAAATTGTGAGATGAACCATGAGAATAAGGAATAGTTTGTAACATGATCAACAAATTATTAGTTTATGAATATTTTGTTACATGATTTCCTTAGAAAATTAGATGATGACCTTCACTGGCTAAATAAGCTTTTGTTTAGGGAAATGACTTAGGGCCAAAAAGAGAAAAAAGCAAAGAAAAGAACACGACTCCAATGGCTTCTCAAGACTTAACTTAGTAACTGGGGGCACTTTATCACCAATGTTGGCGCTCACGTCAAACGGTTAAGTAAAATAAGGTTATGAGTTGGGCTAAAAGCCTCTTGAGGTATCTGTTAGAGTAACTAAGTAATCGGTGTTGCGTCACCCATGTATAGGGTCGCGTCAAAAGGGAACCTGCAATAGCTCAATATGAAAAAAAAACAAAGAGAGAGAAAGAAAATAAATGAAGCAGTTTTCTACTTGAGGATCCTCAATAGATTAAATGAAAAGCTTGGTCAAGTGGTGGAATTTCAATTTTCTGGAGGAGCTTAGTAGCATAAAACTCCTTTACAAGTGTGGTGGTGTGCTGCTTTTTGTTTAGTAATTTTGTAAGCAATGTTCTTTTTGTTCGAATAATGAATTTTCTTTCTTTTTGCTTGAGGACAAGCAAATGTTCAAGTGTGGGAGAATTTGATAAGTATATATTTTATAATTAAATAGGTATATATTTTGAGATATATCTAATTAAATTTATGAATATTTTATACCTATTTAATTATATGTTATATATTTTTCCCTCTTCAATCAAATATAAGATAATAAGAGATTTTGACAGAAAATCTATTCATATCATATTTTATTATGCAGGAGATATTATATAAAGACAAATAAAATAGCAAAAGGAGCTGAAGCTAATCAACAATAATATATATATATATATATATATATATATATATATATATATATATAGATGAAGAAGAAGAAATGGTGTGGACCTGGCAGGAGTAATCAAAGGGAATTGATTATGAAAATTATGGACCTCACGCCATTAAAAAGTAAAAGGATAATGAATATATTATATAGATTATAATATATGGGATATAATGAAAAATATGTGGGGCCTGTGGCAAAGAAAAAGGACCCTAGTTTATATCTATTTAAAGGAAGTGAAAGTAGGGAGAGAGGCATCCGAACAACGGTAGCAAGAACGCACAGATCAACGGGACGCGAACATAGAAGGACCCGTACGCTTGCAGTAAAGATAGACGACTAATAGTACTTCTGGACCAAGAAGTTATTCCTTTTTCTCTTGAGGGTGAAAGGGATCATTCTCCTTATCAAGCGATCTTACAACCATTGGAGTAGATAATGGATGTGCTTTATCCATATAGAATCGCTTTAATATTTTTTCAACATAAGTTGATTGATGAAGGATAATTCCATTTGCTAAGTGCTCAATTTGTAAGCTGAGACAAACTTTGGTCTTCCAAGATCCTTCATCTCAAATTCTCTCTTTAAACAATCAACAGTTTTTTGAAGCTCTTCAGTAGTTCCAATTATATTCAAATCATCCACATATACAATGATTATTACAAACTCTAATCCATTTCCTTTTATGAAAACACATGTGAAAATTGGATCATTTTTATAATCTTCTTTTAACAAATATTCACTGAGATGGTTATACTACATTCTTCCATATTGTTTCAATCCATATAAGGATTATACACATGAATTGCACATTTTTTTCTAGAATTCTTGCATGCTTCCAGCAATTTAAATCTTTCAGGGATTTTCATATAAATTTCAGTATCTAAAGCACTATATAAGTAGGCTGTAACAACATCCATTAGACACATATAAGTTTTTTGCTCACTACCAAACTAATTAAATATTTTAAAGTGATTGCATCTACTACAGGAGAATATGTCTGTTCATAATCAATGACAGGTCCTTGTGAAAACTCTTGTGCTATTAGTCGTGCTTTATATCTAACGACCTCATTTTTCTCATTTTATTTTCGCACAAATACCAATCTATACCCAACTGGCTTTAGATCATTTGGTATTTGGACTGCAAGTCCAAAAACTTGAATTGTGTCTTTCATTTTGGCGAATCACTTCTATGTCTACATTCTTCAACTGATCTAGGTTTAAGTTCCTCATTCTAATTAATTATTTCACACATTATCGACAACTATAGTTTCTCAGTTCCATCTTTTTCCTGTAGTGACATAACTCATCAAGATCTCTTCATAATTTTTAGGTACCTAGACCTCTTATAGGGTCTTTTGATTAGTTATGTCATAGGCTTCTCTTATAAGACTAGCCTCCTCAACTTGACTATCTTGATTGTTCGCTTCCTTTTTCTTTCTAGGAATTTTATCTTTGTGGAACCAATTGGCCTACCACACTTCAAGTGTGGTTTAGTTTCATTTGCAATTACTGGTTGTCCTACTGGGACATCAATTCTATTTAGAGCATTTTCAGCTAGAATGTGAGATTTGGTAATTCTCTTAAGGTCATTACATGCATCTGGCAGTTGATTTACAATATTTTGCAAATGAATTAATTTTTGAATTTCAAGCTCACATTGTTGTGTATGAGGATCTAAATGTGATATAAAAAATGTTTTCCATGTAATTTCTTTATTCAACTGCTTATTATCTCTCCCTAATGTTGGAAAAATTGTCTCATCAAAATGGCAATCATCAAAGTGTGCCATAAATAAATATTTAGTTAATGGCTCTAAATACTTGATTATAGAAGAATATTTATAACCAACATATATTCCTAACCTCCTTTAAGGTCCCATCTTTATGTGTTGTGGTGGAGCAATATGAACAAATATTGTATATCCAAAATTTCTAAGATGGGAAATATTTGGCTCTTAACCAAAAGCCAATTGTAATAAGGAGAATTCATGATAAATTTTGGCCTGATGCATATAATGATGTTACATATAAAATCACATGCCGTAAAAAACTGAGATAGGAAGTTTTACTCTTAAAAGCATTGTTCTAGCTATCAATTGGAGGCATTCAATGAATGATTCTGTTAGACCATTTTGAGTGTATACTTGAGCAACAGATTTTTCTACTGTTATTTCAATTTCCATGCAATAATCATAAAAAGCTTGAGATGAAAACTCAGTTGCATTATCAAGACAAATTGTTTTAATTGCATGATCTAGAAACTGTGATCTCAACCGAATTATTTGAGCAAGTAATCTTGCAAATGCTAAATTATGTGTTGACAATAAACACACATGTAACCATCTTGTAGATGCATATATTAAAATAATAAAATATCTAAATGGTTCACATGGTAGATGAATAGGCTCACATATGTCCCCTTGGATATGCTATAGAAAAGCAGGAAATTCAATTCTAACTTTTGTCAAAGAAGGTCTTATAATTAATTTTCCTTGAGAACAAACAGCACATGAAAAATCCTAAATTGAAGAATCTTCTAGCTCTTTAATAGATGTTTGTGTGAATTTTCAATAATTCTTTACATCATAGTTGATCTGGGATGGCCTAACCAATCATGCCAAACAATAAATATATTTTTATTAGCAAACTTCTAGTTTACTGTAGCATTTGTTTCAATTGTACTAATATTTGTATAGTACAAACCAAAAGATAATGTTGGTAATTTTTCCAAGACACATTTTTCACCATATCTAACAATTATAATTTGTAAATATTCCATATTTTTCTCATTTGTAGTCTCAATAAGATACACATTTCGACTAATATCCTTAAAACTCAATAAATTTCTGTGAGACTTGAAAAAATATAGAGCATCATTAATTCAAATTTTGTCCTTTTGGGTAATATTATAATTGCTCTTTTGGAGCCTTCAATTAGTTTTGTATTACTCACTATGGTATTGATGCTTGCGCTACTTCTTATTAGATGTGAGAAATATTTTTTTGTCTCTAAGTATGGTGTGTGTTGTTGCACTATCTATGAGACATATATCTTCATTCTTATGTTCAATGATTGAAATATCCATAATCTTCACCAAAAGAAAAGAAATGCATTAAAACAAATTCAAAATACATGACGAGCAATAATGCCCTTATTACATAGGAAAATGGAAAATGAAAATAAAGCATAAACTAGATTCAAAAACCATCAATTAAAACATTTTTTTCATTCTTCCAACCAAACTCATCTAATCATGATTCTAAAAAAAATTATCCACCTCCAAGTGTGACATAGCATCAAGGCTACTAATACCATCTAGCTCATTGATATCATCAATCTTATACACTTCAACATCATCATCTTGAAAAATCAAATTTGCTTCCACATTATTCTTACTCCTTTTTATGGAGGCTAAATTTTTGCTAGATGCTGAGGCGTACGACAAGTGACCAGTGCCCCTTCATACCATATCGATTCTCAACAATTTTTGAAGGACCACTCTTGTCCCTTTTCTATCCTTAATTATATTTCCTCTTCTGGTGAGTATTAGGATTATAAGTATTACTTCCACTACCATGATAACGGTAATTACCATATCCCTTACCACGTCTATAACCACGGCTACAACCACAACCTTGAGCATTGTAATTATTACATACACTCACATTCGCTTTAGGGAATCATGCAAATCTAGTGGAAAAAATTTCATGATTTTTTATTAATAGCTCATTATTTTGTTCATCTACCAAAAGGCATGAGATTAATTCAAAGTACTTTTTAAAACCTTTCGCACGATATAACTGCTATAGGAGCATATTTGAAGTATGAAAGGTGGAAAAGGTTTTCTCTAATAAGTCCTCATCAGTCATTTTTATAATATCCTGAATTTTAGGACAAGAGGCTTAAGAATAAGCCTGGATTAAGTGGACTGCTAGATTCCAGTTTAGCAATTATCCTAATGAGGCATGGTTGTATTCCCCAAAATTCCTTTATACCTTAGGGTATTAAAGGGAATATTATGATGAATTAGAAGAGCTTGGGGAATGATAAGATAATGCAATGAAGAATCAAACACGACATAGTGAATTGGGACACAAAGGAGAATTTTCCGGTGTGCCAGTCGTGTTGTGTGACATCTTTCAAGGGGTAAATGATGTCCAAAGATTATAAAAATTTTCATAATAAAATTAGACTTATCAAGATTTAATTTTGTAGGTCATATAAGCCATTTGGAGCTGTATGTAAAGAGATATATATTTTTGAAGTTAGCCCAGTGAAACTGGTGATGTCCGGTGTCGGCATCTAAAAGTGAGCACTCTGGGAATCATGGGCTTCCAATTTTCTAAATGTTATATTTTTCCTTGAAATTAAACTCAATAAGTGTCGCATAGCCTTTAGAACCACCCCAATTGAACATCTGTACAATTAGTTATGAATTTTCAAAGTTAGATGAAAATTCAGCCTAGTTTGCATTAAGTGCGAAAATGAGAAAAATAATGTAAGGGCAAAATGGTAATTTTTCTACAAGACAAGAAATGAGTATTTTTCCCTACTATTCCCTATGATTTGAGTTGAAAGGGAATTAAAATGGGGAAAATAACTACTTGGTAATTAATAAACATATTCCGGTGAATTATTATCAAGGGAAGTCAATGAGTGGGAAAGCTTAAGGCTTTGGTCAACCACTTGTAAGTTGATATAATAGGATAATTTGAGAGTAATTTATACTCTCTCATTTCTACTTAATTTTAGTGAAATAATGAAGGAAAAGAGAAATGCAACTTGTTATATAAGAAATGAGATAGTTGGACTATTTGGGAGCCACTTTAGATGACTCATTAAAGTCATCATCCTTCATCATCTTTTCTCATTCTTGTTTAGAATCAGAAAGAGAGAGTGAGAGAGAGCAGACAAGAACGGAAGAGAGAGAGAGAACTTCAAACTGTCGGAATATTATTGAAACGACGTCTTCTCTCAAAGTACCCTTTACAAACATTCTTCCACTTATCCCGAGCTTCATTTATGTGGTTTTAGATTCTCGTTTGGAGGTGGTTGGTTCCGTCTCACTGGCCAGAGTACTGCCAGAATTCCGAACCAAATTCAGAAAAGTGTAGAGGTAAGCGTAAGCTTCCTTTTGAACCTATTAGTTTGTTGTTTGGATGAGTTTTGAAGGGGGTGGGTACTGTTAATGTCTTGTTTAAATAGTGTTTTAATAGTCTAAACGATGTTCAATGATTTCCTAAATAGCTAATCATATGATTAGAATTAAAAAGAAAGTGATTAGGCCTAAGAAAATAAGAAACCAACACAACTCTTCTGAGAACTCTAATTGGCTTCCTTATGTGTGGTGTGATCCATGAATTGGAATTTCATCAATTAGATGATTCCATTGAGTTCAGAGGGGCATATTGTGTAGGGTTCATGTTGATGATGAAGTAAGAAAAGGCTTAGAATGTGAAATGACCAAATTACCCTTAAAACTCTATTAAGGATTGTTAAGGGGTGTTTTTATCATTTGGGCCTGAATTTGACCAATCTGAGGTTAGAAATGAATTCTACACGTAAAATGGTATGGGATTATCGTGGGTCATAATTTCTGGAGAGATACAGTTGGACCAGGTATGGATGGGCGTAAGCCGGGCTTCCGGGGGCATTTTGATAATTTAGCATAATTAAGCTAAGTTAACCAATATTATGAGTTTGAAATGATACATGGATGAGTAGTAACTCATTTATTATATTTGGAACTTAGGACACGATGGATGGTGTCCGAGCTGGAGCAAAGACGATGGTCTAAGGAAGGACACGAAGTCCAAGAGGTAGTGAACTTACCTAGCCTGCATGTATTTGATATGTATCTATTTGCATTGTTGTATGTGACTGCTTTGCCTATTTATGTTGAGCATACTTGATTGATTGAAGCTCTGTTATATTTATGCGATGGCCATGAGTATGTCATAACATTGAGCATGCATATATGTCATTATGTTGGCATGAAGTATGAATGACAAGCATGTCATACATCATATATATATCTTACATGTATAGTGGTATAGTTTGCTACTGAGATTCTCTCGAACCTCACTCCCCCCAACTATATAGGTATGTTGAGTACAGGTGAAGAATGCTAGGAGATGTACGTGGAGGAATCATGAGGGTGAGTTAAAGGTTGAAGTACAAGGAACTCTTTTATATTTGATTTAAGCATTAATAGCCTTATGTGGCTATTCATTTGATGTATAAGGATGTATGAATGAAGTTTAAGCAGAGAATAGCTCTAATTTAATTAAGTACAATGCTCGCGTACTCTGATATATTGAAACTAAGAGCCAGTAAGGTATTAATGACATAGTGAATCTTGTAGGAATGATTGAAAGTTTTTATACCCTTTGAAAAACCCTCTCAACCTTAGGTTCAAATCTTGAGTTGAGATTGATAATTTATGAACATTTTGGAACGTTGGGTAGTCCGGGTCTAAATCCTGGTTCGACAAGTTGCTAGCGTTCTTTGCTTATGATGATAGGTTAAAATCCTTGGATAGATGCCTTGAGTTAGGAGGCATAGTGGTAGAACTATGTTTAATAGTAATGCCAAGTAGAAAAACAAGGATTTGGATAACCTATGAGTGAATTTGGATGGATTTCTAAAGTGTTATTAGCTTGGGATAGCTGATGAACTCGAGTTCATGGACCATTTTCTGGTGTAATAAGTAGTCTCAGGCAAGAACTCTTAGGGGGTGAGAAGTGTGAACTTGAGTATATTTTGTGGTGAGAACTCGAGTTTATGTTGGAGAACTCAAGTGCATGGGGTATTTCCTTGTGCATAAGGTAGTTTCAGGTGAGAACTCACGAGAGTGTGAACTTGGAACTCGAGTTCATATGGGTGAACTCAAGTGCAAGTGATGTTCTTACAATTGGAATTATTTCTCATAGAAACTCTTTTCCCATAACTTAAAGGACTCGAGTGTAAGCAAGTTGAGAACTCAAGTTCATATAGTTGAACTGGAGTGCATCTCCTCTTCTTGCAAATTGAAAATCTCTCGGGTAGAAACTCTTTCTGCCAAACTCGCAGAATTCGAGTGTAATGTTACACAGAACTCGAGTGTTGATGTTCAAACTCGAGTACAACACTTGGTCATAGCATTTGAGAGCTTTCTAGAACAAACTCTCATTTCAAACTCTCATGACCCGAGTGTATAAGGAGAACTCAAGTGCACTACTGTGAACTCGAGTGCAAGCCTTTGTGGCACGTGCAAAGATTAAAGTATCAACTAAGTCTTTACGAAAAACCAGCAGAACTCGAGTGTAGTTAGCAAGACTCGAGTTTTGAGCTAGAACTCGAGTTCATGGATGCAAACTCGAGTGCATAGGTAGCTTTGCTAAACATGGAAAGGTGACTTGTGCAATGTTTCTTGGAAGACTTTAGCACATTATTAGAGACTTTCCTGGCATGTCACGTGGTGGTTGAGGTATTATGGGATATCGATACCTAGTGACGTATGATATGATGTTAGCGATATGTCACACGGTAGTTGGAGTATGTATGGGCTACCGATAGCCAATGACATATGGTATGAAACTAGCACTGATGCCTGGATCTCATTGGAACTCTGTGGTTAAGTGTGTTGAGAAGAGGGAATGTCGTGGGTAGGCTCCACGTAAGCTTGCCCAGTTATGGGCTGGATTCCTGTGATGCTGTGGCGGGCGCCTAATGAAGGTAGCGCTGCAGTTGGGCCTAATGGGGGGTCCATTGTAAAGGTTAGGAATTGTGATTTGAGATTCTTAAATGACCTAATAAATTATTAGAGGCATGGAGATGATAAAATAAGTATTAATCTTTAATCCGAACCCTTTATGTTGCAATGATTACTGCTCAGGAAAAACTCATTTGATAGGGGTTATGGAAATTGAGGCATAGTGATTATGTTGAGGTTCTTCGTGCTAAGTGATAATCCTTAGTAAGCCGTGGGGGTTAAAGAAATGTAGGTATGATATACGGTGATGCATGATAAGAGGTTCTTATGTCGTATATCAATCCTAAAGGATCCGATTTGATAATACTGAGGTTGAAGATATGTTTGGATCATATCTAAGCTAAAATAGTGCTTAGGTAGAAATGTGAATAAGGTTCCACTATGGTTCTGTTTCATTCTAGAAGTTCAAACCTTGTGAACCTTGTGGAATGATTGAACCTTCAGTAATCATTTGAGGATATTACCCGAAAATCATGGAGGTTAGAATAGTCGCTATTGAATTTGATTCTTAGCATACTTATTGGGTGTAATTTGAGAAAATGATTATCGCTTTGTGCAGTATTAAGGTTCAAGAGTTGAACCATAATCTGAGAATCAATTGCAATAGTTGAATTGGTTCTTCAGGACTTTGAGATAGCCTGAGTGGCTTGAGGTACTAGAATGTTGTACATAAATGTGTAAGAAACCTCACACATATTTCTGGAGGTCGCTAGTTGCTGACCTAGCATAGGGAAAAGATCTAATGTATAGAATATTCCCTTAGAGTTGTAGCTATGCCTGGAGTGAGACCGATATCAAAAATGAATTAACCCCAGAGAGAGAGCAGATCACAAAACTGTTGGAGAAAAAGGACCTTATGAGACTTGAATTCCCATTACACTTTATGAAACCTTGATTCCTGTTATAATGGTACTTCCATTCAGAGGCAACCAACCGGACAGAGCTACCTACGAAGGATTCTGATCGAAGAGGGCTACCTAAAAGGAGTTCTAATCGGAAAAGGCTACCTACTGGGAGATATGATCGGGGAGGGCTACCTACGGAGGGTTTGACCGGAGGGCTGACTAGTCAGGTGACTGAGTGTAGTACCATAGTGTGGAGCCACTGTAATGACAAACCATAGTGTGCAGCCACCGTGATGAAAAACCATAGAGTGAAGCCGCCGTGACATTGAAATTGTAGAGTAAAGCTACAGGAACGTTAATTCTCAGTAGTGGTATATTGTAATGAGTCTTCCATCATTAAGTTTCCTTAAGAGAAGGGTTATATGACCCAGTGAATTGCTATGGGGTACTTCAGTGCCGAATGATGAAAGAGATTAAGGAAGAACAAGCTTAGCAATGTGAAGCTAAGTTACTCTTGCTTGTGTATCTAATGTAATGGTTATGCATGTATGTGTTTACCATCAAGTATATTCATGTTATGAATATACGGTAGGCAGTAAGACTTTTTGGACCAGGGTGTCCTTAGGCAGTCAGACCTGATGGGCAGAGGTCAAGGCTGTAAGTCCCGTGATCTCTACAACATAGGGGTGATTCCCTGGGCAGTAAGACCTAATGAGCATTCATAAGTTACAAGGTGGTCGCCTGAGGCCTATTTTACACGGGTGGATGCCATAGAGACTCCTATTATGCACGAGTAGTCGCTCGGAGCCTAATTTGCTTAAGTAGACACTTGAGGCCATGGAAACTCCTGTTATGCACAAGTGGAATCCCGAGGCCTATTACACGGGTGAACACTTGGGGCTATATGACTTATTGGACCAAGGGTCCAGTGGTTGTTATGTGCTGACATACCGAATGCTCTCGTAATGATTATGTGAGGATGGTTTGTTTATCATCCTCGTGAACATTACATAAAAGTATGAATGGCTTGTGTAGCAAGGGATGGAGCTTGAGATGAGTTCAAAGTGCCTAATGTATTATATGTTCTAGGTAGTTAGACTCGATGACTAGTTAACTCAATGGTACCAGGGTTAGTTGAGCACGTCTTAAGTGGCGAATAACACGTGCTTGATACCTGGAGAGGTCTCCTTTAGGGGATAATGGGGGTGCCTATCCCATAAGCTTGCCGCACTCAGTCCTGGTAAGCCAGGGGGTGTAGGCCGGACTTCCATACTGCTATAGGAGGCGCCCAATAAAGGTAGCTCTGTAGTAGGCCTAGTGAGGGGACTATTATTTATCAAAGATGGTGGACTGAGCGTTTTAAGGCCATAAGACTTGATGGACTAGTATGTCCTTAAGCTGGCAAAATGTGATGTATAGAGAATGGAGCCAAGCAGAGGCTTGAGGCGATAAGACTTAATGTGCAAGTCTGCATAGGATTGTGTTTATGGGCTATAAGACCTAATGTCCAAGCAGTATAGTTATTACCTAGCACGGTGACAATAGACCAGTATGTCCAGAGTACACCTTAAGGCTGGCAAAATATTCAGCTTGTACTAAGTTGTAACTGAGGCAATAAGCCTAAGATGCCTATAGCATGGGGTGATCCCCTAAGCAGCAAGGCCAGAGTATCCAGCGCTATGGTAGTCGAATAAGCTGTAAGGCTTGATATGTATACAGTGTGATTTAGGAGAGTCCCAAGGAGGATGAAAGGCTTGGTTTATATACAGTGTGATCCGAGAGGATCCCGAAGAGGCAGTGAGGCCTAAGAAACCAAGCGCTGTAAGAATGGACCAATAGGTCCTGTGCTTGAATGCTACATATTGGGTACTGAATGAATAAAAAGTGTTACATAGTAAGTGCATAATGCTATATGAGATTTGGTCTTAAGAATATGATTCTTGAATTGCATGCTCTATGAGCTTGCAAATGAAAGAGCTAGTTAATAAGATGGTTGTGATTTGCCACCGTGATCAGAGGTTCTCACTATGTGAGAGTGGGATGAAGCGTTGGCTTTTACCCCGACACGACGTAGGAGCTAGCCACCCTATTGTTTCCCTGGCTGGAGGAGCTGACTAGGTGTATGGGCGCCTGTGTGAAGCAACAATCCTTGGTTGAGAGGTGAGACTTAAAACTAGCGGTTAAGGTACCTTATGCAGTTTCCCGGAGGGGCTGACTGGAAATTAACCTATAAGAAGCGTTGGAACTCTACATTTAGAGGTACATATAGTACCCTATGACATTCAAAATTTTGAGGACGAAATTTATTAAACGTGGGGAGAATTGTAATATCCTGAATTTTGGGACAAGAGGCTTGAAAATAAGCCTGAATTAAGTGGACTGCTAGATCCCAGTTTAGCAGTTATCCTAGTGAGACATGTTGTATTCCCCAAAATTTCTTTATACCTTGGGGTATTAAAGGGAATATTACGATGAATTAGAAGAGCTTGAGGGAATAACAAGATAATGCAATGAAGAGTCACACATGACATAGTGAATTGGGATACAAATGAGTGTTATTGCTGGTGAATTTTTTGGTGTGGCAGTCGTGTTGTGTGACATCTTTCAAGGGGAAAATGATGTCCATAGATTATGAAACTTTCTAAAATTAAAGTAGACTTATCAAGATTTAAGGTCATATAAGCGATTTGAAATTTTACAAAAAGAGATATGTATTTTTAAATTTAGCCCAATGAAACTGGTGATGTCCGGTGTCAGCTTCCAAAAGTGAGCACTCTGTAAAGTTTGGGTTTCCAATTGGCCAAAGGGTATATTTTTTCTTGAAAGTAGACTCAAAAAGGGTCGCATAATCTTTAGAACTACCCCAATTGGACATCTGTACAATTAGTTATGAATTTTCAAAATTAGATGAAAATTCTGCCCAATTTGCATTAAGTGTGAAAATGGGAAAAATAATGTAAGGGCTAAATGATAGTTTTTCCATAAGACAAGAAATGAGTATTTTTCCCTAGTATTCCCTATGATTTCAATTGAAAGGGAATTAAAATGGGGAAAATGACTACTTGCTAATTAATAAACATATTCTGGTGAATTATTATCAAGGGAAGTCAATGAGTGGGAAAGCTTAAGATTTTAGTCAACCACTTCTAAGGTGGTATAATAGGATATTTTGAGAGTAATTTATACTCTCTAATTTCTCATTAATTTTGGTGGAATGATGAAGGAAAAGAGAAATGGAACTTGTTATACAAGAAATGAGATTGTTGGACCATTTGGGAGCCACTTTAGATGACTCATTAAAGTCATCATCCTTCATCATCTTTTCTCATTCTCGTTTAGAATCAGAAAGAGAGAGTGAGAGAGAGAGAGAGAGAGAGAGCAGATAAGAACGGAGAGAACTGAAGAGAGAGAGAGAGAGAGAACTTCAAATTGTCGAAACATTATCGAAATGGCGTCTTCTCTCAAAGTATCCTTTACAAACATTCTTCCACTTATCCCGAGCTTCATTTATGTGGTTTTAGATTCTCATTTGAAGGTGGTTAGTTCCGTCTCGCTGGTCAGAGTGTTGCCAGAATTCCGAACCGAATTCAGAAATGTGTAGAGGTAATCATAAGCTTCCTTTTAAACCTATTGGTTTGTTGTTTGGATGAGTTTTGAAAGGGGTGGGTATTGTTCAAGTCTCATTCAAAGAGTATTTTAATGGCCTAAACGATGTTTAATGCTTTCCTAAATAGCTAATCATATGATTAGAAGTAAAAAGAAAGTTATTAGGCCAGAGAAAACAAGAAACCAACACAACTCTTCTGAGAACTCTAATTGACTGCCTTATGTGTGACTTGAGCCATGAGTTGTAATTTCATCAATTGGATGATTCCATTGAGTTCAGAAGGGAAAACTGTGTAGGGTTCATGTTGATGATGAATTGAGAAAATGCTTAGAATGTGAAATGACCAAATTACCCTTAAAACTCTAATTAAGGGCTGTAAGGGGGTGTTTTCGTCATTTGGGACTAAATTTGACCAATCTGAGATTAGAAATGAATTCTACATGCAAAATGGTATGGGATTATCGTGGGTCATAATTTCTGGAGAGATACAGTTGGACCAGGTATGGATGGGCGTAGGCCGGGCTTCCGGGGGCATTTTGATAATTTAGCATAATTGAGCTAAGTTAGCCAATATTATGAGTTTGAAATGATACATGGATGAGTAGTAACTCATTTATTATATTTGGAACTTAGGACACGATGGATGGTGTCCGAGCTGGAGCAAAGACGATGGTTTAAGGAAGGACACGAAGTCCAAGAGGTAGTGAACTTACCTAGCCTGCATGTATTTGATATGTATCTATTTGCATTGTTGTATGTGACTGTTTTGCCTATTTATATTGAGCATACTTGATTGATTGAAGCTCTGTTATATTTATGCGATGGCCATGAGTATGTCATAACATTGAGCATGCATATATGTCATTATGTTGGCATGAAGTATGAAGGACAAGCATGTCATGCATCATATATATATCTTACATGCATAATGTTATAGTTTTCTACTGAGATTCTCTCGAATCTCACTCCTCCTCCCCCAACCATATAGGTATGTTGAGTACATGTGAAGAATGCCTAGAGATATGCGAGGAGGAATCGTGAGGGTGAGTTGAAGGTTGAAGTACAAGGCACTCTTTTATATTTGATTTAAGCATTAATAGCCTTATGTGGATATTCATTTGATGTATAAGAATGTGTGAATGAAGTTTAAGCAGAGAATAACTCTAATTTAATTAAGTACAACGCTCGTGTACTCTGATATATTGAAACTAAGAATCGGTGAGGTATTAATGACGTAGTGAATCTTGTGAGAATGATTGAAAGTTTTTATACCCTTTGAAAAACCCTCTCAACCTTAGGTTCAAATCCTGAGTTGAGAATAAGAATTTATGAACGTTTTGTAACATTAGGTAGTCCAGGTCTAAATCATGGTTCCACAATGGTTTTCACTACTCATTTGTAGTCATTGGGGCTATTGGGAAGAGGGTATCACAATTTTCCCACCATATAATTTCATCTAAGAACTTATTTTAAAAATTGTTGAATTATATTCACTTACAGTCTTAAACTCTTGTAGCCTAAGATGTATCCATTCGTAAAGAGCTTGAGGAAAAATCACTATTCTGTGGTGATCATATGTTTCCTTCAAATTACTCCACAATTCTAGTTGATCTTTTACTATTTGGTATTCAGCTTTCAATCCTTCATGGAGATGGTGGCGAAGGAAAATCATGGCCTTGGCCTTATCTTGACTAGTTGCTTCATTTCCTAGTAAAATAGCCTTTCTTAAACCCTTAGCATCTAGATGGATTTCAACATCTAAGACCCATGATAGATAATTCTTGGAAAAATTACATTCAAGTCCCAGACAAGAGAAAAAAAATGAAAAAAATGGTCCCATGAAATCTCAAAATTGCCAAAATAACCCGTGAGACTTTTTTGTAATAAATTCCAATTCCGCTAACAAGTTCATGGGCGCGTCATTAACAAGTCTCGAGGCGCATAATTGACCAGTTTAGGGGCGTCTATTGACAAGTTCAGGGGCATCAATTGACAAGTCCATGAACGTCCATTGATAAGTCTATGATTTAAATTTATTACAAAAAAGTCCCACGAGACTTTTTTGTTATTTTGAGATTTCAATGGACCATTATTTTTATTTTTTCTCTTATTCGAGACCTGAATGTAATTTTCTCATAATTCTTTCTCGTGATATCATGAGTTGTAAACTCAATTTGGTAAGATTGGCCATGATTCAAACTAAAAACAATGATAACAATTAGTATCGGTAAACTCGATGAACAGAAAGCATCATCATGAATTAAAACATTGGAATTCACAAATTATGATCAACATATTGATAAACAACATAATTAAAATGAGAGAAATTTCATGAGTAGCCAAAATATAATTCAATAAACAAAATTTCATGAATATAAATATTTATAAATAAACAGTTTACCGTTAAAATCATAAAATCATGAATAAATATATATGTATGAAGATAAACAATATAACTAAATACAAAGGAGAAAGGTTGAGAGAGGGATATAGAATGTAAATGGTGTAGATGGAGAAAATTGTAACAATATAAATAAATAATAACAAAACGGACACCCATATAAATGTACACACACTTGCGTGTGCACAAAGATTTTAATCAAGAAGAAGATAATGCTATAAAGAAATATAAGCTCCAAAACAAATAAAAGATAAATCCATAATCATATAGATCACACTATATAGTTATATATAATACTGTAAATAAAGTGACTTAAAATAAAATGGCAGTAAGTTGTAAAAAAATAAAATGACAATCATAGGTTATAAAATATAAACAAATATAAAATAACAAAATTTAGCATAAAGATAGCAATAATAAGAGTAAAATGACAAATAAATTAAATAAGTAAATAAGTAAAATGAATAAACAAAAGAATAATAAAAAAAAATAAATGTAGTCCTGAATTAAATTGAAAAATGTAAAAGGAATAATTTAAAACACGGTAAAAATGTATAATAAAATATAATAAATAATAAATAAATAAAACAAAATAAATGAATGAAAAAAATAAAATAACATAAAATGAAATGAAATAAATAACATAACATAAAGAAATACAAACAATAGAATATAAAGTAAAATACTCTAATCTCTCATCTGTTTTATCTTAATTATATAAATCTTTGTTAAAATTAAAATGTATGTTACACAAGCCTTCCTTATATTTTGAGATTCTATTTCCATTCACCCAAATCGTTAGTTGATTGTTAAGTTTGACTTTTGGACTTTTATTTTACCAAAATGCCCCTCTTTAACATTAGAATTATTTAAACATATATATGGGCAAAAAAAAATTATACCACCAAATTTTAATTCTAACAGATCTTTTAAATTTCTAATATTTAAAAATTTATTAATTTTCATTTTATAAAATTTATAATTTTAAATTTTAACCATATTTATTGAAATTTATTTATTTTTAGTTTCTTACAATTTCTTTTTTTTTCTACAAACATTTAAAAAATTTACTCAGTTTTTTAAAAGCTTGTGATATTTACAAACTTTCAATTAAAATTTGGGATTTAGTATTAAGGGTAAATTATTAAATAAATTTTATTTTAATATAAATTTTGATTAAAAAATATATTTTTAAAATATTCTTAACTGAGTTAAAGGTTTGTACTTAAGCGTATGTTTTCAAAATAGAAGAGAGCTCTGTATAATTAAGGCAAAACAGAAGGGTAATTAGATATTTTATTCTAGAATATACATAAAATGTAAAATAAAATGAAGAAATATAAATATTAAATAAGTAAATAAATAAAATGAACTAGCATAAAACGTAAATAACAATAGAATATAAAATAAATAAATATATATTAAAAATAAAAGTAACAATAATCTCCAATCTCAAAAGAACTCGATGTATAAAACAATCGGTAAAATGATCTCTTTAATTTTATATAATGGTTTAGATTATCACATATAGATTAAATTGAGATATGGTAAAAAGAGGAAGAGGAAATCGTTAAGGAAACAATGAGAAAAATATATATTCATTAGAGCTTGTGCTGATAACGTGTTATCAAAATAAGAAAATATAAGATATGAAATGAAAGAGATAAAGAGAGATAAAGAGAGAATTGGAGGGAAATATGGACTAATATCTTATTCATTTGTATGCAACTAAAGTGTAGTATATAATATTCTATTTATAAGCCATTAACCTCAATCAAAAGTTACATAAAATAAATAGCAAATTTAATCATCATGAGTGCACAAATTGTAACTTTTGAGTTATGGCCATAAAAACTCTTAAAAACTATTTATTAGATAGGTTACATAGTGTAAAAAATGAAAAGTTAAGAGTTGGGAGTTTATGAATATCCACACTATCTAATATTTTTACAACAAAAAGAATCATTCTACTCCTAGCTGCTCTCATTTTTTTTTCAACAATAAATCTATCATTAATAGCATCTCTCTCTCTAGTTGATCAGTAGCCTTAACAGAAGAGATGATAGGAAAACAACCCAATTGTACATGTTTGAATTAACGGTAGAAGTTGATTTTCTACCATAATTTAACCGTATACAAAATAAATATATAAAATGAGTTTTAACTCGATTTATATAAACATATTGTTACAACTCAAACAGACATTAAAATGACACACCTCATTGAGAGTAACTTTATCTACCAGCCAATTAGCAACTAAGTTAGCCTCTCTAGATAATCCAGAACACTAAATAATTCCTGATAAATTTTCTTTCACAAAAAGGATATATATCTTCAATCAAAACGTCACATCTCCAATCAGAAGCCATGAAACCTATGCTTGTTGAGGTGGGACACAAGTTCTTGGTTATCAGAGTCAAGAATTACGTTTTACAGCTCATATTACCAACAACATATTGGAATGCTTCCTCCACTGCCACTGCTTTCGCCATTAGCAGGTGTGATGCATTTCCTCACTGAAACCAATCAAAGGACTGTTGTCTTCTCTTTCCATACATTTACTATTGGTGATCCAAATTCTTCTTCTTGCATTTTTTTTTTCAAATTCTTACATTCAAACTTGTTGATCCAAGCTTTTAAGGTTCATGCATACATCCTGAATTAATCTTAATATATATAGGAAATAATATAATATGCAAACACACACACATATTCATTTACTAAAAGTTCTTCAATTAAATATTTTAGTGATAATAAGAAATCATAATTATTTAAATTTATCTTAATTTTTAATTTTTGATAAAAAGATGAACTCTCGTTTATATGTTATTACAATATTATTTAATTTTAAGAAATAAGAAAATAGTCTCTATGCATAATCAGAGGACCAAGGCACAAATGTTGCAAATTTGTAAAGCCACATTGGATCCCTAAAACTAAATGAGTCAAAACATTGAAACTATAAAACTAAATGTTCACAGTATAAATTCATTTGATTGTGATTCTAAGAAAAGCAACGGACGGTGGTGATTTGCTAGTTAGGATGGAAGTCAAGTCAATAGTGCACAAATAGTCAAATAGATAGTAGCAGATTCGCCCAACAACGTAAATATGCGGCCCCAAAACAAAATGCCAAATAAAAGTGAAAAGGGAAAATAGAGATGCACCAGCCGGGAATCGAACCCGGGTCTGTACCGTGGCAGGGTACTATTCTACCACTAGACCACTGGTGCCGTTGATGTGTTCTAAAGAAATTAAAATTTAATTTAATTAATTAACCAAAACAGTTTTTTGCATTACAATGAAATGATCCTTAAAAATAAAAATAAAAATTTCAATATAGTTCTAGACATAACTCTTCTTGGTTTTGTTTTAAAAAAGTTTTTGGGTATCTCTCAGAATAATCCGAGCTGAGCCAAACTAGATCACATTATATAAAATTGTTCGTAACAATAATTTTCCATATATGCAAAACTTGTATTCAAGATCTTATATTATTTTTAATAAAACAATTAACTAACAAGCATTGAAGAACTTGATTGCCATATTTATTTCTAAAATTAATCGAAGTGAAATACGTTTTAAACTGAAATCCCAGATCTCATAGTGATTTCGAATCATCATAAAGGAACAAAATCATCATAAACACAAACAAACGCACGTTTGAAATGCCAAGAAAAAACCTTAGCAACGTACGAGTAACTAACAACTTATCCAAATTAGTTAGAATTTAATATAGTTTTCAGAAATTGGTATATATAAATGTGTCATACTGTCATGCACCTAATTAGTCTAATAATCAATTACATATTAACTATTTCATGATAATTACAGCTGAATTTAGTTATATAATTCGTTCAAAGATGAACATTTTGGTCCTGCTCACAATCTTGGTTTGAAAGCAATGAACTTAGTGAAAATTTTCATACAAGCTGTGTGTCAAAACGTCATTAATTGCATTTAAATAGTACCAAGACCAACACTTGTCTAGTTCATTAAATAATTAACATTCGTAACTAATCCATAAATAATGGTTTAATTACTTTGACCTTGCAATTATTTTAAAAATAAAATACCATATTACTCAGAAAATGTTGATGCCGTGTGCATGCCATCTTCTTAATAAAATAATATCAAAGATATTAATTTGTTATTTTGTGTCTATCAATGAAGATAATTATCTTGTCGGAAAACAAATGGCTCCCTCCTGCAGGTAATAATAATTTGAAGATTAATATTGGATTGCATAAAGGTTACTAATTCTTCCTTTATGGGTGAATGCCTCGCAATGTTGGAGGCAATTGAAAGGTGTCCTTTTTGAGTCAGATTGTAAAACTCTATTTGATTGTTTAAACAAAAGCTCTCCTTTCCTTGAATGGAAATGTGGTATGTTATCATTGAAAATATTCTTTTGTCAGGAAATTTAATAAGAAACCACTCTTTTATGTGGATTTTCAAGAAAGTAAATTTGGTAGCTGATCGACTTGTTAAAATTTCTTTAAAGAAGTTGTCTTGTGGATTGGCTTGGAAACCTCCACCTAGCTTAAAATTTCTTTAAAGAGGTTGTCTTTATATACTGGATAAGTTTGTTTCTGTTTCCTTCTTTTTAACGTGAGGTTGCAAATTTGAACATTTTGAACATTTTTAAAACGTGAGGTTGCGAATTTAAACATTTTGATGTGTTATATTATTGTGAAATTTGATAAATTTATTTTAGGCATGAAAAAGGAATTCAAATTAACTACACCATCAATATAAATTATAAAAATTCCAACAATTCAAACCATTCATGAATCATGACAATAATTTTTCACTCAAAGGGCAAATATTCTCTCACACACACGTGTGTGTTTACTATTATATTATCAAATCTAACTATTATAAATCATTCTAACTGTCTTTGTACTTTACTTTGGTGTGGATTGAATTTTAAATTTACCATCTTTTAAAATAAAATTAAATACTACTGTTTTTAATCTTTAATATAAGAGATAGTTGGAGATTGAATTTGGTTTTATATATAAGATTCTAATACACTTTATCTCCCAAATTTATAATTTTTTTAAAGTATCCCTATTGATTACACACATTAAGGAATTCCTATTTAATTATAGTCATGATGAAATATAATATTTTATGATAACCAACCTATATTTATTATAAATAAATAACATAACTAATTTCTTTAATTTATCCAAATTAATCGACTAACTCTTATATTATTGATCAAAGCTAGGATATTTTTTTTCTATATAGGAGAGATGATAAATATACAAAATATATTAAAATAAAGTTAAACTAGTTTTTTTTTTTGGAAAGTCGTGCACATTTCTTTAAAGTTTGTTCAAAAGTGTGAGAAAATATTGAAGGAATATGAAATGAGAAAAGAATATGGACCACCGAACGTTTGAAATAACTAGCTGTGGGTTGTTATAATTTAACCACCGGTCTCATGTATAAATCTTGAGTATGCAGTCACGATAATTATTTGGAGATAGTAAGCTTCACCTATTATGAGCTTATATTCCCGTGAATCAGACCAGAGGTAGTAATTATTTCGTGAGGGAAACCATACTTTTTTTTTTTTTTGGTGATAACAGAACCATACTATTTAATATTAATAGTGAGTTTGATCAGATGGTTGGTTTGAAAACAAAGGCCCAAAAGAAAGTATTTAGGCTTTTTCGAATTGAGGAAGCCCATCGTTCATTTTCATGGGTAGCTCAACATGAGAAACCCAAGCCTCAAACCTAGTTATTAGTAAGGGAAAATTAACAAGTAAAATGAAAATCACTTGAAACTTCTGTACCTGTAACCTCTTATACATGTTGGAAAAATAAAATTTAAAAAAAAAACAAGAAAGATTGGTAGACAAACAATTTTTTTTTTTAAAAAATAAGCTCATACTGTTTCTGCTTTTCTTCAAGAAAGCTATAAGTAGAGATAAAGAAATCTTCATTGTTTGATGTTGCAACATGCTACTCCAATCTTTACTATAAGTCTAAAAGTCTCTTGTAACTCATTCTCATACATTAAAAAATATATTAAATATATCTTAAATTGATAAAATTTTCTTTATAAAATTTTTTTCTTTCTATATTTACAAATCATTATCACATATCTCTCATTTTTCTTTCTTTCCAATAGAAATTAAATATGGGATAAAACTGAAAAGCAATGATCAATAACTCTCCAAATGACTTATGTTTGGGATTAAAATTTTCTCATATAAATGACGAGGACCCTGAGATTGTTTTGTTTTTGAATAACAAAGGCAAGGTGGAAGCTTGAAGATTGTTTTGTTTTGATGGCAGTTTTAATGGCAGTATTAAAATAAAACAAAAGAAATGTGAAAGCACCCTTTAAGCCTTTTGTTTTACATGATATTTTAAACATCAATATAAGTTGAAATTTTCAAATTTTTTTGATATGGTTAGTATTTATTTTTAATTTAAAAATTACCATTGCAACACCTTATGAAATATATTCAATATTTTAAAATTTATGTTTATCTATATTTATGATAACATTTAATAAGAAAAACTGCACTCAGTTCCCAATTATAATTATAAGACAAAATACTATTATAAGCTCCCTTAAAATCTCCAAACAACTAGTAAGTCTTATGGGACCTGGGTGCAAAATATTTGAATTGTGAAATAACGCCATTACGCCCATTGATTAAAAAAGAAAAAAGAGAGGAAAGGGGGCACCAATTGTAAAATCGTTTTTTAAAAACTCAATTATCCATACACTTAGTCAAAATCTCAAGATAATCAAAACTACTATAGCAAATAGATAAGATTAAACCCAAAGGTATATCATAGTAGAAAATTCTCATCTTTACTTTTCAAACATCAAATACTATTATCAAAAGATTCTCTTTCAAAATAAGGTAAACCATGATAGAAAAGAATTGAATTAACTCGTTTGAAAACACCTATCATTGTTAAAAGGATTAAAACTACTTAATGAATTTATCCATGTTACAAAAAAGTTTGTTTAAATATTTAAAACCTATTATAGATAATAAAAATCTTTTCTAAAAATTTTACAATCCAAACTCTTATCTATCATAAATGCTCAGAACACTTGAGCCTTGAGCTTCCAGAAGCTCAGTATGTAACATCTAACCATAACCTCAAGTAATTAAACTATCTCCCACATAATACCAAAACACATTTCCAACATTAGAAAATATCCAAAACATGTAGCTAGGGAAGGTTTATCAAGAGTATAAGTATATCGGAGTTTACAAAATATGGGCTCTAGGTATGGCAATATACATCAATCTAAATACATAAATAAACCAACAGAGACTATACCAAGATAAGGAGTTATCTAAGCCTCCGAAGCTCTCCCTGACGTTCCTGCACAAGAACTATCACCTAAAAAATGTTAATAGCAATGGGGTGAGACAAAAGCAACGATAACCAAATTTCAACTCATCGTACATAGTGAGGTGTCAATTGGAACAAAAATAAAATAACAATTCATATAATATCATTCACATAATCTCATGATTATTCAAATTAAATCATTCGAGTCTCTCACAAAGCAGGAATGTGAACACCGAGGCCTAAGAAGGCTTATCCCCATCATTATGGAGACGTGCACACAAGCCACAAGGATTTATTCCATTCTCTTTGGAACAAAAAGAGCTATAATAGCATGGCCTTCTCCCTAGGATGAATAGGACACATGGGCCTATCCCAATAGAGATGAATTACTCAAGTAACCCTATCCCAATAGAGATGAATTACCCATGTAACCCTATATCAATAGGGACGAATTAGCCTCACAAGCTTATCCCAATATAAACGGATTAGCCATGTAGGTCTATCCTAATAGGGACAAATTAGCCTCGCAAGCCAATCCCAATATGAACGAATAACCAACCCAATGTGCACTAATAAGAGGTCTTATCACGTGATAGTATATCTCTCAAACTATTCTCTATCAAACACAACCCATCAGCATCATAACAACAACTCATGCAATATATATCATGATTACTCATGGTAATACTGTTGCAAAACCAATAATCAAGGGAACGCTTTTTTTTCTCATACTTTATATTTTCATTTCAAAAACACAAATCCCATAAGACATACCAATAGAAAGTCCATATCTCATGTTATAATATAATAATATCAAAATCTCTCAAAAGCAAGACATTAGCATCTATGACAAGTGGAAAGTGATTATCTCTCGCCAAGCAAGAAAACATTAGCACAATCAAAGCCTTGTGCTCAACATCAACAATCATAAATCAATCTACACAATTTAACATCATCATACATTAGTTTATCAACTAATTGGGTGGTACAAATAACAACTTAGGGACTTGGTCCCCTCTAGAGTTTCCAATTTCCACTCTAGGCCAAACTTAATTATCCTAACATAACTTGAGGTCTTCATTAACTCAAACAACTTATATATATATATATAGTTAAAGTTTGTGAAAAGAAAATTCTCAAATCTCCCATAAACCATAACTAATCATTTTAACACAAGTTTCTATTTTCTCTAAGAATTCAATTCACTTAATTAAACCCTTAATAACTCCTAAATAGCTTACTTTAACAAAAAACCCCAAAATTCTAAAAAATCTAAAATTTCATTAGAATTCCAACCTTCAAATTTTAAGCTTAAATCTAAAAAATAAATCATAAAAAATTCAATAATATATCTAACAAACCCAAATCAATCATTTAACTTTGATTTAATCAGTGAAAATATCACACACTCATATAATCCTAAACTTTTTAAATACAAATTAAATTTTAAATCCTCAAGACAACTAATAAATAAATCTAAACACATAGAATTTGACTATTAAAATAGCCCTACAATCCTACGGTCATACATGGTTAAAACTCAATACTTACTCCAAACTCTAATACTAATAAAAAAATTTACTCTAATCAACTCAAAAATACTCCGAGTAGACAGAGCAAGTTGAGTAGAACAATATTCATAAAGAGACTTTAGTGAATAGAAGTGATTTTACTTATCAAAATGATCCCAAAGATAATCCTAAGAGAAGAAAAGAAATAGCGGATGACGTTGCTGAACAAGAAAAATTCAAAACACCCTCTCACTCTCTTACAAATGCAATGACACATTGAGGGGGGTAATAAATTAATACCCCAACGTCTTGTCTTATGGAAAAGGCCCATGGGCCCTTTGGCCCTTTATCTACAGAATGTAAAGGGCCACTTATTTGTAGCGGTTACCTTATAGCAGTTTATATGACGAGAATCACCATGGAATGCAAAGGGATACTTATTTGTAGCGGTTCAATTTAACAAAAATTTGTAGCGGTTTCTATGTATAATTGCTACAAAATGCAAAAGGTCCACAAACTTGTAGTGGTTTTAGAGAACCGCTACAAAGGTTCAAGTTATACGAGGTAGGTTTCATGATTTGTAACGGTTGTAGTAGCAGCTTTTTGTAAAACCACTACAAACTTCAATGCTATAAAAGCACCTTCACCCCCCATTTTACCACTTTTGCCAATTTTGTTTCTTATGCCCTCTAAAAGGTTTTGCTTCAAATATGAGGTTCTGCTCACGCGTTTATAGAGTTAAGCACTTGAGGTTAGTAAAGTTAAATTATTTATTTCTTTTTTCCCTATTATTCAATTTTGCTATAAATATTGATAATTTTTTTAATTTTGTAGTTATTATGACTTCTGAGAGAGATAAGGGGAAGGGTAAAGAGGTTGAGCTTCCCCCCAGATATATTCTGTGGGGGAGCAGTAGTAGAGGGGGCAGTGGTAGGGGCAATAGAGGGCAGTGCAGAGGTAGATAGGTCTCCATGCCATCGCAGGAGGCCACCCCTCCACAACAGCCACAACAGATGACCACACAGGAGGCGACCTGTAGTAAGCAACTGCACAGGAGATGACCCTACCAGAGTAGCTTGTTAAGCTAGAGGGGGCTGATATCAGTGTCAGCGATTATGATGAGAATGAGGAGTTTGACTTCAACATTCCCATTCTTAGTGACATAGAGGGATTCTTAGATGAGTAAGAGGCTCGGGACCAGAATAACCCACGACGATCATCTTTGCTGTTGACGGGGTTTGGGTTACAAGTTCAAAGTAAATTTAATATTTAAATTCTATAGGTTAAATGTGAATTTAAATTTAATTAACGCATGTTGTAAATTGTACAGATGAGCAGGGGAATATTTCCACCAGGAGGCTGGACGTGGCCTGTCTCAATAGCCTGGACCAGACACTGCATGTGATAGTTCCGTGGAATGAGGCCACGAACTAGCCGGTTGAGAATGGTGGTTACCTATTCAACCGCTATCTGAATGAGCTGGGCTCAAATTAGATGCGGTTCCCCATCCACTTTAAGACGTGGAATAATGTTCCCCAGATGCCGAAAGATATAGTGCGGAATGACGTTGTGAAGGTAATTAATTATATTTAATTATATTATATCATTTGTAATTTATTAATTAATTATATTTAATTATTATTTATTCAATTTTGTTACAGATAGGTTTGTTGTCTGAGACAATAGGAAGAGGTACACATTATGAAGATGGGGGATGGCTGGAAGAACATGGGAATTGTCTCTTCCACAACATAAATAAGGATGTGTTTATACCTCTGGAGCAACTGATCGAGAATGTGCCTGATGGCATCCCATCTAATGACTACTCGAGTTTTTTCCAATACAGAAGGAGCCAAGAGGAATAAGTAATATTTTTATAATTATAATTTTTTAATAATTATTAATTTTTTTAATAATTTTAATGTTTTTATTTTTATGTAGGCTCTTTCTAAGAGAAACATCAAGAGCCAAGGGCAGTAGAGGATTTATCACATGGTAGGATCGAAGATATTTCCTATCACTTACAGCGAACTGGTAATTTTTTTATAATGTCAATTAATTTTAGCTTTATATTATAAATTTATTGTTTTATTATTTATAATAATAATTTATTGTTTTTATTCTTTTAGGAGAGGAAGGCCTAGCAGGAGAACTACCGAACAGACTAGGGGAATTATTCACTGTCACCCATAAACACTGGGACGAGACTACAACCTCTCAGCAGGAAGAGGAGCCTATTATAAGATAATTTATTATATTATAATAATAATTTATTTTTTTATTTTTTATAATACTAATTTATTGATAATAATAATAATGATGATGATGATGATAATAATAGTAATAATTATTATTATTATTCTTATTATTTATTGTTTCATAAAATGGTAGGAGCAGAGTCAACAATTGTAGGATAAGCTACAAGAGACCTAGACCCAGGAGTCACAGGGGTCTTTGGATCCCACTGTGCCATTGAAAACTGGTTTGGGCCAAGTTGAGCACCTTGGACTCTGTAGGGGTATGGGGTTAGGTGCCAGACCTAGTATGGTCTATGGGAGGAGCGTTGCCTTTGAGGCTAGTACCTCTCGAGTAGGGACCTCTGGCGTCAGAAGGTAGAGGAAGAAGGCTGTTCAGGACACTCGTGAGGAGGTTTCCAAGTAGCTTCAGGTACAGGCTGACTTCTTCTATACTCAACAGTGCCAATGGAGGGATATCATGAACTCCATGATGTCTACGTCATGGAGTCGATTGTTTCTGACGAGGAGCATCCATAGGTCCTGTCAATCCCTAACTTCGTAGTCCAGCCACCTCCTCCTACCGATGATAATGGTGCTGTTCACTTTGGTCAGCCCTGTGATCCTGCCCCCTGAGAGAGGACTTGATGATAAGCCTTCGGCTAGTTAGTTATATATTTTAGTTAGATTTATTTATGATTTAGAATAATTCTATTTTGATTTCGAACAGTTGGAAAAAATTGTAGATTTGTAAATAAACCGCTACATATCAAACAAATTTGTAATAAATAAATAAATAAACAATTGCACTTTATAGCAGTTTTTGTTTACAAACTACTACAAAATGTAAAGTATATATATTTTTTAAAATTAAGTTTATATTTATAGCGGTTTCTACGCCATAACCGCTACAAAGTATGAAATTTTGAAATTTAAGTAAGTTAAATCCCGCCAATGGTCAATAAACTTTTAGTGATTTATGCCATATAACTGCTACAAAGTGTGATATTTTGAAATTGAAATATGTCAAATCATGCCAACGGTCATTAAACTTTGTAGCAGTTTCAACTGCATAATCGCTACAAAGTGTGACATATGAAACTTTGTAGCGGTTAATTCCCTATAACTGCTACAAAGTGTGATACTTAGTAGCGGTCATCGTAGCAGTTTGCTAACTACTACAAATTGTTGAACGTTAGAGAATTTGAATTTAAGCCTTTAGGCACGCTTCATTATCTCTTCACTTGTCTTCTTTACTAATTTTGTTCACTAGCTATGGATAAGTCATGGATCAAGTTGCCACGCAATTCTCTACAATATTTATATGGATTAAAAAATTTCTTTGATTTCCCATACTCTTACGCCAGTTGTAATGGTAAGATCTATGTTCATGTCACAAATGCAAGTTTAAGAAGTGGCATACATGAGAAGTTGTTATGAAACATATGCTTGTGAAGCCGTTCTCGGAAGACTATACGTTCTGAGGAGTTCATGGTGAGAAGGACAGTATAAGATATGATGATGTTCTTCCTCAAAGTTCACAAGTAGAAGTTCAAGCAGATCAAGATGATCTTGTTAATGATGTTGTGCGAGATGAGTTTGGTTTTTAAGACGACAACTTCAACGAAGAAGTGTAGGGTTCATACCCTGTGTTCTTAAGGAATAAAGCAGTTAGGGATTTTTTTAGCCTAATTGATGAAGCAGATCGTCCTTTATATCAAGGTTGTCGAAAATACTCAAAATTATCTTTCTTGATCAAATTGTATCATATCAAGTGCTTGTGTGGAATCATTGATAATGGAATGTCGATGTTGCTAGAATTATAACAAGATGCGTTATTCCCACAATGTTCTACAAGGCTAAGAAAATTATTAATAGATTGGGCTTGAACTACCAAATAATTGATGCATGCCCCTAATAATTGTATGTTGTATTGAGGAGATGAGGCTAGCATGGAGACTTGTAAGTGATGTCACACCTCAAGGTATAAGACAATTCAGAAGGGGAAAGAGTAGAAGAAGAAACCTATAAAGGTTCTTAGGTACTTTCCTCTGAAGATGTAGTTATAAAGATTGCTTATGTCGTCTAAAACAGCTGAACACATGAGGTGGCATGAAGTTGATAAGAATGAAGTTGGTAAATTAAGACATCCATTGGATGCAGAAGCCTGGAAAGCATTCGACTTAGACTTTCCATCTTTCATGGCTGACCCTATAAATGTTTGGCTTGTTTTGGCGATCGACTTTTTTTATCCATTTGGGAATCATAGCACAAGTTATAGTATTTGTTCTGTTGTCTTAGTTCCCTACAACTTTCCCCCTAGATGTGTATGAAACAAAGCTCTTTCATTTTTTTCTATGATCATTCCAGGAAAAAAGGCACGGGTAATGACATCGATATGTATCTCCAGTCGCTTATTGTGGAATTACTGGACTTGTGGAATATCGGGATCGAGACATATGACGCATACGAGAAGACACTGTTCAACTTGCGTGCAGCCTTGATATGGAAGATAAGTAAATTTCCTACGTTGGGAACATTATCTTGAACCTGAGTCAATGTACTTTGATGACATTGAGACAGATTTCAATCGACCGCCTCGTGTAGATGATTGTCCTGAACCTGAGCCATCATCAAGAGAGTTGTTAATCTCTCGTGTTGGTAAACTAGTTGGAGGAAGTGAGAACTTCAAACTAACAACAACTGAGAAGTTACAAGAAAATAGACATGTCTTGATTAATTACGCTCAAGTTGAACCCTTCCTTCAGTAAGAATTGTACACTCATATGCTATTCTATATATTTCCTTACATTTCTTTACTTACATCTCATGATCACCTTCTCATGATTAATTGTATGGAATTCAGAAGTCATGTGAAATGTCAACTCAAGATCCATACACAAGCATCCTCCAAAATTGACAAATAGGTCTATAGAGAATTCCAAAGTTGGTTTTCATACATAATACTAAAGAACCATAACCCACATTCACCAGATTTCAGAGCTCTCGTAATCAACTCTCTTAACCATGCAAAAAGATTTATAGCATATAATGAAAATGGTTTTAAGTTTTGTATGGTTTTATGAGATCAAGTATTGCAGACTCAAAACTCGGGTGTTTATGGCACCTTTATGACAATGAGTTATGCGAGAAGCAGTGATGGAAACATGCAGTTTAGAGGCGTCCCTTATTATGGAAAGCTTATTGATTTCATCGAATTAAATTACCAAGGTCGTTTCACCATGACGTTGTTCAAGCGTTTGTGGGCAAATACGACAACTTCTCGGGGACTTACAACTAACGATTTAGACATCACGTCATTAAATTTCTCCTGACCAATTCACACTAGTCAATCTGAAGATGATGAGCCATATATTCTTGCCTCAGAGGTACATCAGGTTTATTATGTCGAGGATAAGAGGCACATGTATTGGAATATGGTAATTCACTTAAAGCCTCAAGACCTTTACGACATGGGTGATGGAGATAACATCGCCTACATGTGTCAGCCATTCCATCCCACTAATTTTGAAAACTTCTTCCCTAAAGGAGATGATAATTTACTTATAGTTCGATGCATTTTTATAAGTTACGCTTCATTATCACATCATTTAAATTTAATTTTTGTACAAAATAATACCACACTAACATTTTCTCCATATTTTTTATAGGGATGGCGATAAAGAATGATTAAGAAAATTATGCTTTTATACTTGTAAACCTTAATTTATATATATATATATATATTTTTTTTAAAAAAATTCTGACCCATTTTTGTAGTGGTCACCGCTAAAACTGTGAAACCGCTATAAAGACTGTTACCTAAACCACTACAAATACCAACTGCTATAAAAATAGTCACATGAACCGCTATAAGCGTTACGCAGATCCTTATAAATACCTCAATCACACCTCATTTCAAACCCTCCTCCATTTTGCCACCCTTCTTCTCTCTCGTTTTCTCTCATCTGTGAATTTTATTTTTGAAGAGCCGAAAAGCTGAGTAAGGTGATCAAATATGGTTAAATTTTTTTAAGTCTTTGATTTCAACATTTTTTTCTTGTTATAATACTAATATTAATTATTGTTTCTTCTTCTCCAGAAATTTAAGAACTTTTCCTCAATATTTTCAACATTCCTTCCATAATCATCAACATTAAGTGGACAACATAATAAGTCCTTATTACCTACACATTCTCAATATTAAACCTACATAAAATTATACTTATCTAACTTAATTTAATCATTCTTCTCAAATATTAACTACTATCATTTAAATTATTATTTAAATAATAAATTATTCAACACAATATTATAACAATGGACTCAAATTATTATCTTATTTTTTAAAAAAATTTCCTAACATTTTGTAGTGGTTTTAAAACAGCTACAAATTTAAATTCAAAATCGGATCAAATTTTTAGCATAACTTTTGAAATTTTAATCCAATATTAGTAGCAGTTTCATAATTGCTATAAATATTTCTACACCAATTTTTTAAAATTCCTACATGTACTACCACTACAATATTGGCGCCAAATTTTCAATTTTCATTTCCCGCCACGCTAAATTCTGGCAAATTTTTGCGTCAACATTCTCAGGTAATGTGTTATCTATCTACACATCTTGTAGTGGTAAGAAGTAACTACTACACATTCAGTAGCAGTTCTTTTACGTGAGTAGCAGTTCTCGTGAACCGCTACTACTGTTGTTTGTACAGGTAAATCGCTACAAATACACCATTTGAACCACTACAAAATGATAGTTTTTTTGTAAAGCTCACACTTTTCAATGCATTCCTCTATACTTGTCAATAATATTGACCTAATAGTTTAACAATAAATAGTTGTCACATGATGCTATAGTAATAACCAATCATATGCATTCATTTTGATAAGCGTAATTAGCCACTAAAATCATGTCATTACAAAGATGTGACTAAGTTGATCATAAATTTTATGAAATCCATTATATGAATATTCATGTCTATTTCTTCATATCTTAGTAGTCCTAGTTACAGTCAAAGTAGTTTGTCTATGTTTTCCTTTTCCTTTAGTGGTTCCATTGTAGCAAAGATAACACTTTATCACCATGTAAGTTGTTTGGATGAGTGACAAGATACCATAAGCACCCAACCTTCAATTTATGGAATTCTTACATGGAGTAGTTAGACATGGTATAACTCTTATCACCTTTCTTTGTTTCGTCCCATATCTATAACCAAGACAATACATGCACCACACAAAAGTCCCAGCAAACGAATTTCCAGAACATCAAACAAATCATTAACACCCACAACCCACAATGTAATAAACTTGACAAAAGTTAGAATCAACCAACATATCATGTTGAACATGTACTTTTTTATGATGTTGTTTTGAATATCAATTTTTTATTCTTGCTCAAACAATTATAGCTTCATTATACAAAGCATTTGAAAGAAGCAATCTCTCTGGGGGAAAAATTAAATCATGTCAGTTCACAACTATGCAGAATATAACTAACACATCAGTAAATGACAAGTAGTCCATACACTTCTTCTTGGCATGAACTCTTTAGGATCAAGCTATCCTTTACTTTTGCCCTTCCTTTTCTTTGACTTTTTTGGTTTCTTCCCCACCTTAATTGCATCTTCTTGTTCCTTCAGTATCTTCATAAATGTGACATTATCAACCAACGAGTCAAGGGCATGGCCTAGGACCAAATATAAAATCACAATACCCAAAGTCCACTTTGTGGTCCTCCCATTTATATCTAGATGGAAAGAGTTGTAGATAAACATGGCTAAATTTTATACCCCAAATAGGAAAATTTATTTCATACAAACAAAAAGCAACATTTCATAGAATTAAAAACACAGATACTATATTATAAAGTAATAAAAGTAAAGCTGCATATTTACCTAAACAAAACATGTATATAATGATAGAGAACAATGCCATCAATTGTGATGCATATATTCAAAGATCATGAGGGAAATTAACGAGTTTGATTTAATTGACTTACCCAACAATCATTTCCTGGTAAAATTCATAAATTAGGATATGTGGAAGGAACATTACAGGAAGGTGCTTTATGATGGCCTGTGGGTGATAGCACAACATTGTGTTCTTATACAGGGATTGACTCCATATTTTGATCCCTTCAAGAATTAGTTTCGTCGTATCATTACCTGGGTTTGTATTCCAAATATTCCAATGATATGTTATAATAAATAATGCATGGCTAGGTTAAGGGAAAGAATTGGGAGACCTCTCCATGTTGATCTTCATACTTTGTTAAATGGGTTATCAGAAGATGCTAAGGTAGAATGGGGACAGTATGTGAGTATTTATGTAGAGTTAGATCTATAACAATTGGTCTATAGGATTGTGGCTACAAGTGAAGTCTTTAACGTGGAATATAAAGGCTTAATCTCATTTTCTTTGAATGTGGAAGCTATGGTCACTGCAAAGAAGCTTTCTCTTGGAAGAAGAATACTTCACCAGCACAAAATAATACACAAGAACCAATACGTTTGGTGACTTCGCTGGAGATAAGGATAGAAAGAGCTTCACCGGCCCAAAAGGAAAATTTTGGCCCCCGGATGTTTGCATCTAGATCGATAAAGGCTCATTTTTCATAAAGCTGAAACCCAAGTGGAAGGCTTACGAAGGCAGGTCATGATGCACAAGGAGGTAGAAGAGATGAATTTATTAGCCAAACCTGATCCAAATATTATGGAAATTTCCAAGATGAAAGTAGACATCTTGATCTTCATTTTGATAGGTAGAATGTAATTTTTGGAGTAGTGTATTTAAAGTTATGATTTTTCAAAGTTAAGCCCTTTTTTCTGGAATGAATTCTGGAACAGATGGGGTTTGATAAATTTTTGGTAATTGTGTGGCAACATTGTCTAGAAAATGATATTGTTATTTGAAATTAAACTTAAAAAGGTTTACAATGTACTTGGAATCAATCAATTTGGAGTTTTCTAGAATTAATTATGATTTTTAAAAATTGGGCATTGAACCTGGAAGTTGTTCTGTGGAAGACTGATGGTGACGTGTTTTTGTCTGGCCAAACGAATTCCAATGTCCATGAAATTTTTCAATATGACGGGTAATTTGTACTAATTGGATAAGTACACAAAAGGTTATGATTTATTTCAGTTGGACATTAATTATGTGAAGACTTTAATGGCAGAAGGGAATCATTGTGAATTCTGGAATTTTGTGCTTGTAATTGGCAGTAATGGATATTTTTCCCTTAAAGTAGACTTAAAGAGGGTCACATAGGATTTTAAACCACCCCAATTAGAGTTTTTTAGATAAAGTTATGATTTTTCAAAGATAAGTGAAAAATTTGCGAGGTTTTTAATTCCATGCGAATGTAAAGCAAAAAAGGTAAAATGTAATAATTAGGAACTCCAATGGTTAGGATTACGCCCTTAAAGTTATTGAAGGCCTATGTAGCCACATTATTCATTTATTTATCATGGCTCTATTGTATAGTTATGTACCTAGGGCTTGAGATGACAAGGAAGAAGAATGGAAGGTACAAAAGGGGACTTGAAGATAAAAGGTAATGAACTTACCCTACTTGTGTTTTCTATTGATGCTATGGCCATATGTAAGAAATGTGAGGCATTAAGCATGCAAATATGTCATTATGTTAACATGAGCCTACGTAAAGAAAGTATATTATGCACTAGCATTTATCTTACATGCATTATTGGTATTGTTTACTATTGATATTCCCCCAAATCTCACCCTCCCCCAACCAACCATCTAGGCAGGTGAGCATAATAAAAGAGTGCAGGACGATGCACTGGAAGAAGTTATGGATGAAGAGTTGAGGAATTATTACACGCTAATCTGTTATGTATAATTAATATTCAAAATGGTTGATTGTATAATCTGCATGGTGGATGGATGTTTTTATGAAGTGCAGTAATTTAACTAGGAATAGGTAATCGTATGGTATGAGCCCATTAGTTAAGTAGAGGAATTAATACGGGAAAAAAGAACTCTGATAATGATGATAAGTTAAAGTGAAAAGTAACCCCTTTAATAAGTTAAGAGGGTAAGTATGACTTTACCAAATGAAAAGCAACCCCGCGAATTGAAATAAAATGAACGGTAATACTTCCGCAACGCATATCAATGGGGTTTAGGGACGGGTGTTACAATAAACCCTTAACGAAATTGAACAGTGAGGTCAATAACCAAGATAAAAATAATATAGGTCCACACACTTTGTTAGTAAATGTGAAAAAAGAAGCCTCAAACATGAAGACCACAACCAATATGGAAGAATGGACCCAAGTAGGTCGTTTAAATTAAAAGAGGCCTAAACCATTGAGGCAAAGAACTAATAATGTTGTTAGTGGAAACTTAGGCCAACTAGCTCATAAGAAAAACGAAATTTTCCCAGAAAAAGATGACCAATTGCATCTGAAACTTCTCAACGCTAAAGGAAAAATAGGAGATCAATCTCAAGCTTCCTCATCGTCACTTGAACTCGTAGCATATAAGAAAGAAAGGGTAAGGAACGAACCTAGACCCTTAGACCCCAAGGATTTGTTCGATGATAGTGAGATGGATTGCATGGAAGAAGTACTACCAAAATGAGGGAAGATTACTCAGGAACTAGAGTTCATTCTAGAGATTGAAGGCAGCAAATAAGTGTTCTCTCTCTCTCTCTCTCACACACACACACACATTTTTAATTTTACTTTTATGATTATAGCTAGTTGGAATTGTAGCAGAGCTAGTAACTGGTCTTTTCCTGTTATTGTTAAGGATATTACTCAAAGAAATAAAATTGATATTTTATGTTTGCTTGAACCTCGAATTAGTGGTAATATTGTTGATAAAGTTGTTAGAAAAATTGGCTATGTTGGATGCAAGTTGAAGCTACCGGATTTGCTGGTGGTATTTGACGTTTGTGGAATGAGTGGAATAATGATGTGGAATTTATTGTTTTTACTAAATAGATTTTGCATTGCAGAGTGTGTGAGTATGGATCTAATGGATGGTTTTTCTCAACATTTGTGTATGGGGAGATCAACTACCAAAAGAGGAGGAATTTATGGCAAGCTATTAAAATAATTTCTCAATGCACATATGAAGCATGGTTGTTATTAGGAGACTTTAATGCATACAGGTTTTTGTTAGACAAATTTGGTGGTGTTGCCCCTCACACAATTTCCATGACTACTTTTAATAATTGTATTTTTTATACTAGTTGATTGGAAATTAGTGATCCCAGGTCAAAATTTATATGGGAAGCAAATGGTGTGTGGGAGAAATTGTATTGTATGTTTTGTAATCTTGCTTGGAAAATTGTGTTTCCCCTAGCAACAGTTTCACATGAATTAAACTATAAATATGACCATAAAGTGGTAATTGTCTTTACAAAATGTTTCACTGCAGCATGCCCATCACAAAGGAGGTTTCATTACTAAGCAGCATGAAACTTGGAAGATGGATTTGATAAGATTGTAGAACAAGCTTAGCAAAATAGGGATTTGCTCTAGGGAGTTAGTCGATTTCAATCTATTACTTCTCATTGGAATTCAGAGAAAATTGGCAGCATTCCTAAGAAAAAGAGGGAAATCTTAAATAGGCTGCATGGGATAGAGATAAGGAAAAAATAATAGCAAATGAATAGATTAGCCCAATTGGAAAAGAAAATTTTATAAGAATATAATAAATTAGCTTTACAAGAGGAACTTATTTGGTTTCAAATATCTTGGTGTCAATGGCTTCAATGGGGAGATAGGAATACTAAATATTTTCATGCCTCTTTTGTAGTGAAGAGAAGAAAATAGAAAATTTTAGCTTTGAAAGATCACAATGGGTATTGGGTTAGTAATCAAGAAGATCTCAATCAAATGGCTAGCACTTTTTACTAGCAGTTGTACACAAGAGATCCAAATATGAGATAAATATCTAGCTGGCCAAATACATTCCCAACTATATCACAGTTGGAAGTGGATTGGCTACATAGAGAAGTTAATGATATTGAGATTAAGAATGCATATTTCTCAATGGGTGCTTTTAAAGCACCGGGACCTAATGGGATACAAGCTTACTTTTTTCATACCCAATGGGGTAAGGTAGGAGGTGCGATATTCAACATGGTCAAACAAGCTTTCAGGGATCCCTCATCCATTGGTGAGATCAATCAGTCTAACATTGTTCTTATACCAAAAGTGGACATCCCTACCTCATTGAAGGATGTGAAACCTATTTCTCTCTGTAATGTCAGTTTTAAAGTGATTATCAAGTTGATAGCCAATAGATTTCAAAGAATCATGAATCATTTGGTAGGGCTTGAACAATGCAACTTTGTAGCTTTGAGATCGAGTTGTGATAATATTATTATCGCTCAAGAATCTATTCATCTAATGTGAACAGGGGAAATTAGGAAAAAATGTGGTAGTTAAGGTTGATATGGAGAAAGCCTATGATCGTATAGATTGGGGTTTTCTTTAATCAACGCTTTATACCATTTGACTTAAAGAAAGTTTGATCAAAATTATCATGGCGTGTGTGAGCTCAGCTTCTATAAAAGTACTTTGGAATGAAAATGGAGGTAACACTTTTTCACCATATAGAGGGGTCCTCCAAGGGGATCCTCTGAGTCCCTATCTCTTTATGCTTTATGTGGAAAGGTTGATTCGTCTAATTAAGGAAGAATGCAGGCAAAATAGGTGGAAGCCTTTAAAAATGTATAGTAAGGGACCATATATATCACATTTACTTTTTTGCAAATGATTTTCTACTTTTTGCTTAAGCTTCTATTGCACGATTTTATGAAGTATCAGGGCACAATATAAATCTTCATAAATCAAAAGCCTTTTTTTCAAGAAAGATAAATTTCAATCGTTCAATAAAGTTGTGTCAAATATTAGGTATTGGAATTAAATCAGATCTGGGAAAATACCTTGGTGTACCACTCAAAAATTACCAAAGAGACATTTGGTCATGTTATAGGGAAGGTTAGATCAAGACTTTCAACTTGGAAATGACAATTTTTAACTATGGTAGGTAGAATAGTCCTTATAAAAGCAGTGATTGCTGCTCTTCCTTCTTACCAGACGTAATCAACTCTACTTCCAAAGTGATTGATTCAATAAATTGAGAAGGTTAGTAGGAATTTTCTATGGTGTCAAGATGAATATGTGAAAAAATTCCATCTTATTGCATGGAAAAAAATTATGAAACAAAAGAAAGCTGATGGATTGGGCATAAAAAATCTAGAGAATCAAAACAAAGTTTTTATTATGTTGTGTTGGGGGTTTAATAATGAAGCTGGAAGTTCTTTAGGTTAAATATTTGTGGGCTAAATATGAGTGTAGAGATAGATTGGTTCTTGAAGTAGCAAGAACAAGGACATATTCTCAAACTTGGAAAGCCATAATAAGTGTTTAAGATGAGTTTATAAAAGTAGGAAGGAAACTTAATAATAGAGAATCAACTTATTTTTGGAAGGATCTTTGGTTACCATTGGAGGAACCATTGCTTGAATATGTGTCACATAATCAAGATGCCGTCAACCCTAATGATACAGTAGCTAGCTTTACACTTCTAAATGGTAATTGGGATTTAAATAAGTAGAGAAGTTTCTTTCCGGCTTGGCTTATAAATATTCTTTCCAAAGTCAAACCCCCATCAAATGAAAAGGATGATGTCTTTTGATGGAGAAGTGTACCAAATGGTTTTTTCTTAGTTAAATCAGCCTACAAGTTTCTATCTCAATCAAGGAATATTGTTAGTAAACCGATTTGGCAGAAATTATGGCATTGGCAAGTGGCTAAAAAAGTCAAATTCTTCCTTTGGCAAGTTAGCCATGAGAGGCTAATTATTAATTCACTAAGAGGTAAGAGAGGAATTGCAATTTCAGGAGAGTGTCCTTTAGAATGTGAGGGAAAAGAGACTATAATACACACATTAAGAGACTGTGAGAGAGTGGCAGAAGTATGGAAGCAACTTATTTATCCTAACAATTATATTGCTTTCTTTTCTTGTGACTTGCAGGATTAGCTAAATTGGAATGCAACACATAACCCTGCATGAAGGAGATTTTCTTATTGTCCTTGGACAAAAGGTTTTGGGCATACCTGCTGGTTAATATGGAAAGCTAGTTGCACACGGACATTTGAAGCCTATACATTGTCTTCAAATGAAGTGGTTCAACAATGTCATTTTCATTTGATGGAGGAGGTTACAAGCAGAACATAAAGCTATAAATTACTCTTAAGAATTAAGGATCAGACAACTTATTGCCCCTCCCCCCGGCCCCAAACAAGATACAGTTAAACTTGATGTGAATGCATTTGTAAGAGGTTTGAATCAAGCTGCATGTGGAGGAATGATTACAGATGAACTGGGTTGTTGGAATATGGGATTCAATAAGTAACTTGGCACTTACCCATTAGTAGCTGCTAAAATTATGGCAATTAAAACATGGTTAGTATAATACCTCATTTCCTAACACTATGGTGGAGCACCAATTAGCTAATACTCACCGAATAGAAACGTTAGAGTGCCAAAATGCTTGAACTTTATACAATGCCTCTGCTAGATATAAATATTCACATATAAGCACAATTTCATTAGATTTACTTCACAACATACACATTATTCACTTTATCTACTCCACTTCTTATACAGTCCAAAAACACATAAAAGTCTAAAAATACATAATAGGAATTGACAACCTAAACTAAGCTCTTCCGCCGCTCGACCTCGGCTCATCATCATTTACCTTCTCTTTGCCCTGTGAGATTCCTCCTTGTACTGGAGATTTGTTTTTGGAAAAAGAATGAGATTCACAGGAATCTCGGTAGTAACGCAATCAAGCATATAAGATAACACACACAAGCATGCTTTACTCACACAATCATCAACAAAATCATCATAACATCATTTAGTGCAATACATGCAATTCATAAACTGACATCGCGCTAGATAGGTTCGTAGCCCATGAGGGCATCTGTGCACAGTGCATATAATTGAATCTCATAACTGACATCGCGCTAGATAGGTTCTCTTGGCCCCAAGGGGCACCCATGCATAGATAGGCCACAGGCACCGCTCGTGCATTTATGAACATTTCACCTTAGTGTCAACCCAACCTCTGGAAGGCCCCGGGTGATCACTCGGCTCAATCTAAATATGTTAGACATTTTGATGATGATATAAACAATACATATGCATGTCATGTCATATGAAGATGGTTACTACATGGTTGCTCCTCTATGCAACTTTCGCACTTGATTGAAGCTCGGGCAACTACTGAGGCCAGACCGGTTGTCAAGTCCTGAAATCGCCAAAACATCATAAATGAGTTATTACTCATTGATGTATCCTTCCAAACTCATACTATTGGTAAATTTAGCCTAATGATGCCAAATTACCAAAATACCCCTTAGGTTCTGATTATCAGTATTTTCTCAAAATCGTGATTTAGGCCATTCCTACACATTTTTGTGTATAGAATCCATTTCTAGCCTCGAATTGGCCTAATTCAAGCTCTAATGATGAAAATACCCTTGACAGCCCTCAAATAAGGCTTATAAGTTGTTATTTCACTTTCCGTAGCTTTTCTCACTTCGGGGTCAACATAGACCCTACACAATTTGGCCTCCTAAATCTAATGGAAGCATTGGAATTATCAAATTCCTATCCATTTTTCATGTCCAACACAAGGAAGGGGAAATAAATTCCCAGAAAAGTTGTGTCGGATTCTAGTTTTCTTTGGCCTAATCACCTCCTTTCTACTTATAACCAATATATTAACTATTTAGACATTCATTGGACTTGATTTGGAGACACTTACATATTATGTTCTCTTTAGCTTTCTTCAATTATCTTATACCAAATGAACCATAATCAAGCTCAAAACAACTCTACTAACCTTAATTAAGCAAGAGAAACAAGTTTGGGAAGTTACCTCTTGATTTCTTGGACTTTCTTTCTCCTGGATGATTTCTCTCTCTCCTTCCAGCATTTGCTTCAGTTGAACATCAATGATTTCAAGGGTAGAGAGGTGAGGAGAAGAGATCATGGAGGGATTAGGTGGCTTTAGACACAAGGTATAAGCTTCTTACCTTAATTTCCAAGCAACCCTAGCTTCCCTTCTTCTTCCATTCAGTTCTTGTTCTCAACTCTCACTCTCAACTTGCTGATTCAGTTTGATCGCCAATGAGCAGCTGGAGATGAGAAAGGAATGATATAATTAAAGAGGTTAATGAAATGTGACATGTGGCATCCTATCATTGGTCCAAAATGTAATTATTCCCAATTAATTCCATTTTCCTTCTCCATACCACATAACAGTCGAAAATCCCATGAGAAATAGGAGAGAAATATGAATCTCTAATATCTCATTGTGGCATCTCGTAACTTGTTGACCAAGTCATTGACTTTTTGACTATTTAACCGTTTTGACCATAATTTACCAAAATTGATTTATTTATGATCAAGTAGTCGTTTTACTCTTTTTAATTCCCATTTAACTCATATTAGTGGGAATATTGGGGAAAAATAATTATTTTCTATTTTACGGCAAAATTACCGTTTTGCTCCTGTATTTAATGATTTACCGAAATAAATCATTTTTCCCCCATTTCTTCGGCTTAACCCCATTTTGACACTTAAATGAGGCCATAATTCATGTCATTAAATTTCTTGAATTTTGGTTACCATAATAGGCCTTTATCGGTATATTAATCGCCTCTTATATCCTTATTCGGCCATTTTACGCGTAACCGGCGATTGACATATTTTCCATAAATTCTCATAAATTCATCCACATAATTTTTCACCATTTTATTCCACTAAATATACATCAAATATACACATAAATGTATTGGTGAAAAATGAGGTATTACATTTAGAAGTATGTAAGCCGAAGTGCACGTTTTCTCTGACTCTCTTAATACCATTCAAACACTGATACGTGATAATGGAATGAGCCACCCCTTTAGGTGAGAAATTTGAAGAGGCGAGGTAGCTTATATATGGAAATTGGCATGTGGAACTAACTTATGCTAGGAGAGAGATCATTGCATGTGCCGATCAATTGGCAAGAGATGATCATGTGGGAACTGATCAACTTATTTTGATGCATGATGTGCCACCGGATTGTACTAATATAGTTCAAAGGGATCAGTACATGGTAAAGGAGGGGTTAACTCCTCTTGCATAGTTGCTTTCTGATAGTGTAATTTTGAATCTTCAATCTTCAGCTTGCCATTTGAATGCCAAAAAAAAAAAAGAGATCAAGAAAGTTTCCAAGTTTGTTATTTCTTGTTCCTAAATTTTATTTGAAGCAAAATGTAAATAAAGGAATGGGCATAGGTGATTTACAACCAATAGCTAATGGAATCATTACCCGCACCAAAACTCCTTAATAGAGTACTACAGAAGAGGATGAAGTAGCATTCATATTTCATATCATACTACAATTAATGATGTGAGGTATTAACACAAACATCCTATTTCTCTTGGATTTGAACATTCTAACTCCATGAATCCATACGACACATGGCAAGTTATTCTTAAAATTTGTGACAAAATAAACCAAAAATAAACCCAAAATTTCAAGGGAGTTGAGAGAAAATTAACACAAAATGGATAAAGAAAAATCAACTGAAAAGAGAAGTTCACACATACTTGACCACAATGCTTCAATGAGCAACCCACACCCACGACGAAGAGGTTCAGGAGACAGTCATGCGACGGTGAAGAGCTTTAGCCCAGAGAAAGACACTAAAGATTAGTGCTCGATTGGGGGATGTCGAAAATTGTGTTTCCTTCTCAATTTGGGGGAGTTTGAATCAGATATCCTCTTTTGGTGTGTTTTTACTAAGGGAAAGGACGTCTTTTCACAATTCAAATATTTTGGACTCCGGTCCCATGAGACTTACTAGTTGTTTGGAGATTTCAAGGAAGTTTAAAGTAATATTTTATGTTGCTTGAGATTTGAGTGCAATTTTCTCAATTTAATATATCAATTCTTAAAGTTACATAATTAATCATCATCAATCCAACCACGATAAAATCAATTAAATCACAAACAAACATTTATAAGGATTCAATTTATCAGTTCTTGGTTCGCCAAAAAAAAAATTATTAGTTCTTGTTAAATATTACTAGTATGTTGAGTATAAAATATATAAAAAAAAGTTAAATTATGAAAAGCTACACATGTTATAAATTATAAATGATCTAATGTCTACTTTAGTTCAATAAGTTTTAAATTTGTTTACTAGGGGGAATCACTAAATGCGAGCACCTCTTCTAATAGGGATTCAAACTTTAGTTTATCACATTATGAGGAACTAGTTTATTCGGCTAGATCCAATCCCGTTAGTTAGTAATAAGTTATTAATTAATCAACTTTGTTATTAGGGCCATAGGAAACGAGCTTTGACTGCTTAGTCACTTTACTGTTTGGATTATAATTCTAAAATACACAATTTCAATTAAATATTATTTTATTTTGTATTTTTTATAATTTTTTTAATAATATATAAAGAGTCTAAAACAAAGATAACCTAACTGCTATTTTGTATAAAATAAATTTATTATTTAAAAATCATAAATTAAAAATTTTTAAATATAGCTTGTCTAAATTATATTTGAAATTTGAACCGATTAGCTCTCATCAAAATTATTTAGCAAAACAAAACTAATCCCCAATAGTAGGCGATATTGATTTGAGAGGCAACATGGGCCACGAGGGCTGTACTTGTGGATAATTAAATGAAAGCAAAAGGGCACAAAAGAAAATGACAGGAAATTTATACATGTACCACATATTCATGCATGCTTGCTTGCAAATTTCAGACTTAACAAAAAAAAAAAAAAAAGATAACAATAATAATGAAGGACCCATACTTTCCCTGCAATTTTCTTCTAAATAAACAAACACACCTAAGTGTTTCAGCCCAACACAACTTTCCCCACTTTGCATACGTACCATCAACACACACACACACACTCTCTCTCTCTATATATATATACACACACACACACACACATGCCCACACGGATCCGGCTTATGTCCTTTTCCATCATTTTTTTTATTTGGATCATTTGATTAAGATCTCAATAGTCCAGACTTTTTTTATTGTAAAAATATCATTATAATAATAATAATAATATTTTTTTGATATATTAAATCTAATATGTTGAGATCTTAATATAACGATCCAGATTAAGAAAATAACGAAAAAGAACGGAAAGGGAAAAGAATGGAAGCTGGATTCATACACACACCACTCTGACCTATTTATAAATCTTTTTCGAGGAAAAATATTAGCCCTTATTATAAATCTACTTTTAAAGTAATAAATATGTTTTTTACAATTTAGCCCTATTAATTTCAATAAACAAAACTAATTTATTCACGTTGACTATTGGAACCATTCATAAATGATAGCAAAATAAAAAATTTAGTTCATAATTAATGAGTTAACTAACTCTCATTCTCAGTGTGTGAGAGTTAATCAATCAGTACTTGTAAATAAAATCAAAACGGTATAAATAAATAGATGGAACCATTGAAACACTATATAAAGATTAGCAGAAATCCAAGAAAACAAATTAAAACTAGTAAATATATGTGAAGAGTTTTACATCATAAAATGCAAGGATACTTGTTTTAAGTTAAACAAAAACACACTCTTTTTATATACATATGTATGCATGAATACATGATTGGATTGTTACTTGTAATCACAGTTTAGTATACTCATATAAAGCTAGGAACTTACTTTTTCTTTTTCTTTCTCTTGGTTACAAGGAACTTTCTTTTAGTAGATTTGGGTAACAAATCTTACTAGTCATTAACTCGTTTCTAGGTTGTATTAGGAAAAAAAAAAAAATTTAAGTGTGCGTGCGCACACGCAGCCATGCATGCACAATCCAACCTAATCAATAATAAATGCATGAGATAGAAGACGATAAAGGAGTGCTCATGATTAGTAGGTTAGGACTGAGGAGAACAATTTGATGTAAGATAATATCTTCACTGATTCAATTTAAAAAAAAAAAAAAAGATGACCCTATGCACAAGAATCCCATTAGATGGGGTATAAAGAGTGATAGATGCACGTAACATTACTCAGACAAGCAGAGAGACAATTTCTAAAATCTCTAAATCACATAGTAGCAACATTTCCGTTACTTAGGGTCACCCTCAAATTTCATTCATTCAATAATCAATCTAATTTTAAAATAATTCATATGTTTAATATAAAAATAAGCAAGCTAAATCAATTATAAAGGAACACACTTGAATCAAATTGGTTTTTGAGAGGCTTTATGAAAGCAAATAAGTAGAAGGTGAGTGTATTGGTTGCGGGGAAACATGGGCCACGGTTGTTGGGGGCGTGAAGAACTAATTAAAAGCAACAGGGTACATGGGAAAAATGACAGGAGCTTTATATGCATACAAAGATTCATGCATGCTTTCTTGCATGTTTCAGACTTGAGAGTTGAGACTAAGAAAATGGACCCATGCTCTCCATTTATTTTTTTTCTTTCTCGATTACAATCAGACCAAGTTATTGAGCCGCTAGACAAAAACGGAGGAGATCATTAAGTTATTGAGTAAAACATCTTAATTAACATGGTATTCAATGATTAGGCTATTGATAGAGTACAATAACACTGTGCGATTCATATAGCTTATAATGAAGTTATTGAGTAAAACATCTTAATTAACATGGTATTCAATGATTAGGCTATTAATAGAGTACAATAACACTATACGATCCATATAGCTTATAAAACCTAGTGAGATAAAGCTTGTTCTCATCTATAACCATAGGTATATTAGTGTTTGGGAAACCACAAAACCGTAGTTTTAGAAGCCTTTTTTCTGCAAGCCAAGTCAAACCTCCTCTAACATACTTATCTCGTAAATTTTAAAAACTATTCTCTAAAAACTAATCCAAACATGCACATAGTATTTCAACCCAACAAAATTTTCCCCACTTTGCATATGTACCTCCATCCACTAAGTTCACAACTTTAATACCCTATTATTCTCCTCTCCCTCCCTCCCTCCCTGCCTGAGACACACACACAAATGCACACAAAAAAAGAAAAGTACAACAGAGCCTTTGAAGCATGGATAAAGTGGCCTATAAAACAGTAATGCCTATAAGATATTATTCAAAACTAGATTTTGCACTCCATACAATTGAAAAACAAACTATACTACTATTCAAGACTTGAAAACAGCACAGCTGTATATTTCATGGAGGGGGAAACTGACAAAACCCCCGTGAGGAGGGGGGACCGCTTCTACTTCAGTCACAATAATATTCATTCAGATCATGGCATCAGCTCCTTAACACTAGAGTTTAATACAAGAGAGATTGGATCCTCTGAAATTCTTAAAAAGTTTTTGTTAAGAGAGATTATCGCGTATGAGAAAAGAGAGGATCCTTGCACCATACAAGTGTGCTAATTTGTGCAATAATCTAAATATATAAATTAATACAATAAACAATAAACGTGAAAAAGCATTGTGCAAGTGTTCTCCCTTTTTCTTTTTCTTTTTTTTATTTGGGGGGGGGGACCACAGCCGCATATACATCAGTCTTGACCATGTTCATTCAGGTTGTGCAATAAAATTTCAGTTCAGCTCATCAGTGAATGTGTTTTAATACAATTGCATGGGTATAGTGACTGTAAATTTCTAAATATATAGGTTACTCAACAGGGCAAGTTACAGCAGAGATTAAAAAAAACAGTAAAAGTAAATACCTTGTGCAGCAAGCTCACTAATTTTCACCATAAACAAGTACATGTGATATAGAAGAGGGTAGTGGAGTACACATGATCAAGTCAGTAAAACAAAATATAGTGAGAGAATCTTACACTATCTGTGAGGAGAAGACCGTAGAAACTTATCAAAATAGGTCTGTCACTGGTCTCTATAAGAAATACTCACTTCAATAATTATTTCTCTTTTTGCATAACTAAGTTGTTCATTATATAAACCTAAAGGTTTGTTCCCCTGGAAAACAATCTCAGAAAAAAGAAAATAACCATATCATCATATTTTGGACAAATAGAAGGTTCATGTTGTTGCCACATGTTGGCACGTGATGTGAGTAACATAAACCTGAATCAATCCTGTAATCCTGAACTACACACACACACACATATATATATATGTATGTATGTATGTATGTATGTATATGTATATATATGTATGTATATGTATATATTGCTTTTTCTCCTTCAATTCCTGCCTGTATTGATGACCTAGAAGATGCTTCTATTTTATGTTTGAAACTACGTATATGATATACATACTGAAAACACATTGAATTAATCTGTATATAATTCCCTTCAAAAAAATTTAATGTGTATAAAATCTCTAGGATGAAGAATTGCAGGGATGAGCAAAAGGCGGTGTATAATTCTACCAACACTGTCTCAGAACAACTTATCTTGTTGATGCTGCAGTTTTAAAATTTACAACCTCTATCCTCTCATGGGACTTCATTTCCGTGCATGCATCAGGATCCTCCGAAGTTCTCTGGCAATTTCCTGCAACATAACAGGTTTTCTTATAATTCCACTGATACCGATTTGCATACACCTTTCACGCAAATCTTCATCAGCACTTGCAGTCAAGGCAACAATCATTGGCCAACTTTGGCTTCTAAATTTCCGAATCCTTGTGGCTACTTCAAAGCCATCTAACTCAGGCATATGAAGATCCAAAAGAATGACTTGAATAGAAGATCCAGCAGGTGCAATGACAGCAAGGCATTCAAATCCTGAAGAAACCGAAGTTACGACGCAACCCAGCTTCTGAAGCAACTTTTGTGTCACAGCTCTATTTACATCATCATTGTCAGCCAACAAGACTTGCAGACCTCTGAGCAGAGAATTAGAATCTGTGCGCTCAGAGGATTCACCAGGCTCAGATGAAAATTGAAATAGACTGTCGTAAATGAAACCGAAGAACAAGGGCCATGGTCTGAGGATAACCTAAGGTATTTGGTACGAACCATATGTTCCCTTGCATCAACTGCCAAAAGCATAAGAAATCAGAATCAATGCAAAACAAGTGAGAAAAATATGCATGCCACTGTAACTGCTACTTCACAGTTTCAACATCAAATATACATCAGTGGAGTTTAAAATCAGAACTAATATGCCCAAAGATAGTCAAAAGCATGAATAATCAATCCAATCATAAAAGCCCATGAAAACACGCTAACAATAGAGAATTGTCTTCCCATACTACTATTAGATGAGCTATTTTCCAAAGGTAACATATCCACTATAGCATTCAAACCAACCATGTTAGCTCCTAAACAGAGGGGGAACTATGCCCTCAATCCTATCATGCGTGAAAGTGCTGGTTGAGGACATTAGAACTATGGCATATTCAATTTATTATAATTAATATACCTAACAATTCCCAGGTGTTATGCCTAGAACATATTAATTCTATGAAACCAAGCTTCCATTTTTCCTTCTCTAGAATGAGGCAGAACCATTCTAAATCAGATTAGTGCAATCTCTTCATTCAAAAGAGAACTTTAATTTGCATTAATATATGAAGGTAGAAAAAGGGCAAAACAAAATAATGCAACTTCAATGTTTTTCAAAATGTGGGGAAAATGTATGCAAATATACTTCGTAAAAATTAGTTAGGCGTTGGGCATGAGAGATTTTTGCTGTTTTGAATCCATTGCAAGTGAATGACAGAAAAAATGAGCCTTCAGCTAATATAATAAAGTGTTATTTAAATGAACTAAGATGCAGGATTGTAATAATGAATATAATCTTATGCACAGACAAACAACAGACTTCACGACCCTCACCTGAACTATCCTCTTGCAAATGCTGAAGCTCAATCTGACTTCATCTCTACAACTAGAATATTTCCTACCACGAACTCCTAAAGAAAGTGAACTCTCCAACTCATAGTTGCCTCTAGTGATCCCTATCTCAAATCTAATATGTACATCCCCACTAGATGAGCTTGGTCTCCAGGTTGTCCACCCATGGTCATTTCTTTCCTGACTTCCTCTTTCTGCAAGAACACGAAGTACAAGAATCCCTCCCCTGTGATTGCCATCCAATAAGTTCCCAACCATATGTAGAATCACCTGAAAAACCCTCCTCTCATCACCCATAACGTCGTTAGGCAAAGACTTCTCACACTCAATTTTAAAACCAAAGCCCCTGTAAACGCAAAGACACTTGGCAAGGCATGCTGCTTCTTTTATCATGGCATGTAACCCAAAAGATCTCATCTCCAATGGAAATCCTCCATCATCCTTGGCTGAAATGTTCATGGCATCATTTATCCAGTTTGATAGGACATTGCTGGTTCTCAACATCGAATCGACAATGAGTTTTTGTTCGCTTTTCAAATTTTCATCTTGTATAATTGAAAGCAAACCCAAAATTGAGTGCATTGGTCTTCTCATTCCATCACTCATGACCTTCTGAGATAAGTTTCTTGCCTGACTCGCCATCACAGCATTCCTTTGAGCCTGTTGCAGAATTCGATTTTGCCCCTCCAACTTTTCTCTCATGAGTTGGGACTCTTCAAGAATTGCAGCATGAGACAGGGCTACAGCAACCTGATCAGCAACCGTTTTAACTATTTCCAGCTCCTGATTGCTCCAAGATCTTGGCTCTCCACCAGGAAGAACCAGAACCAATATTGCATAACATGCCTGCTTTACCTCAGGTGTTCCACCTTTGAAATTGCAAATCTGAAGCATTGGCATCCGAATTGCAGCCACCGGTCCTGCCTCAGAAGAACTTCCACTACTAGCAGCAGCAAGTGCTGAGGCAGGGCTAAGAATATTTACTCCATCAATTGCCTTGATTCTCACAACATCTGGATCCGTAATGGGTATAGAAAGATTAAGATTCCTCCCATTCAATTCATGAGTGAGGTTCATCTCTGTTTTATCAAAATTAGGCATCCAGACTGCACAATTTTGCAAACGAAGTGTTTCAGACAGCTCCACCAAGGTGGTGTACAAAATATTATGCCTATCAAGTGACTTGCGAATCTCTCGAGTGAGCATCCTCACATGTTTTGCAGCTTCCTTCTGCCTCATAATAATACCAACCTCTCGCCCAAGTTCAGAGGTCTTTTTCCTCAGCATTAATTCTCTGACCTTCACTTTAAGAAGCAAAGGAATGAGAGTCATGAGAGTAATAGCAGTGGCACACGATACCAAAGCCGTAAGAGTTTTGAATACTGTAAGTGCCACCATCACTTGGAAAGAGTGAGGACCATAAGTCCATGCATTCAGCAAATGTGTCAGTCCACATAGTACAATGAAGGCAATGAACTGAACAAGAACCCATTTGAATGGGACATTCGCACAACTGATAAAACAAAGCAACTCAATAGGTATGGAGAAGTAGGCCACAGCAATCAACAAATCACTGACTCTCTGGCACTCCAGAATACTCTCAATAGTCCACAAGCTGGCCTCATCATCACAGTTACATCTGGGAAATTCATTATCTGTTGCAGATACACATTGGAGGAGGAACAAAATTGAAAGTCCAGATACTACCGTTTTAAACATTGATCCAATATGCTTTTTCTCTTCAATCCATTAAAATGGATCACAAAAATTTCTGCATGCAACTCCAGAACACTTCAGTGCTCTATGTTTGTGTCCTGTAAAAACAGTTCAAGAGGACTGAAAAATGAGTAAGATCTGAATCGAATGCAACAGAACAATATGAGATCCAACAAAACAATAGGCTTAATGAAAAGCTCGAAACTATTACTCTCCGCTGTCGTACGTTTAGTTTTAAGGTTTAAACCTTTTCCAATTGACATGCCCTTTTGGGAGGAATAGAATAAACTAGTGAATAACAGTCCCAATGAAGAAGACATTTTCCACAACCAAAATATATATATAAATTAATAAACAAAACTATTAAATAATAAAAAGCCAAGCGTTGCTTTCCCCCAGCCTCAGACCAGCAGAAATATTATTTAAAAAATCGAAGTCCACCAACGTATACTAAAAGAAGAAAAAAATAAAAACCAGTAATGCAGAACAAATGTACCTGCAGAAAAAGCGCCACAGTAGAAAGCAAAACCTAGATTGCGATCAATACTCCACTTTCATCAGATCTTATCCTTGACCCGGAAGACTAAAAACCTTGTTCAAGAATCAATACACATTACAAACAACCCATTATTCTAATAGTTCACAACAGAGCAATCTTCAAATACCAGTGTAACCCCATATCATCATGCACCACCTCCTTCATTGGGAAGAACAGAAATGAACCCACTTGCACAAGAAACAAATCCCAATACCGATTAAGGAAAACCCAGCAAAATAAGCACGAATCAAGGCTGGGAGCACGAACCCGGTTCGAAGCTTTTAGTCCGGTTCTGGGATCGACTTTTAATCAAACACCACCAACACCACACCAGGCCTCTCTCTCTCTCTCTCTCTCTCTCTCTCTCTCTCTCTCTCTCTCTGTGTGTGTCTGTGCTATTGCTATTTTGGTGAGCGGATTACATAATCTCTTTTCGCTACGTTTTCTACATTATTAGCTTGCTGCTTCCAGTAGGTTGTATTATTCTATTGTATGGATTTTCGAAATACGAAACGGAAAACCATAAACGGAAAGAGAGAGAGAGAGAATGCGCGCCGTTGTTTTTGAGTTGTATGGGAAAAATAAAGGAGGGAGGAGAGAGAAGGGACCCACATTTCTTACATGAAGAGAACTTGGACGCTTTTGAATCAAAACGTCCTCGTCACCCTAATTAATAAATATCCATCTCTTATATGGTAGATTAAACTTTGCATAATGTGTCAGTAATCTTTTATATATATACACACACGCACTGTGGTAATATAGTTCAGCCCATTGGGTTTGGGTTAATCCGTTGTGGGTTAGGACTAAAAGAACCGTATTAATATAGGTTGACATTTAGCCAACCCAACCCATAACCACTGGATTGGTAGGTTGGCCCGCCCAACCCATATTATTTTTTTTAACAAAATATACTAAAAATTATTTTTTCTACAAACATAAACCATAAAGAAATTTAAAATTAAACATTAATCACAAGTCCACATATAACAAAAAAAAACATAAATCCAAAAGTTATCAATATTTTAGTATACTAAATTAAAAAAATATAAATCCAAGGGAGGAGGAGTATACTAAATTACGAATATCACGTCTTAACTCTCAAAGACTCAAACTAGACAACTGGCAACAAGTCACAACCCCAAAAATCATCAATAGAATGAACAATAATGAATGACCTAAAAGGCTACGCAAATTGGATTGGGTCTTGTTTGCCTTTGGCCGTTCACCCAATCTCCCTTGTCCAATAGACATTGGACAACATTAAAAAAAATATGGGCCAACCCACCAATCCGATGGTCTAACCCGTCATGGGTTGGGACCATATGGGTTTGCGCCCAAAAGAACCGCTCCCAAATGGTCCCAATTTTTCAAAACCCAAACTACCCATATTTACGGGTTGAGCGGGCTCGGCCCGTGGTTCTAACCCATATTACCACCTCTACCGTACACACACGCATACATGCACTAACCTCAAAGGAGTAAGGACTCAATCTTTTTTTTTTAAATTTTATTAATACTAAAATAATTAATAATTATTTTTAAAAAATTATAAGTTCAAAAGGTCATCATTTGTTAATTTATTTCCAAAAAAACTAATTTATTAGCATAGTTTTACCTGACTTCTAATCAAATCTTATAATTTTTTAAATTAAATCCTTCTTATTGTTGAAACCAAGGACCTCTTACTTATGATTTTACCAATAGGCTACAAAGCCATTGGTTAATGTTATTTAGATTTAGATTCATGTGTAAAAACTAATACATGTGTAGCTTAAGTGAGATTTACATCATCAAATACTAATTTCTCTTAGAAACTATGTGTATTAGGACAAATATCTTTAATTGAAGAAATTACAAGGACTTATAAAAAGTACAATAACCTAATTAAAAATAGTTTTTCATAAAATGAGAAATTATACAAAGTAAGTTTGTATATATAGGGAATAACATTAGATCAGTTATATAAAAAAGGGTGTAGGTCATTTTTGTTTTGGAAGTATTCATTAGGAGTCAATTTTACCCTGAAAGTATCAATTTGGAGCAATTTTTCCCTGACTATTATCCATGTTAAGTTTCACCGTTAATTGACCGAATTCGAGTCAAATTTGCTCCTTAGTTAAAACTTCTAAATCATTTTTGTCATCTATATTAACTGAATAAGGTGCAAATTTGCCCTGAAAGTTTTCACTTAGGAGCAAATTTACCTTGAATTCGATCAACTAATGGTTAAACTTAACAGGGATAACGGTCAGGGTAAAATTACTCCAAAATTGACATTTTCGGAGCAAAATTGGTCCTCTAAAAACTTCCGGAGCAAACATAGCCTTTAGCCTTATAAAAAAAATGACCATAAAAAGATTGAAATAATGATTTTACATCATTTATCAAGGTAATTAGAACATAATTAAATGTTTTCCTTAAGTTATTGCTCCAAATCAGTGCAGCTTCGTCCCGGGCCGAACAAATTCTGATAATATCATTGTTGTCCAGGAAGTAGTCCATTCCATGAGGAATATGAGAGGCAAGAAGGGTTTTATGGTCATCAAGGATGGCCTTGAGAGAGTACATGACCGAGCTCATTGGGATTTTGTTATGTCATGCCTTAAAGAACTCAAAATCCCACCTAATCTTTGTGATGTGTTCAGGGAATGTATTTCCACGTCATCCATGCAAATATTTTGGGAAGGAAACAAAAAAACTTCTTCTTGTGTTCAGACAGGGTGATCCTAAATCTCCTTATCTATCATTAATGGAAAAATCACTTTTTAGACTAGGTAAAAATCACTTTTTAAATTGATTTTAGATCAGGTCTTGATATAATTGGTCTAAAAAGTCTGTTATTTTTTAGACCGGTTAAGCAACCGATATTGAAAATCACTTTTCAGACTAATTGCTTGAAGATCATATTTAAAAAGTCAAATCTTTTAGACCTGACATAGCTTATACCACATCAAAAATGTGTTATTTTTTAGGCCAGTTGTTCTAAAACCATGTCTAAAAGTTTTTTTCAGAACTCATTTTATAAAACCGGTCTTAAAAGTTATACTTTTTAAAACCCAAATTTTATGCATCACGTCTTAAAATATATATTTTTTAGTAATTCTTTTCGGGAAATACTAGTGACTAGTTCCTCCTAAATATGAAGCATAATGTTCGTGATGGAGATTGTCATTGGAAAGGCTTGTTCAATATTATTTGCTGGTTGATTTAGAGGGATAGAAATGACCTTGTTCATTCCAACTCTAGTACGGGTAGTCTTAATAATGTGTTGGTGAGAGCGGAGGCGATCATGGGCAGCATGAATAATTCTGCTACCAAACTCAGTGGGGTGAACTTAACAGAAAATCTGAGGAGGATTCATTCTCATGATACTACTGTTCGTGAGGGACAGATAATTGTTGAGACAGATGGGGCTTTTTCCCTAAGGAACAGACATATTTACACTAATTAAGGCTCATAATGACGCTCTTACCGTAGAAATTTGGGGCTGTGTCTTATAGGCATGAAGAGAGCGAGCATGGGATGGGGGATTCAGGGACGTGTTGTTGAGATGCGATGCATATGAGGTAATCAACCTGATTCAAAATGACATCCCTGATTACAGAAGTTAAGGCTATGTTTGGCTCGATGGAGGGGAGGGGAGGGGAGGGATTTTAATGGAGGGGAGGGGAGGGGAGGGTTTGAGAGAGATTTTTTTTACCTTGTTTGGGTTGACAAAAAGAGAGGGGAGGGGAGGGATTTTAATAGTATCATATTTGATATATGAGGGGAGGGGAGGAGAAATATTTTTATATAGACAATTTTACTCTTATTTCATTTAATTTGTAATTAATAACTTTCTAACATATTTAATAAAATATAATTATATAAGAAATTTAATACATAAAATTATAATTTTATAATTATAAAAATTAAATAAATATAATTATAAATGACATTTACTATATAAAATTATAATTTTATAATTAAATAATGAGAAGGGTATTGTGGAAATATTTTAAAATGGTATGGACATATTAGTCAATTGAAGCTCAAGCATTAATCTTTCCCTCCAAATTCCCCCAATTTTGGAGGGGAGGGGAGGGATAATTTTAGAAAATTTTCCTTCCCGTCCTAAAATTTTTAGTTATTCAAACAAGGGGAGGGGAGCAAAATCCCCCCATTTCCCTCCCCTCCCCTCATACCAAACAAACCCTAAAGGAATGCTGGAGCCAAGCTGGAAGGTAGAGTTCCAATATATTCCCAGAGATGATAACTAAATGGCTGACTCTCTGGCCAAGCGAGCACTGAATGCTTCCCAAGAATTGCACATTTTGAGGCCTGAGGATTTCCTTCTGCTTAGGCGTATGGACGACTCAGGATAGTGCTTGCTCTCTCTCTTTTTCTTTTTTTTAGGACAATTGCTAAAAACTACCTTATAAGTAAATTAATTGATAATTGCTACCATTGCACATGATGGGTGATAAGTTGCACATGAGTGGGTGATATTTTACATACGAGAGATGGTGTTTGCATATTCGCAGGGATGAATTTTGCACATGTGGATTATGCTTGCACATAAAGGGTGCTTGTTTGCACCCGTGGTACCAATCAGCAAATAATTTCCTTACAAGGTATTTTTAAGCCATTTTCCCTTTCTTTTTTTCCCTTGCGTTATGTTAGTTTCTTAAATTCCAGCGTATAAAAAAAGGTCAAATTATAGGAACTTTCGTCTTAATTTTTTTTTCATTTATTTATTATCAAATATATTAATGAATAAAGCATAAAATTTGAAAAAAAAAATATACTAAAATTTTAAAAAATAGATGTTCTCAGAAGAAATATACATAATCTAACACATTATTTTTAATTTTGTTGTCCTTCAAAATGTTTCAAAAGGAACTTCTAGAAAAGTTTTTCGATCTTTTGTTATATGCGGTTATATTATTTTTAAAAGACTAATTGAAACCTAATTTATTTTTCACCAATAAATATGTTGAATATATATATATCATCTGTATCCTACAGTTTAAAATTTGTTTATATTAACTACTGCCACGAGCCTTCATGTAAGATTTAATTCTAGAGTTGATCTTAATTCTAAATGTAAGATTTATTTATCATATTTATCAATTTTTTTCTAATTTACCTTTATTATTTTCCCTCAATAATAATCAAGTAAGAGATGGATAGAGGAATTTCATGAAGATGATTAGGGTATTTTAGAGAAAAAATATATAATATTAATTAATTTAATTAATTTTTTTAATATAATTAAATTAGGTATATAGGCCTTACATTAACGACACGAGGGAGTATGATATTGGGTTATGCTTGTATCTATTCATCATGCCTGATCATTGATCTTTTGTTTCCGAAAAAATAATAATTCCGTTAATTGAAAAAAGAATCATCCATACTACCTTCAAATTAGATAAGTTATTCAAGAAGATAAATTAAATATTGAAATATAAAATTAGATAAATAATTGTTCTTGATGGGTTTTATTCTGTTAATAAAATAAAAAATACTCCTCATATCCTTAATATAAGATATATTTACCTAATTTGATTAGATTATGGAAGTTTGTTAAATTAGTTAATATTACATGTATTTTCTAAAACACCCTAGTCACTTTCCTTAATGTCCTCATATTCTCTCTTCTTTGATTATTGTTGAGGAAACATCAATATGGGCAAATTAGAAAAAGATCAATAAGTATGAAAACTTTATCTTATATTTAGGTTCAAGATCATCTCTCCAAATATATCTTATATTAAGGACATGGGGGAGTATTTAATAGCAAGAGAGCTTATTTGTAGAAATCCAAATTTTACAATATATATATATATATATATATATTATTACCAATTTTCAGCTCGATCAATCTTTTTGCCTTGGAATAAGAATCATATTTCATATATATTCTTTTTGTCTTCATATGGTACAAGCCCTCATTTCAAATTTTCTTCGAAGTGTATGACCCACAATATACTTTTCTATACATAAAAAGTTATATTAAGTAAAGTATGATTTAACCATAAATATCGGTTAAACTTTAATACACTATAACTTAAGATATGTTCAAGATATAGAAGCCCAAGATCTTTCAATTAATTCAAATACATTTTTGTTAATTAAATTTGTAACATTCAAATTTTTACTTATAGTAATTAAGTACTATTAGGATGTGATTTATTAAGTAATTTAAGGTTTAAAGAAGATCTAGAAGCATATTAAGAAAATAGTGGAATATTAGAATATGATTAAAAATTTAAGCTAGTATATATTACTAAGGATGGGTTGAATTTAATGAAATTGTAATTACTATTTATATATAATTTATTAGTGCAAGTGTTTCATCCAAGAAGGGGGTGAATTATATTAGGTGATAAAAAAAATTTAAATGAAATTAGCAATTAAAAGAAATTAAACCAGAGTTAGGAGTTAAGAAAAAATATCACTGAAGTGTACACCAGAGTTTATACTGGTTTGGTCACAACCTCTTTGACCTACGTCCAATCCTTAGAGTGCCTATGAGATTTCCATTATACTTCCAAGATTTGATAGATTCTTGGCACCACAATATAAGCAAACTCCTCAGCAGAACACTCATTACACTTTGTAAGATGATCCCTCTGAAAGTCCCACTATCTTAAGAATCACTTTACAAATAAAAAATAAAGGTATTTAAAACTCTCTCAAAGAGTAGATAGATGAAAACTAAGGAGCAAAGAGTATATCAGAGAATGACAGATAACCAAAAAACAGAGCACTGAATGAATAGAGTTATTTTCGTTGTTGGTTGGTTTCGTCATCTTGAATGCTTCTGTATTTATAGATGGAATGTCATTGATGACCGTTGAGAGCATTCAAATTTGTCTGTTAGAGAGTAATTGTAGCTGTTTGATGAAAGAGAGTGTATTTGCTGCTTCTCTATGCTATCATTTAATGCTTCTGTCAGATTTGTGCCTTTTGAGATTTTGAAGCTAATCCGTCGTTTAATCACCTAAAACTCACTTAATAATTATATTAGTAATGATTAAGAGTAATATAGAATTTTAGGAAAAAAAATCAATATGTGAAATGAGTGATTTGAAATTTACAAGACGATGAATAGTGGTTTCTGATAACATCACTTGAGTATGTTTGATAATCACTTGAAGTGATTCTCAGTCACTCAAGTGTTGTTTCCATTCACTCGAGTAATCTTCTGATCTTGCATAACAAACTTGGTAGTGATAGTTTTGAAAGTTAAGCATCACTCGAGTGCCCAAAACCATTCACTTGAGTGATCTTATGACATTTGAAAAGTTTAAGAAACCACTACCAAGTGTTTATCACTTTCAGCTCACTTTCACATTTTTGCAAGTGATCACGGATCACTCGACTAAATCTCCAATTCACTCAAGTGATCTTCATTGAAGATCATATCACTCCAACTGATGTGAGAGTCGCTTTCAAAAACAAATATCATCACTCAAATGATTTACCATATCACTTAGTAGTCATCTAGTTTGCTTGAGAATTCTTTTAGAAAGTTTGCATCACTTGAGTGTTTTGTCACTTCACTCGAGTGATCTGACTTTCAATACATATCACTCAAGTGAACTTGCCTCATCACTCAAGTGATCTACTTCCCAACACATAACACTCGAGTGATCTACTTCTAGTCACATATCACTTGAGTGTTTCTCCTTATCACTCGAGTGATCTGTGCTATTAAGATCACCTTTACCTGTAATATTCACTTGAGTGCTTACCAATCACTCGAGTGATTATGTTATCTCTGTGTATTCTCTTTCATTTCTTTTAAGGGTTACCTGCAAGTGTTGTCATCACTCGAGTGAGTGATTTGCTATAGAAAAACTTTTACAATGTTGGATCACTATGAAAAAAACTTGAAGTTTTCTAAGAGTGGATCAATATCACTCGAGTGATTCAACAGATCACTTGAGTAATCTTCAATTGATGACTTATTTCAATTTCAAACTTAAGTATTTCACCATAAAATTCACTCTTTATTATTTTCAAAGAATTTAATCATTACTTAAGTCTAATAAATCAATATTTGGTATCATCAAAACATTATGAGAACTAGCATTCCTTCCTTTTTGATGATGACAAAACTTATGAGTTTAATTTTGAAAAGTTGATGAGATGATTAATCATAAATGAAGCATCTTAAATAAAATTTTTACAAACCATGAATAGACAAGAAGCTATAATTTCATAAAGCACAGTTAAACCATAAACATTACACTTTCATTAACATTTAAGAAAGATTAGTACATAAGGTTAGAGACCTAGCATGATATGATATAAAACAATAGATAACAAAATATAAATAATACATGACATAATACAAAGCATGGAAAAACAAGGCAAAATAGGAGATACAAGTTATATCAGATATTTGACCTCGAAAGATCTTCAGAACTCTTCTCCCCTTTTTTGTCATCATCAGGAATAGTGAAAGGGGTTGGAAAAGTGATATATGATGAAGAGTAGGTGGTAGATTAACGTGGAGAAGTGTAGGTGGTGGAAGAGGATCAGGGTCAACAGAAGAAGTAAGTGGTGTGAAAAGAACTATTGCAGTCAGGGGATCAATAGATGCAAATGTGTGATCAGGTGAGGATAAACGTGTGGGGGAATGTGGTGTGAAAGTAGGAGAAGAGGGTAAGGTAGGTGCTGGCTAAGTAACAGGTCTGAGATCAAATCCTAGAACCTCAATAGTGGCCACTGTGTCTAGAATCTCAATCTCTTTAGTGTGTGAGCTATAACCAGAGTGGTGAGACTAGGCAGGTGATAAGTGAGATGGAGACTAAAGAATAGGATCTTCTCGAGGAAGATCACCAGCTGGAATGTGATCATATATAGGTGTAGTAGAAGGAAGATGAGTGGAAGTATCTAGAAGAGTAATATCAGGGATGGTTGGGGTCGTAGTAGGAGCAGAAGGAATGGTAAGAGGGACAGTGACAAAAGGATTAGGTGAATTAGAGGTTGCAAGAGCTGAAGTTGAAGTAAGAGGAGAAGATGTGGTAGTAATGCAAGGTTCAGGGAAGGGTATGCCAAGATGTGTCCTCATAATCTCCTATATCCTCTGTATCTGGCTGCCTGGAGGTCAAATAAGATCTTGAACTTCTGGTTGCCTCCACCAATACTCTAACTTGATAATTCACCTTCTTAACCAAGTATGTATTGGATTTATTTAGTTTTGAAATGGCACCCTGTAGAGAATCTTGAACATAGTTCTGAAGGGTGGCACCTATAAAGGATGGTCCTGGTGATCATGCCCTAAAAGACTGAACCTCCTTCGCCTTTGAAGGTGAAGGCTCTATTCTCTTGCTCTTGCTTTGAGCCTATGGCGGAGAGTGATCACTCTGAAATCGGAGCTCTAAGAGGTACTAAAATACATATTCTTCCTAATGAAATCTTTCTAAACTTGGGAATCCTCACAATCTCTCTTCCAGGAATCAGATGCCATATATTGTGCAGGGAGAGGATGAAGGATACTAACTGAGGGTATGGTATGGGTGGAGTGAAATATGAATCTTCTCATCTCCTGAAAGATTAGATCACCCATATCTCTCCACTCCTAAGATAGTATAGAGTCCATCATTTGAAGATCTTTCCTAGTGATGTGTGTGAAGTTCTTTGCTTTATTGACCATACTTCAGGAATAAATGTAGAATATCACTCTTTGTATAATATTGATAGTAGCTTGTGTATGTGGTAAAGTCCCAACAAGCTCCCCTAGCCTAAAATTCTAAAAAAGCTCATGTGGATAGAAGTCTTTAAAGGGTCTAGAGGGGACTTCCTCAATGCCTTGGAATGTATTTATCAAATCACAAGATAATAGGATCTTGTGTTCCCTCACTGTTGTTTCTATTTTCTCTTCAATTACCCTTCCTTGGCTATCATAAATATCAGCAATCTTCATGTTGCATTAGAAGGTTTTGACTACTGTGGGATTATATGGTATTATTAAACTTAACCACGACTCATACTGTCCTAAAAATGGGTATAAGTCTAAGTAATATTCCCTCTTTAACTCAACTAGATTCACATACACCATAGGACAAAATTGTCTCTTAGAAAAATCTGAATCAAATACTGCTTTGCTATTTACCTTCAGTTCATTGGTATTAAAGTTAGGAGGAGGAACTAGAATCTCTGGCTCCTCTGGCAGTGATAGCAAGGGTTGAATAGTGGCTGACGTTGTGGGTCCAGTTTGACTCCCAGTAGCTTGATTGTAACATGACTTCTTTAGAATCAAGCTGTCATGTCCTAGCTTCTCAACAACAGAGGCCAGCTTTACTCTGAATATGGCATCTTGTTGATCGACCTCTCTTTTCAGATATAATTTCCCTTTCCTTTTCCCTTTCCCTTATGGAGTAGCATTTGACTTCGATCTTATCTCCTTAGGTTCTTGTATAATAATGCCTTTGGCTTTCGGTAGAGCTATCAGAGGATTGTTATTTCAGACCTTCAGTTTGAACTTAGGGCTTTTAGATTTCTTGGATTTATTGGCCGAAAGAGGAGAAGGAGGTGAATCTCGATCAATATTAGGTATTTTAGTTCTCGCCATAGTCGAAAATGAGAGGAGGTCTTAGGGCTTAGGCGAGGGTTGGTTTTAGGGCACTAAGGGTCGATAGAGACGAAGAGGGAACCAGTGTGTTGCTGGAAAATGGTTTGGAAGAACTTTGTTAAAGATTTCAGAAGGATTTGAGAGAGATTTGAGAATGAAGGAGAAGGGTATATAAAGAAGGAGAGAGTTGAGAGAAAAGGAAGATAAAGTGGAGAGGAGAAAGACGAAATGTTTGAAAAAAAATAAGAAAGAGAAGAGCCGCGAGGAATTTTTGATATAGCCTCTGACATAACATTTCACTTGAGTGATTTATTAAGTCACTCAAGTGATTTTGGTAATCACTCGAGTGAACTTAAGAAATCACTCAAGTTATTTCTATTAATTGCCAAATCACTCGAGTGATACTAGCAGGTCACTCGAGTGAGTTTTAATAGACTCACTGTCACTCAAGTGATTTCTCATTTCACTTGAGTGATGCTTAAAGTCACTTTAAGTTACTTTGCTAGGTACATACCTTACTCAAGTGTTTGCTTGAGAACACTTGAGTCTCTTTTTCTAAATTGGTTAGCCATTTTTGTATCACTTGAGCGTTAGCTCCCTTCACTTGAGTGATTTCCTATATTTTCTCTGCATTGGCTATATCACTCGAGTGATCTTCATTATTACTAGAGTGGTTCATCTGCATTTCCAGCACACTCATGTGAACTAACCAAGTGAAAGCCTCTCTGTTTACCCCTGTTTTTCCACGTGAACTACAAAATAAATTTCTAGAAACTCTTATGCTTAAGTTAATTAATAAATCATTAAAACATATTGGAAATTAATTTAAATAGATAAATTTACTTACAATTCATTGGGATTTACCATTCCCAATTCTCATCTGATGTATAAAAATTGATATTTTGCTAATGGTTTGGTGAAGATGTTAGCTATTTGAGATGAGCATAAATGAAAAAAAAACTTTCACATCTTTCTCTTGAATATGATCTTGTATGAAGTGGTATCTCATATCAATATGCTTAATTCTTGAGTGTTGGACAGAATTCTTTACCAAGCTAATGGTGTTGGTATTGTTACAGTAGATGAGAATTTATTTAAGATGAATACCTAGGTCTTGAAATTGTTGCTTTAACCACATAACTTGAACACAACAACTTGAGGTAGTGACATATTCGGCTTCAGTTAAGGAAAGTGAAACAATATTTTATTTCTTACTGAACCAAGATACTATAGAGCCATCGAAAAATTGGCATTAACCACTAGTGCTCTTTCTGTCTGCTTTGTATCCTCCATGTTCAGAGTCTGAATATGCAACTAAGTATTCATTTGCTTCTTTTGGATACCAGATGCCTAGTTTTGTTGTGTTAGCTAGACACCTAAATATTCTCTTAACGGTTTCAGCATGAGATTCTTTGGGGGCTGACTGGTATCTTGCACATATTCCAATAATGAATTGTATGTCAAGTTTACTTGCTGTGAGATAGAGTAATGAGCCAATCATCCCTTAATACTTGGTGATGTTATAATTTTCTCCTTTTACATCTGCATCAAGTAGAGTTGTTAAGCTCATATGAGTTTCTGCACCGTTGGCTTCATCCATCCTATATTTCTTAAGCAATTTCTTAAGATATTTGGTTTGGGATATGAATATTTCATTCTTTCTTTGCTTGATTTGTAGTCCGAGAAAGAAAGTTAGCTCTCCCATCATAGACATCTCAAATTCACCTTTCATTATTTCAGAAAATTCTTTATACAAAAGATTATTAGTAGCACAAAAAATAATATCACCTACATATATTTGTATAATTAAAATATCATTTCTTTTGTGTTTGATGAATAATGTTGTGTCTACCTTTCCTCTAACAAATCATTGGTCAATGAGAAATTTACTTAACCTTTCATACCAGGCTCTCGGCGCTTGTTTTAAAGCATAAAGAGCTTTCTAAGTCTATATATGTGGTTGGGTTTAGATACGTTTTCAAAGCTAGGAGGTTGTTCAACATAAACTTCTTTTATAATATATCCATTTATAAAAGCATTTTTTACATCCATTTGATAGAGTTTGAATTCCTTGATGCACGCAAAGGGTAAAAGTACTCGTATGGCTTCTAATCTTGCTACTGGAGCATATGTTTCCTCATAATCAATCATTTCTTCATGATTATAGCCTTTAGCCACCAATATTGCCTTGTTGCTAACAATGATTGTGGATTCATCACATTTGTTCTTGAATACCCATTTAGTGGCAATCACCGGATGATCCTTAGGCTTAGGTACCAAATCTCAAACTTGATTTCTTTCAAATTGATTAATTTATTTTTGCATTGTTATCACCCAATCATTGTTTAATAGGGCTTCATCAATGTTTGAAGGTCAATCTTAGAAATAAATGCAGAAAAACTAACTTCATTTAAGATTTTGTTTCTAGCTTTTACTCTTTCATGTACTTCTCCTATAACTTGGTCTAGGGGATGACTGTTGTTATACTTTCAAGCCCTAGGTTGACTTTGTATATGAGGTTCGTTTTCATTTTTAGTTTTCTCAACCTCAGGATTAGAAGAATTAGGGATAGACTGACTATTTTCTTGAGCAATGACTATTTCATGCTTATCGTCAGTATATTTGTCAAAGGATTCATTTTCATCAAATAGAATATGAATTGATTCTTCAACAATACATGTTTTTTATTAAAAACTCTATAAGCTTTGCTTCAATTAGAGTAACCTAGGAATATTCCTTCATCAACTTTAGGATCAAATTTTCCTAGGTTATCTTTACTGTTGTTATGAATAAAATACTTATAACCAAAGATGTGTAGATGAGCAATGCCTAGCTTTCTTCCTTTGTATAGCTCATACTGTGTCTTTCCAAGTTTTGATATGATGTAAGCTCTGTTGGAGATATAGCATGCAGTGCTCAAAGCATCAACCCATAAATTTTGTGATATGTTCTTTTCATTCAGCATAACTCTAGCCATCTTTGTGAGAACTCTATTGTTTGTTTTCATGACTCCATTTTGTTGTGGTATCCTTGGAGCAAAGAAATTGGATAAATGCCATTGTTATCACAATATTCTCCATATGCTTGATTTTCAAATTCTCCTCTGTGATATGTCATTATGCCTGTAATGGACCTTTCTCATTTTGTACTTTCTTGGAAAATACAATAAATTCACTGAAAGTTTCATCCTTTGATGACAAGAAAATAGTCTATGTAAATCTAGAGAAGTAATCAACAATGACCAATGAATATAGGTTACCACAAAGACTTTTAACTCTTACTGGTCCAACTAAGTCCATATGGAGCAGTTAAAGTGATCTGATTGTTGTAATTTCCTTTTGTGATTTAAGAAATTACTTTGTTTGTTTACCATTTTGACATGCATCACAGACTAAATTATTTTTGAAGTTTAATTTGGGTAATCCAATTACTAAGTCATCTTTGAGTAACTTGCCTAGTTGGTGCATATTGACGTGAGCTAGCCTTTTTTGCTATAACCAACTTTCATCGACGTGACTTAGAAAACAGTTTTCAAAAATATTATTACTCATTTCAAGAGTATGTCAATTACTTTCTCTTATTGCTCTGATTTTTGCTTTGAAAATCTTCTTCTCTATTTGTAAATCCTTCTTGCTTACAATCAGGCATTCTTCTGAGTCAAATGTACAATTGTCTTTATTTGTGCTTTGACTCACGTTTAGCATATTATGGCACAACCCTTCAACATAGTATACATCTTTTACTTGAATTCCTTTATTACCTCCGACTTATCCTATCCCTGCTATCTTGTTGGATCGGTTTCCTCCAAATTTTACTTTTCCACCTTCTTTAGGCTATAACATAGAAAAGTTTGCTCGATCACCAATTATATGTCAGGAGCATATGTAATTTTCAAAATTTTAATCACTAAGTATCATGTACTATTATGGTATTTTATGGTAAGAGAGCATGAAAAGTAGCAAAACAAAACCAATAAAGTCACACATAACAAAATAGTTGTTATACATGATAGTTGGTGAATTTTCTGTTGAGGCAGTTGGATTGTGTGACACTTTTAAATTAGTAAATTACCTCCATAAATTCTGAAATTTTCTATAATAAAAGTATACATGATGATCTTTAATTTTATAGGTCATATGGAATTTTTGGAATTTTATATGAGTAGAAATGAATTTTTGAATTCTGCCCAGCGAATTTGACGTTTTTTCTGGAATAGACTTCAAAAATAAAAATTATGGGAATGGTAAAATTCCAATTGGCTAAATTTTATATTTTTATCTAAAACTAGACTTAACAAGGGTCACATATCCTTTGGAACCACCTCAATTGGATATCTACACAATTAGATATGAATTTTTAAAATTTGGTGACAATTCTGCTAATTTTCTCAATTATTGCGAAAATGAGAAAATTGTAAGGGTAAAATGGTCATTTTGACCAAATTAATAAATCTGGCAGATTTTCTAAATAATAAAAGATGGAATATTCCTATGTATATGCTTGAAAGAAATATCAACTAATAAAATAATATATGAGCATTTAAGCATATGATTTAAATCAATGAAATAATATATTAATAGGACACATAAGCATGTCTAAAGGATTCTCTTCTTTTCTATAAAATGGAAGGTTATTTCGGCTAAGAGGAAAGAAAGAGGGAAGAGGAAGAGAGATTTGGAGAAAATGAGAAGAAGAAGAAAAGGAAGAGACCTAGGAGCAAGAACTAGGTAAATATGTAGAAATCTCTGCTCAATATTGTATTCTAGTTCAAGTAACTTCTTCTTGACCTCCCTATTCTCTTGGAATAGCCATTGAACAAACTAAAACACAAGGGAGCAAGGGGGAACCTCACGACCAAGGGAGAAAGAGGAAGAAAGCATAAGGTATGTTGTTGGAACTTTGGTATTCTTGATGAAAACTAAGTTGTGGTGAATCTCTTGTTAGAACCGGCTGACACCCAAGAGGGGGGTGAATTGGGTGTACGATAAGAAAGTTTGATTGTTTAAAATCTTTTCGCAACTTATCAAATCAATACATATGGAACTATAAATTTATAAGCAGATATATAGATCATATATGCTGAAAATGTAAAAGCTTAAGAAAGAGAATGTGCAAACTGTGATTTATCCTGGTTCGGTCCAATCCACGATGACCTACGTCCAGTCCCCAGGCTCCTCCTGAGATTTCCAATCCACTATATTCTTGTTTAACTGGGCACAAGAAAAGCCTCTACAAATTCACAAAAGTAACTCCCCCTTACACACTGTAAGTTTTACTCCTTCTTACAGCAAGTCGAGCAAAGCAATCCAAAGACATTTCTCTCCTGCTTAACTGTGCAAGTCTTATGAGCAGCAATGTTCTCTCCTGCTTACACCACTGTAAGTCTTACGAGCAGCAACGTTCTCTACTGCTTGCACCTTTTAAGTCTTATGAGCAGAAAGTCTCTAACAATTCACTCTACAACTTCCCGTAAGGTAATCAGCCCTCTCAAGGTCCCTCTACCTTGAGTTCAATACAGAAGTATAGATGGTGTGTTTACAGACTCTCTCACAAAGTAGATAAATCCTCACTGAAGTACAATACAAATATTCACTCTCTCAAATATACATAATATAGAAGATGAAATAGAGCAAAGAGTGGTCGGAGGTAGAAGACTTAGAATATCAACATGTTCATGTTCTCATCGTATTGCTTGCTTTCTGTGTTTGAATCCTCTCCTATTTATAGCTGAGTTGTGGAAGATGACCGTTGTAAACATCCATCCGTTAGAGTCTGTTGATTCATTTGACCGTTGAAGCCATTTGGATATTTTCCTGTTGTAATCCCATCTGATGCTTAGACAGACACTCCTTCATTTTTGGTTGGAGTCCCATTGCTTTGTAAGGTCGTTGAGTGTATTTAAATATTTTCCCGTTGATCGTGCTCTGACATATGCTTCAGCGTTTCTTACAATTTTCCCATTGGTCTGACAGATGCAATAGTATTTGTCTTCCGTTACTTATGAATTTTTCTGCCGCCCACGAATAGTTGTCGTTTGAATGGAGAGTTCAGTTACTTGTCATGTGCGTGTTGGTGGAGTACAGCTGTAATACACTTTGAATATAACCGTTAGAAAATATTTGTATCTCAACAGACTTATATGATTCACTGAAAGTGTTTTCTGAAAAACAATAATAGGACCATCAGGAGTGATCTGTGTAAGCCATGTGATCGGTAGTGCATAACACCTGTAAAACCACTCAGAGAAATAGCTGTTAGAAAATATCACTTGGGTGATTACAGACTTCACTAGAAGTGATTTCAGAAAATGGAAGAATCATTGGAAGTCAACTTGATTTCACTGGAGGTGATTTTGATAAAACAATTAACTCTTGACTGCATAAGCATTTCACCGGCAGTAATCTTGATTTCTGGATGTGACTGTCATTGGAAGTGATTCTGATTCAGTGAAGAGTGTACTGAGTGATCATAGATGCTGACAAGAAGTTAAACTGATAAAACTTCATATAAGTTGATCTTGGCATGTCTCTGGAAGTGATATGCAAAATCAACATAATCACTTGCTTGGATATTATCTGATAGAAAGTGAACTGAGGCATACTGGCTTTCACTGGAGGTGCATTCTGGTTCACTGGAAGTGATTTGATCTTCACGGGAAGTTATTCTGATTCAAACTGATATACTGTCACTGGAACTATGAAGAGTGAATTGAGTAATCACTGACTGTAAGTGATATGAGGTAATTGATATTTGACTGGGAGTGATCAAGAATGGTGCTGGAGGTGATCAGTTGAAATGGACGATCACTTGAGTGGAGTTCATGTCACCGGAAGTAATTTTCAAAACAATCAAATATTCCTGAAGTGATTTCGCCCTGCACTGGAAGTGATCTTGAAATTTTCATGTTTCACTCGAGTGAATTTGGAATCACTGGAAGTGTTTTTGTAAATAGTGATTTCTTCTTACAGTGATTTTGAATCCACTGGAAGTGATTTGCAACTTTTCAAACATCACTCGAGTGATTCAAGATCACTGGAAGTGATTTGGAAAACAGTGAAATATTCTTGCAGTGATTTTTGATTCACTGGAAGTGATTTGGAAACTTTCAGGTATCACTCGAGTGATTCAAGATCACTGGAAGTGAAATGGAAAATCTGAGATATCACTGGAAGTGATTTGGAGATCACTGGAAGTGAAATCTGAAACAGTGAATTTTTCTTGCAGTGATTTTTCGATCACTGGAAGTGAAATGCCATATCACTCGAGTGATTTGCCAAATCACTCGAGTGATCCGTTTCCAGATCTTTAGTAAACAGAGGTCAACTTCCAGATGGCATAACTCTTCGAATATGACTCCAACATTGTTGTATTATATATCAATGGAAAGCCCTGGAAGTCTACTTTCATATGGCACTGGTTTCAGCTCAATAGGATCAGTGGTTTGAGAGTTATAGCCAAAATACCAAGACTGTTCCAGAAAGTGACGCTGACATGAAGGTCAAATTCAAACAATGATATCTCCCTCATCTGAGCTCCTTTGATGTTGTTTCTGGTTTCAAACTAACGCATTGGGAGTCTAGTTTCATATGCATCTGGTTTGGTCTCAATTGGATTTGTATTGTGAGAGTTATGATCAAATAACCAGACCTCGCTCAGCTGGATGAAGAACATGGTATGAAAATCACTCGAGTGATCAGTGAATCACTGCAAGTGATTTTCACTGTTCTCAGAATCACTCGAGTGATTCTGAACATCACTCGAGTGATTTCCAAAAACACTCGATTGCTACACTGATGCTACAGTAGCTACAGTAGCTACAGTGAAATACGCTACAGTAACTGTATGCTACAGTGCCACTGCTACAGTAACCATAGAGCTTGCAATTTGCTATTTTTCATTGATTCTTGCAAGTTCTTCATTCCTCAATTTATTTCTTCCATTGCTTGACTAATCTACAATATATGCAATATCAAATAGTTAGTCAATGTATTAGAAAAGTATACTATGCAAACTTTGGCTCTCATAATATTTGATATATATATTTGGCATCATCAGAACTAATCATATCTAACATCTCTAGCTGGTTATTTGTTGTTTCTGGCATCTGGCAATCTTTGTAAATTTGGGATGTCCATTTTCTAAGGGGAAATGCTGCCCAAATTTCCATTGATTATGTCTGATTAGTGATTAGATGATGTAACAAGTAAATACATGAATGTAAAAGGTGTTCTAGGAGTTAGAATAATGAAAATATAATTTTTCCCAATTTCTCACAACTTTCAGCCAAAAGGGAAAATGAGGGATAGAGTTGGAATTTCATAATTCTAATGGTTCCATGGTGTTTAGAAAAGAAAATTATGTAGGGTTCTTGTTGAGTGCGAAGTGTGAAAAGCCGAGGATGGTGAAATGACGATTTTGCCCTTAAAACCCCAAGTTATGGCTATCAAGGGCAAAAATATAATTTGAGCCGGAATTTATCTGATCTGAGGTCAAATATAAAATTTACACATAAAAATATGTGGAATGGGCTTAAGTTGTAATTTTTGGAAAAGTACCAAAAATATCGGGTACACAAGAGGCATGGGTCGGTCCCTAAGGGCATTTTGATAAATATGCAATTTTGAGCTAAGATAAATAACTTGTAAATTCTGGAATAAAGTATGAATGAGTAATATATCATTTACAATTACTTTGGGAATTTTAAGAATATGGTAATTACATGAGCCAAACAAAAGATTAAAGGACCAGTAGTAGCTAAGCTTTGGAAAGGAGTACAGGTAGTAACTCTATCTCTCATATTCTAATTGAATGTTAATATGCATTATTTTTCCATGATCTGTTCAATGTATTGCTTGTGGTGTTGATACTCTCTGGGTGTGGGTAATGAGTTAAACCACCCCATGGAACCTTTGGGGTACCATGTGGCCAGGTAGACCCAGTTTAGAGGCTTGATATGTATGGACATGTATAAGCCTACTCCAAGATGTGATATGTATGGACAGGTATAGGCCTGCTCCAAGTTGTTATGTGATCACAATACATAGGTGAATTCTGTGGTGAATTCCTATGTACGAGTTATGATTTGTGCAGATCAGGAATGGATAATCATTTTTATTCGAACAAAATCATCATTTGGTTCCTGAGCATTGTCAGATAGGCTTTGGCATTTTGATTGCTGCTTCATGATAAATGCTGCAATGCATGTTTACTTTTTACATTTTACATGATTGATATACTGTTACTATTGAGATTCTTTTGAATCTCACCCCTTTCCATAAATTTAAAATTTATTCAGCAAGTGGAAATGGCTTAGGGTAAAATAGTTGATGTTAGCAGAGGAAGGTCCAGTGCTGGTTCAAGAATTACTTTGTTAGTTATCTGATAGTCTTTATTTATATTAGGATATATACTGTAACTTGTACAAACCCTATTGGGATATTTTGTAATGTAATCAATAATGTTATATAAATATATTGTACTATTTCTGTGTGCCCATTGAACTGCACGTTAATACTCTGATAAATGTCAAAATAATGAGGGGTTTAACAACATCTACTGTCTTTGTACCATTTATTGGTTTTGGATGCTTTAAGACATACCTGCAATCAAAGACAGTTAAGTCTTACGTACCTATATCTTTTTGGATCCTTTTGGGTTAGTAGAAATCACTTTCTGAACATGTGATCATTTAGGTACCCATTTGTAAGTTCCTATTCTACCTTCATTTTTATGAAAACATGAGGAAGTATAGTTTCCCATTCCTTAGCCGGAAAGATATGTGGCCATGAAATAGGGATTAAGTGAAACAGAATTGACTAGGTGGTAGAGTCGTGGAAACACCAGTTTCTTCCATATTTTGGACCTTAGCTCCATGGAACAATATGCTACTGCGGAAACATGGAAGTGACCTTTCTATTGCAGAAGTTGCAATGTGCAAAAAGATTTGATATATGAACATAATGTTGAAAATAGTTCAAATATGTTTTGCCTCTTGTCTTCTTCCTTCCTTCCTTTTTATCTGATTTGGGATCTTAACCAATACCAGACCGATCATTTCCAAAACGTTGAGCTTTTAAGATGACATTTAGCATCTCACTGCCTTTACTGAATTTTTCAAGAATTTTAGTGAGATCAACATTTTTCTTTTCCAAAATAGGATAGCTTTCACAAATTTCTCCAGAAGATCCCTCAAGTTTTTCTTCAAGAATTTTTTTCTTCTTTTTGTAAACAATCAATTCTTTAACTAGTTCGATAAATTTAGAATGTAAAGCATTATATTCATAATGTAATTCATCATAAGTAGGGTTAGAATTTGTTCTCTTCTAACTCTTCTTGAGCAACTAGACAGATATTTGCTACTTCTTTATCACTATCTTCATCAGAGGAGCTATCTCCCCATATTGGGATACAAATGCTATCTTTTTTTTGAAGAATTTTCCTTTTCTCTTTTCTTTGTTCTTCTGAAGTTCTGGACATTCAAACTTGATATGTCCTGGCTTTCCACATTCATAGCAGATGATATGTTCCTTGGTCTCCTTTTTGTTGCTGGTTCCTCCTTTTTGAAAGTTTTTGTATCCCTGACATTTTTTGTAAAACTTCTTGAATCTTTTTACTATTAGCCCCATTTCGTCATTGTCGAAATCTCCCTTATCCTCTTGATCCTTTTCTTCCTTTATCACGTTCAGTGCCAGGCTCTTCTTCTTCTTGTCATTAATCTCTTTTAGTTCTCATTTGAACTTTAATTTGCTCTCATATTTAAAGAGACTTTCAAATAGAGAAGCCACCAATCGCATTGATTCGCCTTTGGCTTCCTCTATTTTGTGACTTTGTTCTCCCACTCCTTAGAGAGGATATTCAATATCTTCCTCACTTGGGTATTCTGATCATAGAACTTTTCAAGTGCACCAAGTTGATTTACAAGATGAGTATACCTAAGTTCAAACTCAACTATTGATTCACCTAACTTCATTCGGAGCATATCAAACTCTGTAACAAGAGTATTGATCCGGTTTTCTTTTATACCTGAAGTTCCTTCGTGTGATATTTCTAGGGCTTGCCACATTTTCTTTGCCATTGGAAGTGTACAAATCCTAAAATACTCCTTTTGACTTAAGGCGCTTTAAATCATCAAGATTGCTTTGCTGTTGAGAGTCACTAGCTTTTTATCATTGTCATCAAATTTTTCCAGTGAATTAGAGATTGATTATCCTTTTACAATTTTTATGGGTATGTAATTCTTATTTTGAATAACCTCCTACAGTCCATATTCTGTGGCCAATACGAATACTCTAAACTTCGCTTTCCAGAAAGAGAAATGTTCTCCATTAAAGTCTGGAGATCTTGTAATTGAGGCTATGTTAGTAAGTATTACTTCACTCATGCTTGCCATTAGATCCTTCTTAGGTTGTTATACCTAAATAAGAAGATCAAACTTTGATACCAAATGTTAGTATAAGTGTTTCACCCAGGGGGTGAATTGGGTGATAATAAAAATTTTTTAACCAAAATTAACAATTAACAAATTAAACCAAAATTAAGAGTTAAGAAAAAATATCACCGAAGTGTACACTAGAGTTTATACTAGTTTGGTCACAACTTCTTTGACCTACATCCAGTCCTCAGAGTGCCTATGAGATTTCAACTATACTTTAAAGATTCGATGGATTCTTGGCATCACAATTCAAGCAAGCTTCTCAACAGGACACTCACTCCCCCCTTACACTTTGTAAGCTGATCCCTTTCAAGGTCATACTACCTTGAGAATCACTTTACAAATAACGAATGAAGGTATTTAAAGCTCTCTCAAAAAGTAGATAGATGAAAATTGAGGAGCAAAGAATATATCAGAGTTTATCAGAGAATGACAGATAACCAGAAAACAGAGCACTTAATGAACAGAGTTAATTTCATTGTTGGTTGGTTGTTCTGTCTTGAATGCTTTTGTATTTATAGGTGGAATGTCATTGATGACCATTAAGAGCATTCAAATTTGTTCGTTAGGGAGTAATTATAGCCGTTTGATAAAAGAGAGTGTATTCTCTGCTTCTCTCTGCTATGCATTTAATGCTTCTGTCATATTTATGCGTTTTGAGATTTTAAAGCTAATCCATCATTTAATCACCTAAAACTTACTCAATAATGATATTAGTAATGATTAAAAGTAATATAGAAGTTTAGGAAACAAATCAAGATGTGAAATGAATGATTTGAAATTTACAAGACAATGAATGGTGGTTTCTAATAACATCACTCGTATGTATTTGATAATGACTTGAAGTGATTCTCAATCACTCGAGTGTTGTTCCCACTCACTCGATTGATCTTGATGATCTTACACAACGAACTTAGTAGTGATATTTTTAAAAACTAAGCATCACTCGAGTGATCTTGTGACATTTGAAAAGTTTGAGAAATCATTACCGAGTGTTTATCACTTTCAGCTCACTTTCACATTTTTGCAAGTGATCTTTATTAAATATCACATTAATATAAATGATCTAAGAGTAGCTTTTAAAAACAATTGTCATCACTCAAGTGATTTACCATATCACTTGAGTGATTTGCTAGTTTGCTTGAGAATTCTTCTTTCAGAAAGTCTGCATCACTTGAGTGTTTTGTCACTTTACTCAAGTGATCTGACTTTCAATGCATATCACTCGAGTGAACTTGCCTAAACATTCAAGTGATCTTCTTCTGGTCATATATCACTCTAGTGTTTCTCATCATCACTCGAGTGATCTGTGCTATCAGATCACCTTTACCTATAGTATTCACTAGAGTGATTATGTTATCTCTGTGTGTTCTCCTTCATTTCTTCTGGGGGTCACCTACAAGTGTTGTCATCACTCAAGTGCTCACCAATTACTCGAGTGATATGCTATAAAATATTTTTTACAATGTTGGATCACTATAAAGAGACTTGAAGTTTTCTAAGAGTGAATCAATATCACTCAAGTGATCTTCCATTGATGACTTTTTTCAATTTCAAACTTAAGTATTTCACCAAGAAATTCACTCTTATTCTTTTTAAAGAATTTAATCATTACTTAAATCTAATAAATCAAGATTTGGTATCATCAAAACGTTATGAGAACTAACATAATTAAAATATTATTTGAATGAAATACGCAAGTAGAGCTTAATTATGGATTTTTGGAGAATATTGGTAAATAGTGGTTTGTTTAGGAGGATAATTTAGAGATTTCGTGATGTCAACATATGAGTTTGAGGGTGCAAAGAGTTTTGTCTATATTATATAAAATAAAAGAACTTAAAAGATAAAGGTTAAGGAAAAAAAGAAAGAAAGGAAGAGGTATCTAGAAAGAAAAAAATACAAGGTTATATGTGTGTGTGTGTGTGTAAAGATAGAGCTTGTTCCAAACAAGGTGATTTTCTTGGCCTGTGTAGGGATTACACGCAATCATAAACGGGTGGTGGCTGATAGATTCATGTTTAATATTGATAGAGGAAATTCTTTAACTACGGAAACTTAGGCAGTTGTATGGGGCCTTAAGCGTGCATAAGTGCCAGTTAATAGTATATGTGAGGCTACCTTGCATAAGTGATTCTCGTTTACAGGACTAACTAAAAATCCCGATGGCCACAGTTAATAGTATATGGGAGGCTGCCTCGCATAAGTGCCAATTACTACTTCATAGGAGTCCAACTGTGCCGCTCAGGGGATTCATTGTTCGTCCGCACGCTTTGTATTACAGAGACCGAAACAAGCTAAGCAAAGAGTAAATATAGTAAAGGTGATGAATCAGAGATTTTGCACATGGGTGCGACTGATATCGAGCAGTCGAACCCTTTTGGATCATCAAAATGGATGAGGAGGCAGACCACGCCTCCTATAGATTCGCCGTACAAGAAATAAGGAAGGTCCTGAAAGTTTGAGCCTTGTGCCGCCCATGGAATCACTGTAGACGAAACAAGGAAGGCCCTGAAAGTTTGGGTCTTGCGCCGCCCATGGATTCACTGGCGAGGTCTTTAAGCTTCTTCCTTCCGTTGCCTTTATCCTCTGATTGGGTTAACTATCGATAAGAGAGAGGAGGAGAAGGAGAATGTTGGTGGTCATGAGGGTGACAAGAGAGTAGATGAGGAGGCGATAGAGGGTGGGGTATAAGATGAGAGAGAAAGAGGGTGAGGAGGAAGAAGATACAAAGATCGAAAGTGAGTAGTGAGGGGCATTTTAGTAAAAATACATTAACTTCAAAAACCCAAATTTCTTCACATTCACCGCTATGTCTTTTCCTTTTATTAACAAACCTTTTGGAGTTTTCTTATTTCAAATAGTATTTATTTGTCTTTTTTCCAATTTTAAAAGGTCTAACCAGTTTTAACTATATTCATTAATAAATACAAAGTTACCAATAAGTCTTTATACTAAGGATTGAAAGGAGTAATAATTTTGATGAAGATATGGGAAGGATCATTTGGACAATTTTTTATTTTTAATGGCATATTGCAATAATTAATAATTATAATTGCTTTTTAAGGTAAAGCACTCAATGCTTTATTTATTTTGTATAATTTCAAGTGCACTAATTAAACTTGTAAATGTTTTACTGAAAGTGCTTTTTTGTTATTCTAGTTTTAGCAAACAGTTGATTCATATGCAATTGTTGGCAGCTGTAACGCCATTTTATAAACAAAGTTGTAAATTTCTGGTCACTACAGTTTCTTCCAAGCATCAATACTTTGGTAAATTAAACCATCATATTTCCTTTCCAATAAGCATATAATACAAAAACCAAACAATAAAAGAGATGAAGGCATTAAGCTATATATATTAGAATTATAATATGATACTGCTAGTATCATTTTTTTTAATTTCCTAATGCATTGAAGGTATTGTCATATGGTTGGCGTGTTGTCTCTTTTTCTCCAACTCAGTTTCTAATTTTTATAATATTTTAAAAAGGTAAAATATTTAAAAAGCATGTTACAAGTTATGAAATAGCTTGTTAAAATTAATAAATCATCCTTTAAAATGCATATAAAAATTTTATCATATATGAGTGAGGTAACAGAACTTTGAGATTCAAATATTAAAAATAATAATTATGATACGGATATTATGAAATAAGAACGAAGAAATCTAAATAAAATAGCAAGAGTATATTTATCAACTTTTCATTAACTCACCTCTCTTCTCCTCCTAAACCAAACACCCCTTAGAAGTATTGAATTGAATGTTGTGATATATGATACCATGATATCAAAACTTAGCCAATTCAATTAGTTAAATCAATGAATCAGTTAACCATTTCCATAACTGGTTTATTTAAGAGTTTTAGATGAACTAGTTGAATTGGATTTTATAATTTTTTCCTTTGTTGAGCCTGTCGCTTTGAATATAAAAAGAAAAAGAAAATATCATCACATCATATTTATACTTTAGTAACTTTATTTTGTTGAATTATATATGGTTTATACATGAATGTTCTATTTACTTGTGAATTGATGTGTTTTATTTAAATATTATTTTTTCAAAGTAACATATGAATATCTTTATATATTTTAATTAAATTATAATATTTTTAAAAATTTAAAAAAAATTCAAGGAAAAAAAATAGAATGAATGACATTGGTGCTTCTTGAATCAATGAATATCTACATAGAGTTAGCCTAGATGTCTTACCATCCCCTCCCTATATTTTGATCAATGATATTATAGTATTAACCAAAAAAATAAATAATTGAATGATAATGTGACAAGAGAGATGATAAATATATCATTTCCCTCAACTTGATCAAATTTAGACAGGGTAAGGGTTAGAGGCACCTACCATCTTTAATTATGTTTTGAAGAGCACCCTACATCCGAAAATTTAAGGCGCTGGTTGCACTGTAGCCCAAAATTAAATGATAATAAAATTACATGAGAAAATAATAAGGCTTTTTTTTTCTTTTTACTTGTGACAAATTAAGATCCTTATGAGCGTTATCATGAAATTGTTAATTGAAGTGATAAGCAGCTTCATTCCTATAAGAATGATAATATAAGTTTGAGTCCTATAAAATTCACTACTAATAGGAGAAGAGAAAACTATTTAAGCTCTAAGTCTCAAAAAATGATTACTCTCAAGTCCAAACTGATTTGGGGATAATCTTTATCAAATAAAAAAAATCTTTATGAGCATTAGAAGAAATGATAATGTGAGTTTTTAACTATTTTATACGGTTGGGGTCACTAGATGTGATTTTCCAGAACTATATTGTTAGACATGAGTAAAAAAAAGTTGGAAACTTCCATTGGGACCAAGGGTCATAATCATCTATTTGTTTGCTTCCCTAGAAATTACATAGGAAACAACCTACTTTAATTTTTTTTTTTAGTCTCAGTTACATTCCCTAAGACTACAAATGTCCCAATCATTAATGGCCCACATATGATAATTCCTAGTTAGACAGACAAAGGGAAGGGATAGATGTGTTTTGAAATTTACATTGTAGCTTTGTATGTATATGAAATATAATATAAGTCACACTATTTATACTTTTTTATAAATTTTAAATTATAAATAGACTACAGTAGGTCCTATGATTTTTGCAGATTAGAGATTAGGTACATTATTTATAAATTATGAAATGTAAACTTATATAATTTTAACGGTCGATGGAGTCAAAATTAGGTGCTACATGAAATCTAATTTTATATATCCAAGTAAATGTAAGAAATATAGTAGGGAGTGTGGCTTGAACTCCATGATACTTAAATCTGTCATGGTAGTATTAAATATCATGTTTTTTTTCTCTCGTAAGGACGATTTATTTATAAGTTACTTCCAAATTTACTGTATATATAAAATACATTCTTAAAAAAAATCATTTCCCTACATTAACATTAAATAAGGATAAAAGAGAACATTTATAATAAATAAATAATCAATATGGGGCCTCACAAAAAGAACCATAAAACATATATTTTCGCTACATGCCTAAGAGAATTGGAGGTAGAACATGAATGAGATGGAACAATGATCAAATGCTCGCCTATCTATTTCAAGCAAAATAAGATAGGACAAGTAGCCTAAAGCTTATTCCTAAATAGGCATTCCAACCTTTAAAACAAGTAAGGCTATGGTTGGTTTAATCTAAAGTAATTAAACCCGGACTGGTCACTGAACCGGTCGGGGTACTGGGTCAAGAGTCAGTAGGTCAGACCGGAGCTAACTTAGGACTAAATCGGTGAAAAAATAAAAATTTCATACTTATTAATATGAAATTCTAAATAAAAATTTAAAAAAATTGATTTTTTTAAAAAGGGACCGGGGCAATGACCAGGTTGGATCAGTTCACCAGTTTCTGGGTCGAACCAACCGGTCTAGTCTGGGTTTGATTACTCTAGTTTAATCAATGAAAAAGGATTCCTTTTCATATGGTGCGCCTATCAAATCAAGATATGCAAAATCTATCATTTATTTGTTTTTTTTTGCCAACTATCATTTATTTGTTTTATCATTACTTAATACTATTAATTCCCAATTCTTATTTCTTGTTTTAATTATTTAGATGTGTTAAGAAATATTTTCACATTCACAAAAATCACTTTATTAATTCAATTTCCTTTTTTCCCACTACAGTTTGTATACCAAGCATAACCTAAATTGTCTAACTTGTGCGTGTAGGATACACCAATGTTTAATGAAATATCAAAATAAATTTGAAATTAATTAAATTTATAGAAAAATGCATGCATGATACAAAATAATTTATTGAAAAAGCTTTAATAAGAAATTTAATTAGTCATATTCTAATTATTATATCACCATATAATGTTAAAAAAGCTACATTATTTATAAATTATGAAATACTTATTTTAAATTTTGCATAAGACATCATACTGTTTACTTTTTAATTTCATGTGAAACAGGCAATTGATTCTCTTCATTAGTTTTCCATTTGTTGGTGATTTTTCTGTTTGGTTGTACCTTTTCTGCTTTGGGTTTTTGTGGCGTGGGGGGGACCAATAACGGCTTTTCCAATCCAAAATGGGGGATTTGGGACCATCTTCCCATTGTTTTTGACTTTGGGTCACACATAACATAGTGTTGTTTGCTTGTGAAATACTCCTTTCTATCCCAGATATAGGAGTGAGGTAGGAGGTTTACATTAGTAAGATTTTAATATATTTTGTTTTATCAAGGGTTAATATAATATTTAGTTTTTAAAATTTATATTAATTTTGATTTTAGTCTTTAAAATTTAAAATCCATAATTTTGATATAGTTTGTTTCCGTTTAAAATATTAGTCCCTATAATTTTAAAAAGATCTAGATCCAAAGCTAACGATATTAAGTTTGCTTATATGTCATTAACGCCATTTATTTTGCCGATATGGCATCATAGTAGGAATATGAGGTGTTTATTTTTTAAAAATTTATATAATAAATTAAAAAAACAAAAACTCATCCTTCTAGAATTAGCGAGGAGCCGGATCATCCTCTTCATCTTCATCTGAGATGACAACTGGGGAAGGAAGATCTGAGAACCACAAGCTTCAAAGGCGATCTTTGAACGCGAGGTTTGGCAAAGGACTAGGGATTCTGCAAAATTTCTTGCAACAATCCTTAACGCCACAACATAGAAGTAAATCTCCAACAAATAGCAGCAGTAAGATCATCTTTTTCATGTTGTAGACAAATTGTATCAGATCATCCAATTACTTGATGAAGAATGATAATTTTCATACTTAAATTTTGGTTTTTTGTCTAAATTTTAAAATTTTGTTGTTGCCTTGTAGGGTTTCGTCTCTATCATTAATCATCTTAAGTGCGTTGTTCAAAGTGTTTTCAAATCAGTGGAACTAAATTACAAACAAAGTAAGTAAACAAAGAGGCCTCCGTGTTTGTTCACTATTTTGCAGGATTTGAAATTCTATTGTTACCAACCAATCTAGTGACATTACTCCCATCATATTTGGATAGCCTCCATAAGTGCTTTTTAATCGTGATTTACGGAATACGATGTGGCTTTTATGGTCTATGAGATAGTTTTTACGGTCTACGAAGTATATATGTGGAGGAGGTTTATCTCGATTTACGTGAATCGGGCTTATGCATAAGCCCGATTCAAACAAACAAGCCTAAAAGAATAAAAATAGTGATCTTGAAATAGGAATCCAATAAACACTTGTTCCAAAAAATATTGGGTATATGAAACCTAGCACCCAAAAGAAACATTGCCCAAGAACTCCAAATATAATATGCAAGAGTCGATTAGGGTCTTGCACTGTTCAGTATTCTATCAAGAATACATAACTAACAAGTATGAATACTTATTAAAAGAAATTATTATTCATAATTCAATAACTGAACTTTTTCTTTTTAAAATAGCATACATAGAAGGGATATTTATAACCCAATAAATTGACTTAAACTAGAAACTCTTCTAAAGATAATATTTTAATCTAAAAAGCCCAAAAGGATAATGAAAGATAATAATGATGAATATGATTAAGGATAAATGAATATACTATGATATTTCAATTAGATTATTTGAATAATCTAATTGGGTGAATGGGTTTAACTAAGAATGAATTATTTAATGAAGGATATTGGGACTATTGTATATGAAAGGATATTAGATTATTTAAAATAAGCTAATTTATTGATAGGGCTCAATTGATAAAAAAGATATTTTAAAATGGGTTAAATCAGATTATGGATGACAATCTGATTATAGGAATATAGAATCAGATCATAAAAGACAATTCGATTTATCAAGATGATATTATGAGATTTTAAATTAAGATAATAATAACCTCATAATAATAAAAAAATTCTAATATGCCATTAAAAATTAAATGGCACATAAAACGCTAATTAATGACTCTTGGCTCATGACCTTATTAAAAAAAACAAAAATTACAAAATAAATTGAAAAAATGACTTAAACAGACTCTAGCTAAATTGATTATCAAGTAATAGCTTCTTGACTAAACTCCTACAAATTGATAGAATTGCCCTCTAGGTTTACATCATTCTCCCCCTCTTGAAAAAAGAGTCTTCCTTGACTTTTGCAGGTCTTCAAGGCATGTCTGAGACTTAGCGATTAGATTACCGGTCTCTTGTTGCACCTACAAAAATGAAATAAACCTACTGGGGAAAAAATAATTGAAGCTCTCACTCTCAATTAGCATTTTTTGGTAATATTTTTTTCTTTTTTTTTACATTTTTTTGCCCCCTTTTTTTCACTATTTTACAAGCATGAATTTGAATACTTATGCAGTATGGACCCATTAGACGACCTGGCCTAGGAACCTAGAAACTACACTTGGAAGTCACACCCACGAACTTCAAAACAAGCAAAGTTGTTAAACAACTTAACAGAAGTCAAAGGGACAAAAAGATAACGACCGGCTCTAGTATCAATCTGATGTACACCCAATAGGAACCTGTCCTAGAAAACCCAGAAATTACATAAAGGTTGGCAAACATGGAAGCAGATAAACAATAAATAGAATAAAAATAATGATCTTGAAATAGGCAAGCCAATAAACACTCGTTCTAGAAAAACACTGGGTATATGAAACCCAGCACCCAAAAGAAACACGGTCTAAGAACTCCAAGCATAATACATAAGAGTCGATTAGGGTCTTGCACTATTCAGTATTCTATCAAGAATACATAACTAACAAATATGAATACTTGTTAAAAGAAATTATTATTCATAATTCCATAACTGAACTTCTTCTTCTTAAAATAACATACATAGAAGGGATATTTATAACCCAATAAACTGACTCAAACTAGAACTTTTAACTCACTAAGACTCTTCTAAAAATAATATTTTAATCTAAACAACCCAAAAGGATAATGAACGATAATGATGGATATGATTAAGAATAAATGAATATACTGGGTTATTTCAATTAGACTATTTGAATAATCTAATTGGGTGAATGTGTTTAACTAATAATGGATTATTTAATGAAGGATATTGAGAATATTGTATATGAAAGGGTATTAGATTATTTAAAATAATCTAATTTATTGATAAGGCCCAATTGATAAAAAGATATTTTAAAATGGGTTAAATCAAATTATGGATGACAATCTAATTATAGGAATATAGAATCAGATCATAAAAGACAATCTGAGTTATTGAGATGATATTATGGGCTATTAAATTAAAATAATAATAACCTAATAATAATTATTATTATAATAAATCCTAATATGCCATTAATAATTAAATGGTACCTAAAGCACTAATTAATGACTCTTGGCTCATAGCCTTATTAAAAAAACAAAAATTAAAAAATAAATTAAAAAAATGACTTAAACAGACTCTAGTTGAATTGATCTTCAAGTAATAGCTTTTTGACTAAACTCCTACAAATTCACAGAATTGCCCTCCAGGTTTACATCAATGTGTATAATCAATTTGTGGGTAAATTTATATTCTAATTTTGGATAAACAACAACATGGATCTGCTAGGCAACTTGCTCTAAGAATCCAAAAAAATATATTTGGAAGCCATTCTCATAAAGAACAAGATAGTCTTGTTGATAAGAGAATTAGAATCCTAAGAGCTTGTTTGGTTTAAAGAAAGGGTAGGAAAGAAATGGAAAATATTTTTATGCATAAGTGTTTGGTTTGGATTGAAAAAGAAAATGGGTTGTGTAATACCTCACATTTTATTCACCAATATTCCTTGTATGTATTTGTGACATTTAGTGGAATAAAATGGTAAATTATAGTGCATATAAAATGATGAAAAATACTACAATCGGTAGTTATATACAATTGGCTAAGCTAAGACACAAAGATGCAACTTTTGTCTACTTAAAGGCCTAATATTGTAGCCCAAATAAGAGCATGATAGAGTACAAATATTAGCCCAATTACATTGACCCAATTTCGGCCAAAACAAGGACAAAGGAAGGAAGGCATGATTTAATACAAAAATCATAAAATTTAAGGGCAAAATGGTAATTTGCCAACAATACAAGAAGCAATAAATATTTCTCTTTTTCCTTGACATTTTTGGTCAAACAAGGGGGAAGCAAAGGAGAAATAAAAATGCTTGGCTTAGATTAAATCAAGAAGGAATAAATTGTAGCCAAGTAAAATGAGAGTTAAAAAGTCAAAAAGTAAGAGTCATAAAAGAGCTTTCTTACATTTTGATTTTATAAGGGAATGCATGAAGATAATACAAGAGCTTCTCTCTTACCATTTCAAGATGTATTTACGGTCAAAAAGCAATAGAGAAAGAGAAAAGATGATGACCATTAAAATAGGCGCATGAAAATTACATTAAAATACAATATATTAAAGTGCAAGAAGGAGAGATATTTTAAATGCTTCTTATCCCTTTCAAGAAGCATATTTTGGTCAAGTTTAGGAAATATCGAGAGAGAGGGAGCTAGACGAAAGGGAGACAAAGTAAGAGAACTCAAGTGGAGCTAGGGTTCAAGAAGGCAAAACTCAAGGTAAGATGATGAAAATCCAAAAGCTCTTGCCTTCTAGTTCATGTAGTAGCTCTTATAATCCCTTCTTCTCCTTAAATACCATGCTTAGCAAGAAAAAATTCAAGAGAAGAGAGAGAGAGGAGGCTGATGCCCTAGAGAGAGAAAGTGAGGAAATCAAGAGGTAATCTCAAGAACTTTGATCCTCTTGCTTAAATGTTGTCGTTTTGGTGGTTGTTGTTGTTGTTGGCTTGCTTTGTTGATTTTGGATGATGAAACCCTAAGGGGTCATGCTGCCAAAATTTCCTCAAATCATGATTAATGAGTGTTTAAATGGTTGAACATGTGATTAGGAGTGGAAAGGAAGGAGTTTATAGCTTGAATGCATGAAAACACATTTTCCCATTTTTCTTCCATAGTTTCATCCAGGCACAGAACAGAAGGGAGGAGTTGAAATTTTGTGTTTTTAATGGTTCCATTGGATTTATAAGGGAAAATTGTGTAGGAATACATGTGTTTATGATTTTTGGATGATTATGTATGAATCTGGAAATTTTGGAAGTTAAGGAGTAAGTGTTGTTTGATTGGTTTCCTGGAAGTAGTTTGGTTGTAATGTGTTTTTTGTTTGTAAAACCTAGTACAAATATTATAAAATTTTACAGAATTAAATTAGACATCATAGCTTTAATTGGATAGGTAGAACATAATTTTTGGACTAGTAGATTAAAAGATATAATTTTTCAAAGTCAGGCTCTGTTTTTGGAATGAAATCTGGAACAGGTTAGGTTTGGTGCCATTCTGGGAATTCTATGGCTATAATAGACATATTTGGGTATTTATATGTGAAAGTATACTTAAATATATTTATATAAAATTTGGAATCAATCAATTTGGAGTTCCCTAGAATTAATGGTGAATTTTTGAAGTTGATAGAAAAGCTGGCAGATTTGAGTACAAGTGAGAAAATGAAAAATGTAATGGCATTAAGTAATTAAGTAAAACTTTAAGGGTGAAATTAACCAACTTGGGATAGTTGGACCACTTTGACTTTTCTTTTGTCTTAGTATATTAACTTTAGTGATAACCAACTTGACTAATTGGATTATGTAACTATTGGATGAAATAATAACCTTTCGTCTGTAAATTCTAATTATATGACCCAACAGCTGTTTGGAGCTTAAAACTTGCTCGAGCTCAGAAAAACGGATGGAAATTGCTTAAGGGAAGCAGCCAAGTAGTAACTATGTCTTTCATATGTTATAAGATACATTGTATGTTTTGTGTGTTCATCATGAATTGTCTGACACATTCTGATTTTGCGGGGTGGTCGCTCGGGGCCTTTTTGCACGAGTGGACGCTCATGCCAATATAATGTTATGTGATGCATGAGTGGATGCCCGGGGCCTATTGCACGGGTATCACTCGGGGATTTGTGATATACCTAATGCTATGGTTATATGAGAATTGCATGTTATGCACTAATGTTATTGTGATAATTCTATTATATGATGACTGTGTGGCATGCTTTGTGATGTTGTATCTATATGATTGGCTATTTGTTACTACTGAGATTCTTTCAAATCTCACTCTTTTTCATAAACCACTCTACAGTACAGGCAGGCAGCTCACAGGGTAAGAAGAAGAATACAGACAGCTAGAAGATAGAGCAGAAAGGCTTTAGTTTACTATTGGTTGTTTGTTTTTTATATTCTGGATATTTTTGGAACTATATATGATGTACATAATTACGCAAACCTGAAGACAATACCCGTAGTAGAACCAATAGTACCAGTAGCTTAGTAAATGAATGATAATTTGATAAAGAGATAACACTTCTGATTAACAAAGAAACATTAACTAAAGAACGTATCATGAAACGTAAGCAGAGACACGCACCTGTACTATGATAAAATGGATTTAAGTACCAATGAGACTTAGTGAGATAGTTGATGTTTGTGAAATTGTTTAGAAAATTTTTATTTCACTCAAACATTCCTTTCAATTTCAAGTTCAATTCATGGGGTAGGTTTAGAATTTGTGAACGTTTTCCAAAGTATGTTTAGTCCGGGACCAAATTCTAGTTCCATAACTGATTTCACTACTCTTTTGCACTCAGCTAAGGCTATCGGACATAAGGTGTCATAGGTTGATAGGCACATTTTTTTTTGGTTTGAAGAAAATAAGATAGGAAAATGGGCCAAATAACATTTTTCCCCAATCTTAAACACTTTAAGTCGCATCGACGTCACATCTAGGGGCTTTTGTGTCTTTGGCCCATTTTCCTAGGCATTAAAAAATTGGGAACTCATTTTCAATTATGCAACTAAAATTTGGCTCTAGCAGGAAACCATTTTCTGTTGGACAATGCGAGCCAAACGTTAACAGCTAGCGTGAAAATTTGATTTTTCCTTTTCCGCCCCAAATTTTCCACGAACCAAAGAGGCTCTAAAAGAACATGTCCTTAAATCTCTAATTATAAGGATGACACTACTAGAGTGTGTCAATATCTTGATAAAGCCTTATTTATACATAAGTATTCAATTGACAAAGAAAATTCAATTTCATTAATATATCAAAATAGCTTAACAATATGTGCCTAAACGAATAATTGTGACCTAAAAAAATAATCTTTAAAACTCCTAATTTAGCTCCTTTTATTATTTTTTTTGTAGAAGTCAAATTTCATTAAAATATCAAATGAAGTTACATATTAATGCTCTGCAACTAGAAGATGACACAATTACAGAGATGTAAGAACCCTAGAACTAATACTTGATAACATAACTATTTTATCAAAAGAAAATAATTCCAACAAATTCCCTATATCCTGAAGGATTATATTTGAGTGATGTTTCAAATTTTCCGCCTTATGAAACCATTTCATCTTGTAGCAAAAAATGGTTAGAAGCTTATTGGCATCCGAGTTAAATAGTGAGCATTTAACAATCTAGAGCATTAATGCTTTTAATCTTGTTAGTGCCAAGTTACCTATGGAATTTGAATTTTTCCACTATAAGCAATAAATTGATTGGCCTTGATAACAAATAAAAAAACTCAGAATCCGAGAAGAGTGGTGAGAGTCCACATTAATGGTCCAACTACTCGAGGGTATATTGTTGAATAGAGAAGTAGGATTTGGAATGTGAGAGATATTCAAATCTGCATTTTCCCTTTATGAGAAAGTTGCAGTACTTAGGGAGGATGAGAATTGAATTTCCTTGATTTCTATAGCTGGATCAACCTTCTTACCATTGTGAAGCAATTGATTCCTTTTCATCCATAAGACAGAAATGAGTTTGATAATGTATTACTTCCTCTAAGAAACCATCCTTGTGAAGCTTGATTAAGACCCTTTTTAACCAAAATTTGAAAGCCACCAAACTCTTGAAAGGGAACATGATTGAAAGACTTTCAAACCAAACTGCTCTTGAGAAAGGGTAGTTCACCAAAAGATGCTCTAATGATTCTTCTTGGTTACATCCAAATAGACAATTACCTAGGATAGGAAGATGATGATTATAGAGGATATCTACCGAGGGGACTGCATTATTCAAAATCTTCCAAATTAATAGAAGATCCTTTAAAGGTAAAGTGATAGACTATAAGAATTTCCAAAAATCATCATTCGGTCTTTGTTATATAGATGAGGAAATTGTTTTAAACCCAAGTGAGACCTTGTATTCTCTTAAAGGATTAGCCGACCAAATTAACTTATCTTGACCATTTTGGAAAGAGACATGGATATGAAGAATAGACCTAGCTCTATGGGAAGGATGAACATTCCTAACCAAGTTATGATTACACCTAAATGGGCACCAGCTAGAGAGAAGATGCACTAATAAATCCGCAACCATTGTTAGAGATAAAGAACTAGAGGATTCAGTCTATATAGGCCACCATAAAGGGTGGTTTATAGAGATGTAATTTCTAGATCCCACCTTCCAACCTAAATGATATATGATTATATGAGCACATTGATATATTCCTTTCTATATCCAGGAAGAATTAAATGGTTTTTTCACCAATGAATCAACATCAAAATCAATATATTTTGGCTTTAGAGTTTCTGCAAGAAGAGATCCTGCTTGGACATTGATAATTCTCCATACTTGCTTTACATAAAGAGAATCATTTACCTTTAAGATGGGATGTATCCCCAATCCTCCTTCAAAGAGAGGCCTAAAAATATACTCCTAATTGGCCAAATGAATTCTATTTATGTTTCTAGTTGACTCCCAAAAGAAATTTGCACATCTTGCATCATTTTATTAGGGTGAATGTTCAATTTTACCCATAAACATTTCTCAAAAGAGCTACCAGCACAGTAAATATTTTCTAGGTGCAAAACTACCCATGAATATTACAAAGTAGACTGATAATACCAATTCGGTTAACTTGGGCTAACGACGTTACTTTTTTGTTCAGGTGGGCCCCACCTATTTTTTAAACCAAAAACTAATGCCGTCAATCAAAGTTAACGGAATTAGCATTATCGATCTACTTTTTAATGTTTATGGGTATTTTTTCACCCAGAAAATGTTTACTGTGCTGGTAGCTCTTTTGGGAAATATTTATAGGTAGAATTGCACCTTCGCCCTTATTTTTTACATATATTGAGGTAGCTTTAGAAAAGAGATAACATGAAGATCAACCCCTAATAAAATTGATCTAATCAAAGTCAATCTGGATGCTTGAGAAAGTAGCCTCGCCTTCCAAGCCGTTGTTTGCTAATCTATCGAGTTAGTTACTTGACTATAAATAAGATCCTTATTCCTTCTTGGATCCACCCAAGTTCCCAGGTCCTTTCCAAGTCTTTCAATATAGTGAATACCCAAAAAATGAGCATAATGAGTCTTTGTATCTAATGTAATAGTTCTGCATGTATCTAATGTAATGGTTCTGCATGTATGTGTTTACCATCAAGTATATTCATGTTATTAATATACGGTAGGCAGTAAGACTTTTTGGACCAGGGTGTCCTTAGGCAGTCAGACCTGATGGACAGAGGTCAAGGCTGTAAGTCCCATGATCTCTGTGACATAGGGGTGATTCCCTAGGCAATAAGACCTAATGAGCATTCATAAGTTGCAAGGTGGTCGACCGAGGCCTATTTTACACGGGTGGATGCCGTAGAGACTCCTATTATGCACGAGTAGTCGCTCGAAGCCTAATTTGCTCAAGTAGACACTTGAGGCAATGGAAACTCCTGTTATGCACAAGTGGAATCCTGAGGCCTATTGCGTGGGTGAACACTTGGGGCTATATGACTTATTGGACTAAGGGTCCAGTGGTTGTTATGTGCTGACATACCGAATGCTCTCGTAATGATTATGTGAGAATGATTTGTTTAGCATGCCTCGTGAACATTACATAAAAGTATGAATGGCTTGTGTAGCAAGGGATAGAGCTTGAGATGAGTTCAAAGTGCCTAATGTATTATATGTTCTAGGTAGTTAGACTCAATGACTAGTTAACTCAATGGTACCAGGGTTAGTTGAGCACATCTTAAGTGGCGAATAACACGTGCTTGATACCTGGAGAGGTCTCCTTTAGGGGATAATGGGAGTGCCTATCCCATAAGCTTGCCACACTCAGTCCTGGTAAGCCAGGGGGTGTAGGCTGGACTTCCATACTGCTATAGGGGGCGCCCAATAAAGGTAGCTCTGCAGTAGGCCTAGTGAGGGGACTGTTATTCAACAAAGATGGTGGACTGAGCGTTCTAAGGCCATAAGACTTGATGGACTAGTATGTCCTTAGGCTGGCAAAATGTGATGTATAGAGAATGGAGCCAAGCAGAGGCTTGAGGCGATAAGACCTAATGTGCAAGTCTGCATAGGATTGTGTCTATGGGCTATAAGACCTAATGTCTAAGCACTATGGTTATTACCTAGCACGGTGATAATAGACCAGTATGTCCAGAGTACACCTTAAGGCTGGCAGAATATTCAGCTTGTACTAAGTTGTAGCTGAGGCAATAAGCCTAAGATGCCTATAGCATGGGGTGATCCCCTAAGCAGCAAGGCCGGAGTATCCAGCGCTATGGTAGTCGAATAAGCAGTAAGGCTTGATATGTATACAATGTGATTTAGGAGAGTCCCAAGGAGGATGAAAGGCTTGGTTTGTATACAGTGTGATCTGGGAGGATCCCGAAGAAGCAGTGAGGCCTAAGAAACCAATCGCTGTAAGAGTGGACCAGTGGGTCCTGTGCTTGAATGCTACATACTGGGTACTGAATGAATAGAAAGTGTTGCATAGTGAGTGCATAATGCTATCTGAGATTTGGTCTTAAGAATATGATTCTTGAGTTGCATGCTCTATGAGCTTGCAAATGAATGAGCTAGTTAATAAGATGGTTGTGATTTGCCACCGTGATCAGAGGTTCTCATTATGTGAGAGTAGGACGAAGCGTTGGCTTTCACCCCGACATGGCGTAGGAGCTAGCCACCCTATTGTTGCCCTAGCTGGAGGAGCTGACTAGGTGTATGGGCGCCTGTGTGAAGCAACAATCCTTGGTCGAAAGGTGAGACTTAAAACTAGCGGCTGAGGTGCCTTATGTAGTTTCCCGGAGGGGCTGACCGGCAATTAAGCTATGAGAAGCGTTGGAACTCTACATTTAGAGGTACATATAGTACCCTATGACGTTCAAAATTTTGAGGATAAAATTTATTGAACGTGGGGAGAATTGTAATATCCTGAATTTTGGGACAAGAGGCTTGAAAATAAGCTTGGATTAAGTTGACTGCTAGATCCCAGTTTAACAATTATCCTAGTGAGGCATGTTGTATTCCCCAAAATTTCTTTATACCTTGGGGTATTAAAGGGAATATTACGATGAATTAGAAGAGCTTGAGGGAATAACAAGATAATGCAATGAAGAGTCACACATGACATAGTGAATTGGGACACAAAGGAGTGTTATTGCTAGTGAATTTTTCGGTGTGACAGTCGTGTTGTGTGACATCTTTCAAAGGGCAAATGATGTCCATAGATTATGAAAATTTCTAAAATGAAAGTAGATTTATCAAGATTTAAGGTCATATAAGCGATTTGAAATTTTACACAAAGAGATATGTATTTTTAAATTTAGCCCAATGAAACTAGTGATGTCCGGTGTCAGCTTCCAAAAGTGAGCACTCTGTAAAGTTTGAGCTTCCAATTGGCCAAATGATATTTTTTTTTGAAAGTAGACTCAAAAAGGGTCGCATAATATTTGGAACCACCCCAATTAGACATCTGTACAATTAGTTATGAATTTTCAAAATTATATGAAAATTCTGCCCAATTTGCATTAAGTGTGAAAATGGGAAAAATAATGTAAGGGTTAAATGATAGTTTTTCCATAAGACAAGAAATGAGTATTTTTCCCTAGTATTCCCTATGATTTCAATTGAAAGGGAATTAAAATGGGGAAAATGACTACTTGCTAATTAATAAACATATTCTGGTGAATTATTATCAAGGGCAGTCAATGAGTGGGAAAGCTTAAGATTTTAGTTAACCACTTCTAAGGTGGTATAATAGGATAATTTGAGAGTAATTTATACTCTCTAATTTCTCATTAATTTTGGTGGAATGATAAAGGAAAAGAGAAATGGAACTTGTTATACAAGAAATGAGATTGTTGGACCATTTGGGAGCCACTTTAGATGACTCATTAAAGTCATCATCTTTTCTCATTCTCGTTTAGAATCAGAAAGAGAGAGTGAGAGAGAGCAGAAAAGAACGGAGAGAACTGAAGAGAGAGAGAGAACTTCAAACTGTCGAAACATTGTCGAAATGGCGTCTTCTCTCAAAGTACCCTTTACAAACATTCTTCCACTTATCCCGAGCTTCATTTATGTGGTTTTAGATTCTCGTTTGTAGGTGGTTAGTTCCGTCTCGCTGGTCAGAGTGTTGCCAGAATTCCGAACCGAATTCAGAAATGTGTAGAGGTAATCATAAGCTTCCTTTTAAACCTATTGGTTTGTTGTTTGGATGAGTTTTGAAGGGGGTGTGTATTGTTCAAGTCTCATTCAAAGAGTATTTTAATGGCCTAAATGATGTTTAATGCTTGCCTAAATAGCTAATCATATGATTAGAAGTAAAAAGAAAGTGATTAGGCCAGAGAAAACAAGAAACCAACACAACTCTTCTGAGAACTCTAATTGGATGCCTTATGTGTGACTTGAGCCATGAGTTGTAATTTCATCAATTGGATGATTCCATTGAGTTCAGAAGGGAAAAATGTGTAGGGTTCATGTTGATGATGAATTGAGAAAATGCTTAGAATGTGAAATGACCAAATTACCCTTAAAACTCTAATTAAGGGCTGTAAAGGGGTGTTTTCGTCAGTTGGGACTAAATTTGACCAATCTGAGGTTAGAAATGAATTCTACATGCAAAATGGTATGGGATTATCGTGGGTTATAATTTCTGGAGAGATACAGTTGGACCAGTTATGGATAGGCATAGGCCGGTCTTCCGGGGGCATTTTGATAATTTAGCATAATTGAGCTAAGTTAGCCAATATTATGAGTTTGAAATGATACATGGATGAGTAGTAACTCATTTATTATATTTGGAACTTAGGACACGATGGATGGTGTCCAAGCTGGAGCAAAGACGATGGTTTAATGAAGGACACGAAGTCCAAGAGGTAGTGAACTTACCTAGCCTGCATGTATTTGATATGTATCTATTTGCATTGTTGTATGTGACTGCTTTGCCTATTTGTGTTGAGCATACTTGATTGATTGAAGCTCTGTTATATTTATGTGATGGCCATGAGTATGTCATAACATTGAGCATGCATATATGTCATTATGTTGGCATGAAGTATGAATGAGAAGCATGCCATGTATCATATATATATCTTACATGCATAATGGTATAGTTTTCTACTGAGATTCTCTCAAATCTCACTCCTCCTCCCCCAACCATATAGGTATGTTGAGTACATGTGAAGAATGCCTAGAGATGTGCGAGGAGGAATCGTGAGGGTGAGTTGAAGGTTGAAGTACAAGGCACTCTTTTATATTTGATTTAAGCATTAATATCCTTATGTGGATATTCATTTGATATATAAGAATGTATGAATGAAGTTTAAGCAGAGAATAACTCTAATTTAATTAAGTACAACGCTCGTGTACTATGATATATTGAAACTAAGAATCGGTGATGTATTAATGACGTAGTGAATCTTGTGAGAATGATTGAAAGTTTTTATACCCTTTGAAAAACTCTCTCAACCTTAGGTTCAAATCCTGAGTTGAGAATAAGAATTTACGAACGTTTTGTAACATTAGGTAGTCCAAGTCTAAATCCTGGTTCCACAATGGTTTTCACTACTCATTTGTAGTCATTGGGGCTATTGGGAAGAGGGTATCACAATTTTCCCACCATATAATTTCAACTAAGAACTTATTTTAAAAATTGTTGAATTATATTCACTTACAGTCTTAAACTCTTGTAGCCTAAGATGTATCCATTCGTAAAGAGCTCGAGGAAAAATCACTATTATGTGGCGATCATATGTTTCCTTCAAATTACTCCACAATTCTAGTTGATCTTTTACTATTTGGTATTCAGCTTTCAATCCTTCATGGAGATGGTGGCGAAGGAAAATCATGGCCTTGGCCTTATCTTGACTAGTTGCTTCATTTCCTAGTAAAATAGCCTTTCTTAGACCCTTAGCATCTATATGGATTTCAACATCTAAGACCCATGATAGATAATTCTTGGAAAAATTACATTCAAGTCCCAAACAAGAGAGAAAAAATGAAAAAATGGTCCCTTGAAATCTCAAAATTGCCAAAATAACCAGTGAGACTTTTTTGTAATAAATTCCAATTCCGCTAACAAGTTCATGGGCGCGTCATTAACAAGTCTCAAGGTGCATAATTGACCAGTTTAGGGGCGTCTATTGACAAGTTCAGGGGCATCAATTAGCAAGTCCATGAGCGTCCATTGATAAGTCTATGATTTAAATTTATTACAAAAAAGTCCCACGAGACTTTTTTGTTATTTTGAGATTTCAATGGACCATTATTTTTATTTTTTCTCTTGTTCGAGACCTGAATGTAATTTTCCCATAATTCTTTCTCGTGATATCATGAGTTGTAAACTCAATTTGGTAAGGTTGGCCATGATTCAAACTAAAAACAATGATAACAATTAGTATGATGGTAAACTCGATGAACATAAAGCATCATCATGAATTAAAACATTGGAATTCACAAATTATGATCAACATATTGATAAACAACATAATTAAAACGAGAGAAATTTCATGAGTAGCCAAAATATAATTCAATAAACAAAATTTCATGAATATAAATATTTATAAATAAACAGTTTACCATTAAAATCATAAAATCATGAATAAATATATATGTATGAAGATAAACAATATAACTAAATACAAAGGAGAAAGGTAGAGGGAGGGATATAGAATGTAAATGGTGTAGATGGAGAAAATTGTAACAATATAAATAAATAATAACAAAACGGACACCAATATAAATGTACACACACTTGCGTGTGCACAAAGATTTTAATCAAGAAGAAGATAATGCTATAAAGAAATATAAGCTCCAAAACAAATAAAAGATAAATCCATAATCATATAGATCACACTATATAGTTATATATAATACTGTAAATAAAGTGACTTAAAATAAAATGGCAGTAAGTTGTAAAAAATAAAATGACAATAATAGGTTATAAAATGTAAACAAATATAAAATAACAAAATTTAGCATAAAGATAGCAATAATAAGAGTAAAATGATTTCTATAAAAAAAAAAAAGAGTAAAATAACAAATAAATTAAATAAGTAAATAAGTAAAATGAATAAAAAATGAATAATAAAAAACAAATAATAAATGTAGTCTTGAATTAAATTGAAAAATGTAAAAGGAATAATTTAAAACACGGTAAAAATGTATAATAAAATATAATAAATAATAAATAAATAAAACTAAATAAATGAATGAAAAAAATAACATAACATAAAATGAAATGAAATAAATAACATAACATAAAGAAATAAAAAAATAGAATATAAAGTATAATACTCTAATCTCCCATTTGTTTTATCTTAATTATATAAATCTTTGTTAAAATTAAAATGTATGTTACACAAGCATTCCTTATATTTTGAGATTCTATTTCCATTAACCCAAATCGTTAGTTAGTTGACTGTTAAGTTTGACTTTTGGACTTTTATTTTACTAAAATGCCCCTCTTTAACATTAGAATTATTTAAACATATATATGGGCCAAAAAAAAAATATACCACCAAATTTTAATTCTAACAGATCTTTTAACTTTCTAATATTTAAAAATTTATTAATTTTCATTTTATAAAATTTATAATTTTAAATTTTAACCATATTTATTGAAATTTATTTATTTTTAGTTTCTTATAATTTCTTTTTTTTTTCTACAAACATTTAAAAAATTTACTCAGTTTTTTAAAAGCTTGTGATGTTTGCAAACCTTCAATTAAAATTTGGGATTTAGTATTAAGGGTAAATTATTAAATAAATTTTATTTTAATATAAATTTTGATTAAAAATATATTTTTAAAATATTCTTAACTGAGTTAAAGGTTTGTACTTAAGCGTATGTTTTCAAAATAGAAGAGAGCTCTGTATAATTAAGGCAAAACAGAAGGGTAATTAGATATTTTATTATAGAATATACATAAAATGTAAATAAAATGAAGAAATATAAATATTAAATAAGTAAATAAATAAAATGAACTAGCATAAAACGTAAATAACAATAGAATATAAAATAAAAAATATATATTAAAAATAAAAGTAACAATAATCTCCAATCTCAACCATAGAACTCGATGTATAAAACAATCGGTAAAATGATCTCTTTAATTTTATATAATGGTTTAGATTATCACATATAGATTAAATTGAGATATGGTAAAAAGAGGAAGAGGAAATCATTAAGGCAACAATGAGAAAAATATATATTCATTAGAGCTTGTGCTGATAACGTGTTATCAAAATAAGAAAATATAAGATATGAAATGAAAGAGATAAAGAGAGATAAAGAGAGAATTGGAGGGAAAGATGGACTAATATCTTATTCATTTATATGCAACTAAAGTGTAGTATATAATATTCTATTTATAAGCCCTTAACCTCAATCAAAAGTTACATAAAATAAATAGCAAATTTGATCATCATGAGTGCACAAATTGTAACTTTTGAGTTATGGCCATAAAAACTCTTAAAAACTATTTATTAGATAGGTTACATAGTGTAAAAAATGAAAAGTTAAGAGTTGGGAGTTTATGAATATCCACACTATCTAATATTTTTACAACAAAAAGAATCATCCTACTCCTAGCTGCTCTCATTTTTTTTTTCAACAATAAATCTATCATTAATAGCATCTCTCTCTTTAGTTGATCAGTAGCCTTAACAGAAGAGATGGTAGGAAAACAACCCAATTGTACCTGTTTGAATTAACAGTAGAAGTTGATTTTCTACCATAATTTAACCGTATACAAAATAAATATATAAAATGAGTTTTAACTCGATTTATATAAACATATTGTTACAACTCAAACAAACATTAAAATGACACACCTCATTAAGAGTAGCTTTATCTACCAGCCAATTAGCAACTAAGTTAGCCTCTCTAGATAATCCAGAACACTAAATAATTCCTGATAAATTTTCTTTCACAAAAAGGATATATATCTCCAATCAAAACGTCACATCTCCAATCAGAAGCCATGAAACCTATGCTTGTTGAGGTGGGACACAAGTTCTTGGTTATCAGAGTCAAGAATTACGTTTTCCAGCTCATATTACCAACAACATATTGGAATGCTTCCTCCACTGCCACTGCTTTCGCCATTAGCAGGTGTGATGCATTTCCTCACTGAAACCAATCAAAGGACTGTTGTCTTCTCTTTCCATACATTTACTATTGGTGATCCAAATTCTTCTTCTTGCATTTTTTTTTTTCAAATTCTTACATTCAAACTTGTTGATCCAAGCTTTTAAGGTTCATGCATACATCCTGAATTAATCTTAATATATATAGGAAATAATATAATACGCAAACACACACACATATTCATTTACTAAAAGTTCTTCAATTAAATATTTTAGTGATAATAAGAAATCATAATTATTTAAATTTATCTTAATTTTTAATTTTTGATAAAAAGATGAACTCTCGTTTATATGTTATTACAATATTATTTAATTTTAAGAAATAAGAAAATAGTCTCTATGCATAATCAGAGGACCAAGACACAAATGTTGCAAATTTGTAAAGCCACATTGGATCCCTAACACTAAATGAGTCAAAACATTGAAACTATAAAACTAAATGTTCACAGTATAAATTCATTTGATTGTGATTCTAAGAAAAGCAACGGACGGTGGTGATTTGCTAGTTAGGATGGAAGTCAAGTCAATAGTGCACAAATAGTCAAATAGATAGTAGCAGATTCGCCCAACAACGTAAATATGCGGCCCCAAAACAAAATGCAAAATAAAAGTGAAAAGGGAAAATAGAGATGCACCAGCCGGGAATCGAACCCGGGTCTGTACCGTGGCAGGGTACTATTCTACCACTAGACCACTGGTGCCGTTGATGTGTTCTAAAGAAATTAAAATTAATTTAATTAATTAACCAAAACAAAGTTTTTTGCATTAGAATGAAATGATCCTTAAAAATAAAAATAAAAATTTCAATATAGTTCTAGACATAACTCTTCTTGGTTTTGTTTTAAAAAAGTTTTTGGGTATCTCTCAGAATAATCCGAGCTGAGCCAAACTAGATCACATTATATAAAATTGTTCGTAACAATAATTTTCCATATATGCAAAACTTGTATTCAAGATCTTATATTATTTTTAATAAAACAATTAACTAACAAGCATTGAAGAACTTGATTGCCATATTTATTTTTAAAATTAATCGAAGTGAAATACGTTTTAAACTGAAATCTCAGATCTTATAGTGATTTCGAATCATCATAAAGGAACAAAATCATCATAAACACAAACAAACGCACGTTTGAAATGCCAAGAAAAAAACTTAGCAGTGTACGAGTAACTAACAACTTATCCAAATTAGTTAGAATTTAATATAGTTTTCAGAAATTGGTATATATAAATGTGTCATACTGTCATGCACCTAATTAGTCTAATAATCAATTACATATTAACTATTTCATGATAATTACAGCTGAATTTAGTTATATAATTCGTTCAAAGATGAACATTTTGGTCCTGCTCACAATCTTGGTTTGAAAGCAATGAACTTAGTGAAAATTTTCATACAAGCTGTGTGTCAAAACGTCATTAATTGCATTTAAATAGTACCAAGACCAACACTTGTCTAGTTCATTAAATAATTAACATTCGTAACTAATCCATAAATAATGGTTTAATTACTTTGACCTTGCAATTATTTTAAAAATAAAATACCATATTACTCAGAAAATGTTGATGCCGTGTGCATGCCATCTTCTTAATAAAATAATATCAAAGATATTAATTTGTTATTTTGTGTCTATCAATGAAGATAATTATCTTGTCGGAAAACAAATGGCTCCCTCCTGCAGGTAATAATAATTTGAAGATTAATATTGGATTGCATAAAGGTTACTAATTCTTCCTTTATGGGTGAATGCCTCGCAATGTTGGAGGCAATTGAAAGGTGTCCTTTTTGAGTCAGATTGTAAAACTCTATTTGATTGTTTAAACAAAAGCTCTCCTTTCCTTGAATGGAAATGTGGTATGTTATCATTGAAAATATTCTTTTGTCAGGAAATTTAATAAGAAACCACTCTTTTATGTGGATTTTCAAGAAAGTAAATTTGGTAGCTGATCGACTTGTTAAAATTTCTTTAAAGAAGTTGTCTTGTGGATTGGCTTGGAAACCTCCACCTAGCTTAAAATTTCTTTAAAGAGGTTGTCTTTATATACTGGATAAGTTTGTTTCTGTTTCCTTCTTTTTAACGTGAGGTTGCAAATTTGAACATTTTGAACATTTTTAAAACGTGAGGTTGCGAATTTAAACATTTTGATGTGTTATATTATTGTGAAATTTGATAAATTTATTTTAGGCATGAAAAAGGAATTCAAATTAACTACACCATCAATATAAATTATAAAAATTCCAACAATTCAAACCATTCATGAATCATGACAATAATTTTTCACTCAAAGGGCAAATATTCTCTCACACACACGTGTGTGTAGTGTTACTATTATATTATCAAATCTAACTATTATAAATCATTCTAACTGTCTTTGTCCTTTACTTTGGTGTGGATTGAATTTTAAATTTACCATCTTTTAAAATAAAATTACATACTACTGTTTTTAATCTTTAATATAAGAGATAGTTGGAGATTGAATTTGGTTTTATATATAAGATTCTAATACACTTTATCTCCCAAATTTATAATTTTTTTAAAGTATCCCTATTGATTATACACATTAAGGAATTCCTATTTAATTATAGTCATGATGAAATATAATATTTTATGATAACCAACCTATATTTATTATAAATAAATAACATAACTAATTTCTTTAATTTATCTAAATTAATCGACTAACTCTTATATTAAAGATCAAAGCTAGTATATGTTTTTTCTATATAGGAGAGATGATAAATATACAAAATATATTAAAATAAAGTTAAACTAGTTTTTTTTTTTGGAAAGTCGTGCACATTTCTTTAAAGTTTGTTCAAAAGTGTGAGAAAATATTGAAGGAATATGAAATGAGAAAAGAATATGGACCACCGAACGTTTGAAATAACTAGGTGTGGGTTGTTATAATTTAACCACTGGTCTCATGTACAAATCTTGAGTATGCAGTCACGATAATTATTTGGAGATAGTAAGCTTCACCTATTATGAGCTTATATTCCCGTGAATCAGACCAGAGGTAGTAATAATTTCGTGAGGGAAACCATACTTTTTTTTTTTTTTTGGTGATAACAGAACCAACTATTTAATATTAATAGTGAGTTTGATCAGATGGTTGGTTTGAAAACAAAGGCCCAAAAGAAAGTATTTAGGCTTTTTCGAATTGAGGAAGCCCATCGTTCATTTTCATGGGTAGCTCAACATGAGAAACCCAAGCCTCAAACCTAGTTATTAGTAAGGGAAAATTAACAAGTAAAATGAAAATCACTTGAAACTTCTGTACCTGTAACCTCTTATACATGTTGGAAAAATAAAATTTAAAAAAAAACAAGAAAGATTGGTAGACAAACAATTTTTTTTTAAAAAATAAGCTCATACTGTTTCTGCTTTTCTTCAAGAAAGCTATAAGTAGAGATAAAGAAATGTTCATTGTTTGATGTTGCAACATGCTACTCCAATCTTTACTATAAGTCTAAAAGTCTCTTGTAACTCATTCTCATACATTAAAAAATATATTAAATATATCTTAAATTGATAAAATTTTCTTTATAAAATTTTTTTTCTTTCTATATTTACAAATCATTATCACATATCTCTCATTTTTCTTTCTTTCCAATAGAAATTAAATATGGGATAAAACTGAAAAGCAATGATCAATAACTCTCCAAATGACTTATGTTTGGGATTAAAATTTTCTCATATAAATGACGAGGACCCTGAGATTGTTTTGTTTTTGAATAACAAAGGCAAGGTGGAAGCTTGAAGATTGTTTTGTTTTGATGGCAGTATTAAAATAAAACAAAAGAAATGTGAAAGCACCCTTTAAGCCTTTTGTTTTACATGATATTTTAAACATCAATATAAGTTGAAATTTTCAAATTTTTTTGATATGGTTAGTATTTATTTTTAATTTAAAAATTACCATTGCAACACCTTATGAAATATATTCAATATTTTAAAATTTATGTTTATCTATATTTATGATAACATTTAATAAGAAAAACTGCACTCAGTTCCCAATTATAATTATAAGAAAAAATACTATTATAAGCTCCCTTAAAATCTCCAAACAACTAGTAAGTCTTATGAGACCTGGGTGCAAAATATTTGAATTTTGAAATAACGCCATTACGCCCATTGATTAAAAAAGAAAAAAGAGAGGAAAGGGGGCACCAATTGTAAAATCGTTTTTTAAAAATTCAATTATCCATACATTTAGTCAAAATCTCAAGATAATCAAAACTACTATAGCAAATAGATAAGATTAAACCCAAAGGTATATCATAGTAGAAAATTATCATCTTTACTTTTCAAACATCAAATACTATTATCAAAAGATTCTCTTTCAAAATAAGGTAAACCATGATAGAAAAGAATTGAATTAACTCGTTTGAAAACACCTATCATTGTTAAAAGGATTAAAACTACTTAATGAATTTATCCATGTTACAAAAAAGTTTGTTTAAATATTTAAAACCTATTATAGATAATAAAAATCTTTTCTAAAAATTTTACAATCCAAACTCTTATCTATCATAAATGATCAGAACACTTGAGCCTTGAGCTTCCAGAAGCTTAGTATGTAACATCCAACCATAACCTCAAGTAATTAAACTATCTCCCACATAATACAAAAACACATTTCCAACATTAGAAAATATCCAAAACATGTAGCTAGGGAAGGTTTATCAAGAGTATAAGTATATCGGAGTTTACAAAATATGGGCTCTAGGTATGGCAATATACATCAATCTAAATACATAAATAAACCAACAGAGACTATACCAAGATAAGGAGTTATCTAAGCCTCCGAAGCTCTCCCTGACGTTCCTACACAAGAACTATCACCTAAAAAAATAGCAATGGGGTGAGACAAAAGCAACGATAACCAAATTTCAACTCATCGTACATACCAACATGTGCTAGTGAGGTGTCAATTGGAACAAAAATAAAATAACAATTCATATAATATCATTCACATAATCTCATGATTATTCAAATTAAATCATTCGAGTATCTCACAAAGCAGGAATGTGAACACCGAGGCCTAAGAAGGCTTATCCCCATCATTATGGAGACGTGCACACAAGCCACAAGGATTTATTCCATTCTCTTTGGAACAAAAAGAGCTATAATAGCATGTCCTTCTCCCTAGGATGAATAGGACACATGGGCCTATCCCAATAGAGATGAATTACTCATGTAATCCTATCCCAATAGAGATGAATTACCCATGTAACCCTATCTCAATAGGGATGAATTAGCCTCACAAGCTTATCCCAATATAAATGTATTAGCCATGTAGGTCTATCCTAATAGGGACAAATTAGCCTCGCAAGCCTATCCCAATATGAACGAATAACCAACCCAATGTGCACTAATAAGAGGAGGTCTGATCACGTGATAGTATATCTCTCAAACTATTCTCTATCAAACACAACCTATCAGCATCATAACAACAACTCATGCAATATATCTCATGATTACTCATGGTAATACTGTTGCAAAACCAATAATCAAGGCAACGCTTTTTTTTCTCATACTTTATATTTTCATTTCAAAAACACAAATCCCATAAGACAATTTTTTCAAATGAAGACTATATGACATACCAATAGAAAGTCCATATCTCATTTTATAATATAATAATATCAAAATCTCTCAAAAGCAAGACATTAGCATCTATGACAAGTGGAAAGTGATTATCTCTCGTCAAGTAAGAAAACATTAGCACAATCAAAGCCTTGTGCTCAACATCAACAATCATAAATCAATATACACAATTTAACATCATCATACATTAGTTTATCAACTAATTGGGTGGTATAAATAACAACTTAGGGACTTGGTCCCCTCTAGAGTTTCCAATTTCCACTCTAGGCCAAACTTAATTATCCTAACATAACTTGAGGTCTCCATTAACTCAAACAACTTATATATATATATATATATATATATATATAGTTAAAGTTTGTGAAAAGAAAATTCTCAAATCTCCCATAAACCATAACTAATCATTTTAACACAAGTTTCTATTTTCTCTAAGAATTCAATTCACTTAATTAAATCCTTAATAACTCCTAAATAGCTTACTTTAACAAAAACCCCAAAATTCTAAAAAATCTAAAATTTCATTAGAATTCCAACCTTCAAATTTTAAGCTTAAATATAAAAAATAAATCATCAAAAATTCAATAATATATCTAACAAACCCAAATCAATCATTTAACTTTGATTTAATCAGTGAAAATATCACACACACATATAATCCTAAACTTTTTAAATACAAATTAAATTTTAAATCCTCAAGACAACTAATAAATAAATCTAAACACATAGAATTTGACTATTAAAATAGCCCTACAATCCTACGGTCATACATGGTTAAAACTCAACACTTACTCCAAACTCTAATACTAATAAAAAAAATTTACTCTAATGACCTCAAAAATACTCCGAGTAGACAGAGCAAGTTAAGTAGAACAATATTCATAAAGAGACTTTAGTGAATAGAAGTGATTTTACTTATCAAAATGATCCCAAAGATAATCCTAAGAGAAGAAAAGAAATAGCGGATGGCGTTGCTAAATAAGAAAAATTCGAAACACCCTCTCACTCTATTACAAATGCAATGACACATTGAGGGGGGTAATGAATTAATACCCCAACGTCTTGTCTTATGAAAAAGGGCCATGGGCCTTTTGGCCCTTTATCTACAGAATGTAAAGGGCCACTTATTTGTAGCGGTTACCTTATAGCAATTTATATGACAAGAATCGCCATGGAATGCAAAGGGACACTTATTTGTAGCGGTTCAACTTAACAAAAATTTGTAGCGGTTTCTATGTATAACTGCTACAAAATGCAAAAGGTCCACAGACTTGTAGTGGTTTTAGAGAACTGTTACAAAGGTTCAAGTTATACGAGGTAGGTTTCATGATTTGTAACGGTTGTAGTAGTAGCTTTTTGTAAAACCACTACAAACTTCAATGCTATAAAAGTGCCTTCACCCCCCATTTTACCACTTTTGCCAATTTTGTTTCTTATGCCCTCTGAAAGGTTTTGCTTCAGATATGAGGTTCTGCTCAAGTGTTTACAGAGTTAAGCACTTGAGGTTAGTAAAGTTAAATTATTTATTTCTTTTTTCCCTATTATTCAATTTTTCTATAAATATTGATAATTTTTTAATTTTGCAGTTATTATGACTTCTGAGAGAGATAAGGGGAAGGGTAAAAAGGTTGAGCTTCCCCCCAGATATATTCTGCGGGGGAGCAGTAGTAGAGGGGGCAGTGGTAGGGGCAGTAGAGGGCAGCGCATAGGTAGATAGGTCTCCATGCCATCGCAGGAGGCCACCCCTCCACAACAACCACAATAGATGACCACACAGGAGGCGACCTATAGTAAGCAACCGCATAGGAGACGACCCCACCAGAGTAGCTTGTTCAGCTAGAGGGGGCTGATATCAGTGTCAGCGATTATGATGAGAATGAGGAGTTTGACTTCAACATTCCCATTCTTAGTGACATAGAGGGATTCTTGGATGAGGAAGAGGCTCGAGATCAGAATAACCCACAACGATCATCTTTGTTGTTGACGGGGTTTGGGTTACAAGTTCAAAGTAAATTTAATATTTAAATTCCATAGGTTAAATGTGGATTTAAATTTAATTAACGCATGTTGTAAATTGTACAGATGAGCAGGAGAATATTTCCACCAGGAGGCTGGATGTGGCCTGTCTCAATAGCCTGGACCAGACACTGCATGTGATAGTTCCGTGGAATGAGGCCACGAACTAGCCAGTTGAGAATTGTGGTTACCTATTCAACCGCTATCTGAACGAGCTAGGCTCAAATTGGATGCGGTTCCCCATCCGCTTTAAGACGTGGAATAATGTTCCCCAGATGCCGAAAGATATAGTGTGGAATGACGTTGTGAAGGTAATTAATTGTATTTAATTATATTATATCATTTGTAATTTATTAATTAATTATATTTAATTATTATTTATTCAATTGTGTTACAGATAGGTTTGTTGTCTGAGACAATAGGAAGAGGTACACATTATGAAGATGGGGGATGGCTGGAAGAACATGGGAATTGTCTCTTCCACAACATGAATAAGGATGTGTTTATACCTCTGGAGCAGCTGATCGAGAATGTGCCTGATGGCATCCCATCTAATGACTACGCGAGTTTTTTCCAATACAGAAGGAGCCAAGAGGAATAAGTAATGTTTTTATAATTATAATTTTTTAATAATTATTAATTATTTATTTTTTAATAATTTTAATGTTTTTATTTTTATGTAGGCTCTTTCTCAGAGAAACATCAAGAGCCGAGGGCAGTAGAGGATTTATCACACGATAGGATCGAAGATATTTCCTGTCACTTACAGCGAACTGGTAATTTTTTTATAATGTCAATTAATTTTAGCTTTATATTATAAATTTATTGTTTTATTATTTATAATAATAATTTATTGTTTTTATTCTTTTAGGAGAGGAAGGCTTAGCAGGAGAACTGCCGAACAGACTAGGGGAATTATTCACTGTCACCCATAAACACTGGGACGAGACTACAACCTCTCAGCAGGAAGAGGAGCCTATTATAAGATAATTTATTATATTATAATAATAATTTATTTTTTATTGTTTATAATACTAATTTATTGATAATAATAATAATAATAATGATGATGATGATAATAGTAATAATAATAATTATTATTCTTATTATTTATTGTTTCATAAAATGGTAGGAGCAGAGTCAACAATTGTAGGATAAGCTACAAGAGACCTAGACCCAGGAGTCACAGGGGTCTTTGGATCCCACTATGCCATTGAAAACTGGTTTGGGCCAAGTTGAGCACCTTGGATTCTGTAGGGGTATGGGGTTAGGTGTCAGACCTAGCATGGTCTACGGGAGGAGCGACGCCTCTGAGGCTAGCACCTCTCGAGTAGGGACCTCTGGAGTCAGAAGGTAGAGGAAGGAGGCTGTTCAGGACACTCGTGAGGAGGTTTCCAGGTAGCTTCAGGTGCAGGCTGACTTCTTCTATGCTCAACAGTGCCAATGGACATGAACTCCATGATGTCTACGTCATGGAGTCGATTGTTTCTAACGAGGAGCATCCATAGGTCCTCTCAATCCCTAACTTCGTAGTCCAGCCACCTCCTCCTACCGATGATAATGGTGCTGTTCACTTTGGTCAGCCCTGTGATCCTACCCCCTGAGAGAGGACTTGATGATAAGCCTTTGGCTAGTTAGTTATATATTTTAGTTAGCTTTATTTATGATTTAGGATAATTCTATTTTGATTTTGAACAGTTGGAAAAAATTGTAGATTTGTAAATAAACCGCTACATATCAAACAAATTTGCAAAAAATAAATAAATAAACAATTTCACTTTATAGCAGTTTTTGTTTACAAACTACTATAAAATGTAAATTATATATAATTTTTAAAATTAAGTTTATATTTATAGCCGTTTCTACGCCATAACCGCTACAAAGTATGAAATTTTGAAATTTGAGTAAGTTAAATCCCGCCAATGGTCAATAAACTTTTAGTGATTTATGCAATATAACTGCTACAAAGTGTGATATTTTGAAATTGAAATATGTCAAATCATGCCAACGGTCATTAAACTTTGTAGCAGTTTCAACTGCATAATCGCTACAAAGTGTGACATATAAAACTTTGTAGCGGTTAATTCCCTATAACTGCTACAAAGTGTGATACTTAGTAGCGGTCATCGTAGCATTTTGCTAACTACTACAAATTGCTGAACGTTAGAGAGTTTGAATTTAAGCCTTTAGGCACACTTCATTATCTCTTCACTTGTATTCTTTGCTAATTTTGTTCACAAGCTATGGATAAGTCATGGATCAAGTTGCCACGCAATTCTCTAGAATATTTATATGGATTAAAAAATTTCTTTGATTTCACATACTCTCACGCCAGTTGTAATGGTAAGATCTATGTTCATGTCACAAATGCAAGTTTAAGAAGTGGCATACATGAGAAGTTGTTATGAAACATATGCTTGTGAAGCCGTTCCAGGAAGACTATACGTTCTGAGGAGTTCATGGTGAGAATGACAGTATAAGATATGATGATGTTCTTTCTCAAAGTTCACAAGTAGAAGTTCAAGCAGATCAAGATGATCCTGTTAATGATGTTGTGCGAGATGAGTTTGGTTTTTAAGACGACAACTTCAACGAAGAAGTGCAGGGTTCATACCCTGTGTTCTTAAGGAATAAAGCAGTTAGGGATTTTTTTAGCCTAATTGATGAAGCAGATCGTCCTTTATATCAAGGTTGTCGAAAATACTCAAAATTATCTTTCTTGATCAAATTGTATCATATCAAGTGCTTGTGTGGAATCATTGATAATGGAATGTCGATGTTGCTAGAATTATTACAAGATGCGTTATTCCCACAATGTTCTACAAGGCTAAGAAAATTATTAATAGATTGGGCTTGAACTACCAAATAATTGATGCAAGCCCCTAATGATTGTATGTTGTATTGAGGAGATGAGGCTAGCATGGAGACTTGTAAGTGATGTCACACCTCAAGGTATAAGACAATTCATAAGGGGAAAGAGTAGAAGAAGAAACCTACAAAGGTTCTTAGGTATTTTCCTCTGAAGATGTAGTTATAAAGATTGCTTATGTCGTCTAAAACAGCTAAACACATGAGGTGGCATGAAATTGATAAGAATGAAGTTGGTAAATTAAGACATCCATTGGATGCAGAAGCCTGGAAAGCATTCGACTTAGACTTTCCATCTTTCATGGATGACCCTATAAATGTTTGGCTTGCTTTGGTGATCGACTTTTTTTATCCATTTGGGAATCATAGAACAAGTTATAGTATTTGTTCTGTTGTCTTAGTTCCCTACAACTTTCCCCCTAGATGTGTATGAAACAAAGCTCTTTCATTTTTTTCTATGATCATTCCAGGCAAAAAGGCACGGGTAATGACATCGATATGTATCTCCAGTCACTTATTGTGGAATTACTGGACTTGTGGAATATCGGGATTGAGACATATGGCGCATACGAGAAGACACTGTTCAACTTGCGTGCAACCTTGATATGGAAGATAAGTAAATTTCCTACGTTGGGAACATTATCTTGAACCTCAGTCAATGTACTTTGATGACATTGAGACGGATTTCAATCGACCGCCTCGTGTAGATGATTGTCCTGAACCTGAGTCATCATCAAGAGAGTTGTTAATCTCTCGTGTTGGTAAACTAGTTGGAGGAAGTGAGAACTTCAAACTAACAACAACTGAGAAGTTACAAGAAAATAGACATGTCTTGATTAATTACACTCAAGTTGAACCATTCCTTCAGTAAGAATTGTACACTCATATGTTATTCTATATATTTCCTTACATTTCTTTACTTACATTTCATGATCACCTTCTCATGATTAATTGTATGGAATTCAGAAGTCATGTGAAATGTCAACTCAAGATCCATACACAAGCATCCTCCAAAATTGACAAATAGGTCTATAGAGAATTCCAAAGTTGGTTTTCATACATAATACTAAAGAACTATAACCCACATTCACTAGATTTCAGAGCTCTCGTAATCAACCCTCTTAACCATGCAAAACGATTTATAGCATATAATGAAAATGGTTTCAAGTTTTGTATGGTTTTACGAGATCAAGTATTGCAGACTCAAAACTCGGGTGTTTATGGCACCTTTGTGACAATGAGTTATGCGAGAAGCAGTGATGGAAACATGCAGTTTAGAGGCGTCCCTTATTATGGAAAGCTTATTGATTTCATCAAATTAAATTACCAAGGCCGTTTCATCATGACGTTGTTCAAGCGTTTGTGGGCAAATACGACAACTTCTCGGGGACTTACAACTAACGATTTAGACATCACGTCATTAAATTTCTCCTGACCAATTCACACTAGTCAATCTGAAGATGATGAGCCATATATTCTTGCCTCAGAGGTACACCAAGTTTATTATGTCGAGGATAAGAGGTACATGTATTGGAATATGGTAATTCACTTAAAGCCTCAAGACCTTTACGACATGGGTGATGGAGATAACATCGCCTACATGTGTGAGCCATTCCATCCCGCTAATTTTGAAAACTTCTTCTCTAAAGGAGATGATAATTTACTTATAGTTCGATGCATTTTTATAAGTTACGCTTCCTTATCACATCATTTAATTTTAATTTTTGTACAAAATAATACCACACTAACATTTTCTCCATATATTTTTGTAGGGATGGCGATGAAGAATGATTAAGAAAATTATGCTTTTATACTTGTAAACCTTAATTTATATATATATTTTTTAAAAAATTCTGACCAATTTTTGTAGTGGTCACCGCTAAAACTGTGAAACTGCTACAAAGACTGTTACCTAAACCACTACAAATACCAACTACTATAAAAATAGTCACATGAACCGCTATAAGCGTTACACAGATCCTTATAAATACCTCAATCACACCTCATTTCAAACCCTCCTCTATTTTTGCCACCCTTCTTCTCTCTCATTTTCTTTCATCTGTGAATTTTTTTTTGAAGAGCCGAAAAGCTGAGTAAGGTGATCAAATATGGTTAAATTTTTTTTAAGTCTTTGATTTCAACATTTTTTTCTTGTTATAATACTAATATTAATTATTGTTTCTTCTTCTCCAGAAATTTAAGGACTTTTCCTCAATATTTTCAACATTCCTTCCATAATCATCAACATTTAGTGGACAACATAATAAGTCCTTATTACCTACACATTCTCAATATTAAACCTACATAAAAGTATACTTATCTAACTTAATTTAATTATTCTTCTCAAATATTAACTACTATCATTTAAATTATTATTTAAATAATAAATTATTCAACACAATGTTATAACAATGGACTCAAATTATTATCTTATTTTTTTAAAGAAAATTCCTAACATTTTGTAGCGGTTTTAAAACAGCTACAAATTTAAATTCAAAATCGGATCAAATTTTTAGCATAACTTTTAAAATTTTAATCCAATATTAGTAGCATTTTCATAATTGCTATAAATATTTCTACACCAATTTTTTAAAATTCCTACATGTACTACCACTACAATATTGGCGCCAAATTTTCAATTTTCATTTCCCACCACGCTAAATTCTGACAAATTTTTGCATCAACATTCTCAGGTAATGTGTTATCTATCTACACATCTTGTAGCGGTAAGAAGTAACTACTACACATTCAGTAGCGGTTCTTTTACGTGAGTACCAGTTCTCGTGAACCACTATAAAACTCTTTGCAACAGTGTGTTTTGTAGTGGTTGTTGCAACCGCTACTACTGTTGTTTGTACAAGTAAATCGCTACAAATACACCATTTTAACCACTACAAAATGATAGTTTTTTTGTAGAGCTCACACTTGTCAATGCATTCCTCTATACTTGTCAATAATATTGACCTAATAGTTTAACAATAAATAGTTGTCACATGATGCTATAGTAATAACCAATCATATGCATTCATTTTGATAAGCGTAATTAGCCACTAAAATCATGTCATTACAAAGATGTGACTAAGTTGATCATAAATTTTATGAAATCCATTATATGAATATTCATGTCTATTTCTTCATATCTTAGTAGTCCTAGTTACAGTCAAAGTAGTTTGTCTATGTTTTCCTTTTCCTTTAGTGGTTCCATTGTAGCAAAGATAACACTTTATCACCATGTAAGTTGTTTGGATGAGTGACAAGATACCACAAGCACCCAACCTTCAATTTGTGGAATTCTTACATGGAGTAGTTAGACATGGTATAACCCTTATCACCTTTCTTTGTTTCGTCCCATATCTATAACCAAGACAATACATGCACCATACAAAAGTCCCAGCAAACGAATTTCCAGAACATCAAACAGATCATTAACACCCACAACCCACAATGTAATAAACTTGACAAAAGTTAGAATCAACCAACATATCATGTTGAACATGTACTTTTTTATGATGTTGTTTTGAATATCAATTTTTTCTTCTTGCTCAAACAATTATAGCTTCATTATACAAAGCATTTGAAAGAAGAAATCTCTCTGGGGGAAAAATTAAATCATGTCAGTTCACAACTATGCAGAATATAACTAACACATCAGTAAATGACAAGTAGTCCATACACTTCTTCTTGGCATGAATTCTTTAGGATCAAGCTATCCTTTACTTTTGCCCTTCCTTTTCTTTGACTTTTTTGGTTTCTTCCCCACCTTAATTGCATCTTTTTGTTCCTTCAGTATCTTCATAAATGTGACATTATCAATCAACGAGTCAAGGGCATGGCCTAGGACCAAATATAAAATCACAATACCCAAAGTCCACTTTGTGGTCCTCCCATTTATATCTAGATGAAAAGAGTTGTAGATAAACATGGCTAAATTTTATACCCCAAATAGGAAAATTTATTTCATACAAACAAAAAGCAACATTTCCTAGAATTAAAAACACAGATACTATATTATAAAGTAATAAAAGTAAAGCTGTATATTTACCTAAACAAAACATGTATATAATGATAGAGAACAATGCCATCAATTGTGATGCATATATTCAAAGATCATGAGGGAAATTAACAAGTTTGATTTAATTGACTTACCCAATAATCATTTCCTGGTGAAATTCATAAATTAGGATATGTGGAAGGAACATTACAGGAAGGTGCTTTATGATGGCCTGTGGGTGATAGCACAACATTGTGTTTTATGCAGGGATTGACTCCATATTTTGATCCCTTCAAGAATTAGTTCCGCTGTATCATTACCTGGGTTTGTATTCCAAATATTCCAATGATATGTTATAATAAACAATGCATGGCCAGGTTAAGGGAAAGAATTAGGAGACCTCTCCATGTTGATCTTCATACTTTATCAAATGGGTTATCAGAAGATGCTAAGGTAGAATGGGGACAGTATGTGAGTATTTATGTAGAGTTAGATCTATAAAAACAATTGGTCTATAGGATTGTGGCTACAAGTGAAGTCTTTAACTTGGAATATAAAGGCTTAATCTCATTTTCTTTGAATGTGGAAGCTATGGTCACTGCAAAGAAGCTTTCCCGTGGAAGAAGAATACTTCACTAGCACAAAATAATACACAAGAACCAATACGTCTGGTGACTTCGCTTGAGATAAGGACAGAAAGAGCTTCACTGGCCCAATAGGACAATTTTGGCCCCCAGATGTTTGTATCTAGATCGATAAAGGATTATTTTTCATAAAGCTGAAACCCAAGTGGAAGGCTTACGAAGGCAGGTCATGATGCACAAGGAGGTAGAAGAGATGACATTCCCATGTCTAAGTCAATGTTTGTAGCATTACTATAGAAGAAGGACCTAGGGTGACAAAGAATCAGTGTACGACGTTGATAGTAAGAGAGAAAAGAGACTCTTTGTATTTGGCTAATAAGATAGCAGCATATAGTCAAATAAGGGAAGGAAATAATAAATGTAATATCCCAAATTTTGAGCCTAGAGACTTGATGATAAGCATATATTAGGCAGACTACTAAGCCTAGTTTGGGGAGAGTCCTAAGAATGTCAAGAGAAAGAAAGACTCTCGGGGACTATGTGATTTGGCCCTACTAAGCAGAGGGCCCAGTATGCGTAGGTGGTAGGATTAAAGTGTCGGTGTAGATATGCATGAAACACATATACGGTGCCATTGGGTTAGTAGAAAGATGCCACATAGCTATGCCATGAGCTATATGACTGATTAGTTGAGAAAAATACACCAGTGTAAGTGTGCACATAGCATTTTTAGGGTAGGCCTACGTACCTTGTGTTTCTTAAGAAGATACCGGTATGTGACACCATATAGAGCCCATACACATACTCTGATATGGTGCCATCTTAGGGGCATCGATATATGTGTCACATACCCGAGTAAGACCTAAGTAGAATCCTAAGTAGACACCGATAAAGTAATTTTATTAAAGTGGCTTTAATAAAGTAATCAATGATGACTCATGATGGCATAACTTTTATATTGGAGAAATAAGAAAGTAACACTTGTCCATTTATCATGACAAAGTACAACTCAACTTTTGTGTTGGCATGTTAAAAGAGTGACAAGTGTCCCTAATGATGACACTCTTTTTTTTCCTTTTGAGGTGGCATCTCCGAGACGCGCCACCTAGCACTTGAGCCTGGGGAATCCACCAGTCTCCAGCCCGGTCGCATACTTGACTTCCTGAACATCAAACCCAAAGGTCTAGGGAAATTGTCAGGCCTCTCCCTTCCCCTGACAAATCAAGGATGGCTAGGAGGAAAGAGAAAGAGGAAGAAGATGCTTTTAGGACACGTGGCAAGTTATGGCACCGTTAGATCAAAGATCAAGACACTTGTCACCACAAGATCACAACACTTGGAATTAAAAATCCAAATACTCCCACTCTCTTATATTTCGGCCAGCACAAGCAAAGAGAAGGGAAAATTTAAAAAATCTAAGAGAAATAGAAAGAAGAGAGAAGGAGGAGGAATAGTAGAAATTCTAGAGCTCTGGAGCCGATTCCGACCCTGAATCGCCATTTTCGGCCAGTAAGTCCTTCACAAACATTGCTCCACTTATTGAGAGCTTTCTTTCTATGGTCTCAGTTTTCTAATATGAGGTTTTTGTGCCATCTAGTTAGTCGGAGTGCCGCCAAATTTCTGAACAAATTGTAGAATTGTGAAGAGGTAAGCCTCGGCTTCGTTTTGAACCAAATATCTTAAGGTTTTGTTGAATTTTCATATTTCTTTGATTTTCATCCAAAACCTAGAGAAAGAGTGTATTTTGAGGTTAGAAATAGATTCTATACACGATTTTGTGTGGGAATAGGTGGTTAACATGATTTTTGAATGGTTAGAGAGAAAACCTAAAGATTAAAGTCAAAATAGTAGTACTACTAGATTTCATTTTCTGAAGGCAGTATGCTTGTGATGAGTTTTTGAGTGATGAAATCTTATCCAATGGCCATGAAAATTTCTAGAATAGTAGTAGACCTTTAAATCTTTAATTGGATAGGTAATATGTGTCATTTGGGTCAATATATTAAGAGACATGAATTTTTGAAGTTAGTGCTTCCAGATTTTATTCTCTGGAAGGTAGTGATGTTGTGGTGTGTTTTTTATTAGCCAAACCTGATCCAAATATTATGAAATTTTCCAAGATAAAATTATACATCTTGATCTTCATTTTTATAGGTAGAATGTAATTTTTGGAGTAGTGTATTTAAAGTTATGATTTTTCAAAGTTAAGCCCTTTTTTCTGGAATGAATTATGGAACAGATGGGGTTTGATAAATTTCTGGTAATTGTATGGCAACATTGTCTAGAAAATGATATTTGTATTTGAAATTAAACTTAAAAATGTTTACAATGTACTTGGAATCAATCAATTTGGAGTTTTCTAGAATTAATTATGATTTTTAAAAATTGGGCATTGAACCTGGAAGTTGTTCTGTGGAAGACTGATGTTGACGTGTTTTTGTCTGGCCAAACGATTCCAATGTCCATGAAATTTTTCAATATGACGGGTAATTTGTACTAATTGGATAAGTACACAAAATGTTATGATTTATTTCAGTTGGACATTAATTATGTGAAGACTTTAATGGCAGAAGGGAATAATTGTGAATTCTCTAATTGTGTGCTTGTAATTGGAAGTAATGGATATTTTTCCCTTAAATTAGACTTAAAGAGGGTCACATAGGATTTTGAACCACCCCAATTGGAGTTTTCTAGATAAAGTTATGATTTTTTAAAGATAAGTGAAAAATTTGCGAGCTTTTTAATTCCATGCGAATGTAAAGCAAAAAAGGTAAAATGTAATAATTAGGAACTCCAATGGTTAGGATTACGCCCTTAAAGTTGTTGAAGGCCTATGTAGCCACATTGTTCATTCATTTATCATGGCTCTATTGTATAGTTATGTACCTAGGGCTTGAGATGACAAGGAAGAAGAATGGAAGGTACAAAAGGGGACTAGAAGATAAAAGGTAATGAACTTACCCTACTTATGTTTTCTATTGATGCTATGGCCATATGTAAGAAATGTGAGGCATTGAGCATGCAAATATGTCATTATGTTAACATGAGCCTATGTAAAGAAAATATATTATGCACTAGCATTTATCTTACATGCATTATTGGTATTGTTTACTATTGATATTCCCCCAAATCTCACCCTCCCCCAACCAACCATCTAGGCAGGTGAGCATAATAAAAGAGTGCAGGACGATGCACTGGAAGAAGAAGTTATGGATGAAGAGTTGAGGAATTATTACACGCTAATCTGTTATGTATAATTAATATTTGAAATGGTTGATTGTATAATCTGCATGGTGGATGGATGTTTTTCTGAAGTGCAGTAATTTAACTAGGAATAGGTAATCGTATGGTATGAGCCCATTAATTAAGTAGAGGAATTAATACGGAAAAAAATAACTCTAATAATGATTGATAAGTTAAAGTGAAAAGTAACCCCTTTAATAAGTTAAGATGGTAAATATGACTTTACCAAATGAAAAGCAACCCCGTGAATTGAAATAAAATGAACGGTAATACTTCCGCAATGCATATCAATGGGGTTTAGGGACGGGTGTTACAATAAACCCTTAACGAAATTGAACAGTGAGGTCAAGAACCAAGATAAAAATAATATGGGTCTACGCACTTTGTTAGTAAATGTGAAAAAAGAAGCCTCAAACATGAAGACCACAACCAATATGGAAGAATGGACCCAAGTAGGTCGTTTAAATTAAAAGAGGCCTAAACCATTGAGGCAAAGAACTAATAATGTTGTTAGTGGAAACTTAGGCCAACTAGCTCATAAGAAAAAGGAAATTTTCCCAGAAAAAGATGACCAATTACATCTGAAACTTCTCAACGCTAAAGGAAAAAGAGGAGATCAATCTCAGGCTTCCTCATCGTCACTTGAACTTGTAGCATATAAGAAAGAAAGGGTAAGGAACGAACCTAGACCTTTAGACCCCAAGGATTTGTTCGATGATAGTGAGATGGATGGCATGGAAGAAGTACTACCAAAATGAGGGAAGATTACTCAGGAACTAGAGTTCATTCTAGAGATTGAAGGCAGCAAATAAGTGTTCTCTCTCTCTCTCTCTCTCACACACACACATTTTTAATTTTACTTTTATGATTATAGCTAGTTGGAATTGTAGCAGAGCTGGTAACTGGACTTTTCCTGTTATTGTTAAGGATATTATTCAAAGAAATAAAATTGATATTTTATGTTTGCTTGAACCTCGAATTAGTGGTAATATTGCTGATAAAGTTGTTAGAAAAATTGGCTATATTGGATGCAAGTTGAAGCTACTGGATTTGCTGGTGGTATTTGACTTTTGTGGAATGAGTGGAATAATGATGTGGAATTTATTGTTTCTACTAAATAGATTTTGCATTGCAGAGTGTGTGAGTGTGGATCTAATGGATGGTTTTTCTCAACATTTGTGTATGGGGAGATCAACTACTAAAAGAGGAGGAATTTATGGCAAGCTATTAAAATAATTTCTCAATGCACATATGAAGCATGGTTGTTATTAGGAGACTTTAATACATACAGGTTTTTGTTAGACAAATTTGGTGGTGTTGCCCCTCACACAATTTCCATGACTACTTTTAATAATTGTATTTTTTATGCTAGTTTATTGGAAATTAGTGATCCCAGGTCAAAATTTACATGGGAAGCAAATGGTGTGTGGGAGAAATTGTATTGTATGTTTTGTAATCTTGCTTGGAAAATTGTGTTTCCCCTAGCAACAGTTTCACATGAATTAAAGTATAAATATGACCATAAAGTGATAATTGTCTTTACAAAATGTTTCACTGCAGCATGCCCATCACAAAGGAGGTTTCATTACTAAGCAGCATGAAACTTGGAAGATGGATTTGATAAGATTGTAGAACAAGCTTAGCAAAATAGGGATTGGCTCCAGGGAGTTAGTTGATTTCAATCTATTACTTCTTATTGGAATTCAGAGAAAATTGGCAGCATTCTTAAGAAAAAGAGGGAAATCTTAAATAGGCTGCATGGGATAGAGATAAGGAAAAAATAATAGCAAATGAATGGATTAGCCCAATTGGAAAAGAAAATTTTATAAGAATATAATAAATTAGCTTTACAAGAGGAACTTATTTGGTTTCAAATATCTTGGTGTTAATGGCTTCAATGGGGAGATAGGAATACTAAATATTTTCATGCCTCTTTTGTAGTGAAGAGAAGAAAATAGAAAATTTTAGCTTTGAAAGATCACAATGGGTGTTGGGTTAGTAATCAAGAAGATCTCAATCAAATGGCTAGTACTTTTTACTAGCAGTTGTACACAAGAGATCCAAATATGAGATAAATATCTAGCTGGCCAAATACATTCCCAACTATATCACAGTTGGAAGTGGATTGGCTACATAGAGAAGTTAATGATATTGAGATTAAGAATGCATATTTCTCAATGGGTGCTTTTAAAGCACCGGGACCTAATGGGATACAAGCTTACTTTTTTCATACCCAATGGGGTAAGGTAGGAGGTGCGATATTCAACATGGTCAAACAAGCTTTCAGGGATCCCTTATCCATTGGTGAGATCAATCAGTCTAACATTGTTCTCATACCAAAAGTGGACATCCCCACCTCATTGAAGGATGTGAAACCTATTTCTCTCTGTAATGTCAGTTTTAAAGTGATTATCAAGTTGATAGCCAATAGATTTCAAAGAATCATGAATCATTTGGTAGGGCTTGAACAATGCAACTTTGTAGCTTTGAGATCGAGTTGTGATAATATTAACATCGCTCAAGAATCAATTCATCTAATGTGAACAGGGGCAGTTAGGAAAAAAATGTGGTAGTTAAGGTTGATATGGAGAAAGCCTATGATCATATAGATTGGGGTTTTCTTTAATCAACACTTTATACCATTTGACTTAAAGAAAATTTGATCAAAATTATCATGGCGTGTGTGAACTCAGCTTCTATAAAAGTACTTTGGAATGAAAATGGAGGTAACACTTTTTCACCATATAGAGGGGTCCGCCAAGGGGATCCTCTGAGTCCCTATCTCTTTATGCTTTATGTGGAAAGGTTGAGTCGTCTAATTAAGGAAGAATGCAGGAAAAATAGGTAGAAGCCTTTAAAAATGTATAGTAAGGGACCATATATATCACATTTACTTTTTTGCAAATGATTTGCTACTTTTTGCTTAAGCTTCTATTGCACGATTTTGTGAAGTATCAGGGCACAATATAAATCTTCATAAATCAAAAGCCTTTTTTTAAAGAGAGATAAATTTCAATCGTTCAATAAAGTTGTGTCAAATATTAGGTATTGGAATTACATCAGATCTGGGAAAATACCTTGGTGTACCACTAAAAAATTACCAAAGAGACATTTGGTCATATTATAGGGAAGGTTAGATCAAGACTTTCAACTTGGAAAGGACAATTTTTAACTATGGCAGGTAGAATAGTCCTTATAAAAGCAGGGATTGCTGCTCTTCTTTCTTACCAGACGTAATCAACTCTACTTCCAAAGTGATTGATTCAATAAATTGAGAAGGTTAGTAGGAATTTTCTATGGTGTCAAGATGAATATGTGAAAAAATTCCATCTTATTGCATGGAAAAAAATTATGAAACAAAAGAAAGCTGATGGATTGAGCATAAAAAATCTAGAGAATCAAAACAAAGTTTTTATTATGTTGTGTTGGGGGTTTAATAATGAAGCTGGAAGTTCTTTAGGTTAAATATTTGTGGGCTAAATATGAGTGTAGAGATAGATTGGTTCCTGAAGTAGCAAGAACAAGGACATATTCTCAAACTTGGAAAGCCATAATAAGTGTTTAAGATGAGTTTATAAAAGGAGTAGGAAGGAAACTTAATAATAGAGAATCAACTTATTTTTGGAAGGATCTTTGGTTTCCATTAGAGGAACCATTGCTTGAATATGTGTCACATAATCAAGATGCCGTCAACCCTAATGATACAGTAGCTAGCTTTACACTTCTAAATGGTAATTGTGATTTAAATAAGTAGAGAAGTTTCTTTCCGACTTGACTTATAAATATTCTTTCCAAAGTCAAACCCCCATCAAATGAAAGGGATGATGTCTTTTGATGGAGAAGTGTACCAAATGGTTTTTTCTTAGTTAAATCAGCCTACAAGTTTCTATCTCAATCAAGGAATACTGTTAGTAAACCGATTTGGCGGAAATTATGGCATTGGCAAGTGCCTAAAAAAGTCAAATTCTTCCTTTAGCAAGTTAGCCATGAGAGGCTAATTATTAATTCACTAAGAGCTAAGAGAGGAATTGCAATTTCAGGAGAGTGTCCTTTAGAATGTGAGGGAAAAGAGACTATAATACACACATTAAGAGACTGTGAGAGAGCGGCATAAGTATGGAAGCAACTTATTTATCCTAACAATTATATTGCTTTCTTTTCTTGTGACTTGCAGGATTGGCTAAATTGGAATGCAACACATAACCCTGCATGAAGGAGATTTTCTTATTGTCCTTGGACAAAAGGTTTTGGGCATACCTGCTGGTTAATATGGAAAGCTAGTTGCACACGGACATTTGAAGCCTATACATTGTCTTTAAATGAAGTGGTTCAATAATGTCATTTTCATTTGATGGAGGAGGTTACAAGCAGAACGTAAAGCTATAAATTACTCTTAAGAATTAAGGATCAGAAAACTTATTGCCCCTCCCCCCCGGCCCCAAATAAGATACAGTTAAACTTGATGTGAATGCATTTGTAAGAGGTTTGAATCAAGCTGCATGTGGAGGAATGATTACAGATGAACTGGGTTGTTGGAATATGGGATTCAATAAGTAACTTGGCACTTACCCATTAGTAGCTGCTAAAATTATGGCAATTAAAACAGGGTTAGTGTGATACCTCATTTCCTAACACTACAGTGGAGCACCAATTAGCTAATACTCACCGAATAGAAACGTCAGAGTGCCAAAATGCTTGAACTTTATACAATGCCTTTGCTGGATATAAATATTCACATATAAGCACAATTTCATTAGATTTACTTCACAACATACACATTATTCACTTTATCTACTCTACTTCTTATACAGTCCAAAAACTCATAAAAGTCTAAAAATACATAACAAGAATTGACAACCTAAACTAAGATCTTCCGCCGCTCGACCTCGGCTCATCATCATTTACCTTCTCTTTTCCCTGTGAGCTTCCTCCTTGTACTGGAGATTTGTTTTTGGAAAAAGAATGAGATTTACAAGAATCTCGGTAGTAACGCAATCAAGCATATAAGATAACACACACAAGCATGCTTTACTCACACAATCATCAACAAAATCATCATAACATCATTTAGTGCAATACATGCAATTCATAAACTGACATCGCGCTAGATAGGTTCTTAGCCTATGAGGGCATCTGTGCACAGTGCATATAATGCAATCTCATAACTGACATCGCGCTAGACAGGTTCTCTTGGCCCCGAGGGGCACCCATGCATAGATAGGCCCCAGGCACCGCTCGTGCATTTATGAACATTTCACCTGAGTGTCAGCCCAACCTCTGGAAGGCTCCGGGTGATCACCCGCTCAATCTAAACATGTTAGAAATTTTGATGATGATATAAACAATACATATGCATGTCATGTCATATGAAGACGGTTACTACATGGTTGCTCCTCTATGCAACTTTCGCACTTGATTGAAGCTCGGGCAACTACTGAGGCTAGACCGGTTGTCAAGTCCTGAAATTGCCAAAACATCATAAATGAGTTATTACTCATTGATGTATCCTTCCAAACTCATACTATTGCTAAATTTAGCCTAATGATGCCAAATTACCAAAATACCCCTTAGGTTCTGATTATCAGTATTTTCTCAAAATCATGATTTAGGCCATTCCTACACATTTTTGTGTATAGAATCCATTTCTAGCCTCGAATTGGCCTAATTCAAGCTCCAATGATGAAAATACCCTTGACAGCCCTCAAATAAGGCTTATAAGGGGTAATTTTGTTATTTCACTTTCCGTGGCTTTTCTCACTTCGGGGTCAACATAGACCCTACATAATTTGGCCTCCTAAATCCAATGGAAGCATCAGAATTATCAAATTCCTATCCATTTGTCATGTCCAACGCAAGGAAGGGGAAATAAATTCCCAGAAAAGTTGTGTCGGATTCTAGTTTTCTTTGGCCTAATCACCTCCTTTCTACTTATAACCAATATATTAACTATTTAGACATTCATTGGACTTGATTTGGAGACACTTACATATTATGTTCTCTTTAGCTTTCTTCAATTATCTTATACCAAATGAACCATAATCAAGCCCAAAACAACTTTACTAACCTTAATCAAGCAAGAGGAACAAGTTTGGGAAGTTACCTCTTGATTTCTTGGACTTTCTTTCTCCTGGATGATTTCTCTCTCTCCTTCCAGCATTTGCTTCAGCTGAACATCAATGATTTCAAGGGTAGAGAGGTGAGGAGAAGAGATCATGGAGGGATTAGGTGGCTTTAGACACAAGGTATAAGCTTCTTACCTCAATTTCCAAGCAACCCTAGCTTCCCTTCTTCTTCCATTCAGTTCTTGTTCTCAACTCTGACTCTCAACTTGCTGATTCAGTTTGATCGCAAATGAGCAGCTGGAGATGAGAAAGGAATGATATAATTAAAGAGGTTAATGAAATGTGACATGTGGCATCCTATCATTAGTCCAAAATGTAATTATTCCCAATTAATTCCATTTTCCTTCTCTATACCACATAACAGCCGAAAATCCCATGAGAAATAGGAGAGAAATCTTAATCTCTAATATCCCATTGTGGCATCTCGTAACTTGTTGACCAAGTCATTGACTTTTTGACTATTAACCGTTTTGACCATAATTTACCAAAATTGATTTATTTATGATCAAGTAGTCGTTTTACTCTTTTTAATTCCCATTTAACTCATATTAGTGGGAATATTGGGGAAAAATAATTATTTTCTATTTTACGGCAAAATTACCGTTTTGCTCCTGCATTTAATGATTTACCGAAATAAATCATTTTTCCCCCATTTCTTCGGCTTAACCCCATTTTGACACTTAAATGAGGCTATCATTCATGTCATTAAATTTCTTGAATTTTGGTTACCATAATAGGCCTTTATCGGTACATTAATCGCCTCTTATATCCTTATTCGGCCATTTTACGCGTAACCGGCGATTGACATATTTTCCATAAATTCTCATAAATTCATCCACATCATTTTTCACCATTTTATTCCACTAAATATACATCAAATATACACATAAATGTATTGGTGAAAAATGAGGTATTACAGTTAGAAGTATGTAAGCCGAAGTACATGTTTTCTCTGAATCTCTTGATACCATTCAAACATTGATACGTGATAATGGAATGAGCCACCCCTTTAGGTGAGAAATTTGAAGAGGTGAGGTAGCTTATATATGGAAATTGGCATGTGGAACTAACTTATGCTAGGAGAGAGATCATTGCATGTGCCGATCAATTGGCAAGAGATGATCATGTGGGAACTGATCAACTTGTTTTGATGCATGATGTGCCACCGGATTGTACTAATATAGTTCAAAGGGATCAATGCATGGTAAAGGAGGGGTTAACTCCTCTTGCATAGTTGCTTTCTGATAGTGTAATTTTGAATCTTCAATCTTCAGCTTGCCATTTAAATGCCAAAAAAAAAAAGAGATCAAGAAAGTTTCCAAGTTTGTTATTTCTTGTTCCTAAATTTTATTTGAAGCAAAATGTAAATAAAGGAATGGGCATGGGTGATTTACAACCAATAGCTAATGGAATCATTACCCACACCAAAACTCCTTAATAGAGTACTACAGAAGAGGATGAAGTAGCAGTCATATTTCATATCATACTACAATTAATGATGTGAGGTATTAACACAAACATCCTATTTCTCTTGGATTTGAACATTCTAACTCCATGAATCCATACGACACATGGCAAGTTATTCTTAAAATTTGTGACAAAATAAACCCAAAATTTCAAGGGAGTTGAGAGAAAATTAACACAAAATGGATAAAGAAAAATCAACTGAAAAGAGAAGTTCACACATACTTGACCACAATGCTTCAATGAGCAACCCACACCTACGACGAAGAGGTTCAGGAGACAGTCATGCGACAATGAAGAGCTTTAGCCCAGAGAAAGACACTGAAGATTAGTGCTCGATTGGGGGATGCCGAAAATTGTGTTTCCTTCTCAATTTGGGGGAGTTTGAATCAGATATCCTCTTTTGGTGTGTTTTTACTAAGGGAAAGGGCGTCTTTTCACAATTCAAATATTTTGGACTCCGGTCCCATGAGACTTACTAGTTGTTTGGAGATTTCAAGGAAGTTTAAAGTAATATTTTATGTTGCTTGAGATTTGAGTGCAATTTTCTCAATTTAATATATCAATTCTTAAAGTTACATAATTAATCATCATCAATCCAACCACGATAAAATCAATTAAATCACAAACAAACATTTATAAGGATTCAATTATCAGTTCTTGGTTCGCCAAAAAAAAAATATCAGTTCTTGTTAAATATTACTAGTATGTTGAGTATAAAATATATATATAAAAAAGTTAAATTATGAAAAGCTACACATGTTATAAATTATAAATGATCTAATGTCTTCTTTAGTTCAATAAGTTTTAAATTTTTTTACTAGGGGGAATCACTAAATGTGAGCACTTCTTCTAATAGAAATTCAAACTTTAGTTTATTACATTATGAGGAACTAGTTTATTCTGCTAGATCCAATCCCGTTAGTTAGTAATAAGTTATTAATTAATCAACTTTGTTATTAGGGCCATAGGAAACGAGCTTTGACTGCTTAGTCACTTTACTGTTTGGATTATAATTCTAAAATACACAATTTCAATTAAATATTATTTTATTTTGTATTTTTTATAATTTTTTTAATAATATATAAAGAGTCTAAAACAAAGATAACCTAACTGCTATTTTGTATAAAATAAATTTATTATTTAAAAATCATAAATTAAAAATTTTTAAATATAGCTTGTCTAAATTATATTTGAAATTTGAACCGATTAGCTCTCATCAAAATTATTTAGCAAAACAAAACTAATCCCCAATAGTAGGCGATATTGATTTGAGAGGCAACATGGGCCACGAGGGCTGTACTTGTGGATAATTAAATGAAAGCAAAAGGGCACAAAAGAAAATGACAGGAAATTTATACATGTACCACATATTCATGCATGCTTGCTTGCAAATTTCAGACTTAACCAAAAAAAAAAAAAAAAGATAACAATAATAATGAAGGGCCCATACTTTCCCTGCAATTTTCTTCTAAATAAACAAACACACCTAAGGGCCCGTTTGGTATACTGGAATTGGTTTTGATGGATATGGATATGGAAATGGAAATGGAAATGGATATGGATATGGAAATGGAAATGTGTTTTAAAAGTGTGTTTGGTATGTACATGGAATTCAAATATTATTTTTATTTAATATTTATATTTAAAATGTAAAACTACCAATATGCTAATCTAAGAAAGTGGAATGAGATAAAACCATTGTTACTAAACCCGGACCGGACAGATTTTTTTTTAATAAAAAATTATTTTTATTTTTTTAAAAAAAAATCATATTAATAAGACTAAAATATTCAATTTCTCACCGGTTTAACCCTGATTTAGCTCCAGTCTGACCCACTAACCTTTGACCTAGTACTTTGACTGCTCCAGTTAGGTTTTTTTTAATAAAAAATTATTTTTATTTTTTTAAAAAAAAGAAATTTTATATTAATAAGCCTAAAATATTCAATTTTTCACCGGTTTGGCCCTGGTTTAGCTTCGGTTTAACTCCGATCTGACCCACTAACCCTTAACCCAGTACCCTAACCTAGATTTAGGTACATGGAATTGCAAATCTTTGCTTTTTAGGTGGAAGCCAATTTGATGGAATTGGAGAGATTTGGCTTCCACATGGAATTGCAAAAATTTCCAATTCCATCATACCAAACAAACTTAAGCATGGAATTGATTTCCAATTCCAATTCCATACCCCCCAATTCCATCATACCAAACATGCCCTAAGTGTTTCAGCCCAACACAACTTTCCCCACTTTGCATACGTACCATCAACACATTCACAGCTTTAACACACACACGCTCTCTCTCTCTCTCTCTCTCTCTCTCTCTCTCTATATATATATATATATATATATATATATATATATATAGACACACACACATGCCCACACGGATCCGGCTTCTATCATTTTCCATCATTTTTTCTATTTGGATCATTGAATTAAGATCTCAACGGTCCAGACTTTTTTTATTGTAAAAATATCATTATAATAATAATAATAATATTTTTATGATATATTAAATCTAATATGTTGAAATCTTAATCTAACGATCCAGATTAAGAAAATGATGAAAAAGAACGGAAAGGGAAAATGATGGAAGCTGGATCCATACACACACACCACTCTGACCTATTTATAAATCTTTTTTGAGGAAAAATATTAGCCCTTATTATAAATCTACTTTTAAAGTAATAAATATGTTTTTTACAATTTAGCCCTATTAATTTCAATAAACAAAACTAATTTATTCACGTTGACTATTGGAACCATTCATAAATGAGAGCAAAATAAAAAATTTAGTTCATAATTAATGAATTAACTAACTCCCATTCTCAGTATGTGAGAGTTAATCAATCAGTACTTATAAATAAAATCAAAGCGGTATAAATAAATAGATGGAACCATTGAAACACTATATAAAGATTAGTAGAAATCCAAGAAAACAAATTAAAACTAGTAAATATGTGTTAAGAGTTTTACATCATAAAATGCAAGGATACTTGTTTTAAGTTAAACAAAAACACACTCTTTTTATATACATATGTATGCATGAATACATGATTGGATTGTTACTTGTAATCACAGTTTAGTATACTCCTATAAAGCTAGGAACTTACTTTTTCTTTTTCTTTCTTTTGGTTACAAGGAACTTGCTTTTAGTAGATTTGGGTAACAAATCTTAGTAGTCATTAACTCGTTTCTAGGTTGTATTAGGGGAAAAAAAAAATTTAAGTGTGCGCGCACACACGCAGCCACGCATGCACAATCCAACCTAATCAATAATAACTGCATCATATAGAAGACGATAAAGGAGTGCTCATGATTAGTAGGTTAGGACTGAGGAGAACAATTTGATGTAAGATAATATCTTCACTAATTCAATTTAAAAAAAAAAAAGATGACCCTATGCACAAGAATCCCATTAGATGGGGTCTAAAGAGTGATAGATGCACGTAACATTACTCATACAAGCAGAGAGACAATTTCTAAAACCTCTAAATCACATAGTATAGCAACATTTCCGTTACTTAGGGTCACCCTCAAATTTCATTCATTCAATAATCAATCTAATTTTAAAATAATTCATATGTTTAATATAAAAATAAGCAAGCTAAATCAATTATAAAAGAACACACTTGAATCAAATTGGTTTTTGAGAGGTTTTATGAAAGCAAATAAGTAGAAGGTGAGTGTATTGGTTGCGGGGAAACATGGGCCACGGTTGTTGGGGGCGTGAAGAACTAATTAAAAGCAACAGGGTACATGGGAAAAATGACAGGAGCTTTATATGCATACAAAGATTCATGCATGCTTTCTTGCATGTTTCAGACTTGAGAGTTGAGACCAAGAAAATGGACCCATGCTCTCCATTTATTTTTTTTCTTTCTCGATTACAATCAGACCAAGTTATTGAGCCGCTAGACAAAAACGGAGGAGATCATTAAGTTATTGAGTAAAACATCTTAATTAACATGGTATTCAATGATTAGGCTATTGATAGAGTACAATAACACTATGCGATTCATATAGCTTATAATGAAGTTATTGAGTAAAACATCTTAATTAACATGGTATTCAATGATTAGGCTATTAATAGAGTACAATAACACTATACGATCCATATAGCTTATAAAACCTAGTGAGATAAAGCTTGTTCTCATCTATAACCATAGGTATATTAGTGTTTGGGAAACCACAAAACCGTAGTTTTAGAAGCTTTTTTTCTGCAAGCCAAGTCAAACCTCCTCTCACATACTTATCTCGTAAATCTTAAAAACTATTCTCTAAAAACTAATCCACACATGCACATAGTATTTCAACCCAACAAAATTTTCCCCACTTTGCATATGTACCTCCATCCACTAAGTTCACAACTTTAATACCCTATTATTCTCCTCTCCCTCCCTCCCTCCCTGCCTGCCTGAGACACACAAAATGCACACAAAAAAAGAAAAGTACAACAGAGCCTTTGAAGCATGGATAAAGTGGCCTATAAAACAGTAATGCCTATAAGATATTATTCAAAACTAGATTCTGCACTCCATACAATTGAAAAACAAACTATACTACTATTCAAGACTTGAAAACAGCACAGCTGTATATTTCATGGAGGGGGAAACTGACAAAACCCCCGTGAGGAGGGGGGACCGCTTCTACTTCAGTCACAATAATATTCATTCAGATCATGGCATCAGCTCCTTAACACTAGAGTTTAATACAAGAGAGATTGGATCCTCTGAAATTCTTAAAAAGTTTTTGTTAAGAGAGATTATCGCGTATGAGAAAAGAGAGGATCCTTGCACCATACAAGTGCGCTAATTTGTGCAATAATCTAAATATATAAATTAATACAAAAAACAATAAACGTGAAAAAGCATTGTGCAAGTGTTCTCCCTTTTTCTTTTTCTTTTTTTTGTTGGGGGGGGGGGACCACAGCCGCATATACATCAGTCTTGACCATGTTCATTCAGGTTGTGCAATAAAATTTCAGTTCAGCTCATCAGTGAATGTGTTTTAATACAATTGCATGGGTATAGTGAATGTAAATTTCTAAATATATAGGTTACTCAACAGGGCAAGTTACAGCAGAGATTAAAAAAAAACAGTAAAAGTAAATACCTTGTGCAGCAAGCTCACTAATTTTCACCATAAACAAGTACATGTGATATAGAAGAGGGTAGTGGAGTACACATGATCAAGTCAGTAAAACAAAATATAGTGAGAGAATCTTACACTATCTGTGAGGAGAAGACCGTAGAAACTTATCAAAATAGGTCTGTCACTGGTCTCTATAAGAAATACCCACTTCAATAATTATTTCTCTTTTTGCATAACTAAGTTGTTCATTATATAAACCTAAAAGTTTGTTCCCCTGGAAAACAATCTCAGAAAAAAGAAAATAACCATATCATCATATTTTGGACAAATAGAAGGTTCATGTTGTTGCCACATGTTGGCACATGATGTGAGTAACATAAACCTGAATCAATCCTGTAATCCTGAACTACACACACACACATATATATATATGTATGTATGTATGTATATGTATATATATGTATGTATATGTATATATATGTATGTATATGTATATATTGCTTTTTCTCCTTCAATTCCTGCCTGTATTGATGACCTAGAAGATGCTTCTATTTTATGTTTGAAACTACGTATATGATATACATACTGAAAACACATTGAATTAATCTGTATATAATTCCCTTCAAAAAAATTTAATGTGTATAAAATCTCTAGGATGAAGAATTGCAGGGATGAGCAAAAGGCGGTGTATAATTCTACCAACACTGTCTCAGAACAACTTATCTTGTTGATGCTGCAGTTTTAAAATTTACAACCTCTATCCTCTCATGGGACTTCATTTCCGTGCATGCATCAGGATCCTCCGAAGTTCTCTGGCAATTTCCTGCAACATAACAGGTTTTCTTATAATTCCACTGATACCGATTTGCATACACCTTTCACGCAAATCTTCATCAGCACTTGCAGTCAAGGCAACAATCATTGGCCAACTTTGGCTTCTAAATTTCCGAATCCTTGTGGCTACTTCAAAGCCATCTAACTCAGGCATATGAAGATCCAAAAGAATGACTTGAATAGAAGATCCAGCAGGTGCAATGACAGCAAGGCATTCAAATCCTGAAGAAACCGAAGTTACGACGCAACCCAGCTTCTGAAGCAACTTTTGTGTCACAGCTCTATTTACATCATCATTGTCAGCCAACAAGACTTGCAGACCTCTGAGCAGAGAATTAGAGCAGAGAATTAGAAGCTGTGCGCTCAGAGGATTCACCAGGCTCAGAGATGAAAATTGAAATAGACTGTCGTAAATGAAACCGAAGAACAAGGGCCATGGTCTGAGGATAACCTAAGGTATTTGGTACGAACCATATGTTCCCTTGCATCAACTGCCAAAAGCATAAGAAATCAGAATCAATGCAAAACAAGTGAGAAAAATATGCATGCCACTGTAACTGCTACTTCACAGTTTCAACATCAAATATACATCAGTGGAGTTTAAAATCAGAACTAATATGCCCAAAGATAGTCAAAAGCATGAATAATCAATCCAATCATAAAAGCCCATGAAAACACGCTAACAATAGAGAATTGTCTTCCCATACTACTATTAGATGAGCTATTTTCCACAGGTAACATATCCACTATAGCATTCAAACCAACCATGTTAGCTCCTAAACAGAGGGGGAACTATGCCCTCAATCCTATCATGCGTGAAAGTGCTGGTTGAGGACATTAGAACTATGGCATATTCAATTTATTATAATTAATATACCTAACAATTCCCAGGTGTTATGCCTAGAACATATTAATTCTATGAAACCAAGCTTCCATTTTTCCTTCTCTAGAATGAGGCAGAACCATTCTAAATCAGATTAGTGCAATCTCTTCATTCAAAAGAGAACTTTAATTTGCATTAATATATGAAGGTAGAAAAAGTGCAAAACAAAATAATGCAACTTCAATGTCTTTCAAAATGTGGGGAAAATGTATGCAAATATACTTCGTAAAAATTAGTTAGGCGTTGGGCATGAGAGATTTTTGCTGTTTTGAATCCATTGCAAGTGAATGACAGAAAAAATGAGCCTTCAGCTAATATAATAAAGTGTTATTTAAATGAACTAAGATGCAGGATTGTAATAATGAATATAATCTTATGCACAGACAAACAACAGACTTCACGACCCTCACCTGAACTATCCTCTTGCAAATGCTGAAGCTCAATCTGACTTCATCTCTACAACTAGAATATTTCCTACCATGAACTCCTAAAGAAAGTGAACTCTCCAACTCATAGTTGCCTCTAGTGATCCCTATCTCAAATCTAATATGTACATCCCCACTAGATGAGCTTGGTCTCCAGGTTGTCCACCCATGGTCATTTCTTTCCTGACTTCCTCTTTCTGCAAGAACACGAAGTACAAGAATCCCTCCCCTGTGATTACCATCCAATAAGTTCCCAACCATATGTAGAATCACCTGAAAAACCCTCCTCTCATCACCCATAACGTCGTTAGGCAAAGACTTCTCACACTCAATTTTAAAACCAAAGCCCCTGTAAACGCAAAGACACTTGGCAAGGCATGCTGCTTCTTTTATCATGGCATGTAACCCAAAAGATCTCATCTCCAATGGAAATCCTCCATCATCCTTGGCTGAAATGTTCATGGCATCATTTATCCAGTTTGATAGGACATTGCTGGTTCTCAACATCGAATCCACAATGAGTTTTTGTTCGCTTTTCAAATTTTCATCTTGTATAATTGAAAGCAAACCCAAAATTGAGTGCATTGGTCTTCTCATTCCATCACTCATGACCTTCTGAGATAAGTTTCTTGCCTGACTCGCCATCACAGCATTCCTTTGAGCCTGTTGCAGAATTCGATTTTGCCCCTCCAACTTTTCTCTCATGAGTTGGGACTCTTCAAGAATTGCAGCATGAGACAGGGCTACAGCAACCTGATCAGCAACCGTTTTAACTATTTCCAGCTCCTGATTGCTCCAAGATCTTGGCTCTCCACCAGGAAGAACCAGAACCAATATTGCATAACATGCCTGCTTTACCTCAGGTGTTCCACCTTTGAAATTGCAAATCTGAAGCATTGGCATCCGAATTGCAGCCACCGGTCCTGCCTCAGAAGAACTTCCACTACTAGCAGCAGCAAGTGCTGAGGCAGGGCTAAGAATATTTACTCCATCAATTGCCTTGATTCTCACAACATCTGGATCCGTAATGGGTATAGAAAGATTAAGATTCCTCCCATTCAATTCATGAGTGAGGTTCATCTCTGTTTTATCAAAATTAGGCATCCAGACTGCACAATTTTGCAAACGAAGTGTTTCAGACAGCTCCACCAAGGTAGTGTACAAAATATTATGCCTATCAAGTGACTTGCGAATCTCTCGAGTGAGCATCCTCACATGTTTTGCAGCTTCCTTCTGCCTCATAATAATACCAACCTCTCGCCCAAGTTCAGAGGTCTTTTTCCTCAGCATTAATTCTCTGACCTTCACTTTAAGAAGCAAAGGAATGAGAGTCATGAGAGTAATAGCAGTGGCACACGATACCAAAGCCGTAAGAGTTTTGAATACTGTAAGTGCCACCATCACTTGGAAAGAGTGAGGACCATAAGTCCATGCATTCAGCAAATGTGTCAGTCCACATAGTACAATGAAGGCAATGAACTGAACAAGAACCCATTTGAATGGGACATTCGCACAACTGATAAAACAAAGCAACTCAATAGGTATGGAGAAGTAGGCCACAGCAATCAACAAATCACTGACTCTCTGGCACTCCAGAATACTCTCAATAGTCCACAAGCTGGCCTCATCATCACAGTTACATCTGGGAAATTCATTATCTGTTGCAGATACACATTGGAGGAGGAACAAAATTGAAAGTCCAGATACTACCGTTTTAAACATTGATCCAATATGCTTTTTCTCTTCAATCCATTAAAATGGATCACAAAAATTTCTGCATGCAACTCCAGAACACTTCAGTGCTCTATGTTTGTGTCCTGTAAAAACAGTTCAAGAGGACTGAAAAATGAGTAAGATCTGAATCGAATGCAACAGAACAATATGAGATCCAACAAAACAATAGGCCTAATGAAAAGCTCGAAACTATTACTCTCCACTGTCGTACGTTTAGTTTTAAGGTTTAAACCTTTTCCAATTGACATGCCCTTTTGGGAGGAATAGAATAAACTAGTGAATAACAGTCCCAATGAAGAAGACATTTTCCACAACCAAAATATATATAAAAATTAATAAACAAAACTATTAAATAATAAAAAGCCAAGCGTTGCTTTCCCCCAGCCTCAGACCAGCAGAAATATTATTTAAAAAATCGAAGTCCACCAACGTATACTAAAAGAAGAAGAAAAAAATAAAAACCAGTAATGCAGAACAAATGTACCTGCAGAAAGCGCCACAGTAGAAAGCAAAACCTAGATTGCGATCAATACTCCACTTTCATCAGATCTTATCCTTGACCCGGAAGACTAAAAACCTTGTTCAAGAATCAATACACATTACAAACAACCCATTATTCTAATAGTTCACAACAGAGCAATCTTCAAATACCAGTGTAACCCCATATCATCATGCACCACCTCCTTCATTGGGAAGAACAGAAATGAACCCACTTGCACAAGAAACAAATCCCAATACCGATTAAGGAAAACCCAGCAAAATAAGCACGAATCAAGGCTGGGAGCACGAACCCGGTTCGAAGCTTTTAGTCCGGTTCTGGGATCGACTTTTAATCAAACACCACCAACACCACACCAGGCCTCTCTCTCTCTCTCTCTCTCTCTCTGTGTGTCTGTGCTATTGCTATTTTGGTGAGCGGATTACATAATCTCTTTTCGCTACGTTTTCTACATTATTAGCTTGCTGCTTCCAGTAGGTTGTATTATTCTATTGTATGGATTTTCGAAATACGAAACCGAAAACCATAAACGGAAGGAGAGAGAGAGAGAATGCGCGCCGTTGTTTTTGAGTTGTATGGGAAAAATAAAGGAGGGAGGAGAGAGAAGGGACCCACATTTCTTACATGAAGAGAACTTGGACGCTTTTGAATCAAAACGTCCTCGTCACCCTAATTAATAAATATCCATCTCTTATATGGTAGATTAAACTTTGCATAATGTGTCAGTAATCTTTTATATGTACACACACACGCACCGTACACACACGCATACATGCACTAACCTCAAAGGAGTAAGGACTCAATCTATTTTTTTTAATTTTATTAATACTAAAATAATTAATAATTATTTTTAAAAATTATAAGTTCAAAAGGTCATCATTTGTTAATTTATTTCAAAAAAAACTAATTTGTTAGCATAGTTTTACCTGACTTCTAATCAAATCTTATAATTTTTTAAATTAAATCCTTCTTATTGTTGAAACCAAGGACCTCTTACTTATGATTTTACCAATAGGCTACAAAGCCATTGGTTAATGTTATTTAGATTTAGATTCATGTGTAAAAATTAATACATGTGTAGCTTAAGTGAGATTTACATCATCAAATACTAATTTCTCTTAGAAACTATGTGTATTAGGACAAATATCTTTAATTGAAGAAATTACAAGGACTTATAAAAAGTACAATGACCTAATTAAAAATAGTTTTTCATAAAATGAGAAATTATACAAAGTAAGTTTGTATATATAGGGAATAGCATTAGATCAGTTATATAAAAAAGGGTGTAGGTCATTTTTGTTCTGGAAGTATTCATTAGGAGCCAATTTTACCATGAAAGTATCAATTTGGAATAATTTTTCCCTGACTATTATACATGTTAAGTTTCACTGTTAATTGACCGAATTCGAGGCAAATTTGCTCCTTAGTTAAAACTTCTAAATCATTTTTGTCATCTATATTGACCGAATAAGGTACAAATTTACCTTGAATTCGATCAACTAACGGTTAAACTTAACAGGGATAACGGTCAGGGTAAAATTACTCCAAAATTGACATTTTCGGAGCAAAATTGGTCCTCTAAAAACTTCCGGAGCAAACATAGCCTTTAGCCTTATAAAAAAATGACCATAAAAAGATTGAAATAATGATTTTATATCATTTTTCAAGGTAATTAGAACATAATTAAATGTTTTCCTTAAGTTATTGCTCCAAATCAGTGCAGCTTCGTCCCAGGCCGAACAAATTCTGATAATATCATTGTTGTCTAGAAAGTAGTCCATTCCATGAGGAATATGAGAGGCAAGAAGGGTTTTATGGTCATCAAGGATGGCCTTGAGAGAGTATATGACCGAGCTCATTGGGATTTTGTTATGTCATGCCTTAAAGAACTCAAAATCCCACCTAATCTTTGTGATGTGTTCAGGGAATGTATTTCCACGTCATCCATGCAAATATTTTGGGAAGGTGTTACGAAATTTAGGATGGTGTATTTAGAAGTGCAAGTGTACACTGTCGTAATCAAGTAATAAAGAAGTGAGTAGAGTATCGTTCCCACGAGGATTGATCACTAAGTACCAAAATTGGTAATTTTAATTCTATTTAGTCGGTTGATTAGTTGTGATTGAGATTGCAAGATAGAAATGATGAAATATGAATACAAGTGATATAAAGACAAATATGAGAAAAAGCCCTAGGGATTAGATTTCACTTAATAAATTCCGGATTGAATCACTTATCTATTCTAGTCCAATTTATTCCACATGATTGATAGTCGAGTTTCCCTATTTTAATTACTAGCCTCTTCCAAGGTCAAGTAATTCTATAATTAATTGCTAACCCAATATATTCCTATATGAATTTAAGCAATTAATCATGCATTAAGATTTATGGAACTCAATTAAGACTACATAACCCATATAAATATATTCCTATTTCATATGCAAATTATGGTTTTAATTATAGGATCCACACACATGTATCTCCTTCCGGTCTCAACATGCATATTAAAATCATCCAAAAGGTGGCCAATCAATTGTAAGCATTAAGAGCAATAATTAAAACTCAATCATGAAGGAAAAATTAAAACTAGATTTAATAAGTTAAGATTCAATCCGTCATTAGTAAGCTACGTCATCACCCTAGGAAAAGGAAAATTTAGCTCATGATAAAATTAAAAACAAAACCAAAATATATTCCAAACATCATAAATATTGCATAAAAATTAATTACAAAAACATAAAAATACTACTACAAGATGCATGAAAATGGAAAATCTAGCCTACCATATAGGAGGTAAAACCATCCATGTAGGTGGCAACCTATACCATCCATAAAGGAGGACTACATAGGCCTTCCATATAGGAGGTAAAACCATCCATGTAGGAGGCATGCAAGAAGTAAAAAAAAAATGCAAGAAATAAATTCTAAAAATAACAACTCTCTCTCTAAAATAGAAACTCTTTCTCTCTCTTCCTTCCTCCTCCTCCCTCCTCATTTTAGGGTGCCAAGAAGCTCTATTTATAGGCTTCATTTTCGGACTGCTACAGTGAATTTGCTACAGTGAATTTGCTACAGTGCACCGACCACACCGTCCGCTACAGTAAAACTGCTACAGTACCCGACCCCACCGTCTGCTACAGTGAAGCTGCTACAGTGCACAGTGAACATTACCGCATGAACAGTATACAGTGAATAGTACCACGTGAATAGTACTTTTCCTTAAATGCCTTCTTTAATTCTTTTAATCCGGTACTATCCATGACTGCAAGAAAATCATTATTTATTTATTAATTACACCCAAATTGATTACATTCAGCTCAAATATAGTCCACAAAATCATCATATAAGGGAAAATGAATATGCAAATATTTTACATATAAGAAGGAAACAAAAAAAATTTCTTCTTGTGTTCAGGCAAGGTGATCCTAAATCACCTTACCTATCATTAATGGAAAAATCACTTTTTAGATTAGGTAAAAATCACTTTTTAAATTGATTTTAGATCAGGTCTTGATATAACCAGTCAAAAAAATCTGTTATTTTTTAGACCGGTTAAGCAACCGATATTGAAAATCACTTTTCAGACTAATTGCTTGAAGATCATATTTAAAAAGTCAGATCTTTTAGACCTGACATAGCTTATACCACATCAAAAATGTGTTATTTATTAGGCCGGTTGTTCTGAAACCATGTCTAAAAGTTTTTTTCAGAACTCATTTTATAAAACCGGTCTTAAAAGTTATACTTTTTAAAACCCAAATTTTATGTATCACGTCTTAAAATGTATATTTTTTAGTAATTCTTTTCGGGAAATACTAGTGACTAGTTCCTCCTAAATATGAAGCATAATGTTCGTGATGGAGATTGTCATTGGAAAGGCTTGTTCAGTATTATTTGCTGGTTGATTTAGAGGGATAGAAATGACCTTGTTCATTCCAACTCTAGTACGGGTAGTCTTAATAATGTGTTGGTGAGAGCGGAGGCGATCATGGGTAGCATGAATAATTCTGCTACCAAACTCAGTGGGGTGAACTTAACAGAAAATCTGAGGAGGATTCATTCTCATGATACTACTGTTCGTGAGGGACAGGTAATTGTTGAGACAGATGGGGCTTTTTCCCTAAGGAACAGACATATTTACACTAATTAAGGCTCATAATGACGCTCTTACCGTAGAAATTCGGGGCTGTCTTATAGGCATGAAGAGAGCGAGCATGGGATGGGGGATTCAGGGACGTGCTGTTGAGATGCGATGCATATGAGGTAATCAACCTGATTCAAAATGACATCCCTGATTACAGAAGTTAAAGGAATGCTGGAGCCAAGCTGGAAGGTAGAGTTCCAATATATTCCCAGAGATGATAACTAAATGGCTGACTCTCTGGCCAAGCGAGCACTGAATGCTTCCCAAGAATTGCACATTTTGAGGCCTGAGGATTTCCTTCTGCTTAGGCGTATGGACGACTCAGGATAGTGCTTGCTCTCTCTCTTTTTCTTTTCTTTTTTTCCCTTGCGTTCTGTTAGTTTCTTAAATTCCAGCGTATAAAAAAAGGTCAAATTATAGGAACTTTCGTCTTAATTTTTTTTTCATTTATTTATTATCAAATATATTAATGAATAAAGCATAAAATTTGAAAAAAAATATACTAAAATTTTAAAAAATAGATGTTCTCGGAAGAAATATACATAATCTAACACATTATTTTTAATTTTGTTGTCCTTAAAAATGTTTCAAAAGGAACTTCTAGAAAAGTTTTATGATCTTTTGTTATATGAGGTTATATTATTTTTAAAAGACTAATTGAAACCTAATTTATTTTTCACCAATAAATATGTTGAATATATATATATATATATATATATATATATATATATATATATATATATATATATATAATCTGTATCCTACAGTTTAAAATTTGTTTATATAAACTACTGCCACGAGCCTTAATGTAAGAGTTAATTCTAGAGTTGGTCTTAATTCTAAATGTAAGATTTATTTCTCATATTTATCAATTTTTTTTTTCTAATTTACCTTTATTATTCTTCCTCAATAATAATCAAGTAAGAGATGAATAGAGGAACTTAAGGAGATGATTAGGGTATTTTAGAGAAAAAAAATATGTAATATTAATTAATTTAATTAATTTTTTAAATATAATTAAATTAGGTATATAGGACTTACATTAAGAACACGAGGGAGTATGATATTGGGTTATGCTTGTATCTATTCATCATGCCTGATCATTGATCTTTTGTTTCCGAAAAATAATAATTCCGTTAATTGAAAAAAGAATCATCCATACTACCTTCAAATTAGATAAATTATTCAAGCAGATAAATTAAATATTGAAATATAAAATTAGATAAATAATTGTTCTTGATGAGTTTTATTCTGTTAATAAAATAAAAAATACTCCTCATATCCTTAATATAAGATATATTTACCTAATTTGATTAGATTATGGAAGTTTGTTAAGTTAGTTAACATTACATGTATTTTCTAAAACACCCTAGTCACTTTCTTTAATGTCCTCATATTCTCTCTTTTTTGATTATTGTTGAAGAAACATCAATATTAGCAAATCAGAAAAAGATCAACAAGTATGAAAACTTTATCTTATATTTGGATTCAAGATCATCTCTCTAAATATATCTTATATTAAGGACATGATGGAGTATTTAATAGCAAGAGGGCTTATTTGTAGAAATCCAAATTTTACAATATATATATATATATATATATATATATATATATATATATATATTATTACCAATTTTCAGCTCGATCAATCTTTTTGCGTTGGAATAAGAATCATATTTCATATATATTCTTTTTGTCTTCATATGGTACAAGCCCTCATTTCAAATTTTCTTCAAAGTGTATGACCCACAATATACTTTTCTATACATAAAAAGTTATATTAAGTAAAGTATGATTTAACCATAAATATCGGTTAAACTTTAATATACTATAACTTAAGATATGTTCAAGATATAGAAGCCCAAGCTCTTTCAATTAATTCAAATACATTTTTGTTAATTAAATTTGTAACATTCAAATTTTTACTTATAGTAATTAAGTACTATTAGGATGTGATTTATTAAGTAATTTAAGGTTTAAAGAATATCTAGAAGCATATTAAGAAAATAGTGGAATATTAGAATATGATTAAAAATTTAAGCTAGTATATATTACTAAGGATGGGTTGAATTTAATGAAATTGTAATTACTATTTATATATAATTTGTTAGTGCAAGCGTTTCATCCAAGAAGGGGGGTGAATTATATTAGGTGATAAAAAAAATTTAAATGAAATTAGCAATTAAAAGAAATTAAACCAGAGTTAGGAGTTAAGAAAAAATATCACTGAAGTGTACACCAGAGTTTATACTGGTTTGGTCACAACCTCTTTGACCTACGTCCAATCCTTAAAGTGCCTATGAGATTTTCATTATACTTCCAAGATTTGATAGATTCTTGGCACCACAATATAAGCAAACTCCTCAGCAGAACACTCATTACACTTTGTAAGATGATCCCTCTGAAAGTCCCACTATCTTAAGAATCACTTTACAAATAAAAAATAAAGGTATTTAAAACTCTCTCAAAGAGTAGATAGATGAAAACTAAGGAGCAAAGAGTATATTAGAGAATGACATAACCAAAAAACAGAGCACTTAATGAACAGAGTTAATTTCGTTGTTGGTTGGTTACGTCATCTTGAATGCTTCTGTATTTATAGATGGAATGTCATTGACGACAGTTGAGAGCATTCAAATTTGTCAAGTTAGAGAGTAATTATAGCCGTTTGATGAAAGAGAGTGTATTTGCAGCTTCTCTATGCTATCATTTAATGCTTCTGTCAGATTTGTGCCTTTTGAGATTTTGAAGCTAATCTGTCGTTTAATCACCTAAAACTCACTTAATAATGATATTAGTAATGATTAAGAGTAATATAGAATTTCAGGAAAAAAATCAAGATGTGAAATGAGTGATTTGAAATTTACAAGACGATGAATGGTGGTTTCTGATAACATCACTTGAGTATGTTTGATAATCACTTGAAGTGATTCTCAGTCACTCAAGTGTTGTTTCCATTCACTCGAGTAATCTTCTGATCTTGCATAACAAACTTGGTAGTGATAGTTTTGAAAATTAAGCATCACTCAAGTGTCCAAAACCATTCACTTGAGTGATCTTATGACATTTGAAAAGTTTAAGAAACCACTACCAAGTGTTTATCACTTTCAGCTCACTTTCACATTTTTGCAAGTGATCACGGATCACTCGAGTAAATCTCCAATTCACTCAAGTGATCTTCATTGAAGATCATATCACTGCAACTGATGTGAGAGTCGCTTTCAAAAATAAATATCATCACTCGAGTGATTTACCATATCACTCTAGTAGTCATCTAGTTTGCTTGAGAATTCTTTTAGAAAGTTTGCATCACTTGAGTGTTTTGTCACTTCACTCGAGTGATCTGACTTTCAATACATATCACTCAAGTGAACTTGCCTCATCACTCAAGTAATCTACTTCCCAACACATAACACTCGAGTGATCTACTTCTGGTCACATATCACTTGAGTGTTTCTCCTTATCACTCGAGTGATCTGTGCTATTAAGATCACCTTTACCTATAATATTCACTTGAGTGCTTACCAATCACTCGAGTGATTATGTTTTCTCTGTGTATTCTCTTTTATATCTTTTAGGGGTTACCTGAAAGTGTTGTCATCACTTGAGTGAGTGATCTGCTATAGAAAAACTTTTACAATGTTGGATCACTATGAAAAAAACTTGAAGTTTTCTAAGAGTGGATCAATATCACTCGAGTAATTCAACAGACCACTTGAGTAATCTTCTATTGATGACTTATTTCAATTTCAAACTTAAGTATTTCACCATGAAATTCACTCTTTATTATTTTCAAAGAATTTAATCATTACTTAAGTCTAATAAATCATGATTTGGTATCATCAAAATATTATGAGAACTAACATTCCTTCCCTTTTTGATGATGACAAAACTTATGAGTTTAATTTTGAAAAGTTGATGAGATGATTAATCATAAATGAAGCATCTTAAATAAACTTTTTACAAACCATAAATAGACAAGAAGCTATAATTTCATAAAGCACAGTTAAACCATAAACATTACACTTTCATTAACATTTGAGAAAGATTAGTACATAAGGTTAGAGACCTAGCATGATATGATATAAAACAATAGATAACAAAATATAAATAATACATGACATAATACAAAGCATGGAAAAACAAGGCAAAATAGGAGATACAAGTTATATCAGATATTTGACCTCAAAAGATCTTCAGAACTCTTTTCCCCTTTTTTGTCATGATCAGGAATAGTGAAAGGGGTTGGAAAAGTGATATATGACGAAGAGTAGGTGGTAGATTAACGTGGAGAAGTGTAGGTGGTGGAAGAGGATCAGGGTCAACTGAAGAAGTAAGTGGTGTGAAAAGAACTATTGCAGTCAGGGGATCAATAGATGCAAATGTGTGATCAGGTGAGGATAAACGTGTGGGGGAATGTGGTGTGAAAGTAGGAGAAGAAGGTAAGGTAGGTGCTGGCTAAGTAACAGGTCTGAGATCAAATCCTAGAACCTCAATAGTGGCCACTGTGTCTAGAATCTCAATCTCTTTAGTGTGTGAGCTAGAACCAGAGTGGTGAGACTAGGCAGGTGATAAGTGAGATGGAGACTAAAGAATAGGATCTTCTTGAGGAAGATCACCGCTGGAATGTGATCATATATAGGTGTAGTAGAAGGAAGATGAGTGGAAGTATCTAGAAGAGTAATATCAGGGATGGTTGGGGTCGTAGTAGGAGCATAAGGAATGGTAAGAGGGACAGTGGCAATAGGATTAGGTGAATTAGAGGTTGCAAGAGCTGAAGTTGAAGTAAGAGGAGAAGATGTGGTAGTAATGCAAGGTTCAGGGAAGGGTATGCCAAGATGTGTCCTCATAATCTCCTCTATCCTCTGTATCTGGCTTCCTGGAGGTCAAATAAGATCTTGAACTTCTGGTTGCCTCCACCAATACTCTAACTTGATAATTCACCTTCTTAACCAAGTATGTATTGGATTTATTTAGTTTTGAAATGGCACCCTGTAGAGAATCCTGAACATAGTTCTGAAGGGTGGCACCTATAAAGGATGGTCCTGGTGATCCTGCCCTAAAAGACTAAACCTCCTCCGCCTTTGAAGGTGAAGGCTCCATTCTCTTGCTCTTGCTTTGAGCCTATGGCGGAGAGTGATCACTCTGAACTTGGAGCTCTAAGAGGTACTAAAATACATATTCTTCCTAATTGAATCTTTCTAAACTTGGGAATCCTCACAATCTCTCTTCCAGGAATCAGATGCCATATATTGTGCAGGGAGAGGATGAAGGATACTAGCTGAGGGTATGGGATAGGTGGAGTGAAATCTGAATCTTCTCATCTCCTAAAAGATCATATCACCCACATCTCTCCACTCCTAAGATAGTATAGAGTCCATCATTTGGAGATCTTTCCTAGTGATGTGTGTGAAGTTCTTTGCTTTATTGACCATACTCCAGGAATAAATGTAGAATGTCACTCTTTGTATAGTATTGATAGTAGCTTGTGTATGTGGTAAAGTCCCAACAAGCTCCCCTAGCCTAAAATTCTCAAAAAGCTCATGTGGATATAAGTCTTTAAAGGGTCTAGATGGGACTTCCTCATTGCCTTGGAATGTATTTATCAAATCACAAGATAATAGGATCTTGTGTTCCCTCACTGTTGTTTCTATTTTCTCTTCAATTACCCTTCCTTGGCTATCATAAATATCAACAATCTTCATGTTGCATTAGAAGGTTTTGACTACTGTGGGATTATATGGTATTTTTAAACTTAACCACGACTCATACTGTCCTAAAAATGGGTATAAGTCTAAGTAATATTCCCTCTTTAACTCAACTAGATTCACATACACCATAGGACAAAATTGTCTCTTAGAAAAATCTGAATCAAATACTGCTTTGCTATTTACCTTCAGTTCATTGGTATTAAAGTTAGGAGGAGGAACTAGAATCTCTGGCTCCTCTGGCAGTGATAGCAAGGGTTGAATAGTGGCTGACGTTGTGGGTCCAGTTTGACTCCCAGTAGCTTGATTGTAACATGACTTCTTTAGAATCAAGCTGTCATGTCCTAGCTTCTCAACAACAGAGGCCAGCTTTACTCTGAATATGGCATCTTGTTGATCGACCTCTCTTTTCAGATATAATTTCCCTTTCCTTTTCCCTTTCCCTTATGGAGTAGCATTTGACTTCGATCTTATCTCCTTAGGTTCTTGTATAATAATGCCTTTGGCTTTCGGTAGAGCTATCAGAGGATTGTTATTTCAGACCTTCAGTTTGAACTTAGGGCTTTTATATTTCTTGGATTTATTGGCCGAAAGAGGAGAAGGAGGTGAATCTCGATCAATATTAGGTATTTTAGTTCTCGCCATAGTCGAAAATGAGAGGAGGTCTTAGGGCTTAGGCGAGGGTTGGTTTTAGGGTACTAAGGGTCAATAGAGACAAAGAGGGAACCAGTGTGTTGCTAGAAAATGGTTTGGAAGGACTTTTTCAAAGATTTCAGAAGGATTTGAGAATGAAGGAGAAGGGTATATGAAGAAGGAGACAGTTGCAGAGAAAAGGAAGACGAAGTGGAGAGGAGAAAGACGAAATGTTTGAAAAAAAAATAAGAAAGAGAAGAGCCGCGAGAAATTTTTGATATAGCCTCTGACATAACATTTCACTTGATTGATTTATTAAGTCACTCAAGTGATTTTGGTAATCACTAGAGTGAACTTAAGAAATCACTCAAGTTATTTCTATTAATTGCCAAATCACTCGAGTGATACTGGCAGGTCACTCGAGTGAGTTTTAATAGACTCACTGTCACTCGAGTGATTTCTCATTTCACATGAGTGATGCTTAAAGTCACTTCAAGTTACTTTGCTAGGCACATACCTTACTCAAGTGTTTGCTTGAGAACACTTGAGTCTCTTTTTCTAAATTGGTTAGCCATTTTTGTATCACTTGAGCATTAGCTACCTTCACTTGAGTGATTTCCTATATTTGCTCTGCATTGGCTATATCACTCGAGTGATCTTCATTATTACTAGAGTGATTCATCTGCATTTCCAGCACACTCATGTGAACCAACCAAGTGAATGCCTCTTTGTTTACCCCTGTTTTTCCACGTGAACTACAAAATAAATTTCTAGAAACTCTTATGCTTAAGTTAATTAATAAATCATCAAAACATATTGGAAATTAATTTAAATAGATAAATTTACTTACAATTCATTGGGATTTACCATTCCCAATTTTCATCTGATGTATAAAAATTGATATTTTGCTAATGGTTTGGTGAAGATGTCAGCTATTTGGATATGAGTAGAAATGAAAAAAAACTTTCACATCTTTCTCTTGAATATGATCTTGTATGAAGTGGTATCTCACATCAATATGCTTAATTCTTGAGTGTTGGACAGAATTCTTTACCAAGCTAATGGTGTGGGTATTGTTACAGTAGATGATAATTTCTTTAAGATGAATACCTAGGTCTTGAAATTGTTGCTTTAACCACATAATTTGAGCACAACAACTTGAGGTAGTGACATATTTGGCTTCAGTTAAGGAAAGTGAAACAATATTTTATTTCTTACTAAACCAAGATACTATAGAGCCATCGAAAAATTGGCATTAACCACTAGTGCTCTTTCTGTCTGTTTTGTATCCTCCATGTTCAGAGTCTGAATATGCAACTAAGTATTCATTTGCTTCTTTTGGATACCAGATGCCTAGTTTTGCTGTGTTAGCTAGATACCTAAATATTCTCTTAACGGTTTCAACATGAGATTCTTTGGGGGCTGACTAGTATCTTGCACATATTCCAATAATGAATTGTATGTCAAGTTTACTTGCTATGAGATAGAGTAATGAGCCAATCATCCCTTAATACTTGGTGATGTTATAATTTTCTCCTTTTACATCTGCATCAAGTAGAGTTGTTGAGCTCATATGAGTTTCTGCACCGTTGGCTTCATCCATCCTATATTTCTTAGGCAATTTCTTAAGATATTTCGTTTGGGATATGAATATTTCATTCTTTCTTTGCTTGATTTGTAGTCCGAGAAAGAAAGTTAGCTCTCCCATCATAGACATCTCAAATTCACCTTTCATTATTTCAGAAAATTCTTTATATAAAAGATTATTAGTAGCACAAAAAATAATATCACCTACATATATTTGTACAATTAAAATATCATTTCTTTTGTGTTTGATGAATAATGTTGTGTCTACCTTTCCTCTAACAAATCCTTGGTCAATGAGAAATTTACTTAACCTTTCATACCAGGCTCTCGGCGCTTGTTTTAAAGCATAAAGAGCTTTCTAAGTCTATATACGTGGTTGGGTTTAGATACGTTTTCAAAGCTAGGAGGTTGTTCAACATAAACTTCTTTTATAATATATCCATTTATAAAAGCATTTTTGACATTCATTTGATAGAGTTTGAATTCCTTGATGCACGCAAAGGGTAAAAGTACTCGTATGGCTTCTAATCTTGCTACTGGAGCATATGTTTCCTCATAATCAATCATTTCTTCATGATTATAGCCTTTGGCCACCAATATTGCCTTGTTTCTGACAATGATTATGGATTCATCACATTTGTTCTTGAATACCCATTTAGTGGCAATCACCGGATGATCCATAGGCTTAGGTACCAAATCTCAAACTTGATTTCCTTCAAATTGATGAAGTTATTTTTGCATTGTTATCACCCAATCATTGTTTGATAGGGCTTCATCAATGTTTGAAGGTCAATCTTAGAAATAAATGCAGAAAAATTAACTTCATTTAAGATTTTGTTTCTAGCTTTTACTCTTTCATGTACTTCTCCTATAACTTGGTCTAGGGGATGACTGTTGTTATACTTTCAAACCCTAGGTTGACTTTGTATATGAGGTTCGTTTTCATTTTCAGTTTTCTCAACCTCAGGATTAGAAGAATTAGGGATAGACTGACTATTTTCTTGAGCAATGACTATTTCATGCTTATCGTCAGTAGATTTGTCAAAGGATTCATTTTCATCAAATAGAACATGAATTGATTCTTTAACAATACATTTTTTTTATTAAAAACTCTATAAGCTTTGCTTCAATTAGAGTAACCTAGGAATATTCCTTTATCAACTTTAGGATCAAATTTTCTTAGGTTATCTTTACCATTGTTATGAATAAAACACTTATAACCAAAGATGTGTAGATGAGCAATGTCTAGCTTTCTTCCTTTGTATAGCTCGTACTGTGTCTTTCCAAGTTTTGATCTGATGTAAGCTCTGTTGGAGATATAGCATGCAGTGCTCATAGCATCAACCCATAAATTTTGTGATATGTTCTTTTCATTCAGCATAGCTCTAGCCATCTTTGTGAGAACTCTATTGTTTGTTTCCATGACTCTATTTTGTTGTGCTGTCCTTGGAGCAAAGAAATTGGATAAATGCCATTGTTATCATAATATTCTCCACATGCTTGATTTTTAAATTCTCCTATGTGATATGTCATTATGCCTGTAATGGACCTTTCTCATTTTGTACTTTCTTGGCAAATACAATAAATTCACTGAAAGTTTCATCCTTTGATGACAAGAAAATAGTCCATGTAAATCTAGAGAAGTAATCAACAATGACCAATGAATATAGGTTACCACAAAGACTTTTAACTCTTACTAGTCCAACTAAGTCCATATGGAGCAGTTAAAGTGATCTGATTGTTGTAATTTCCTTTTGTGATTTAAAAAATTACTTTGTTTGTTTACCATTTTGACATGCATCACAGACTAAATTATTTTTGAAGTTTAATTTGGGTAATCCAATTACTAAGTCATCTTTGAGTAACTTGCCTAGTTGGTGCATATTGACGTGAGCCAGCCTTTTTTGCTATAACCAACTTTCATCGACATGACTTAGAAAACAATTTTCAAAAATATTATTACTCATTTCAAGAGTATATCAATTACTTTCTCTTATTGCTCTGATTTTTGCTTTGAAAATCTTCTTCTCTATTTGTAAATCCTTCTTGCTTACAATCAGGCATTCTTCTGAGTCAAATGTACAATTGTCTTTATCTGTGCTTTGACTCACGTTTAGCATATTATGGCACAACCCTTCAACATAGTATACATCTTTTACTTGAATTCCTTTATTACCTCTGACTTATCCTATCCCCGCTATCTTGTCGGATCGGTTTCCTCCAAATTTTACTTTTCCACCTTCTTTAGGCTATAAGATAGAAAAGTTTGCTCGGTCACCAATTATATGTCAGGAGCATATGTAATTTCCAAAATTTTAATCACTAAGTATCATGTACTATTATGGTATTTTATGGTAAGAGAGCATGAAAAGTAGCAAAACAAAACCAATAAAGTCACACATAACAAAATAGTTGTTATACATAATAGTTGGTGAATTTTCTGTTGAGGCAGTTGGATTGTGTGACACTTTTAAATTAGTAAATAACCTCCACAAATTCTGAAATTTTCTATAATGAAATTATACATGATGATATTTAATTTGATAGGTCATATGGAATTTTTGGAATTGTATATGAGTATAAATGAATTTTTGAATTCTGCCAAGCGAATTTGACGTTTTTTCTGGAATAAATTTCAAAAATAAAAATTATGGGAATGGTAAAATTCCAATTGGCTAAATGTTATATTTTTATCTAAAACTAGACTTAACAAGGGTCACATATCCTTTGGAACCACCTCAATTGGATATCTACACAATTAAATATGAATTTTCAAAGTTTGGTGACAATTCTGCTAATTTTCTCAATTATTGCGAAAATGAGAAAATTGTAAGGGTAAAATGGTCATTTTGACCAAATTAATAAATCTGGAAGATTTTCTACATAATAAAAGATGGAATATTCCTATGTATATGCTTGAAAGAAATATCAACTAATAATATAATATATGAGCATTTAAGCATATGATTTAAATCAATAAAATAATATATTAATAGGACACATAAGCATGTCTAGAGGATTCTCTTCTTTTCTATAAAATGGAAGGTTATTTCGGCCAAGAGGAAAGAAAAAGGGAAGAGGAAGAGAGCTTTGGAGAAAAGGAGAAGAAGAAGAAAAGGAAGAGACCTAGGAGCAAGAACTAGGTAAATATGTGGAAATCTCTACTCAATATTGTATTATAGTTCAAGTAACTTCTTCTTGACCTCCCTATTCTCTTGGAATAGCCATTGAACAAACTAAAACATAAGGGAGCAAGGGGGAACCTCACTGCCAAGGGAGAAAGAGGAAGAAAGCATAAGGTATATTGTTGGAACTTTGGTATTCTTGATGAAAACTAAGTTGTGGTGAATCTCTAGTGGTTATTTGTTGTTTCTGGCATCTGGCAATCTTTGTAAATTTGGGATGTCCATTTTCTAAGGGGAAATGCTGCCCAAATTTCCATTAATTATGTCTGATTAGTGATTAGATGATGTAACAAGTAAATACATGAATGGAAAAGGTGTTCTAGGAGTTAGAATAATGAAAATATAATTTTTCCCAATTTCCCACAACTTTTGCCAAAAGGGAAAATGAGGGATAGAGTTGGAATTTTATAATTCTAATGGTTCCATGGTGTTTAGAAAAGAAAATTATGTAGGGTTCTTGTTGAGTGCGAAGTGTGAAAAGCCCAGGATGGTGAAATGACGATTTTGCCCTTAAACCCCAAGTTAGGGCTATCAACGGAAAAAATGTAATTTGAGCTGGAATTTATCTGATCTGAGGTCAAATATAAAATTTACACGTAAAAATATGTGGAACGGGCTTAAGTTGTAATTTTTGGAAAAGTACCAAAAATATTGGGTACACAAGAGGCACGGGTCGATCCCTAAGGGCATTTTGATAAATATGTAATTTTGAGCTAAGATAAATAACTTGTAAATTCTGGAATAAAGTATGAATGAGTAATATATCATTTACAATTACTTTGGGAATTTTAAGAATATGGTAATTGCCTGAGCCAAACAAAAGATTAAAGGACCAGTAGTAGCTAAGTTTTGGAAAGGAGTACAGATAGTAACTCTATCTTTCATATTCTAATTGAATGTTAATATGCATTATTTTTCCATGATCTGTTCAATGTATTGCTTGTGGTGTTGATACTCTCTGGGTGTGGGTAATAAGTTAAACCACTCCATGGAACCTTTGGGGTACCATGTGGCCAGGTGGACCCAGTTTAGAGGCTTGATATGTATGGACAGGTATAAGCCTACTCCAAGATGTGATATGTACGAACAGGTATAGGCCTGCTCCAAGTTGTTATGTGATCACAATACATGGGTGAATTATGTGGTGAATTCCTATGTACGAGTTATGATTTGTGCAGATCAGGAATGGATGATCATTTTGATCCGAACAATATCATCATTTGGTTCCTGAGCATTGTCAGATAGGCTTTGACATTTTGATTGCTGCATCATGATAAATGCTGCAATGCATGTTTACTTTTTACATTTTACATGATTGATATACTGTTACTACTGAGATTCTTTTGAATCTCACCCCTTTCCATAAATTTAAAATTTATTCAGCAAGTGGAAACGACTTAGGGTAAAATAGCTGATGTTAGCAGAGGAAGGTCCAGTGCTGGTTCAAGAATTACTTTGTTAGTTATCTGGTAGTCTTTATTTATATTAGGATATATACTGTAACTTGTACAAACCCTATTGGGATATTTTGTAATGTAATCAATAATGTTATATCAATATATTGTACTATTTCTGTGTGCCCATTGAACTGCACGTTAATACTTTGATAAATGTCAAAATAATGAGGGGTTTAACAACATCTATTGTCTTTGTACCATTTATTGGTTTTGGATGCTTTAAGACATACCTGCAATCAAAGACAGTTAAGTCTTACGTACCTATATCTTTTTGGATCTTTTTGGGTTAGTAGAAATCACTTTCTGAACATGTGATCATTTAGGTACTCATTTGTAAGTTCCTATTCTACCTTCATTTTTATGAAAACATGAGGAAGTATAGTGACATTTATATTGCAGAAGTTGCAATGTGCAAAAGGATTTGATATATGAACATAATGTTGAAAATAGTTCAAATATGTTTTGCCTCTTGTCTTCTTCCTTCCTTCATTTTTATCTGATTTGGGATCTTAACCAATACCAGACCGATCATTTCCAAAACGTTGAGCTTTTAAGATGACATTTAGCATCTCACTGCCTTTAGTGAATTTTTCAAGAATTTTAGTGAGATCAACATTTTTCTTTTCCAAAATAGGATAGCTTTCACAAATTTCTCCAGAAGATTCCTCAAGTTTTTCTTCAAGAATTTTTTTCTTCTTTTTGTAAACAATCAATTCTTTAACTACTTCGATAAATTTAGAATGTAAAGCATTATATTCATAATGTAATTCATCATAAGTAGGGTTAGAATTAGTTCTCTTCTAACTCTTCTTGAGCAACTAGACAGATATTTGCTACTTCTTCATCACTATCTTCATCAGAGGAGCTATCTCCCCATATTGGGATACAAATGCTATCTTTTTTTTTTTGAAGAATTTTCCTTTTCTCTTTTCTTTGTTCTTCTGAAGTTCTGGACATTCAAACTTGATATGTCCTGGCTTTTCACATTCATAGCAGATGATATGTTCCTTGGTCTCCTTTTTGTTGCTGGTTCCTCCTTTTTGAAAGTTTTTGAATCCCTGACCTTTTTTGTAAAACTTCTTGAATCTTTTTACTATTAGTCCCATTTCGTCATTGTTGAAATCCCCCTCATCCTCTTGATCCTTTTCTTCCTTTATCACGTTCAGTGCCAGACTCTTCTTCTTATTGTCATTGATCTCTTCTAGTTCTCATTTGAACTTTAATTTGCTCTCATATTTAAAGAGACTTTCAAATAGAGAAGCCACCAATCGCATTGATTAGCCTTTGGCTTCCTCTATTTTGTGACTTTGTTCTCCCACTCCTTAGAGAGGATATTCAATATCTTCCTCACTTGGGTATTCTGATCATAGAACTTTCCAAGTGCACCAAGTTGATTTACAAGATGAGTATACCTAAGTTCAAACTCAACTATTGATTCACCTAACTTCATTCGGAGCAAATCAAACTCTGTAACAAGAGTATTGATCCGGTTTTCTTTTATACCTGAAGTTCCTTCGTGTGATATTTCCAGGGCTTGCCACATTTTCTTTGCCGTTGGAAGTGTGCAAATCCTAAAATACTCCTTTTGATTTAAGGCTCTTTGGATCATCAAGATTGCTTTGTTGTTGAGAGTCACTAGCTTTTTATCATTGTCATCAAATTTTGCCAGTGAATTAGAGATTGATTGTCCTTTTACAATTTTTATGGGTATGTAATTCTTATTTTGAATAACCTCCTACAGTCCACATTCTGTGGCCAATACGAATACTCTAAACTTCGCTTTCCAGAAAGAGAAATGTTCTCCATTAAAGTCTGGAGATCTTGTAATTGAGGCTCTGTCAGTAAGTATTACTTCACCCATGCTTGCCATTAGATCCTTCTTAGGTTGTTATACCTGAACAAGAAGATCAAGCTTTGATACCAAATGTTAGTACAAGTGTTTCGCCAAGGGGGTGAATTGGGTGATAATAAAAATTTTTTATCCAAAATTAACAATTAACAAATTAAACCAAAATTAAGAGTTAAGAAAAAATATCATCGAAGTGTACACTAGAGTTTATACTAGTTCGGTCACAACTTCTTTGACCTACATCTAGTCCTCAGAATGCCTATGAGATTTCAACTATACTTTAAAGATTTGATGGATTCTTGGCATCACAATACAAGCAAGCTTCTCAACAGGACACTCACTCCCCCTTACACTTTGTAAGCTGATCCCTTTCAAGGTCATACTACCTTGAGAATCACTTTACAAATAACGAATAAAGGTATTTAAAACTCTCTCAAAAAGTAGATAGATGAAAATTGAGGAACAAAGAATATATCAGAGTTTATCAGAGAATGACAGATAACCAGAAAACAAAGCACTTAATGAACAGAGTTAATTTCATTGTTGGTTGGTTGTTCTGTCTTGAATGCTTCTGTATTTATAGGTGGAATGTCATTGATGACCATTAAGAGCATTCAAAATTGTCCGTTAGGGAGTAATTGTAGCCGTTTGATAAAAGATAGTGTATTATCTGCTTCTCTCTGCTATGCATTTAATGCTTCTGTCATATTTATGCGTTTTGAGATTTTAAAGCTAATCCATCATTTAATCACCTAAAACTTACTCAATAATGATATTATTAATGATTAAAAGTAATATAGAAGTTTAGGAAACAAATCAAGATGTGAAATGAATGATTTGAAATTTACAAGACAATGAATGGTGATTTCTAATAACATTACTTGTATGTATTTGATAATGACTTGAAGTGATTCTCAATCACTCGAGTGTTATTCCCACTCACTCGAGTGATCTTGTGATCTTACACAATAAACTTAGTAGTGATATTTTTGAAAACTAAGCATCACTCGAGTGATCTTGTGACATTTGAAAAGTTTGAGAAATTACTACCGAGTGTTTATCACTTTCAGCTCACTTTCACATTTTTGCAAGTGATCTTTATTAAAGATCACATTAATATAAATGATCTAAGAGTAGCTTTTAAAAACAATTGTCATCACTCAAGTGATTTACCATATCACTCGAGTAATCTGCTAGTTTGCTTGAGAATTCTTCTTTCAGAAAGTCTGCATCACTTGAGTGTTTTGTCACTTTACTCAAGTGATCTGACTTTCAATGCATATCACTCGAGTGAACTTGCCTAAACAGTCAAGTGATCTTCTTCTGGTCATATATCACTCTAGTATTTCTCATCATCACTCGAGTGATCTGTTCTATCAGATCACCTTTACCTATAATATTCATTAGAGTGATTATGTTATCTCTGTGTGTTCTCCTTCATTTCTTCTGGGGGTCACCTACAAGTGTTGTCATCACTCAAATGCTCACCAATTACTCGAGTGATATGCTATAAAATATTTTTTACAATGTTGGATCACTATAAAGAGACTTGAAGTTTTCTAATAGTGAATCAATATCACTCAAGTGATCTTCCATTGATGACTTTTTTCAATTTCAAACTTAAGTATTTCACTATGAAATTCACTCTTAATCTTTTTAAAGAATTTAATCATTACTTAAATATAATAAATCAAGATTTGGTATCATCAAAACGTTATGAGAACTAACATAATTAAACTATTATTTGAATGAAATACGCAAATAGATCTTAATTATGGATTTTTGGAGAATCTTGGTAAATAGTGGTTTGTTTAGGAGGATAATTTAGAGATTTCGTGATGTCAACATATGAGTTTGAGGGTGCAAAGAGTTTTGTCTATATTATATAAAATAAAAGAACTTAAAAGAAAAAGGTTAAGGAAAAAAAAGAAAGAAAGGAAGAGGTATCTAGAAAGAAAAAAATACAAGGTTATATGTGTGTGTGTGTGTGTGTAAAGATAGAGCTTGTTCCAAACAAGGTGATTTTCTTGGCCTGTGTAGGGATTACACGCAATCATAAACGGGTGGTGGCTGATGGATTCATGTTTAATATTGATAGAGGAAATTCTTTAACTGCGGAAACTTGGGTAGTTGTATGGGGCCTTAAGCGTGCATAAGTGCTAGTTAATAGTATATGCGAGGCTACCTCGCATAAGTGATTCCCATTTACAGGACTAACTAAAAATCCTGATGGCCACAGTTAATAGTATATGGGAGGCTACCTCGCATAAGTGCCAATTACCACTCCATAGGAGTCCAACTGTGCCGCTCAGGGGATTCATTGTTCGTCCGTACGCTTTGTATTACAGAGACCGAAACAAGCTGAGCAAAGAGTAAATATAGTAAAGGTGATGAATCAGAGATTTTGCACATGGGTACGACTGATATCGAGCAGTCGAACCCTTTTGGATCATCAAAATGGATGAGGAGGCAGACCACGCCTCCTATAGATTCGCCGTACAAGAAATAAGGAAGGTCCTGAAAGTTTAAGCCTTGTGCCGCCCATGGAATCACTGTAGACGAAACAAGGAAGGCCCTGAAAGTTTGGGTCTTGCGCCGCCCATGGATTCACTGGCGAGGTCTTTAAGCTTCTTCCTTCTGTTGCCTTCATCCTCTGATTGGGTTAACTATCGATAAGAGAGAGGAGGAGAAGGAGAATGTTGGTGGTCATGAGGGTGACAAGAGAGTAGATGAGGAGGCGATAGAGGGTGGGGTATAAGATGAGAGAGAAAGAGGGTGAGGAGGAGGAAGATACAAAGATCGAAAGTGAGTAGTGAGGGGCATTTTAGTAAAAATACATTAACTTCAAAAACCCAAATTTCTTCACATTCACCGCTATGTCTTTTCCTTTTATTAACAAACCTTTTGGAGTTTTCTTATTTCAAATAGTATTTATTTGTCTTTTTTCCAATTTTAAAAGGTCTAACCAGTTTTAACTATATTCATTAATAAATACAAAGTTACCAATAAGTCTTTATACTAAGGATTGAAAGGAGTAATAATTTTGATGAAGATATGGGAAGGATCATTTGGACAATTTTTTATTTTTAATGGCATATTGCAATAATTAATAATTATAATTGCTTTTTAAGGTAAAGCACTCAATGCTTTATTTATTTTGTATAATTTCAAGTGAACTAATTAAACTTGTAAATGTTTTACTGAAAGTGTTTTTTTGTTATTCTAGTTTTAGCAAACAGTTGATTCATATGCAATTGTTGGCAGCTGTAACGCCATTTTATAAACAAAGTTGTAAATTTCTGGTCACTACAGTTTCTTCCAAGCATCAATACTTTGGTAAATTAAACCATCATATTTCCTTTCCAATAAGCATATAATACAAAAACCAAACAATAAAAGAGATGAAGGCATTCAGCTATATATATTAGAATTATAATATGATACTGCTAGTATCATTTTTTTTAATTTCCTAATGCATTGAAGGTATTGTCATATGGTTGGCGTGTTGTCTCTTTTTCTCCAATTCAGTTTCTAATTTTTATAATATTTTAAAAAGGTAAAATATTTAAAAAGCATGTTACAAGTTATGAAATAGCTTGTTAAAATTAATAAATCATCCTTTAAAATGCATATAAAAATTTTATCATATATGAGTGAGGTAACAGAACTTTGAGATTCAAATATTAAAAATAATAATTATGATACGGATATTATGAAATAAGAACGAAGAAATCTAAATAAAATAGCAAGAGTATATTTATCAACTTTTCATTAACTCACCTCTCTTCTCCTCCTAAACCAAACACCCCTTAGAAGTATTGAATTGAATGTTGTGATATATGATACCATGATATCAAAACTTAGCCAATTCAATTAGTTAAATCAATGAATCAGTTAACCATTTCCATAACTGGTTTATTTAAGAGTTTTAGATGAACTAGTTGAATTGGATTTTATAATTTTTTCCTTTGTTGAGCCTGTCGCTTGGAATATAAAAAGAAAAAGAAAATATCATCACATCATATTTATACTTTAGTAACTTTATTTTGTTGAATTATATATGGTTTATACATGAATGTTCTATTTACTTGTGAATTGATGTGTTTTATTTAAATATTATTTTTTCAAAGTTACATATGAATATCTTTATATATTTTAATTAAATTATAATATTTTTAAAAATAAAAAAAATTCAAGGAAAAAAAATAGAATGAATGACATTGGTGCTTCTTGAATCAATGAATATCTACATAGAGTTAGCCTAGATGTCTTATCATCCCCTCCCTATATTTTGATCAATGATATTATAGTATTAACCAAAAAAATAAATAATTGAATGATAATGTGACAAGAGAGATGATAAATATATCATTTCCCTCAACTTGATCAAATTTAGACAGGGTAAGGGTTAGAGGCACCTACCATCTTTAATTATGTTTTGAAGAGCACCCTACATCCGAAAATTTAAGGCGCTGGTTGCACTATAGCCCAAAATTAAATGATAATAAAATTACATGAGAAAATAATAAGGCTTTTTTTTTCTTTTTACTTGTGACAAATTAAGATCCTTATGAGCGTTATCATGAAATTGTTAATTGAAGTGATAAGCAGCTTCATTCCTATAAGAATGATAATATAAGTTTGAGTCCTATAAAATTCACTACTAATAGGAGAAGAGAAAACTATTTAAGCTCTAAGTCTCAAAAAATGATTACTCTCAAGTCCAAACTGATTTGGGGATAATCTTTATCAAATAAAAAAAAAATCTTTATGAGCATTAGAAGAAATGATAATGTGAGTTTTTAACTATTTTATACGGTTGGGGTCACTAGATGTGATTTTCCAGAACTATATTGTTAGACATGAGTAAAAAAAGTTGGAAACTTCCATTGGGACCAAGGGTCATAATCATCTATTTGTTTGCTTCCCTAGAAATTACATAGGAAACAACCTACTTTAATTTTTTTTTTTTAGTCTCAGTTACATTCTCTAAGACTACAAATGTCCCAATCATTAATGGCCCACATATGATAATTCCTAGTTAGACAGACAAAGGGAAGGGATAGATGTGTTTTGAAATTTACATTGTAGCTTTGTATGTATATGAAATATAATATAAGTCACACTATTTATACTTTTTTATAAATTTTAAATTATAAATAGACTACAGTAGGTCCTATGATTTTTGCAGATTAGAGATTAGGTACATTATTTATAAATTATGAAATGTAAACTTATATAATTTTAACGGTCGATGGAGTCAAAATTAGGTGCTACATGAAATCTAATTTTATATATCCAAGTAAATGTAAGAAATATAGTAGGGAGTGTGGCTTGAACTCCATGATACTTAAATCTGTCATGGTAGTATTAAATATCATGTTTTTTTTTCTCTCGTAAGGACGATTTATTTATAAGGTACTTCCAAATTTACTGTATATATAAAATACATTCTTAAAAAAAATTATTTCCCTACATTAACATTAAATAAGGATAAAAGAGAACATTTATAATAAATAAATAATCAATATGGGGCCTCACAAAAAGAACCATAAAACATATATTTTCGCTATATGCCTAAGAGAATTGGAGGTAGAACATGATTGAGATAGAACAATGATCAAATGCTCGCCTATCTATTTCAAGCAAAATAAGATAGGACAAGTAGCCTAAAGCTTATTCCTAAATAGGCATTCCAACCTTTAAAACAAGTAAGGCTATGGTTGGTTTAATCTAAAGTAATTAAACCCGGACTGGTCACTGAACCGGTCGGGGTACTGGGTCAAGAGTCAGTAGGTCAGACCGGAGCTAACTTGGGACTAAATCGGTGAAAAAATGAAAATTTCATACTTATTAATATGAAATTCTAAATAAAAATTTAAAAAAATTGATTTTTTTAAAAAGGGACCGGGGCAATGACCAGGTTGGATCAGTTCACCAGTTTATGGGTCGAACCAACCGGTCTAGTCTGGGTTTGATTACTCTAGTTTAATAAATGAAAAAGGATTCCTTTTCATATGGTGCGCCTATCAAATCAAGATATGCAAAATCTATCATTTATTTGTTTTTTTTGCCAACTATCATTTATTTGTTTTATCATTACTTAATACTATTAATTCCCAATTCTTATTTCTTGTTTTAATTATTTAGATGTGTTAAGAAATATTTTCACATTCATAAAAATCACTTTATTAATTCAATTTCCTTTTTTCCCACTACAGTTTGTATACCAAGCATAACCTAAATTGTCTAACTTATGCGTGTAGGATACACCAATCTTTAATGAAATATCAAAATAAATTTGAAATTAATTAAATTTGTAGAAAAATGCATGCATGATACAAAATAATTTATTGAAAAAGCTTTAATAAGAAATTTAATTAGTCATATTCTAATTATTATATCACCATATAATGTTAAAAAAGCTACATTATTTATAAATTATGAAATACTTATTTTAAATTTTGCATAAGACATCATACTGTTTACTTTTTAATTTCATGTGAAACAGGCAATTGATTCTCTTCATTAGTTTTCCATTTGTTGGTGATTTTTCTGTTTGGTTGTACCTTTTCTGCTTTGGGTTTTTGTGGCGTGGGGGGACCAATAACGGCTTTTCCAATCCAAAATAGGGGATTTGGGACCATCTTCCCATTGTTTTTGACTTTGGGTCACACATAACATAGTGTTGTTTGCTTGTGAAATACTCCTTTCTATCCCAGATATAGGAGTGAGGTAGGAGGTTTACATTAGTAAGATTTTAATATATTTTGTTTTATCAAGGGTTAATATAATATTTAGTTTTTAAAATTTATATTAATTTTGATTTTAGTCTTTAAAATTTAAAATCCATAATTTTGATATAGTTTGTTTCCGTTTAAAATATTAGTCCCTATAATTTTAAAAAGATCTAGATCCAAAGCTAACGATATTAAGTTTGCTTATATGTCATTAACGCCATTTATTTTGCTGATATGGCATCATAGTAGGAATATGAGGTGTTTATTTTTTAAAAATTTATATAATAAATTAAAAAAACAAAAACTCATCCTTCTAGAATTAGTGAGGAGCCGGATCATCCTCTTCATCTTCATCTGAGATGACAACTGGGGAAGGAAGATCTGAGAACCACAAGCTTCAAAGGCGATCTTTGAACGCGAGGTTTGGCAAAGGACTAGGGATTCTGCAAAATTTCTTGCAACAATCCTTAACGCCACAACATAGAAGTAAATCTCCAACAAATAGCAGCAGTAAGATCATCTTTTTCATGTTGTAGACAAATCGTATCAGATCATCCAATTACTTGATGAAGAATGATAATTTTCATACTTAAATTTTGGTTTTTTGTCTAAATTTTAAAATTTTGTTGTTGCCTTGTGGGGTTTCGTCTCTATCATTAATCATCTTAAGTGTGTTGTTCAAAGTGTTTTCAAATCAGTGGAACTAAATTACAAACAAAGTAAATAAACAAAGAGGCCTCCGTGTTTGTTCACTATTTTGCAGGATTTGAAATTCTATTGTTACCAACCAATCTAGTGACATTACTCCCATCATATTTGGATAGCCTCCATAAGTGCTTTTTAATCGTGATTTACGGAATACGATGTGGCTTTTACGGTCTATGAGATAGTTTTTACGGTCTACGAAGTATATATGTGGAGGAGGTTTATCTCGATTTACGTGAATCGGGCTTATGCATAAGCCGGATTCAAACAAACAAGCCTAAAAGAATAAAAATAGTGATCTTGAAATAGGAATCCAATAAACACTTGTTCCAAAAAATATTGGGTATATGAAACCTAGCACCCAAAAGAAACATTGCCCAAGAACTCCAAATATAATATGCAAGAGTCGATTAGGGTCTTGCACTGTTCAGTATTCTATCAAGAATACATAACTAACAAGTATGAATACTTATTAAAAGAAATTATTATTCATAATTCAATAACTGAACTTCTTCTTTTTAAAATAGCATACATAGAAGGGATATTTATAACCCAATAAATTGACTTAAACTAGAAACTCTTCTAAAGATAATATTTTAATCTAAAAAGCCCAAAAGGATAATGAAAGATAATAATGATGAATATGATTAAGGATAAATGAATATACTATGATATTTCAATTAGATTATTTGAATAATCTAATTGGGTGAATGGGTTTAACTAAGAATGAATTATTTAATGAAGGATATTGGGACTATTGTATATGAAAGGATATTAGATTATTTAAAATAAGCTAATTTATTGATAGGGCTCAATTGATAAAAAAGATATTTTAAAATGGGCTAAATCAGATTATGGATGACAATCTGATTATAGGAATATAGAATCAGATCATAAAAGACAATTCGATTTATCGAGATGATATTATGGGATTTTAAATTAAGATAATAATAACCTCATAATAATAATAAAATTCTAATATGCCATTAAAAATTAAATGGCACATAAAACGCTAATTAATGACTCTTGGCTCATGACCTTATTAAAAAAAACAAAAATTACAAAATAAATTGAAAAAAATAACTTAAACAGACTCTAGCTAAATTGATTATCAAGTAATAGCTTCTTGACTAAACTCCTACAAATTGACAGAATTGCCCTCTAGGTTTACATCATTCTCCCCCTCTTGAAAAAAGAGTCTTCCTTGACTTTTGCAGGTCTTCAAGGCATGTCTGAGACTTAGTGATTAGATTACCGGTCTCTTGTTGCACCTACAAAAATGAAATAAACCTACTGGGGAAAAAATAATTGAAGCTCTCACTCTCAATTAGCATTTTTTGGTAATATTTTTTTCTTTTTTTTTTACATTTTTTTGCCCCCTTTTTTTCACTATTTTACAAGCATGAATTTGAATACTTATGCAGTATGGACCCATTAGACGACCTGGCCTAGGAACCTAGAAACTACACTTGGAAGTCACACCCACGAACTTCAAAACAAGCAAAGTTGTTAAACAACTTAACAGAAGTCAAAGGGACAAAAAGATAACGACCGGCTCTGGTATCAATCTGATGTACACCCAATAGGAACCTGTCCTAGAAAACCCAGAAATTACATAAAGGTTGGCAAACATGGAAGCATATAAACAATAAACAGAATAAAAATAATGATCTTGAAATAGGCAAGCCAATAAACACTCGTTCTAGAAAAACACTGGGTATATGAAACCCAGCACCCAAAAGAAACACGGTCCAAGAACTCTAAGCATAATACATAAGAGTCGATTAGGGTCTTGCACTATTCAGTATTCTATCAAGAATACATAACTAACAAATATGAATACTTGTTAAAAGAAATTATTATTCATAATTCCATAACTGAACTTCTTCTTCTTAAAATAACATACATAGAAGGGATATTTATAACCCAATAAACTGACTCAAACTAGAACTTTTAACTCACTAAGACTCTTCTAAAAATAATATTTTAATCTAAACAACCCAAAAGGATAATGAAAGATAATGATGGATATGATTAAGAATAAATGAATATACTGGGTTATTTCAATTAGACTATTTGAATAATCTAATTGGGTGAATGTGTTTAACTAATAATGGATTATTTAATGAAGGATATTGAGAATATTGTATATGAAAGGGTATTAGATTATTTAAAATAATCTAATTTATTGATAAGGCCCAATTGATAAAAAGATATTTTAAAATGGGTTAAATCAGATTATGGATGACAATCTAATTATAGGAATATAGAATCAGATCATAAAAGACAATCTGATTTATTGAGATGATATTATGGGCTATTAAATTAAAATAATAATAACCTAATAATAATTATAATTATAATAAATCCTAATATTCCATTAATAATTAAATGGTACCTAAAGCACTAATTAATGACTCTTGGCTCATAGCCTTATTAAAAAAACAAAAATAAAAAATAAATTAAAAAATGACTTAAACAGACTCTAGTTGAACTGATCTTCAAGTAATAGCTTTTTGACTAAACTCCTACAAATTGACAGAATTGCCCTCCAGGTTTACATCAATGTGTATAATCAATTTGTGGGTAAATTTATATTCTAATTTTGGATAAACAACAACATGGATCTGGTAGGCAACTTGCTCTAAGAATCCAAAAATATATATTTGGAAGCCATTCTCATAAAGAACAAGATAGTCTTGTTGATAAGAGAATTAGAATCCTAAGAGCTTGTTTGGTTTAAAGAAAGGGTAGGAAAGAAATGGAAAATATTTTTATGTATAAGTGTTTGGTTTGGATTGAAAAAGAAAATGGGTTGTGTAATACCTCACATTTTATTCACCAATATTCCTTGTATGTATTTGTGACATTTAGTGGAATAAAATGGTAAATTATAGTGCATATAAAATGATGAAAAAATACTACAATCGGTAGTTATATACAATTGGCTAAGCTAAGACACAAAGATACAACTTTTGTCTACTTAAAGGCCTAATATTGTAGCCCAAATAAGAGCATGATAGAGTACAAATATTAGCCCAATTACATTGACCCAATTTCAGCCAAAACAAGGACAAAGGAAGGAAGGCATGATTTAATACAAAAATCATAAAATTTAAGGGCAAAATGGTAATTTGCCAACAATACAAGAAGCAATAAATATTTCCCTTTTTCCTTGACATTTTTGGTCAAACAAGGGGGAAGCAAAGGAGAAATAAAAATGCTTAGCTTAGATTAAATCAAGAAGGAATAAATTGTAGCCAAGTAAAATGAGAGTTAAAAAGTCAAAAAGTAAGAGTCATAAAAGAGCTTTCTTACATTTTGATTTTATAAGGGAATGCATGAAGATAATACAAGAGCTTCTCTCTTACCATTTCAAGATGTATTTACGGTCAAAAAGCAATAGAGAAAGAGAAAAGATGATGACCATTAAAATAGGCGCATGAAAATTACATTAAAATACAATATATTAAAGTGCAAGAAGGAGAGATATTTTAAATGCTTCTTATCCCTTTCAAGAAGCATATTTTGGTCAAGATTAGGAAATATCGAGAGAGAGGGAGCTAGACGAAAGGGAGCCAAAGCAAGAGAACTCAAGTGGAGCTAGGGTTCAAGAAGGCAAAACTCAAGGTAAGATGATGAAAATCCAAAAGCTCTTGCCTTCTAGTTCATGTAGTAGCTCTTATAATCCCTTCTTCTCCTTAAATACCATGTTTAGCAAGAAAAAATTCAAGAGAAGAGAGAGAGAGGAGGCTGATGCCCTAGAGAGAGAAAGTGAGGAAATCAAGAGGTAATCTCAAGAACTTTGATCCTCTTGCTTAAATGTTGTCGTTTTGGTGGTTGTTGTTGTTGTTGGCTTGCTTTGTTGATTTTGGATGATGAAACCCTAAGGGGTCATGCTGCCAAAATTTCCTCAAATCATGATTAATGAGTGTTTAAATGGTTGAACATGTGATTAGGAGTGGAAAGGAAGGAGTTTATAGCTTGAATGCATGAAAACACATTTTCCCATTTTTCTTCCATAGTTTCATCCAGGCACAGAACAGAAGGGAGGAGTTGAAATTTTGTGTTTTTAATGGTTCCATTGGATTTATAAGGGAAAATTATGTAGGAATACATGTGTTTATGATTTTTGAATGATTATGTATGAATCTGGAAATTTTGGAAGTTAAGGAGTAAGTGCTGTTTGATTGGTTTCCTGGAAGTAGTTTGGTTGTAATGTGTTTTTTGTTGGTCAAACCTAGTTCAAATATTATAAAATTTTACAGAATTAAATTAGACATCATAGCTTTAATTGGATAGTAGAACATAATTTTTGGACTAGTAGATTAAAAGATATAATTTTTCAAAGTCAGGCTCTGTTTTTGGAATGAAATCTGGAACAGGTTAGGTTTGGTGCCATTCTGGGAATTCTATGGCTATAATAGAAATATTTGGGTATTTATATGTGAAAGTATACTTAAATAGATTTATATAAAATTTGGAATCAATCAATTTTGAGTTCCCTAGAATTAATGGTGAATTTTTGAAGTTGATAGAAAAGCTGGCAGATTTGAGTACAAGTGAGAAAATGAAAAATGTAATGGCATTAAGTAATTAAGTAAAACTTTAAGGGTGAAATTAACCAACTTGGGATAGTTGGACCACTTTGACTTTTCTTTTGTCTTAGTATATTAACTTTAGTGATAACCAACTTGACTAATTGGATTATGTAACTATTGGATGAAATAATAACCTTTCGTCTGTAAATTCTAATTATATGACCTAACAGCTGTTTGGAGCTTAAAACTTGCTCGAGCTCAGAAAAACGGATGGAAATTGCTTAAGGGAAGCAGCCAAGTAGTAACTATGTCTTTCATATGTTATAAGATACATTGTATGTTTTGTGTGTTCATCATGAATTGTCTGGCACATTCTGATTTTGCGGGGTGGTCGCTCGGGGCCTTTTTGCACGAGTGGACGCTCATGCCAATATAATGTTATGTGATGCATGAGTGGATGCCCGGGGCCTATTGCACGGGTATCACTCGGGGCTTTGTGATATACCTAATGCTATGGTTATATGAGAATTGCATGTTATGCACTAATGTTATTGTGATGATTCTATTATATGATGACTGTGTGGCATGCTTTGTGATGTTGTATCTATATGATTGGCTATTTGTTACTACTAGATTCTTTCAAATCTCACTCTTTTTCATAAACCACTCTACAGTACAGGCAGGCAGCTCACAGGGTAAGAAGAAGAATACAGACAGCTAGAAGATAGAGCAGAAAGGCTTTAGTTTACTATTGGTTGTTTGTTTTTTATATTCTGGATATTTTTGGAACTATATATGATGTACATAATTATGCAAACCTGAAGACAATACCCATAGTAGAACCAATAGTACCAGTAGCTTAGTAAATGAATGATAATTTGATAAAGAGATAAGACTTCTGATTAACAAAGAAACATTAACTAAAGAACGTATCATGAAACGTAAGCAGAGACACGCACCTGTACTATGATAAAATGGATTTAAGTACCAATGAGACTTAGTGAGATAGTGGATGTTTGTGAAATTGTTTAGAAAATTTTTATTTCACTCAAACATTCCTTTCAATTCCAAGTTCAATTCATGGGGTAGGTTTAGAATTTGTGAACGTTTTACAAAGTATGTTTAGTCCGGGACCAAATTCTAGTTCCATAACTGGTTTCACTACTCTTTTGCACTCATCTAAGGTTATCGGACATAAGGTGTCATAGGTTGATAGGCACATTTTTTTTGGTTTGAAGAAAATGAGATAGGAAAATGGGCCAAATAACATTTTCCCCTAATCTTAAACACTTTACGTCGCATCGACGTCACATCTAGGGGCTTTTTTGTCTTTGGCCCATTTTCCTAGGCATTAAAAAATTGGGAACTCATTTTCAATTATGCAACTAAAATTTGGCTCTAGCAGGAAACCATTTTCTGTTGGACAATGCGAGCCAAACGTTAACAGCTAGCGTGAAAATTTGATTTTTCCTTTTCCGCCCCAAATTTTCCACGAACCAAAGAGGCTCTAAAAGAACATGTCCTTAAATCTCTAATTATAAGGATGACACTACTAGAGTGTGTCAATATCTTGATAAAGCCTTATTTATACGTAAGTATTCAATTGACAAAGAAAATTCAATTTCATTAATATATCAAAATAGCTTAACAATATGTGCCTAAACGAATAATTGTGACCTAAAAAAATAATCTTTAAAACTCCTAATTTATCTCCTTTTATTTTTTTTGTAGAAGTCAAATTTCATTAAAATATCAAATGAAGTTACATATTAATGCTCTGCAACTAGAAGATGACACAATTACAGAGATGTAAGAACCCTAGAACTAATACTTGATAGCATAACTATTTTATCAAAAGAAAATAATTCCAACAAATTCCCTATATCCTGAAGGATTATATTTGAGTGATGTTTCGAATTTTCCGCCTTATGAAACCATTTCATCTTGTAGCAAAAAATGGTTAGAAGCTTATTGGCATCCGAGTTAAATAGTGAGCATTTAACAATCTAGAGCATTAATGCTTTTAATCTTGTTAGTGCCAAGTTACCTATGGAATTTGAATTTTTCCACTATAAGCAATAAATTGATTGGCCTTGATAACAAATAAAAAAACTCAGAATCCGAGAAGAGTGGTGAGAGTCCACAATAATGGTCCAACTACTTGAGGGTATATTGTTGAATAGAGAAGTAGGATTTGGAATGTGAGAGATATTCAAATCTGCATTTTCCCTTTATGAGAAAGTTGCAGTACTTAGGGAGGATGAGAATTGAATTTCCTTGATTTCTATAGCCGGATCAACCTTCTTACCATTGTGAAGCAATTGATTCCTTTTCATCCATAAGACAGAAATGAGTTTGATAATGTATTACTTCCTCTAAGAAACCATCCTTGTGAAGCTTGATTAAGATCCTTTTTAACCAAAATTTGAAAGCCACCAAACTCTTGAAAGGGAACATGATTGAAAGACTTTCAAACCAAATTGCTCTTGAGAAAGGGTAGTTCACCAAAAGATGCTCTAATGATTCTTCTTGGTTACATCCAAATAGACAATTACCTAGGATAGGAAGATGATGATTATAGAGGATATCTACCGAGGGGACTGCATCATTCAAAATCTTCCAAATTAATAGAAGATCCTTTAAAGGTAAAGTGATAGACTATAAGAATTTCCAAAAATCATCATTCGGTCTTTGTTATATAGATGAGGAAATTGTTTTAAACCCAAGTGAGACCTTGTATTCTCTTAAAGGACTAGCCGACCAAATTAACTTATCTTGACCATTTTGGAAAGAGACATGGATATGAAGAATAGACCTAGCTCTATGGGAAGGATGAACATTCCTAACCAAGTTATGATTTCACCTAAATGGGCACCAGCTAGAGAGAAGATGCACTAATAAATCCGCAACCATTGTTAGAGATAAAGAACTAGAGGATTCAGTCTATATAGGCCACCATAAAGGGTGGTTTATAGAGATGTAATTTCTAGATCCCACCTTCCAACCTAAATGATATATGATTATATGAGCACATTGATATATTCCTTTCTATATCCACGAAGAATTAAATGGTTTTTTCACCAATGAATCAACATCAAAATCAATATATTTTGGCTTTAGAGTTTCTGCAAGAAGAGATCCTACTTGGACATTGATAATTCTCCATACTTGCTTTACATAAAGAGAATCATTTACCTTTAAGATGAGATGTATCCCCAATCCTCCTTCAAAGAGAGGCCTAAAAATATACTCCTAATTGGCCAAATGAATTCTATTTATGTTTCTAGTTGACTCCCAAAAGAAATTTGCACATCTTGCATCATTTTATTAGGGTGAATGTTCAATTTTACCCATAAACATTTCTCAAAAGAGCTACCAGCACAGTAAATATTTTCTAGGTGCAAAACTACCCATGAATATTACAAAGTAGACTGATAATGCCAATTCGGTTAACTTGGGCTAACGACGTTACTTTTTTGTTCAGGTGGGCCCCACCTATTTTTTAAACCAAAAACTAATGCCGTCAATCAAAGTTAACGGAATTAGCATTATCGATCTACTTTTTAATGTTTATGGGTATTTTTGCACCCAGAAAATGTTTACTGTGCTGGTAGTTCTTTTGGGAAATGTTTATAGGTAGAATTGCACCTTCGCCCTTTTTTTTTACATATATTGAGGTAGCTTTAGAAAAGAGATAACATGAAGATCAACCCCTAATAAAATTGATCTAATCAAAGTCAATCTGGATGCTTGAGAAAGTAGCCTCGCCTTCCAAGCCGTTGTTCGCTAATCTATCGAGTTAGTTACTTGACTATAAATAAGATCCTTATTCCTTCTTGGATCCACCCAAGTTCCCAGGTCCTTCCAAGTCTTTCAGTATAGTGAACACCCAAAAAATGAGCATAATGAGTCTTAAGACAATGTGAGAAATTAGGACCGAATATGATCAATGATTTAGTCCTGTTAATCTATTGTCTAGACCACAAGCTATAAAGATCCAACGAAGCCTTGATGGAGTTAACACTTTGATCTATTCTCTTAAAAAAAGAAGACTAAATCATCTGCATATAGTAGATGAGAGACATGTTGAGAATTTTTGCTAACTTTGATCCCTCTCAAATGACTAGAGTGTTCAAATGAATTTAAGATACAAGAAAGCACATTTGCAGCCATGATGTAAAGATAAGGAGACAGTGAGTTGATACACCCCAATTTCTAAACCACATTTAAACTATTGTTTAAGTAACATACCATGGTAATAATAGATTAAAACTCAAACAATAAAATTTACTATGGTAGAAAGTTTAAAATCAAATTAGAAAACATTTATCAAACCAATTGACCTTACTATGGTAAAAAAGAAAAGAAACTGCTTATAAAAGACCTACTATGGTTATGTAGAAAACAATTACTTTCTTTAAAGATTTTAATACATTATCATGGTAGAAAAGGATATGCCATGATATAGTAGTTTTAAACAACAATTTGAGAAGCTAATCATCATAGAAAAGGGCAAAACTTAATAATAGAATGTCAACCCTAATTAATAGAAAGAAATTAGTACAATTTAATACGTCATTTCTAAATACAGCGGAATTCAGTATTAGGGATCCCTGACAAACAACTGGGTCTTAGGCATATGAAGCCCAACATGACAATCATCATTCCACAAGCCCAGACAACAACTTATTAAATTCCTTAAATCCAAATCCATTATCACAAAACCATAGCTATAGGGGCTCCGCCTAATAAAAAAATACATATTTATCAAACATCTCAATCAAACATCAAAATGAATAGTTTTCCAAAACCATGGTTCACAATATTCGAATTATATAGAATTCTCAAATCATAATTAAATAGTTCCTAAGTCATGGCATTACATATGCAAACATGAATGACAAACGATGACATGTATAAGTAAGAGGAACCTTAATGAGAGCCTACAACTAGGCTTACCTTCTTACAACTTCCTTGTAGCCCTATTCGGTTCTCACCTAAAAAAATGTAAATATAGCAACCTTAAGATCCAAAGATCTTAGTAACCATTGGTTATTCAGAAATATACATGTGAACCAAGATCGAGAACATACGGTTCTAAAATCAAGTTCAAATCACAATAATTTATTTATATTATTCTTTACATAAAACCTTTTACAAACTAGTTCTCGATTCGGTTACCAAAACCCCCTCCCAAAAAGGTTCCAAAATGATTGAAAATCATGATTCATGTTCCAAATATGTTTCACAAGAAAATTCACAAAAACATGTCTCAACCTTGTTATACAAAAATAATTACACAAAAGCTTTATCATATTCAAATCATAAATAACATATATAAAATTTCAAGAAAATAATTGATGCACAAACCATCCTTATTACCTCCTAACCAGCCTTATAACTGGTGACTGAAGCCATAGTTAACAAATGATTGTATCCATTTAACTGGATTATACAAGGTTCCAAATCATGAGGAGTCACCCAGCTAAGGTCCCTAACTCGTCATGATTGGACTATGGCTCCCCTCTTTTTGAAGAAACCAAGGAGGTGTCACTATCCATTGAACCCGTTGTAATTCCCGGCCGAGGAAAAAACATTGGAGATGGAGCCCTGAGAATCGCCACTCACTGTGCACGGAGTAATGGCATACTACGTGATATTTACTTACATTGCTACAAAAGAGGCTTTTAATGGCGCACCTCTAACGACGCTTCTTCAAAGAAACGCTATAGATAATTATTTTTCTTTTTTTTAAAAAAGAAAAAATTAGAAGCTACAGCGTTTTTTATTATAAGCGTCATAACTTAGTGTTAGCCTTGTATGACCATTTCTTAAGAAAGCGTTAAACGAGATTTTTATAAAAAAAAGAAAAATTAAGTGCCAGCTATGGCGCTTTGTAACAAAGCGTCATAACTGGTGGTAAGCCTTAGATGACGCTTCCCCAGGAAAGCGCATTCCAAGGTTTTAACATTTTTTTAGTTTTATTAGTAATAATGTATATATTTACGTTATTATTCACGTTTAAGCTTTTTGTGTATTTACTTTACTAATAATTAACTTAATAGCGTAACTATATATATATATATACATATGTATATATATAAAGTACCAACAGCATTAACATGAATAATCTGCAAAAAAAAATTATCTAAAAAAAGAAAATAGTCTAACTAAGGTCTTGATATAGAGAAAAAATTATTCAAAATATTGCCTTATCCGGCGCTTCATGTGAAGCGTCGGAGCTAATATATTGCCTTAGCAAGGCAATATATATATATATATATATATATATATATATATATATAATATTATAATATATTGTATATAATATTATATATTTTCTTTAAGGTAATATATATCTATTTACCTTCAACGACGCTTGTTCAATTAAGGCTATTACTTTTTAATTTTGTTTTCAATTATTGAAAGTTATGACGCTTGTTAGGAAAACGTCGGAGCTTCTCTAGACTTTGTATGCCACTTTACATCAAGTGCCATATATGGTTCTATTTTAACTTTTCACCAGCCCGCCATAATCATCTTCCTCGCGCGCCCTCCAGCTCCCAATTTCTTAGAACTCCACCATTTTGTTTTATCCCTTCATTCCCCACTCTATTGCCTTGGTCCCTATTTCCTACAGAAGCCTCTTAGCTTGTAAGTGTTTTTTATATACAGAAGCTTAAATCTATATATTTTCTTTTTTTTTAGTTAAAATCTGTCATGAATCTTATATGTATGCTTAGTTTTGTTTTTCAGTTATTTATTTGAAGTTTCAACTCTGCCTTCTTAAACTTCCTATACATTGTAAGTTTGTTAATTTTTGAGCTTAAATCTGTATATTTTCTTTTTCTTCTTTTTTTAGTTAAAATCTGTCATGAATTTTATATGTATGCTTAATTTTTTTTCCAGGTATTTACTTGGAGTTCTTCCATGCTTGATAGATGAAGATGAAAATTCAATATTGCAAAGGTTACCTGCAAGTTTGAAGATGGATTTGAATGTAAATACATATTGAGGGTTTCATTAGAAAAAAAACAATTACGCAATTTTTTTAAAAAAAGACATTCTATGACACTTCCTGGAAAAGTGTCATAGGAAGTGTATGGCTTCCAACGGCGTTTCTCCACAAAAGCGCTGTAGGAAGTGTATTTTTTAAGAAAAAATTAAAAAAAAAACCTACGGCGCTTTTAGAAATTTAAGAAGCACCGTAAGTTACTTTTATGACACTGGAAGCTATGGCGTTTTCCAAGTGTCATACTATTTGTAAAAATAAACGCCGTCTATAATATTTTTTATAGTAGTGTTATACAAAAGCTCCCGTTACAACTTCACAACCATCCATGTGAATCAAAGACAATTAATCACAATTATGGCATGTATATACAAGTTCCAAAATATGAGTATGGTTCCAAACAAAATTCATCAAGTAATACATCCTCTCAATAATTGTTAAGATAACAATATTATTTCAACTCAAGAAAGCAAAACGTGTTCATCATCTAAAACATATAACATCATTTCCAAATCACCTATAACAAACGATATTTCCATCATAACATATAAGCTTGCTTAAACATTTTCCAAAATACATATCTATGATTTCTAATACATACAAGTATGCTTGAATAGTTTCCAATCACATCAATATACATTTTTAGTCAAATATACAATTCCAAATCAAGCCTTCCATAAGTACAACAAATTCCAAAACAGTTATATATATATATTTATTTATAATTGACAAGTATATAAAAGAATAACTAAGATTACATCTACTCCAATCTTATTTTTACCAACATTTGAACATTTCCAATTTGCCAACACTAAATAATTTAACTTAACTACACTATTATTATACAATTCCTCATCAATCAAATTGCTAAACAAATAATCAATTTAATTATATAGACTTAAAGTCTTCAACTCTACCTTTAGCCTCCAAATATCATTTTTAATAATTAAATCTCCAATCTAATATCAAATCATAACTTTTCCAAATCTTAATATTTCATTGGAACTAATAATTAACCCACAATAATTCAAATTGATCAAAATCTCCAATTCTCCAACTTAAAGTTCCAACCAAAATACTCATTTTCATTTAACAAGTTTTAACATAATTTTAAACCGATTAAATATCAACTATACCTCCAATAAACATAACACAATGATTAAACTCAAGTTTAATCAGTTATAACTAACATATTCAATCATAACCACCTTCTAACATTAATAACATAATAGAAAAATTCTAACCGATTAAATGAATATATTTATTCACCTCTACAATCCTGTGGTTCTCATTTGCTGAAAATCACCACTTGCTCTAAGCTCTAATCTTTAAATTTGTTTTCTGCTCCCAACAGAATTTGTACTTTTAGAAAGCTCCCAACGAGAAAAAAAATGTTTGTGAAATAAGTACTAAGTTTATTAGATTTTATGAGGACGAAATGGAACTCAAAAACTTATCAATCCTCTATTAGTGAAGGATCGGAGCTTCTCTCAGGTGAGATAGGAAGAAGACAAGGCGGAATGATGAAATGACGGGCTGGAAGGAAGTTAATGGGGTATCATTATTCATTAACAATGGTGTGGGCCCCACATTCTTTTTAAAAAAAACTCTTTTACTTATCTTTTATTTTCCTCCAGCTTTATTATTATTATTTTTTTAAATTTTTATTTAGTGAATTCTGATTATTCTCATATTCATATTTTGACATTGGGAATCTATAAATTTTCTGAGATCCTTCAAAAGTCACAATAATTAAGCTTTATTTGTGTATTTCACTCAAATATAAATTTTATTATATATATATATATATAATCATTTAGGTGGGAAAATATCTGAAAATAATTTTATTTAACCCCTCCAAGCTTTATTAAATTTTCTCTCGCTCTTCATTTTCTTCTAATATATAATTGAGATTGTTCCCTCAAAATTTAATCCTTTTTGGGTACTTCCTCTATACTCAAATAATTGTACGATAATTTTTAATTACCTTAAAATATTCCCATTAAATTCAACTATCAATATTAATAAAAATATACTACCTTAAAATTTTAAACAAATTTCATTATTTTCCAAATTTTATTTTTTCTAGATCTCAAATAAGGCATTTAGCCTACTTTAATCCTTATATGACTTAATAAATCGAATCCTATTAGCACTTAAATTCCGCAAATAAAAATTGGGATGTTTTATGGGTCACCTCGATGAAAACCTCTTGTTGGAGAAATCAAATTAGTTACCTGACCAATGAAAATGACTTGGTATTGCACACGTGTAACACATTGCATAACCAAGGCTATCCATTTATTAGGGAAATTAATATTTCTAAGAATCTCATAGATGAAATTCCAAGAGAGTGTGAAGCGCTTTAAAAAAATCCACCTTTAGAGCCATTAGCTTCTTCCTTTGTTGGCTGAATGTATTTGATTCATGAGGGAGCTGCTATAGCAAGATATTGTCGAAGATGACTCTCCCCTTCAAGAAAGCAAATCGAAATGGGGCAATATAGATATCTAGAATTTTCTTCATTCTCATATAGATCACCTTAGAGATAATTCCATAAACAACATTACATAAACTTACAAGTCTCATATTTAACAAGGAGGGTGCTTTGCAGAAGCAAAATTAGACTCCAGAACATGGGAAAGTTTATTTAACAAGGAGATAGGAGTTGAGTTTTGATTCAATTCTTCTTCTACTGCCTTAATTCTCTGAAAAAGATTACTAATGGAAGATTTGCTCCAAGCTAAGAGATCTGCTAAGGTCCTATTAATCTTACATTAAAGTCTAAAAGAAGGAGATCCCGTAGAACTCAAAGACCAGGAGTCTTTTATTACTTTATCATATTCAGGAAATCTAAACCAAAAATCTTTAAATTTTTTAAAATGAGCCCTCTTCAATTCATCTTGATGCAAGAACAAGATAGGTCAGTGGGATCTGAAGCTATAATTGGAAGAACATTGATCATTGAATCTAGAAACTTTGACAGCCATTGATGATTAAAGAATGCTTTGTCGATTTTTTCCAGTACAAATAAATCACCTTTTCTATTATTAGACCAAGTAAAGGTTGGGCCTTTCTGGGTAGCAGGTATAAGGTTACAGTCGTCAATACACTTCTAAAAAATCTTTCACACCACTGTTTTCCCCATAACACAAAAGCTTGTCATTCGTTGAGAGGATTTGGTTAAAATCTCCAATTATCATCCAAGGACTGTCCATATTAATAGATGTATTTAATAACCATTCCCATACGATCCTTCTCAAACCAGAAACTGACAGGCCATAAAGAATGGTAACGAAATAAGGAAAAGAAACGTTGGCTTCATTAATCTTGTAGTGACAGACAAAGGGGCTAGTTTCAAGAAATTCAACAACAAAAAGCGACTTCCAGACCACTAAGGTGCCACCACCCCTATGAATAGCGTTAGTGCAACTAAAATTAGAATAACCTAGATTTAAAAGAGGAGAGTAGGCATCTTGGACATGAATTTTTGTCTCAAACAAGAACACAAAATTAGAAGCATACTGAGATACTAAACGCCTACATCTTTGAACTGTAATGGACTTGCAAAATCCACAACAGTTCCAGCTTAACATTTTCATGGCGCTTCGGGAGGCTTTTGGGGGCAGCTTCCCTAGGTGAGTCACCTTTTCCCTTCTTGATCTATTTAGAAGTAGCATCTTAGATGAGAACAGCATATAGACACTTCTTTGTCTGTTGAGGTGATGGCGCTGTAGCATTATGATGGGAAGACGTCTTCTGGTAAGAAGAGGAGTTGGTAATATTAGAAGCATCTTGGGGAATAGTTGGGTTAGTCGATAGATTTGAATCTTTAACATGATCATTCCTGGAGCCGAGCTTGACAAAGACATCCAAATCTGCAACCTTGAAGTATACAAACCACCTGGAGTCATCTGCTGAAGCTCCTTCTGCATAGGCAAGGGGAGAGCCAAGAGTTGTTGCGCAGAAGAAAGAATTGGCATTTAACAGAAACTCAGCCTTTGCTTTGTAACCCTATTTGGATCTGAGTTCTCATCATGACAACATGTTGCGTATCCAAAGCATGTATTTGATCACTTTCTGAAGGTTTACCTTGATCCATCCAAGTATTAAGAGGGGTTTCCTCATCGTCCATAGGTTGGGTAGCAGGGGATGGTGCCAGAGAGGCAGCTAGAGAATTGGCTAGAGATGCCACCGGAGAAGGTGAAAGAGCAAGTACATCTTGATGCTACAGATTGGCTCCTTAAGCATCTAAATCCGATTCCTCATCAGATGAGAAATGAATGAATCCATTGTTATGATTCACATTGTTGATAGTGACATCCTGGGGTGATGTCTCATAAACTCTATATCCGCTTTGATGCAAAAGAAGAAAATGAATATGAGTGGAACCTCTTGCTCTATGATGTTTTATCCAGTCCCTCCATAAAATTTCAGCTTGGCTTGGTTGGAAGTTGTAGAAAAAGTTTGAGCCATAGAAGGAAATTAGAGGTAAAAGGTATATTAAATGAATATCCAGGATACCTAATGAGTGTAACCTTATTGTATTTATATGATTAAGGTGCAATGTGCACCGTATACGTGTAGGGTGAGATTACATGGTACAGCTGTACATCAATACACAATAGATCAGAAACATTTACGGAAATCATTTTTCCTTAATATTCCCCCTCAAACGAGAGGGTGTTATCAACAGACTGAGTTTGTTTCTGTGACAAACAAAATGTGAATGATTTAAAGCTTTCGTCAAACAATCTGCAACTTGGTAGGAAGAAGGAACGTAGTGAACATTTATGAGGGCAGAAGATATAAGATCTCTAATGAAATGAATATCGGATTCAAGGTGAGTGCTTGAGTGCTTAAATTGTCACACCAGATCATTGATGGTTTCCTAACAAACAGTCCAAGCACAAAGAGTAGTGAGGATATCCATTTGATCTCTGCCCCACTATCTGCAAGTGATCGGTATTCAGATTCGGTACTTGAGCGAGAAACTACTTTTTGTTTCCTTAATGACCAATAGACCAGTGTTCCCCCAAGGTAAACACATAACCCAGCTATTGATCTCTGATCATCCACATCGGTGGCCCAGTCGGCGTCAGTGAATGTAGTAAGTTGAAGCGAATTGAAAGGTTTGAGATGAAGCCCATAATGATAGGTACCTTTGAGATATCACAAAATTCGCTTGACTCCTTGGAAGTGAGTTTCGGTTGGACGTTATAGAAATTGACTGAGTTTGTTGACTGAAAACACTATGTCTGGTCTTGTGGTGGTGAGATATTGTAGTGACCTAATAACTTATCGATAGAGAGATGGATCTAACATAGGCTTCCCATCGTGACAAGAGAATTGTCTACCAGTCACCATTGGCGTTGGGACTGTTGTACAGTTAAGCATGTTGAACTTCTTCAAAATATCCAAAGTGTATTTAGCTTGGTTTAGAAAGAGGCCAGACCTATCTCTAAAAATTTCTATGCCAAGAAAGAAATAAACTGGACCCAAATCCTTAAGAGAAAACAGAGTATTTAGCTATTGTATAAAGCTTTTCAGAAACGAGGAGTTATTACCAGTGATCAGTATGTCATCAACATAAATCAAGATGAACATGGTAAGCTTTTTCTCTCGTAAGAAGAAGAGTGATGTATCACTTCTAGCATTTTTGAAGCCATTTTGCAGCAGAGTGAGTCGTATCCGATCAAACCAGGCATGCAGGGCTTGCTTGAGACCTTAAATTGCCTTAATCAACTTGCAAACATGATTCGGTCTCAAGGCATCACGAAATCCCTCCGGTGGCCACATGTACACCTCTTCTTGGAGATAGCCATTTAGAAAAGCGTATTCACATCAAGTTGTCAAATTTCCTAGTTGTAAGTCACAGCTAGAGTAAGAACAACATGAATTGTGGTAGGTTTGATAACAGGACTGAAAGTTTCACCATAGTCAATACCTGGGGCTTGTTGAAAACCTTTAGAAATGAGCCTCACTTTAGGTTTGAGTATGGATCCATCAGCCTTGAATTTGGTCTTGAAAATCAATTTGCAGTCAATTAATTTTTGTGTTCCGGTATATGGAACCAACACCCATATTCAATTTCATTAAAGAGCAAGGAATTCATCAAGCATTGCTTGTTTCCAATAAGATAAAGCTAGTACTTTAGAAACTGAACGAGGTTTTGCTATGCGAGTAAGAGACATCGGATCCTCATTCTGCAATAGTCTGATAAAAGGATGCTTAGGTTTGGAAATTCCATCTTTGGCTCTCGTAACCATCGGATGTGTGTTCATCAGAATTGAGAAAGATGAACTTCTAGAGTTCAGAGATGAGGAGATCTGTGATGTATGATCTAGCGATCCTGGGTTAGGAAAAGTATGAGGCCTAGAACCAATTGTGAATTGTCTTGAACTAGTGGATAATGGACTATCGATGTTATTGTTCGAGACTGGACTAGCATCGTTAGAGACTGGGCTTGATCCATTCTTCTGGGCTTTATCCTTATCTCTTGTAGATGGAGAAACCAAAACATGGGAAAACTCATGAGAAGTTTCCTGAGCATGTGAGGCTTCATTATCAGATGTTATGAATAGAGGAATTATGCAATTATTCTCTGTTAAAGCTACCCGTTGATTCAAAAATCCAGTTGCACAGGGAAATAATTGAGTCAAAGACTACTTGTCGAGAAATATAAACTCGGGCAGTTACACTAAGGCATTTATGTCCCTTTTAACTTGAAGCTGGTCCCAAATACACACATTTTTTACTATGATACTAAAGTTTATGCTTGTTATAGGGTTTTAAACATGGGTAATAAGCATAGCCAAACAGTTGTAAAACATTATAGTCAGGAATAATTCCAAATAATTGATAGAACGGTGTAGCTCCCTTCAGTATTGGAGTTGGTAATTAGTTAATTAGATAGATTGCCACTTGAAACGCATCCTCCCAATACTAAAGAGGAAAATGTGCTTGTGCTAAGAGATTGAGACCCATTACAACTATGTGTCTGTGTTTTCTTTCAACTTTGCCATTCTGAGGTGAGGTGTAAGGACAAGTAAATCTCATATCTATTCCTGCAGCTTGTGCTATGGTATAATGGGCTTGAATTTAGTGCCATTGTCCTAATGAATGGCCTTAATTTTAGTATTAAATTGATTCTCAACTCTAGCTTTAAACAGATTGAAAACCTGAGCAACTTCTCCTTTATATTTCAAAGGATAAAACCAAGTATATCTACTAAAATCATCAAGAAAATGTATGTAGTATCGGTAACCATTCACTGATTGTGTTGGTGAAGGTCCCCAAACATCTGTATGAATTAATAAGAGAGGAGAAGAAGCATTAGAAGTAGATTGGGGAAAAGGAAAAAATTTGGATTTACCATACTGACATGTTTCACAGATCAAGTCAGCATTATCATGCAAATCAACATTACAATTATTCAAAATCTGCTTTAAAACTCTATCACTAGGATGTCCTAATTTTTGATGCCAAGTAACAAAATTATCAGAGGTTAAAGAAGTAGTGATCATATGCAATTGAGCCTGAGTATAATCAGGAGGATAAGCTATTTGATACATTCCCTTACTTGCCTTCCTTCAAGATAGTGGTATACCTATCTTCTTGTCCTTCATAACACAAGTTGCATTAGTAAAATGCACATCCACATAATTGTCTTTATTAAGTTTGTGAACACTCATCAGATTCTTAGTAGCAGTAGGTATATTCAAGACATCTTTGAAAAGAAGCTTAGAATTGTCAATAGTCAGACAAGCAGAACCAATACCAGTTATGGGAGTCTTTTCTCAAGTACAAGTATAGATAGGAGTCTTACCTACAGGAGTATAATTATCAAGTTGATATGGATGTGGTGTGACATGGTAATTCACTCCATTGTCCATGTACCAAGAGGGATCTGCAACCGTTTGAGGACTGGCATAGTGTGCTCGTGGAGAGAAAAATCCTCTAGATGCGCGATTTAACTCAAATAGTGGATGGAAATTACTGTCATACTGATAGAAACAATCAACAACAATATGACCAAACCTTTCGCATAAGGGACAATAGGGACAAGTTTCAGATGTCCCATTGAATGACCCATTGTGTCCAAAGTTGTAGCCTCCACATCTCCCTCGATTTCAACGACCACGTACATCGCCATGATTTCCATGCCAATAGTAACCACGTCCTAAGGCAGAGAAGTTCTGATTAGAGTCGGCAGAGTGAGATTTGGCATTCTCTCGTTGAGCTACATTAACAGATGATTGTAATGACAGATTAAAGAACTAATTTCGCTGATCTAATTAACTTTTAAAAATGAGAAGAGCTGATTGTATAGAGACCTAGGTGAGATTAGGTTAGTCGATGAGTTTCACAATGATGGCATTGTACTCAACATGTAATCCATTCAGAGTCTGAAATATGAGATCTTCCCTCGAAAATAGGGGCACCAGCCAGTGCTAATTGATCTGCTATGGTCTTTATCTTGGACATATATTCCTCTATCTTGAGTCCATTTTTTTTGGGTATTTTGAAGCTCTAACTTGAACACCAAAATAGGAGACCGAAGCGACGCACAAGTTAGATCACGAGTTCCGGCCCATAGATCAAAAGTTGTCTTATAATGAAGCAGTTGAGCTCCAATTTCTTGGATTATCATGTTCCTAAGCCATCCAACCAAAAGACGATCTGCAAAGAACCACTCGGTGTAAGTAGGATTTGGGATTTTCTCTGCTTCTTCAGAGATAAACCGAGATGGAATGGGTTCTGTTCCAAGGATATAAGAATCTAGATTGTTTCCCTCAATCAAAGGCAAAACCAACGACTCCCAGACGAGATAATTTCCTCTATCTAACTTGATAGAAGTCATTTGACTCAAAGAGCTGAACAGTGAGTAGGTTTTGGGAGACGCTGAGAAGGAAGAATGACCTATAGTGGTTGATGACGTGGCAGATTCATGACTGGCTGATGAAGTTGACATGGCGGCTAGGGATAAAACAAGACGGCTAGGGTTAATTTTTTTGGGTTGGCTCTGATACCAAGAAGGAAATCAAAGGTAAAAGGTATATTAAATGAATATCCTAGATACCTAATGAGTGTATCCTTATTGTATTTATATCAGTAAGGTGCAATGTTCACCGTACACATGTAGGGTGAGATTAAATGGTACAGTTGTACATCAATACACAATAGATAAGAAACATTTATAGAAATCATTTTTCCTTAACAGCCATACATGTAGAAAACTCATTCATTAACAATATTAAAGTCTTGAAAAGCTTCAACAATAGTCTTGTTACAACCATGAGCAGTATAACCAAGTTGATGACAGATAACACATATTCAAAAAATCCTTTCATGTTTACATTCCACCCAGGCCTCTATTGTGTCATTAAGACAAATTCAGATATTTGAATAAGCGAAAGAGAAGGATCAACCAAGACTCCGATTCTAAAGAAATAAAGACTATTTGTAAACTAAATTTGTCAAGGGAATAACAAGATTATTGTTATAACTAATTTCTGTTGTAAGAAGTATTAGTTGTATAGTTGAGTCACAATATTAGTCAATTCATTATGTATATATACAGACACTTATCAATAATAAATATCAAGTTTATTTTTCTCCAAAATTACCCTTGTATCATGGTATCCATACCTTTTGGATTTTGTTAGCCCGATTCTCTTTCTTCATTTTGGTCTCATCATTTCTTTCTTCTCAATTCTCGTTTCTTCTAAACCCTAACTTCCTCTTCCATGGCTACCAATTCCATTACTGGTCAAACCATCCCCTATTACATTCATCAAAATGAGAAACATGCCTTAGTTCTCATTGCTCCTCCTCTCGATGGTTCCAACTACCATATCTGAGTTCACGCCATGAAAATGGCTCTTCTCTCGAAAAACAAGTTAAAATTTGTCGTTGGTTATATTTCTCTACCACCGATCGATGATCCTTTATTCTTCGCATGGGAACGGTGTAACAACTTGGTTCAAGGTTGGATTTCAAAATCCCTTTCTCCTAGTATTTCCAAGAGCATTATCTGGTTTAATCATATATCAGAGATTTGGAGTGATCTACACTCAAGGTTTTCTCAGACTGAACTCTTTCGTATTGCCGAGCTTCAGGAGGAGATCTACAACCTTAAGCAAGGAAGCCTCAGTGTAAGTGATTACTATACTCACTTGAAAATTTTATGGGATGAGCTTTCGAACATCAGACCTCTTAAAGCCTGTGACTATGGTTCTACTTCTGTTGCTCTTTATCATCGTGGTGAAGATTATGTCATTCATTTTTTGAAGGGTTTAAATAAGTAGTATATGTCTGTGAAATCCCAAATAATGCTTCTGGACCCCTTACCCCAGATTAATAGGGTCTTTTCTTTAGTTCTATAATAAGAACATGAATTACATGTTGCTCATGATGCTAAGATTTTATTAGCTACTAAGCCTTCACGCCCTGTACACTCTGGTTCTCGATAATATAAGCTTTGTACTTATCATAGTAAACCTCATCATATAGAGGAAACTTGCTATCGGAAGCATGGATTTCCACCTGGTTTTAGATTTCGCTCCTCTGGTTCATCCTCTCATCATACTTTTGTGGTAAATAATGTGGCTACTACAGGTTTTGCTCATGTTCAAGCTCCTGCTTCTGTTTAGGAAGCCTTTCCTACTGGATTATCCTCTTCTCCTATTCTCCCTCAGCTCTCTCCTGATCAATATACCAAACTTATGTCATTGTTAAACTCCTCTGATTCGATACCTACTACTACTTCTATGGCAGCCTCTGTTTCCACATATGTCATCAACCATGTATCTGTTAAATATGATTAGTTTTGATGATGACAAATATAGATATCAAATATTAAGCATAAGAAGTTTGCAAAATATACTTATCTCTTATATTGACTAACTGTTATATTTAATGTTGTATATCTTATACATTAGTCAAAGAGATTAGAGAATGAAGAGCTTGAAGAATTAATGGGAATATCAAGAGTCAAGCTTCTAGAAGAAATACTGGATGTTTCTATGCTCATAAGGGAATTAAGAAGTTACTGTAGCAATTGGCACTGTTTGGCACTGTAGCAGAGTGATTTTAATAAATCACTCGAGTGATTTTCAGAATCACTCGAGTGCTTCTGAAAAAAATTGAAATCACTCGAGTGATTCTGAAAATCACTCAAGTGATGTTCAGTTTTTCATGCTCTGTTCTTCGTCCAGCTGAGCGAGGTCTAGTTATTTGATCATATCTCTCAAAATACAACTCCAATTGAGACCAAACTAGTTGCATATGAAAATAGATTCCCAATGCGTCATGTTGACACCAGAAGAAACATCAAAGGAGCTCAGATGATGGAGATATCACTGTTCTAATTTTTCCTTCATGTCAGCGTCACTTTCTGGAACAAGTTTGCTATTTTGGCTATAACTCTCAAATCACTGATCCTATTGAGCTGAAACTAGTGCTATATGAAACTAGACTTCAAGAGCTTTTCATTGATATATAATATAGAAATTTTAGAGCTATATTCTAAGAGTTATGCCATCTATAATTTAAGCCCCTGTTTACTATCGAATTGGAAGTGAAGTTTTGAGTGCAAGTAATCTGAACAGAGAGCACCCGAGTGATTTTTATAATCACTTGAGTGATCAAAAAGATCACTCGAGTGATCATTAATAATCACTTGAGTGAAATACGTCAGAATACATATCACTTCCAGTGACGCAGAAATCACCGGAGGAATTTTTCACTGTTTGCAATTTCACTTCCAGTGATACCGAAATCACTCGAGTGATATGGGATTTTTCAGAATTACTTCCAGTGAATCAAAAATCACTGCAAGAAAAATACACTGTTTTGAAAATCACTTCCGGTGACATGAATTTCACTCGAGTGATCGTCCATTTTAGCTGATCACCTCCAGCACCGTTCTTGATCACTCCCAGTGAATATTAGTTACCTCATATCACTTCCAGTCAGTGATTACTCAGTGCACTCTTTATAGTTTCGGTGACAGTAAATCAAAATCACTACCAGAGAATCAGAATCACCTCCAATAACCAAGATCACTTTCTGCAAGATAATATCCAATGTTTAAGGTAAATCACTTCTAGTGTTAGCAGTCCAGTGCACCTCCAGTGAAAGACGTTTCAAAATCACTTCTAGTAATCCAGTGCAACTCCAACGTCCCAGATCACCTCCAGTGAAATGCTTCTACATTCGAGAGAAATGTTGGTTTGAGAAAATCACTTCCAATGGATTGTATAATCACTCTAGTGATTCAGTTCCTATCAGAAGCACCTTCAGAAGCTGACTGAATCAGAGTGAATTTCTGAGTTCAATCTCTAATCAGTATGTTTACATTTGTTGGTATACTTAAACATCATTTAACATTTATTTCAAGAATGAAACAGGAGATCAAACATTCGGATCACATCTTCATATACGAAGGTCACTCACGGAGAATATTGTCACTGAAGATGATGAAGTCCTAGAGTGCAGAAATCTTGTCTTTGATTATTGATCAAATTTAATCATGACTAATATTCTATTATATCAGTGGTTGAAGTGTTTCTCCAGATTAACCATGAAGAAATCATGAGAAGAGCTGAAAAGCTGTTTCACGAGAAGCCAAGCGTCCACTGACAACAGCAATATTCTCAAGTGTATTACAGTTGTACTCCATCATCACGCACATGACAAGTAACTGAACTCTCCATTCAAACGACAACTATTCGTGGGCGGCAGCAAAATTCATAAGTAAAGGAAGATAAATACTATTGCATCTGTCAGACCAATGGGTAAACTGTAAGAAATGCTGAAGCATATGTCAGAGCATGATCAACGGGAAAATATTTAAATACACTCAACAACCATACAAAGTAATGGGACTCCAACCGAAAATGAAGTAGTGTCTATCTAAGCATCAGATGGGATTATAACAGGAAAATATTCAAATGGGCTCAACAGTCAAATGAATCAACAGACTCTAACGGATGGATGTTTATAACGGTCATCTTCCACAACTCAACTATAAATAGGAGAGGATTCAAACACAGAACTGCAGGCAATACGATGAGAACATGAACATGCTGATATTCTAAGTCTTCTACCTCCGACCACTCTTTGCTCTACTTCATCTTCTATATTATGTATATTTGAGAGAGTGAGAATATTTTGTATTGTACTTTAGTGAGCATTTATATACTCTGTGAGAGAGCTTGTAAACACTTCATCTGTATTTCAGAAGTGTTCTCAAGGTAAAGGGACCTTGAGAGGATTGAACACCTTACGGTGGAAGTTGTAGAGTGAATCGCCAGTAAGAGTTTCTGCCCATAAGACTTACAAGGTGCAAGCAGTAGAGAACGTTGCTGCTCGTAAGACTTACAGTGGTGTAAGTGGGAGAGAACGTTGCTGCTCATAAGACTTGCACGGGTAAGCAGGAGAGAAAGGTCTTTGGGATTGCTTTGCTCGACTTGCTGTAAGAAGGAGTAAACCTTACAGTGTGTAAGGGGGAGTAACTCTTGTGAATTTGTAAAGCCTTTTCTTGTGCCCGGTTAAACAAGAAGATAATGGATTGGAAATCTCAGGAGGAGCCTGAGGACTGGACGTAGGTCATCGTGGATTGGACCGAATCAGGATAAATCACAGTTTGCATATTCTCTTCCCTAAACTTTTACATTTCCAGCATATATGATTTACATATCAGCTTATGTTTATATACTTTCGCATGTATTGATTTGATAAGTTGCAAAAAGATTTTAAAAGATCATACTTTTTTATCACACACCCAATTCACCCCCTCTTGGGTGTCAGCCAGTTCTAACAGTATCTCCTTCTGCTCCTCTCACAGGTATTTGCAATTTGGTTTCTTCCACCTCTTCTAATTGGATCATTGATTCAAGGGAAACTAATCATGTTTGTTTTTCACTTCCTTTGTTTTCCTCTTATCATTCCATTGCCCATATATCTGTTAGTATTCCAACTGGTTCTAATGCTATTGCTACTATTTCAGGAACAATCATTCTTTCATCATCTTTAGTATTACACAATGTTCTATACCTCCCTTCTTTTATTTTCAATATCATTTCAGTATCCCATCTTACCTCTTCTCTTCATTATTCTCTCACTTTTCCTCTTCTTCTTATCAGATTCACTTACTCCAACCTTCATTGATGATTGGTACAGCTAAGTTTATTGCAAGGTTATACATTTACAATGCAAACATGCAAGGTTTGTCTCCCTCTTCACAACCTCACCTGACCCTTACTGCTACTAATTCAACCTTTTCTCTATGGTATCATCGGTTTGGCCATGTTTCTAATTCTATTTTTTCCACCATTACAAAAACAAGTTCCTGCTATTACATGTACTCCTTATTCCCTTCCCTATGATACTTGTCAGTTTGCTAGGCAAAAATACATTTCATTTCCTGTAAGCACATATTCTAGTAATAAAATTTTTGATCTCATTCATGCTGACATTTGGAGACCTTTTTATGTTCCTTTTATTCAAGGTTTTCGTTATTTTTTAACTAGTGTTGACAATTTTTCTTGTTATACCTAGATTTTTTCCCTCAAAACTAAATCTGATGCACGCCTTCACCTTAAAAATTTTATTTCCTTAATTGAAACTCAATTTTCTACTTCCATAAAAGTTTTACGTATAGATAATGGTCCAGAATTTCAAATGTCTATATTTTTTTATTATAAAGGGATAATTCATCAAATATCACGTATTGCTACTCCTCATGAAAATGGTTTGGTTGAAAGAAAACATTAACATCTACTTAATGTTGCTCAGGCATTACTTTTTCAGTCCCACATTCCTATTGTTTAATGATCTTTTGCCATTATGCATGCATCTTATATCATTAATCGGCTTCCTACTCTATTACTTCACAATTTTACCCCCTTTAAGAAATTGAATTCTTTTCCTCCTTCTTATGATAGTCTTAAAGTTTTTGGTTCATTATGCTTTTCCTCTACCCTTTTCACTCTAGATCCAAATTTGATTCTCACGTAAGAAAATGTGTTTTCTTAGGCATTACTTCTGGTTCCAAGGCTTATACTTTACTAGATTTGAATTCTCATCAAATATTTTTATCTAGAGATGTCGTTTTCCATGAATTGATTTTTCCTTTCACTAATGGCATTATTACTTCACCACCTTCTTGTCCTCCCATTCCTTCTATCCAGATTGGCCCTTCTTTTCTACATGATGCTTCCCTCTTACCAGCTTCTCCTCCCCTTCCTCCTTTATCATCTTCCTTTATTCCTCTTTCCCCTGCTTCTATTTCTTCGTCTTCCCCTACAAATTCCTCTGTCTCTTCCCCTGCTTCTTATCCTTTCCCCTCTCTTCATCGTTCCACCAGACCACATTGTCCACCTACATATTTGTAGGACTATCATTGTACCATCTCTTCAAGTTGTGACCAATCATCAGCTCAAGGTACTCCTAGGTATCCTTTATCCTCTGTCTTATCTTATTCTTCCTTTTCCTCTAACTATAAGTAATTTGTTTTGTCTGTTTCTTTTGTTCCTGATCTTACTACCTATAAGCAAGCTGTTAAAAATCCTATTTGAAGAGATGCCATGTCCAAAAAACAATTACTACTCTTGAACATAATCAGACTTGGGTACTCACTTCTTTGCCACCAGGTAAGCAGAGCATTGGTTGTAAATAGGTCTATCATACTAAATTCAAAGCTAATGGTAAGATTGAACGCCATAAGGCCCGTTTAGTTATAAAAGGTTATACACAAATTGAGGGTGTAGACTAGTTTGATACTTTTTCCCCCGTAGCAAAAATGACCACCCTTCATTTACTCCTTTCTATTGCTACTTCTAAAGGATGGTTTTTGCATCAATTAGAAGTTAATAATGCATTTATGCATGGTGATTTGCATGAAGAGGTATATATAGATCTCCCTCCTGGTTTTATTGTAATATCCCAAATTTTGGGACAAGAGATTTGAGATTAAACCTATATTAAGTGGACTGTTAGAACTCAGTTTAACAAATGTCCTTGTGGGGCATAGTTGTATTCCCCAAAATTATTTTATACCCTTAGGGTATTAAAGGGAATATTATGGTGAATTAAAGAGCTTAGGAAAGACAAAACAATGCAATTAGAAGTCACACACAAAGTAGTGTTGCTACCGGTGAATTTTCTGGTATGGCAGTCATATTAGTGTGACATATTTTAAGGGGCAAATGATGTCAAAAAATTATAAAAATTTCCAAAATGAAATTAGTCTTATCAAGCTTTAATTTTATATTTCATATAAGTCATTTAGATTTGTACACAGAGAGAAATGAATTTTTGAAATTAGCCTAGTGAAACTGGCTATTTTCCATGGCAGCGTCTAAAGATTAAAATTATGGGAAGAGTGAGATTTTGATTGGCTAAATGTTATATTTTTCCTTAAAACTAGAATCAATAAGAGTCACATATCCTTTAGAACCACCCCAATTAGATATCTACACAATTAGATATGAATTTTCAAATTTTAATAAAAATTCTGCCAAGTTTAGCATAATGTGCGAAAATGGGATTTTTTGACCAATGAGAGCTTGATACTTGCTAAAGTGAATTAGTTAATTCATTTAACCATTCTTTCATAATATTCTTCCTCATTTCACGCATGCAGAAATCAAAAATAGAGAGAGAAGAGAGTTGGATGAAAATAGAGAAAGAAAGAGAGAGAAACTTCAGTCCACCGAAACACTGCCAAATCGGCGTCTTCTCTCAAAGTTCCCTTCATGAACATTCTTCTACTCATCACGAGATTCATTTCTACAATTTTAGATTCTCGTTTGGAGGTGGTTGGTGCCTTCTCACTGGCCGGAGTGTTGCCAAAATTCTAAACCGTCTATGGAAATATGTAGAAGTAAGTATAAGCTTCCTTTTAAACCAATTGGTTTGTTGTTTGGATGAGTATATAGGGAGTTGTGTACTGTTCTTTCTCATAAAAAAGAGTGTTTTCAATGGCTAAATGATGTCTAATATATTTCTAAATATCTAATCATTTGATTATAAGTAGAAAAGAAGTGATTAAGTAAGAGAAATCAATAAACCGACAAACTCTCCATAAGATTTCTGATTTTCTGTTATGTGTGTGTCAGGGAAGAGGAGTGGGAATTTGATAATTTTGATTATTTCATTAGCTTTAGAAGGAAAAATTGGTTAGGTATGCAAGTGTTCATGATTTTTGGATGCTTGTATATGAATTGGGAATTTTTGGAAGTTGAAGAGTAGATGCTGTGCAATTCATTTTCTGGAGCCAGTGTCATTGTAACATGCTTTTGAGTGGCCAAATGTTATCCAATGACCATGAAATTTTTTAGATTAAAATTAGACATAATGAGCTTTAAAAAATATGTAATATGAAGGATTTGGAGTAGTACATTAGGGATGGTGATTTTTCAAAGTTTGATCATGAAAAACTAGGAAATTCTGGAGAAGTGTCTAATAAATGGGAATTCTGTACCTATGTGTATACATTTAGCTTATGGATATATTTTTTCCTAAAATTATACTTAAATAGGGTTCCATATAACTTGGAAGCATCTCATTTATATTTTTTTAGAATTAGTTATGATTTTTACAAGTTCGGCCAAGAATCATGGAAGGGAAAATCTTAACGGCCAGATCCTTGGCCGCAGCCAAAGGTTCTTGGCCATGGCCAAAATGTTTCTGACCTATTTTTGGCCACGGAAAAAACCCCCAAATTTCAGGATTTCATATTTTTTAGGGAAATTGACATATTTAGCCCTCTCTAGCTTTTTGAGCCTTAATATACACTTCTAATGATTCACAATCATGGCTCTAATGATGTGATTGGGTATTTAGGGCTTTGGAGAAGTCAAGAAAGAAGAGGAATGGAAGAATTTCCAAAAAGCTCTAATGGTTGGAAGAAGAGGAAACGAATGAAGGACAGTGGTCCACAAGGTAGTGAACTTACCTTGCCTGCATGTATTTGATATGTATGTTTTTTCAATTGATTATGTGACTGCTTTGCCTATTTATGTTGTGCATATTTGATTGATTAAAGCTCTGTTGTATTTATATAATAGCCATATGTATGTCATAACATTGAGCATGCAACATATCATTATGTTGGCATGAAGTAGGGTAGGCAAGCATGTCATGCATTCATATATATCTGGAATGCATAGTGGTAATGTTTGCTACTAGGATTCTCTTGAATCTCACTCCTCCCAACCAACCATTTTAGACAGGTGAAGGATGCATGGAAAGCTGCACGGAGGAGATATGGAGGTGAAGTGAAGATCGTAGTGCAATGCACTACTATTGGTATCGATGTAAAGATTTTGGTAGCTGTATGTGGTTATACGTTTTTATGTATACATGTGAATGAATGTAGTTTAAGCAGAGAATTGCTCTATTTTAATTAAAAAGAAAAAAGCTCGCATGTACTCTGATATATTGAAATTAAGAGACAATAAGTCATTAGTGGCGTAGTGAGGTTTGTGGAATGATAGAAAAGTTTTCTACCCTTTGAAAAACCTTCTCGACCTTTGGTTCAAATCCTAAGTTGAGAGTGAGAATTTGTAAAAGATTTCAAAAGTTGGGTAGTCCAGGTTCAAATCCTGGTTCCACAATGGATTTCACTACTATTTTGTACTTACATGAGGCTATTGGAAATAAGGTATCACATTTATACCATCTGCACCTTATTTGGTTTGTAAACTACACAAGTCTATTTATGGCTTAAAACAGGCCAGTAGGCAATGGTATGCTAAGCTCTCTACGACTTTGCTTTCTTATGGTTATTCTCAGTCTATTTCAAACCATTCTTTGTTCTTCAAGGCTTCTTCTTCTTCATTCACTGTTATTTTGGTCTATGTGGATGATGTTGTACTTACTGGAAATGAAATTTCAGAAATTAACTATGTTAAGAAGCAACTAGACCAAGCTTTTACAATTAAAGATCTTGGTGAGTTACGTTATTTTCTTGGACTTGAGCTAGCTAGATCTAAAGATGGCACTTTTCTTTCTCAACGAAAATTTGCTCTTGAACTTCTTAAGGATTCTGGTTACTTGGCATGTAAACCACCTACTAATCATATGGATCCACATTTAAAACTTTCTCACCATCATGGTACAACTTTAAGTGATCCTCAGGTTTATCGTCATCTTATTGATCATTTACAATACCTGCCACTACTAGACTAGATTTGAGTTTTTCTACTCAGTAACTCATCCAATTCATGTATGATCCTAGGGATATACATCTTTAGGCTGCTCATAGAGTTTTACGTTACCTCAAATCCTCTTCTGGAGCTGGTTTATTTATGTCTTCATCTTCTGATTTACAGTGCGCTGCTTTAGTGATTCTAACTGGGATGGATGTGTTAATTCTTGGAGGTATGTAACAGGTTTTTCCATCTTTCTAGGCTCTTCTCTTATATAATGGAAGGCCAAGAAGCAAGCTATTGTGTCTAAGTCCTCTTCTGAGGCAGAATATCGAGCTTTAAGTGCTACTACATGTGAAGCTCAATGGATTCTTTATCTCTTCACTGATTTTCATATTTCTCATATTGATCCAGCACTAATATATTGTGATAATCAGTCTACCATCCAAATAGCAGAAAATCCCACTTTCCATGAAAGTACCAAACACATTGAATTGGATTGTCACCTAGTCTGAGAAAAGCTTAAAGCCAAAATTATACATCTTCTCCCTCTTTGGTCCACAGGTCAACTTACTGATGTCTTCACCAAGCCTTTACATCCAACTCGGTTTCATGAACTCATTTCCAAGCTGGGCATTCAAAATATTCATGCTCCAGCTTGCGGGGAGGTGTCAAGGGAATAACAAGAGTATTGTTATAACTAATTTATGTTGTAATAAGTATTAGTTGTATAGTTGAGTCATAATATTAGTCAATTCATTTGTATATATACAAACACTTATCAATAATAATATCAAGTTCATTTTCTCCAAAATTACCCTTGTATCAGAGTTCTTCTATCAGTCATGGTTGAACCCACGTAGAAAATGCTAGAAGGTGCATTTGCCTTAGCAACATATGAGGTCTCCAACAAACAATGATGAGCAGCAAGTTTTCTACTACACAGGGACCATTATCCATAATAAAGTCCCTATAAAAAACGTGCCCAATTTAATCCTCAATGACAAAAGGATATCTCATAAGATAAAGAGAACGAAGTCTTCTTGCTAGCCTTTCAACAATGAAGTTGTTATCGTCAACTAGCAAAGTAATAGCATGAGAAGCATCGTAGAAACGACGATGAGAAATCACATTTGGTTCAATTTCTAGGGAAGGATTCATGGAACGATTTTGTATGGGTTGTGAAAACAATTACATTTTGATAGCAAGCAGAGGAAAGTGGAGGAAACTAAAGAGCCAGCAGAAGGGAGTGAATAAGGGAAGAAAAAATAAAGGCCAACAGAGATAAAGGAGGAAAGAACGATGCTCTCTATAGATCAAAGAGATCATTCGGTGAAGAGAGAGGCTTAGAAACAAGAAGTATATATAGGAAAAAAATTAAAATGGTAGAAGAGAAAAAAGAAAAAAATGTAGGAGATGAGGAGATGGAGAGAGAACTAGAGATGGTGGTGAGTAGGTAGCAATAGCATCAAAGAGACATTTACTAGGAGAGATTATCAAAAATTACAATAGTTATAGGCTAAACCCAGAAAATGGGCATACCCACTTAACTATTAAGGTTAAAAAATGAAGTTGATGAACAAGCATGATGTAAAGGAGGATAGAGGAACCAATTAAAAATAAGAAAAGAAAAAGGTTTTGAAGAAAAATACTTAGACAAGAAAACAGTCATGCACGATAGAAAATAATTATAAGGGAAGTTTTGTGAGATAATGGAGGATAATGACACCATAAAATCAAATGTAGAATAGGTATAATTGCACTACTTACTAATCAAATGAAAGATAGAAAAGTAAGAAAGTTAAACCGAATAGGAAAATGAGGTCAGGATTTGGAAGAAAAATTGTCAAAAAATTGAAAGTAAGATGAGAAAGAAACCCAGACGTTCACTCCAACAATGGCCACTTAATTGATGGACAACTAAAAAATAAAAATTCATCTTGAAATAAAAAACATAAATGACTCAATTTGATGCATAATATCCTATTAAAAAAAAGATAAATTACTCATAAATTTAAAATATCTTTTTTGTAATTCAAAATATCTAAGATACCCTTCAATTTTTTCTAATTGTCCATTAAATCCTATGAATTTATCTTAAATAATGAAATTATATAGAAAGTAAAAATAAAATGAATTAATTAGAAGCTCTTTTGAAATGGATATTTTATTTGTCTTTCTCCAAATCCAAATTTGACATTGGGAATTGGATTCCCCTTGCATAAAAGTGAAATAATTACTCTTTGAGTTCATATCAATCTATTAGATATGTTTAGTTTTGATGATGCCAAATATAAATGCCAAATATTAAGAGTAAAAAGTTTGCATAATGAATTTATCTCCTACATTGACTAACTACTATATTTAATGTGAAATATGTTATAGATTAGTCAAGCAAGAAAAGAAGTTATTGAGTTGGATTATTGAGAATGATCAAGCGAATGAAGAAGGAGAAAGATTGAAGAAAGAATAAATTTCATCATATCATAAAAAGAAGCTATCTAATGAAAAAGGATATTGTGGAAAGTGAAGAAAGAAATAAGAGAGAATGAAGAAAGGATATCAATTAAAGAAAGGAAGAAGTTATCAAATTGGAAGGACAAAGAAAGATTAAAGAAAGAAAAACTTCAAGATTTAATAGAAATATCAAGATTCAAGTTCTTACAAGTGATATTGGAGGTCTCTATGGTAAGTAGAAGTTGGAATAGCTTAATTCAAATTTAAGATGCCTTATATTAAAGTTATACCAATTTCACTCGAGTGGCACTTCCAGAGATGAATTTTTTATGAGCACTCGAGTGATGATCACTCTACTTTGCTCTATTTTCTTTTAGCCCAACAGAGGTCTAGTATTTTAGTCATACCTTGTAACACCACATTTTCAGTCACCAATATTCCTTGTATGGAATTAATACATTTAATGGAATAAAATGGTGATTGTGATATACATGAGTTGACAAAAATACTCTAATCGGCGGTTACACACAACTTGGCTAAGTCAGAACACCAAGGAGCAACTAATGTCTACTTAAAAGCCTAACATTGAAACCTAAATTGGAGCATGTAATGAAAAAATATTGACCCAATTAACATGTCAAAATTCACCCAAAAAAAGGAAGAAGAGCAAGACATGCATTTTTACAAAAAATGTAATGGCAAAATGGTAATTTGCCAACAAAACAAGAAACAATTAGTTTTCCCTTTTTCTCTCCATAATTTCAACCAAGGAGGGGAAAAAGAGAAAATGGATATTTAGTAATAAATATCATGAGTTGGAGTATTTGTTACCAAGAGGAATTAAAGATGAAAAGTCAAAAGCAAATATGGAATTATGTGGTTATTTGGAAGATGTAATTAAGTTAAATGTAAGAAGCAAGTAAATATTCCCTATTTCCTCTAAAATTTTGGTTGAAAGGGAAATTGGATGGGAAATAATATATGTGGTCTATATTTATTTCAAGAGGAAGAAAAAGAAGAGCCAAGTAAAATTTAGCACATGTTAATTACATTAAAATATATTATATCATAAAGCAATTTGTGATATTTCATGAAGCTATATCACTCTTTTGCTTCTTCATTTTCGGTTAAAGAGGAAAGCAAGGGAAATATATTTGTTTGGTTAATATCAATTTAAGAAGGGGAAAAGCAAAAACCAATTAAAAACAAGCACATGTTATTAAAGCAAAAAGCAAGTATCATGAAACAAGTCTTTACATATTAATTGCAAGAAAGAGTATGAAGATATTATGAGAACTTCTCTCTTGCCAATTCAAGAGTCATTTACGGTCAAAAATTCATAGGGAAAGAGAAAAGATGATGCTAATAAATGGCCATGTGATAATTAGAATAAAATACAATATTGTAAAGTGTAAGAAGAGAGATAATCTAAAAGCTTCATATCCTCTTCATTAGACCCATATCTCAGCAAAGCAAAGGAAATAGAGAGAGAGAGTGTGTGTGTGTTGAATGAAAGTGGAGCAAGAACATAGAAGAGAAGAGAAGCTAGGGTTCAAGAGACAAGGATTCAAGGTAAAAGCATGTAAATCAAGTTGCTTTTGCCTTCCAAACTCATTGGAACTTCCTATAACCTATTCTTCTTCTTGAAATTCATGATTAGCAAGCTAAATCAAGAGAGAAGAGAGAGAGCATAATGGCATTTTTAGAAAGATAAATTTGATAATTCAAGAGGTAATCTTATAAATTTGATCCTCATGTGTTATAAGTTGTTATTATTGTTGGATTTGGCTTTGTTTGCTTGATTTTGTAAATTTGGGAAGATGAAACCCTAAGGGAAAATTATGCCAAAATTTCATTAAATCATGTTCATTTAGTGTTTAAGTAGTTAATCATGTGATTAGAAGTGGAAAGGAAGTGATTAAGCAAGATAAATCAAGAAAACACATTTTTCCTTCTAAAAACCAAACTTTCGGCCAGAAGCAAAACCTAAGGGTAGAGATGGAATTTTAAAATTCTGATAATTACATTGGCTTTATAAAGGAAACTTGTGTAGGTATATGAATTCATGATTTTTGGATGGTTATGTTTAAATCTAGAATTTATCGACGTTAGAGGCAAAGGTTGTTTGATTTGATTCCTGGAGGCAGTCTGATTGTGAAATGAATTTCACTAATCAAACTTGATCTAAAAATTATGAAATTTGGCAGGATTAAATTATAGATGTATATATTTAATTTGATGATATTTTTTAATTTTTGGACTAGTATGCTAAGAGATATAGATTTTTAAAATTATGCCCTATTTCTGAAAGACAATCAAGAGCAATAGGATTTTGGAGAATTTTTGGGAATTACATGGCTGTAGTGGTTAGACCTAATTATTTTTTTTCTCAAAATTAAATTCAAATATCTTCATTTAGGATTTATAATTAGTCAAATAATATTTTTCTAGAATTATTTATGAATTTCCAAAATTGACTAAAAATTTGTTAAGTTATGGAAATAGTGAAACTGCACAGTATATGATTATACTATGCAAAAACTGTTATAACTGCATTAGATAAATAGTAAAATTTAATTTAAGGTAGTGGAAATGTAGGTAATAACTAATTATTTTTAATTTAATTTATAGGACTTGGTAAAATCCTAAGTGGAAATAAGAGTGTAGGATTGTTATTAGAGCTGAAAATGACTCACGTAGTAACTTTTTCTTGCATATACTATGTGATTATTATATATTTGAGTATGTCATTCTCTATAACATGAGCATTGTGTCTTAAACACATATATTAGCCTAGCTGTGGTCTGGGACCCAACATGGGCGTAAGGTTAAGCCAGGGTGCAAATATGTCGTTTGGCCTTGGATAATGTGCACACAACATTCTATCATCTTACATGACATGGCATTGCATATTTATTTTCGTATTTTATATGTTTGAAAAGTATGTTGCTACTAAGATTTTTTCAAATGTCATCCTTTTTCAAAACTAAAAACTTTACAACGGAGGCTAGCGGCTCGAAAAGCAAGGTGGTGGCTACTGGTGAATAGAATCACGAGGCACTCTGTAGCTGCTGTAATTATTTTTACTTGTAATTTAGTTTCTTCTGGAAACCCTCTGTACATTTGTGTATATTTTTCAAACTCTACAAAAATTCTCCTGTATTGTAAATAAGCACTTAATATCAGTATGTTTCCACTACGAAACTTTGCGCTTATTACTCTGTGAATATCGAAATGTTAAGGGGTTTGACATACCTCTCAAACTACAACTCCGATTGAGGTGATACTTATTTCATATGAAAATACACTCTAAATTCAACACAAAGACACCATGATAAGGATGAATGGGTTTCAGATGAAAATTATATGAATTTTGGAAGTTGACGCTGGAATTCCTGGCGTTATTCCGCACCAGTTTTAGTAATTTGAATATATCTCTCAAACCACAACTCCGATTGAGATGAAACTTATTGTATATTAAACTAGACTCAAAATTTGATTCAAATACGCATGTTCAAGGTTAAAAAGGTTCAGATGAAATAGATGCAAATTTCAAAAATTGACGCTCAAAATTTAAACATTGTTCAGACCAGTAGTCACTCTTTGGATCATAACTTTTAGAAGACAACAATTTGGGAGTGATTATGTTGCATTGGAAAGTAAGCTAAAAAATATTTATGGGGATAGGTATTTTTCCTAATTTGGAGTTAAAATGGGCAGATCACTCGAGTGATAAAGTTCTATTCTAACTTGACTTTTACTGCACCATAGTGAGCCAATTGGTGATCTGTTTCAAGATGAAGCATGATCACTCGAGTGATCCTATTTGTACTCATCACTATCACATAACTGTAGTGAATCAGAAAGTGATACACTGTGCTCTTTTGAAAATCAAGTAAATTCACTATGGTGACCACTCAGGTAATAACCCATCACTGGCACATCACCATCGTGATCCTGGTAGTGATGTTTTACACAATTTTTATTAGCATCACAAATTTATTCGATACTCTTTCAAACTCATTTAAATCTTGATTATCTTGCTCCTAATCATTCCTAATAGTCATTAATTAAGTTTATATGAAGATTGTAGGTGATTAAACTTTAATTAAGCTTTAATAGCTAAAAAGCAAATTTTGTCAGAAGTTCCAACAACTACTTCCAACGGTAACATTCTGAGAAGCTCAATGAGAAAAATGTGCTCAACGATCAAATACTCTTCAACAACTATAAATAGAAGAAGCATCCAAAACTAAAGGAGAGAGAACTTATGCCTTCACCGTCAATATGTCGAAATTCTCCAACTCATATACTCTCTATCTCTCAATGCTTATATAATTTACTTTAGAGAGTGATTATTTATATTTTACTTCAATGTTCATCATATTCACTTTAAAGAGAGAAGATCAATTATAGTCTATTATCATCAAGAGAGGTTGTATCCTTACAGTATGTAGGGGTGCTAGCCTCGTGAGAGAATTATAAGTGGCTTTACAAATGCCCGGATCAAACTTGTGAGATTGTAGTAGTTCTCAAGTATCCAATTTAAACTTGAGGGAGATAGTGGATTGAAATCTCAGGAGGAGCCTGAGGACTGGATGTAGGTCATTAATGATTAGACCAAACTAGGATAAATCATAGTTGCATCTTCTCTTCCCTTATCTCTTATAATTCCAGCATTAGTGATTGACATATTTTAGAATGCATTTATGGTTCATTATTTAAATATTCATTGCTTTCATTAAGATGCAAAAAAAATTTTAAAGTTTTAATCCTCCACCCAATTCACTCCCTCTTGGGTGTCAGCCGATTCTAACACAATCAACTATCAATCAGTCAATCAATCAATCAATTATATCCTTGAAAATTTGTAATACAAACGGTTTAATAAAAAATGAGTTGGTTTAGATCCACCAATCAATAAATACATGATATTGATGATTATTTCATAATATTTCATGATTTCCTTATTTTACGTTTGTTTATATTTGATTGATTAAGCAATCATATTTGGAAATGATTTGATTATTTATTAAATTTCTTAATTGCATTTATTTCTTAATTTCCTTAAAACATGATCCATACTACAGAAATAATAGTCTACTTGTCTCTGTTTTCTATATTTTCCCCCCAAAATAGTGTTATAAAATAAATCAATTAATCAACTATCATCAACTATATTCTTGAAAACTTGTAATACCCGCACAGTTTAGTGTAAAACGGGTTGGTTTAAATCTACCAATAAAAAAATACACGATATTAATTATTATTTCATAATATTTCATGATTTCCTTCTTTTACGTTTGTTTATATATGATTGATTAAGCAAAGGTTGAATTTGAGTTTAATATAGTTTCTTTTTTTTTCTTTACTGGAAAGTTTTAATATTTTTTATTTCGTTCTGGTATAAGGCTGCTAATTCTTTTCCCCTTCATATCCAAAAAAAAAATTCAAACATTTTTTCGTTGTATTGTAAGACCAAAGTAAACAATCAATGATGTTATAGAACGAGATTTTTTAGTTAATAATCTATCTAAAGATGTGGTTTTTGATAGAGCAAAATGGCGTCATGAGAACCATCATTAAAAAAAACTGTCATTTAGTAGCGGGTAAAAAGGTGTATTTGTAACTCCAGTAGTAGAGGTTGTAAAAGCCGCTCCAAAATCCACTGTTGCAAACGGATTTATAGTAGTTCTACTAAACCGCTACTCATGTAACACAACCACTACTAACTTTTTAGCAGTTAATAACAACAGCTAGAAGAGGCGCATATAGATCACACATTATCTGTGAATATTATAGCGGTTAAAAAATCGCTACAAATGATGATGGCAAAGCAGAAAATGAAAAATGAAATTTTGGCTGTAACTTTGTAGTGGTTACAAAATCGCTATTAGGTACAAATTTGAATTTAAAAAAAATTGGCGCTTAAACTTTGTAGCGGTTATAAAACCACTACTAATATATGAAATTTCAAAACTATAGCAAAAAATTTAATCCAATTTTTGTTTAAATTTATGGCGGCTTTAAAACCGCTACAAATTGTTGAGAAATTTTTAAAAAAAATTATACAATAATATGAGTCCTTTGTTATAATATTATGTTAAATAGTTTATTATTGTACCAAATTAAATGATAGTAATTATTATTTGAGAAGAATATTTAAATTGAGTTAGATAAGTATAAAATTTATATATGTAATATTGAGAATGTGTAGGAAATAAGGACTTGTTACGGTGTGTACTAGAAGTTGATCATTATAGAAGGAATATTGAATATCTTGAGGAAAAGTGCTTAAATTCCTGGACAAAAAGGAAAAATAATTAATATCATTATTATAAGAAGGGAAAAATTGTTGAAATTAGAGAATTAAAATAAAATTTATCATATTTAATCACCTTGCTCAGCTCTTGAAAAAAAAACTTCTTAGATGAGAGAAAACGAGAGAGAAGTAGGGTAGAAAGAATTGGAGAAGTGATTGAAATTGTTAGAAATTGTGCTCTAAGGGCCAATTATTATATTTTGAATATTGTTATTCAATGAATTTCTCTATTTTGTTATCATATTATTTGCATGTTCACTTTGATAATTATATGATTGGATAAATCATAATGATTGTCCTAAATAACCCTGGTCGGTCATCTATTCGGGAGTAAAGATGAAATAATACTAGTATGACTTTGAAAATGTATGGAGATACAAATCAAAGTCCTAGGCACTTATAAGAGTACAAGGTGCTGAACTGACCCATTCTTAGAAAGCTGCATGAATCAAGTCATAAGCTTGTCTCATGCATAATCACATTACTATACCCTTTGACCTAAGAGCATTATGGATTCCTACATGAGAGTTGCTCTGCTTTGACCTAGTCAAAAGTCAACTTTGACCGAGAGATGATAAAGGCTATGTTCGGGCTTAGTGATTTTCATGCAAAGGAATGTGAATGGTCAAGATGGAATTTGTCCCTCACATTAGTAGAGAGATATTACTGAGCCCCTTGATTAGTGAGTCTGAGAAATGTAAGGCCATACTACGATGGAAAGCAGTTTCCATTTCTATAGTCAGACTACTCAGGGATTGAGAAAGTAATGGTCAAGAATAGGAGGATGACATTCTTCATACCTCATCCTTGACCAAAATATCATGTGACAAAAGGGATGTGATATGGTTGTATGACATGTTATATCGATTTATTGATCCTCATATGAATTGGGTAGTCGTAATGTCTTGCTAGAGGCCTTTTACGACTTGTAGGTTAGTATTGTCATTGACCCACTAACAACTTCATATGAGCCTACAAGGTCATACACAACAATAGCTCAACATTAGCTATAATGTCCAGATTCATTGAATCTAAGATATGTTTAGATTCAATGAATGTAATGGTTAATTTAGGGTGGACGGATTATATATATATATATATATAGACAACACATATGTTTTATGAATATTTAATTGATAAATATTTGTGTGTGTGTGTGTTCAAATTTGAAAAAGAAAATTAATAATATTATATATGATAATATTATTATATTGTGTTAGTTTTAAATTTAGTTTTATCTGATAAATTAAATTTAATAACTAACATGATAAAGATATAATATTTCAGATTTAATTTATAAAGATAAATTAAATCTCTTTACATTAGCTCTTTATTCATATTAAATAAATCGGTTAAATTAAAACTGTTAGATAGATTTAATTAAACCAGATTTATTTAATTTACTTATAAAAAAAATTAAGTGTTAATTGATATGATATGGATTTCAAAATTAATTAAGATTAATTTTAAAAATCAAATATCCATCATAAAATAGAAAACCCTGACTAGTTATTTAAGTAAGAGCTAAAGTTTCTACTGATGAGAAAAATAGATAGAGAACCGTGAGAAAAGGAAAACTTTATAGGGACATTGGTGGCGCTAGCACGCTGTCTGTGTTGGATTCCTATTAGTGTGGATACTAGTAGAAGGGGCTGATTTGAGTTGTTAGCTCCTTGAGATCGAAAGGAAAGACTGAACACATAAGAAAGGATACTCCTCCCTCTGGCGTGATAGTAGATGTTTTGATGCTTACTCTGATCAGTTCATGGAGAAGCCCTATAGACTTTGCCTCATCAAAACATAGAACAATGGATGGGAGCAGCTCGAGATCATCTAAAAGAGAGACTAAAAAGAGCAAGAAATCACTAATGGGTTTAAGTGATGTCGTTGGTATTACCCCAGCCCAATGAGCTGATGGAGCAACCAAGCATGGAGATTTGAAAGCTGGCAATATGTTGATAACTCTAGGAATTCGAACAAACATGAACAAGGTATGTTTTCTACTACTTGATTTAAACACCGTTGACAAATCCACAGTAGGGATTAAAAAATTTTTGAATTTTAATTTCCCACTTGCCAACCAATCTTAACAGTGGTATCAAAGTCAAGTTAATTGTGCGTTTAAATTGAGTTTGAGTACTTATATATTGTGTACTTATATATGTGATATATAAGTTGGACATGATTTTAGAAGGGTTGGATTGATAACTCAAAGAGTGAAGTTAAGGTAGTAGTGCTGTCGAATTTTATTTTCTAGAGACAATCTTATTATGACAAGTTTTTGAATGATCAAATCTTGTCCAATAACCATGAAAATTTCAAAAATAAAAGTATATATCTTAAGCTTTAATTTGATATATATAATGTGTCATTTAGGTTAGTACATTAAGAGATATGAATTTTTGAAATTAAGCATTGAATCTGGAACATTTTCTGTAGCAGTAAGGACTAATTGGAGTTTCTTGAATATTGTGCATATAATTTTGAACCACTTCAATTGGATTTTTCTAGATTTAATTATGATTTTTCCAATTTATGTAAAAAATCTTGCTGTTTAGCAAGACCGCCGTAGCTAACTATTCATAGCGTGATATAATCATAACATTTATTCGTCTTCATATTGTATGAATTGATTTTGTTGTGGTTTTACTTTCTAAAATTGTTTGGCTATGGTGAACAATATGGATCTTGTTTTATAAGGGTTATAAATTTTTAAATACAGCCTATGTGCTATGCCTTCTTCTATATAGTTCGGATGTACATTCTCTTCTCATCTCACTCCACTCGTATGTTTAAATGCGGTTTCTCAATGTATTTTCTTTTCTTACTAGAGAGGTCCTCTCATTGGCTTGAGAGGATTTAGTTTAGGTGAGCCATATTGTGTCACATTTAAATTATATATATATATATATATATATATATATATATATATATATATTGTTAGATCATTACACACATACACATATACATATGTATATATACATATGTGTGTGTGTATGAGATACAATCGCGATATATGTATTCATATAAACGAAATAATTAATTAAACCCTCCAAATAAAATCTTAATTATAATTCCATCAATTAATGAATACTTATCAAAACCTAGATCGCTCAATTGTAGGTTCTACCAAAGTAGATGTATTTGAGTTATCTTAGTGAAACAAGCGTGAGTAACGGTGCTACTCATAAAGATTCATTATTATTTTGACTTAATTGAGATTAACAAAATGGTTTCGGATCTCAAGGTATTAGATATGATTAAACATACAAGATCATATGATGATTGAATCCTATAAAGATCTAAGAGTTACATGTGATGTAATTGGTAAAGAGGTTACCTACCTAAATAACTTAATTTAAGCGTCCTACCAAAGCGGACTTAAATTTAAGCGAAATATGAATATTAGCCCTCTAATTATTACATTGAGGGTTGTTAATTTAATGAGAGATTACTAACCAACTTTGCATATTTTATTGTAGAATCATGTCGACTAGTAATACTGTTACACTATCATTACAATCATTCATTGAGAAGGACAAACTCAATAGGATAAACTTTCTTGATTGATTCAAGAACTTAAGAATTGTTCTCAAGCAGGAAAGAAAAGCATATATCCTAGATCAACCTATTCCTAAAGAGCCTACAACCAATACTCCAAGAACTTAGGAAGATGCTTACACCAAGCATATAGAAGATTCTATGGATTTAGGTTGCTTGATGCTTGCCACTATGGTTCCAGAGCTCTAAAAAGATCTGGAACTTATGAAGGCTCATAAGATGATTGTACATCTTAATGAAATGTTCTAGCAACAGGAAAGGCAAGAAATGTATGAGACCACAAAGGCCTTACATTCCTACAAGATGGCTGAAGGTGCATCAGTTAGTGCTCACGTGCTAAAAATGAAAGGCTATATTGATAACCTTGATTGGCTTGGATTTCCCATGAGCCATGAGTTAGCTATAGATTGGATCTTGAACTCACTCCCAGAAAGTTATGACCAGTTTGTTATGAACTACAACATGAACAATATGGAGAAATCAATTTCTAAACTGCATAGGATGCTTAAAAATGCTGAGAAGAACATTAAGAAAAAGCCCAACATTATTTTGATGGTTTAGAAAGGAAAGGGTATGAAAAGGAAAGGCAAGGACAAGAGGAAGGGTAAAGGCTCAGGTAGTAAGACCAAAGAGTCAAACAAGCCCGAAACCAAGCCTACAACCAAGAAAGTAAAGCCTCTAAAGGAATGAGTATGCTTCTTCTATAATTAACCCGGTCATTGGAAGAGGAATTACAAACTCTACCTCGAAGATCTGAAAAAGAAGAAGGATAGCGGGGCTATCTCTTCAAGTATTTATGTTATAGACATTCATCTTTCTACTTCCTCTACATGGTTATTAGATACTGCATATGGTTCTCATATTTGTAAAAATGTGCAGGGTCTTAAGGATAGTAGAAAGCTGAAGAAGGGCAAAGTAGACCTACAAGTTGGAAACAGAGCAAGAGTTGCTACTTTAGATGTAGGAACTTATGAATTAGTTCAACCCAGTGGGCTTCTATTAGTTTTTAACAATTGCTATTATGTTTCTACTTTGAGTAGTAACATTATTTCTCTTTCTTATTTGGATAAGGAAGGTTATGCTTCCATTATTGGGAATGGTAAATGTTCTATTTATCGTAATGACATTTTCTATGCTAATGGTGATTTGCATGTTGGTCATTATATATTAAAGAAACATCTTAATAGTTGAAATATATATAATGTAACTACCAAAAGAATCAAGTCAAATGATTTGAATCCAACCTACCTATGGCATTGTCGTCTAGGCCACATAAATGAGAAACGCGTTTCTAAACTCCATCAAGATGGATTTCTTAACTCATTTGATTATGAATCATATGATACATGTGAATCTTGCTTATTAGGAAAGATGAAAAAGGCACCTTTTACTGGACATAGTGAGAGGGCCACTGATTTATTAGGCCTCATACATACAGATGCATATGGACCACTGAATATAGTTTCCAGAGAAGGTTATATGTACTTCATTACATTTATAGATGACTTTAGTAGATATAGATATATATATATATAATGAAACATAAATCTGAATCTTTTAAAATGTTCAAAATATTCCAAAATGAAGTATAAAACTAACTTACAATTAAAGCACTTTAATCTAATCAAGGTGGCGGATATTTAAGCCAAGAGTTCATTGACCATCTTAAGAGTTGTGGGATAATCTCATAATTGACTCCTCCAGGAACACCACAATGGAATAACATTTCTTAATGGTGGAATCGAACACTATTAGATATGGTTCGATCTATGATGATTCAAACAAATCTTCTACCGACATTTTGGGGCCATGTCCTAGAGACAACTGCATTCACACTAAATCATGTTCCAACTAAGGTAATTGAAAAGACACAATATAAGATATAGACTAGAAAGAAACCTAGTTTATCTTTTCTCAAAATTTGGGGATATGAGGTACATGTTAAGAAACAGGCCTCAGATAAATTAGCCCCAAATCCTCAAAATGCCTTTTCGTGGGATATCCTAAGGAAACGAAGAGATACTATATCTATAATCTCACCGATAATAAAGTGTTTGCTATTCAAAATTGTCAAACCCCTTAACATTTTAATATTCGCAAAGTAATAAGTGCAAAGTTCCGTAAGGCATACAAAAATAGCGGAAACATATTGATATTATGTACTTGTTCACAATACAGAGGAATCCCCGTAGGGTTTGAAAAATATTTACAAATGAACAGATCCTTCAAAAAGAAAAAAAGGTACAATTATAAATAACCAAACACAGCTCCAGAATGCACCAGGACCCTACTCCCAGGAAACAACTTCCTTGCCTTTCGAGCTGCTAGCCTCAACTGTAAGGTTTTGTATTTTGAAAAGAGGTGAGATTCAAGAGAATCTCAGTAGTAACAGACATTTCAAACATATAAAATGAAATAAAAAATATGAAAAATGTCATGTCATGTAAGATGCTAACTTGTATTGTATACATATTGTCCAAGGCCAAAAGAATGTTTGCACCCCAACTTAACTCATGTCTAAGGTCAAATGACATGTTTGAATCCCCGGCTTGTTCGCATGCACCATCGCTGGATCCTAGATCACAGTTAGGCTAATGTCATGTTACAGAAGGTGGCATACACAAACATATAGATAATTACATAGTATATGAAAGAAAGTGCTACTACCTGGCTCCTTTTTAAGTTTTTGGCTATGTCCTAAACTTGTTCCAGCTCAGCTATTTCTTAATCCTATAAAATTAGAGTTACAAGTAACTGGTTATTACTTGCACTATTAATGCATTTTAATTAAAATTTTCTAGTTATCTATCACAGTTATAATAGTTTCTGCATAGTACAACTATGCACAGTACAGTTTCACCGTTTCCTGAAGCTAGTAAATTTTTCAGTCAAATTTGGAAATTCATAAATAATTCTACAAACATACAATTTAAATGATTTTAAAGCCTCAATGAAGATCTTTGAATTAAAATTTGAGGAAAAATACCACTACAACCATGTCATTCCCAGAAATTCGGCAAACTCCACTATTCTAGATTACATTCCAGACGTACGGTACAAATTAAAAAATCCATATCTCTTAATGTACTTGTCTAAAAATAAAATACCTATAAAATTAAATATCTATATCTCTAATTTAATTTTTCCAAGTTTCATAATTTTTTGACCAAGTTTGACCAGCGAATGACATTGCACAAGAACACTAACTCCAATGAGGCAATCAAACAGCATGTACCTACAACTTCATAAATTTCCAAATTTGCATACCAATATCAAAAAAAAATCATGAACACATGTATACCTACAGAATTTTCCCTTCTAAATCCAATGGAAATATAAAAATTGTAAAATTCCATCTCCTCCCTATGGTTTTTTTCTGGCCAAAAACAGGGTCTAAGGAGAGAATATGTTGTTTTCTTGATTTCTCTTGCTTAATCACTTCATTATCACCACTTCTAATCACATGATTAACTACTTAAAAAATAAATGGACATGATTAGAGGAAATTTTGATAGCATTTTCTCAAGGGTTTACATCAGCCCAAATTCACAAAACAAGAGAAAACCAAGACAAAACCACCACCACCAACAACAACAATATTATACAAGGCAAAAGGATCAAACTTTGAAGATTACCTCTTAGATTTTAGCTCTTTCTCTCTCCTTAACATCTATGCTCTCTCTCTCTCTACACTCTTATTTTGACATGCTAAACATGGATTTCAAAGAGGAGAAGGGGTTAGAAGAAGTTCCAAGGTGATTAGGAGACATAAACACCAAGTTTTCATGCTCTTACTTTTGGTTTTTGGCTTGTAACACTAGCTTCTTCCTTTGTTCTTAAGCTTCTTGAACTCACTCTCTCTCTTTTGGTTTCATTTTTGGCCAAAAATGAAGATGAAAGGAAAGAGAAAGTAATGGCTTCTTGTAATATCAATTAGTTTATGCCATAATTTGATCTCTTGGAAATTTACTATATAATCAGGTGTTCCATTGGGTCGGGTCTAGCGCCCAATTCTTGGTCATTATTTCTATGTCTACCTCTACCTAGACCTCTATCTCGGCCTCTACCTTCATTCCTTGTACGTGCCATTTTCTATGCTTCACTGTATGAAAAATAGAAGAAAAATAAATTTCATACAGACACAAGGGAATTTTCTTCATTTCATAAAAATTTGGGTACACTGGTATGTCATACACAGCACATAACATGTATTTACAGCAGTTAGGAAGTCATACTACACATCATTCATCCTACTAGTACTATACAACAAATCTTTATTCTATTTACATATCAAGTCTTAACTTTACATAAATCTTCCCAGGAGGTCACCTATCCCGTGATTTCCTTGAGGTAAGCACACTTAACTTTATATGTACCCAATCAAAATACAAACACCGGCTCTAACAACTTCTGTCTACCGGTTCCCTACTATTTCCCTTGCCCCAAAAGATGTTCCGGTTACCTCCAGTCACCCAAAATATAGTACCTGGACCTGACACTACTCCTAGTACATGTGCTCCTACACATAGTCTATGATGTGCTCCATGAACTCCCCAAAATGGTCATTCAGGCCTCTCTCAACGATATCATTCTTCTTGGTGTTCCAAAAGTATGTATCTGGGAAGAAGACCATTGTAGTAAAAATCCAGAACTCATCTGGAAAATCAATCTCTAGTAGCACCTGCTTCCAATACAGGCTATCAATTATATCCAGGTATGCCAAGTACTGATTGACTAGGGTTTCATTCGCCCGTATTGTCCATCTGTATCAACCCCGCATGTACTCCCACAGATCCTCATCAGCCTGCAGCTCATATGGCACATGCACTCTCTTTGTCCTGGAGCCAGCACCAACAGGCGAGTTAGACACCTAGCTGTCTGTACGTAGCTGCTCTGTATCACCGAATGTTGCATCCGGGATCATCTCTAGAGGTAGGTGTAGTCTGTACACTAGTATAGGCTTAAAGCTCTTCCGGCACTTCTTCAGCACTCTGTGACCTCCCGGTCTTGTCAGCCATATGCTATGCTTCCCTTCTGAAATTTGCTCCTCCAAGGGACACTGATTCACCGAAGTGGGTGATCGATCTCGCCATCATCTTCGATCGCTTATAATTCCCTGTCACCATGCAAACAAGAGCATATCAGTATTCCATTCTGTAAATGTCAGACTCGCTTTAAGCTCTGATACCAAAAATGTAAAACCGCTTAACATTTGATATTCACAGAGTAATAAGCCTAAAGTTTCATAAGACATACAGAAATAGCAAAAACATACTGATATTATGCACTTGTTCACAAAGCAGAAGAATCCCCATAGGGTTTGAAAAATATTTACAAATGTACAAAGCATTTGATAAGTAAAATATCTGCACATTTATTTTCCCTTATATGAAGCATTTTTTGGATGAAATTTGAGCTTAATGTAATGAATTTGGGTGTAATTGATAAATAAATAATGATTTGACATAAAATAGAATTCATTGGAAAATACTAAATTTTGACCCTGTTTCGGATTTTAGGAAATATCTGGAGCTCTAGATGTCGAATTGGGACGTTCTTTATATTGATAGAAAGCTGAGAAAATTTCCTACAACTATATGTTGAGGTGAAAACCCAGTTCTATCCTTAAGAGCTCCGAATTTTGCTTAGAAGTTGAGCACATGATTTTTTCCAAGTCTGACCTTTGTCTACTAATTTGACCATAACTGGAGCCACAAATATTGAAATGAGGATCTCTCACATGAGTTTTTAAGCTAAGATCTAGGTCTACAACTTTCATGAAGACAACAAAGTGAGATTCCAACTTTTTAATTGTCAACCATTAGTTGCAATCAATGAGCAAGGTGGTCACAAAGTCAATATTGGTGGCTTAGAGTCAAGATTCTTACCTAACATGTGGAAATTCTTACACCCAATTCATCTATAAATAGAGGATTTGAAGGCACAAGGAAGGAGACCATCTTAGAGTTTAATTTCATGCATTTTTATTGTTCTTGCATACCTCCTATATATAAGGTTTAGGTAGTCCTCCTTTATGGATGATATAGGTTGCCTCCTACATGGAAGGTTTTACCTCCTATATGGAAGGCTAGATTTTTCTATTTTTATGCATCTTGTAGTTGTATCTTTATGTTTTAGAATTTAATAATCATGTTTTCTGCAATATTTATGAATTTTTCAATTTATTTTGGTTTTGTTTTTAATTTCATCATGAGCTAAATTTTCATTTTCCTAGGGTGATGACGTAGCTTACTAATGACGGATTGAATCTTAACTTATTAAATCTAGTTTTAATTTTTCCTTCATGATTGAGTTTTAATTATTTTTCTTAATGCTTTCAATTGATTAGCCACCTTTTGGATGATCTCAATATGCATGTTGAGACCGGAAGGAGATACATGTGTGTGGATCCTATAATTAAAACCATAATTTTCATATGAAATGGGAATATATTCATATGGGTTGTGTAGTCTTAATTGAGTTCCATAAATCTTAATGCATGATTGATTGCTTAAATTCATATAGGAATATATTGGGTTAGCAATTAATTATAGAATTACTTGACCTTGGAAGAGGCTAATAATTAAAATAGGGAAACTCGACTATCAATCATTTGGAATAAATTGGACTAGAATAGATAAGTGATTCAATCCGGAGTTTGCCAAGTGAAATCTAATCCCTAGGTCCTTTTTCTCATATTTGTCTTTATAACAATTGCATTTTCATTTAATCATTTTTATCTTACAATCTCAATCACCAACTAATCGATCGGCTAAATAGTATTAAAATTATCGATTTTGGTACTTAGTGATCAATCCTCGTGGGAACGATACTCTACTCACCTTTATATTACTTGTTTACGACAGTGTACACTTGCACTTCTAAATACATCATCCTACACTTGTAACAGTATTCAAAAAGAAAAAAAAAGTACAATTATAGATAACCAAACGCAGCTTCAGAATAAACCAGGACCTTACTCCCGGGTAACCACTTCCTTGCCTTTCGAGCCGCTAGCCTCAGCTATAAAGTTTTGTATTTTGAAAAATGGTGAGATTCAAGAGAATCTCAGTAGTAACAGACATTTCAAACATATCAAATGCAATAATAAATATGCAATGTGTCATGTCATGTAAGATGTTAACTCGTGCTATATGCATACTATTCAATGCCAAATGAATGTTTGCACCCTAGTTTAACTCGTGTCCAAGGTCAAACGACATGTTTGAATCCCCAGCTTGTTTGCATGCACCATCGCTAGATCCCAGATCACAGCTAGGCTAATGTCATGTTACAAAAGATGACATACACAAACATATAGATAATTACATAGTATATAAAAAAAAGTGCTACTATCTGACTCCTTTTTCAATTTCTGGGTCTGTCCTAAACTTGTTCCGGCTCGACTATTTCTGAATCCTATAAAATTAGAGTTACAAGTAACTAGTTATTACTTGCATTATTACTTCATTTTAATTATATTTTTCTGTTTATCTATCATAGTTATAATAGTTTATGCATAGTACAACTTTGCACAGTGTAGTTTTACTATTTCCTGAAACTGGCATATTTTTCAGTAAAATTCGGAAATTCATAATTAATTCTCAAAAAATCCAATATGACTAATTCCAAAGCCTAAATGAATCTCTTTGAATGTAAATTTGAAGAAAAATAGTTATGTTTGACCACTACAACCATGTCATTCCCAGAAATTCGGCAAACTCCACTGTTCTAGATTGCATTTCAGAAACAGAGCATAATTTCAAAAATCCATATCTCTTAATGTACTTATCCAAAAATTAAAAAATACATATCAAATTAAATATCTATATCTCTAATTTAATCCTAAGAAGTTTCATAATTTTTGGACCAATTTTGACTAGTAAATTACATTGCAAAAGAACATTGACTCCAGTGAGGCAATCAGACAGCATGTACTTACAACTTCACAAATTTCCAAGTTTGCATACCAATATCCATAAAATCATGAATACATGTATACCTATACAATTTTTCCTTATAAATCTAATGGAACTATCAAAATTACAAAATTTCATCTCCTCCCTATGGTTTTTCTTCTAGCCGAAAACAGGGTCTAAGGAGAGAATATGCTCTTTCTCTCTCCTCAACATCTCTTCTCTCTCTCTCTCTCTCTATACTCTTATTTTGAATTGTTAAACATGGATTTCAAAGAGGAGAAAGGGTTAGAAGAAGTTCCAAGGTGATTAGGAGACATAAACACCAAGTTTTCATGCTCTTGCTTTTGGTTTTTGGCTTGGAACCCTAGCTTCTTCCTTCTTGTGTTCTTAAGCTTCTTGAACTCACTCTCTCTCTTTTGGTTTCAGTTTTGGCCAAAAATGAAGATGAAAGGAAAGAGAAAGTAATGGCTTCTTGTAATATCAATTAGCTTATGTCATAATTTGATCTCTTGGTAATTTACTATATAATCTCACTTGGCCATTCTTTTTCCCTTTATCTTGAATTATCTTGGCCACACAAATACTTCTCTTCCTTCCCCTTTATTGACCGAAATATCATGGTGAAGAGGGAGTATATAATGCCTCTTGCTTTATCATAATTCCCTTCTTCCATATTTTCAACTTGTTTCATTTTTATTTTGACTTTTGTAACTTAATTTTTCCCTTAGTAATAATACTCCAAAGTGTTCTTGTTAATTACTAAGTAGTCATTTTCCTCTTTTTATTTCCCTTTTGGCCGAAATTATTAGGAAAATTAGGGGGAAAATAATTTTGTATGTCAAATTACAATTTTTCTATTACATTTTTGTGATTTATTGTAATAAATTATTTCTTGCTCTTCTTCCCTTAATTTGGCTGAATTTATGACACTATTATTAAGCCATTATTTGTGTCATTTTATGCTTCAATTTAAGTTACTATGTTAGGCCTTGAAGTGGACATTTATTGCTCCTTTGTGTCTTTGCTTGGCCAAGTTGTGTGTAACCGGTAATTGAAATGTTTCTGACAATTGATGTACACCATAATGCAATATTTTATTTCATTAAATGTATCAATTATATACATGGAATATTAGTGGTTAAAAATGGCATGTTACAGAAATGATATGTTTCTAGAATAAGAGTTTATCTCTAAAAGAACCAGTGGGAGCACGGTACATCTCGAAGAAGTTCGAGAGTCACAAGATAGCACAGAACTACATATAGAAAATAGAGAAGACTTACAATAAGTTGTTGAGCCTCCTCAAGTAACACAAAGCCCACACAAATCTGTTAGGACACGACATAAGCCTCAGAGATATGGATTTCTAATTACTGGAAGTCATAATGTGTTGCTCATTGAGCAAAATGAGCCAACTACCTATCAAGAAGCCATAGTAGGTCCAAACTCTAAGAAATGGCCATGAAGTCTGAAATGAAATCCATGTACGACAATCAGGCATGAACCTTAGTCGATCCACCTGAAAGTGTAAAAACCATCGAGTGTAAATGGGTTTTAAAGAAAAGAACTGACACATATGGCAAAGTGAAGGTCCTCAAGGCACGACTGGTTACAAAAAGATTTACTCAAACTCATGGCGTAGACTATAATGAAACCTTTTCCATAATTGCAGTGGCAAAATCAATCAAAATCCTTCTTGCCATTGCAGCATATTATGACTATGAAATATGGTAGATGGATGCCAAAACAACCTTCCTTAATGGAAACCTTCTTGAGGATATATACATGACACAACTTGAAGGCTTTGAGCATTTAGAGGACTCTGGTAAAGCGTGCAAGCTTTAAAGATCTATTTATGGATTAAAGCAAGTATCTCGAAGCTGGAATATCATTTTGATAAAGTAGTCAAAGAGTTTAGATTCATTCAAAACATTGATGAACCTTGTGTTTGCAAGAAGGTTAGTGGGAGCACAGTTATATTTCTAATACTTTATGTAGATGACATCCTACTCATTGGGAATGACATTCCTACCTTGCAGAGTGTCAAGTCTTGGTTAGGAAAGTCTTCCTTAATGAAAGACTTAGGTAAAGCCACCTACATCTTAGGGATTAGGATCTATAGAGATAGATTAAAGATACTAATAAGCCTAAGTCAAAGTACATACATAAGCAAGATACTACATAGGTTCAGTATGCAGGATTCAGCGAGATCGTATGAGTAAGGTTCCACATGCCTCGGCCATTGGATCCATCATATATGACATGTTATGTACTCTATCGGATGTCTCATTTGCCTTAAGTATGACTAAAAGATATCAACAAGATCTTGGTGAAGGTCATTGAACTTCTGTTAAGAATATCCTAAAGTACTTAAGAAGGACTAAGGACTTATTCTTGGTATATGGTGGATTGGGTTATGAGCTCTGTGTAACTGGTTACACAGGTGCAAGTTTTCAAACTAATCAAGATGACTTTAAATCGCAATCTGGATACATATTCCTCCTTAATAGTAGAGCAGTAAGCTGGAAGAGCTCCAAGCATAGCACTGTAGTAGATTATACAACAAAAGCTGAGTACATAGCAGCATCAGATATAACTAAGGAAGCCGTTTGGATCAGAAAGTTCATTACTAAACTAGGGGTGATACCTACCATCTCAAATCCAATAGATTTGTTCTTGACAACAGCGGTGCTATTGCACAATCTAAGGAGCCTAGGTCACATCAAAGGACCAAACATATACTCAGGCGATTTCATCTCATTAGAGAAATTAATGATAGAGGTGATATAAAAATATGCAAAGTAGCAGGAAAAGACAATGTCGCTGATCATCTTACCAAGCCGCTTGCACAGGAAAAACATGAGTGTCATGTTAGGACAATAGAAATTAGGCAAATTAATGGTTGTACCTAGTGTAAGTGGGAGGAAGTTGGAAATTATGCCCTAGAGGAAAATCATTGTACTTTGAACATTGTTATTCAATAGATTTCTCCATTTTGTTATCATATTATTTGCATTTTACTATGATAACTATATCCTTGGATAAATCATAATGATTATACTAAATGTCCCTGGTCGGTCATCTATGCGGGAGCAAAGATGAAATAATATCAGTATGACTTTGAAAACATATGGAGATACGAATCAAAGTCCTAGACACTTGTAAGAGTATAAGGTACTGGATTGACTCGCTATTAGAAAGCTGCATAGATCAAATCATAAGCTTATCTCATGTATAACCACATCACTATACCCTTTGAACTGAGATCATCATGGATTCCTACATGAGAGTCACTCAGCTTTGACCTAGTCAAAAGTCACCTTTGACCGGGTGATGATAAAGGCTATGTTTGGGTTTAGTGGTTTTCACGTAGAAGAATGTGAATGGTCAATATAGAATTTTTTTCCTCACATTAGTAAAGAGATATTATTGGACCCCTCGATGAGTAAGTCTAAGAAATGTATGGACATACTATGATAGAAAGCAGTTTCCATTTCTATAGTTAAACTACTTAAGGATCGAGAAAGTAATGGTCAGAAATAGGAGGATGACATTCTTCATGCCTCATCTTTGACTAAAATATCATATGACAAAAGGGACGTGATATGGTTATATGATAGGTTGTATCGGTTTATCGATCCTCATATGAATTAGATAATCATAATATCTTGCTAGAAACCGCTTACGACTTGTGGGTTAGTATAGTAATCGGCCTACTGCCAACTTCATATGAGCCTACAGAGTCACACACAAAAATAGCCCAACACGAGCTATAATGTCTAGATTCATTGAATCTAAGATATGTCTAGATTCAATGAATGTAATGGTTAATCTAAGGTAGACTAATTTTATACACACACACATATTGTGTGAATATTTACTTGATAAATATTTATGTGTGTGTGTGTGTGTTCATATTCAGAAAAGAAAATTAATAATATTATATATGATAATATTATTATATTGTATTAGTTTTAAATTTAGTTTTATCTGATAAATTAAATTTAAAAACTAACATAATCAAGATATAATATCTTATATTTAATTTATAAAGATAAATTAAATCTATTTCCATTGGCTCTTTATTCAGATCAAATAAATAGATTAAACTAAATCTGTTGGACAGATTTAATTAAACCAGATTTATTTAATTTGCATATAAAAAAATTAAGTGTTAATTGATATGATATGGATTCCAAAATTAATTAAGACTAATTTAAAAAATTCAATATCCATCATAAAATAGAAAACCCTGACTAGTTGTTTAAGTGAGAGCTAGGGTTTTCTATGGATAAGGAAAATAGATAGAGTCATAAGAAAAAGAAAACTCTAGAATGACATTGGTGGCGCTAGCACACTGTCTGTGTTGAATTGTTAAATTCCTATTCATGTGGATACCGATAGAGGGGACTGATCTGAGTTGTTAGCTCCTTGAGATCAAAAGGAAAGACTAAACACATAAGAAAGGATACTCCTCCCTCTGGCATGATAGCAAATGTTTTGATGCTTACTCTGATCAATTCATGGAAAAGCCCTATAGACTTTGGTCCTTCAAAACATGGAGTAATGGATAGGAGCAGCTTGAGATCATCTAAAAGAGAGACTAAGAAGAGCAAGAAATCACTTACGGGTTTAAGTTTTATAGTTGGTATTAGCCCAGCCCAACTATCTGATGGAACGACCAAGTATGGAGATTTGAAAGCTGGCAATGTGTTGATAACTGCGGGCATTCGAACAAACATGAACAAGGTACATTTTTCTACTTCTCGATTTAAACGTCGTTGATAGATCCACAGTAGGGATTGAAAAAATTTTTAATTTTAATTTTTCGTTGTGCCTACCAATCCCAATAGAAATAAGGTATGGTGAGGGTATTTATAGGGATCTATGTAACGCTTGTAGCAGTTGATGTGACTATTTTTGTAGCAGTTTGTGTGACATTATTTGTAGTAGTTCATAGTTTTGTAGAGGTTTTTTTTTATTTTGTAACAGTTATAGAACTGCTACAAATATTGGTCAGAGTTTTTTTAAATATAAATTAAGATTTACAAAAACAAAAGCATAATTTGTTTAATCATTCTTCATCGTCATCCCTACAAAAACTTTGTCGAGAAAATGTTAGTTTAGCATTATTTTGTAAAAAATTAAATTTAAATGATGTGAACTTATAAAAACGCACCGAACCATAGGTAAATTGTCATCACCATCAAGGAAGAATTTTTTGAAATTGGCAGGCTGGAATGGCTCACTTTCATAGGCGATGTTATCCCCATCACCTATGTCTTAAAGGTCTCGAGGCTTTAAGTGAACCACCATGTTCCAACCCCTGTACCTCTCGTCCTCGACATAACAAACCGGGTATGCCTCTAAGACAAGAATATATGGCTCATCATCTTCAAATTAACCTATGTGAATTGGCTAGGAGAAATTTACTGATGTGAATGTCTAAGTCGTCAATTATAAGTCCCCGGGAAGTTGTGGTATTTACCCACAAACACTTGAATAGCGTCATGGTGAAACAACCTTTATAATTTAGTTCAACGACATCAAGAAGCTTTCCAGAGTAAGGGATGCCTCCAAACTGCATATTAGCATCACTGCCTCCAAAGGTGTCATAAACACCCAAATTTTGAGTTTGCAATCCGTGATCTCGTGAAACTGTGTAAAATTTGAAACCATTAAAATTGTATACTGTAAACCTTTTTGGATGGTCAAGAGGGTCGATTGTGAGAGCTCTGAAATCTTGTGAGTATGGTTTGTGGTCATTTAGTATTCTACGCATAAACCAACTTAGAAATTCTCTGTGGACCTTTTTGTCAACTTCAGAGGATGTTTGTGTTTGGATCCTAAGTTGACGCTGTAATATCCCAAATTTTGGGACAAGAGGCTTCAGACTAAGCTTGGATTAAGGGGACTGTTAGACCCTGGTTTAGTGAATGTCCTAACGAGGCATGATATTATTTCCCAAAATTCTTTTATATCCTTGGATATTAAAAGGAAATATTATGGAGCTAAAGAGCTCAAGGAAAAATAATGCAAGGGACAAAATGATCATTTGACCAACGATATGCTAGCAGCCATTATTTCTCTATTAATGATGCCCAAATTAGTCAAATGTGGAAGGAAATAAAGAAAATGGGAAATAAATGATTTATTACGACAAATCATAAAATATAAGGGAAAAACGGTAATTTTACTAAAAGATAAGAAAGGATGGGTTTTCCCTAACATTCCCTATAATTTGAGTAGAATGGGAATTAAAATAGGGGAAATGACTACTTGGTAATAAATAAGCCTATGTTGGTGAATTATTATCAAAGAAAGTCGAAGAGCCAAAAGCTTAAGGCTCTGGTCAACCACTTGTAAGGTAGTATAATGGGATAGTTGAGAGTAATATTTCTCTTATTTGATCTCATTATCTCAGTGGATGAAGAAGCATGAAGAGAAATGGATTATCATGCAAGAAAGCCAAAGAAGTGGACTAATGGAGTATGGCCACTTAGATAACTCATTAAAGTCATCATCCTCCATCCTTTTAATCTCTATTTTCTTCAGTGTGATGAGATCAAGAATCATAACGAGAAAGAGAGGGCTGGAGAACGAGAACGGAGAGAACGGAGGAGAGAGAGAAGAGAGAGAAAACTTGCAATCGCCGAAACTCTACCGAAATGGAGTCTTCTCTCAAAGTTCCCTATACAAACATTCTTCTACTCATCCCAAGCTTTATTTCTGCGGTTTTGGATTCTCGTTTGGAGGTGGTTGGTGTCATCTTGCAGGCCGGAGTGCTGCCAGAATTCCAAACCGAATTCAGAAACGTGTAGAGGTAAGCATAAGCTTCCTTCTGAACCTATTGGTTTGTTGTTTGGATGATTAGTATGGGAATTGGGTACTGTTCACTCTTCATTCAAATGGTGTTTTAATAGTCTAAACGATGTACAATGCTTGCCTAAATAGCTAATCATGTGATTAGAAGTAAAAATGAAGTATTTAGGCAAGAGAAAGGAAGAAATCGACACAACTCTTCTGAGAACTCTAAATTGGTTGCCTTGTATGTGGCATGAGCAAAGAGTTAGAATTTCATTAATTAGACGATTCCATTAAGTTCAAAAAAGAAAATGGTGTAGGGTTCATGTTGATGATGAAGTGAGAAAAGCTCCATAATGTGGAATGACCAAATTACCACTTAAGGCTCTAAGTAAGGGTTGTTAAGGGTATTTTCATTATTTAGGTCTGAATTTGACTAATCAAAGGTCATAAATGAATTCTACAAGCGAAATTATATAGGATTGGTCTAAGTTATAATTTCTGAGAAAGTACAGTTGGGCCGGGCTTCCGGGCCATTTTGGTAATTTAACATAATTGGGCTAAGTTATCTACTAAAATGAGTCTAGAATGATACATAGATGAGTAGTGACTCATTTTTTGTATTCTTGGAATTCAGGACTCGACAAATGGTGCCCGAGCCGGAGAAAGGACAATAGTTTAGGGACGGACATGAAGTCTGAGAGGTAATGAACTTACCTTGCCTACATGTATGTGATATGTATGTGTTTTCATTGTTTATGTGACTGCTTAATTGATTGATGCTTTGTTATGTTATACAATGGCCATAAGTATGTTGTAACATGAGCATGCATGAAGATGTCATGAAATTGGCATGATTTTATGAATGGCAAGCGTGTCATGCATCATATATATATATATATATATATATATATATATATTACATGTATAGTGGTAATGTTTGCTACTGAGATTCTCTTGAATCTCACTCCTCCCAACTAACCCTTTAGACAAGTGAAGAGTGTAAGGAGATATGCACGGAGGAGGATTGCAGAGGTGAGGTGAAGACCATAGTGCAAGGCACTACCATTTGTATTTGATGTAAGTTTATATGTAGTTCATTACATTTCATGTATGTATATGAACACATGTATGAAGTTTAGCATAGAACCGCTCTAGTTTAATTAAAGGAAATAGCTCTAATTTCATTTAAAAGGCAAGTAAGCCGCTCGCATATACTCTGATATAATGAAATTAAGAGCTAATGAGTAATTAGTGACGTAGTGAGGTTTGTGGAAATGTATTTAAAGTATTCTACCCTTTGAAAACCCTATCAGCCTTAGGTTCAAATCCTGAGTTGAGAGCAAGGATTTATGAACGTTATTAAACATTGGGTAGTCTAGGGTTAAATCCTGGTTCCACAACTGATTTCACTACTCATTTATACTCATTTTAGAGTATTGGAAATAAGGTGTCACAGACGATTCACATGACTTCTAAATTCTCTGTAATTAATCATAGGAAGGGGATCATGAAATGTAAGTAAAAAAATGTAAGGATGGATATAGAATAACATATGAGTGTACAATTCTTACTAAAGGAAGGGTTTAACTTGAGTACAATTAATCAAGACATATCTATGTGCTTGCAACTTCTCAGTTGCTGTTAGTTTGAAGATCTCACTTCCTCTAACTGGTTTACCAACATGAGGGATTAACAACTCTCCTGATATTGGCTCAGGTTTAGGATAATCGTCTACACAAGGCGGTCAGTTGAAAGCCATCTCAATGTCATCAAAGTACCTTGAGCAGAAATACATGACCTCATCCCCTATATAACCTTCAGCTATAAAACCTTCTAGCCACACCTTATTCCTTACGTAAGATTTTAATTTCCCAATAAACCTATAAAGTAAAGAAGGAAAAATCATACTAAATGCTGAAATGGGTGACTAGCAAATATAGGAACTAATAATGATGCACATATGTATAATGAGTACCTCTCAATATGATACATCCATCGATATTAAACTGGGCCAGTGAGCTTTGTTTCATGAACAAGGTAGACTGTAAGGTGAACTATCATAGTAAAAAAGGATGGAGAAAAGATCATCTCCAAATGACAAAGTATAAAAATGATTTTATACTATAGTTAATTGAGCCCCTCAATGATCAAAACCTTAGAACACAACTTCTAAAAGAAAGAACAAAGATCCACCAAAACGATAGAAACATCATGAGGAAGTGCATTCTTTATAGCCAACAGAAGTAACTGTTGTATAAGAATATGTAAGTCATGACTCTTTAGGCTAGCAACATTTCGAGCATGCATGTCAATACATTGTGAAATATTGCTTGAATACCCATTAGGAACTTTTATTTCTTCAACGTCACGAGGAAGACTTCTTTGTTCAGCTTTGTGAGGGTGAACTTTACTGGTTGAAATTTGTCATGTTCATCTGGCCATACTTCTTTATGAACTTCCATGGCCTGTAAATCTTTCCTCACTTGAAGATTATCTTTTGACTTGCGGGTTCATTAAGCAGCATATAAAGCACATAGTCGAATACATTTTTTTCAATGTGCATGACATCAAGACTATAACAAAGTAAATTAGATTTTCAATATAAAAGAGTAAAGAAAATGATTATCTTCCACCATTATTGAGGCATAAAACCAGAAGTCCTGCCAGTCTTTCGCCCTGCTTTTGCTGCATCGTCACTTTTTCCAAACTCAAATTCAACTTCCTCAAGCTAGTGTAAGATATATGTACCAGATAAAGTTTGAGGAGGTTTCCCATTGAAACTATTCCATTGCAATCTAAACTTGTGCTTTCCATTGAGAAACCTCTTATGCCCCATGAAGCACCACTTTTAACTGTGGGGAAGACGTACTGCGTCAGAGTCAAAATTGCAAGTAGGACACGCCGACTCAATATACACATTCCACCCAGATAATGTTCCAAGCCCAGGAAAGTCACTTATCAACCACATCAAGGCTGCACGCAAGTTGAACAATGTCTTCTCATACACCTCATATGTCTCGATGACGACATTCCACAAGTCCAGCAATTCCACAATAAGCGATTGGAGATACATATCGATGTCGTTACCTAGTACCTTTTTGCCTGGACTGATCATAGACAAAATGAAAGAGCTTTGTTTCATACACATCCAAGGGGTAAGTTGTAAGGAACTAAGACTACCGGCCAAATACTGTAACTTGTACTAAGATTCCTAAATGGATTAAAATCGTTGATCGCCAAAGCAAGCCGAACATTTATAGGGGTCAGTTGTGAAAGATGGAAAGTCTTTGTCAAACGTTTTCCAAGCTTTGGCATCCCAAAGATGTATTAACTTACCATCTTCATTCTTATCAACCTCATGCCACCTCATGTGGTCCGTTGTTTTGGACGATATAAACAATCTTTGTAACCACAGCTTCAAAGGAAAGTACCTGAGAATCTTTGCAAGTTTGTTCTTCTACTTTTTCCCCTTCTAGATTGTCTTATACCTCGATGTGGGACATCTCTTACAGGTCTTCCTAGTAGTGTCATCTCCCTAAAATAGCATACAATCATTAGGGCATGCATCAACTTTTTGGTAGTTCAAGCTCAATCTGTTAATAATCTTCTTGGCCTCATAGAAAGTTCTGGGAATCTCTGCGTTAAGGAATGTATCTTCTAATAATTCTAGCAACATTGACATTCCCTTATCTGTGATTCCACATAAGCACTTGATATGATACAATTTGATCAAGAAAGATAATTTTGAGTATTTTCAACAACCTTGATATAAAGGTCGATCTGCTTCATCCATTAGGATGAAAAAATTTAGGAAAATTATAGTCAGGTTCCAAGCAAGAGGCAAAATGAAAAAAATAGTACCTTGAGATTTCAAAATGAAAAAATGGTCCATTTAATAACTCTAGGAGTGGGTCATTGATAATTTCAGGGGCTCCATTGACAAGTTCTTGGGACCATTTTTTCATTTTTCCTCTTCCGTGGGACTTGACTGTAATTTTCCAAAAATTTTTTCGATCTACTTCATTCCTCAAGAACACAGGGTCTGAACCCTATACTTTTTCATTGAAGTTGTTGTCTTGAAAACCAAACGCATCACGTACAACATCATTAACAAGATCATTTTCATCTACTTGAACTCCTACTTATAAACTTTGAGGAAGAGGATCATCATGTCTCATACCGACCTTCTCACCATAAACTCCCTAGAAAGTATAGCCTTCTGGGAAAGGTTTCACAAGTAAATTTTCCTTAACAACTTGTCATGTATGCCACTTCTTGAAATTGCATTTCCGACACAGACATACGATATTACCATTATAGCTAGCGTGAGAGTATGTGAAATCTAAGAAGTTGTTTAATCTGTAACATCCCAAATTTTATTACCCAAAATTCCTTATACATTTGTTACATTAAATGGAATAAAATAGTGAATTTTGGTACACTTAAAATGGAAAAATATTGGAAGTAGAGGTTATATGAAATTTTGGCCAAGTTAAGACATAAAAACCTATTTTTTTTTCTTCTTAAAAGCCTAATTTTGTAGCCCAAAATAAAGAAAGGAAGAGCACAATTTTTGGCTCAAATTTCAACCAAAAATGAAAAGGAAGAAGGAAGACAAGACTTTGGTTCAAAAATTGAAGAAATGTAAGGGCAAATGGTCATTTGGCTAATAATTCAAGAAGCATATTTTATTCATAATTAAGGGCCAAAGTTGGCCAAGAAGGAAGAAGGGAAAAGGAAATGAATTTTTGGACATAAATTATGCCAAGTGGAAGCATATTAGACCAAGTAGAAAAAGAAGAAACAAAAAAAAGTAAGAGACATGTGCAAAATTCTATTAAACTAATATTATTTTTAAAGAGGTGGAAATGGATTATTCAAGAAGCCATTTAGCACTTCCAATGGAAATATTTTGGGACAACAAGAGAAGAGAGAGAGAGAGCACAAGTTAGAAGAGCAAAAGAACAAAGAGAAGAGACAAGGAAATCAAGAAGGCAACTAGGTAAGTTTGTAAGCAAAATTCACTTGTTATTATCTCTAAATCATTAGAAACCTCTTCTAATGATATTCTTCTTGAAATCACACAAGGAAAGTATAAAATCAAATAGAACAAGAAGGAGAGGAGAGCGAAATTTGAAGAAAGAAGAGAAATCAAGAGGTAAACCATGAAACCTTGATTTACTTGTTGATTTGTAGTTGTTGTTGATGATTTGGTTGATTGGTTGGCTTGATTATTATGATTTTGTAATTTGGAAGGCATAAACCCTAAGGGGAGGTGTTGCATAAATTTTGATTAATCATATAGGAAGTATAATTAAAGGGTTCAAGAAGTGATTTAAGGTGAAAAGAATGTGTTATATTGAAAGAAAACGTGAAACTCCAATGTTCCCAATTTTATTAAATTTTGGCTAGGGGTATTTTTTTAGTGATTAGGCTGTAATTTTATGGATTTGATGTTCCCATTGTATTTTTAATGAAAAATTGTGTAGGGAACATGCGAAAAATGGAGTATGGAAGCTTTAGGGTATGAAATTACAATTTTACCTCTAAAACCCTAACATGCGGCTGCTAAGGGTATTTTGAGACATTGAGTGTGATTTTTGCAAAAATGAGGTCAAAAATGGATTTTACACACAAAATTGTGTTGGAATAGCCTGGGTCATAATTTTTGGTAAAGTACAGTTATACAAGATATAATGGAAATTAGACTAGATTCTTCTTAAGGCATTTTGGTAATTATGCATTTTTAATAAAGATAACCAACCATATGAATTTAGGAACAAGACATGAATGGGTAGTAACTCATTCATTATAAATTTGGAATTTTAGGATGTGACATTTTCTTAAGCCGGACAAAGAATTATTAGACTGGACTAACTAACAACTAGAGAGGATTTCAAGTAGTAACTCTATCTTTCATACATTATGTGATTGTTTATATGCTTTATGTTGTCATGTTCTGTTATATGAATTGTTGTTACAAAACCTAGCTGTAGTATAGGAAAAGCACAAGTACCACCCGGTAGAAAAAACACAAGTATCATCAGGCCAAGTGGGACCCAGCTGAGGTAGTGAGACAAGTACGGACAGACAGTTACCTGCTCCAGAACATTACAGCAAGTAAAGTTCAAACAGTCATTTGATCCTGAATGCCGAACAGACAAACATGTTTGTAGTATTTTTTTTCTGTTACATTATATGGTGCATTGCATATTTATTTATCACATTTTATATTATTGATTGTGTGTTGCTACTGAGATTTGTATGAATCTCACCCATTTCCACAAACTTAAAATTTATTCAGTAAGAAGAAGCAACTCCAAAGGCAAGGAGTAGATATCAGAAATTGAGAGTTACAGTCCTATCCAAATGATAATGTTGGTTATTTGCTATTTTATATCGTCTTTTGGGATTTGTAGATATTATGTACAAACCATGTGAGGATTCCTATAATGTAATCAAGTTCTTTATATCAGTATGTTTATGTTATTTATGTTCGCCCGCTGAACTTTATGTTATTACTCTGATAAATGCCGAAATATTAAGAGGTTTGACATAATCCGTATAAATGAACTAGAGAATTGTGTGGCAACTTGATCCATGACTTATACATAGCTAGTGAAAAATGTTGACACAGAAGATGAGTGAAAGAAGAATAATACGTGCTTGGAAGCTTAAATTCAAATTCTCCAACGTTCAAATATTTGTAGCGATTAAAAAACCACCACCATAACCACTACTATGTGTGACTTTGTAGCGGTTTTCATGGCACAAATCGCTACAAAAGTGTGAACATTTTGAAATTTGAATTTCAAATGCCGCCAATAGTCATGCAACTTTATAGTGATTTTGATGGCACAAACCGCTATGAAGTTGCATGACCATTGGGGGCATTTGAAATTCAAATTTCAAAATGTTCACACTTTCTAGCGGTTAACTGGAGTAAACCGCTATAAATTTTCATACCCTGTTGGCGGGATTTTAATATATTCAAAATTAAATTGTGTTACAACTAGTAGAGCCGGTCATACGAGCTCAACCCGCGGGCCCGCGGGCTTAACTTGCGAGCCTGCAGGTTAGGATAGGGTTAGGGTTGGGATTTTCCTAACCTGCAAAAATGCGAGCCTGCACATGGCTCCCGGGTTGATATGGGCCAGCCCGTGGGTTGGCGGGTTGGCCCATAAATTTTTATTTTTATTTTTTTCATATCAATTTCCAAGCGGTTATATGTTTTCAAAACTCTAAGGCTAAATTTCCTTTATATTAATATTGTTTCTCTGTATTAATCTAAAGCTGAATATAACATGGTGTTTTTTACGTTTCCCTATTCTCCAGGCTCCAGCCATTTGATCTCTTTTCGTCCTGTACCATTAAGCATGTATATCACAAATCAAATTTAGCCTCTCTTTTTTTCGCTAAAACAATTTAGCCAATTATACATGTTTGTGTGTGCTGTGTACTTGTGTTGACCGTGCATATGCTGATTGCAACTTTTACATTTGTCTTTTATTAGCACTTGTAAGTGTCATATCAATATTAATGTATTATTTTGCGGATTATATTTTTAAATTTTTATAAGAGGAATGATTGATACAAGGAAGGTAAATTTAATAACTCACATATATGTATCTCGTATTTTAAGCCATCTTAAAAAATAAAAAATAAATATTTTTTCAAATGCGGGCCTGCGGGCTGGTCTGCAACCCGTATATTGCGGGTTAGGGTTAGCATTTTGCCAACCCGTAAAAGTGCGGGCCACACAGTGTGCGAGCTAGCCGGCAACCCGTAGGCTAGCCTATAGTACTGCCTCTAACAACTAGTAGCGTTAGGTTAAGCAAACCACTAATAAGTTTATACGCTTAATAGCCGTTAGTTTAAACTAACTGCTACAAATTTGATGCAAATTTGTAGCGGTTATTCTTAAATAATTGCCACAAAAGTGGCGACATTTGAAATTCAAATTTCAATATGTTCACAATTTGTAGCAGTTACTTTGGGACAACCGCTACAAATATTCATGACCATTGGTAGGATTTGACAATTCAAAATTTAGATTAGTACCAGTTTGTAGCGGTTATTCTAAATTAACCGCTATAAATCACACACTTTATAGCAGGTTTAGCCATTGAACCTCTACAAATAACTTGTAGCAGTTTATCACTAATAAACCGCTACAAAGTGCAATTGTTTATTTTTTTTCTTCCAAGTTTGTTTAACCAGATCTAATTAGAAAATTTATTCTCTTTATGCTTTGTTTGTAAATTGTTATCTACCTAAGGGATGAATCTTAAACATTTAGGGTAGTTTTCATTTTAATTATTTTAAATTTTCAAGATTTAAAAATTAATGATTTCAAATATGAAACATGATGCAAACATAACTTTAGAACAAAATAATTAAAATATCACTGAAATAAAAATGTCTAATTTTTTTTACAATTGAGAAACTACAGCTAACTAAACTAACTGTCAGGAGCCTAATCATCCGGTCCTCTCTCAAGGGCAAGAGGAGGGGGAGGCTAACTAGAGTCAATGGCACCATCATCATTAGCAGAAGGAGGATGAAGCGGCTGGACGACAAACCTAGGGATGAGGGGACCTATTAGGATTGGAAGGCATAGCGAAAGAATTAAAATTTAAAATTTTCAATCTCAATTGTGGATCAATCAACGGTGTTTAAATCGAGTAATATGAATCGTACCTTTTATGTGTTTTTCTTTTTCGATCTCAAAGAGCTAACACCTCATATCAGCTCCCTCTACCGGTATCCATACAAATACGACTCCAACACGGACAACGTAGGATGTTTCTTTTCTTATGGCTCTCTAGGTTTTTCATCATCTTTAGAATTATCTAGCCCTTCCCTTTTATAACTAATAAGGGCCATATAAGATCTTCAAAATTAATCTTAATTTTGAAATCCATATTATATCAATTAACACTGAATTGTTTTGATGAATTAATTACATAAATTTGGTTTAATTAAATATGTCCAACAGCTTTAATTTAACCTATTTATTTAATCTCAATAAAGAGTCAATGGAAATATATTTAATTTATCTTTATAAATTAAATCTGAGATATTATATCTCTATCAATGTTAGTTATTAAATTTAATTTATCAAATAAAATTAAATTTGAAACTAACACTACATATTATTATTATTATTATATATATATATATATAATTCATCCACCCTAAATTAAACATTGTATTCATTGAATCTTAGACACTTCTTAAATTCAATGAATCTGGATATTATAGTTCGTGTTAAGCTATTCTTGTGTGTGACCCTGTAGGCTCAGACGAAGTTGGCAATGAGCCAATAATTGTACTAACCCACAAGTCGCAAGCGGACTCTAACAAAACATTACGGCTACCTAATTCATATGAGGATCATTAACACGATGCAACCTGTCATACAACCATGTCACATCCCTTTTGTCACACGATATTGCAATCAAGGATGAGGTATGGATAATGTCATCCTCCTATTCCTGAACATTACTTTTCCGATTCCTGAGTTGTCTGACAATAGAAATGTAGACTCTTTACCATCGGAGTATGGCCATACATTTCTCAGACTCACTCATCGAGGGGCCCAGTAATATCTCTCTACTAATGTGAGGGACAAATTCTATCTTGACCATTCACATTCATTTGCATGAAAACCACCAAGCCCGATTATAGTATTTATCATCACCCAGTCAAAGGTGACTTTTGACTAGGTCAAAGCTTAGAGACTCTCATGTAGGAATCCATGATAATCTCAGGTCAAAGGGCATAGTTATGATACCTTATTTCTTATAACCTCGAATGAGTATAAAAGAGTAATGAATCATGCGGGAGACTAGGATTCAAACCCGGCTACCTAGCTTTCAAAAATATTTGCACATTTCTCACCCTCAACTCAGGAGTTGAGCCTAAGGTCGAGAGGGTAGTAAAATTTTCACAAACCATTTTCACTATCTCATTTAGTCTCCCCGGTCCTTTCTTTATATTCATTTGTCAGAGTCGGAGAGCATTTATCTTAATTTAATTTCGTTAGCGATGGGAAACATAAACACACAATATCTATCATTCATTCGTCAAGCTACTTTTACATTGTTTTCATGCTTACATGAACATAAACACCATATACAACTCAAAATATCCAAATAACTAAAGCCTTCAGTGCCTCAACTTTAGTCATCCACATTTACCTTCCGCTTGCTTGAGCTTTCTCCCTGTACTGAAAGTGGGTTTTTGAAAAAAAGTGAGATTCAAAAGAATCTCAGTAGCAACATATATCAATCATAAAGTTATAACACTACAAGGCATGCTAACAATCATCATTCATCAAAATCATCACAATAGCAATCATGCATCACATGAAACTCTTAAATTATCATAGCGCTAGATATACTACAAGGCCCCGAGGGATACCGGTGCAATAGGCCCCGGGATTCGCTCGTGCATCGATAATCATTATATTGGCTTGAGCGTCCACCAATGCAAAGATAGGCCCCGGGCGACCACCCCGCATATTCAAAATACGTCAGAAAATTCTTGATGAATACACAATCATTCAATACGTACCATGACGTATGAAGATAAGTTACTACCTGATTGCTCTTCTCTAGCAATTCCTTCCCACCTTTCCAAGCTCGGGCAAGCCTTGAGTTCTGGACCACAACCAAGTCCTAAAATCTTGAATATACCATAAATGAGTTATTTCTCATTCATGCACAATTCCAAATTTGTAGTATTGATTAACTTAGCCTAATCGTGCCAAATTACCAAAATGCCCCTTGAGACCCGGTCTCACTATACTTTACCAAATTTATGACCAGGGATAATCCTACACAATTTTACGTATAGAATCCATTTTTTACTTCTAATTGGTCAAAATCAGGCCCAAATGACAAAAATGCCCTTAACAACCCTTACTTAAGGCTTTTAAGGAGTAATTAGATATTTCACATTTTGGGGCTTTTCTTACTTTATGATCAACATAGACCCTATACAATTTTGCCTCCTAAATCCAATGGAAGCATCAGAATTATCAAATTCCTACTCTTTTACCATGTCTAACACAGGGCAATCCAATAGGATTCTCAGAAAAGTTGTGTCGGTTTCTCATTTTCTCTTTCCTAATCACCTCATTTCTACTTATAATCACATTATTAGCTATTTAGACATTCATTACACTTGATTTGAAGAAACTTGACCATTAAGGCCCTTTAGGTTTCTTTCTCTAACTACCACAATTCATTCAAAACCAAGCCATGAACAACTCTAATAGTATCAATCAAGCGAAAGGAACAAGTTTGGAAGATTATCTCTTGATTTCTAGCACTTTCTCTCTCTGCACATTTTTATCTCTTACTCCACAACTCTTGATTCAGCTTGATAACTATGGATTCAAAGGAGAAGAGATGAGTATGAGAGGTTATGGAGGGATTAGGAAACTTAAGACACAATGTAACAACTTCCTTACCTTGATTCCTTGAGAACCCTAGCTCCCTTGGCTCTTCACCGTGCTCAGCTCTCCCCCTCACTCTTTCTGATTCAGTTTCGATCAGGAATGAAGAATGAAAGATGAAGGAAAGATGATATAATATAATGGTTAATTGGCCTAACACATGGCATCTTGTGCTTGGTCCAAAATTGCAATTTCTCATTTAATTATTTCATTTCCTCTTCTCCCTTCCTTGATCAGCCGAACATGCATGAGAAATGAGGGAGTACATATTAATCTTACACTATTCCATTGCCACCTTGCAAATAGTTGACTTTTGCACCTTTGACTTTTAACTATTTGACCTTTTTTGATAATAATTCACCAAAATAGGCTTATTAATTATCAAGTATTCATTTATCTCTTTTTAATTCCCATTTAACTAAAATTATTAGGAATATTAGGGAAAAATAAGTATTTCCCACTTTATGAAAAAATTACCGTTTTGCCCGTACATTTATGATTTATCGTAATAAATCATTTTCTTGCTCATTTCCATTGGTTTGACCCCATTTTGACACTTAAATGAAGCCATCATTCATGTCATTTACTTCTCAAATTTTCATTATGATAGTAGGCCTTTAAGTTGACATTAATTTCCTCTTTGTATCCTTCCTTGGCCGAATTATATGTAACCGGCAATTGCCATTTTTTTGCAAATTCATACATCACAATTCACCATTTTATTCCACTAAATATCACAAATATACATGTAGGGAATATTGGTGAAAAAGTGGGGTATTACAATAGTGACGTGGTTAAACATGAGATAAGTTTATGACTTGATCCATCTAGCTTTCTCATAGCAGGTTGGTCCAGCACCTTGTATTCTTACGAGTGCCTAAGACTTTAATTCATATCTACATACCTCATCAAAGTTATACTAGTCTTATTTCATCTTTGCTCCCTCATAGGTGACCAACCAGGGACATTTAGGACAATCATTATAATTTTTCCAAGGATACAGTTATCACAGTAAACATGTGAATAATATGATGATAAAATAGGGAAATTCATTTAATAACAATGTTTAAATTACAATGATTGGCCCCTAGGGTATAATTTCCAACAACCTATGGATGCTCCTCATTAGGAAACAACCAACTCCGCGACCAAGACAACATGTCATTCATGATATCCCGCCACTAAGTCTACTGTGCGTAGAAGTAGTCAACCTGCACCTGAATCTGCCTGGAAACCTCCTCACAGATGTCTTGAAAAGTCTCCTCCCTCGGCCTTCTGAAGCCCTAGGTCCATGCTCTACAGGTGCCAGCCTCAGAGGCGCCACTTCTGCCATAGACCATGCTAGGTCTGGCGCCTAACCCCATACCCCTCACCCGTCCAGGGTACTCAACTGGTCTCAAACCAGCTTTCAAATGCGCAATCGGATCCACAGACCCCTGTGACTCCTAGGTCTGGGTCTCTCATAGCTCAACCTGAGACTGATGAATACGCTCCTGCAATTTTATGAAACAATAAATTATTTTTATTATTATTACCAATAAATTGAGTGTTATAAACAATAAATTATCTTACAATAGCTTCCTCTACCTGCTGAGACGTCAGAGTCTTGTCCCAGCGTCTATATGTAACTGTGAATAACTCTCCATAGTTCGTCCGGTGGTTCTCCTACTAAGCCTTCCTCTCCTAAAACAATAAAAATATTAAATTAGTATTATAAACAATTAATTGAAATTAAATTAGTAATATAAAGCTAAAATTAACTTAGATTGTAAAAAATTACCAATTCGTTGTAAGTCACAGCAAATGTCTTCGATCCATCCGTGTGATAGATCCTCAGCTCCTCATATTCATATGAGAAAGATCCTGAAAAGAAAACACAACATTAAAATTATGAAAAAAATATAAAAAATTAATAATTATTAAAAAAAATTGAAAAATTATTCAAAAGTTGCTAACATTTTAATTACTAAAAAAATACATGTCCATCTATACTCCTCTTGTACTAGACAAAACTCGCTCAGTCATTAGGTGAGATGCCGTCCAGGACGTTCTCTATCAGTTGTTGCAAAGGTATCGTCTCATACTTATTCATGATATGGAAGAGACAATTTCTCATGTTCTTCCAAACGTCCCCCATCTTCATCAGCGTGTACATCTTCTTGTTTCCAAGATGGAAAACCTATCCTGTAATACAATTTAATAAATAATAATTAAATGCAATTATCTACAAATCATAAAATTAATAAATAATATTTGAATACAATTAATTAAAAATTATTTAATATAATTAATTACCTTCACCGCCTCATCCCACGCTAGATTCTTCAACCCCTTCGGAACATTCTTCTACATCTTGAAGTAGATGGGGAACCGCATCCAATTTGAGCCCAGCTCGTTCAGGTAGCGGTTGAACAAGTAATCCTCATTCTCAATGGGATGGTTTGTGGCCTCATTCCACTGAACTATCACTCTTAGTGTCCAATCCAGGCTATTCAGACTGACCACGTCCAGCTTCCTCATAGAAATGTTCCCCTGCTCATCTGTATAATTTACCATATACGATAGTTAAATTTAAATTCACATTTAACAGGTCAAATTTCAATATTAAATTTATTAAACCAATAATTACATTTACCTTGAACCTGCACCTCAAACACAATCGACCAGGAAGATGACAGTCGTGGGTTATTTTGGTCCTGGGCCTCCTCCTCATCCAGGAACCGCTCTATATGTCACTAAAAGGAATCTAGATGTCGAACTCCTTGTTCTCGTCGTAGTCGCTGACACTTAGGTCAACCCTATCTCCTGAATAGTAGGAGGCACCTATGGTACGGTCACTTCCTGTGGGCCATCTATTGTGGCTGCAGTGGGGCCAACTCTTGTGGCCACTGTGGGGCCATCTGCCGTGGCGTGGTCGCCTCATGCGATACCATGGGGACATGCCTCCCTCCACGCTGCCCCCTCCTCTGTTACTGTCACCCCGTAGAAGAGATCTGGGGGGAAGCTCAGCCTCCTTCTCCTTCCCCTTGTCTCTCCTTGAAACCATATTAACCTCAAAATAAAAAAATAAAAAAATAAAAAAAAATTAGTCACATTTATATATAAAATATATATAATAATAATCAAAAATGGAAATAAAATAAGTAAATTTTCTAACCTTAAGCGTCAAAACTCTGTAAATGCTAGAGCAAAAACTCATATATGAAGGAAAACCTTTCAGAGGACGTTAGAAAATAAAATGGCAAAACAGGACAAATGAGGGGTCTTAGCACTTTTATAGTGCTGCATTTTGTAGCAGTTCTTGGAAAAACCGCTACCAAAACCACTATAAAGTCAGAAACCCTACCTCAGGTAATGGTAAACTTTATAGAGATTATGGATAACCGCTATAAATAAGTAAACCCTTGGCATTTTGTAGCGGTTATACAAAAAAACAGCTACAAACATCCGTTAACCATTGTAGAGGTTATGAAGAACCACTACAAAGTGGCGCTCGTTTGCATTCTGTAGCGGTTCACATCAAACTAACAGCTACAAAATAACCACCATAATTGTCGCATCTCCTTCGCGCCTGCTTGGCACTACCTTTGTGTTGGTTTACATAACACAACCGCTATAAATTATGGTGGGAAATTGGAGCCAAATTTGTAGCAGTTTTGTTGTGTAAACCGCTACAAATAATATTGGCTAACCAGGGCGCCACTTGGTACAAGGCTTACTGCTATAAATTTTTAGCGGT